>JAPWGK010000014.1:0-1277507 GCA_029641185.1 Pseudofabraea citricarpa
AGTAGCTAGGGATTAGACTTTAAGCTCTCTTATCTTAGTACTAGTATTATAATCGTCTTCTTAGTATTAATAATACCTAAAAAGTAGCTAGGGTTTAGAGAATATAAGATCGTATTTTTAAGCTATAAGAATAATTATAAGTAGAATATTATAGTATTATAATATAATTTATCTCTAAGAAAGGAAGAGGAATCTACCCTTAAAATATATATATAAGCCGGACGCGACCCGATTACTAGGTAGTATTATAATAATAACACGTACGCTAGCTAACTAATTAGTTAGGTAATAAAACTATTATTATAACTACTTTTCCTTTTATAATCGAGTTCTCGTAACCTTATTTAATAAGTTTACTCTTAGGTAATATATAAGAAATACGCGAGTCTAGTATAATATCTTTTATTAGAAATTTAATAATCTATAATTCTTTTGTTTAGTTATTTTCTATAAGTCCTCTTATACGAATCTATTAAATTATCCTAGTAAGATATTTACTTTAATATTATAATTTATATATCCTTAACCTTATATTATAAAAACGCGTTAGTAGAGGATTTCTTCTTATAAATATAAATATCTCTTACTTTTCTTATCTTTTTTTTTTTTCTTTTATAAATATTTATAATAGCTTCCCCTAATAATAAGATCGAATTCTTATTTCTTATACTTTTTCCTAATTATATCTATAATATTTCTAATACTAATTATTACCTTTAGTAATATAAATATATAATAAGAAGCTCTCGCTTTACTAGCTACTACGTTTTCGTAATAATTCTTATATAATATCTTTTCGAACCTTATACGTATGATTTATATATATTATATAATCCGTCTTTTAAAGTTTATTAATCTTACGAAATACGTTTAGTTTAACTCTAAGTCTAGTTCTTACGATTATTATTATTATATTAGTAAATAAAAGTATACCCTAGTAAATAATTACTTCTAATTTATCTTTAATTTACCTTAAATTTATTATTAACTTCTATAAGTTTCCCCTAGAATAATTAGTTTAGTTTATATTATTCTAAGCTTTATTATTAAATATAAGAAGAATCCGACTTTTACTTTTTATAAGATTATATAAAATATTACTACTAATCTTACTAGCTAAAAGAAATCTATAGAAAAGATTATTCCTAAGACTAAATTAGAGATAGCTTATATAATTCTTCTTAAAACATAGGAAATAAACCGCCTTTTATATCTTTTTATTATAAGTTCTTATCTTATCCCTAGTAAAGCTATAACTAATTCGTATTAAGGCTAATACGAATCCGGACCTAGCTACTAAAGTAAAAGGTTTTTTTATTACTTTTAAGCGCGAACCTTTAGAAAAGCCCGAGTTTATTATTACCTCTTATAAGAGACGTAAGCTTACGAAATTACTAATAATAAAAAAGCGTTTTAAGTTTAAGATAAACTAAAATCCTTAGGATAAAATTAAATAGGAAATCGCTAAGGAACTTAGTATAAAAATAAATCGGGGTATATTAGAATAACTTATAACTAAAAATATAAAGGTTATTAATATTATAAAAGAAACTTAAACTTAAGAAACCTTAAGTTAAAGAAATATATTATATTTCTATATATTTTCCGTAGCGTTTTTAGGATAAAATACTTAGGAGTTTAGGTTTTTTAGCTTTAAGTTTCTCTAATAAAATAAAACTTTTCTTTACTTTATATATTATTATTTGCTAAAATTAATCTAATATTATAACTTATACTTATATTAAGTTTCTTATTATAATTATACCTTAAGTTTATTATTTTATTAGTATAAGTTTTAAGATTTTATATATTTTATAGGGCCTTATTAGAAGTCTATTATAAATATAATATAAATTTACTACGGCTTTCTATTAGATAAGGTTTTTATACTAAAGTTTATTTCCCCTAATAATAATATTTATATCCTACGTTTCCTTTTTAATTTAGCTATAATTAGTTCTTATATTATACTAAGGTATTTAATTACTAATTTATTAGCGTTTATTATATTCTTTATAAGTTCCTAGGTATCGTCTACTATAAAATAACCCTTTTACTAGACTAAGTATTTTCGCTTTTTTTTTATTTCTTAGTAAGTAAATATTAACTTAACTTTTTATTTCTTATAGCTATTAATATTATAAGGTTCTAGGTTTATAATAATATTATTTCGACTATTATATAATTCTAATAATAAAATATAAAATATATTATATATTCGTAGTCTTTTTAAGAGCTTTAACTAGTAAGCTTACGTATATATACCGATTATTTTTAGGATTTTAAACGATCTCTAGTACTTATTAGTAAGTTTCTTATTAGGTCTTAGTTACTAGATATTTTTTATTAATAATATTACTTATTATCTAATAATAAACTTTATAGGTTTATATCTCTTATTATAATATTTCTTTTACCTTAATATTATAGCTTTAAGTTAGGTTTTAAGCTTATTTCGTTCGGTCTCGATTTCCTTAATTCTTCTTTTTATAATATATATTATCTTCTTATTTATAATAATATCCTTAACGTTTATTCCTAGTATTAGTTCGAATCCGTATAAAGCCTAAAAGGGGGATAATCTTATACTCTTATATTTTATATTATTATAAGTATATTTAATAAAAGTAAGTTTTAAAGCCTAGTTAATTTATCTAAAGTTATAATAAGTACGTAAGTATTATTCTAGCGTTTAGTTTTACCTTTTTATTTAACTATTAGTTTATAAATAAAAAGTAGTACTAAGCTAGTATTAGACTTATAAGTAGAATATAATAATACCCTAGAACTTGCTAGTAAATTATAAGCTACGATTAGAGGTTATATTTTTAGGAGTTCTAAAATCTTTTTAGATTCGAGAAATAAAAATCTTTATTAGCTTTAATATATTAATCTTTTTTATAATAAAAACGTACTAGGTTATCTTTAAGAATCTATTAATAACTACTAGTACTAAGTTATATATATACCCTTATTATTTACTAGAGAGTAACCTAGTAATAAAGTTTATTATAATCTCTTATTATAATCTAGTTAAAACTAAGAGTAATATAAGCTTATTATATAAGTAGTATTATTTTAATTTTATCTATTAGTATATCTTATAAGTTTATATATAATTTTTTATATTATATTATAAGCCTTACTAAAAGTATAACCTACGTATTAGCTCTAATATTCTTCTAAACCTAAAATATCTAGCGTATAAGTTATTATAATATATTATAAGGATTTTAACCTAAATAATAGCTTCTACTAATATATAAATACGTTAGTTATAATAAAGTAGCCTCTTAAGGTTTATCTTTTATTTAGCTTTTTTTACCCTAGTATTAGCCCCCTTAGGTAGCGATTTAAAATATTTCTTAGTTATAAAAGAGTTAACCTTTTATAACTAAAGAAAAATATCTCGTATTATTTCTGTTAATAAGCCGTATATTATTTCGGAACGAAATACCTTATTAGTAACCGCTTATAATACGTATTATTTATAACTAGTAGTACTAATAATAAGCTTAAGACGCTTTATAATAATATCTTTATTATAATTTCGTGTTAACTCTCTTATTAGGGAATTAAAATTATCCTTTAGCCCTAATATCTTATTAGTTTTAGGTTACCTAAGCCCTAAGTTTTCTTACTAGCGCTAGAGGTTCCTTATAATTACTCTAATAATACCTTAGGTTATATATTATAACTTTATATATAAGAATAATAATATTTTTACCTTTTATTTTATCTCTTTAACTATTAACTTATAGTTAGGCCTTTATAATAAGCTATCTACTAGGTTAGTTTTACCTAGCTTATATTCTAGTACGAAATCGTACTAGGCTAGTTTTTTAGCCTAGTAGCTTTAACGCTTATTTAATATTCTCTTAGTTATAAAATATTTGAGATTATTATAATCGGTTTATATTATTATTATCTTAGGAGTATTATAAAGGTAATAACTCTATTACTTAAAACCTAAAACTATTACTAGTAACTTGATATTATAGGTTTTATAATTAAATTCGACTAAGGAGAACTTATAAGAATAAAAAGTAATTAGATATTATTTTCTATTATAAAATAATTACGTTAATATACTAGTAGTAGTTATTCCTAATATATTAGTTTTTATTTTAATTAGTAGAATAAAATTAAAATACCTTAGTATTAGGGTTACTAGGAATTTAGTTTTAAGAGTTTTAAAAGCCTAATATACTCGAATTATTATTTTAAAAAGCCTTATTAACTTTTTTAGGAGGTTAAATAACTCTCAGGTTACTCTCAAATATATTATAATAAAGCGCTAGTAGAAATTAATAAACCCTAAAAATACTTATATATTCTTAATATTATAAGGGATAAGTTATTCTTTAATTATCCTAATACGCTTTAGATTTATAGTAATTTTATAGGTATTTATAATATAACCTAGGAATTTTATGTTATTAGTATTAAATTTATATTTTTTAAGGTTAATATAAAGTTAATAAGTTTATAAGCGATCTAGGACCTCTTTTATTATAAATTCGTATTAATTTAAGTCTTCCGAAAATATTAGAATATTATTAAGGTAAATTATATATATTATATTAATTAGCCCTAAGAGAATCTAGTTAATATATACCTAGAATATAATAGGTACGTTTAATAATCTAAATAATATAATCGTATATTCGAAATACTTATATTAGGTTTAGAAAGTTATTTTTTATTTATCTCTAGATCGTATCCGAATCTAATAATATATATCTTTTAGATCGAGTTTTATAAATAGCTTCGTATAATATAACCTATTAAGGGTTTCCCTAATTAGTAGTAAAGGAATATAATTTTTAATAGTTACCTAATTTAACTTTTTATAATCTATATAAAGTCGAAGTTCTTTATTCTTTTTAGGAACGAATATAATCGGGGCTTTTATTAGGTTAATCGAGCGCCGAATCTAGCCTTAGATTATAATAATATTAAGATACTCTTATAATACCTTAAGTTTTAGTTCTAAAAATACGTAAATAAGCTCTTATAATAGTTTCTTACCTTTTATTAGGTCGATCTTATATTTTATAGGGTAATATTATAAGAGTATAAAGGTAATTATATTATTAAAAATATTATTATATTTATTATAAGCTAGGGGTATTATAAGTAGTTACGCTTACGTAAGCGCCTTAATCCTCTTATAATAAAGCGCTAGTATTATTATAAGGTAACTTATAAGTACCTCTTATTATAAGAACTTAGTAAATTTTAAGGTAATAATAATCTAAATAATACCTAGCTTCTAGTATAACTAGGTTCCTTTAGCTTAGTTAATTTATAGGTTTATTATAACTAATTATAAATATCCTAGAATAATATTAACTTTAGGAAGATTAAAGTCGTAAGCTATAAAATATTACTAGTATATAACCGTATTATTTCTATTATTAGTAGTCTTAATATTAATCTTATAGTTATTATAAGTTTAAATTTTCTAATTATTAATAATAGCTAGCTTCTTATTTTTATTATTCGTTAGTATTTATTTATACTTAGTAGTAAGGCTTTATTATATATAATTCGCCTCGGCTTTATTATTAATAAGAACTTATTTTATTCTCTAGTTTCTATTAATATTAGTAATCTAGATAAGAATAATTAGTTTTTAGTATATTAGATATTATATTAAGCTTATACGGAGTAATATTATATCGCCCCTAGGGCTTAATCTTTTCCTTAGCCCGATCGTTTTAGGTAATTAAGTTAGATATAATCTTCTTAATCGTACTTATAATATCTTATTATTAAGTTTCTTTTTAGCTTTATATAAGCTTAGGCTAAATACTTAATCTTATTATAATTCTAGTAAGTTCTTAAGTTAATACTAGTAATAAGTATATTATTTACTTTATAAGCAGGTATTACCCTCTTATTATTATTATTATATTAGTTACTCCGTCTAATATAATTTTAGTTAAGTCGATCCTTATACGAGTTCTTACTAGAGTAATTATAACTAGGTAGTTTATTATTAGATCGCCCTAAAAAGAGTTTTTAGGTATTCTTAATCTAAGTCGCTAATTATATAAGTTTAATACGGGTTTAAAGCGTTTTATTATATATAATTATATTCGTTTTAAGTTCTAGTATTAATTTATTATAAAATATATCCTTCTTATTATAATTATTAGTAATAGCTAATTCTAATTCTAAACTATTAAGGTAGCTAATAAATTCGTTAATAAATTACTCGAATCTTTACTAGGCCCGCTTATATTTATTAATAATATTAAAAGTATAATTACTTTTATCTTATATAAAGTCGAATATTTATTCCTTAAAGCTTTCTTAGTCGAGCGTTTTAATATTTACGCGTTAATTAAGTTATTCCTACTTTACTACTAGGGCTTTTATAAATACTATTATATAATAATTAATTCGTATTATATTATTAACGAATCGGTTATTATTATCGATTTTAAACTAAAGTTTTATAATACTTATAAAGAATTATATTTCCTAGAAGCTTTTACCTTTATAAATAAGAAGATCCTAAAGCTTAATTAATAGTCTCTTATTACGCTTTTATAAGCGTTTCTTCTTCTTTTTTTTATCTTCTATCTTATTAAGTATTCTTTTATAAGCGTTATTACTCTAAAGCCGGATAAATACTAGTATCTCTCTTATTAGGAGACTCTTTCTCTTATTTATATTACTAAGTAGTCTCCTAAGCTTAATATTTAAGTATTATTACTTTTTTTCTAAATATTATAATTTCTTTATCCTTCTCTCTATAGCTTCCTTTTTTACTTTAATCGTAGTAAAAGCCTTATACTTTTGTTTCGTATTTACCTTAGTAGTATCGATTTATTATATTAATTTTATAGTCTTCTTATCTTTATTATTACTAGTAGATAAAACTAGGGTAAGATTATTATCGCTTTAGTTTTATTTTCTTTTCTTCTTATTACTCGAGTTAGTTAATTAAAAGCGAGTAATAGCTTAAGATTAAGTAGCTAAGCTATTAACTTTACTTTATAATATTATTTCGATTTCGAATTAATTTTATATTAAGTTTATATAACTATAATAAGTTATTCTCCTAAGGGATAAAAAGATAAAAAATATAAGGGTAATTATAAGTAGAATATTATAGTATCGTAATATAATTTATCTCTAAGAAAGAAAAAGAAATTTACCCTTAAAATATATATATAAGCTAGACACGGCCCGATTACTAGGTAGTATTATAATAATAACACGTATACTAGCTAACTAATTAATTAGGTGATAAAACTACTATTATATAAGCTCTCTTATCTTAGTAATAATATAATAGTCGTCTAGTCTTCTAGCTACTTCGCCTAATTTCTATTAAAAGATAATATTAGAGAACGATAACTAGGGTATATTTAGTATAATAAGTTAATATATTATTAAGTTCCTTTACGATTTATATAATAAAAACCTTAAGAAATATATTTCTTAAGATAAAAGTATTCTCTAAGGTTCGTAAAATATAAACTCCTAATTAATAAGAGACTTCCTAACTAGGCTACTAAGGGGAATATAATAGGAAGGATAAGGTTATAATAACTATTAAGATAATATATAAATAAATTTAATTAAGAATAAATAACTTTATAAGCTTAGTAAAACTATTATTACCTAGCTTTTATAGATAATTATTATTATAGGTTTCGTAACTTATTATATCTACCTAAGAGTTACGTATTTACGTAATAAAAGGTTTAGATTATAGTTATACCTCTAATTATATACTAGTTATACTTCTAATTATATACTTAGATAATAATAAGTATATTAATAAAATAATTATACTTAATTATAACGTATTTAGGATATATTTCTAGATAATAGAGATTTAGATTATATAGCTAGTAAGTAGGACTAGCTTCGTCCTCTAGGTTAGTTGCTTAAGAAATATATTCCTTAAAAGTACTTATAAGATATAGACCTAAGTATATAATAGAAATATTATATCTTAAGATACGTAATATATATTTTTCCCTAATATTAAGAAATATAATTCTTAAGATTAATATAAAGGATAAGATTATATTATAATTATATATATATCCTTCGCTAATATTAAGAAATATATTTCTTAAGGTTAATAAAAAGGATAAGTTAGATTATATAATATAAACTCTAGAGAGATTCGTAGTATTTTATAAGAGGAATATTAATAAGAAATATAATTCTTAAGCTTAGGGGTATAGAAGAATAATACTTAGAAGAATAATTATACGATATTTTATTAGAGATAAGTATAATATAATAAATATTATATTTCTTAAGGTCTAGGTTAGAGAAAGAAAAGATAAAAAATACTTAATTAATACCTAAGAATAAAAAAGATAAGAGATAAGAAATATAATAAAGGAAGAAAATAATAAAATAAAGAAAAGAAAGATATATAATATTAATAAGTAAGAAACCTAAAAATAATATAATCTTAAGATAAATTACCTAAGGAGAATACTTTTCTAATAAAGAATATAACCTAAATTTATAGCTAAGTAATAATATTATATATAAAGATAAGTATTACTTAGTTATAATAAGATATTTAAGAAACTTATTTACTTAAGCTTAGGACTTATAATATTCTTTATTATATACTTAGATTATTCTTTTAATTTTAGCTCGCTTTATTAATTATTTTAGTAAAGAAATATATTAAACTTTTTTTAAATTATTAATCTTTTTTTTTTTTCTTTTTCTTTCTTAGTATAATTTTAAGCTAAGCTTTTTTATCTTTTTTATTAGTTTAGTTTAAAGTATTAATATAATATATTATTCGCTTTAGCTTTTTTTTAATTTTAGTCCTAGAAGATTTAAAAGATTTTAACTTAGATAACTTAATAAGCTTAATTAACTTTCTTATTTTATAAGAAATATTTTTATTAAACTTAGAGATATTTATAATTATTATAAGCTAATATAATATTATAAGTATCTTTTAGGGTATTTATTACTAGGGTATTTCTTATCTTATAAGAAAGCTTAAACTTATATTTAATCTTTAATACTTTTAAGATATTACTTAGTTATAATAATATATTTAAGAAGCTTATTTACTTAAGACTTATAATACTCTTAGTTATATACTTAGATTATCTTTTTATTAACTTTAGTCTTAATTTTAGCTTATTTTACTAATAAGCTTAATAAAAAGATTTATTAAACTCGTCTTAGATTATTAATATAAATTAAGCCTTATTATTCTAGAGTTATATATCTTAGAATAACTTATATAAGTATTATCTTACCTTTAGTTACTTTTTATTACTAATTATTTAGAGGTAAAAAAATATAAGAGAATAATAAGTAATTAGCTTTTTATATATATTTATAATAATATTTTAATTTAGAGGATATATAATATAATAATAAGATATACTTAGAATAAATAACTTTTATTAGATTTAAGATTAAAATATTAAAAGAGGATAAATAATAATATCTTAAATTATTTAAATTCTTAAGTAATAAAAGTATCTCTAAATTAATAGATAAGAAAATATTCTTTTATATAATATCCTAGCTTTTAATAAATAACTTAGAATTTACTAAAGCTTTTTTAATTACTTAGAGTTTTTAAGAATATATTTTTTTAATCTAATAAATAAGTAAATATTTTTTTATATAATATCCTAGGTTTTATTAAGTTATTCTAAAGTTATTAGAATTCTTTTAATATATTATTCGCTTTTATTCTTTCTTTATATTAACTTTAGTCTAAGAAGTTTTATAATAATAGTTTTATTACCTAACTAATTAGTTAGCTAGCGTACGTGTTATTATTATAATATCGCCTAATAATCGGGCCGCGTCCGGCTTATATATATATTTTAAGGGTAAATTCCTCTTTCTTTCTTAGAGATAAATTATATTACGATACTATAATATTCTACTTATAATTACCCTTATATTTTTTATCTCTTTATCCCTTAGGAGAATAACTTATTATAATTATACGAACTTAATACGGAATTAATTTGAAATCGAAATAATATTATAAAATAAAATTAATAGCTTAGTTATCTAATCTTAAGCTATTACTTGCTTTTAATTAATTAACTCGGGTAATAAAAAGGAAAAAAAACGAAACTAGAGTAATAATAACCTTATCTTAATTTTATCTGCTAGTAATAATAAAGATAAAAAGACTATAAAATTAATACGATAAATTAACGCTACTAAGATAGATATAAAACGGAAGCGTAAAACCTTTATTATAATTAAAGCGAAGAAAGAAGCTATAAAGAAGAGGATAAAAGAACTATAATATTTAAAAGAGGAATAATAATACTTAGATATTAAGCTTAAGAGATTACTTAGCGATATAAATAAGGAAAAAAGTCTCTTAATAAAAGAGATATTAGTATTTATCCGGCCCTAGAGTAATAATACTTATAAAAGAATACTTAATAAGATAAAAGATAAAAAGGAAAAGAAGAAACGCTTATAAAAGTATAATAAGAGATTATTAATTAAGCTTTAAGATCTTTTTACTTATAAAGGTAAAAGCTCTCTAGGAAATATAATCTTTTATAAGTATTATAAAACTTTAGTTTAAAATCGATAATACGACTAATTTATTAATAATATAATATAAATTAATTATTATATAATAATATTTATAAAAGCCCTAGTAATAAAATAAGAATAACTCGATTAATATATAAGTATTAAAATACTTAACTAAGAAAGCTTTAAGGAATAAATATTCGACTTTATATAAGATAAAAGTAATTATACTTTTAATATTACTAATAAATATAAGCGAGCCTAATAGAGATCTAAGTAATCTATTAATAAATTTACTAGTTACTTTAATAGTTTAGAATTAAAATTAGCTATTACTAATAATTATAATAAAAAGGATATATTTTATAATAAGTTAATACTAGAACTTAAAACGAATATAATTATATATAATAAAACGCCTTAAACTTATATTAAACTTATATAATTAGTAACCTAATTAAGAATACCTAAAAACTCTCTTTAGGGTAATCTAATAATAAACTACCTAGTTATAATTACTCTAGTAGAAACTTATATAAGAATTCGACTTAACTAAAATTATATTAGACGAAATAACTAGTATAATAATAATAATAAGAGAGTAATACCTACTTATAAAATAAATAATATACTTATTACTAGTATTAACTTAAGGATCTACTAGAATTATAATAAAATTAGGTATTTAGCCTAGGCTTATATAAAGCTAAAGAGAAACTTAATAATAAGATATTATAAGTATAATTAGAAAGGTTATATCTAACTTAATTACCTAAAATAATCGGGCTAAGGAAAAGATTAAGTCTTAGGGGTAATATAATATTACTTCGCGTAAGCTTAATATAATATCTAATATACTAAAGACTAATTATTCTTATTTAGATTACTAATACTAATAGAAACTAGAGGACGAAATAAGCTTTTATTAATAATAAAGCTAAGCGAATTATATATAATAAAGCTTTATTACTAAGTATAAATAAATACTAATAAACGATAAAGATAAGAAGCTAGCTATTATTAATAGTTAGGAAATTTAAACTTATAATAATTATAAGATTAATATTAAAACTACTAATAATAAAGATAATATAATTATATACTAGTAATACTTTATAACCTATAACTTTAATCTTTCTAAAGTTAATATTATTCTAGGATATTTATAGTTAGTTATAATAAACCTATAAATTAATTAGGCTAAGGAAACCTAGTTATATTAGAAGCTAGGTATTATTTAGATTATTATTATCTTAAAATTTACTAAGTTCTTATAATAAGAGGTACTTATAGGTTATCTTACGATAATACTAGCGCTTTATTATAAGAGGATTAAGGCGCTTACGTAGGTATAACTATCTATAATACCTTTAGCTTATAATAAATATAATAATATTTTTAATAATATAACTACCTTTATACTCTTATAATATTATCCTATAAAATACGAGATCGACCTAATAAAAGGTAAGAAACTATTATAGGAGCTTATTTATATACTTTTAGAACTAGAACTTAAGGTATTATAGGAGTACCTTAATATTATTATAATCTAAGGTTAGATTCGACGCTCGATTAGCCTAATAGAAGCCCCGATTATATTCGTCCCTAAAAAGGATAAAAGACTTTAACTTTATATAAATTATAAAAAACTAAATCAGATAATTATTAAAAATCGTACTCTCTTACTATTAATTAAGGAAACCCTTAATAGGTTATATTATACAAAGCTATTTATAAAACTCGATCTAAAAGATATATATTACTAGATTCGGATACGATCTAGAGATAAATAAAAAATAGCTTTCCGAACCTAATATAAGTATTTCGAATATATAATTATATCGTTTAGATTATTAAACGTACTTATTACGTTCTAGGTATATATTAACTAGGCTTTCTTAGGGTTAATTAATATAATATATATAATTTACCTTAATAATATTCTAATATTTTCGGAAGACTTAAATTAGTACGAATTTATAGTAAAAAAGGTCCTAGATCGCTTACGGACTTATTAACTTTATATTAACCTTAAAAAATATAAATTTAATACTAATAATATAAAATTCCTAGGTTATATTATAAATACCTATAAAATTACTATAAATCTAAAACGTATTAAGGTAATTAAAAAATAGCTTACCCCCTGTAATATTAAAAATATATAAGTATTTTTAGGGTTTATTAATTTCTACTAGCGCTTTATTATAATATATTCGAGAGTAACCTAGAAGTTATTTAATCTCCTAAAGAAATTAACAGGGCCTTTTAAAATAATAATTTAAGTATACTAAGCCTTTAAAACTCTTAAAGCTAAATTCCTAGTAACCCTAATACTAAGGTATTTTAATCCTATTTTACTAATTAAAATAAAAACTAATATATTAGGAATAACTACTACTAGTATATTAACGTAGCTATTTTATAATAGAAAGTAATATCTAATTACTTTTTATTCCTATAAGTTTTCCTTAGTTAAATCTAACTATAAAACTTATAATATCAAGTTATTAGTAGTAGTTTTAGGTTTTAAGTAATAAAGCTATTACCTTTATAATACTCCTAAGATAATAATAATATAAACTAATTATAATAATCTTAAATATTTTATAACTAAAAGAACGTTAAACGAGTATTAAAGCTACTAGGTCAAAAAGCTAGCCTAATACGATTTCGTACTAGAATATAAGCCGGGTAAAATTAACCTAGTAGATAGCTTATTATAAAAGCCTAATTATAAGTTAATAGTCGAAAAAGTAAAGTAAAAGATAAAGATATTATTATTCTTATATATAAAGTTATAATATATAACCTAAGGTATTATTAAAGTAATTATAAGAAACCTCTAGTACTAGTAAGAAAACTTAGGACTTAGGTAACCTAAAACTAATAAGATATTAGGGCTAGAGGATAATCTTAACTTCTTAATAAGAGAGCTAATACGGAATTATAATAAAGATATTATTATAAAGCGTCTTAAGTCTATTACTAGTATTATTAGTTATAAATAATATATATTACGGGCGGTTACTAATAAGGTATTTTATTCTAAAATAATATATAGCCTACTAATAGAAATAATACGAGATATTTTTTTTTAGTTATAAAAAGCCGACTTTTTTATAACTAAGAAACGTTTTAAATCGTTACCTAAGAGGGCTAATACTAGGGTAAAGAAAGCTAAATAAGAGATAAACCCTAAGGGGTTATTCTATTATAACTAATATATTTATATACTAGTAAAAGCTATTATCCGGGTCGAAATTCTTATAATATATTATAATAACTTATATACTAGGTATTTTAGGTTTAAAAGAATATTAGAGCTAATACGTAAGTTATATTTTTAGTAAGGCTTATAGTATAATATAAAAAACTACGTATAAACCTATAAGATATATTAATAGATAAAATCGAGGTAATATTACTTATATAATAAGCTTATATTACTCCTAGTTTTAACTAGATTATAATAAGAGATTATAATAAACTTTATTACTAGGTTACCCCCTAGTAAATAATAAGGGTATATATATAACTTAGTACTAGTAGTTATTAATAGATTCTTAAAGATAACCTAGTATATTCCTATTATAAAAAAGATTAATATACTAGAGTTAATAGAGATTTTTATTTCTCGAATCTAGAAAGATTTTAGGACTCCTAAAAATATAACCTCTAATTATAGCCTATAGTTTACTAGCGAGTTCTAGAGCGCTATTATATTCTACTTATAAGTCTAATACTAGCTTAGTACTACTTTTTATTTATAAACCGATAATTAAATAAAAAGGTAAAATTAAATACTAAAATAATACTTATATACTTATTATAACTTTAGATAAACTAACTAGGCTTCGAAACTTATTCTTACTAAATATACTTATAATAATATAAAATACAAGAGTATAAGATTATCCCTCTTTCGGGCCTTATACGAATTCGAACTAATACTAAGAATAAACGTTAGAGATATTATTATAAATAAGAAGATAATATATACTACGAAAAAAAGAATTAAGGAAATCGAGACCGAACGAAATAAGCTTAAAACCTAACTCGAAGCTATAATATTAAGATAAAAGAAGTATTATAATAAAAGGTATAAACCTATAAAGTTTATTATTAGGTAACAAGTAATATTATTAATAAAAAATATCTAATAACTAAGGCCTAATAAGAAACTTACTAATAAGTACTAGGGATTATTTAAAATCCTAGAAGTAATTAGCACGTATATATAAGCTTACTAGTTAAAGCTCCTAAAAAAACTACAAATATATAACGTATTTTATATTTTATTATTAGAATTATATAATAGTTAAAATAATATTATTATAAACCCGGAACCTTATAATATTAATAGCTATAAGGAATAAAAAGTTAAATTAATATTTATTTACTAAGAAATAAAAAAAAAGCGAGAATATTTAGTCTAATAAAAGGATTATTTTATAATAAATAATACCTAGGAACCTACGGAGAATATAATAAACGCTAATAAATTAGTAACTAAATACCTTAGTATAATATAAGAACTAATTATAATTAGATTAAAAAGGAAATATAAGATATAAGTATTATTATTAGAGGAAATAAACTTTAGTATAAAAACCTTATCTAGTAGGAAGCTATAATAAATTTATATCGTATTTATAGTAGACTCCTAATAAGGCCTTATAAAATATATAAAATCTTAAAACTTATACTAATAAAATAATAAACTTAAGGTATAATTATAATAGGGAACTTAATATAAGTATAAGTTATAATATTAGATTAATTTTAGCAAATAATAATATATAAAGTAAAGAAAAGTTTTATTTTATTAGAGAAACTTAAAGCTAAAAAACCTAAACTCCTAGGTATCTTATCCTAAAAATATTACGAAAAATATACGGAAATATAACGTATTCCTTTAACTTAAGGTTTCTTAAGTTTAAGTTTCTTTTATAATATTAGTAACCTTTATATTTTTAGTTATAAGTTATTTTAATATACCCCGATTTATTTTTATACTAAGTTTCTTAGTAATTTCTTACTTAATTTTATCCTAGGAATCTTAGTTTATCTTAAACTTAAAACGTTCTTTTATTATTAGTAACTTCGTAAGCTTACGTCTCTTATAAGAGATAATAATAAACTCGGGTTTTTCTAAAGGTTCGCGCTTAAAAATAATAGAAAAACCCTTTATTTTAGTAGCTAGGTTTAGATTCGTATTAGCCTTAATATAAATTAGCTACGGCTTTATTAGGGACGAGGTAAAAACTTATAATAAAAAGACGTAAAAGGCGATTTATTTCTTACGTTTTAAGGAGAATTATATAAGTTATCTCTAATTTAGTCTTAGGAGCGGTTTTTTCTACGGATTTCTTTTAGCTAATAAGATTAGTAGTAGTATTTTATACGGTCTTATAAAAGGTAAAAGTTAGATTTTTCTTATATTTAATAATAAGATTTAAGATAACACGAATTAAACTAATTATTCTAAGAGGAACCTATAAAAGTTAATAATAAATCCGGGGCGAATTAAGAATAAATTAAAAGCAGCTATTTACTAGGGTATACTTTTATTTACTAATATAATAATAATAATCGTAAAAACTAGACTTAGGGTTAAATTAAACGTATTTTATAAGATCGATAAACTTTAAAAAGCGGATTATATAATATATATAAATCGTACGTATAAGGTCTAAAGGGATATTATACGAGAATCGTTACGAAAATATAATAGCTAGTAGAGTAAAAACTCTTTATTATATATTTATACTATTAAAGGTAATAATTAGTATTAGAAATATTATAGATATAATTAAGAAAAAATACGAGGAATAAGGATTCGATTTTATTATTAGGGGAAGTTATTACGAATATTTATAAAAGAAAAAAGAAGAGAATAAAAAAAGTAGGAGATATTTATATTTATAGGGAGAGATCTTTTACTAATATATTTCTATAATATAAGGTTAAAGATATATAAATTATAATATTAGAGTAAATATCTTACTAGGATAATTTAATAGATTTATATAAGAGAACTTATAAAAAATAACCGAACGAAAGAATTATAAATTATCGAATTTCTAATAAAAGGTATTATACTAGACTCGCGTATTTCTTACGTATTACTTAAGAGTAAATCTATCAAATAAAGTTATAAGGACTCGATTATAGGAGGAAAGGTAGTTATAATAATAGTTTTATTACCTGATTAATTAGTTAGCTAGCGTACGTGTTATTATTATAACGCTACCTAGTAATTAGGTCGCGTCCGGCTTATATATATATTTTAAGGGTAAATTCCTCTTTCTTCCTTAGAGATAAATTATATTATAATATTATAATATTCTACTTATAATTACCCTTATAAGTTTTAAGAGAGTTTTATTATATTATTTTAATACTTTCTAATAATTTCTAGCTTATAATAAGTAACTTTAAATTTATTATTATTCTTTTAATTAATTATAATTTTTAAGAATATATTTATAGAGATTCTTAGTTAATAAGAGAGTATTTAAGTAAGTAAATATATAACTCGCTTATTATTTCTTTTTATTAATCTAATTTAAGATATTTATATAATATTTTATTTACTTTTACTCTTTTATCTCTTTAATTTTAGCCTTAAAAAACTTAGAAGAATCTTATAATATTATTTTAATACTTTTTAATAATTTCTAGCTTATAATAAATAAATTCGTATTTACTAAAACTTTATTAATTAATTTTATTTCCTAATAATATATTTATAAAAGTTCTTAAGTAATAAAAAAGTTTTTAACTTAGTATATAAGGAAATATTTTTTTATATAATATTCTAGCTCTTAGTTAATAACTTTATATTTATAATTTACTTTTATTATTTTTTTTTTTTAACTTTAATCTTAGAAGATTTAAAAGATTTTAACTCGAATAATTTAATAAACTTAATTAATTTTCTTATCTTATAAGAAATATCTTTATTAGACTTAGAGATATTTATAATTATTATAAGCTAATATAATATTATAAGCGTCTTTTTAGGTTATAATACCTTATATTTAACTTTTTCTTTAAGGTCTAATAAGCTTTTAGATAAATCTTATAAGTATTATTTAATCTTTTATTTCTTTTTACCCTAAGTTATTTTAGGTAAAATTAAATATAAGATCTATTAAGTATAATAACTAAGATTAAACTTAGGAGAATCTTATAAGAAAAACTAAAGTATAAAATAAAAGTAAAATATAAATTATATATATCTTCTAATTATAAATTATAAATCGTAATATAAATACTAAACTAAGGTATAAGAGTTTATCTTATATAATAATTATAAAAGAATAACTTTAGTTATTTATTAATAAGTATATAATTTATAAAAGAAGAAATACGAGATTAATAACTTTAAGCTAAGTTTATTAATTAGCTAGGATTAAATATAAAAAAAAAAAAAATTTATTTTCTTTTATAATAATATTTAAATTACTTTAGACTAGGTAATATTATATATAAACCTAGGTTATATACGTATAAACTTTAATTATTAAGCGTACGCGAAAAAGTTAATAATAGTTTTAAGAAATAATAGGAAAAATAATAAGATTTAAAAATATATTAGTACTTAAATAATAAAATAAGCTTAAACCTAATATATAAGTAAATATTTTTTTATATTATATTTTACCTCTTAGTAAGTTACTTCGAATTTATTAGAGTTCTTTTAATATATTCTTTACTTTTAATCTTTTTCTTTTTTAGCTTTTATCTTAGAAGACTTAGAAGAATTTAATTTTAATATCTTAATAATCTTAATTAACTTTCTTATCTTATAAAGAAAATCTTTATTAAATTCTAAGATATCTAGAATTATTTTAAGCTAATATAATATTATAAGCGCTTATAAATTCCTAAATAACTTATACGAGTATTCTCTTACTTTTACTTACTTTTTACCTCTAGTTACTTAAGAGAAAAAAAAATATAAGAAAATAATAAATAATAAGCTTTTTATATATATTTATAATAATATTTTAATTTAGAGGATATATTATATAATAATATAATAAACTAGGAATAAATAACTTTTATTAGATTTAGAATTAAAATAATAAAATAAGATAAATAATAAGATTTTAAAATATATTAATACTTAAATAATAAGATAAGTTTTAACCTAATATATAAGTAAATATTTCTTTATATAATATAAAACTAAGATTTATTAAGTATAATAACTAAGATTAAACTTAAGAGAAACTTATAAGTAAGATTAAAATATAAAATAAAAGTAAGACGCGAATTATATATATCTTTTAACTAAAGATTATAAATTATAATATAAATATTAAATTATAAGTATAAGAGCTTACCTTATATAATAATTATAAAAGAATAACCTTAGCTATTTACTAATAAGTATATAATTTATAAAAATAAGAATACGAGATTAATAACTTTAAATTAAATTTACTAATTAACTAGGATTAAATATAAATAAATATAATATTTTATCTTCTTTTATAATAATATTTAAATTACTCTAGACTAAGTAATATTATATATAAACCTAAGTTATATACGTGTAAACTTTAATTATTAGTCGACTTAAGATAAAAGAAGATAAAAAAAAGAAAAAGATAAAAAATTAAGTTAAATAATAAAAAGAAAAAAGAGTAAAAAAGAGAATTAAATAATAAAAAGGAAAAAAAAGGTTTTTATCTTCTCTTATAATAGCGTTTAAATTATTTTAGACTAAGTAATATTATATATAAACTTAGGTTATATACGTATAAACTTTAATTATTAGTCGACTTAAAATAAAAAGAAATAAAAAAAAAAAAAGATAAAAGATTAAATTAAGTAATAAATAAAAAGAAGAATAAAAGAGAGAACTAAGTAATAGAAAGAAAAGAAAAGAGAAGAAAAAAACTAATATAAAGCTTAATCGACTTAAAATAAATAACTTTATAATTATTATTATTCTCTTAATTAATTATATTTTTATAAAGGTATATTTATAAAGGTTTTTAAGGAATAAGAGAGTATTAGAGTAAATAAGTACGTAACTCGCTTATTCTTTTATTTTATTAGTCTAGTTTAGGGTATTAATATAATATATTATTTACTTTTATTCTTTTATTTTCTTAAATTTTATCTTAGAAGAATCTAACTCTAATATCTTAATAAACTTAATTAACTTTCTTATCTTATAAGAAAAATTTTTATTAGATTCTAAGATATTTATAACCGTTTTAAACTAATATAATATTATAAGCGCTTATATATTCTTAAATAACTTATATAAGCGTTCTCTTACTTTTACTTACTTTTTATTATTAGTTACTTAAAAGGAGAGAAATATAAGAAGATAATAAATAATAAGCTTTTTATATATATTTATAATAATATTTTAATTTAAAGGATATATTATATAATAATATAATATACTAAGAATAAATAACTTTTATTAGATTTAGAATTAAAGTATTAAAATAAGATAAATAATAGGATTTTATAATATATTAATACTTAAATAATAAAATAAGTCTTAACCTAATTTATAAGTAAATATTTTTCTATATTATATCTTAATACTTAGTAAATAATTATAAATTTACTAGAACTCTTTTAATTACTTAGAGTTTTTAAGAATATATTTTTTTAATCTAATAAATAAGTAAATATTTTTCTATATAATAACTTAGCTTTTAGGAAGTAATTATTAGTATTTATAACTTGAAACTCTTTCTTATAACTAGCTTCTATTATCTTAATTTTAGTATTTCTCTTTTTTCTCTTATATATTAATTTTATAATCTTTTAAGTTTATCTTAGTTTTTTTTTCTCTTTTACTTTTTTCTTTAGAAGTTATAATTTTACGTTCTTATTAATATTTAGATTAATAAGTTATAATAATCTTTATTCGTTTTATAGAAACTAGTTATTTTATTAGATTTATTTTACGCTTTAATTAATAATTAGATATAAGTTATATATAAACCTTTTTCTTTTTTATTACTTAGCTTTAACTAAGATTAAGTTATATTAATAAAAGAGATATATCTTTAGGTTATAATAATATTAGGTATACTTAGTTTTAAATTTTAAATTATACGATTATTTAGATTTCTTTTCTTAGATATACTTATAAGAGTATTAAGCTTAAGAATAAAAGGTAAATTAATCTTTTCTTTTTTAACTTAGACTTTTAATTCTTAGGAGAATAACTTTAAGGATTTATTTTCTTTTTCTTTAGTTTCTCTTAAGAATTATAAGTCTAAGTTAAAGAAGGGAAAATTAATTAACCTTTTATTCTTAGACCTAGTACGTTTATCTTTAACTTTTATTAAGAAAATATTATAACTAAAATTTAAGGGGTATTAGAGTATTAATAATAAGCTTTTCCTTAAGATATATTTTATTTCTTTTAATATAAAGCTTAAAAGAATAATAAGAAGAACTTATACTAGCTGAAACTAAGAATAAGTCTAAGATATCCTAAAAGAAGCTCCTCTTATTAAAGAGTAAAGTTATAGTTATATTAATAAATAAGTTTTATAATAAAATAAACGTGATTTTTTGCTAGTTATATTAATAAGTAAAGTTATAATTATATTAATAAGTAAGTTTTATAATAAAGTAAGCGTGATTTTTTACTAGTTATATTAATAAGCAAAGTTATAATTATATTAATAAATAAGTTTTATAATAAAGCGAGTATAATTTTTTACTAGTTATATTAACAAGTAAAATTATAATTATATTAATAAGTAAGTTTTATAATAAAGTAAATACGATTTTTTACTAGTTATATTAATAAGTAAAATCGTAGTTATATTAATAAGTAAGTTTTATAATAAAATAAGTATAATTTTTCGCTAGTTATATTAATAAGTAAAGTTATAGTTATATTAACAAGTAAGTTTTATAATAAAGTAAATGCGATTTTTTGCTAGTTATATTAATAAGTAAAGTTATAGTTATATTAATAAGTAAGTTTTATAATAAAGCGAGTATAATTTTTTACTAATTATATTAATAAACAAAGTTATAGTTATATTAATAAGTAAGTTTTATAATAAAGTAGGTACGATTTTTTGCTAGTTATATTAATAAGTAAAGTCGTAGTTATATTAATAAGCGAGTTTTATAAGATATTACTAGTTCTAAGACGCGACCGTATCTTTTTCGCTTATTTTTTATATAAGGATTACTAGGTAAACCCGAAAATATAATAATAGAGTTCAGATTTAACTACGTATTTATATATTAATTAATATTATATTATTCACTTATCTTAGGTTATTTTATATTTAGCAAAGAAATTATCAAACAACTATTAACGATGAATTTATGTTTGAATAGATTTATCGCTATACACATATTATCAATTAATTATATTCAAATCATTCGCTATTTATATCCTATTTTGGAAGCCTAATAAGTATATACTGGTTGAGGACCAATGCTTCCGTATTGACCGGAACCGAAAGGAGACGAAGGAGTGACTGGATTGCCATTTACATTAGAAACACCAAAGAAAGCCAACTCTTTGTCATCAACAACAGTCAAAACTGCGAAAGCTGGTCCGGGCTCAGTGGCATATCCCCAAGAAACCTTGAACTCAGAGCCAGTTGTACATGGCTGATCGTACCAGCTCTCGGTGGCAGCATTGGATCCTGGCATACGAATAACAGTACAGCGCTCTGTCTTGTCGGCGATTTCAATAGCAAAGTTGTAGTCGCAGCCAGAAGCGTCTTCCGCACAGTATCGAGTCAAGTTAGCGACAGTCCAGGTCTTGCCCTCGACGATCGTCGGGCTGCCATAGTTTGGCGTAACGGGACTAGGAGTGGCTGATGGAGTAGCAGTCGTGTAAGTGAAGTATGAGGATGGGCAAGATCCTGGATGTGCCGGGTTGCATCCACCTGGAATACCAACAATTGATGTGAAAGATGGAGTTGCAGTCCAAGATGGAACGATAGCAGCTGTCGCAGTGCAATCTCCTCGAGCGATTGCGGCTGCATTACAGATTAATGGAGCTGCAACAGTGGAAGTTGGGACACTGGCTGCAGTTGCAGTGCAATCTCCTCGAGCAATAGCCGCAGCATTGCATATTAACGGAGTTGCGGTAGCAGTGATGGTTGGATAAGTGAAGTAGGAGGATGGGCATGACCCTGGGTGAGCTGGATTGCAGCCCCCTGGAATTCCAGTACTTGTCGGAAGAGATGCAGTCGCCGTAGCACAGAAATCGCGGTTGCGAGCGTTATCCTCACCAAGACAGGCGGTCAAGGTGCAAGAACAAGCAATCTCTGGGGTTCCAGCAGCAATGCAGGCGCTATAAGCGTTTTGGCAGTCATCGCGGCGCATCATATTAGGTGCGGCAGAGACAGCCGTGGCCATGGCCAAAGCAAGTGCGACCTTTGAAATCATGATATATTTGGATATGTGGTGGTAAAAGCCGAAGGTGAATATGATGATGTGATTGGAAGGATGATTGGGAGGTTGGTGCTGAGAATGAAGGGATGTTGTTACTGGATATTTTGCTTCTTATATACTGATTCCCCACGATTCCTGCCATCCGATGATCCCAAAATCAGATGGCTGACGTCGTTCGATTATGATGGCTGTGTCTCCTGGCCAAACCCAAACCAGATCTCGAGGAAAAGAAGCTTAAAATTCCCCACAATATTCTCGTATTCCTTGCCACTGTGGTTAAACGATTACACTTGCTATTGGCTCTTAGTGGACGATCGCTTCTCGCTAGAAGCGAGAAGAAGGTTTTCCTCGTGTAAGTGCCGGATGGCGGGAAAAGAGCCTCAAACCATCGCCGGGAATAGACTTAAACCCCTTGCTGATAATTGAAGAAACGCTAAAGCTCGTATTACTTGACAGAGTCTTGTGACGCTATACAAATGTTCGAAAGAAAGAAAAAGCAATACGAAGAGTGACGTATCACGCGTCCAAACGAAAGATTTCAGAAGCGAGAACCACAATTCCTCGTATCTTATCAAGGGCGCAGTTGTTGTGGTGATGGTTACTTAGTACTATTGGAAGTAAAGTTTAGTTTGTGTCTGATACAAGTCAAACAGAACAAATAGCGAAATGTGATATCAAGCTCTTTTGTATAAACATAGCCCACTTAATATAAGTAATCAAGTAATATTAGCGATACATTTTTTGAAATAATATATTAAGCCAGGCCTTTTACCTATGAGTTATAATAATATTTTGAAATAAAATTATGTAGAAAACCGCCGAAAAATAAGTATATGTTTTGAGGGGAAATATTAGGTATCTTTGCTCTTAATCTGATACAATCGAGGATCTTTTACTCAATGCATTCAAGGAAGATTTGTTTTTGAATTATAATATAAACAAGTAGCAAAAGAAATTAAATCTCCTTCAGTGGTGGTTCTCATCCTTTTAAGTCCATAAATCAATTGTAGGTTTTACACTCATCTAATTGATATAGGTTGGAGAGAATCGACTGCCTTGTATCTTTTGTCTTTTAAACTCATCTAGGTCGTTCCCCAGAGTATTAAATTTCTATCCTTAATACGGCTTCTGTTTTTGCATCTCGCACAATAATCAGATTTAATGATCCAGCTATATGTTTGTGGCGCTTGATAAGAATTGATTCTATGGCCCATACCTGTGGTAGATGGTTGGGGCGTATCGCAAGAACTCACGATTCCGCATACCAATTCAATTGTTAGAGCATAACATCAACCGGGCCGCCCTGGCCAAGGTCCCACTTATGCTGAGGTTCGTGAAGGGTTATTGGATCGAATTCCCAACACACGATCACCAGATCTTAATCATACAACTCCACTGCCAACCTTGATAACCTCTCCTGCTACATCATAGAACTATGTCTTGACGGTAAATGGATAAAAGCCATCTACAGCACGATGACGAAAGTTGAGACCAATAGCGTAAACCTTGATGGGAGACTCTTTTTGGGCATTTTTGGATCTATTCGGAACAAAACAAGAGGTTCTCAATATTATGTTTTGTTGGCAGAGAAAAGGTAATTTGGGAAGTTATGAAAGAGAGTTAAAGATTGAAATCTTTATAATTGGGTTTAATAATGAGTTATAAATTCCAGTGAGACATAGCGCGGAGAGGGATAAATAAGAAATCCGAGAAGTTCTTTTTCAAACCAGGTTCTTCCAATTCCAGGTATTAGATAACATTGCGGTGGATATTACACTTGTAATTACTTCACATAGGATTCAAGCGGTAGTAGAACTAATTCTTACTACTTGCTTATCCATCAATCAAGTTCAAGCAAAACAGATGCTTATTCCTGCCTTTGAGTTTTTCAAACTTATAATCTTCTTTTTAATTATAAGTCCGTTATTCATCCCGATTCTACATCGAGAAGCAACGCGGAGAAAAACAGAATAGGATGTTATTACTCGACCAGGACACACTTGATGTCGGCATACATAGTGAGTATTTTTTACCTATCTTGATGATTGTCACACCAATCAAAAATTATCACTAGACTAAAATACTGAAAGCAAGGTCAAGCGCTTTAACCTATACAAATTACAGTCGTCTTTAGCGATCGTGTCTTCCGAGCTTGAAGTCAGGTTTCATCGATCTCGCACGTGTCATTTGAGCGACAAGGACACCAAGCGGTAAAGATAATCAATAAAAAATTTAAGGTAACCTTTGCGATACCGAGTTGTCTCCAGGATTGAAAATCATCTGATCTTTTAATTTGTGAGTTCTTATTATTCTCCCTAGTCAGAATCGCTTGCTCTATATTATCATCAACTCTTATTACAGGGTATATCCCTATGAATTATTTAATGTTATTTAACACATTGTACGGAAATTTGTTTAGGAAGATAAATGTCATGAAATCGTCCGGCTAGATATAAATAAACAGTCAAACAGTTAAACTCTAGAAGAGACGAGTACTTAAAGTTCGTAGTATTTAATTCGTATCTTGGAAATCTTTCGATCTAATAACCCCGCACATTACCCACCCGTCGCGGAGCAGTGGGGGCGGGGTAAGACAGAATACGAAGTACACGAGAAAAGTGACATCCAGCCTTGTATAATATGATAAGTTACGAAAAGGGTGGCTGTTTTAGTCCTCTCGTTCAGCAGTTTGCAGTAAGATGCAAGAAGTGGTTAATCGGACCTGGAATATTAAGGGGATATACAGGCGAAGTAAATAAACAGGAATTAGGTCCTAAAAATAAAACAAATACGCTTTGTGATTCAAATCTAGAGGTAGTACCAGAATTATCGAGTATTCTAGTTGATAAGAATGAATCTCAGAAATAAATAACAGAGTTTTAGTCTTACAGCGATATAATTAGCGATTGCTTGTTGTTTCAAAGAACGTGAACGTGAACGGGAACGTAAGCGAGAAGGAAGCAGGAGTTGAAAAATAAATTTCAATTAGCTTATCAATTCTTGATACCAGCTGAAACCGTAGAATCAAGCCATGTAGTATTAACAATGGATATCCCTGGTCTTATTCTGTAATTTCCAGTGGTAACTGCTTGAGACCTGCAGGTGACGATAGAAGGTTACTTACTAGCATTGCTCGATCCTCTTGATCTTTATCTGGGCCAGGGGATCATATGCGTACCCGCAATCGCACTCGTTCGTCTATACTTGAATTGCTTCAGAGTAGATTAAATCTCCTGTTATATTAACGAGGATCAGGATAGGATTGAGCAAAGAACGGAAGCTGAGCTCAAATACAAATAGTCTTGGAAGTCGAGTGTCAAAAAGGAATCTCACTACTAGATAATTTTCACTATTCTCACGTTAAAAAAGTCACTTATTTTTCTTGGCTGGTCCATAGGTCTTTCAAAACTTATATATCTTTCTTTTTAGACCACTGATTGCACCGTTTTCTTCCAATCCTCAACCAACACGACGTTATCATATATACCTACGTACTCTGTTCAATATGCTCGCATTATCAATCATTCTCCTAGCTCTCCAGGCTACTTTTATTACTGGGGCACCAATACGTTCCGACAATATTGCTGCCACATGTGGTGCCGGTACCCTTGCTGGTGCTGGAAATGCGACTGTCGTCGTGGATCCTGAGCTCGCAGCTCTTGCGATGAAACTTGAGGTTGCTCGGGCCGCTATTGAAGCCGCTGAAGGTGGCTCTAATACCGCACCAGATGCAGCTGGACGAGCATCTGGCATTCTAAACACCATCGACTTAGCAAAGGTACTATAGATAACAACCTATATTGTGACATAAGGAACAAGAGAAAAATACTAACCTTCTATTCAGGCTGGTTCTATCAATGGTGAGAATGCCACGGAAGAGGAGAAGGCTGCCATTAAGAACCTCGGTGACGTGAATATCAGTGTAGCAGATGCACAAACAGCATCAGTAGCAAGACAGGCGAAGAACGATGCTGCAAAAAAGGCTAAAGAAGGCATGGTTGCTACTGCTACTCTCCAGTAGAGGCAACTTAAATCTCTTGAGGTTGCAAGAATGAGACAAGTAGCACTGCAAATAGGTCCCAAATATTTCGCATCATACAAACAATCTGGCTAATCAAGAAATAACTTTGCATCATACCGGGTGATTGAGACTCTTTGTGATTCGATCTTCAAATACATTTGTTATGTAGCTCTTAACTGCCCCTTTCACTCGTTCGTCCAGTTGATTCTCACTCTTTTCATTTGAGTTTTTAAAAAGAAAAAAAGAAAAAAGAAAATTAAGTACAGCTATCATGATCCGAGGTAGAAATTGTTCTGATTATGATTCTTTTGCCCATTGTTTCCCACTCCATAAATTACCAGTTGTCCACAACCAGTAGTCCCGCCCCTTAATCAGCCACACCAAGAAACTGGGTAATTCATATCCCATTGCCGCACCAACTCCCTTACTCTTTCCAATTGGAACCATTTGAGTCTCACGAGTATCCTCCCTGAACACCCGATCATCACCAACAGACCCCTCATCCTTTCCAGAACCCAGCAGTAAGTCCCGTTTGATATTTGCACAAAGAACTGGAATTGCGCTGAGGATGAGATGGATTGCCGGGCGAGCATACGATGCTGCATCTCCAACAGCATAAATACGTTGCCCGGCTTTGTCGACGCGCAGGGTCGAGGGGTTGGTGTCTACATGGCCTCTTATAGTGAGGAGCTCCTTTTGTATAAAATCGGTATTTGGTCTTGAGCCGGTCGCGGGGATGTAGATATCAGCTTCCAACGTACTCCCATCATCAAGCGTCAGCGTAGCTTTGCTTATAACGCTTTCTGTGCCCGCAATCGGTGGAACCACAGTCGTCACACGTGTATTCTTGATAACATTAACGCCGACTTTAGCCAGATGATTCTCGGCTTTGGTCGCAATAGCCGGTCGGAGAGCGGGCAAAATCTTAGAATCGGCATTCACAACAGTAATGTGAACATTGGGATTCGGTAACCTTGAGCTAAACCAACCAGCCCGGCCGTTAAGAAATTCACCGAGCTCACCGGCTATCTCAATACCTGCAGGACCTCCACCGGCAATAACAATACTCTTCGCCGACTGCAATTCTTTTCGGAATGCATTCCAACTGGCTCGAAGGAATTCTTCGTCGCGGTTGAGACCAAGTAGAGGAGATGGCGTTGATGCGCCTGTTGCGATAACAAGAGAGTGAAATTCAATATTCTCGTTGTCTCCGGTGGGTGACCTTATCGAAACGGTTCGATTGGTGTGTTCGAGGCCTGTTGCTGTGCCGTGGACGAATCGGAAGCTGCCCTTGGGATAGTGGTCAAATGCTTTCGAGATGCCGACGAAGAGCTTATCTTGTGGAAACATATTGTCCGATATTAATGCACGAGGGCAAGCCGGCCTGCACATAGCTTGCGACGAAGCGCTAACAATTATGACCTGGTAAGACGATTTATCTGGCAGGTGAGGAATAACATGTTTTAGCAAATAATGAGCGGTAGAAATACCGCCGTAAGAGCCCCCGAGAATCACAATTTTCTTTTCAGATGCTGCCGTTGTATTCTGTGCCATCTTGAGCTCTCACTAGGCTTTAATAAAACAAATACCAAAAAACTCGAAAGGCCGCTTGAAAGTCCAGCGATGCTTTATATTACTGTGAATGCTTCATCTCGGCCTTCGGACTCAAGAGCAACGTGACCTCGCGCCTTCGCGACAAACAAGCAGACTCTCGAGCTAGCTTGTTTTAAGCGCCAAGGTTATACGGCATCGTTGCTCTTGCTGCCTAAACTTTTGATTTCTCTAAGTGGTGCTATGTTTACTTTACATTTGATAACACGTTAATATTAGAAGGGGCTCATAAAGTTGTCCGCTTGAAGATTTTGTCGCTTAAATTATATTAAAGTACCAGACGGGTTTGTCTTTATATAAACGTAATATTTTATAAATTATAGAAGAAGAAAAGATATAACTAAAAGGATAAAGAAACAAACGAAACCCCGAGTTATAAGGTATATCTAAGCTAGTAATAATAGTGTTTCAGGAAACGAATGCTGCAGATTATATTAATATCTTGATGTTACTGAAGATTCTAGATGTTACTTACAGGCGTTCTTTATATAAAGAACTTTCTTAGCTACTAACAGAGCTGGCATTTCTTGCGGTGTTGAATGCTTGATCGAAAGCCTGAAGTTTTCTCTCTGCTGCTGCCCTTGCTGTATCCTCGGACATAGTCCCGACAGCGTCCGTATGAAGCAGTGATGCACGCTCCTTATCTTTGAGAAAACACTCCAGGGCGAAGGAAATTTCTTCTCCGGTGATATGAAAGGATTTGGTTGAGTCGTCATCAAAGGCACCGCTAAAAACTCGCAACGTTTTATCTTAGCACTAGTCGTAAAACATAACCACCAAACTAAATAGAAAACCTGACTGACTTCAATACCGACCCATGAACGGCATTGGCTGAGAAATGATCTGCCATGTTGATTTTCCGGTAAGAAGAGTATGTCGACTTATAAGATGCACTATAACAAAATTGCAAGTGGCTGACGAAGGAGAAAGTGGTCCCTCGGCATCTGGTGTGGTGGGTGCTTGAGACTTGAGTTTCCATGTGCCAAAGAATGGCGAAAATTCCAGTATTTATAGCCGTCGTTCTACAAAGCCCTAGTAGATAATTGTCGGCTGCACCATGTGGCAATAGCACTGCATCTTGCTACCAAGCATACATAATCACTCAAAATCTCAAACCTTTTGACATTGCATCGCATAACCTAGTCCGTGGATCTAATGCTAGCGATGCTTGTGACCCAAGAACGACGCAACCTTGGGTAACGTTAAAGAGAATCTGCACAGCCAGGCTGAAGAAACAATACTACATTGCAATCTCATCCGCCCTACTGGTTACCACGATCAATAAGGTTCGTAGAAGAAACGTGGCCGCCGACGGGTCGGAAGGTGGAACCACTTCCCCAAACAATGCTGCAGCAGTACTAACCCAAAAGGCCAAGTTGCATAAATATGATCGATTTGCACCGCCTGGTCGTGGGGGATCCCGTCTTTGTTTGTAAGTTGAGCCTCAACACGAGAGAGGCGGAAGAGACAGTGTGCATCCCCGGGACCGGGCCTTGCTCCCCGGATAGATTCTATACCACACATGGGACGACACCTGCATGGTTGAGATGCCTAACTTAGATCTGTCGTTCAGGCTACGCATCGCATTTCGATATGGTGGGCCATGACGTAACAAAAGAGCTGAATAGCGGCTAGAACCCGAACCCGTTTGTCGGTTCGGCCTTGAAGACTCGGGAAAGCGTTCAGATCAGAAGCATTTGTTTTTTTGTAATATATTTTGAGGGAACGATAAGCGACGCAGGTACCCAACCGACTCCTGCTTGCGTTAAACTTTTTGATTAACTGGTTTACAGAACAAAATTTGTGCACGTAAGCTAGCGGTCTGCAAATGGAATTGCCTTTGGCCACAGAGGCAGCGCATCCGATGGTGACACTTGTCATACTAATCTAATATGCTGCAATGATCACGGGAAGAAATTTGGAATGTCAGAGGTGGGCTTTGAAGCCGATTAGACTTCCAATCGGAACGGCCCGCGGCGTGACACAACCCCTCTCTACCATAAAGAGAATGGAATAGAGGAAGATTATGCAAGAGAAAGAGAAATGATGACCGCAGCAACAAATCGCAAGCAATTGCACCACAAGGCTCGCGACAATGATCACAAGAACCAAATATGAAGGAGAATGACATCGATGAAGATATGATCTTCGGAATTATCAATTATCAGACTCCTCTCGCCACCTATAAGAATCATACACATTCCTCCCAAGCAGACCCAGCCAAAGCGCCACGCTGCCCAGGCGCTGTACCTATCATGGAAAACCCAAAAAGAACGCCTACTTATACAGGCTAATTTATTAGCTTCTCATATCTTCCCGGACTCTCCCCCTCTCCACTTCGGCTGCCAACTCGGCATTTTCCCTGCTCTTCTCTTCAAGCCTCTGCCTCGCACTGGACCGGTCTAGCTTCCGCGCTTCCCTTTCGGCCTTCAACTTGTACTCCAATTCTTGAAGCCTGACTTGCCATCTGAGATCAGGCTTATAGTCATCCTCGGGTACAGTAGCAGTGGTGAGGCGCTCAATTGTCTCCACCGCATTGTTGGAATGATGCCGCGTCATGGTAGAAGTACGTGACGATGGTATCTTGCTTCTGGAACTTGAAGAGCTTCGAGGGCCAGTTGGAACTGACGGGGAAGGAGATCCCGTTTCTTCATAGGCTCGCGATCGTACTTCATATGCAGCACGCAAAGATGAGATCTCTGCCTTCAAGCTCTTGTTTGCATCACGCAACTTGACAATTTCTGCTTTCCCATCGGTGATAATAGGAATACCCGACTTGGTCATGGTTTCCAGTCTGTCGATCCTCTTACTTCGAACATCCAAGTTGTATTCCAGATTCTGATACTCTTTCCACAAGTCACGTTCAACGGTGCGAATTTGAGCTTTGAAGCCGACAACAATCGATTCGAGATGTTTGACGGCTGCAAACAGATTCTTACTGAACCCTGGAAGCATAGTTGATACAGCTTCAAGAGAAGGTAGCGCGCGACCACTGATCAAGCTGTTATTGTGGGTCCAATCTGAGCCACAAAGAGTAGATAGACGATTCCACAAGGCGAGCAAAAGATTATTACGCTCAGTCAGTTGATCTTTGAACGTGGTTTCCAAAGTTGCAATTTTTCTTCGGTCCTGTTGTCGTGAAGTCTCCAATTCCAGAACACGTGATTCTTGCTGGGAAAGAGTGCGAGTTGTGTGTTGTTGAGTTTTCTGGTATGTTTCGAACTGATGTTTTGTTGTTCGGTGCAACTGCCGTTCTTTGTCGAGCATATCAGCGAGCTTTCGAGATTCGAGGCCATGAGACTCAAGAAGAGCATCTCGTTGCTTGATGAGTCGCTCTTTCTCAGCAAGCGACGCTTTCGTGCTATCGAAATCACGAACAGTATTCTCGAGCTCGCGTTGAAGCTTAGCAATGGACTGCAGAGAATTAGTAACATGCGCGGAACCGCGTGATGTAACATACCTTGAGGAAGCTTGACCTCGTTCCACCCAAGTCCCCAAGTGCCTCCCTGAGATTACTCTCAAGCTCCATCAGCCTCTCTTTCCACTCTGCGGCCTCGACTTCCTTGGATGTCAAGATCCTGCGTAATTTCCTTGCGTCGTCCTTGGCGTTCGATGCTTCCCGATTCAGCTCATTGACAAACTGTTGGACTTCGGTCTTTTCTTGAGACGCAACGACTTCTCGTTGATAACGTTCATCCGCAATACGCTGTTCGAGCTCTTTGCCGCGTTCTCGCTCCTCTTGAAGATTCTGTTCCATGTGGCGGATAGCAGCTTCCAAGTCACCAATCTTGATCTTGTCGCCATCTTGCTCTTCTCGAAGGAAGGCAATCTCCCCTTGGCTGGATTCTTGCTGCACAGTAAGTCTGTTGATTTTGCCGTTGGCCTCTACCAGATTGGTTTCCATCTGCTCGAGTTCTTTGTTGGCCTCGTCAAGCTCTTTCTCTAGCTCCTGAATCCGCTTCAGATGAGTTTCTTGATCGTCCTCTAACCGGACTAAGGCTTCACTCATTTGACGCATCTCATTCTGGAGGGCACTGAAGTTCTCTTGGGTATCCGTCAGCTCACTCTGCATGCGTTCGATTTCATTGTTGGCGTCGTCGACTTCAGCTGCGAACCCATCAAGCTCTTCTTGGGCTTCCTTGCGAAGTGCCTCAAACATATTTTCAGCTTCATCCTGCCCTTGAAGTGCTTCGTCTCGATCCGCCTGCATGGTAAGCAAGTCATTCTCAGCAACCTCGAGAGCCTCTTGTAACTCTGTGACAAGAACCTCAGCATCCTTTTTCTGTTCAGCAGCTGTTTCAAAATCTTCCATGCACGAATCAAGTTCACGCTGAAGCTCTTGGCTTTGAAGTTTGAGACTGTTGATCTTATCACGCAGCTCTGCATTCTTGTTCTCGTAATCTTCGCGTTCAACATCTGTGAAGCCAGTTTGCCTGGTGGCAGCACTGACCCGTGAAGAAGAACGCACATGGCCACCTGCTCTTGATGCTGATCGCTCAAGAATGCTGTCACCTGCAATGGAGCCCCCACCTCTTCGCTGGCCAAGCTTGAGATCCTCAATTTCCTGATAGAGGCGCTCTTTCTCTCGATTTCGCGATGTCAACATAGAGGTCTGCGCACCAACTTCTCTTCGCAATTCTGCATTCTCATGACGTAATTGCTCTGTTTCTTTCTTCAGCTCCTCCACCAACGTACTCGCTGCACTGAAGGTACCATTTCTGTCATCCGTACGATGAGAGAGCTCCGAGGGAGGGCGAGACTCGCGAGAAGGTGAGATCGTACGCTTTTTCGTAATGTTATAAATGTTGGTGGTGTGATTGAGACCAGGGATTCCAGTGCTAGAAGCTTCGGATTTCAAACGAAAGATTTCTTCGCGTAACTTCTTGAGATCTTCGTCGCCCTGTTCGCGTCGCGCGGTTTCTTGCTCCAAGAGGTCCTTCCAAACGTCCATCTCTTCACGAGCATCCAGGTTCTGACCACGTCGCTCCCCCATACTGCGAACCACCTCGGCAAGATTTCGCTTCTCATTTTCTCGAGCAATCCCTTCATTTCTGAGCTTATCAATCTCGGTGACATACTCTTCAACCCGCTCACGAAGATAAAGCAATTCCTCTTCGCGTTCCTGGGCACCCTCCTGGTCGAACCATTTCGGACTTTCGTCGGTCGATGTCCCCGATCGAGCTGTGTCCGGCCGACCTTCATTCTCCTTCATCTGCTTTTCAAGTTCTTTTACCTTTCGCCTCAAGGCCTTGTTGTCTCGTTGCATAATGGCGAGTCCAGTTTTTAATTCCACATTCTCCGAGATCATCTCTCGTACCCCCTCCTCGGAGAGTTTGTCTAACCTGTCGCTGAGAAACATGACTTTAAGCTTCAAATCAAAGTTTTCCTTGGATAGCCGCTCAATGGTACTGCTCTGCTCCTTCAAGGTCAAATTTTTGCCGTTCCTTCCCATGGTAGAAGTGGCGAAGCCATTGCGTTTGGGCGAGGAGACACCACTCTTGCTACGGTATTCTTTCGCAAGAGACTCCGGTACTTGCACATTCCGTACATGTCTCGCAATAATTGTGTCGGTTGGTGCTGCTGCTAAAGATCTACTGGTGGCTCGAGGGGTCTCTGGGGTCGTCGGGCCCTCATATTCTTTTCGCCCTCTATTCCGCTCTTCCTCGGTCAAAGTCGCCAGACCTCTCTCCTTGGCCTTGGAATCACCACCAAAGTCCTCAATCCCCGATGCCATGCTCCCCAAGCTGATCGACCGTTGTAAACCGACACTGCTTGTGCGCGACAAGCCATTGGCAGGGACTGCTCCGCCCGATTGCAATGCATAATCCGCGCTAAAGTTCACATCGCTCTCGTCTTGGTCATCATTTGCGTGAAATGACGAATTGGAAGATCGCTGACTTCCATGTCGACTCCGGAGAAATTTTGGCAATCTTCTCGACGACCGTCGCTCTAGCAGTGCGTGGCCCGGGGTGCTTCCCGCATCAACCAGACTCAGAGTTGACAAGTGGTGCCGTAGGGTGGACTGACTATCGGAAGAATCTGTGTCTGCCAGCCTCGAAGTCTTCTTTGGTTTCCTTGGGGTTGCATCTGGGTCAACCTCCATCTCCGAATCCTCCTCTGTTGCATCGTTTGCCGTCTCATATCCATAACTGGCATGTGAGACTGCTCTGGAGATGGTCCTGGCCGCGGCTGCTGCTGTTGGAGAGGACGACATATTCTCCAAAGAGGATGTTGTATTCCCCGCATCTTCGCTGGTATCATCCTCTGGTGTGCCCGCCCGTGGTGGGCCAGGCGTCTGGTATGCATTTTCTGGAGTGGGTGGAGAGACGGCAATGTCATGGGATGGGTCTTCCTTTTTCGGTGTCTTCACTTCTGGGACTGGATTCGAGGCAGGCTTTTCGGCCTGTGCGGTATCAAACAGATAGGTATCATCAACGCCCGACTTTCCCGTCACAATGGGCGACACGGCTGGCAGAAAGCTGGACTCCACATCATTCAAGTGTCTCTGCATCTCCCCCTCGTCCAACGAATCCATGTGGTCGCCATTTTCGCTGTGGGGATACAAGATGCTGCTGTTGCCCGGCGGTGGTAACGAGGGGAGGGTCGCGTGGTCCAGCAAGGGCACTTGATTGTTCTGCGCAAAGGCAGCCGTGTTGCTGGCCTGGTTGTCGCGCTGGTTGTTGTCGAGGATCGAGTCATCAAAGTCAGATTTGGTGGGCGATAGATCATCCAGGTCCTCAACGCCAAAGCCACCGGGGACTTTCCTCAGGTCCTTGCGCGCGGTCAGTGGACGCTCGTCGGTCGTGATGCCGGAATGTCCTTCGTCCTCCGCCATGGTGCGAGGATTCCACGCGTCGCATATGTGTAAAGGAGGTCGTCGAGTCGAGCAGAGCAAAGTCGCAGGCGTTGTGAGAGAGCTGATGGCGGGTTTAAGTTGCAACGAGTGACGCGCTCGGTCCCGATTAGGGGGAAAGCGCAAATGGTGGGAAATAGTGTGTGCAGCCTATCGACGGTCGCAGCAGCAGCAGCAGGAAAGAGGAGGAGGAAAGAAAAAAAGGCGTTGCGCAAAGGTCGTGGTGCTAGTGGGTCTCGTCAACATGTTTGTTCATGGCCATAGCATACAGTACTAGGTAGGTAGCAAAAAGTGCACGAATAGGTAGTAGAGGTACAACAGCCGTTTAGGGATCGTCACTGGGGGGGCCGTGTTTTGGTGTTGGTGTTGCTGTTGCTGTTGCTGGCACAGGGACACAGGGACAGGCACAGGGCACTGACACGCTGGCACACATGTTTTGCGTCGCTGGAGCAGCTAAAGGGGACAATTGAATCTCCGAGCCGTGGATGGATGAGTAATCGGCAGCCTCAGGTTCAAGGTTTTGACAACACCACGTGACTCAATACCCCTCTTGCCAGATCGATCATCGCTGCGCTGGAGATTGACGAGACTTCACATGCTGCTACCGTACTAATAATGGAACAAAACCTGATAAGAGACCATGACACTCAGGTCCAAACACTGGTAACGGATGACGACTCTGATGCAATTCCTACGTAAATCACAAGCTAAACAAGGCAGAGGCAACTTCATCTTCATCTTCATCTTCGGGGACGATGAAGTTATCACCATGTTGAGAAGCTCTTCGCTCTAGATTTCACACCCCGCAGACCGGTCCCTAAACATCAAATAAGAAAAGGTCGTGAAGCACAAAGCCCGCAGCTTTACGGTACTCTTCAAGTCCCGAAGAAGTCCCTGCACAAAGCACAAAGCTTGGCCGGCTGCAGCGCAATCGTCTCCGCCATTCAGCCTATCACGTCCTCGCCACTCCCACGGAATGACGTACCAGAATCACCACCCCTCCAGCATCAAGTCCGCATTGGACAAGGACAAGAACAAGGCAAGCTCAAACCTCCTGCCCAGAGTTTGACAGAGATGGCGTCCGTCCCTCGAACGCTCCGGGGCTAGTGCTGCTCTCGAGCTATATTATAGAGCTTCCCCTCTCCCGCTCTTGGGTCTTCATCAATCAACTCTTCATCTCAAAACAAACCCCTCAAAAGCCCACATCAATCACCTCAATCATCACCATGGATTTCCTCAACAAGGCCAAGAACGCAGCCACCGGAGGCAGCTCTCACACTGCGGGCAACACCAACACCACAGGTACCACCAACAACGCCGGTCAACAAGACTACGGTGACAAGGGTATGTGTTCACCTCGCTCCCCTTCTCTCGTCGTCGCTAACCCTTGGAATAGCTTTCGGTTTCGCCAGCAAGAAGGCCGGCCACCCAATGGACGCCAACACCAGTGAGAAGATCACCGATGGAGCTCGCGGTCTCTATGAGAAGGCTACGGGGTAAGTCTCATGCGTGTCTCTCTGGTCAAGCAATCCTAACACCCATTTCAGAAAGAAGGTCGACCCCAAGTACTCCAACTAGAGCCTTTGTTTTCATACTAGATGTGTGAAGCGTGTAATGATACCAACGTTAGAGGAGTAAAGATGGAATGAACTGGGCCTCATAGGATGGCTTTGTATGGACGTAATGAATCAAATATTATCTTTCTCTTGCCCTTGACTCGACCATGGACGATAATGACTACCGGTAATTAAAACGCATCGCTTTCTTTATTGCAGAAGTGCAGAGGAACGCCTCTTGGCTTGCAGCACAGCAATAGTGTAACGGTCACGTGTGAGGGGTCTTCCCCTTTCTCCTGATGATCCTTGGCGCATAATTGACGATGCCATCAACTTTACCTGACAACATCACATTGATACGCATCAGCACTCATCACTCTTTCTGCATTCTCGGTCTAAGTACATGTTCACCCTGCCTGCACCCTCCATCCTGCATGCGGCTCATGCTGACCTCTGTTCAAGACCAAGCAGATTCACAACTCCGTCAAGCAACACAACCCGGAGTCCTTCGTCGTTCCGACCTTGTGTTTCTTATCCAAGAACTTATACTCGTCGCTTGCAACCATCTCTGCGAAATGCTGGAGTGAAGGATAATGCACGAGGGCAACATCCTCCCATTCCGACTCCTCGGCCACCTCCCCGAATAGCTTGGCAGCACATCCGTGTTTAGGTCCAAGGACCTGTGTGAAAACGGGTACATATCCCATGAATTGCTCTTTCTTCCCCGGATTGAACGCCAGCAAGCTGAAGATCGAGATAGGAACAGCACCTCTGTTCTTGGAAAACGTGTCGAAGAACGTCTTAAGGCTGGGAGTGATGGGGATTTCGATCTCTTCGTCCTCGGCTTGTGAGATTTCGATCTTTGTACCCTGTAGTAGGGGAACATCTTCTTTGGTTGCATTTTTCAGTTGATGGTTGAGTGTGTCGAATGATGTGGCCATCTGCTCTGGTACATGGACCTGCAACGACCATTGGTGTTCCGTCATTGATGCGATAACATCCGGAAGAGGATCCGTGTTTGGGATACACAGAAATACATTCCAGTGGATGTTACGTAGAGCTTCAGCAGATGGGGCAATGATCCAATACTCAATCCGGGCTGTAACAAGTGGTTTGACGGTGAGTGAAGTTGCGACAGAATGGAGTTCTTCGATTGAGTATGCGGTCGAAAGAGCGAGCAGGTGTAGCGAGTGGCTTGCCATGATTGCGGTTGCTTCTCTCACACATCGAACTTGTCTTTTCTTATATCATTTTGTCCAATATCATTTTGTCCGTCGACTTTGTGGTGTCCTAACTCGCCTGGTGACTCACATGGCGAGCTTTGGCGGAATTCCGCTCGTCAAATCTCGTCTGGGCACTTCTGTCGAGAGGGGGTATAACAGGCACCCATGCTTACTGGGACTTATCAGACGCATGTTCTATTACCTGCCATCATGGCTTAGAAGTTCAACACTATTATGAGACAGACTTGGCAACACAGGCATGTTCCTCAAAACACAGTCTTATTACAACAGACAGCCCACTGTCGATCCCAAGACTTCTGTACAATCTCCCTTGCTTCTCATATCTTTGCTCTAACTCCAGACTTATCTCCGAGAAAACCCTGCACCCTTAATGCTCGCTTGACTGATAAATCTAACATGATCTCCTCACTCCCACCTGGTACCGAGATGGCTTTCACATCTCTCCAAATCCTTTCTACTCTCTCGCCACGCCCACCGCGTGTTAAACCAATACCTCCCAGTATCTGAATTGCGTCGCGAACTACGTTTTGAAGTACAATTCCCGAGTGTGCTTTGAGTTGAGCAATCTGGCCTGCCAGATACAGATCTGCATCGGCAGGATTAAGAGAACCCAGCTGGAAAATTAGAGACTAGGTGGGTGGGTTCTGGTAAGCACTAGCTCTGAGGGTCGAATGAGTCTTAATTTACCTCGATCCAAGCCTGAAGTGCTTCAGTCTCACGCGCCATGTTAGCAAGTTTGTATCGAATGACCGCTATTTTGTCAGTTATTCTTCAAATCCACTTTCGGGAATGCTACATACCGTGGTTTACAAGCTTTTGTCCAAAGGTTTCCCGAGAAGAAGCGTATCTATAAAGCATCCAATAGTTAGGGATGTTTGTTTTCATGATGCAATGCGGACTTACGAGATCGAATCCTCTAAGCATACTCTTGAGCATCTCAATGATTGCCATGAAATAAAAAGTCTCTGTTACTCATTGTCAACAGGGATCATATAATCAAATTGTGATATCTGCTCCTACCTCGTGGTTGAAGTTTGACACAATACACTTGAAGCCTTTTCCAACCTCACCTACAACATTCGCTACTGGTACAAGAACCTCATCAAAATCAACAAATGCTGTTCCAGCAGACGAAGAACCTGACATTTTCATATGGCGAACCGATACTCCATCTGTTTTCGGAACAAGTAGCATTGTCATACCATCTGCCGTAGTTTTGGTCAAGGTGAGAAAATAGTCGGCATACATGCCTGAAGTTATCCACTATTTTTGTCAGTCCGTGATCCTTATGAGAGTGACCACCAAACCTTTTTCTGTCCTGTCACCTTGTAGTGTTTGCCATCCGGGGTCAGTACTGCCTCGGTAGCAATTCCTTGTACATCTGAACCTGCATCTGGCTCGGTAATTGCAAGACAAAGCCTTTTTTGTCCAGAGAGAACTTCTTTGGCGACCCTATTATAGTGAGCTTTTGCAATCGCGGTGCCAGGGGTACCCGAATCACCTTGTCCTTAACTCAATTGAGCCAAATCTTTGAACTGCAGGCATGCATAGCGTCTTTGTTATAAGCGTTAGCCATCTATCTTCGACGGGGATGCTGTGAAACATAACATACCACACCACCTATGAGGCCATTTTGGACGCTATCGGGGTCAATGTATGCTCGCCAACCTCGAATTCCACTTAACATACCCAATTCCACCAACTCGGTTCAGTTCATCATGGATAATAAAGTCATGAAACCCGTCCCATTCCTCCGGCTTCACGCCACCCATGATGGGAAAATTTCCAGCCCATTCCTCGGGGACTGCTTTTCCTGCAGCCATTGGCATGAGCACCCCATCAGCTGCAGCCTTTCGGTAAATTTCTTTCGGTAACATCTCCTCTTCCTCCCATTTTGAGGCAAATGGTATGATATTCTGCCACGGATTTTAGCCAGCTAAACAATAGGTTATATCGGCGGGCCTACCTCTTCTACCCAAGCCCGCATGGCATCTCGCAACCGCCGGTGAGAATCTTTCAAATACGGAGACGGTGACCCACGTGACCAGGCTGGTTCTGCGAATGGTATGGTAGAGCCATGATGCCAGACACTGGTGTTAGATGCAGCCGACATGGCTGCTGGAACAAGTAGATTGAAAAGTATGTGGTTGGCTCTCAGAAATCCCCAAGGATAATTTCAGCCTTCCATGTACGAAATAATCCGATTAAAAGAGATTTCTGAATTCTCAGGGCATAACCAAAATAAAGTTGATTCCGCGACAAGCTACTGCCATGGCTCAGCCTCCCCGTCGCTTAACCAAAATTCCGAGTTTGGCGGAAGCGACCCGGAATTTTACCCGCAGTCCAAACGCGGGGGCGGAGAAGATTCAGATGTTACCTTGGATCAAATGGCGAATGATAACGCAGGCATTATGTCAGAATCATCGACTCAACCGTCTTTGAATTACTAAGGAACTCAAATTCGGCCAAAAACGGCATCTTTTTGCCGGTTAAGCGATTATTCGACAAGTTATGAGAGAATCATGGTCCTGTTGCATAGATCCTCCATCATAACTTTGTGAAGCTAAATATTATTCTCCATCAACCCAAATCCAAGATGCTTCTTGAATCGATCATTGCTCTCCGTGGTGGCTATGCGGTCCTTGGACTCTTGCTCCTCTTTACTTTCTCAAAGGCCTTGTATAATAGATATGGGCACGGTCTCAACAATATCCCAGGCCCATTTGTTGCCTCACTTACAGATTATTGGCGGTTGTTTCTCGTATGGGGTCGTCGTCCCGAGGTTACACATTGCAAGCTTCATGAGAAGTATGGCGATCTAGTCAGGATAGGTCCCAGGACTGTTTTGGTTGCGGATTGGAATGCGGTCAAGAAGATATATGCCTTGAATGCTGGATACATTAAGGTGGGCAAAGCAACTTTCACTAATACTGAACGAGGGAGAGTTCAACTGACCTTGGGGTGTTGCTGATAGTCCGGCTTTTATCCTGTCCAGCAAAACATCGCTCAAGGGAAGCGATTGCATTCTCTCTTCAACAGCCAAGATGAGAAATTCCATTCCAAACTAAGACGCTCCGTTGCGAATGCCTACTCGATGAGCAACCTTGTTCAGTTTGAGCCGCTGGTCGATTCAACGATCGAGGCTTTCATCACGCAGCTTGAACAGCGGGTCGTTGATCGTCCTGGTGATGATGGCGTACTCGATTTCGGGACATGGCTTCAGTTCTATGCTTTTGATGTCATTGGCGAACTTACCTTTTCACAGAGATTGGGGTTTGTTGATGAGGGAAGAGACATCGATGGTGTTATAAGGACCCTTGAACGCATGCTGAATTACTTTGCTGTGGTAAGTGGAGCTGTTCCGAACACACGTTGCTATAGCTAATTATCTGGCTAGGTTGGGCAAGTTCCATGGCTTGACAATCTGCTGATGAAGAATCCTGTTCTATTGTGGTGCAACGATCATGGCCTCATTGATACTACATCTCCGGTCGCTATATTTGCTAGGGCACGAATTGCAACGAGGTTGAGCGCAAAAGGTGCATCCGAAGAAGCCGACGAGACGCGAAATTCACATCCACGACGCGATTTCCTCGATCGGTTTTTGGACGCCAACAAAAAAGACCCCGCATTCATGAGCGATCAACGGGTTCTTGCTCTCACAGTAGCCAATGTCTTTGCCGGCTCCGACACAACGGCCATCACTCTCCGGGCAGTTTTCTATTTCCTTCTGAAAAATCCACCCAATCTGGCCAAACTTCTTGTGGAACTTGAGAGCTCTGACCTTGGACCGAAAGAGCGAATCGTATCGTGGGAACAAGCCCGCGACTTGCCTTATCTCAGTGCTGTGATTCAAGAATCTCTCCGTATACATCCTGCCGCCGGATTACCTCTCGAACGCATCGTTCCTAGCAATGGGCTAGAAGCGGCAGGAAAATTCATTCCATCCGGTACCATCGTCGGCGCGACTGCATGGGCGTTGCATGCGAAAGAGAGCATATTTGGAGCAGAACCCCAAGTCTACCGACCGGAGAGATGGCTAGACGCTTCTGAAGCAAAGCGGACCGAGATGAATAACGCACTCTTCTCTTTCGGGATGGGAGCAAGGACCTGTATCGGCAAGAATATCAGTTTGTTGGAGATGTACAAACTTGTCCCAACGATTCTGAGACGGTATGAGGTTTGTGTTCTTCCGTGGATGTTCTGGTAAACGAGTACTAATTTCCCTGATGCAGGTTACTTTTGCTGGAAGCGAGAAAAATGAGTGGACGCTACATAACGCGTGGTTTGTTAAGCAGTCTGATTTCTTTGTCAAAATTAAAACTAGAGGTGGGGGCCCAAAATGAGGAAGATGTAAGCGGGTTGGATTATGGATGTATCATGAAGATATGGTGGCAAGAAGAGCAACTTGACGGATAGTATCGTGAGATTGTATATTCTCAAATCAAAAATGCTAGCTCGCTTAAACCAGTCTTTTTTACATCGACGAAGTAAAGAATTGTACAATCATCACCACAAGATTACAAGCTACTATGCAAAGAACCGGGAGATCAGGATATAAATGCGAGCGGAAGTTGTAAAAAAGAGGCTTCGAAATAAAGCTGCCGCCGGGATTCAAAACACGTCCTTGAACGCTAGCCACTCGGTCATTATTCAGAATGTCTGATCACGGGTGAGGTTTGTCAATAAACTACTCTGAAACAGCAGTTAAAAGTTATAGTTGGCTGTATTTGTAATAATTATTTGGTGTTGAATGTGGTAACTTGACTTATAGCTTTGAGTACTACTCTCAATCCATCACGTGTAGATAAAATCACGTGGTATTTCTCAAAATGTTCTTCTCGTGTCCTCCTTTCTGGAAATTTTGTGGATTGTTGGTAACTTATCTATTAGGATGTACCCCAATAGTTATAGACTCCAATGGCAGTAATGCTAATAAGCAGGCGATGATCTTCCTAAAGGAGCGATTAAGCGAGCACGTCATTATTTTCCAGAATTGCGAATATCTTAAATGGTCAAACATACCATACGTGAAGGATGGGATCGCGGCTAAGACTCCACTATTACGGTTCTTGCGAAGGATTCTGCAGCCTTATCGGCGACTCAGGCCTGTAGAAAATCTGGATGCCGTCCATCTCACCGGTACGCGCATACCAATGCGTGTAGATTGTCCTGAAGGGGGGCACTTTGAATGGGATGGGGAAGAAAAGTGGTACCTTACCGCGGAGATAAAGGAAAGTGACTGTGTAAAATTTCTGCCGCTGCTTGAAATAAAGGAGCTGGGTTGTCGCTTTTTGCCTTGATGTTTCCTCGAATGCTTTCTCTCCTTTCCCATCAATCTTATTAGTCATCCTATCATCAAAGATAGATTCATGGCTGCAGTAGATTCAGCTGCGGTGATACCCGCTAGCGAGAAGGCTGTACATCCGGTTTTGTCGGATGCTGCTGAGAGCAAGGAACAGGATGAGGAACAGAATGAAGCAATTGTGAAAGATTGGACAGATGCCGAGGAAAGAGCAGCTACCCGAAAGTAAGTCGCCTTGCAAATTGATTTTTGTAAAAAGACAACTGATTTTTTCAAGGATCGATTTTATTCTATTACCAATTCTTGGCCTGGCATTCTTCTCCTTGCAGCTAGATCGAGGTAATATTAGTGCTATCTTGACCTCGACTATCTTAAAAGATCTCAACCTCACTACTGATCAGATCAATGTTGGTAGCCAGCTTCTCTCCGCTGGTATTGTTTTGACTGAGATTCCGTCCAACATTATTCTCCAGAAGGTTGGACCAAGAGTATGGCTCTCGGTACAAATTCTAGCCTGGGGTTTAGTCGCTACATTCCAAGCTTTTATTACCAATTACGCATCATATCTTGCTACCCGACTTCTTCTCGGTCTCCTTGAAGGTGGCTTCATCCCGGGTGCCTTGTACTATCTATCTACTTGGTATAAAAAGAGTGAGACCGGCTCTCGAACTACATTGTATTTCTTTGGTCAGATGTTTTCCGCGGCTACGTCAAACTTGATCTCATCACGCTTGATCAAGCTACATGAGACCGGTGGTTTATCTGGATGGCAATGGATTTTCCTCAGTGAGTTAACACTTTCCAGCTTTATCTTTAGAAGTGAGTGAACTAATGAATTTCTAGTTGAGGGGCTCATGACCATTGTAATTGGGCTCATGTTCATAGTTCTGGTTCCTCCAAAAGCTGGGGATGGCAAAGCATTGATCTTCTTGGGTCGTTGGAGCTATTTCAACGAACGTGAATCTCACATAATCCGTAGCCGGGTTCTTCTTGATGACCCCAAGAAAGCTCGGGGCAACATCAAGATTACCGGGAAAGATATCTTAGAGACCATTACCAATGGCCGGATTATCCAGCATTTCCTCATTACCTTCGTCGCCATGACGGCTTTCCAGGGTTTGGGCCAGTACACACCAAGTTTGATTAGAACAGCCGGGTTCACTTCTTCTCGAGCTATTGCACTTACATCCGTGCCAGTTTATTGTGGCATGGTTTATGTGTTTATTCTTTCCTATTTTGCGTGAGTCTTTTGAATCCCTCTTATATGAGTTTTCTAATGCCCAACTAGTGACAAGAGTGGTCATACTGGACCCTTCGTTCTCTTCGGCCTCACATGGAATGTTATCAGTTATACTTGTCTTCGAACCTTGCCAGACAGCGCAGGAAGATGGAAAAAGTATGGCATGATATGTATTACTAATACATCTTATGTCAGTTATCAGTAAGCTTTCAATCACCGTCTGTCAAAATGTGGGAGACAGTTGACCAACATTATATCTTAGTATCCTGAATATCAGTTGGCTGTCGGTTTATTGCAAGACTCCTCAGCAGCGCAGTGTCGCCATGGCGTAAGTTATTACTCTTCCATTTATATTCCATCATACTTTACAACAGCAAACTAATTTTGAACAAAAGTGTTATTATTATGGCTGCAAATGGATCTGGTATCCCGGGATCTCAAATATTCAGATCTGATGATGCTCCCAAGTACCGTCGTGGCCGTACTATTATCTGTGGACTTGTTGCTGGAGCTTGGGTGCTTGCGCTGGCTTTAAATGTCCAATCTTATATTGCCCAGAGAAGGGCGAAGAGAGTACAGGAGCCGGCTGCTGATATTGAACGCGAATCTGAAGATATAAAGAAGTGAATATTATACATCAGCCGCATAGAGCAGTAATGTTGGAATCGTAATAATGATTCATTTATAAGGGTACCTGTGTAACGATTGACGTCGTATTCCTACCCAAACACATGCATTGTCAGTTCGAACTCTATGCCTGAACTATTTCTAACCAGACTCGGCTATCTTTAATAATCTACCAATTGGAAATGTGGAAATCGATGGCTGATCGATGTGTGGCTGGTTAGGTATTGCCTTGAACAGACAGTCCTTGCTAGCACATATATATATACATTAGTGTACTCATGTCTGTATTAACAATCTCTCGATTAATATGCGGCGATAATTTGTTTTACTATATTTCTCAGTTACTGCAAGGCTTTGAATTTGCGAGTATGTCCTTGGTTATGTTTACATGGTATATCTAGAGATTCGACTTATACTGCTTCGCCCATTCCCGCTCAGCTTCTTTGACTGCATCATATGAATACAACCAGTCAGTGAAAAGGGTATTTCCCATGAGATTTGGGCTTCCATTATAATCACCCGCGCCCAGAATTTGAGTTCTCATGTCCAACATTGGTCCCTTCGACATATGAATGAAGAATCTATTTGTCCAAGATCCTCTCTGGATGGCATGAACACGACTAAGTCTAGTAGACTTGTAGATCTGAAGTAGATTGGGAAGCTCATCGATCGAGGAGATATGGGAAAGAATTGTGCCCAGTGCAGAAGCATCTTCTATGGCCATGGCTGCACCTTGGGCAAGATATGGAAGGGTGGCATGAACACAATCACCGAGTAGAACCAGCTTGTTACTAGGATGAATCCAGTCGCTAATTGGTGGCAAGTCTACCAGTCGCCACCGTTCTACATCTTCTGGTAAAAAGGCCAACAGTTTATCCACACTTTATTAAGTCAATTAATAAACCTGCGTTTAATCGAGGTAGGAATATCTTACGTGCTGTTCCATCCTGCATATGCTTTCTTGACCTCGGTTGCACTTGCAGGTGCTTTATAGCCAACCATTTTTCGATCATCAGGGATGACCATCAACAAGTTGAAGTATTTCTCCTTCGAAACATTGTACCTATCCACTTGTTAGCATATTATTTACAAATACACTCTTTGAATAATATACCCAATGATATGATGATCTGGGCCCAGCCACTGCTCAAATCCAGGACGCGTACTAAGCTCAGAAAGTTCTGGGTCTGCTCTGAGTTTCTCAGCTGGAATGACAACTCGAAAGCAAGAATCGCCTGTTTCATGAGGTTCTGTAGTCACACCCATCGCCTTTCGAGCAATACTCTTCACCCCATCCGCAGCAACAATGAGGTCTCCTTTCACTTTTGACCCATCTACAAGAACGACCGCTCCTTCTTCCGGCAAGTACTCTACTACTTCACTCGATTTGCGAACATCTGCGCCGCATCTTCGAGCCGCTTGGAGCAGTACTTTATGGTAATCCGGTCTGAAAACTTGCCAGTACGGGGCTCCAAAACGTTGACGTACATTGTAAAGATCGGTGTGCCCAGCAGGCCTTCCAGTCTCCCAGCTGCGGTAATTTATCTTGTCGGGCTGTGAAGCGATGGCCTCCATTTGCCCTTCGAGGCCCCATCGCATTAGCTCTCGCGAGGCATTCGGCGGTACTTGTACACCTGCGCCTATCTAATACCAATTTAATGCCTATTATTTTCTGGAAACAAGATATATACATACCTCCCCAAACTCGGCTGCTTGCTCTAAAACAATAACTTTGTGACCAGCTTTGCGCAAGGCAATGGCACTCCCCAGCCCACCCATACCTGCCCCTACGATCACAATCTGGAGGGTTTTAGAGGCTTTCATGATTGCGTCTTGATTTTGGAAATGGAAACAAGAAATGAAATCATTGAAGTCGTAAAAATGAAGCACGATATTTGAATGAAATGCCATAGATTGATGATGTACTAATTGCTAATTGTTGCTGGGTAGGAATTGCCGACCCGCTTTATCCACGTTCCGTTGCCATTCCGAACACCGACGCGGAACAGTCTTTCCTTATTCATGAAATAGATTTCCCATGGTCTTGGTGACAAAGAGGGGGAAGATAATTCCATTACAAGTGAGAAATTATTTTACGTTCATAGCTATACCAAAGGACATCAACTTTTCTCCCAACCTCGGGAGCTACTTGTTTGCCAGTCAGCTGTATTGGCTTAACCCTACAGTACGTTCCGCTGCTATCAAGACTCTCCGCAACAACCCCTGTACAGCATTGCCCTTCCACCTGGATATCTGCGCCGCTGAAAGTAATTCGCGAATGTTCTGATTGTCCTAGGCACCCGAGGCTGCTGAACTTATAGTGATCAATCGTGGGTGGGCCTCGCGACAGAATTCCCAATGCTGCAAAAAATGGTGCAGATTCTTCTTTCTGTGTAAACTTTTTATGTGCTTCCAAACTTTTCCATTCTGTGATAGAAATGGCCCAAACTTGCGATTTTTCGTTGATGCCTGGATTCTCAATTTTCATGCCTATCGATTGTTCAATTCAGTATCGTATCTTAGCGCATGGTGCGAAACATACCAGTTCGCACGGAAACCATACCATCGTCCTTTAGAAGTACTGGTAAGAGGTCTTGTTGAAACTTTAGGAGGAAGTCGGGAAAAGAAACGGTAAGAGGAATCTCTACGACTTCCGTCACGATGCTTGAATTTGAGAAAGCCATTCTATTGCTTTCTGATGGTGGACAACGTTGATGTCCAGTCGATAAATTGCAAATAACATAAAGTTGGGCATTTTTCTACTATGAAAGGAATTTTTCGGACATGAATTCCAGTTACGAAGCATATGATTCCGGTTGGCGTTCCGTAGCTGTCACCAACTATTCTCCTAATCTGTTTCGCTTGCGACCGACTTCGACCGTATTATCATAAGTGTACCGCTACAAGAGCCGCTGCAGTGGAGAGTTGAAGAACATTCAACTTTAAGTCACGGGAAAGGTTAAAGTCAGGAATACTCCAAAGTCCGAGACGAAGCTTTCCGGCCAAGAGGGACTCGGCTTACAAAACCCCAACTCTTCGACCTACTGCATGAGCTTCATACTTCACAAATTTGAGAATAATACGGAGCACTTGGCCCTTTTTGAGAAAATAATTTGCCTCGGTGGAGTTTGCGCCAGAATGGACACTAAAGAATTTCTTCCCAACTGTTTAATTAAAACGCACACGATTGCTGCGTCCTACCCGCGATTTCCGGAAACCGTCATCGACCCAGAAGCTCGACTTCAAGTTTGCGTCGATGAGTATACGATACACGATGCAAGATCAGACGCTGCAACACTCATCATAACTCATGGAACTTCTTTCAACAAAAGGCTCTGGGAGCCGACAATTTCTCGAATGCTCAAATCGCCACATCTTGAAGGGAATGTTTGTAGAATTCTAACCTTAGATGCTACGAACCATGGTGATAGTTGGCTCCTGAATGCGCAAAAGTTGACAGACAAGTGTGAGTCTCTGTATTCAGAAACTAATATGTTTTGAGCATTTACTTACCATCGGATCATTTCAGCGCATTGGCCAGATCAATCAAGAGATATTTTAGCTGTACTGGAACATTTCAAAGTGCAACAGCCTGTTATTGGTATTGGTCATTCATTTGGTGGCGGGATCATGTGAGTAAAACTACTTCATGTGCTTCATGTGATTGCCGTAATTAATTGATCAGGGCCCACGCAACGATGTTAAATCCGACGGCTTTTTATGCAACCATTTTTATTGATCCAATACTATTTCAATTAGAAACTGGGACTGGGATAATGGCAAAAGGAGCTCTAAAAAGGAGAGATAGATGGGAGAACCTGTAAGTTGCCTAAAAGACTTTGGGTTATTATGCTCTAAACCATTAAAAAGGGAAGATGTTAGAAAGGCTTTTGCGAGAAGCAAAGGTTACAGCGATTGGAATGATGAAGCCTTGTCACTTCATGCGGTGAGATCCTTTTTGATATAAATATCATGATCCACTAATATGGAAATTTAGAATCACAGTACCATAGATATAAATTTGCAGGGCAAGACTGTGAGAACTCTCAAAACTCCAAAAGAACAAGAAGCAGTACGTATTTAACCGACGATTTTGACCCGTCATTCTTGTACTGATCTTTCAAAGGCTACATACCTAGCAGCACCTCACCCGAGATTACCAGAAATGCTCGCGGCTTCAAATCAGTATCATTTTTTTATTCTAGGTGAAAAGAGTTTTGCAATGTAAGCTTTCCGTTTTAAAATCAATGATACTTCTCTAAGGAACAAAGATTTGAAAAAGATCAAGAGTGGATACAGAGTATCATCAAATCGCCAGGGAAAGTGATCATATTGAAGGACATTGGGCATTTGGTCAGATTCTATCTTTTGAACCCGTTATCTATGATTACTAATTCATTCGCAGATTCCCATGACACATCCAGACGAATTAGGTAACAATGACTTCTAGTTCTATATCAGATCACTAACATCAACAGTTGTTCAATTAACTTCACTCTTTGGCGAGATATTGAAGAGAGCAAGAAGCCAGCCACTGCGCATCAAGGGTCTACTTTAGAATCATTACTCTACCTTGTGGTGGTTCCGCACGTTTCCGAAAACACGGAACTCAATATCCTCGGCTAACTTCACATTGGTCAGGCATGAGCTAAAAGTAGCAATAGCGTAAAGCTTAGAGACGAGTCTGTTACAGACCCCCAAGCTGAATAATGTACCAATTGCACATCCTCCTAGTGGGTTTGGTTTCGGCAATGATATTAGTGTGGATAGAATTTGAGACGGAACAAAAGTTGGTATCTTGGTGCAGAGTGGATATGAAGAGCACAGAAATAGATCAGAGTGAATTGCAGAATGTACAACATACAATAGCATGATTACCCGTGAATATGAATCTCATGATGCAAATTGATTGCTCTGTACAAGAACAGGAACAGAGACTATGGAAGGATGACAATGCCGCAGCATAGCCCAGGTTGCCCAGATGGGTTAAAAGTTTAGAGTTGGTTCCCTGCACCCTGCCCCGGAATCCCCGCAAATTAGCGTTATCAAGGGGTCGCGTCACCCCGCGTTCACTTTTGCCGGAGAACTTGTTCATTTGATCTCACCGGTCGTATCAATCCATACAGTCCGTAAAGCATCGCATTCACCGAGAATGAATATATCGACAGCTCCATACTTTGAGCCCACAGCTAGTTCCGAAGAGCAAGTCCTTCAAACATCAGCTCCACCCCCAGAAGCCACACAGAAGCCAGCTGCGAGTAAAGATCAAGAATCTACCAAAAAGAGAAAACGAGACAAATATGCCGGTAAAGCATGTGGGCCCTGTAAACGGAGGAAGATAAAGGTACTCTGGCTGTAAGCCTGTTCATTCGACCAATGTTAACTTATATGTAGTGTGCTGGAGGTTTCCCCTGTGATCCGTGTACCCGTCGAAAAAGAGCTTGTGTTGAAAATGAATCTCTTGATGCAACCGAAAATCACGGTTCTGTATCATTGGACCCAAGGTACTATTCTTTTTATACTCATTATCATGATAGAGAGAGCTTAATTCCGATAGAAACCACGAATCAATTCAAGGACTCCACGACCGGTTAGCCGCGCTCGAATCCCATCTCACAAATCTAACCCGAGCTTTACTCCCAAACACACCATTACCAGAAACGAACATTTCGCTCAGTGGGCAGTCTCCTGAAAATGCGCCTTCTGTTGAAGGGAGTGGCGGGTATTACCCCGAGAGGAATAGGAAAGCACCAGATAATTCGAGTACTTCCCCAAAAGATTGCTTATCATTTGAAAGCGGGAAGAACATAACAACGGGGAAAAACCTGGGAGAGACTTCTGTTACCCATGCACTACAAAGAGTCGAGGATCGATTGAATGAACTGGGCGTTCCGATAGTTGAAAGAGAATCTGCCCCAGGAACCCCGCCAATGACGCCTGTCCCATCAAGTATTAGAGATATCAGCACTGAATCGGTTCAAACTCGAGTGAAAAAAGCACTGGAAGTAAATGGGATTGTGCCAGACCTGAGTAGATGGGATACATACTTGGACATTTTCCAAGTAGAAGTCCATCAGCTCTATCCATTCTCCCACAAGCCTTTTATCACCGAAGCTTATGAACAACTGTGGGAGATCATAAATCCAGAAACTAGCCAGGAATCAATGCAAGAAGTTGAACTTGGCCAAATGGTTCAAGTATTGCTCATGCTGGCAATTGGTCGATGTACAGTCTCAACTCGTGTACAAGTAGGGGAAGGAAATCATTCGGCAGGTTGGAGCCTTTATTCTACTGCAATGGACCTGCAAGGGAGTTTGTTAGATACTGTGATTGACGACTCAAATCCATTATGTAGTCTTCATACCCTTACGCTTGTGGTAAGTGGAATCATAGCCAAAACTTACTCACTTTGCATATCGCTCATATCTTACAGGTTGTATATCTCATGCGAATGGACGCAAGTGAGAGGGCCCAGAAAGTGCTCTCTCTTGCAATAATTCATGCACAACACCTTGGAATACACCTCGATCAAACACACGAAGACATGCCAAGCTTTGATTCTGAGATGTTCAAGAGGGTATGGTGGTGCATGTATGTTCTGGACCGAAGACTGTCTCTTGTACTTGGCCGACCTTTCATTATACAAGACGGTAGCATTCGAGTTGGACGGCCAAAAGACTTTGAAATATCAACTCCTGGTTCTACTCATGGCTCGGTGTTGGACTTCTTCCACATGGATGCTGATACACCAACATCTTTACCAATCATCTATCTTAATGTGATGGTTGGTTACTCACGTATAGTCGGCAAAGCTTGCAACACGCTATTTGGAGTTAACAGCAATGTTGAAGCAAAAGAGCATACCTACGAATACCTAGATTCTCTGGTTCACAGTTGGATCGAATCAGTACCCAAGGTGCTGATTTTCAATCATTTCAACGTCCACGAAGATACATCGCCATCTTCAAGGAGCCTATTCAAACTGAGGTTCTTGATACAATTGGTATGTTGATTCTATTACATCACAGAGCTTCATAATCTAATCCAAAGCAGCGATGCTTGTACATTCTTATCGTAATCCGCCGACCAACAAGAAGGCTCCAAGGTCCTTTGCCATCGAGTAATCGGATCGAATCTGATACAGTATGTCTTGATCACGCATGGTCTATGATCAATATGTTTAGCCAGTGTACTGCCGCAGACGGTGTTTATGGTTTCCCATTCTTGCCATATCTTCTTGAGGCCACAATAACATTAGTTGCTTGTTTGACCCGGCTTCCTAACTTGAGACCAAGATATAGAGACGTTGCAGAGACTGCAATCACGATGCTCACAGCGTTTTCTAAAAAGAGTTGGATTTCAGGGAAAATGGCAAGAATTATATATAAACTCGGAAACATCATACCTAGAGTCTTTGGGCCAACAGACTCAAACAGGCAGTTTACATCAGGATCCCGATCAGATCTCTCAGCAACAACACTATGCAGATCTAAAACTAGCAACAAAGACTCCGCAGAAAACGATGCTGCAGAAGCTTTGTATTCTACATATCTAGGCAATTTATCGCACGAACCAGAAGGCTCTACCAGATTATGGTCTTTGTCCGGTAACGATTCAAAGGGCGCCATAAATGAAAACACTACAGACATATCAGCCGATTCTCAACTACCGTCGAGTAAAGACATGAGTCAATCAGTGGACCTGGATTTAGAATCTTCCATGATGGAAGACTTCCCTTTCGAGCTAAACTTTGGAAGTGCTGCATCACAGACTACAGGTACAACCAATCACAACCATGCCAGTGATAAGGAGGACTTCTCTACTGCATTTTTGGGAGCATATGATATTGAATGGCTAGATGAGCTAATCTCACATGATAACAGACTTTTAGCATTTGCTTAATGATTGAAGATTTATGGTAAAAAGATTATTTCAAGAAGATTTTTGGGTTCAACCAAACAATAATACCGATCACATGTTAAATATCTCACGAAGTTATGCTGTTGCATGTGTTCATGGTCTAACCTTTTCCTATTAGAACTTTTGCTTGTTGCTTTACATCTTCAGAACTGTGTGCTTTGGCAGAATTTCTTTAGCTGCATTTGATGAGATTTAAATCAATTGGACAAGAGATATTCTTGCTACGTGCTCAATGAATTCGGTTATCTATTGGTACAAAGAGTTATTTCTGCCAAGTGTCTCAAAGAACATCGCAAGCAATTATGAATTCAAGATTCGAAGCAGGCAAATTTCTACATGCGCTCATAGTCTCGCATTAGGAGCCTTTGTCCTAAAAGAAGGAGGGAGTGCCCTTCCGGGTAGTTGACGTCTGACAATCTTTCCGCCAGCACTACCTCGAAGTATTAGAGGGAGTTTACTTAGGACAAGGAAAAATAACTTACTTTCTTGGTATCTCGGCGACGACTGTGACTTTATAGATTCTCTTGTATGACGATACACGTTGTCTGACGTGCTCTATGATATCCGCAAAAAGCAACGGGTGTTGTTCAACGGGACATCGGGTGGTGATATAAGCGACAGGCACATCAGTTGCCATATCAGGGAGATAAGTCCCGCATACTGCAGCATCATCAACTTGAGAATGTTGCCGCAGAATCCCCTCTAGTTCTGCTGGAGCAACTTGGTTTCTGTTCTGCGATTAGTTTAACTCTATCAATACTAGAGGTGTTATACCCTTTGACTTTGATCATTTCTTTCAACCTATCCACGAGAAACACAAATCCATCATCATCAACAAATCCGATGTCACCTGTCTTCATATATCCGTCAGGCATGATTGTCTCAGCTGTTAGCTCCTTCTCTCCTACATAACCTTGCATCACATTGGGACCCAGAATACATAGCTCCCCAGGGTCGCCATGCCCACATTCTGGTTTCTGTTAGCTTGTTTCACAGAAGACATGAACAGAGATATATTGACCATTGCCGTTCTCATCCAGTATCTTCAGTTGTATTCCTGGTAAGATTTTTCCAATTGTGTTGCGTACATGAGCTTGTGCGGGTGTTTGCGATATGACACTCGGACTGGCTTCCGTGAGGCCGTACCACTGTGTCAAGACACAGCCGAGTCTTTTACAGAGCCGATCTGTAAGACTTTGCTCCAATGGTGCTGCTGCGTTCATCAGGCATTGAAGTGATTTATAATCACCGGTTGCTGCCAAGGGATTGTTGAGTAGTTGGAGAGCAATTGGCGGGACAACATTCAAGTGTGTAACTAAGGGCACGTCAGTAAGCATAACAAATACGGGTGTGGAAACATACTTTTATCTCTCTTAATCGATAACAGAAGCGAAGGAAGATCAAACTTAGGAAATACAACAATTGGTGCACCCTTTTTCAAGTTAGCAACATCTACAAGGGAGAATGATCACGTTACCTGGAGTAGATAAAGACATGTGAATCCTTCAAGTCCGAGGATGTGAAAAAATGGAACTACCATGGCAACCACAGTAGTTGGATTAAACATGTCCGATAGGTAGATTGAGTGCATGAAAACGTTAGACACAATATTTCCATGACTGAGTTTGACGCCTTTTGGGAGTCCAGATGTACCGGAACTAAAACATATGAAAGCTAATTCTTTTGCTACTTCTCCGTGGGCATAAGTTGGACGAACAAAATTGGAGCTCCCATGCTTGATAATATCAAGTAGGTTGATGCGAGTTCGCTCCTCTTTATTTGTGTCTAAACTCAATATTGAGATCTTAGGGGTTGAAAATGATAGATTTTTACAAGCTGCAGTCAAGTTAGATGCAAGCTCCTTGCCAACAAGCACATGATGAGGCTTTGCTATTGAAAGAGCGTGTGCCAATTCCTAGTCTGGGTGAGCCAAAAATAGCTATATTTGTGTGCATTACTTACACTTGGAAGGTGTAGAGGATTCAAAGCAGACACTACCCCACCAACGGCAAGTATGGCATGGACATAGACTGGATAGTGTACCTAGGAACTGTCAATCGATCCATTTTATCAACGCGAGTGCAACTTACTGTGTTGAATGCCAAAAGGCTCACAACTGTTCCTCTGCGAACGTGTAATTCATCTTGAAGATATTTTGCTAGTTTGCAAACTGCAATTTTCAACGACGCATGTGTATAAATTACAGAGCCTGTAACACCATCGATGATAACACCAGTCCCAGCAGAAACTCCGCCAATGTTGTATTCTAGTAGTATGTCTGAAATCGTGGCATCTTCTGGATAGACCAGCTTGTACTCCGAAGCGTAAACCATTCTGGCATGTAAGTGTGAACGAAGTTTATAACCTGTGATAAGTTTGGCCACGCAAGAGTCTAGATAGGATTAATATCTGGTGTATCAATTTGTTGACTAACTGACGCGAAACCACTTTTCGTGCACGTGTTAGGCTTTGAGGCACACCAGGGATCGTGAGCCGAAGTCGAGGAGTAGTCGGTATCACAATCTATTTCATTCCGGTCATTCCGCGTTTTGAGCTGTTTTGTTACCGCGTTCTCGGTGTTACAAAGTAGCCAATCAGTATCTCGGCAAATAATTGAACTTACGGAAATGGTAATAATTCCGTTGAGAAAGAGTGCGGGGTGCGGGTGCGGGGGCTAGTGGGTTGTCCATACGTACCCACCAAATTATACTTCCTTAAAAGAACCCAGAATACTAGCCATTGTTAAGCCAATAAACCTGGCTCCTTCAAATTATCACGGTAGAAAGCTCCAACTCAATCTTACTTTTAAAGATCACACCATTTTGTTCATATTCCCTGTAGAATTCTTTACCACCGATTGTCGAAGATGGTGCCACTCAAGACTAAGGTTGCGTTCGTTGCTGGCTGCAATGGAATCAGCGGGAATGCAATTGTCGAACATCTGATTCGAACGCCGCACACAGAATGGTATATTTCTCACTCTTGATACGAAATTAGCTAATCAATCAGGTCAAAAATTGTTGTGACGTCTCGTCGACCGTTACCTATGTATTGGCAAGATCCACGCGTTGATTTCATCGCCATCGATTACTTAGACCCAGTGGAAGAGATCATCAAGAAAATTGAGGTTCTATGTAGCGATGTAACTCACGCATTTTTCACCTCTTACATCCATGTGGATGATTTCAAACTTTTGCGCGAGAAGAATGTCCCACTTTTCGCAAACTTTCTAGATTCCTTGGATGCGGTTGCACCAAACCTAGAAAATGTCTGTCTCCAGACCGGGGGCAAGGTACGCATCCACGCACGGATAGGTTACTACTCCATCAGGACTAATATAAAGAGTAACAGCACTATGGAGTTCATTTGGGCCCTGTCAAATGCCCTGTAGATGAGACAATTCCAAGATACAATGATAAGGGGGAGAATTTCTATTACCCGCAAGAAGATCATCTTTTTGCCTTGCAAAAACAACGCAAATGGTCTTACAACATCATTCGGCCAAATGCAATCATTGGATTCACACCACAATGTAAGTTTAATTATCAAACCTACGTTTAGTTTCTAACATGATTATTAGCAAATGGGATGTCCGAAGCTGTTACTCTCGCTTTGTACTTTTTAGTTTGTCGAGAAATGGGAGTCCCTGCAACTTTCCCTGGAAATGAGTTCTTTTACAATACAGTGGATGACCAATCATACGCACCTGGATTAGCGGACATGAGCGTCTGGGCATCGACAAACGATCACTGTAAAAATGAAGCTTTCAACCACGTTAACGGGGATGTAATAACTTGGAGGTACTTTTGGCCTGCTATTGGTGCTTATTATGGCATAGATGTATGTATTTTGCTTCTTGTTTTCAGTGGGCCACACTAATTTGATATGAAGGTCCCTGAGCCTGTATTCGCTAGTAGTGGCGCGTCTGGTACCCATTTGGAGCATAACTTCTCCATGATTGAATGGGCAAAGGATAAGAAACCATACTGGGACACTGTAGTCGAGAAGTATGGTGGCAAATCTGAAGTATTTGATTGGGGGACATGGGGTTTCTTCGACTGGGCTGTAGGTAAGACATGGCCGACTATTGGAACAAACAACAAGGCAAGAAAGTATGGTTGGACAAGAGTGGATGATACCGTGGAATCATGGACGGAAACGTTTAAGACTTTTGAAAATGCTGGAATTCTCCCTAAAGCAAGCGTTATCAAGGCGAGTGCATTAGCAAAAGCTAAATCCATTGGCACAAATGGTATCAATGGTAAGAGCTAGTTCACAGTTTAAACCCGCATGTCTATTATCTAGTTACTTATCTTACCTGTATTTGCTCTCATCTTCAATACATGCATACTATTGAAACAGGAGTAGTCAGTGACTTACATGAATAGACTGACAATATAGAAACGAACTTACAAAAGGGATCGGTTATAGCTATATCAACACAAAATGAGGCTAACGCCATGCACACACTCTCAATTCCACACCACAAGAACACTGGTAAGCTAGCTTGAAGAGGCGTGGAGGCAAACTTCAGAGCAATAGGTCTAGGCAAAGTCGAGTTTTCCTTGTTACTCAATGCTCAAAAGAAAATTATGAGGGGAGCAATTGATTAAACACGCTCTTTTACAGCCTTCTGCCTTTAAATAACTTTATTTAAAATGAATAACCCCAATGTCAAAACAAGGTGGCTGAAGTGAAAGCTTCTAAATAGTCAACACCTCTAAACATTTCAAAACACAAAAGAAAGTAATAGCACTTTTCTTGCTGGCATAATTCGATTTTAATAATTCGAGAGTTTCATGATGAGAACTCTACAAGGGCGTGGTAGATTGGGATCGCTTTCTTTTACATAAATTACAAAATAGCCATCATATTAGCTGGACTAGCAACACCACCAAATACATTCAAGGGAGATGAAGCAACAAAGAACGAGTACCTCTTCTTGTCCGCACATGTAGCTGCAAGGTCTTCAAGCCAGAGCATCTCAGCAATCGGACACCCCCAGCCAGCTAATAAGACCTCGTGTAACAAGAAACCTGCTTCTTGTTTTGGAGGGAAGCACTCGAAAGCTGGAGAGTCTCCTGCCACAGCTGCAAAGTGATGTTCCCATAACCACTCAAGAAGACGGACATCTTGCTCTACACCGCATGAATGTGGGGGCAACTTCATCCCTGCAGCAATTTCTTCTTCCTTCCCAAGTTTCTGATATGCCTTGGTGTATCCGCACCGGATAATCAAGATATCGCCTTGTAGGAACTCCATCGATTTACCCGCTCGATGTTCTTGGTAGTTTATACAGCTGATCAACTCATCGAATGTTATTGCATAACCGGTGGTGGCATTGTATGTTTTCCCGATACTCTCTGAGTAAGCGCAGTAGTCGATGAGGACACCACGGCCTGCGATGTCACCTTGTCCGTTGACATTCTGTATTCCCAAGGTGCCAGAATTTTCTCTCTTTATCTCTGACTCGGTTACTCCTCCATAAAATAGTCGTTCCTTCTGATAAGCAAAATGTCGAAGTCCATCCCACTGACTGCTCTTCTGTGTGTTAAATGTGAGCTATGATCGTTAGCTTTTGCTTCAATAAATCCTGCGGGTAGTGTTTCGGGGGCATCTACATACGGAATCATCGAAGCAAAGCAATCCTGGAGTATCTGAATGTAGAGTATGACAAAAAGGATAGTTAGACCTCCCGAATCCTGTAGTCCGAGGATTATTGAGAGACCAGCTTCGCGAAGATGAGTATTTGGTTGTACTCAGTGGTGAGCTAAAGTCTTGCTTACTTTAAACTGAACCGAAGTCCTTCTTTTATCTCTTTAGCTGCCCTTGAAACTGTCTCTGGGTCTAGTAAATTCTTCAAGCAAGTAAATTAGGGTAAGTAGATATTCTTCAAGTGATTCAGTCATTGGGAAGAGGAACCGCAAGTACTCACAAGTGTTCCTGCTTCATCCTTCTCTCCCCATAACCCCCACGCAGAATGTTTCGGGTGGGTCTCCTGCAGAGGAAGCTCTTTAAAATTGGGCAATCGTTTGACTACATCTATCTCAACTGCTGCATTTTCCACATGCTGAGTTTCGATCTTGGATTTGAAGCCTCTCGTGGGACTCTGATCGTCAAATTCAAAGCCTTGTGCACGTGGTGGATTTATCGTCGCCATAATCTTGGTGAAGACGTGTGGAGCTAAATGTGGGTAATACCAATGACTCCTTGATGATTAGAAATTGACGGAAGTCCCTTTAACGTAACGTGAATCGAGAATTGTGATGTTCCGCGAGTGCCGGAATTGGCCAGCGATGAGAACCGACGGCAGTCATTGCCGAAACAACCGAAACCTGCTCCGATCCTTGACCCCCGTGGGGACCCCAGTTCCGTCACATTCCACCTTGCGCTACTGTAGGTGGCTGCTAGGTAGTTCTAATCCTTATTTATGAACGATTACAATAACATCATAGCCGTTGATTTTTGCTTGCAGATAACAATCAAAGCCTAGATACTTCAATTTACCACCATCGAATTTCCAAAAAGAACAAGCCGCCACCAGCCTTCATTTCCGAAAATGCCAGATGTCCGACGTATTACTTTGTTCAATATTCCCGGGGCCGAAGATCAGCAGAGGCTGATCAGTATTTACAAAAGCATGTCTGTAAATGCGTTGAAGGTAATTCAATCCTTCTAGAATGGTAATTACACCAGAATCTCGATCAGCTAGATTGACAGAATTACAGGAGGGAAAACCGTATATCATTTCAGTTGATGTCGGCACTGCTCAAGATGATCAGAGAGCGCAGGGGTTTACGGTTGCGGCTATTTCGACATTTGCTAGCCCGGAAGACATGCAATATTATGATTCTGAATGCGCTGCGCACAAGAGTCTAAGGGAATTTGTGAGGACTGTTTCAAAAGGTTTCTGCATGGTGTACTTCACGTCTACACAATGATAGCATAGTATTTGGTTATCAAGGTTAAGATAACATAACTATGTTTGCTCGAAGACCCAAATTTTTTAATTGCCAACAAATTCTTGCTCGACTGTAAATGATTGCATGAATTGAAAATAATACCTTGCTCATGAGACCTGACTTATATGAGACATTACTGTATTTGCTGTGTTTATAGATATTTCAATCATATCCATCTTTGAATTTTATTGGAAGACGGAAGTTAAGTAAAACACAGTTAAGAATGTGTTACATAACTTGCAACTACCATAATTAAGCAAAAGCAGGAACTTTATTACGCCTCGATCGTAAATTTACATAAAAAGATTCTGCTCTGAGAATAATATCTTCCGCTATTGCGGAAGGACATTCCAGATTTACGGAAGTTATAATTCCTTAAGCGAGCACCAAGAGAGCCCATATGAATCGTAAGCGACGCCTCCTGATATGTCGAGGCACTTATGGGCTTGAACTGTAATAATCTAACACTCGTCTGAGCCAAAGAAGACATAGAAATGAGAGCTAATAGAATGGTATCATAGAATGAGAATGTAGCACGGGTTGTAACCTAATTGATTAATTTTATACTATGATTTTATAATCATTCGACAAAATGCACACGTATCGGAAGTCAGTAAGGGGTGAACATCTGTATGTTATGGGCATAAGCATAGTACTATTTTGAATTTATTTCTTTGGTAATTAACACAGCGACAAGTTGTTAAACAAAGATTTAGTGCCTCACGACTAATAAAGACCGCTCAATGTGAAGCCTGAAATTGAAAAGTGTATCACTTGGCCACATTCCCAACATTGCTTGAACAACAATTTAATATTATAAACTCATAAATGTTAGCTAATGCTAGCCGATTTTGAGAGTACAAGCTCTGGTGGTTTAGGGGTCTCATACCGGAAACCTATACGGAATTCACACAAAGTGGCTGACCAAACCGAGTAAACCCCAGACTTCCCCACACAGTGAAGTTGCGGGGAAAGAATCCTTCTACGGGGGAGACTAGCAGGTTAGGGGGAAAATCAGATAAAAAGAAGAGTTGTCTGGCACAATGAAATGAGAAGATCATCAATCATCAATTGGATTCTCGCAAGTAGTACTGGGTGCTGCGAAAATAGGACATCTCAGCCGCCAATAGATTTCCGGATTTTCTTTTTCTTCTCGCAGAAGAAATGGAGAAAATGAAAACGAGTCTCGAAGAATTGGAGCATATCAAAAGCAAAGATCTGGTTAGCAAAGGTGGCATCCTGCTTGATGTCGAGGGACGGAATGTTTCCCTCAAAACTGCACCAGATGGACATGTAAGGATCTTTCTATATCCTCAATACTGTACGCGTAATTAACGAATAATATCAGACAATTCTAGTCCCACAACCTTCCGATGACCCCGATGATCCGCTCAATTGGTCCTATGCGAAGAAGCATCTCATTCTCTTCACCATCGCGTGGGGAGCACTGTGTGCAGATTTCACCTCGGCGGCTGGTATACCGTGTATCTTCTTGCAAGGTGCAGAGTGGCATATGAATCCGAACAGTGTCAGCCATGCAAATAACCTGAATGTTCTGATGATGTGAGTCCAAAATTAGCATTTGCCCTCAATTATGACGACTGAAGCTGACGTGTGTGCAGGGGGATCGGGGGTCTTCTCTGGATCCCACTGACTTCTTTCTGGGGCAGAGCACCTGTACTCTTCTGGACCTGTCTCTGTGGAACTCTCTTAACTCTCGGCGCTACTCTCTCGCCGAATTTCGAAGTCCATTATGCGATGCGAGCTACCATGGGCCTGTTCCTTACCGCTCCGCAGACAATATCCATCGCTTACATCAAGGATATATTTTTCTTCCATCAGCACGCGCGCAAAATTGGGTTGTGGGCCTCATTGTACATCTCCTCGCCTTATTTAGGGCCCCTGTTTGCGAATTTCATCGTCGATGCTACAGGAGATTGGAAGATCGTCTTCTGGCTCTGCTTTGCTGTTTCTGGGTTCCAGCTGGTGTTGATTGTCCTGTTCCTCGACGAGTCTTTCTATAACAGAACTATTCCGCAAGGCAGTCATCCTGTTCGTGGGAACAGGATTCTTCGAGTCCTCGGTATATGGCAGATCGGAAATCATGATGGGTATTTCTATACTTTCAACAGAGCGATATTGCGCATGGTGGCTACTATTACGAAACCCGCACTTCTTTTGCTTCTGGCTGGCTAGTAAGAAGTTACTCCATGCTCTCTGATGACGTTTTGCTAATACGGCTAGCTTTATGACTTTCATGTGGTCCATCGGGATTAACATAACGACGGCGATCCTCTTCGCAACACCAATCGAGTTCGGCGGCTACGGCTTCTCAGCAACCTCGATCGGCTACCTTTACTTCACGCCCGTTGTGGCAATCATGATCGGAGAAGTCTTCGGGCACTTCTTCAACGACTTCCTAGCAAACCGCTATATTCACCGACACAAGGGAATCTTTGAACCCGAAGTGCGGCTCCATATGATATACCTGTCTGCGCTTTTTATGGCGCCTGGTCTGATTCTTCTCGGCTTCGCTCTGCAGCAGCACCTGCATTACGGAGTCATCATTGTCGGCTGGGGCATGTTCAGTTTTGGCGTCATGACTTCAAGCGTTGCCGTCACGGCTTATGCAATCGACGCCTATCCCATGGCGCCCGGTGAAGTCTCTGGGTTTATTAATTTCATGCGCGTTATTGGCGGCTTCTCAGTTGGGTATTTTCAACAGCCTTGGGGATTAAAAGTCGGTTTTGACGCCTCGTTCGGAACACAAGCTGCTATCTGTGTCGTCGCGGTTGTGCCAATAATTCTTTTGCACCGATATGGCAAGAGTCTGCGGTTCAAGGGCATGGAGGTTAGGTGAGCTATGAATCGGCAGGAATGATTGTACCGTCACAAAGAATTCTAGGAAGTTAGGAATACTTCCAGCAAGAATTCCTTGATGGTATTAAATAATTAGATTATATGCGTGCAAATTTCAACTTCTGACGGGCTGAATATCAAGGCTTTCTATGCGCTCAACGGACCTCCTTTGCTCGTCTCTTCCCTCCGTAATCCCACCCTCTGGAATGCCACCTTCAATTCTGGTTTCATTGATACTCGGGTTTTCCTTGTAACGGGGCAAGTAGTCACTGTCGTGTGCACTTGGTCGATAGATCGGTGGGAGATCATGCTCCTCGTAATCCGGATGCTCTGGCGGAGACTCTGGAACTACAGGTGTCCTTCGCCACCATATCCTCCATGTCAAAGCGGATGAGAACGCCACTACTGCAATGCATCCAATGACAATAGCCCACATAGCTCTGCTGGAGACCGTCGTTTTCTTCTTCGAATGTATGGCTACATCTTTCTTCTTCCCTGGCAGTGAAGCCCTACATGTATACGGGAGCTTCACATCTTCAGATGTCTCGGCGTGGATTTCATCCATGGCGGTGCAGTTGAAATCCACATTGGTGCTATTGATAAAGACCCCAGAATTAAATCGAGTCATGGTAGGGAAGGATATGCTGTGATCGGTAAGTGGAATGCACTGTTTGTACGGGATTACATACCTGTCGATATCTCCCTCGATTGATATGTTTCCACGCACCCAACGGAGACTATTGACTTCTTGTATAGCAAGTTTCGAATTCCCCTGAATCTCCAACGCTCCATTTCCAGAGTTGGTTCCAATGATCTCAAGGGTAGGCATGGTGAACCTGGAAAGGTTTGGGTTGTTTATTATCCTCAGTGACTCCCCCACCGAGTAGAGATGCGATGCATTGAGCGTTGTAAATGTGTTATTGGAGATCAGAAGGTCTCCCCTCGTGACCTGTTCGAGAACTGGCATCTCGAGGCTAGTGGCATGCATAAGCGTGAAAGATTCAGCAGTCTTGAGCATGTTCAGATAAACATGCTGAGTGATGGAATCGCCGTTTTCTGCGATGTCCAGAACTCCGGTATCTTCCAGGCCTGCCAAGAACAAATGCTGCAGTTTTGAGTTGCGGGTGATGGTCAGATCATTTACATTTGCTGTTCCCAAATTGATCACTGTTGCCGAGGTGTCCGTGATAATTACTGATGGGATTAATGGCGAAGCTGGGGTAACATTCAACTCTCGGACAGACGGGAGGGCTTTCCAGTCAATGGACCCAATATAATTCAAGATGGGTAAGTCCCACCCCTCCAGGCGTGGTAGGTCGTTGAGAACAAATCCACTTGAGATCTGGGTAAGATCTGGAGCCGAGAAGTTGACCAGGGAGCGGGCGGATGAGAAGTTCAGGGCACCATAAATCTGTGCGACACCATTGAGAGACAAGGTCGCCAGAGAATTGTTTGTGACGCGAAGGTCTCCTACAATTAATTCGCAGCCACTGAGAACATCTGCCTCTTCCTGAGAATTGACATTGAACCCTGTAAAGCCTGGCTCTAACCGACCAGGGACCGCGATGCAGCTGCTATTTGTGCCTTCGGGCACATCCAAATCTTGGACGTGTTAGATCCCATTCATAAAGAATGGCAAGCAGACTTGACTTGCCTGCATTCCCGAAGCGACTCAATCCCAACAGCAAAATCCCGAGTAAGCGCATACCCATTCAATCGCGAAGACCAGAACTCGCCCGAAGAGAGAGAGAGAGAGATGTCGTCAGAGGACTGACGTGGATGCAAACTTCGGGAAGCCCATTCTTAAGGATAGACTCATGACAAAACAGCGGGTGCCGTAACCACATTTGGAAATCTTGGGGGGATGTATGTTGTTAAAAGAAGGGTGGGCGATCTTGCTCACTTCAGGGATGTGGCGGGAAAAACAGGGCATGCCCACATGAGCCAAGCAAAAGTACATGAGTAGACGAGAATTGGCCTGGCCGAGATCACCAACCGATATCATCGTGGCGCCAATTGAGCAGTTATGACTGGGGACCAAGCCATTCGGCACATACAGCCGAGCATAACTCACAGCCTTACATGCATAGCGGGTACGGGCATGCCGCAGAAGCCACTCATATTCCAGCCGGTGGGTATCTTCAATGTACTGAGGTTACTTGGCCATGCGCGAGCAGTCGAGTTTAGTGTCTTGACATTATATCTACTTATGCTGTGGTACTCTGGTTGCTCATTAATCCACCCATATTTCGAGTGTTGACGATACATTGCGTGACAATGGGTACATCTGTGAAGCTTCCATTGCTATTGAGAACCGGGGATTCGGTGAGCACGTAAGTTGCGTCAAATCCTCCAGCTCCCCAACCGGCATAACCAACGAACACATCAGGTTTGGAATTGACAAAGGCCAATTCTTGACACATGTCTGTCAAACACTGAAATTCAGTTAGCTGGAGGTCTTTATACAGCCATTCGAGAAACTCACTGATGGTGTGTTCCCTCCCCCAGTCTCACTCAACATTGCGGTCCTGTTTTGTGCTTTCAAATATGTTGCCAGTGGCATAAACGTATCGGTAACATGATCTGACACGCATTGTGCGTTTGTTCCGCTGCCATCCGAATCAAGGTACTTGTGTACGTCGAAAACCAAATTTGTGGTAGTACCGTCAAGGTTGGTAACAGTGCTTAGGTTTCCCGCACTACCATTGCTAATAAATGTCTGAGCTCCCGTGAAATCAGTCCCCGGAAGCAGTATCATCTGTGTTGTAGCACCGGCTTTTCGAATGGCTGTCACCGCACCTTGAACTGTTGTGGCCCATGTCGAAATGCTTTGAAGATCATGGGGCTCATTCATCACCCCGAAGATGACATTCGTATTGTTCGCATACTTTGTCGCAAGTTGACTCCAGAGATCTGCAAACTGTGCATCTGTAGGCCCTCCTTGTCCAATTATTTTATTGTTGAATCTTGCATAATTATGAACATCGATTATACACTGCGCTCCAGTCCCGAGACATGCTTGCATTAGCATATCATATTTTCCGACGTTCGTTGCATCGAGCGTGGCATTTCCATTGACATTGTTACTGTCATTTATTAGGTATTGCCAAGAAACAGCTAAGAATCAATAAGCATAGCTATGGTAGAATGAAAAGGGCGAGCATACGTAAACGGAACATATTAAGGCCGTCGTCTTTTACAAAGTGCGACATTTGACCAGCTCCATCAGGCCCATTCAATGCTTTCAAAGGTAATAATGCATTTGCGAGGTTTGCAGTACCCTTTCAAATTAGCCAAATGTAAACTTCTTTTGGTGTAAAACATACGGTGATATCAGAGCCAAAATCGAATCCCGCGATGTTGACACCCTGTTCAGAATTAGTCTCGGAATATTAACTTATCGAGACATTGACTTACTGCAAACTTTGTGGCAGCATCTACAACCGATACAGTATAAATAAGAAGGATGACGGAACGCATAGTGGCTTTCGTTGATTAGAGTAGCGAGTGAAATACGTGCTTAACTGGCATGTTTGGTAGGAATGGTCCTCTGAATCTTCAGACGCGACCCACAGCGCCTGATATAAAGATGAGCGCAATCGATCCAACAGCTGAGTCTTCGTGGAAATTCATGCGAATAGTCCCGAATTTCTGGGCCAGAACTTTAAAAAAGTAACATTGTGCTCGCTTGTCGATCTGTGAAGTCGTTGAACTCGATGATCGTCCGGGAGCAGGCGAGGCCAAGAAAGTCAACCCTGTCAGCTATGACCTTTCCTCGGCCTTTCCCCATCCTAAAGAGTCTCATGTGAGCTTTGAATCAATCGGAGTGCAACATTCTTACCTCTTCCATGCCATGAAGAAACATACTTCTTCAGATAATACTCGGATGATGTTCAGCAAACTTACCGAACTAGGCTTGAGCACCAACCTGAAACCAAGAGCGTCTAAAGTAACCGTCTGATGAGATATTCAGTGTCTTGAGAGAACTTGCTGTACTATGAAAACGTCCATGTCTTTGTCCCGAGGTTAACATTTTGTTTCGTCTTAAACAACAGGTTTGAAATCAAGTATTGGAAAACAGGAAGAGGATTTAAATAAATCATGTGTATTATATTCGTCAGTCGTTACCATAGATTAGATGCAGGCTTTTCACAACCTCTATATGCGGACAGTTATCTACAAGTTCAGAACGACCCATCCAATACACAATTGGAATGCGATCAAGCCAACCCAGAGCTTCGTTTCGATGCTGTTACTGATAGCCGAATTAGTGACTGCAGGTGATGCAATTGGGCTGGTGCTCGTACCCGTAGCATTATTTGAACGTGCAAGGCCAAGGCAGTTTGCCATGTTAAAGAAGATATCAATGTTGCTGTAAACTCCACCGAAGAGTTCCTGGCAAGGTCCCATGGCAAAAACGGGCACATCCGTCAAACTGTGAACACCCTGAGCAGCATTCGTGGGGAGGGTGCCGTTGACGATATAGCCATCAGTGTTATCGGTGGGATTGGCATAATAGTCGTTAGAAGGGTGGCCAGTGATATTAACAGCAGGTGTACGAGGCCCCGATTTGTGAACTTTGAAATTCTCTCTGTGATCCGGCATAGCACCAACACCTTGTGCCAGAGTATATCGTGGATCCCAGTTGACAGGAAAGTTGACCCCAGTATTGTACGAGATACTGGCGTTAGTGACAGTGTACTGACTCAAACCGGAGTTCTGGTAAGTACCGATTGCATTGCGTTTCTCACGATCATCGCCCTTGGAGCTCAAATATGTAGTATCAGCTGAGCCGAAGACATCAAATCCGTGGCCGTGATCAGCGGTCACGATAATCAGTGTATCATTGATCTCTCCCATGGCTGTTAACTTGTCAATTGTGGCCTTGATAGTGTCATCAAATTCCAAGAGATCACCCAGAGCACGATCGTAGTCGAGGGTATGCATCTGCTTGTCGATCGAGGCGGCCTCGGACATCATGAAAAATCCTTTGTCGCCAGCTCTTTCGTGTAAAATGTCAATAGCCTTGAGAGTCATGTCTTTGAGGCCAGGAAGGTCGAGAGCAGGCTTCTTGTTGCCAGATGGATCATTGGTGGTTTTGTTGAGGTTGTCCTTGTACACATTTCGGTCTAACCAGACGGGAAGGTTCGAGGTGCAAAAGATACCTAGCGCCTTAGAACTGTTTGAAACCGCCTCTAAAGATGTCTTGTTGAGTGAAACAGTATAGCCGGCATTCGCGAACTCCTCATAATAATCCTTTCTTTGATATGAGCCTGATCCCGCAATGAATTGCTCTGCACCGGCACCAAAGAAAACATCAGCGCCAGTGTAATTAGTCCATGTATAGTTGGTGACTCCTCGAAGAGATTGATCGATGAGGGCACCATATTGTCCACGAGCACGCGAATGACCAGTCAATGCAATTGGAGTTGCGTCAGCAATGAATGCGGTTGAAACGACACCAATGGCACTCCCCCAGACACGTGTAAGTAGCTCTACGATAGTCTCGACTTTTGGGTCATCGAAGGGACTAGCACTGGAGTCAGCATAGACACCCATCGCGTCTACACTACTTTTGTGGCCCGAGTATAGAGCTGATGCACTGTTGGCGGAGTCGGTGATGTACGAGTCCAGCGAGTGCGTCTACATATATCAGATATTGCCGGAGAAGTGGGAGGGGAGGCCTACCATTTGATGACCTAGGACTGGGAACTTGTCCATCTGCATACGCGACTGGTACTTTCCATTGATGCTCTTGTGTCCAATCAATCTAGCGGCTGTGATCATATTGGTCGTCATTCCGTCGCCTAAATCAATTAGCGGTAGCCTCAGGACGAGAGATGGTTGAGCATACCAATAAAAAGAATCACATTTTTGGCACGCTTCTCCTCCTGCAGAGGTCGAACCAACCAGTTTGCTACCGTTTGTGTTCCATTGTAGTAATTGAGGGTTGCAACGTACTCGCCCGGCTCATACAAGGCCACACGGCGATAGATTTTGGAAGTAACTCGAACGACAGATAGGGTCTTAGCCTGTTCGGCAAACAAATCCTCGTACCAAGTAAAGTTCCAACGCTCGAGCTCTGGTTCCTCCACGCTGAAGTAGGTTGTAGCAGGTTGCGCAGCGCCACCCACCTTTTCAACGGTAAAGGTGAAGTTTGGGTCGGGAATACCGCCGTTGGCCTCGGAGCCATTGACTGGCGCATGCACTTCTAGACGGATATCGAAGTACTGACCGGCCAGGAAATCCGTCCTGCCATGGATTAGTTTAATCGGTGCAGATGCGACCAGGAGATAGCTTACTGATCAGGTGGAAGTACACAACCAAGCGCTTTTGCAGAGTTAGTCAGTCTCATGCAGGGGGAAGTGCCATTGCAACCTACTTGGGCATGCACCCAATCTCTGGAAGGTCTGCGCCGCTGTCAGGGTGACCATCGACGCTGCGGCCAAAGTGATTCTCAGTGGCGATACCATGTTGACGAGCAATGCTTTGCAGATCTGACACGATGTTGCAGAAAGTCAATTGGTGCTGGCGGACGAGAGGGACATCAAGGTACCCGGGCGCTGCTCTTTATAAAAAGAAGAGCATCGGATCTTCAGGTACGCATAGCTACCGTACGTGAGAGGGCCGCTAAGATAGCACGCCCTGCTGTGTCCCAATATCTCTGAGTTGATAGAGGTGCAGGTAAAGTCAAAAATGCACCAGGGCACATCTGGGCAGACGAAGGAATCAAGACGAGATGCCGGAGCACGTGGGCTTCGAGATAACTGACAGAAGACTTGGCTGGCCTTGGCTTTCCAGCCTTCGCCCGCTGGTGCTTCCGTACCTGGAGACGCCGCGAGGTGACCAGCCATTGTGCGACGACTGTTCGTCCATTGGACCCAGCAACAGCATCAGTGGCTTTGGCAAACAAGCATTATGTACGACTTCGCTGCCTTCGTCTGAACAATTTGGGCCATTTCGCGGCGATGCCATCACGAGAGAGGCAGCCTTGGCATCACCGGACCAAGAGGCGGCGTGTGAAGGGTCGGCGAGCTGATTCGCAGGTCTTGGGGAACGCCAATGGGTTGGCAGTGAAAGCTTTTCGGTTGGAGATTGTGATTGAGATTGAGGTTGAATTGAATCTGCGAGAGATGGGACGAGGCGGGATGGGATGGGGATGGGATGAGATGAGGTGACATGATTGTGTGTATGGTTGACTGAGCGAGAGAGAGGTGAGGTAGGTGACGATGGTGGTTTGGTCGTGTAGTGAGTGTCAAGGCACGTGGGGAGAATAGCAAGTACCCAGGTACCTACTTATGTGTAGGTACACACTCATATTCTCATATTCGTACTCGCGTTGGTGTATCGTACTGTAAGTCTGTACCAAGATATCGGCCGTCGGCCAGTCGCGGCTGGGTATGAGCTTGATGGGAGCCGACCTTCTCATTTGAGCCGACCAAGCCTCTTGTTCTCTCCTCTCCTCATGTATTCCGTACCCAATCAGAAAATGACGCAGTCATATCGAGTCGTCAATTGAGTTGCGGAGAAACCCCGTCGTTCGGAAGAATGAACCCCAAGGGACCTGCCACCCGTGCCAAACCGGTTAGACCAGGCTAGGGCGGGTAAATAATAATCCGCCGTCCTGAGCGTGCGACAAACCACGTGAGTAGAACTCTTTCTACTCTTTACCACTCACCTCATATCTAACTCTCCCACAGTAACCATTCTGACTGAGTGAGCTGTATTCTCCGTCTCCTCTCAATTCCCACACGTGGCTGAGAGCCATCATAAGTATCTATATCCATATCCACGCAATCTATCTACGCTTGCTGACTCGGCTAGTACAAGTTGGAGATCAAAGCTACGGCACAGTGCAAGCCTGCCTTGGGTACTAGACTAGACTTTGGCTGGCTTCAAAACGAGAATAATGAGCCATCTTCACCCATCAACGAAGACCGCTCCAGCCATATCAACATCGACGTCTTCTTCTCGCAGACAGCATCATCTCTACTTCTGTCCCGACCCAACCTGTCCGTGGAGATCTGCACTCTGACTGTATTACTGTCGTTCTAGTCCACGGCCGAAGCGAGCGGCTCCCGGCACCAAACGTCATCGGTGGGACAACTCTATCTTTGGCTTCCCTTGGCGACGGACTCTGTGTGTGTGTGTGTGTGTGTGTGTCGCAACCTGGAGGGTAAGGCACTCGATGTATCCAAGTCTTGAGGCCGGTCCCTACGGAGACATCGCCGGTGAACATTGCAGCAATTCTGTTCGCACACCACCTTGTCCGGCGTTGGGATGGCAGTCGAGAGGGAAGGGCAGGAGGAGGAGAAGAAGAAGAACCGAAGCTCTGATCTCGGGGACGCTTCTCCCTCGCAATCCGGCCAACCTGCTGTGCTGAGCAATAATCCCCTGGATAGCGACAACTGGGCCGACCATCTGCCCTCTTCAGACCACGTTCGATTCTTTCAGACCACAGACTGGTCGGCCACCCTTTTGGGGCCGCTGCGACAATGGAGCCATGCCCTCCGTCTGCATACCTTCACCGTCTTCGCGGACTCGCGACCCTCATGTCTTTATTGGCAAGTTTGCTGAGATACGTCATGGCCACGGCTAACGCGAACAAACAGGGGGCCTCTTCGAGTCGCAATATACAACCAGGCCTTCATGCCCTTAGCAGGCAAGGCTCACCCGCGTCTCATGGGCGCTCCCTTCCAAGAGGGCTTCCCCGAGATTTGGGACCATATCCGACCAGTCTTCGACAAAGCAGCGAGAACGGGCCTGGCATCTGACTTGAATGAGTTCTTGTTGATGGTGGAGCGAAACGAGTCTTTGGAGGAGACATACTTCACTGGTAACTTTGTGCCACTCAGGGGAGACAGCGGAAGGGTCGACGGCTTCTTCAATGTCGCACATGAGGTTACAGAACAGAAGATCAATCATCGCCGAATGACCATGATCGGACATATGAAGATACCCACGGGCACAGAACGCGACACCTTTGAAAGTAGCATCATGCCAGCCTTAGCGTCAAATCCGCAGGATATACCCATGGCGTTGCTCTACCAAGTCGATGAAGATTCAATACCTGATTCATGTTTAGTTCGACTTTCTGGTCAGCTTGGAATCCCAACGGATCACCCACTTCTAGTAAAGGAGGCAGATATTAATAGTACCCAGGGACTCATACCACTACTCCACGCAGCGAGGTCCAATATCACGACCATACCCGTGGATGCTAGATTTGAAGGGGTAGAATGGCGTGGTTTTGGTGATGCAGCAACTCATGTTAGCGCACTCCCTCTGTCGTCGTCCGGGCGGCTATTTGCTTTCTTGGTTATTGCTATGAATCCGAGGAGACCTTTGGATGATGCATGCGATCGCTATCTTCGAGATCTCTCTCGCCATATATCAACCATCATTTCTGCCATGATTACAACCGAAGAAACAAGGAAGCGGGCAGAGCGCTTGGAAAGAGAGCTCGCGGATAGCGAGACTAAAATTAGGTATATGGCTCAGCATGCTTCAGTTGGTATGCAGCATCTGGCGATTGATGGTACCACACTTTGGGCCAATGAACAATTCTACAAGCTCACCAACCACCCCCGACCGGACCAGCCACAGTATAGGTTATCTTTCTTGGACGTTTACCTGGACGCAGATCGTGCTCGAGCCATTGACGCCTGGACACGACTACTTCAAGGTGAATCTGACGTGTCTGTTGAATTGCGCTTGAAGCGAATGTTCACGCCTCCTTATGGGGACCCAGAACATGCCTGTATACTAGCTCTCTCATTTCCATACATCGAGGTTGGTAAAGTCAAGTCGGTCATGACTTGTACGACAGATATCAGCCAACTCAAATGGGCCGAGTCATCTGAAGCACGGAATGCACGTGACGCCTTGGCTGCCAAGCGTCAACAGGAAGAATTCATTGACGTTGTCTCTCACGAAATGAGAAACCCTTTATCTGCAATTTTTCAATGCGCCGACATGATAGCTTCGTGCTTAGGCGATAGACAAGTGTCAAAAATGACACCTCAGATGCTTGCCGAGACCATTTCCGGCAACATAGATGGGGCGAAGACGATTCTTATGTGTGCGAATCATCAGAAACGGATTGTTGACGATGTATTGACCCTGTCCAAGTTAGAGTACATGATGCTCTCGATCTCTCCTTCGGCTGTACAGCCAGCGCAGCTGGTAGAAGGTGTAATGCGTATGTTTGAATCCGACTTGCTCGCGCATGATATAACAGTAAGGACAACTGTTGGCGCTTCAACCGGCCCTGAGAATGTTGACCGGATCTTATGCGATCCTTCGAGGGTAACTCAAATTCTGATCAACCTTCTCACCAATGCCATAAAGTTCACAAGAACGGAAAAGAAAAGAGAGATCACGATTCGATTTGGAGCAAATGCGTCCAACCCAAGAGAAACATTTTCCAAGGATATCCATTGGTGTCCTCGAGCAAACCCGCAAGATAACAAGTTGATTCAAGCTCCTGAGTGGGGGACTGGAGAAGTTCTCTACCTTTCATGCGCCATCTCAGATACTGGGGTGGGAATGACAAGTGACGAGATCAGTCGCGTGTTCAGTCGCTTCGAGCAAGCAAGTTCCAGGACATCAATCAAGTATGGTGGTTCCGGTCTGGGTCTTTTCATCTCCCAGAAGCTGGCAGAGAAACATGGTGGTGATATTGGTGTTTCGTCGACTCCTGGTAAAGGGAGCACTTTTGTCTTTTATATTATGGGTCGCCGAGCCCAACATGAAATCCCGAAGGATGCACCTCGGCCTATTGTCATTCGGACGAAATCCAGCTCTGCAAAGCACGATCAAGCAGTTCAGTCAGATAAAACCCATGTTCTTCTCGTTGAGGATAATCTCGTGAATCAACAACTTCTACGTAAGCAATTAGAGAAGGCCAACTGTATCGTATATGTCGCCAATCACGGAGCCGAAGCATTAGATGTGCTTGAAACAACAACGTGTTGGCACAAGAAAGGCGCGAAGAGTAAGCATCTCGATATCATCCTCATGGATTGGGAAATGCCCGTTATGGATGGGTTGACTTGTAGCCGGCAGATCCGGAATTTGCAGAGATCTGGCGAAATCACCAGGCATATTTGCATTATTGCCATTACTGCAAATGCGAGAGAGGAGCAGATTGAAGCTGCACTAGGTGCTGGAATTGTGAGTCTTATATCTTAATTGTTGATTGCACTTGTTCTGACTGGAAGCAGGATTCGGTCTTGTCGAAACCATTTCTGGTCGCAGATCTTCTACAGCGGATGAAGGAGTTATTGACCTTGGTAGACAGTACAGTTTCAGTCCCCGTAGCATCTCCAACTCGACGCTAAAAAGCCTCTAAAGGAGTTGCTCTTATATTATACCCCTTGCTTTCTTTCTCCGGTTGGTGCATGATATTCCAGGTCTCTTGTTATTATTTCCCTTTCTTCTTTTGTTTAGAACTGTCTCTCCATATTATGACTTCAACATAGAGAAACCCTGCTCGAATAAAATTATTCAGACTCTGAAGGAGATGAAGGCTCGAAAGCTAGTGGCGAGTAGTAACGAAAGATCTCTAGACGGCCTAAAACAGCCTATTTTATAGTAGATGTACTTCTGCGCTAAATAAATGGGATAAACCCTATACAACCTATGCTATGTTTATGCTCTTCTCTGAATGGATGAAATCAAGTCTATGTGAACTCTTTCAGTAGGTTTAGTATGTATATTGTCAGCCGGCACATAACTAGCTCTCGAGCTTCTTTTTTCTTTCTGCCAAGTAAAGATGCCAAGTAGAGAATACTTCGTCCCATGCTCCAGTCTGCTTAAGTTCAATAAGTATTAGCTGACTGTCATTGTAAAATTTAGGTCTAGAAACTGTGGCTTTCAATCAAAGAATGCTTAAATAACGTCTCCTGTCAAGTGGAGACCCAGGTCACTAAGACTAATCACTCACCTGGATACTCTTGCGTGCATAGACAAAGCCAGAGCCACCTTCATTCACCTATTGTCCACCGCGTCAATCAGGTGATTTATTAATCCTAGCGCACACAGTGGGATGATTTAGACACGGTTTTGAGGGAGGAAATATTATATCCTCGTCTTGTCTTGCGCTTGCTACAACGTCAACTAACAATGCGCAACGTCAACGGCCAACGCCGAACGCCCAAAAGCAATTGTTCCCCATGTGTCAGCACAATCAAAGAAAGGGTCAGCTCGCTAGCATTTGCACCAAGTGCAGAATGGGAAGAGGCTCTCGACGTTTTGGCCAGACAGCGACAAATTTGCAAGGGTGGAAAGATGCCGAAGACTTTTCTCCCAGGGGAAACTCCTCTTCATCTGAATTTGTCAGGGCCACAACCTCAACCACAAATTCGTCATCTCTTCAAACTACGGACTTTGAGACGAACTTGCGACTCCTAGTACAATATCTGTTGGAAGACGCACCACTGTTGGCTCCCCTAAACATATTCACTGATCTCAGAACAATGAAGCAAATTGCCACCATCGTCCTACTTGGTATCGGTTTAATCTTTGGTCAGTTTCTTATGGATATCGTATTACGCATATCTTTTTCGATCGCCAGCTTCTTCGTTGCCATTCTGGTAGTATTCGGCATTGCATTTCTGGTCTATGTCGGAGCACAGGTAGTGGTAAGTAAATTTGCTCTCTTTCCCCCTTCGGCCCCTTCAAGGGAAGGAGATATAAGACATAAGATTGGCTGGTTGACGAACTATGATGACAGGCACCTACGGTCTCTACCGAACTACCCCTTTATCACAGTCCTGGCTCAAGACAGCCCGGTGGGGTCTTGCAGTAAGTTCAAGTTCTCGTCATCGAAGGCGCCGCTCTGGGCTTTTCTCTTCTTTGCATCGCAACCTAGCTACCTCACACGGCGCGGCCAATTTCTTTTCGGCGGATTCGGCGGGTCGGTGGTGGCCGTTGGACGAGTTTTCTGGGATGGACGAATAGCTGATTTGGAGGGAAGGGGGGAGGGGGGGGGTGATAGAGAGAGGAGGGTGCCCTTCAAGGTCTTGAACAACACGCCTTTGGTACCCTCCGCTTACTCTTCTTCACTTGAAGAAAATTTAAACACATTCCACACTTGTCTCTTGTTCTTACCTGCTTTGCTTGCTTTCTTGTCTAGCTATTTGTTGAACTGCTTCTTTGCCTTACTTCTCGCATCCCTCCCAGCTTGGCAACATTGGATTTTGCCTTCTTTGTCCGTGGTGACCAGTCCTAGCTAGGTACCTATCTACCTTGCCCTGACGACTCGCTGAGACCGTACTGACTTAGACAGAGGCGCTAACTCTAGCCATAGAGGAGATAAGAAAGGCACTTGGCATAGCTATAGCAAGTGCAATGCTGATTCCTTCGTGTACTCTGTGCTCGTTAGTTCTTCGAATAACAAACAATCTCCAACTAACGATTACGCCTGCATCAGCAATCCGACACATCAATCCTTAGCCTTTCCCGCAGCACGCAGAGGGGAAACGAACTTGCTACGCTGAACCCCCCGGCATCAGTGCTATAGAAAGACTCGACGAGAGGTATTCACGGCGTGGTATAGACTTCTGAGGCACCGCGAGAAGAGAAAAGGGGACTGCCATTGTCATATTGGTGGGGGCTTTCTGGACGTGAAGCTCGCTTAGCTCGCAAGTTGTTGCAACAGATCCGATCCGAGTATAATGGTCCTTTACTTGGTCGCCAACTTACATGGCTAGAGGATTGTGAAAAGAAAAGAAAATTAAAGCACTCGTCGGCTGGGAATCGGATACTGTTCAAAGAACTATAGCTCTACAAGGCCGGGTGCAAGAAATGTGCAAAGCTTTGACGATGAAGCGAGTTGGGACATTGGTCCCTCTGTCAGCTTTTCTGTTGGTTTGGAATCACTTCTTTGTTTGACAGTATTGAGGTTTGAATTGTGGACATAAGAAGTACTGCCTTGTTATTCTCCTCTTCGGTCCGATAAATCATCAGCAACTTGGATTTGCAGATGAGTTTTTGGATACAAGAACGTCCAAGTTAACCAACCGTGTTTGTTTCAAAGTCCTTGGCATTTGATTTGATCTTGCAATGAATTATAACACTGTTGGAAGTCAGTGATATGTTCATAAAGTGGATGGACTGCCCGAGATATATGAATGCTTTCTTTTCCTTCCAAATCCCACCACAAACCAATTTTTCCCGTTAGTCTACGGAGGCATTCCTCAATAATCTGTTGAATCTGTGAACTCTGCAAACTCAATTGCGGCACTTGAGTCACTGCTAGCGCTTTAGATTCCTTCCAGATAGCTCATAAAGTGTGAACTTTTGTGGATTCCCAGCCTCTATTTGACGGCCTCTGTAGTTCTCATCATGCCAACTATATGTAACTGAAGAGGTCTAATAGACCAAATCTCTTATTTTTAAGCAAGGGTTATATGACTCTGTATCGCAAGGGAAAATGTAACGGTGATATTAATAAGTCGGGAATAGTCATTACGGCGGAAGAGCTCGCAAGAGGCCAGAACACGCAAGGAGAATATATTGATGATAGAAGCCGGTCTAAGCTACAAGAGACCATCAGATCAGGAATTGGGATGAAAGCAAATGGGAACACCCAGACATGAGTCTGTCTTATTTCAGGTTCAGTTATAGTGTGCTATGAAATTGGGTTTGGCATCTATCAAATAACATGTTTGAGGCTTCTGGGATCTTGGATTTCTTAGAAAGTATCTTATCGTTCTGGATCCTCTGACCACATCTATAATTAGACGTTCGTATTAGTCCTCAACCTGTTTGCAGGATATCCTTCTCCTGTAAATGTTAACCGGATTAACTCAGCAGGTTTGACTTTGCCCTCTACGCTGAAATAAGAGCAATAAGACAGGGAAAGGCAGATAGGTAAAGAGTGGAATGTGTTTGTATTCTCTCGGATTAAAGAAGCGCAATGAGAGGATACAAAAGGGTATTCATCACGAGAGGCTCAAACCGCCACAAGCCCCCACTCCAAACAAGCCCAAACCATACACATCTGTCTATCCATGAAGAGATCCCACCACAAGTAACCAATCCGGAGTTGCTGAGATTATCGACGTGGCTATACCGAGCAGGAGGCGTACAAGAAAGAAAGGAAGGTAAGACCAGAGCACCTGTTACGACCAAGAAACTTGAGGCTACTATGAGACCAAACTGAGCGAATAGCAAGAGTATGCGGATTCCTATCATCGCAGTTAGTCAGTTAGCCTAATAATATTTCCCTCGCGTGAAGGAGGTTGCTAAAAAAGCTTACCTACTTAAAACCCTTGGTTTCCTAGGTATCTCGAGGAGCGTGGACCATTACTACAACCATGGCAAAAATAATACCCGCATACCAGATCGTTGGCGGCATCGTGAGCAATAAAACGGAAACAGCACACAAAATGAAAGCTGTGGCAACGAGTAAACAGGCGCCGCATGCCATAAATATACTGCATGCAAGGATCATGCCGATTGGCGAGAACTGGGATGCGGGGCCCACGGTATTGAAAGATGAATCTGCTAGTGAAAAGGCTTCTGAAATTGGCTGCTTAAACGTCACCAGGAGTATAGCTACAGAGAATACCAGAGCAAGTGCAGTTAGGGTCATGACCTTGGTGGATGTAGACAGGTTGGCGGCGATTTTCATCATGTCTTCAGCAGATTCGGACGAAGAAGACTTGTCCTGCTGGGGTGCGATAGTGTCTGCGCATTTGGGAGGCATTGATGAAGAAACAGACTTGTCCTGCTCGGGGAGGCTTGTCTTATGCGCGCTTTGTGGGGAAGTTGCTGGTGACTGGGTGTCGTAATCATTCTGAGACGATGTCATGCTGTGTTCAGTGTTCATGATATTGGATGGTAAATTGCGCATGCGCATCCTTCTGCGGTGCATGTTGTTGATTGATGCTGTAATTGGAAGGAGATGAAGATATATATACTATTTCCTCGAGTAGGCTAGGATGAATTAAGAAATACGTGCCGATTAATCACCTGATATAGAACGGTGCTCACCCATGAAGGATTCTTGATAATTCACTGACTGAGATTGGTTTTTTTTCATGTTTTGGAAAGAAACATCACCGATCTAAGCTGCCCTCGTCCTACAATTTACTGTGGCATGTCATTCTGTAACCAAAATTCTAGAATAACCATCAGAATTATAAAAGAAAACCGATTTTTGAACTATATCTATGCTTTTGTTTAAAGAAATTTGCTATTAAGATATCTGCTAAGATATCTCTTCGGCGTGAAATTAGTATCCCACCGACTAGAAATCTACTTGAATTCAGGCCAAACCACTGTATGTCGCTTAAGAAGTTAAGATATCTTGATCAACACCGATAAGTGAAGACACCAAAACTTCAGTTTACGGTTTTGTTTTTAGGCACTTTCAGGTGTTCATTATGTTTCATGGCGATCGGTATATGCCTGGTATCCAATCTCAAAGGCAACTGTAGCGCTATTTCGCGACCACGGTTTGTTGATCAGTACCAGCCACCCCAAGTCATCTCCAACTCCATTAAGCATATTCATCACCTCAACAGTCTTGTACTCCCTCTCGTTAGCCAGTTGAACCAACGATAGATTCTGCAGGCGTACTAGGACTTTAGCATCACCATCAACGCGTCCAGATTCTAGAAGCAGGTACGCAGTAAGCATAAGAGTCGCTCAGCTGTTTGTGCGAAGCACTCTTACATGCGCCTTCAGCTCAGCGCTAAGTCCATCAAGGGTCAAGTGCCAGGATAATACAGGCGAGACTGATGGCAGGCGTAATATGTATACTGCAGCATTCTGAACACTTTGTGGTGTTCCTAAGGCTCCTTACTGAACGGTGATACGAGAGCTGAGTTGTTGGAATCGCACATCGTTTAGCTTTGTATTCGCTGTCTCCGGTACAGTTCCATCCATCTGCACGATAAAATGAAGATTTAGATGGAGGTCAGCCAGCGCCATAGCTACTGCGGTTGATCGTGCACCTACCTAGAGTGCCACGAATGTTGGTCGGAGTTTTGAACCAATAATCAGCAGTAAGTCTTACCTCAACGACTACTACTTGATCAGCGCCTGCCGTGGAATTATCCACAGACAACTTAGAACATCCGTTACGTTGGTATCTACAAACCCTATTCCATAATGAAGATAAGCTAGTCACTGGCGCTGAAGCTTTGACTGCTTCTGGTAAACGCTAGAAAAGGATTCCGAGGTATTGAATTCAAGATTGGATGCACTTTTATTGGGCTGCTGAGAGGATCCAAAGCGTTGATTTGCTGTAACCATTTGCAATGCCACCAGAGAAACATGGCTGCATCGAGGAGAGAAGGCTTGGTGACAAAGGCAGCAGACAGTGGTGTGTGCGCTACATGTCCCGATTGTGGAAGACTGAGAAACCCCGCGGTGACCATCATATAGACGACCCGACACAGTTCAATTTCGGGGATGTCCGCAATTTCGGCCAGATCCTCTAAAGGCACGCTGCCGCTGAGTGATATACAAGCAAGTACCTGGAACTCACCTAACCAACGAAGACACACTAGCGACTGGTTCCACCACGAGCGAAGTCAGTTCGTTATCTGGGATCTGGGCTGAGAAGGATGGATACTATCAAAACAGGGAGGCACACCTGCATAGCAAAACGCCAAAGAAAGTATTTGGGGTTACTAAGAAGTGTGAGAAGGCTGGCTGCGTTGACCAAGATTGATCGCCGTGCACAATGTACCTCGGCTGAAGACATGGGTGAAACTGGTTGTTGCGAGACTCCGTCTCCGGCAACTGGCGCGTCAACAGAGACCTGAATATTCTGGCAATGATATGTGAAACATTCGAGAGAGGCAGTGAGTTTGCTGGCACAAGTTTGGAACTGGTCTATATCTATTATTATTACTTCACAAATACAGTTTAATCAAAGCCGAGGAGTTTGGTATTATTTGGGGCCGACGGGATTTGATAATGATGAATTCCTATTAGTAAACGTCTAAGTCTAGAGTGAGAATAATATAAGGTGAAACATGATATAGATACAACATATTGGATTCAGTTAAGCGAGGGCCAGGAGTTAACATGAATGTTTGGTTCGCTAATCACCGCGTAGTTGATACTTTTCAGAGAGACCCGAATGCGAGGCAGTCTAGGAATGAAATAAGTATCTATCTGAACCCCACCCATTAGAAAACACAACCAGTAAACGTAGACGACAAAACAATCTCCCCCGCTATCTTTCAGATTACCAATTCTTGGCTGTTCTTTAAAATAGCTTTACGGTGGTGATGAATAATGTGCACTAGCGCATCATTTATCATGATCTACGAAATGAGATAATTTGTGCAACTACTCAGGTACATGAACCAATTGTGTTGAGAAGCTAAGCCTTATCGGCAACAGAGCCGTGTGGGTAAGCAAGAGAAGAAAGAGGTCAAAAGCGGGCAATGCAGCGGGTAACTTGAGTGGGCATGGAAAATTGGCGAGCCGGTTAAGGTGTAAAATTAGGGCTTACTGTGTTATACCGCTGGATCTGCAGCTGTAACGCGGAGCCGCGTTTATAACGTTTTCCCGTCCAATAAAGAGTCGGGTGTGTCTTAACCTACTAGATGTTGCCAGGGTGACCCCTTGATGTTTTCATGCGGGTGACACGGAAGTTGACCTCTTTTCATACACTGCTACAAACGATAATATAGAGATTTGACACCAACGCGGTGCACAAGAACGATGTGGATCTGATATCCTATTCTCATGAGTTGTACCATGAGGTTGGACTCATACTTTTGGCCTACTTATTACTATTGAAATAATTTAAAATCCATAGTAGTTGATAAAAACGAGTGAGCTTCAGCGCCATCTGTAACATACCAATTGCTCATCCAGCTTTTTTACCTTCTGTGGGTTATCAATATCTATGGGCTCTTTAATATTCTGGCAAGTAGTGATATGCCATCTCCTTTATTGTCAAATGGTGTAGCTTTGCTCGTAATATGTCACCAATCGGCTACTCAGCGTGGGTGATGGTTCGGAGGTTAGCTCGCACGCCCTGTAGTATGATAGGTTACATGTGCATCGTAGGAAGTAGAATGAATACTGTGTCGGCTTACAGTTCTCGTCTTAGGGTATTAAGTGAGTGTCGGTTTCTACACCATGCCCAAAATGCTGCCGCTTAGAGGAACCTAGCTTGACGTTTTCACCTACCGAGTGCGTGGGTACATCCTGCGCATTCGTCGTCATTTTCAAGAATACCATGCCATGGCGTCACCGCTCTGCGCCTTGCCCGCAATACCAACTCTCTTATCTCGGCCATGGCATACTAGCTAGGTTACACTACATCCCCACACAGTACGGCCCTAGCTAGAACGCCACTCTGTATTTCTGTATGTATTCAGCTGGTGCGCCCCGTATGACCGATCTCTTATTTCTCTCAAAGCCGAGCTCCTATATTCGATTTGCCCAACGCAGTCATGTCTACATCACATTTGCCCGAAGCCTTTCCTCGCCCAGCACCTAAAAACCAATCTATAACGCGATGCGCTCATCAGCCCCAGCTCCGAGACTCTTGCTATGCCTGTGCATCATCCAAGGTCAAATGCAACAAGGTCAAGCCAGTGTGCGGTCGCTGTGTCAAGCGTGGCACAATGTGTGAATACATTGCCACCAAGCGTGCGGGTCGCAAGCGAGCAAGCGACACAACAGGAAAAGGGAACAGGATAGCTTTACTTCAGCCAGAGCCAGAATTAAAGCCACAGCCACCCATCTTCTACCACACAGGCCAATTAGTGTCACCCTGCTTCAACCAATCTGCTCTTGGCTATCCAGAGAGCTTGCCTAATATACCCTCACCCACCTCACCTCTGGATCCTATAATGCCACTACCAATTATCCCACCGAGCACTGCTGACCTTGATGACTTCCTTGCCTCACTTGACGCTTTTCCCTGTCTGGAAACATCTGGGTATGATTTCCTATTATAACCCCGTACCTGTTCTACAAATAACGATAACAGGTTGCAAAATCCTTATGCTGCATCGCCTTTTAACGCCCCTAATCATGTCTCCATGCCTCAATCTCTGCTAAACTCACACTCACCTCCCGAGAGTCAAACATTCACTATCAGCGAGAAGCAGCGCTACCAGAGTATACATGACTTTCAACCTGTCAAAAATTTTGTGGGCTCTCAAGGCTTGGCTCCCAGCTCGCCACTTTGTTGTGCGGCACTTACACTCGAGCTTCTAAGTCAGCTATTTCAAAATTGGTCAACAAATTCCAATCTATCCAACACTGAGTCTATCGTCGCTGAGAATCAACGAGTTATCGAAGCAATCAATGATATGTTCGAGTGTTCGTGTTCGTGTTCGCAGGACGGCTATTTCTTGTTCATGATGTCACTGATTGTCTTCAAGATCTTGGACTGGTATACGGCCGCGACAAGTAAGATGTTCTTGGCCGAATGGAGCCACAATTCGAATGTGGATTGCTTTCCAGGTGAATGAGGTACCTCCAACACGTTTAGTCAGATTGCATTGTCGCCCAACCTGCGGAACAGTGATAGTATTGATGGTGAGCATCAAGGGCGTATGGCCCCTCAGATGGTCCTTGGGGAGCTTCATCGTGTTCAGCACTTAATCAACCTGCTTTCGCAACGGTTCAAAAGCCATCGAGCACATAATAATAATGGGGTAGCAAAGTTTTCTGACAGCAGTGCTACCAGCAAGCATGAACAATCTTCGATCCCTTCCAACATTGAGAATACGTCGACGCCCTTTTCAGTAGCTATACTAGATCAGATGGAGATAGATCTGCGGAGGCGTCTTCAGACTTTATCCCTAAATATCATCAACTCACTTCGACAACAATAATAACCTCAGCAGCTGCATGGTTCACATTATGTTGCAGAATCATACATTGATGATCCGAATAGACCTCATAGGATTCAAAACTGTCTCGGTTATCATTGAACTATTGTCGACCGAGGTTCTGTAGCCGCTTTACGCTTCTTAGGCAGAACCACTTTTTGTTTTTAACTAGCTCCATTCAGGGCTGACTGGAATATACCCCTTGGTGTCTTCGTTTGACTTGTACCTGGTCCTATCAACTTTCAATAAATGCTTGGAGACCATTTTGGTCTACTCTCATTTTTTAGATTAATTGCTCTGGAATAACCTTTTACGTGTTAAAGATTCCTTCAAAGCTGGACATTTTGAAGGTTGATATATTTGAGTAAAAAGTAGAAAGCATTTTTAATTCTTAATGTTGGAAAATGACTTTCTTACTCGCTGCGTGATAGGTAGTTTAACTAACTCTTGCCCAACTCTCTATTTACCATCAAAACATAATTGGTAGTGAGGAGCGAGAGCATCTAGATCTATAGATATCATTACTATCAATTCTTCTATATGCCTTATCGTGTTATAAATAAAAAGTATTCGGGGTGATGGTCAACCTTAGTTATCCTAATGTGGCTCATGGATCAACCAAACCTGCGGCGAGAAACCTTGCCAATTTTACGTCCACGATATGCCACTCAAATGTGAACATCTTGTTTTCTGACGCGTCTTGTTAGATTTTTGAAACAACCACGTTTATAGCTAGACATTACGGATTTTATTACGGCGAGGACAGCACCTTGGTTACTCCCATATCATATCAGTGTGGTCGCTTCTAACTCTTGGAGCAGGTTGGAAGATATCATAGGCTGCAAGAATTGGGCAACAGTTCTAATTGGTTGCGTTACCGCGCTCTATAGACACAAGACTCGAGCCTTGTATTAAGGGCGCTTTGGCTACCCAAAATTTGATCAGACTATGGATGATTTCAGCAAAATGATCTAGTGAGGGACTCACTCAGGGGGCTTTTGAGGGACCTTAACATCTCTCTAGGCGACTTCATTCAATTGCTCAACAGAAAATCAGATCCGCTTGCGACCATTACACTCCCTTGAATGGTATATGTCTTCCGTCCCTTGGTCGCTTCACCATATGTTATCAAGATTTTTACCAAGTAGAAGGAGGAACAACGGTTGTTTAAAGCTATATTCTCTTTTGAACTACTGCTCGATATATTGCTTCCACATCAAGGAAAGACTGTGCCGATTCTTAAAAAGGATCTGAGGTTGTGGGGAATGATACTATTGAACTTAGCTATAATATTTTCCTTCTTCGAGAGATATATGACATGGAACTCAACAGTAATTTCTTAATAGGCAGGGAACAATGCTGGAATAAGGAATCTTTCAGAGGCTTGGAAAAGAGCAATCTCTTGCTTTGTTCCACAGAAGCATGCTCTTCTCCCTGTCTACCTCTGTATAATTCTCACTATTTTTATGAATATTGCAATTCGAATTGGTACATGTGCTTGCGTATATTTGTGCTCTACTCTTAATTCTCACTCTATAACTGAGATAGAGGAATACTGTTGAACTGAATAATTTCTCTTTAAATGGTCGCTTTGGTTGATCCTATCGCCACACAACTCATTTCAACTTCATTGTAGATATATTCACCACTTGAATGGCGATTGACTCTTTGAATACTGGTGGCGTGCACAAATTAAGTATGGGCGTCTTTTTAAAACAGTGCTTCGCTTAGTAAATAGATCAAATATTATGTTCAAGTTGCTCCGTTCCTTCGTTATAACCTTTATGAACTGCACCATATCGTACAACTTTAGTTTTCACCCGTCCATTGTCCTAAGGGCACTTTCACCATGGCAAACGAGCATCGTGGACCGTTGCCTAACAATGTTTCTCTGCCTGCCGACGGTAGACTCCCTATACTCGTGATCTCATCCGATTCTACCTTCTTTCATCACAACCGCACCTACCTTTCTACCCTCTTTCACCACACCTGGACTTGTCTCAAAGCCCCCTTTCTTGTCACTAGAACAATAATGAAAAGCGCAATAGAGTCATTTGCTCTTCTCACTGCGCTCGCGTTCGGGGACCCTTTGACTTCTTTGATTGTTTGCTTCTCCGGCATGATTCTGGCGACGGAGCGTCATCTTTTGACGGTGCCTACTCCAAGTATCCTAAATCGGACTCTGTCTACATTCATAACTGCGGGTTCTTTGGCTTCCTTTGCCTATCTGGCCTTCAAACAGAGCAATGTTAAATCCGAGGAGATGGCATATAAGAAAGCTATACTTGGTATGAAGTATGATCATGAAAAATTTATGGCTATCATCAACAATGGTTAGTAGCACAGATTACGAGATATAGAGAAGTTACACAACGGGTAACATATATCTACCTACCCGCTCCTCGTCCAAATACTGATTATATGCTAACTAACAACGCTTTCTATAGTCTAACGCCTTTAATCAAATAACCACTGCCAACACTTTCTTCGTCTTTCCTATGCCGTTACTCGATATGAACGACTCTAACAACCAAGGCACGTAGCAGATATAGAATAGCGGAGTTATACAGCTAACCTTTCCAGGTCTTACATCTCTCAACCTTGTACCTCGCTCGCCACGACAATATTTACTTGGTCAGAACTGCCGGCCTTCGAGCACGTTAATCTCGCACAATTGAACATTGGCTTGAGAATCTTTGATGGGAATGGTTATTGAACATGCTTGGTTGGCTTCATGGTTCATTGTTTTCATACTCTTCAAATTGTGTGTACACTATTGGCCAGCAATTGGGCGCTGGGTCTCAAATTAATAAAGCACAAACAATCCCTTCCTCGTGCAAGTGCTTTCCATCAAAGTGACAACGAGTACTGTTTAACATCTTCGACAATAATGGGGATTCGAAAACTTACTCCGCTGCTGGTACGCCATGGGCTGGCTTGGTTTTTGCTCGATTCGAGGCTTGAACAGATTGAGAGAGCAAGTGCTGATGACCCCCCCAAAAAACTGGAATGTGTTGACCTGTTAATTTAAATTGAAATTATCATTGGTCTTTAAGTGCCAGGGGCGTGAGCAGAACGAATCTGACGTGGCAATATACACTATCGCGCTAGGTAAACATAATGCTAATACACATATAAGTATCGCACTCAAGATACTCTGTTCCTTCTTTATAGCCCCTACAAAGTACACCACGTCGTACAACTTTGTTTTTCACCGATTCATTATCCTAACTGCATATTCACGATGGTTGACGGGCCTTATGGAGCCTTGCGCGGTAATATTACTCCGTCTGGACTTAGTACTTCTACCTTCTTTCATCACAACCGAACCTACCTCGAAGATTCCACTATCATTGACAACACATTCACCCTTTACAAAGCTACATTTCTCGTTTTTCGCAAAATCATCCAGTCCGTCATGGAGATCCTTCTTACTTTGCTAACGGCGCTTATTGCAAAAATTGAAAATCCCTTCACCTTTTTGATAATTGCCATATTCTTCTTGCCAATTTTCGCAAGAAGAATCTTACCAGGTTCAAGCTCCAAGGCTCAGGTTATGTTTTTAGCTTGGGCTACGTGCACTTTCTTGGTATTGGCTGGTCTGGCTATAGCAGAAGAACGCCTTAAATATGAGCAGATGGCCCATGAGAAAGCCATAACTGGTATCAAAAATGATCATGAGAAATTCATGACTATTATCAAGAATGGTTAGTAGCACAGATTGCGAGATATAAAGAAGTTATACTGATTACATGCTAACTAATACTGCTTTCTATAGTCCAACCCCTTTGATCAAATAACTACTGCGAATACTTTCTTCGTGTTTCCTATGCCATACTCGACATGAACGACTCCAATAGCCAAGGTACGTAGCAACTCGGAAAGGGGAGTCATACAGCTAACCTTCCCAGGTCATCTATCACTCCAGGTTGACAGATCAACAGCTTGACAATACTTATTCGTTAGACCTGTCGACTTTTGGGCACAATTGGAAATTGGGTGGGAATTTTGGTGGAACTGGTTATGATATGGATTCGGCTTCAGGGTCGATCCCTTTTTCTCCCCTCCGACAGGGTTGTTCAATATTTGACCAGCAATCGGATGCTGAGCTTTAGATTGCTCAACAATAAACAATCTCCCCTTCTCACGCAAGTGCTTTCCGTATTCAAAAGTGAGGATTTCTGTGAAAATGTGTACTTTGGCTGTAGCATCACCTGGACCTGACCTTCGGGCGGAGGTGTCGCGATACCAACAGTGAATGTCGTAAGCCTGAGTCATCTCTCAAAAAATTCGGCTGAATTCGCTTTTCTCAGGCACAAGTTCTAAAATGACTTGGGCGCAGGCCCCGCAACATACGCGTTGAAAGGACCTGGCAAGTATTGTGGCAAATAGCCGAGCGCCAAATGTCAAGGAAATCTGTATAACGCCGCTTTCAGAGTCAACCTGGATACCACGATTATTGTTTCATTAAAACTGTTTGACTAATTGGGAAATGCTGCCTTGGCCCGGGGTCATGGAAGCAGTGCTTTTGGAGGTGTAGTGCTGTTTCACTTTGCTATGGGAGAAGGGAGCAACGGGAAAGTAATATATTTAGCGACCTTAGCTTCCGAAGTTCCGCAACGAACTGCCAATTGGAAGACGGACCACAGTAAACCTTGAGAAGCCGGGAATTCAAAGTTTGGCAGAGTGGGTAGCTGATGGCAGCAGCTGTTATTCGAGTTGGCAGTTGGCTACAATGGGCTCGAATTCAAAATGTTTTGTTAGTTGGAACATAAGATTTGCGATATGTTTTCTTGCCCGGTAAGAACGCCGATTTCCCCAAAAGTCGTTTGGTATTCTTTCACGTTTGATATTCATCTCAACATCTAATCCAATGCAGCTATCCGTGTGGCTGTCTATTCTAAAATTCGCGTGTCTCGCACGCCGTCTTTGTTTGTTACCATGCTTTCTATCTTGGCCATCTTCCAATACTCCCAACAACCTCCTCAGCATCAACTTTCATTTCCTCACCGCAAATTACTTCTCCCACGGACTCCCAGCTTCCTACCTAGAAGATGAAGCATATCGTTATTGTCGGCGGCTCATTTGCGGGCGTGAGTACAGCGCATCGCCTTCTCAAGCAGGCTGCGAAGACTGCCACGAGCCCATTCAAAATCACACTGGTGTCGCGCGACAGCCACTTCTACTGGAATATCGCAGCCCCTCGCGGTCTTCTTCCTGGCCAGATTCCAGACGAAAAGTTGTTCCGACCTATCACGCTTGGCTTCGCGCAGTACCCCGTCGAGAAATTCAAATTCGTGCTCGGCTCTGCTACAGACATTGATGTCGAGGCAAAGCGGCTCAGGATCTCCGATCATGCAGGCAAAGAAACACACATCGATTACGACTTTCTTATCCTCGGTACCGGCTCGACTGCTCAGGCGGGTTTGCCTTTCAAATCACTCGGCTCGACGGAAGCGACCAAGCAGGCTCTGCATGATCTCCAGGCTCGTGTCGAAAAGGCCAATACTATTGCGGTAGTTGGTGGTGGTTCTACAGGTGTTGAGATCGCAGGCGAACTGGCATTTGAGTACGGAAGAGAGAAGGAGGTCATTCTGGTAAGTGTTCGATGGTAGATTGCCATACATCTACTAACCTTTGTCTTCATAGATCTCGAATGGACCGACAGTTCTCGAAGGAAGACCAGCCAAAGTATCCGATGCAGCAATCAAGCAACTCAGAAAGCTCAAGGTACACCTGAAGCTGGACACGGAAGTCGTAACCTCAACACCACTAGATGGTCATGATCGCTCAGAGCTCACACTCTCTAGCGGTGTCAAATTCGTTGTCGACTTGTGCATCCCAGCACTGGGCGTGCAGCCAAACTCGTCATATGTGCCCTCCCCGCTCCTCGACGATAACGGCTTTGTGAAAGTCGATGAGTATTTTCACGTTATAGGGACCGACGGAATCTGGGCTATTGGCGATGTGTCTAATGCAGAGCCACCACAATTATGGTTTGTTGACAAGCAGTCGAAGCATCTGGCCAAGAACATGGTTCTTCTTCTCCAGGGAAAAGATCCTCTTCTTTACAAGACTGTTCCGATGGGTAGGTTGGTCTCTATTTTTGTTCTCTCTTTGGTACTTGAATGTATTTGCTAACTAATGTTTCGACCTCCAGGCGTGATCTTCGTTCAGATCGGAAAGAAGGGCGGCACGGGCCATATGGGAAAGATGAAGCTGCCAAGTTTCATCGTCAGGCTGGCCATGAAATCTTTGTTTTTAACCAGCTTTCCTCGCATAGTTGATGGTTCGAGATTCTGAAGATATTAACTGGAGAGATAAAGTATGGTGGCACCTGCTTTGTGCTTTGTACTGCTGATGAAATATTCATTGGATTGTTTTGCTTCTCAACTTTGCATTCAATGCAGCGCACTCGCGTGGAGTGAATGGATCTTCGAAAATCATGCTTTACAGAGAGATTTGCTTTTAGCATCACATTAGTCAAATTACCCTTAACCTTGAACAATTTCCAATGGCTGCTACTGGCTGTACTGTTCTGATTGATTTCTCGGTGATTCCCATGTCAAGGAAGAGATACATTTATATTTCCCTTTTCGGGGTTGTCTTCCCTTGCAATTCCTTCTCGGCACATGTATTTTGGGTGGCTAAATCTTTATTGCAGGATGCTTTGACCAAATTTCAATCCTTGTGTTATCCAATCGAATATCATTCTGATCAGTTACCGACCGAGCATCTATCTTCTAGTTCTTCATACAGCTAGCCATTTTGGAAAAGCAATTCGCAAGACGTGACAATTGCTTCAATTTGTATAGTATTCGGACAGATTGCAAAGAAACACAAAATAGATTAATTAGTGCGTAATGATTCTGCTGCCGCAGATATTTCATGTTTATGGCACGATAGTTTGCCCACCTCTCGTAACTTCGCTTCCTCCAATGCTTAGATCACCTCCATCATTGACTTGAATGCTCGTCCCAGCCGGAAGGATAATATCAGATCCACGGTCCGTTGTGATCTCGTTGGGCTCAAGCTCTACCGTTGCCTCCTCACCATCCACGGATACATCTGCTGCGCCTCCCACAAGCATAGTTGCACCGTTGGCTGTTGTTATCAGCTGTAATCCTGAGTCGGTTTTTGTTATTGTCGCTGAATCTGCCTGTCTCGCTTTGGGATCATTAGATGATGAAATTCATCGTTATTTAGTTTAGCATACCAAGAGAAGGGATGGTCATGGCGCTAGCTGTGGAGCACAGTAGGAGAGAAATGAATGAGATGCGCATGACGATGTTCTAAGGTCGATGATGACGTTATGAAGTGTAGAGAGAATAGCTGACGTTTAGAAGATATAGGTAAGTATATAGAATTAAACAGAGTCTAAAGAAACATTTGAAAGTAAAATGTATGATAAAGAGAGTAATGATGCAATGAAAAGCTTTTCCAAGAAAGGGCGAAGAGGAAGGTATATGAAGTAAAACGCAGGCGGCTATAGCATCCAAGATATAAGCTAAGATCCGGGGAAGCCCCTTGACATGTACTGGAGGACCAATGAAAATCAAGCGAGCGATATGGATGGATGGATAGAGTTCAAAATGGAAACAAGCAACGGCCAAGTAGATGGGTATAGACGAACCTCATTACTATTTTCCGACTCCTGCGAAGCGATTGTGATGGCATTCCAGATCTTCGGGTGCGGTTCGCTGTTTGATGATATCGAAATTGGGATGGAATGCAGGTGTCAAAGCTGCTCGGTAAGCAGTCGGTCTCAAAGTTGATCCTCTTATTTATGCTGTTTTATGTATCCATGCTCATACAACGTTTAGAAACTCGCTACCGAACCTTCGCCGTCTTTTCTTCCCTTGCTTTGGATGATCCCGGTACAGAATGAATGCAAGAATTTATACATGATTTGTGATAAGCAACTGGTTGGCTACATTATATTGATCGCATTTACTCCGATTGGCGAAATCTTGTTTATAGAAGAAGCAACGATCAAAAAGTCTTCGCATGTGGGGAACAAGATCTGATAAAAAGAAATTAATGATTTTACAAAGCTGATAAATTGGATTGTGTAGAGTTCGAACCGCGGGAATAATCTCGCATCGTACTCATCGCGTACTCCAGCTTTGCATTGCGCATCGAGGATTAGAGATCGTGCAATATGATGACACAGCGGTGTATTTTTAGAGACCATAATCTGTGGTGCTATGGTGAGCTATCTACTCTTGATTTAGAGTGCCATTTGGCTCCCTCACTCACAGTGTCGCTTGTCAAATATCATTCTCCAGCTTAACTCCATCGTGGCGGGTTTAAATCCCAAGAATAACCTGGATTTGTTTTGTCAAGAAGCAGTATTCTTATGGCTTTCATAGAACTGGCGAATCAGTCAAGATTCAAGAGACGAGAATTACTGGTAGATTTAAGACCAGCAACGTACTTACAAGTCGTCCAAATACAATTGTAAATAAGCCTTTTCATAGACCAGCAACATGCACAAGAAGAATCAATGAATCTACCAGCGGGATAACACAGGTCTGTCCGAGTTGGCAAGTTGCAGGAGTAAGTCTTAAAGTATCCCTCCCTGTTACTGGATCTGCAAAGCTTACATTATGCGTGAGTGACAGAACACTCTTTTAATCCATTGCCAAATACCCATCAGCCTACTCAGTAAGTTGCGGTGTCATTTTGTCAAAACGAAGTAGCTCGCGTAGCGTGTCGGGGCTCGTTATCCAAGGCATTGCACTATAACTAACCTGCTGCTTCCAAAGCAGAAAAAGAAAATAAATAAAAAATAAAACCGACCAGAAGGAAATAGGAGAAAACGTGAGGTAGTTCGCATAACCCAACGTTCCATGGGAGATTATTTAACCTACCAGCTCGGTAACCTAGAAAAGGAAAGGAGAATAAAAAGTACCAAGGTATTATCCGATATATACCCAGCGATCGACAGGTTCCTACGCCGTTCGAACCAAGCGACGTTATGTGAGTCTTGAAGTAATTGGTCCCTGCGAAGCAGAAGCATAAACACCGCGTGAGCGCTAAGTAGGTACGTAAGGTTTCCCGAAAAGGAACAATAGACTGCCGGCCGGTGACCAAACGATTGAGAGGTTGTAAACCTCGTCTCGGCTGGAGTTATGACAAGCATCGCAGACACGGTGGACATGTAGCGTAAGCATGAGGCTCTCAACACATCGACGCTAGGAGCGGGGTCTGCAGACACCTACACAAGTATACAAAGGATGGCACTGTGACTCTTGTGAGAGGCGGGAAAATGATCCGGGGAGGAAACTAGCAGAAATGATCATCTTTAATAGACAGGGGAGCAAAGTTAGCTTACTTCCAGCATATATCAAAAATTCAAAGGGATCAAGTCGCCTGAGAATTCGTGTTTTGGCGTATTTTCAAGAACATCACAAAGATGCTCGCCTCTAAAAGAAATAAAAAAATTAAGGGAGGAACATAATCCCGCCGAGACGGTCGCGAGGCTCGAGTGCGTGCTCACGGGAGACATAAGAGCACTTTAATTGGATTCGGATCTCCCCCGCCGGAGATAAGTTAGCGGTGATGTAAATTCCTGCGCGAAGTGAGGGTAGTATCTGAACCCGGAGTCATCATCAGTTTGGATGGTCCAATAAGCAGGATAGCAAGTGATCAATAGATCGTAGCGATAGTTTCGGGCCTGGCCATGAAGGATTGTGAAGTATTATTACCTGGGCCACTTTGCAGGCTGGTGATGGATGACTGTGAGATTCATTCTCCCGGATAATGTTGAGTCTGTACACAGATGGTGTCACACGCATAAGCTTACCTCCGGATGCATCTGAGGCTGGGACCATAACTTTCTGTGGCATTATTTTGTGTCTGATGGGCCTGGGACCATACAGACCAATCATCTTCATGGCTGTAACACAGACATCCCTAAAATGCGAACCACAACGCAGACACAGTGTGGCTCCGAAGGTTTTCGGGCTCGGCCGCCGTCAAAAGCCGCCAACGTTTATTCTGCCACCCCATAGGCTCATAGGCTGGTGGAGGCAGTTTTCTAGGCTTCTGTACTCGCTGTGCTTGTGCGCTCTACCACAGACCAAGAGGCACAACTTCCATGAGGTTGTAGCCTTACCGTACGTATCGCCCAATAATCGTCCACTATTTCTTTACCCTGGGTTAAGGCAACCCTCCATTGCAGTGGCTAGACGACTCCAACAATGATGTCGCGCCCGCGATTACTTTACAGGCCCATTCGGGAGGCTCGTGGTCAGCCTCAGAAGGTATCCCATCGAGGCATGACATTTGGCGGGCAAGAGCGTAAGGAACACCAGAATTGATATAAAGCACATCGTCTCCCTTCCCTGAAGATGGAAACAATTCAGCACGAAAAGCTTCTCCGCTTGGACCTGCACTTACACTTACTCCTTCGCCAGCCAATCATAATTCGTATAACATTAAAATTTTTGTTAAATATCCAACTAGTCTTTGCAATCTTTCCATCCTTCAACGATGGCCCACCACACAACGGCATACTCAAACAACTACTCCACCGACGCCGTCGATGGTTCGTACGATGGGTATGTACCAAGCATAGCTCTATGCCTCGCCCAGCAACTCACTACTATCCAAATTCATCGCTAACATGGCCTGGCACCTTAGTTCCCAAGACAATCGCCAAGGCTATGCCACTTCCTTCACCAACACTGTCTACGATGCCAACTATAACATAAATCGCTTCGCCGACGAACAGGAAGCTCCAGCTCCGAGACAGAGCGAAAGTCACAGGGCAGAAAGTGACACCGTTGCTGCTTCCAGGAAGAAGATGGCCGAGAAGATGAAGGCTTTTGATAGAGCGTTCAAGTCAAAGAAGAGCTCGGGCTCCCGTCAGCCTTGAACGAACTCATCCAGGCCATGAAACTGCATATTTAAGTGATCGAAGCAGGAATATACTGTGAGTAGCTTGGTCTGCCGAATATCTGTGATGCATCATACACTGATGACTAACAGCGTGGGCAATGGACATCCTGTCTGTCCAGTTACCCTGACTGGATGAAGTCCATCCGGTCCATCTAATGGACAATATGAAAAACTCTCGCCTGGTGACAAACAGTGATTAAGAGTGATATCATACTTAGTGGCTTTAGACCCCGACCAATTCTTAGGTCATGTCTCTCGGCTGGATGACACTGTCGCTGTTGGAGCTGATTGGGCAAGAGGTGTCGATTGACACTCGTAAGCAACGAGTAGGAAGGATAAGAAGGGGACCTTGAGAAGATTGATTGATGTGAGCTTTGAAGAAACAAAATGTTGAACTGAGAACAGGCATACAAGATGAGGGACATGCGTTTGGCCTGGGCTCAGTGAGTTGGCTGGTTGAGTGAGTGGGGTGCGGAGGGGGTCAGAAGAATCAACTGTCACCCCATGTAGGCAGGGTCAAGAGACCGACCGAAACCAAGTATGAGTTTCCCGACGATTTGCTTTAGCCGGTAGTGATAGAAACCGCCAATTGACCCTTGATTCTCGTTACTGCGTTGCGTACTCGCTTGTCTGAACATTCGTTAAGCGACGTTGAGATATTTACTGACAGAGAGATGTGATGCTTATTCATCCGTTACCAACCAAGATGAAAAGAAAGAATCCATAACGCGTCACACTCGTGAGATGCGATCGTATATATGTTGGGCACGCGAGGCTTCTCATCCACCATACCCAAACGAGACGAGATGCCAAGTTGGTAAGCAAGGCTGCTTTTTTTGCTAAAAATAACGCCGACTTGGTAAGCAGGCTTCTCTACACAATCTGCGAGTAAGGCTGGCTTTCCTGTGAGAAAACACCAGCTTGCTCAGCAAGGCTAGCCCTTTAACAAAAATAGCGCCGACTCGATAGGTAGGGCTGTCCTCTGGTAGGAGAAATCATGCCAGATGGGTATGTTATGATGGCATGTCCCGCTGTTGCCGGTGGCCTGAAAGAGTGAACTCGCTTGAGCTGATTCAACAGAGATCTCGTGTTGACTGCATACTCTATAGGCTGACTAATAAGTAGGTAGATGGCTACATTCCGAAAATTCTGTGCATGGCCGGATAGGCAAGGAAAAATTGGACCACGTCATCTGACTTGCGACATCTTACACAAACTCACCCCGAGACCGTCAGTCGGAGGTATGGTTGCAACGGGGCAGACAAGTAACCTTTGTGCATAGCCATAGACAAACCTCTAAGCTTCAAAAAATATATAAACTGGGCAAAGCTCTTCCAAAATGCTCAGACTGAAGTCAAGGAAAACTCCTGCCTCAAATCATCCAAACAAGCCATTTTCATTCTATCCACTTGTCTAGAATTTGAACAATCATAATTTATTTCAAGATACTTTGTTTATTCAACAATTGTCGAGGAGACCAATTATGGCTAGCACATACAATTGTTCCACGGCTGCTGTTGCGGGCTCGAACTACGAGTAGGTTCATACATTTTCTAGCAGCGCTCAATGTCTTGGACAATGTATGAACAACCAATGCATATAGCACTCTTAGCAGTATCTTGACTGACTTCAGTTTCGACGTAGGTTGGGTGATATAAGTCAAGAAACTCATGCTGCACTTTCAGGATCTGGAGACGACTATGCATATCGCATAAAGCGTTTTGAAAGAGATAGAGGCACTCAATATCCAGCGTCTCATACAGCCGATGACCAGACAGACGAGCAGGTCATCAGGACCGCCCAACGCAAGATGCGGAAAAAGCTCAAGTCCTTCGACAAGGTGTTTTATTCAAGTAAGAGCGCTGGCTCTCATGCTGGTTGATTGATCTTCATACACCCGAGAGATGCTTCTAGCGATAGTGATGAAGTTACAGTGTAAGTCTACGACCCGAGAAAGACCTGGAGATGCGGTACTTTATCAGAAAATGACAGACTGGCTCATATATTAACTCACGCTTGTGCTAGAGTCCGTAATTTTTCTTTGCTTTTATTCCTTCGCCCTCGCCGCTCGCATAAAAGATTCCGGCCAAACCATCTTGTCGGCTCGGTTCAACCTTGTCGGAGTAGCATTGTACCTGAGGGGTGATGCAGATACGCCAAGCTGGCAAAACATGACAGAACCAAGTGAGAACTCTATACGGAGTAGAGGAAGCGGGATTTGCCGAGAGAGCAAGAAAGGCGAGGCAGATGACCAGGTCTATGGACGACACGTGATCTGGAGAGTATGAGCTTTCATACGACCAACCGCGACTAGAAAGTCCCTCCTCATAAGGCATATCAGGAATTACTGCTTCCGGCAGAAGCAGCCATAATGAAGTAGAGTCAAATGGACAAATCAACCAAGAACTTTGAGTTGGTCTCCCATCTGCTATGCGCCTTGTACTCTGTGACAAGGCCTTTTATATTACCGGTAGCGGCTGGGCTGATAATGCTCTCCGTTCTCGGTCCAAGACGATGTCATTACAGCGGCACAGGGATCGTCCAAGAGGGATTGCATAAAGCAAGCTTGGCACCGAGCCGCTTGGCCGAAGTTGCGATGATTTCCCAGCCTCAGCGAACATGACAGCATGGTGGGTGTCCGGTCAGAAGAAGAAGAGATCTCAATCTCCGCCGTGGGACACAGGCGTGATACCCTGATCGCACATGCCCAAGATGCCCCATCCGCTTTAAATGGGATCTGCGAACGGGGTCAACGAGCATCACGTGGTGGGAGGTCCGGGAGACAAGCTTCCAGGAGAATTTGGATTTGACAGGATATTCTGGTGATTGATAGCATGGGTGGTGGTGGTGGGAGAAGCGCCAAAGGTTGTTTAAACGTCAGCGGAGGGATCCTCGGATATGAAACGTCGGTTGTGGCAATTTCCTTTATGCCTGCGCTCGTAAAAGGAATGATCTGACAGATGTTTACTCGGGCGGGACAAATGAGAATGCGGTTGTCGATGAAACCGACGGCTTCGCGTGAAGCGTGAGGCAGTGCAGCGCAAAAGACGTGAGATAGGGCGCTTGACACTTTGGCGGTTGGCCGACCGAGGAAACTTCGAACCTGAACCGTTTGGCCCGGCCTTGGTTGGAGAATCAGAGGAATAAAAAAAGACGGTGGGTTCACGGGTGGCTCGCAAGTTCCTGGCTCAGGGCCATCTCATGCTCCGTCGTCGGGGAACTCTGCAGCCTCTGCGTGGATGATCCGTGGCGATCAAAGCTTGAGGGAGAGAGGGTTGCGTCAAAAGTGAGTTTAATTGTGACACACGATCCAAGGAGCAACTTCAGACCGAAAGAGTCGATGACGGATTGAAACGAGACGGGGCGGTACAGTACGGTATCTGTGTTTCCTGCGCGGGTAGCGGTATTGTATATGTACAGGCCATCGAGGGTTCGAGGCTGTTTTGGTGGATGATTGGCGCACGAAGGAGTCGTGAGGAGTCGTTCAGCAGGAGGCTGCGAGTCGGCGGCGTGCTGGCAGCTTAATTTGTGGCTGAAGGATCGGCTTTAATTGAAATGTTTGTGGTAGAGTAGAGTAGGGCGACCTGCAGTCCTCGGGATCGCAAGTAAGGGAGGGATGGTGGTATAGCGAGGAGATCAGGAATAGGGGGGAGGAGAGAGAGAGAGAGAAGAGGAGAGGAGAGGAGAGGAGAGTGAGAAGTGTCGTAAGCGAGCTGAAAAGTGAAGCTATTGAAAGAATGGTGAACAATGGCTTGAGCTTGTGTTGTGTGTTGTGTGCTAGAACTGAAAGTGGAGCTGGAAGTGGAAGGGACGATGGGGAGATGGAGATAATCCAGTCAAGCCACAGCCACAAGCCACGAGCCACGTCCAAAGCCGCGCCAAGCTGTGGGTGCATCTCCATATTTAAGATCCAATCAATCCAACAATCACTCATAGTTCATTTCATAGTCAGCCTGGCGCATCCACAACATCCCCTACATGTCGATCGTGTAGCACACAAAGTCAGTCTCCTTGGACCATTGTATTGTTGTATATCATTGTGCCATGCCCGCTTCGCTCCCCCCTCTCTCTCTCTCCACGTCTGCCGTTGCTACAGTCTGTCTTTCTCTCCAGCTGCTCCACCATCCTCCACCCCATCTCTCGCACACCACCCAATCTACGTGCGACACTGACACCTCTTCTCCTCACTCTAGACTCAGTCGTCATGGGCTGCGAATGCTGACGACAGGCTAAATCGGAGTACCGGACGAGCACTATTTTGGTTCAGAACCACCCACCCTCATTTTTCTTTTTGGCTCCACGTTGGCCTAGTCTTCTGTGCAATTGACGGACTGCAGCGCAGCCTGCTCAGTGCAGATATCGCCTGCCCGCCCCCCCCCTCGATTGATATTTCTTGCGCCCTCGACTCATCTTCGCCCTCGTCCTCGCAACCTCCATGAAGATCTCATCACCCATCACTATGGCCTACCCAGGTCCCCCACGCAGAGTGAACGGCTTGATACGCTATGCAGCAGTGGCCGTTCTGCTGTTGATGGGACTGTTCTACCTCAAGAGATCCGCAAGCTCGTGGTCTGCCCCAGAATACATGGGCGCAAGCCCCTCAGACACCTCACCTATTGCTCCCGACACGAAATCCGAGCATCCTCTGGCCGAGCCACCGGCTCCCGAGCTGCACCCGATCGATACCTTGATCGCAGACGCCGAGAGGACATTTGACGAAACCATGAAGAAAGAATGCCGTGATCTGGCGTGTGCGGCGGGCCAGTATCGCATCCGCCGAGGACGACATCCACCCCCAGGATTCGAGACGTGGTTCACATTTGCACAGGAGAATGGCGCTGTGATGGTGGAGGATTTCTTTGACCAGATCTACCATGATTTGGGTCCCTTCTGGGGTTACCTGCCTGCATCCATGAGAAAGGAGGCTCGCAGTTATGAGATGAACATCAATATTCGAAACCACAATGCTAGTGCAGGAAGTACCTGGTTCTGGACGCAGATCTGGTTGAACCTGACCCAGACGATTGAGCATTTGCTTCCCGATATGGATATTGCTCTGAATGCCATGGACGAGCCGAGAATTGTCGTGCCGTGGGAAGAGATAGACGAGTACATGAAGATCGAGAGAGCCACAAGGAATCTACCGCGAGCACAGGATGTGATCCAATCATATCAGCATCTGCCCCCGAAGAACGAAGGAGATGAGGATGTGGAGGTCACGCCAAAGGACTGGGAAGCAGAGCGTAAGTAATATGTCTGTGATACAGTGGATTTTCTGACAATGTCGCAGGCCCATACTGGAAGATCGCATCTCGAGGTTGCCAACCAAGCAGTTTGGCTCGCAAATCCGACATTATGACCGACTTTTCTCACATCCCCGCCATTTCTCTTGCGCACGCTTCTCCACACACCTATAAAGGCTACGTCTCGAACTACTCTCTGGCGACTGACTTCTGCCATCAGCCCGATTTACAATCATTACATGGAGCATTCATTGAACCCTTGTCCGTCTCTGCAACTGGACAATTGTTTCCCATGTTCGGCGGGAGCAAGCTTCCAACAAACAACGAGATCCTCCTTCCCGCCCCCATGTACTGGGCCGGGGAAGAGCGTTTCTCGGGAGGTGATAATCATGGTGCGCCTTGGTTGGAGAAGCAGAACAAGGTCATCTGGAGAGGTGTTGCGACTGGTGGACGGAACAAACCAGGAAACTGGAGAGGATTTCAACGTCATCGTTTCGTCGCAATGACCAATCATACTCAAGTGGGCAAAGCAGAGTCCTGGGAACAGATTCCTCAGAACTTTGCTCTTCCATCATCGCAATATGATCTTGCTGCTCAGGATGAGAATCGTATGGGACCCTGGATCCACGAATGGGCCGATACCGGATTTGTCGATTTGATGTGCGAGGTTGCTGAGCCTAATGGCACATGCAATTATACTGATCCGTATTTCACAGTGACCCCGGGAATGAAGATGGGGGACCAATTCAATCGGAAGTACTTGCCCGATATCGATGGCAATTCTTTCTCAGGTCGTTACCGAGGATTCTTATTGTCGTCCTCGCTGCCCATCAAGGCAACCATCTTCAAAGAGTGGCACGACAGCAGATTAGTGCCATGGAAGCACTTCGTGCCCATGGACAACCGGTTCCTCGACTTCTGGGGTATTATGCAATATTTCCTTGGCTACGAAGGGGAAGGCATGCGGATCGAAGGACACGACGCAGAGGCCGAGAAGATTGCTGCCGCGGGTCAAGAATGGGCCAACAAAGTCCTGAGGAGAGAGGACATGCAAATCTACGTTCTGCGTTTATTGCTGGAGTACGCCCGTCTGAGCGATGACCGCCGAGAGATGATGGGATACGTGCAGGACCTGTTATAACATACGCTTTGACCAATTTCCTTCCTCGTTTTTCTTTTGTCGCACACGCATGGGAACTAGATGGAAGGCTTATAGAAGATCCAACACAAAAAAAAAAACGCAAACAGCGAGGCGCCAAATATGCTTTTCGGAGTCTGGGGATGGGATATCCGCACGGGCGGCGCTCAGGGTCCTGGACTTGACACTTGTACGATTGACTTGAGGGATTTTAAACGCCGGGGATACAAAATGCCCGCCTGATTTGGGATTTTTCGGGAGTTTGTTGGAGTTTTTATTTATCCCAGGCAGGGGGCGCGAAACGGCAATGGCAATGGCAGCGGCAACGGCAAAGGGAAATATCCATCTTGTTTCCTACTTCTCGGTAGAGAGTATACGTACGACTCTTCTTTTTCTTCTCTTCTTCTCACGGCCTCTAGCTAGCTCTGTTTTGGCTTTGGCTCCTTTTTTTTCTTTTCTCTTTTTGGGCCAACAGTGCAGAGCTACCCTGCTACAGCCCGCTTAGCTCGGCTAGGGGCTTTTTTTTGTTAGCTGTCGAAGTAACAATACATACATACAATTGAATGTAATGATTCAAAAAAAAAAAAAAAAGAAAGAAAGAAAAAACATCCGTGAAGAAAAAGAAAAAAGCTGCGCGCGAAATGAGGTTATTCTCCATGCCGTTACTGGTAATGATACATGACAGATATTGATACTAAGCTGCCTGGGTAAGTAAGTGAGTGGCATGCATGGTAGCACGATACAAGCAACACCGGCACGTCGTTACGCTGTAACCAGCTCTCTAAACCAAAGCAGAGACAGGGAGGAGAAAGACAAAGGGGGGAGGGGCGGGGGGTTATTTCGATTAGGAATACATCTCACCTCTCACCTCTCACCTCGCGCCTTGTCGTTCTTGATTCCCAACTAACCAAATAGCCAGCTAGTTCGTTTACTCACTGCTCGCTCACTCGCTCGAAAGAAAGGAGACAAGTCGCCACTTGCACTTGCTCGCTTAGCTCTCTTGCCATTCGCGTCGTCTCGCGCCATACCATACCGGGTCGGTTGATTTGTTGAGTAGGTTGGTTATTGGTGTGGAAAGAGAGGAAACGAAACTCGACCTAGCAAGCCTAGCAAGCAAGGCAAGCAAGCAAAAACGATTCAGAGCATGGGCTCTGATCACAGATATGAGAGGATCGATAGCGAAAGTAATTGAAACTTGTCAGGGTCGCTTTATTTCAGCAATTAAACATCAAGTAAATTCCGAGCCTGCACATGTCGTACCTCTTTGAGATTGATGGAGAGGGAAGTGAATATTCTTAGGGTAAGAATACCTAAGGAGCCAGACTTCTTGAGACAAGACAAATCCAAAGGGGAATACATCGAAGCTCAACCTCCTACATCATATCAAATCGTCCTTGCATATCCACAACGCCAATCCCTCATCGATCATGGCGGCCATCGAAGACATCACGAGAGATATGGACACATTCAAGCTTTCAAACATGAAAGAACTCAAAGGCGTCAGTCTAGAACCCCCCATCCCCACAACCCCACAGTCCATATCCCCCACCTTCTCACTTGATCGTCCACTGACTGGCAACATGGGATCAAACAGACCGAGAAGAGAGACGTCTTGATTTCCAACGAGAAGAAATACCAAGCGCAATGGGCGCGCGATGGTGTGTTCGAAGCTGACGCTCCGAGTCTCGACGAGATGATGGCTTCGTACTCGCTTGCCGAGATGCACTCACAGCACCCGAAATTCTTCGGTCTCATGGCATATCCCTATATGAATGGGACGCTGCACGCCGGCCACTCGTTGACTCTCAGCAAGATCGAATTTGCATCTGGGTTTGCCCGGATGCAAGGCAAGAGGGTCTTGTTCCCTATGGGCTACCATTGCACTGGTATGGCAGTGAAGGCATGCGCCGATAAGTTAGTCAACGAGGTCAAATTGTTCGGGCAGAATTTCGAGCGCTTCGCAGAGAGCGATGGTATGAGTGCAGTCAAGACGCCGCAGCCTGCTAGCACTGCTCGAGAGGACGTCACCAAGTTCACTTCGAAGAAAGGGAAATCAGCAGCGAAGACAGTGAAGACGAAATACCAGTTCCAGATCATGCAATCTCTGAATATCCCACTCGCAGATATCCACAAGTTTGCTGACCCCCTCTACTGGTTCGACTTTTTCCCGCCTCTCTGTAAGCGCGACCTCAGCAGTTTTGGTGCTCGAATCGACTGGCGCCGCCAGATGGTCACGACCGATATCAATCCTTACTATGATAGCTTCGTTCGCTGGCAGATGGTGCGGCTGAGAGAGCTTGGGAAGATCAAGTTTGGTAGACGGTATACGATCTATTCACCCAAGGACGGACAGCCATGTATGGACCATGACCGCAGCGAGGGCGAAGGAGTTGGACCGCAGGAATATACAGCGGTGAAGCTGAGAGTCCTGTCTTGGTCTCCAGCAGCAGCCAAGATTCTTCATGGAGAGCTGCCTGTGTCTGCTACAGCTACCATATCCTTCGTGGCTGCTACTCTGCGGCCGGAAACCTTGTATGGCCAAACTGGTTGCTTTGTTGGGCCGAGTATCAGTTATGGTATTTTCAAGGTGGCAGAAGACGAGTACTATTGTATGACGGATCGCGCTGCGCGTAACATGGCTTTCCAAGGGATCCTTGCAAACTACGGCGATAAAGTAGCAGAATTACCTGGGTCTTCATGTATCGGAACATTAGTCGACGCTCCGCTTTCGGTACATAAAGATGGTATTAGGATTCTTCCCATGGATTCAATCCTTTCTGCTAAAGGTACTGGTGTGGTTACGTGCGTGCCTTCTGATAGCCCTGATGACTTCATCACCCTCCAGGAGCTGGCAAAGAAACCCGAGTATTATGGCATCCAAAAGGAATGGGCCGAGCTTGAAATGATGCCAATAATTACGACACCTTCGTACGGAAATCTGACAGCCCCGTTCCTGGTGAAGAAATTTAAGATCTCCTCGCCTAAAGATACCAAGCAACTTGAAATGGCGAAAGATCTAGCGTACAAGGAGGGCTACTATCAAGGGACTTTGATATATTTCGACTTCAAAGGAGAAAGAGTCGAAAGTGCAAAAGCCAAAATCCGAGAGCAACTTCTTCAGTCGGGACAGGGATTTGCGTATGCTGAGCCTGAAAGAAGGGTCGTCAGCCGATCTGCAGATGAATGCTGCGTAGCCTTGATGGACCAGTGGTATCTTGACTATGGAGAGGACTCGTGGAAGACGTTAGCCTTGAAGCACGTAGCCAACAAGGACGGGAACGGCATGGAGACCTTCTGCGACGAGACCAAGAATGGGTTTGAAGGCGTGTTAAACTGGTTGAATCAGTGGGCATGCGCGCGCACCTATGGCCACGGCTCGAAACTGCCTTGGGATCCTAAGTTCATGGTTGAGAGCTTAAGCGACAGCACCATATATATGGCATACTATACTATTTCTCACTTCCTCCACGGCGACGCGTTTGGCAAAACTCAAGGCCTTGCACACGTTACGCCCGACCAAATGACGAACGAAGTGTGGGATTATGTTTTCTCAAGAGGAGATATGACACAAGAAGCATTGGAAACTTGCAAGATCCCTCAAACCACGCTGAATATGACGCGCCACGAATTCGAGTACTGGTATCCAGTCGACGTGAACGTTTCCGGGAAGGACTTGATTCCAAATCATCTGGTACGTTGCCTAACCACCCATTACACACACATGCACATCCTTTACTCCCCATGTCCATATTATGCCAGCTAACCTTGAACTCCTACGCAGACCTTCTTCATTTACATTCACCTTGCCATGTGGGAAAAGCAAAAGGAGTTCTGGCCTCGCGCGGTTAGAGCGAATGGCCATCTGATGTTGAACGGTGAGAAGACGTCCAAGTCGACGGGCAATTTCATGACCTTGGAAGAGCTGGTAAAGAAGTTTGGAGCCGATGCGACTCGGATCGCTATTGCGGATGCAGGAGATGGAGTCAATGACGCCAATTTCGAGGAAGATGTAGCGGACAATAGTATCTTGAGGCTACACAACCTTCGCGAGTGGTGCCAAGAACAAGTCGACCACCAATCTGAGCTCCGATCTGGGCCGGCAGATTTGCTTTATGATATGCTCTTCAGCAATGAGATGGATCGGCTCGTCCTGGAATGCTATTCTCACTATCAGGCTACCAACTACAAACTCGCCCTCAAATCTGCCCTCTATGATTTCACTGCCTTGCGCGATTTCTATCGCGAAGGCACTATCTCTGCTGGAGTTGCCATGCACAAGGATTTAGTCTTGCGGTATATTGAGATGCAGGCTTTGCTTCTGGCTGTTATTGCTCCCCACTGGGCTGAACACGTCTGGCTGGAAATCTTAGGCAAGCCGTCGACAATCCAGAAAGCGTTATTTCCCACTGTCTCTAGACCTAATGCTTCTCTCGCCGCTGCATATCGATATGTGCGCCACATTTCTTCGAGTATCACATCCGCTGAAGCTGCGCAGCTGCGCAAGAAGGCGAAAGGAAAGGATATCAGCCTGGATCCGCACAAGGCCAAGAAATTGACCGTGTTTGTCGCAAGCAAATTTCCCGCCTGGCAAGAGAAATATATCGATCTCCTCCGCGTGTTCTGGGATGACCGGGAGAAGACGATAGATGAGGTGGGGTTTATGGCAGAGATGAAGAAGGCCGCGGGTGGTGATATGAAAAAGGCTATGCCGTTCGTGCAGGGTCTGAAGAAGCGCCTGAGTCTGGGTGAAGAGGTCACTTCGGTTTTTGATCGGACATTGGGTTTTGATGAGCTGGAGACTTTGAACAAGATATCGACGGGACTCAAGAGAGTAGCTGGCTTGGCGGAGCTTGAAATTGTCGAGCTTGATGAGGATGGGAGCGGTGTCACTTTTCCAGAGAAGCGCCAGGTCAAGGATGTGCCCCAAATAGCTGCTGCAAGTGTGCCTGGAGTGCCGACGTTCAATTTTGAGAATGTAAATGTGTTTTAGAGACTGAAAGAGGAGTTGATTAGCTGCTGAAGACACCATTCTTGTAGAAGAGATTAAAGATTTTCAATTGAGAAATTGGAAGTAGCACTTTCCCACCCTGCCCAACAGGCAGAAGCAATTCCCTCCCTGAAATCAAGTCTTCTGAGGGCTTAGTGAAACTCATATTGCGTCCGATATTGTGATCGTACATTGAAGTTGCATCTTTGAGAGCAATTTTGATGAGTATCACAAGAGGGCACTTCCGCTTCCACACTTCCTCGGCTAGCTTTCCCATCCCGTAGCCAAAGCCATGCGTTCTTTCCTTCCCGCCATTTGTTTTGACACGAGCAAATCAAACAACCCATTTTGAATGTCTTTTAAAGTTTAAAGAAGTTTTGTGCCCGTTTCGTGTCATGTATAGCGTAAATCAAAGAAAAGAAATCTGTGTTAACTTTTAGCACACAGGAAGCGCTTGCAGGGCATTTGCAACAGTGAGAGATGTGTGGGAAGAAACTACGGTGGAATATATATGGGATTTCACAGCAATTTGGTAAGGTAGATGCTTACCTACCTTAGGTACCTTGGTATAGAATGGAAGTCAGTCTGAGGTAGACGACGTTGAACAGTCTTGGTAACCACGTGACGGGAAACCTCGTGACGTGACGTATCTGTAAATAGTTTCACGCTCCTCCACGCATTCCCCTCCTCTTTACGAGACATCTTGCGAGTCTTGTGTTGCAGAAACGCATCCTACAGACTTCTTTGCTAGCTTCTATTTGATAGTACGGACGTACCCAGTCGATCGTCCCCTCGTTTTCGCTGTGTCACGTTCCGACTCCCAGCCTCCCCAAGACTTGTGTGGTTATTATTATTATTATTTCCAATTCTGCAGCTCGCGTTCAGGCTTCAGTATCGAACATCGTCTCATGTGTCATGAACTCCCCTTGCCCACCGCGCTCGGAGAATCTCGAGGGCTCTCGGATGTCCGTGGAAAAGTAACCCCCAGACATCAGCATTTATCCTTTCACGCTCGGCAGTACGGTTGATATCTGCCAGTGGTAGTCGATATGTGGCAGATGAAGCAACCGGGAGAGCCGATCAGCAGGTGATCATATTGCGCTGTTATTGTTGGCTCGTCCGGTCTTCAATTGATTCCCACTTGGCTCTTTCGCATGAAGGCATTGACGCCCCTGTTACCGTAGGATTTTCCATTTTGGCTCAACCTTTCACTGCACACTGCACAGTACGACCTGAGCTGCATCTCGTAGCATCAGCTGACGAGTATGCCATTTTCATCTGAACTTTGAAGAGAAAGGCAATTTTCTCGGTCGCTGGGGTGAAGCCTGCTTATGAACTCAATCTGTCGGCTCGACTTTCATGATCTACTAGACTGCCATTGCACAAGAAAGTTGCAAATAATGTCGACGTCTACCGTACTCTTGCCAACTCTTCTCAGCTGGAGTTCATCCGGACCCCCCAGAACCCCAAAATCCAGCGCTCAGACTCGGAGATATTTGCAATGATCTCCTAATCACGCCAGGAATTCTACCAAGTCATAAGAGACAAATATAACTCACGAGGGCGAGCGAAGGGAACACGACCGTCTCATAATAATGAAGTCGCTTAATGGTCTGAAGTGTCTGGGCATGATCCGAGACGGGGTCCAGACGTCTCGGGCTCGCTTATGCCCCGCCTTTTCGGGACCTCAAACGTTGCAGCCGTCTCAACTGGATCATCCGAACTTGTCAGCGAGTCGTCGGCACAGGAGCTATCCATGTTTTGTTTTATGCTTTCCACTCTTCTCTTTCGTCCAGTCTCATGGCGATCTTCATTGGGCCTGCCGCTCAACGTTCTTGACAGCTTGACGTGTGTCTTGTGCCATTATGCCTTTGAAGATGACATCTACGATCTTCATATTCCTGGACGTATACACGAATCTGGACAATTTGGGGTCGAAAATGGCAGCATCTAAGCCGGCAAATAACGTGGTGCCGTCTTCTTCGTCCCAAGTTGTGAAGATCCGACGCTTCTCCAGCGAGTTTTGGAGTCCTGGTCCAGTGATCATAGCATCAAAGATGTCCGCATGGACTCGCCGAAGCGAGCACTCCATGTCAAAGTTGATCCTGGCAGCCTGAGAAGTTGCGCGGCTCACATGAGACGTTTTCCTTGGCCGTCCGACTTTCTGAACATCCACTCTTTCTCCAGCCTCACATATATAGTCGTCAGCTCGCCACTTAAGAGGAAGTATCATCTTTATCACTTTTCCAACCATTCCCCGCTCTACATTCTTTTAGTCCCGGAGACCCTTTTTTACTTCTCACTTTCTTTGAAATTGCAATTTGCTTTTTATTATTCTTTCGGCTGGTCCACTCTTTTATAACCCTAAAACATTCTTTAAATATGCATACCTCAGCTGTTTTGTTGTTGGCTCTTGGAGCTGTTACCCAGGCCAGGTATGTCTCTTTTGCCAACTGTTTATCTCGCTTCATGCTAATTTATCTAGATTTGGTCAGGAACAAGTCCCAATTGCAGCCATTACCGCATTGTCCAACCGAGGACAGTCAGGTGAAGCTGCTACCCTCGGAGGAGGAGCCATTAGCACCCTCCTTGGAGCAGCTGATCCTTGTGATAAGGTACGACATTTTGCCCATGATTAATATCGAGCATCGCTAACCAAGAACAGTTGACTACTGCCGACAATATTGTTGCTACGCTGGGATCAACCGATGATGTTATCGCAGCTGCAAAGGGGTTGGTCGCCGCAGAGCAAAACACACAAGTTGGGGCTCTACCAAAAGCCTGTGCCGATGCCAGCCTTCCTGCCACAGAAGAGCTCAGAGGCGTCATTCCACTCGTTGACCCAGCCGTCAATGGATCTGATGTAGAGAACGCCAACTCGGCAACCTCGCTCACCACGCCTTTCACCAATGCCGGATTGAGCGTTGCTGATATCATGGCTGCCAACGGTTTTGACAACATTGCTGGTGCAGCTGCCAAGCGAACTGTTCGCAAGACCCGTAAGCATTTATCTATATCATATATTAAATTTCTATTGATCTAACACTCATATCCAGGCTCGGCTCCTATCGGAAAGCGCGCTCTTGATCTCGGAACCTGCCAAGATGCCACCATTGCCTTCGGCATCCAAGACCGCAAAGAAGAGTCCTTCCAAGCTACCGACCAAACCGATTTCAACCACGGCTCTGCGCTAGCCATCGACGTCATTGCCAGCTTCATCTGCGGCCAACTTTCCAGCAAATGCAAAGCCGGCACTGACGCCGTCGCAGCTTGCGCAACCGCTCAAGTCGCAACCTCTGGCAAGACCGGCCAAGCTGCCGCCGACGCATTCAACGCCATCATGTCTAAAGGAGCCGCAACGGCTAAGAAGACGCGAGCTGTCGGCAGCACCGGTCTCGACTTTGGACAGTGCACACCAACGATGGATTTCGTTGCCGGCAGAGCAGGCCGCAAAGCTACCGAGTCGACGTTCTTGCCGACCGATGCCCTCGTCGCTCAGGGACAGCAGGATGCCCTTAACCCCGTCATCATTGCCAACCGCATCTGTGACCAGCTCACCAACGTCTGCGATGCTTCCGACGAGGCCAAGCAGGCTTGTCTGACTGCCAAGGCCGGCGTCGATGCGACCCAGAAGAACCAGGCGACCGCTGATAAGTTCAATTCCGCGCTTGGGTTTTAAATTATGAATTGCGGATCATGAGGGATGAAGGGGACGTGTAGGATTTTATGAGTTTAGTTTTATGAAGTTTTTATGACCCCTTACATTGTACGCTTTTCCATGAGTGAAGTTGATGTGCTTGTGATTTTGGTCGTGGGCTTGATCCGAGTGTCTTTGGGCTGGAGGAAATATGGTGAATCTGCAGAGTTCTTGTTGAAGTTAACCGATTGTGATTCCATAAGCGATTGCCTCGACCGACAAAGAGAGACTTGTTGTTGCCGACGTGGTCACTGCTGTCAATGAAGTTGGTGTTGTCAATAGAACGATTGTTGTTGATAGAGTTCTCCTTGTCAATGGATCTCTCATTCTCCTGGACTTGCGCTTGCTGCTCTCACTTGATTTGCGGTCGCCAATCAGGTTATCATTCTCAATGGACTTGCTATTGTTACTGAGGTTGTCGTTGTCAATAAGGCTGCTGTCGTCAAGGTTGTCTGCTGTTGTCAGACCGCGATGAGTAGTCACATATCAGGAAGGAACGCCTAGGAAAAGGATTCGACGTACGCTTCTTGCTTTTTTATTTCCTGGGAAGAGAAGGTATCTACAGATGCGCGCTAGTAACTCCTGCCTATTTATTTGCCTTCTGATCTCATTTTCCATCCTTCATCCTTCTTCCTTCGAGCTTGATGAATCTTCAATTTTCTGCTTCTCTCCCACGTTCAAACCCTCACTACATTCTCCAAACCGCCTCCCAACATCACTCAACATGGCTGATATAGGACTCGCCGTCGGCATCCTGTCGCTCGTCTTGGGTGTCATCTTGACCATGTTTTTCAGCTTTGTAAGTCTGATGTACCCTGACGTGAGGGACGCGTTCCGCAAGACAAGGCTGGGTAAGTTTCTCTCCCGTAACATATTTCAATGTGCAGATGACTGATAATTGCCCTGGTTCAGGCACTCGATTCTCTCGTCGTCAACACGTCTCTCGTCGTCAACACGTCTCTCGTCGTCGACACATCTCTTGTCGTCGACACATCTCTCCACCGCCGAGGATTCCTGGAAACCTTGAACATCCAACATGCTACCTTCGGTCGGAGCGCGTTGGAGCGATATAATGCGGTGCGAAACACATTTCAAAACTTTCAAGGCGACAGGCCAGTGGAGTGCTACCGCCAGCAACCACTGCCGACAATTCCGACAAGCTTCTCGACTTCGCCGTCAATTTTCTCAACACGGGCCCGAAGCTCAACCTTCCATAATTCGCCATCACTTCTGCCGATATCGCGGCTCTTCTGGCGATATAATGGAAAGTCATACCCTCGATCCTTGTCCAACGATTCCGACATCCCCCTTGTTCCCGCTGGTGTCAATGACACAAATAGAGTCGACCGACGACTCCGGGACCAAGCAGCAGCGCTTGTAGAGACATACGATTCCCTTGAAGATATCACGGCCGGCCGCAAAGACTTTATCGTCGATCTCAAGCTGATACTTGCTTGCACGAATATGGAAATGGCCGAGCGCCATGAAGAAATGGACAGGTTATTTCGAAGACTACAATCAAACAGACGAGATGGCCTACATACAATCGTGAATGATTCTTTCGATGAAGTTGTCGATGGAATTGTCGAATTTTTCGCCAAAAGCCCGAAGCCAAATCCACCAGATTCAGTGGTGTTAACTTCTGCTGAGCTTTCGGCTCTCCTATCCATGTATGGGCAAAGTCTAGGCTGGTTGGAGGGGAAGATCATGGTGAGCTACAATAGGAGTTGAAATTATACATAATACTTTTATTGTGGGGGAGGAAGCTGGGGAGGAGGGTCTGGCCTTGTTCGGTCAGTTGTTTTTGTTTTTTTGTTCTTGTTTCTTGTTGTCATTGTTTGTTTTTTATATTTTAGGATAAATAAATTTTGTTTCAACTGCTAGCCGTGACTTCCTTCATTATCACACTTGTGATTGACAAGATAAATCTAGTAGCTCACATTAACAAGATCTCCAGTTCGAACACGCGACGGATACCCGAGGCACAAATTTAGTTGGCCACTTGCTCTTCTTTCAATTAGTACCTACCTAGGAAGGCACATGACCAAATTGTAACCTTAATCCTATATAGACGCATTTGAATGACGCCTTAAGGTTGCTAAATGAGGTTTTTAGAACCCAAAAGAAAAAAAAGAAAATGCGAAGCAAAGACTAGCCGGTTTAAAACTACATAGTTTATAGTACCTAGGTAAGGAAGTATCTTTTATTCTTTGAAAAAAAGATCAATAAACTATTTCACAGTGTGCCTAGGTTAGTCCTTAAGGTATCTTACCTACCTTCCTAGTACTCTTAGGTTATGCCAGAGCTAGTCCCATAAGCCGTCTTTCATAAGGGTACGCTAAAAATGCACCATATATCATATTAAGGCAGGATTTTATTAGGTAAGCCTAACCACTTGCTTCGTATTAGTTCGACTAGCTAATCGAGGAATTTATTTATACGTTGGCTTGAGAAAATGAATACTTTATCTTTACCGGGCTACTTCCAACTCCGTGCCCTGCGATACCAAATCACCTCGCCCCAAGAAGCTTGCCCCTATCCTATTGCAGATCATGGCACCTAGAAGATGCTCCATTCTAGAGTGGTTTCGCAAGTTGCAGCACGGCAAAATCAACGGCCTGAAGTTGGTTCTTCACGACAATCTAATACCAATACATCGACTACCTCCTGAGCTCGTCCAATACTTAGCCAGAAACTTCCTCGAACCTTTCGAGTCCTCTCTACTTACACTGTGTAATAAAAGATTCTGTTATATCCTTGGCACGCAATACTGGCAAATGTGCCACGACGATTTTGAGCAAAGAAACAAACTCTTGTCGGTGTTGGAAGTCTATTTTCCAGAAAAAGTCCATTGTGTGATTTGCGCCAAACTACACCGTGCAACTTCGAGGCCCTACGCCAATCCAGCATGGAACTGTCAGTCATTAGAACGCCACATAAGACCGTATGATGACTACAACCCAATGAAGTTTATCTACATTCAAGCAGCAATTAAGCGCGATAGACTTGGTCTAGATATCAAACAATATATCCAATTTCTCAGGCGCCCAATCGTTTTCTTCAACCTGAATAATGCTAGTTCAGAATACTCAAAGGCACGCATAATATCTGGCGAGCTCATTGTCCGACTACAGCAATGGAATATTTATCCCGCAGAAGTACTTACGACAAAGTCTTCGGATAGCCAAACGTTTTTGGATTACTCAGGGTGTTTCCACTTCGACGACGGTTCATTGAATAGCCAGATAAGGAAGCTGTTCAATAATTTTGTGGATGACCCGAACCATTCGGGAGGCCTACGGCAATGCCGCTTCTGCTACACAGACTTTCAGCTGGATATGATGCCATTTTTTGACTTCACCTTGGAGCGACCGGGGAATCTAAGACTGTATGACCGCTATATCGCGATAGTAAAAACCGCATGGATCAACTTCGGAGATGGAAACCCAGATTTGAGTGGGAAATACAGGACTCAGTTTGTGGACGAGTGGCAAGACCCTCACGTATCTCATTCACCTGTGCATAACCCTGTTGTTTTCGAGCCTGGCAGTATAAAAGACGCTTTTGAACATGGCAAGAAATTCTACTTTCAGAGAGTGGTATCGAGGAAGGAGAAACGTCTTATGAAGACGTTATTAATACAAAAAAACGAGAGGCTGGTTCGGCATAAAAATGAAAAGTTGGTTCGGGAGGGACGCGAGATCTTGCAAGATCCGTTCTTTGCTTTTTAGGCATAACTTATTGGAATTTCTAGTAACGAACCCTCTGTCGCCCCTAGCACTCGCCTTAACAGCGTTCATAAGAGAGCTACCTTTTCCAGCTACTCATACTTAAAGTTTACTTACTACTGCCTATCTTGAAGCTCTCAAAGCAATCTAGATTAATGTTCCATAATGATTAGAGAAGGATGGTGTTAGCAACTTGGAGGAAAGGTAGTAGCAGTAGCAGTAGCAGTAGTAGCAATATCGTACGTATAAGCTTCCGACCGGATCTTTTCATCTACGTTTTTCTTAAATCTGGTTTTTTTAAACATCTTCTTTTTGGGAATCAATGGAACTTTGGGTTTTTCGTTTTGTAAAAGGCCTTCGATACCTGTACGCTCACTTTAATGACCAAAAGATCTGCTATCACTTAGTTTGTAAAATTGCTCTAGAGTAGTCTTAAAGAATACTATAAAGCAGGAGGTACTATCTTAATTGCTGACGTCAAATCGTTTCTATTTTGTATTTGTAGTCTCATTGTTATATGGTATTAGTTAGCTGAAGGAAGAAAACAATCGCTCGCTTAGGAAAAGAGATACTTTTTGTGGTTCTTAAACCCTTCAATTTCCCCTCCCTCATCTTGCCTCTATGCGACATCCAAATTTGAATGACATGAAATGCGTATGTTGAAATATGAGATGCTAATTGAATGCTTTCTCGGTATACAGTTTTCCTTCGCTATCACAAGAATGCATCTTATTCATAAGACCTAATATAAAATTGCATCATTCTATTTTTGATAACTGGTACAATTTCTCTTGTAGCATCACCGGAGCAATTTTGAATCGCTATCTAGGTAGCTAAAGCGGCAATCAGAACGATGTTTAAAGTCAGCGCTCGGAAAATAATACATCTCTGATTTGGAACCGTCTACGTTATACGGGCCTCGAAGGGTAAATCCCCTGGCCTCTTCTACAACTGTCTCGGGCTCCAAATGTTTTAATTACGAGGCAGCGCCGAAGCAAATATCAGATACCGTTAGTGATTAGCTCTTTCGAGCGAATCAATCCATCCAGGTTTTAAATAGAGTTTGTGTAGGAATATGTCCGCATATTTGTGACGTGGCAATATACTCTCGATTATAGCAGGTAAAATTAATGTGATCCTTACGGATTACAACTTATTACGATTACGCCCTTTCCTATAGCCTGAGATTACGGAGAATTCCGAATCAAGAAGTTATCAATTATATAAGCTTGGCACCTAAAGTATAAATATAATATCTTCAAACAGTATAATTCAGGTACTTTGTACTTCCCTTGTAAGAGAAAAGTACAAGAGAAGTATACATATATACTATTACCTAACTTTCGCAACGCTTCTTTCTAAGATTAACGATTACCTGTAATTCCCAAATCGAGGATTTTTGAGAATTACGGAGCGTTCCATTTGTCAACCCTACTCTAGAGCCTAGAGTTTGATGACCTACAGTACAAGAGGCGGACCTGGCCCCTTCTCGGCTACGCAAAACTATTTCAGCTGAGTACCTGGTGACCAACTTGAAATTCCGCAGTAGGGACACCGGTGGGTAGGGGGTACACCGAGTCCGTAGCCTATGCTTGTCCATCAGTGGGCCATTAACTACCGGCAGTGGCGGCTGAAAGCTTACCAGAAAGGAGAGCCGAAGTTAACATGTTGGGGCCTCCATGAGTTGTCCGCAGACGTCCACTTTCCCCCACTCAAGCTTATCGGGGTAATCTGCACTCCGAGCTTGGATACAGTAGAATACGTAGTATTCGCGGTTGGATACAGACACGTTTCCTGGAACGTGGGTCCACAGAAGGATTTTTAGGTTTGGACAAGGTTGATTAGCGCATGCATGCATCGCATATTCTTCGGTACGGTACGGTACGCTCCAACCTCTTGTTTATGTTGGCTTTTTTGGCACACTACATGAAACTTTAAATATTCGGTCAAGTGAGCTTGTTTTTGTTTTGCCCCCCTTCCCCCTGGTCTAAAGTAAAATTGGATGATTCTACCAGGAAGGTGTGGATATTCCGACCAGGTGCCTATCAAATAAGACTAACCATTTGAGCTACCGAACAGGATTCCAACAGCCTCTCGAACCATATGTAAACATCCTGGGCTTTATAATTTACTAGATTCAGACCAGGATTGCTAGCCACTGTGATTAAACTAGCGTCGGGCGGTGTGGAAGGAAGGTTGTAGTTGTAATGAGCGCTGTCACATTTTGAAAGTTAAGCGACAGGCACCAAGGGCACACTACACGGGATGACTTTATACTTCTAAAACACCCAAATCACTTATGAAATATCTTCCATGATAATTTGATCGACATGGACTCTCCTCATGTAAAGACTTTGGACTATAAATGGCATGTATCTCCAGATGATCCCACACTCTGGCAACGCTACGCGTGTGGGGCAGAGAATCTTGCCGGAATGAAAGGTGGTAATGAAAATGGACAAAACGATATATTTATCTCAGGTGAATTGAAATTTGCGGAGCGCATTGATTTTTCAGACCTTATCAGGGCAATACAAAGGCTCTGGCGTTGCTTTCGGTATGACCATCCAGAAGTCGCCTGCATACCTGATTGGGGTACAGACAACAGCGTGCTGTTAACATACAAGATACCTCAAAGTGAAGATGAAATCAATCACTGGATGCAAAGAAGCTTAGTTGTAGAAGAGTCTGGTCGGACTTCCTTGCAACTTCGGGATCGGATTGAAGAAAATCGAACGGGATTTTCTGATGCCGCTACTATCTACCTCAGCCGTGTTAGGGAGAATGGCAACCAAGAAACAGGGGATAATAGCTTATTCATTCTATTCCACCTCAATCATCTCTTTTTTGATGGTGCCGGTGCTTGTTTGATAGCTGGAGATTTCTTCCAGAAGTTGGCGACAGAGCTAGCCTCGCCCACTGATGTTGTCACTGAGAATACAATAGTTTGGGAAAAGAGCATTGAGAATCTTCTCCCTCCCTTTGTTGAGCTTTTAGACCCGATTTCTCTCAACTCTGGTCCCAATCTCGATGCAGCCATACAGGAATCTGCAGCGAGTATGCAAGGTACATCAGTAAGTAGATTTTGTCTGGTTATTATCATGAACAGCGCTTACAAGGTTCAGGGAAGTCACGGCTTGAAACCAAATGCTACTAGCAAGAACCTCACGAAGACAATCTCATACAAGTTCTCAAAAGATGAGAGCCGGTTAATCAATCAGGCCGTCAAGAAATGTCTCGGATCTGATTATACTATCACGCACCTTGCTCAAACAGCGGTATTTCTTGAGCTATTGCGTATAAACTCTCCCAACATCACTGGATCTAAAGATACCATGCCTTTTGTTTCTGGCTTTATCGCAATCAATGATCGACAATACTTGACTGGATTATACGCTCCTGGTGGCAGTCATTTTTATGGGTCTTGCAATACTCATGGAGTGTTGAAGATCGACGATTTCATGGAGTTCACATCAGATGGAAACATAACGAGAGAAAAGACCTGTGAACTTGTCAAGAGGATGTCTAACATGGTGAAGACCGCTTACGAAAAGGCTATCTCTCGCAAGCTTCGAATTCCATCCGCAATCATAACTACAGAAATGCTTGCTCGCATGATTAGAAAGTAAGACTCCACGTCATCTCTCTGTCACGAAGCTAAAAGTTTGATTTAACAGCAATCCGTGGTCAACTTCTGGACCAACAGCACCAGTAAGTAACATGCCTACAATCAAGAGATAATTCTCAAGCGATAACACTATATAGGTATTCACCAGTGATGGTATATATGACCGATACATTGCAACGAGTTACAATGCACCAGGAGCTTCCACTTGTATTTTATCTGTAGAAGATATACACTTTTTCTGCAACAACTACTTGTCTTATCCGGCAGTACGATTATCTAGTTTCCGGGACCAGATGAGACTGGGCATAGATTATAATGAGGCCTACTACACGGAAGAGCGCATGAGAGAATTTATGGAAGGTATTGCAATGTTCATGCGGATATTATGCTGATCTGATTCTATCTATGACTTGGTCGGGGATCGTAATTCGTAAAGGTCAATCATGCGAGCAATTCATTCATGTATTCTATTCAAAGTAGAAAGATAAATTCAAAAGATAGATTTTCTGGTCTTGGCTACGCTACATCATTTCGTAGATTAATGAAGGGTATTCAAGGTGTCTGATCAAACATGTATTCCCTGCCATATGCTCTCTCCAGATACTTCTCCCAAGCTTCTTCCTCCGAGATATACTCAGCTGGAATCTCGAGTGCAGTATGTGCCTCCAAAATAGGTTTGAGGCTCTCTACCACTGGCATTACCATCTTGTTACGATACCAAGGAGCGAAATAAATCAAGCTGAGCAACACCCGTGGTTCCTTGCTCAAGTTGGGCTTCCCACCATGCCAGAGTCTTAGATCTCGGATGATCAAGCCTCCCTTCTTGATAGTGGGCTGACAGCTATCTCTGGTTTTCCTCCTCTCGTCCAATCTCTTCTTACCAACTCCTCCTTCACTACTATCAATTGCAGTGCCGACAAGTTGAAGCAAACTATCGTAACCTTCATGTGTTCCAAGCCAGAATTCGGAAGAGCCGTTCTCGGGTGACATGGTTGCCAGTGGAATACTCACGACAAGTGAGAAAGGATGGGTAGGATGCTTGAAAAATGCATCACTGTGAATTGGTTGAGATTGCAATGGAACATCTTCTGAGACTGGCAATGCCACATTCGAGCTTGCGTATGGGTATCGGGGACGAGGACCTAAGTGGGTAGATACAATTTGAGAGACGAATGGATCTAAATAGTGCTAAATTAGTTGTCTACTAGTGATTTAGTTGATGAAGAAAAGCATGAGAACCCATAGCAAACCCTTTCCTATAAACAGTAGACAGGAAAAACAATGGCAAATTTATTGATCCACTTACTCAAGAACACATCCTCTTTGAAATATTCTTTTCCCGGTGGGGGATTTTGTTGCATATTTGCCTTGATGAAATTGAAGGGTCGTTTGTCTCCCAAAGCTTTGAGTTTCAGAGCATCTTCAACCATCTTCCCATTCAACTTATCCAGACTCTCATGGCTGCAAGCATTCTCTACTACGACAAGGCCGTCATGGTGAAGTGCTCGCATGGCGATTTCGATGTTGTTTTGGGTCAAAGCTCCAGCAGCAACCTCTGCCTCAGAAGCATAGACAACGGTAGGATTGGGGTCTTCCATGTTCGCAAAAATTACTATTTGAAACTTGAAGTTTGAAATTGGGGGGGTTAATAGATGCGAATATTTTATGTCGTTTAGCTCTAATGATATACGACGCATTGAATCTCGTCACAAGCCAGAATCTGAGTCCCGCTTCTCGTTCATGCAGACAGTAAGCATTTACTTAGTGCAAGGTTTCATAAACTCGGAAGCATGAACAGGATGTAGTACAGACTTCGGGATATCATGGTAGTATCTCGGGGCGAAAGATGTAGCTCCAAGCTAATGCTGAAGCAGAGGTGTTTGCTCCGTGTTCTCCACCCCCGAATCCTTCTGCTCGTGGCCCCAGAGAAATTCGTCCCGTTCCCAGATTAACCCCACAGCCGCCCCCACTGGTCCACCAGCTAGAGTATATAGCAACACCTTCGATACTAAATCCACCCAGCCAAACCCTGGCCTAGCTCGGCTGTACACTGCAGCAGCCCAGAAAAGAGTTGCGGTTGTCCCGATAATATAGTCCCACTGGATGAGCCACATGAATCCTTGCGCAAGATCTGCAGCTTTCACGCTCGAAAATGGGGATGTTGGTACTAGCAAATTGGAAGGATGCAATAGTCGTGAGATAGAGGGGTTGAAGAGTTCGGTCCATAGACCAGCCGTGAAAGAGATCACGCAGACAATCCAATGTGGAATCGCACCCATGACAAAAGCGAACCCGTACACTAATTGTCGTAAGTTTTGATACCTTTGACTTTCCACTTCCTGGATTGTTGTACGAAATCGGAGAGGTAACTTCCTTGCAAGATTAGCCAATGAGAAGTGCAGTATCGCTACGAACAAGTTCCATTGCTGGTACCACCCCATAACAGTTTGTTTGAACACCAAACTGACAAGCGCAGGAGCGGGCAATGCAATAAGAATGATTGGTATGATATAACCGATAATGAAACTTAACGGAAGGACGAGAAGATCAATCGAGTCAATCAGAACGTCGTCGGCTGTGGGCTTCAGTGCCATCGGAGAAGTGAATAGATGGGTCGCCAGGTACAATGGTGTGACAACTGCGTGAGAATGATTGAAGATAAGAATTCCCCAAATCGAATCACTATTGATGATCAGCGAATAATCATTCGATGCCACCGAGGCCTTACAAGCTGATAACTCTCCATCGATTACCCCTCCTTAAGCTCTCTAGTACGATGAGTAACCAGGCGGGACCCCAAGTACCGACAAATAATAGGCCACTCAGACTAGTGTCCGGGTGTGTACCGTCTCCAGCAAAGGACCAGCAGAATGCTGCAGGAGCTCTTATTTGCCAATCAATTGTCGGACTCCAACCGTTGGTTGTGATAGGCATGAGAGGCACATAATTTGGAAGAGTGAGAGTCTCAAGGACTTGACCAAAAATATCAAAAAGGCCATTACTCATAGAAAACAAGTAGAGACTTTTCACTCCATACGTAGTAAGGCAGAGAAGAGCAATGATAGCGGCGTAATTCGGCTTTGCCATTTTGGGAATATACTCAAGAGTGCAGGTGAGGACGACACCCGTAGAATGACCTGTCTGAATTTAAGCAAAAGTCAGAGGTGGAGGCACTTCGGGTAATGCGGGGATGTAACCGGCTTCTTCTCCTTTGGGTAGACCAATTACAGGTGACAGGTACACCGGTGGTACAACCCCTTGACAAACTTGGCGAAGATGACAGAGCTTGGCCAGGATTTGAAAGCCTACGTTGTATGCTCGGTCGCGTGGGACAGGGGTGTGAATGGGGTTTGTCGGTATTTCTGCTTTCTGCTATAGCAATGTTGCAGCACAGTGTCTGCTCCATACAAACAACAATGAACCTCACCTTTTTTGTTCCATCGTTCCTTGCATTGATTGCGAGCAAGGCATCGTGTGGTATCTTTGCCAACTTTCGAGATTACCTGCCTTATTGCGATTCCTTTGAAGCCTATCATCATATTTTTATTTCCGCAGATAACAATCCGGTTGGCCAGTCTTTTGATTCCAACACTTGGACCCTAACGACATATGATTTCAACCCAAATCACTACCAAACTGCACCATATGTCGCAAATGGCTATTTCGGACAGGCGCTTCCATCGGAAGGTGTGGGGTATTGGATCGAAAGGAATTTTTCTGCGTCCAAAGGGAGTTGGGAGTTGAATGGTAAGTGCAACATAACAACTTGCAGTAACCAAAATTGATGAATTTCTAGGCTGGCCATTGGACCAGCCTCGTGCAACTTTCGGAACGATAACGGGATTTTGGAATCTACAAGAAAAAGTCACATATCCCAGTCTCCCAGAAAACATCAAGAGAGGTGGGGAATCAGTGATCAGCGGTATTCCTGATTGGACGGGACTTGTCATCACGACCAAAGATGGCCGCAGCTACATGCCTGGTGTTAACCACTCGTCAGTCAAAAAGTATAGCCAGAGTATGTCACTTCAAGATGGCATTGTGCATACCAATGTTACATGGAAGCCCGACGATAATCAAGATGCACTATTCCAGCTCAATTTCACTGTTCTCGCTCATCGGACACGCATAAATTTGGGAATTGTACGACTCGACATCACCGTCAATCAAGACACAGAGTTTACAGTAACTGACGTGTTGGATGGTGCCGGAGCAACAAGAGCGTATTTTGGAGACAAGGCATACAATGACGATTTGATCTGGACAAGCGTGAAACCTTGGGGAGTGGAAAATGTGACAGCTTATGTTGCTTCAACTGTCAAATTTGAAGGCCTTCGTGGGGTTGAGCTTGAGAAAGCAAGGAAAAGCCGAAGACAAACTTATGATACTGAAGTGATCTCTTCAAATATTAGTACGATTGCGCAAAGCTGGGACGTTTCCTGTGGCAAGTCAAGAAAAATTACCATCTACAAGTTTGCTGGCATAGCCTCAAGCGATGCCTTCCAGAATCCACAAGGCGTTGCTTGGAAAGCAGCTTTAGATGCTCGCGAGGAATTGTGGTCTGCTATATTAAAAGAACACCAGAATGCTTGGGATGAGACTTGGAAAGAAGCTGATATCAAAGTGCCTGGGAACGAAGAACTACAGATCACGGCGAGAGGTTCACTATTTCACTTGCTCGCTAATGCACGCCCTGGAACTGATCGACCTGGACTTGGCGATAACTCGATAATGGTTGGTGGTTTGACTAGCGATTCATACGCTGGTCTAGTGTTCTGGGACTCTGATGTGTGGATGTACCCTACATTGCTTTGCCTATTCCCAGAGTATGCAATGTCTATCAACAATTACCGGACTCGACTGCTTCCTCAAGCCATTGAAAATGCACAATCATATAATTACTCCGGGTCTTTATTTCCATGGACAAGTGCTCGATATGGCAACTGCACGGCTACAGGATTATGCAAAGACTATCAATACCATCTTGACCATGACGTCGCACAATCACATTGGAATTACTTCCTTCACACGAAGGATCATTCGTGGTTGAAAGAGAAGGGATGGCCGATCATCAAAAATGTAGCAGACATGTTTGCAAACTACGTTGTCAAAAATGAAACGACAGGGAAGTTTGAGACGAAATTACTTGGAGAACCGGTAAGCAAAGTGGTTGGTTTTGCCAGATATCTGCTGACTTCTGAAGGATGAATTTGCGTACAACATTGACAATGGCGCATACACGAATGCAGGTATCAAGATGCTTCTTGGAGAATGGGCTCCAAGCGCGGCTAAAGAACTTGGACTATCGATCCCTAGCAATTGGTCGGTAATTTCTGACAATATGAAAATTCCATACGATGAGGACGAAGACATCATTATTGAATATGATGGCATGGATGGCAATGTGCATATCAAACAAGCGAGCGTTACCCTGATCAACTATCCATTGGGATGGAACTTTAATGAACGACAGGCACAAAATGACATGGCCTTCTACTCCGCCGCAAACTCACCAGATGGCCCAGCGATGACATGGTCTATGTTTGCAATCAGCGAAGCTCAATTACAGGAACAAGGTTGCGCTGCATATACGTATTTGCTACGAGGATCCGAGCCATACACAAGAGCTCCATTCTACCAATTTAGTGAGCAAGTCTCTGATAATTGGCATGAGAACGGTGGGACACATTCAGCATTCCCATTTCTAACTGGATATGGTGGATACTTGCAAGTTTACATATATGGCTTCGGTGGGTTCAGGCCAAAGCTGGATGCTATGTTCCTGGACCCGGTCATGGTACCCCAATTACCCCAAGGAATCAAAATTGAGGGTCTGAAATACCAAGGTGGAGTCTTTGATATTGAAATTGGGCCTGAAAATACAGTCATTGAACGGCCAGCATCAAAGAACAAAGATATAACTCCGGTAACTGTGAGAATAGGTGGCAAGTCATCAGCGCCAGGCGATTATCCACTTTCGGTGGGCAATTCGCTAATTATTCCTACCCGCCGGCCGGATCTCAACGGTACAGTCATTACTGGAAACCTCGCACAGTGCCAATATGTAACATCTAATGAGTCATTTGTTCCTGGCAACTCGCCTCTTGCGGCGGTTGACGGATCAAATGCAACGATTTGGCAGCCATCAACACCGTTGCCAGCTTCGCTTATCATAGACCTCGGCGAGCTGAAATCGATCACTGGGATTTCGGTCAATTGGGGGGCGATACCTGCTCGTAAAATGAGCATATTTGTCGAATCAAATAGTCGCGATGGTACTGGCAAGACGTCTTATGAGATCTTCAGTACTAGCACGATTGAGATTTCTCAAAAATATATCCCGGAGGAAGCAACTCGGATCAAGATACGAGCTGGCAATGAAACCCAAGTTGTATTTTCTCAGAAGTATGAGGCTAGAATTATAAGAGTGATGATTGACGGGACTCAAGGGAGCAACGAAAAGGTTGGCGCAACAGTGGCAGAAGTCGGGGTGATCTGAGGGCTCATCGATGAAAATTTGTAATATTATGAAGTTTAGAATTTCATAGACCTTCTACCAAATCTCTTATGAGCTGAGCAATTTTCTTCATTTCTTTCCGACCTCTTGGAAAATCGTGACCATAGACATGTTCGTACTCCAACTTTCTATCGGGGACACACATTTCCATCAAGTGTATTCCATGATGGATGTCATCAACTAATGGACTTGTAATATGCAGTGTCGGAATGTCAATGAGATATTCGCCTCCGAGCTGATTCCATCTCGTTAGTCCAAACTCTCCGTCAGTCATGAATGGTGTCCCATCAGCTAGTCTAGCTGCTGTGAACGAATGCAACAACTTCAGCATGTAATTTTCGTCCGGTTGGTCTTGATCATCCACGCCATCTTTGGCTCTCAGGGCCGAAGGACGAAGAAACATGCTTTCTGCTTCAGCCACGAGTTCTGTCGTATCTATAGGGTCGCCGTCTTGTTGAACCTCCACGTCAGAAACATGGAACGCGCGGAGGGGGCTGGCTCCGTTGATGAAGACTGCAAATCTGAATGGTCTTTCCTCTGGCGATTTCAGCGGATTCTCGATCACATCGCGAATTATGAGCTGAGCAGCAAGTGCAGCACCGCCAGAATAGCCTAAAACCCCATCAAATGGCCCTTCCTCTTCTATAATCTGCCGTAGTTCCTCTTCGGTTTGCAATATCGAGGCTGGGCTCAAAGGATTGTAGTACGCATAAAGAGGTAGTGTGGAGAAACTCGTTGTGTAAAGTGACCAGTTTCCTATTTTTAAGTAAGTCGCTACCTTTAATGGAAAGATAAAAGGGTCTTTATATTACCCTCCGTGTGAAGTATAGTGCCTTGCACAAATTCGAAATCGAAATCATCTAGGTCAGCGCGAATTGCAGCTTTTGACGTCAATGGCAGTTCGAGTTATTATATATCTGTGAGATTCACCTGTCTGCAATTGAAAAATCTAATACCGGTGCCATGTGTTAGTATCTTGTCAGCTCATTTGGGTGGAAAATTCACCTCATTATTAGATCCACGACCATGTAAGCAGAGTACCCTCATACTTGGAACTGTATCTCACTCTACAACAACTTCTCAAATATTTGATCGTGAGCGACAACAGCCTCCCCAAATCTTACCCCTCCAACTTTCTTTTAGTTCGCTACCAGGGTTGATGGGTGCCCCACTTCCTTGCATCTGTCAGATTCCTACCCTCGACACCCTCGACGTCCCGAGGGTCATGCTACACAATTTCGGTAGTCGCTTACATCCAGTAAGTTTGCTCGACGGCTTAACAACGGGTTGGACTTCACCGACAGCAGGGCAACCATGCGGTTGATATGTAACGTGATCACGTACGACTGAATCTCTCGTGACAACTGCATGCTGTTTAGAGTGGTCGATGCTGCAACGTCGATACGTTGATGCAAAGCAAAATGAAATCCTCAGTCGATTCTACCAGTGTTGGGAATACGATCGGGCTTGACTCGAGTCGACAGAATATCATTGCAGTCATCGTCACCTCGCTTTTGTTGATTTTCTTCTCGGCATGGCTGAATTCATATACACAATCAAGGCCTGGGCCACGGGGAACAGGACGAGAACCACCTGTAGCACCGTACAGTTTGCCATATCTTCAACATCTCATTCCGTTTTTAAGAGACCCTAATACTCTTCTCAAAACTCTGAGGTATGCTTTTTCATCTTAAGCTGGATTTATACTAACAGAAAGACAGAAAGAAGTATCCCGACACGCCTTTCTCCTTGACCATGATGAATACCAAGTTCCATATTTTCAGTTCGTTGGAGACTGCCTCTTTGATTTTTGGCAAGTCTAGAGTGTTCATATTTGGACCAGTCGTGGCTAGCATGATGGAGAATGGTCTTGATCTGCCAATGGAGGATCGTCCCAAGATCAACATCCCGATATCTGACAAAAGAACCACCAGCACATCTTCGATCGAGGAACAGGAATCAAGTGAATTCACAGAAGCAAATCACAGCATCTTCACCAAGTATCTATCTGGAAAATGGCTAGATGCGATCATGGAAGTCTACTGCGGTAAATTCAATCTCATTTTAGACAGAACTTTGGGCAAAGAGTTCGATGATGGTCAGTGGAAGACAATCAATCTTCACCAGACTATTCGTAAGATGGTATTCGATACCTCTACAATTACATTCTTTGGCACAAGGCTTCCGACTCTATGGCCAAATATGTGGAACGATTGGAGACAGTTTAACGATACGGCTTATGTTGGAGTGCGATCAAACATAGCCTGGTATTTGAAGCCCAAGGCATACTTTGCAAGGCGCAGAATGCTAGAATCTTTCCAGAACTGGGTAGATTGCGAAATTGAAGATTGGGATGGGGATCATGTTTGGAATGATAAATGGGGTGTGAGGATGAACATGGAGCGGGAGATGCTGTCAAGGAAGTTCAATTTCACAAAGCGTGGACGAGCTTGCCAGCAAGCGAGCTTCTTGTTTGTGTACGTTTCAATTCTCTAAAACATCGATTTCGTGCACTAATTTGTTTTCAGAATCATCACGAATGCTGCTCCAATGGCTACTTGGTTTACGCTTTGTGTCATTCAATCATCTGAGCGACTGGCCCGATTTCGAACCGAAGCGAGCAAGTACTTGGTGTCGGCCGAAACCGATTCTAAAGACTTGCGCTTCGACATAACCGGGCTCAAATCCAATCAATACATCCAAGGCTTGTGGAAAGAAGCTCTACGCCTTGGCTCTATCAGTTCAGCAGCTCGGGTCGTGACAAAAGATACCGAGCTGGAAGGTTACGTCGTCAAGAAGGGTAGTGTGGTTCTTCTCCCAGTCTGCCTGATGCATTCAGATCCAGACGTGTTTCCATCACCGGAGAAGTTTGACCCGGAAAGATGGATCCTACCAGCTGACAGTGCATCGGACGAAGAACGTGCATCGGCCATACAGAAGCAGAAAAGGCAGGCCGCTCGTATGAGAAGTTTCGGCGGTGGAACGGGTTTGTGCTCGGGTAGGTTTGTTGCAGAGCAGGAGATTCTGAGTACAGTCTCGACCATGCTCCTTCTATTCGATATTGAGTTTGAGCCCGGCCACGAGAACTTCTCCATGTCCCCACAGAGTCTGGGTATCATGAGTCCCACAAAAGAGCCCCGAGTTAGAATACGGAGGCGGTACGGCGCAGACGTTGGCGACGCTGCTGCAGTCTAAATCCTTCCCTTGACTGGTGCACAAGCTCTTGTGCTGTGGGGTGATTAGGGATCTAGCCACATTTTTCACGTAATTAAAGAGAAGATGCGCTTGCTAAAAGTCTTGGTCGTGAATCTAGCTTGTAAAGATACGTCCATGTCAGAGATAAGCGACAAGAATGGATTCTTGGTTTCGGGCCGTCTTAAAACCTTAATGCATGCAACCTGTCTTCTTGTTTCCTTTGCAATCAGACTTTACACACGTGGATCTGAAGGATCATAACCTTGTGTGAGACTTTAGTTTCCCATGGCGTGGTTCGGTTTCGGGTAAGAGTGCTTGATAAGTGGAATACGACGCTCCCCGCTCACGACCCCTGCCGCTCCACAGTTTTCTCCATGGCGTGCATTTGCGGAACGTTGACCCCCGCCTCCACCTCCACTTTTCAATCCCAGCTGGTCGAGATAATAACGAACAAATAATTTACTACTTCTACCCAGGAATCTGATTACTTTTCATTGATGCCTAGTGTGGAAGTAGTAATTTCGTTGTCAACGGATGGTTGGCTTTGCTTAATGCTCTCATGCCTGTCAAGCGGTGCCTGGTTTTACAAGGTTACTCAATTCGAGGGAGGAAGAGGTAGGTAGTTTCTTAAACGTGGTAATATCTGGCCATGATGTAATGTGACACGACATGCCATGGCTTCTCTCGGCGCATTCTGCATTACCGCGTGGATAGCCGATTATCTAGATCTGATAGGGTATGGTTCTTCTGAACAATTGACACTTCTCTTGAAATTATCACAAGCTCATCCCATCCATGACAAGATCAGTAAGATTTTACGAGGTGGATCGACTTCATCACAGACCGAGTTAGGGCAATTAAGGGCCATTATTTTATACCGGAGTACTTGCGTGAAAGGGTTAAGTTTGCGATTAGTCGTCTCTTGGGGAGTTGGAAGTGGGCATGATCTGCCCACATGCTTACCCAGTCGCTCTTGTATGCAGAGATCGTGATGGACTGAAAAACATCCTCTTCCTGCCAACGGTGAGCACGGTAGTAGTCCGGGTGACAGTCAAAACGCAGTTTACCATCGGTTGTGCCAACATAACAATCCTTCAAGAAAGGAACAAAGTTACGCGAAGGCATTTACTCGGGACGACATGCTGAAGTGACCAGAGGACGGATAGCTGCGAGGATGGGGTGGTTGTATATTGACACACCTTGGAATTCCTGCTGGGGATTGCACAGATAGCTTGAAGGGTGAAGGGTGAAGGGTGAAAGTGGCTTGATCCGGGGTCATGGGTCACATGTTACAAAGGAGCAATCTGGTCTACTACATGTACCGAACTGAGTAACACGTTTGCTAAGACAGAACCTCTTGAACTTTTCCCCGATTCTCATGGAGCCGGCGTTTGACAACATCCTTTAAACATTATCCCTCTTTCCTAGCTCAGATTCGGGTATATCTTATTACGGCCCGTTCTTATTAACTACCTAATAAGGTCGCCCATTACAGCCCAAGGTCCTGACATCAAGATACCAAGACAAGATGGGCTCTATACAACGCGAAGATGTGGGCGGAGATATGTCAGAACCAATAGCCATCATCGGGATGGCAACACGATTTCCTCAAGATGCAACCAGCAACGAGAATCTGTGGAATTTCCTGCTGAAAGCAAGATCAGCCCACACACAATTTCCGGAAGATAGGATCAACTCCAAGGGCCATTACCATCCAGATCCAGAACATGGCGGTACTGTAAGTTCCTACTCTTTTCGAAATACGAACGATGGAGGATACGCAGATGCTAAGTTCCTAAGTTTGCCGTCAAAGGAGGGCATTTTCTTTCTGAGGATCCGGCGTACTTTGATGCACCGTTTTTCAGCACCACACGAAGCGAAGTCATGTCACTTGATCCGCAGCAAAGAGTGATTATGGAGAACGTTTATCAAGCGTTAGAAAATGGTGATTCCGCCACGTCTAAGTGATAAAGAAATGTAACTAAATTTCAATAGCTGGGATACCCATGAAAGATGCCACTTCATCCAACACCTCAGTATTCGTTTCGGGGTTCAACCATGATCACCTGGCAACTCTGAATACAGATCCGGAGACTACTCTAAAATACAAACCAACAGGAACCACAAACTCGTTACTGAGTAATCGTGTATCGTGGTTCTTCGACTTCAAAGCGCCCAGTTTGACTCTAGATACTGCATGCTCAAGTAGCATGGTAGCGCTTCATTTAGGATGCCAGAGTCTAAAAGTTGGCGAGAGCGATATGGTCAGTAGCCACTCCTTTTTTCACACGTATGAGTCGCTGATAACTTGACAGTCCGTCATCAGCGGTGTTACCATGATATCATTCCCAACAGATATCACCAGTATGGGCCACCATGGGTTTCTTTCGCAAGAGGGACGTTGTTTTAGTTTCGATCACCGAGCCGATGGCTATGCACGAGGGGAAGGTGTTGGAACCGTCATTGTAAAAAGATTAGCCGATGCGTTGAGAGATGGTGATACCATTCGAGCCGTCATCCGAGGTACTGGCGTGAATCAAGATGGTAGAACAGCCGGCATATCTCTACCAAGCGCTATGGCTCAAGAAAAACTAATCAGATCCGTCTATCAAAAAGCTGGATTAGACCTGGCAGAGACAATGATGGTCGAAGCTCATGGTACGGGTACCGCAGCCGGCGATCCAATCGAGGCAAAGGCGATAGCACAATCCTTTTCCTCCAGGAGTAAAGATATCCCGCTTTATATCGGAGCCATAAAGTCCGGGATTGGGCATCTTGAAGGAGGTGCTGGAATCGCAGGGATTATCAAATCAGTTCTCGTCTTGGAGAGCGGCACGATACCGCCAAATGTGAACTTCGAGAAGGTGAACCCCAAGATTCCAGTCGACAGATGGAATATTCAGTTTCCGCTGAAAAATACTCCCTGGCCACAGAGAGGCATGCGGCGTATCTCTGTCAACTCCTTCGGTGTGGGCGGTACGAATGCACACACGGTCTTGGAAGACGCGCATCATTATCTCTCCTCCAGGAACCTTCACGGATCCCATAACACAGTATCAGAACCACCCACCTCGGAATATCTAGAACAAATAGTTAAGGACCTTAACGAAGAGACCGAGTTGGACACCGTGAGTGGGACAAGCGTCGAGGTTGCAGCCATAAATGGTTCTAGTGAGATTCAAACGAATGGCAATGGCCAGGTGACTAAAGTGGACATCACGGTCCCTCGAGTATTTATTTTGACCTCGTTTGATGAGGAAGGCGTTAAAAGAAATGCTTCAACATACCTGAAGTATCTCAAGAAAGCCAAGACAGCTTCTCCCGAGAACGAGCAACAATATCTCGACAACCTAGCCTACACACTATCCAACAAGCGATCCATATTCCCATGGAGAAGCTATGCACTCGGAAGCAGTGTGCACGACTTAATTCACAGTCTCTCCAGCGAAACCGGGCTGGCAAAAACAGTCAGGGTAAAGACGGCGCCCAAGATCGGTTTCGTCTTCACGGGGCAAGGTGCCCAGTGGTATGCTATGGGACAGGAACTGATGGTATATCCAGTTTTCAAGAATTCTATAAGAGAAGCGGACGCGTACATGAGAACGCTCGGTGCTGACTGGTCACTTCTCGACGAGCTGTCGAAAAGTCAACATGATACCCGGGTTAATCAGCCCTTCCTGGCTCATCCGTCTTGCGCTGCTCTACAGATTGCACTTGTCGATCTGCTCGCCAGTTGGGGAGTCCTACCATCCAGAGTCGTTGGACATTCGTCTGGCGAGATCGCAGCTGCTTACTGCGCTGGAAAACTCAGCCGAGAGGCAGCGTGGAAGGTCGCTTATTTCCGAGGATTCGTGTCGGCGAAAAACACAGGTGCCAAGGGAGCAATGATGGCTGTTGGTCTTTCGGAGCAGGATCTAGCACCTTACATGAAACAAGTAAATGATAAGATTCCAGGAGAGGTAAATTGCGGCTTAATCATGTACTTTTCTTTTTACCATGCTAACTAAAACCTTCTAGATGATCATCGCTTGTTACAACTCACCCAAGAACAACACCATCTCAGGCGACGAAGTCAAGATCGATGCTTTGAAAACCATTCTCGACGAACAGGGATTCTTTGCGAGGAAATTAAATGTCTCCAATGCTTACCATTCATCGCATATGCAAACAGTCGCTGAGGAGTATCTCAACCTGATGGGCGATCTGTCTACAGGAACAAAAATAGGCACGACAGCAATCAACATGTTTTCCAGTGTCAGCGGAGTCAGGATTGAGGAAGACCTCCTTCAGGCCCAGTATTGGGTTGACAACATGGTTTCGCCCGTTCGGTTCACCGATGCATTGTCGGCTATGTGTTTTAGCCGCATAACCAAGGGCCAAGCATCTCTCAGGATGAACTCGAGTGCTGAAAACGTGTTTGCCGATTCCATTATTGAAATCGGCCCACATACAGCCCTCCAGAGTGCGATCAAAGAAACCTTAGCAAAGACCGCTGGTAGTACTCTTGTGTCGTACCTGCCAGCACTCAAGCGCAGCAGTCCAGGAGTTGATACTATTCTCAACACCGTCGGCTATTTGTACTCTCGAGGATCGCCAATAAACATTCTCTCAGTCAACTTAAGTTCCAGGCCTGGAAAAACGATCCCGAAGATGATTGCAACCTTACCACCGTACTCATTCAACCATTCGGAGAAGGTGTTTTACGAAAGCCGGCTGAGCAAGAACTACCGCCTGCGAGAATTCCCGATCTCTTCGGTGCTCCCGTGGCGGACTGGAATGCGTCGACTCCACGGTGGAGGCACATTCTGCGCATTTCCGAGCAGCCGTGGCTGCGAGACCACGTCGTGACGGATTCCTTCGTCTTCCCAGGCGTTGGCTACCTGATTTCTGTCATCGAAGCGTCGCGGCAGATTGCCGACAGCAAAAGCAGAGTCAAGGGGTTCAGGCTGCGGGACATATCGCTCAAGCGCGCGCTGATGATCCCGGATAACAAGGAGGGAGTTGAGATCAGTCTGAGCCTGACGCGGATGGACGAATCCAGCCTCTGGGGTTCTGCAGTGTGGAAGAAATTTCAGATCTCCTCGTACAACCCGATTGGCGATGACTGGCTAGAGCACTGCACGGGATATATCGCGACGGACTACGAGACAGTCTCGGGCCCTATCGACAATGACCGGGAGGCTACAGCTGAAGTCGCCAGGTGGGCTGAGCAATGGAAGGCTGTCAGTGAGCGCTGCGTGGTCCCGATCGATATTGATGGCACGTATGACAACCTCGTCACAGCCGGCTTGATGTTCGGTCCGCTGTTCAAGAATCTCTCAGATGTCAAGGGTACTCCCGATCAGCTTGGGGAAGTCACAGGCACGATCACAACACCAGATATCGCCAGCGTCATGCCTAAGAAGTTTGCACATTCGCACCTCATCCATCCTGCGACAATGGATAGTATGATGCATTTCTTCATCGCTTCGGTTATTGATCAGACGGGGAAGAACACTCTAGAGAGAGCAATGGTAAGCTGATACAAAAACACACATACTCGATACCTCACACTAACATAAAGTCACCTAGGTCCCTACGTTCATTAAAGATGTGTGGATCAGTGCCGACATCTCAAGTGAGCCGTCCCACAAATTCCGTGCTCACGGAAAATCGACATTCCTCGCATATGACAAGTATCAGAGCGACATAACCGTCTGGGATGACGCGACCAACGAAGCTCGGGTTTCAATCAAAGGAATCCGTGCAACGCCCCTCGAATCGATGGATTCCGAAGGTGGCCGAACGCGAAAGTTATGTCATAACCTTGTGTGGCAGCCAGATTTGGATCTGCTTAGCTCGGCAGCATTTGCTGACGTCCCCTTCATGTCGGAGGAAGATAACGCGGAGTATAAATACTGGATCAACCGGTTCCAATTGGCTACTTTGCTGCAGGTTATGGACGCCTTGAAGGAATTGCATGATTTTGATGCCACGAAGATTGAAGGACATTTCCTCCGATATTTCAACTGGATGAATTTCCTCAAGTCCGAATTAGAAGCTGATCATGTCAGCGGAATGAGTTTGAAAGAGTGGCAAGAATATGACGCGAGCCCTGATCTTAAAGCCAAGCTGTACGAAGAAGTGAGTGCACACAACGCCGACGGCCAGCTCGCAGTGAGGATGGGATCGAACATTTGCAAAGTCCTAAGAAAAGAGGTAGACCCATTGCATCTAATGTTCGGGCAAGACGACCTCCTGGATCACGTTTATGAGCAGGTGGTGAAGCTCGGAGACCTCCCAGCACTACAGAAAGCCTATCTCGAGATCGTAAGCCACAACTCGACCAACCTGAATATCCTAGAAGTCGGCGCCGGCACGGGTAGCTCTACGGCAGCTATGCTGGAAGGCTTGACTTCCAAGTCGACCGAGGATGGCCAAGCGCTCCAGTCCCGGATCGCAAAGTACACATTCACGGACATCTCAGCCGGCTTCTTCGAAAAGGCGAAGGAGAAATTCAAAGACCACCTGCACATTATGGAATTCAAGACGCTCAACGCCGAGAAGGACGTTGTTGGCCAAGGCTTCGAAGCCGGGTCGTACGATTTTGTCGTCGCTGGAAATGTCATCCACGCTACGGCCGATCTCCGCAAGACTCTTGGCACGATCCAAAAACTGCTGAAGCCCGGCGGAAAGCTCATCTTGCACGAGGGCATTCGACAGGACTTCTTGTGGTCGGGATTATCTTTCGGTCAGCTCCCTGGCTGGTGGCTTGGCGTGGAACCGATCCGTGAATGGAGTCCTTGGATCATGGCCCCGCAGTGGGATGCTGTTCTGAAGGATGCTGGATTCAGTGGAGTGGATCTCAATCTTGGCGATCGTCAAGATGAGAATCTACATACCCAAAGTTTGATCGTTTCTACTGCTGTAAATGTGGAGCCGCACAAGCTCTGGCAGAAGACCTATCTCGTCAGCACATTGAAGGAGCCAAGCGAGCTCGCTTCAGGACTACAGAAATACCTTACGCAAACCCTCTCAGTGAGATATTCTTATTCTTGCTAATCCCACATATACTGATTAGAATATGTTTAGGTCCAAGACTGCTCTATCGTCCACTATCTGGAGCTCTCAAAAACCGAGCTTAGCCGAGCAGTGTGCATTTCGCTGATGGAAATAGAACGGCCAGTTCTAGAAGCCCTCGAACAAGACGAGTATGAAAATATCCAACAGCTACTCGCGACATGCGGAGCCCTGCTTTGGATCACGGGCGACATGTTGGAGCATCCAGAACTCAACATGATATCGGGATTAATCCGCACCGTCCGATGGGAGCGAGACATCGACGCTGCAAACCTCGTCACACTATCCCTTTCATCGCCAATGGCACCAGCATTTGAACTAATCAAAGTTGTCTCGAAACTCTACGAACAACAATTCGTATCATTTCTCCCCGAAGCCAAGATCAACGGCGAGTTCATGCTGCAAAATGGCCAGTTCCTCTCAGCGAGATTGGTCGACTCGGACGAAGCCAACACGTACTTGGGATCCAAATTTTCGCGCCCCACACCGGTGATACAGAGGCTAGGCGACGCAGGTAGACCGGTCAAGCTGGCAACCTCGTCTCCTGGTCTCCTGAACAAATTGGAGTTCATCACAGATCCGATTTACAATGAGCCACTGGGCGCGACACAAGTCGAGATCGAGATCAAGGCCGTAGGACTGAATTTCCGAGATCTGATGATCGCCATGGGCGAGCACATGGCGTACAGTCTAGGTAATGAAGCAGCAGGTAAGAATCACTGATAGCCTCTAGATAGGATAGACAAAAGAAAAGGCCCATACTGACTGACCCGCACAGGAATCGTTTCGCGCGTAGGAGGCCAAGTCGCTGAATTCAAGCCCGGTGACAAAGTCGTCTACATGTGTGGGCTTGAGAGTACCGGCTGTTTCCACACCTACGGACGCGTCGACCAGAATGTCGTCGTCCATCTGCCTGACAATATCAGTTACGAGATCGCGGCCAGTCTCCCCTGCGTGTACTCGACTGTCATCTATGGCCTGGTCGATGCCGCTCGCTTGCAGAAGGGCGAGAAGATCCTCATCCACGCCGCTGCGGGCGGCGTGGGACAGGCCGCTATCAATTTCGCTAAGCATGTCGGTGCAGAGATATATGCAACGGTTTCTACGCCCGAGAAGAGAGACGTACGTTGCTCTCCCGATTTTGTTTTGTTTTGAAAAGAAAACACCACTGATAGGAATTTCTAGCTTCTGATTAACGAATATGGAATCCCAGAAGAGCACATCTTCTCCAGCCGAGACTTGACATTCGTACAGGGGATCATGCGCATAACCAACAACAAGGGTGTCGATGTAGTGCTGAACTCACTTGCGGGCGAGGTAACGTTGACACTTCTCTCCACTTAGGTAATTTCCATCTAACGATTCCTAGGCGCTGCGAAGATCGTGGGATCTCCTGGCACCGTTCGGGAGGTTTGTGGAAATCGGTAAGAAGGACGCGCAGGCGAACGGCAAAATAGAGTTGCATCCTTTCCTCCGGAATGTCACGATGACCAGCGTCGAACTGCCTACTATGATGAGACACCGACCGTCTCTCATTAAAAGACTGACAGAAGATACCATGAGGCTGTACTCGGAAGGTGCCATCAGAGAAGCACTTCCGACAAAGGTAATGAGCTTCGAACAAATTGAAGAGGGGTTGAGAATGCTGCAGTCCGGCAAGGGGATGGGCAAGATGGTCTTTGTGCCTAATCCAGATGATATGGTCCCTGTAGTCCCCGCACAGCTCGAGCCGTACTCTTTGAGTCCTGATGCTTCGTATGTTCTTGCTGGTGGTCTCGGTGGTGTGGGTAGAAGTTTAGCGAGATGGATGGTCGGCAGAGGTGCCAAGCATTTGATCTTCTTGTCCCGCTCGGGCAAGATCACAGAACCAGTAAAGGACATGAAGACAGAACTAGAGTCGAAAGGGTGCAAGATTTATATCTTCACATGCGACACGAGTGACAAGGAACGTCTTGCTACCGTGCTAGAAGAGTGCAAATCCACACTCCCAGCGATTCGAGGATGTATTCAGGGGTCGATGATTCTACAGGTAAGCTGACATGTTCGCGGCTGGAAAGCAGATGCTAATAGCGACAGGACAAAATGTTCGAGAACATGTCTCATGAAACCTTCCAGATAGCGGTCAAGCCCAAGGTGCAAGGTTCCAAGAATCTGCATGAGCTATTGCCACTCAACATGGACTTCTTCGTGCTACTGTCATCGGCAACTGGTATTCTGGGCAACCGAAGCCAGGCCAATTACGCAGCTGGAAACACATATCAAGATGCGCTCGCGCGGTTCAGAGTATCGAAGGGCCTTCCTGCCTCGACCATTGATCTCGGTACTGTCTTATCAGTGGGATACGTAGCTGAGAACCGAGACAAGACCATGATGACCAAGCATCTTGGCACCGTGTTGGAAGTGCTGCGCGAGGAAGAAATCCACGTCCTGATCGAATATCTCATGGATCCACGCTCAAAACTCGACAATACCTCTTGCCAGTTGGTTTCTGGTCTAACCGACGCCTCCATGTACCATCAGAGAGGCATTCCGATGCCGACATATTTGAGTTATCCACTTTTCACCCAACTGCGAACACAATCGGCCTCGAGGAGTATAACTTCAGGTGAAGATCCTGCATTCCTTACACAAGCTCTCTTGAGCACGGCTACCACCCTGCCAGAAGCTACTGAAATTGTCGGAAACGCACTCCGTGTCAAATTATCTTCGCTCTTGAGTATTCCGATAGAGAACATTGATCCGGCAAAGAGCGTCAGTTCCAATGGAGTTGATAGCTTGGTGGCGATGGAGTTCCGAACGTATCTAGCTAAAAACCTAGGCGCTGATATCCCGCTGCTGGATATCATGGGCACTGATAGTATCCAGACATTGAGCGGTAAGATTGCTGGGCTCAGCAAGATGGTACAAATTTCGAATTCTTCTGCAACGGTAAATTCTAGTTAGTTGTGTTATTTATTGTACGTTAAGATTAAATTAGAAGCTGGCTCTTCGTTAAAGTCACACAGGGACTTTGGGAGATTGCAACGCTCGAGATAGATCAGAATAGCTAAAAGCGTAAGATACCTCAGCAGGTGCAATTTCAGGCTACTTTTCCCTATACAGATAGAATAGTTCTTGATAGTAATTCATCTCAAATTAGCCAATTGACGGTCAAGAGAACTAGAGGTTCCAAAATCATTTGTTTTGTTGCGAAATTTTCGTGAGAAGGGACACATTTTATTACAAACTTTTTGTTGGTCGAGGGCCTGCTAATTATTCTAAGTTGGCTTCATTCCTCGGGCTTTTGCCCATATACCGCATAGCTTTCTCAAGTTAGTCACTAGATACGCGATTCCCTTTCGTTATTGGAAAGGACTACTCACATTGGGAAATAGCCGTGAATCTTGGTATTCTTCATGTCCTTTCTGACATCAATCAAAAACACCTCCAATTCTTCTTGGGTCCAACCCAGGCCACGCGTGAACACTGCCATACTCAGCCCTGAGAGACCGGTGCTAAAGTTCTCGTGCATCCACATCCCTTGATCGCGCATGTGTTAGATATCTTTCGCTTTCCGGGTACAGAGGTGCTCAAATTGAGAAGAGAAGAAAGGGACGGACTTACCAAGTTCTTTCAACTTGGGATCCTGGGGCCATCTATTCATTGGCCATTTGAATCGCGTCTCGACGACATTTGTGAAACCGGCGGCGATGAGTTGATCTTTGTAATCTTTCGCACAATCGCTCGGGCTACCGAGTTTTCTGGTCCCATCCAAGATCAGATCGGTCCACTTTCGGATAGCACAATCTTCGGGGAACGAATTATCGTTGTCTTCGACCGGGAATTTAATGTCTTTGATCTCAATCCACCCGCCAGGATTTAGGTTGCTAGTCATTTTAGCGACTGGGTCTGCCCTCTAGAAGAGAAACTCACTCGTAGCATTGTTTAAAACAGCGCGGCCAGTTACTGACGGTGCCAACCATCATGCGCAAGTTGATGAAATCAAATTTGAACTTGTACGTCCACGGTTCCTCAATGTCGTCGATCTCAAATGCACAATTTGGTGGGATGCTGGAAGACATTAGTCAAGAGTCAACACCATCGCGCGCGAGAAGCGTACAAGCTCGGTTGGATTGGGCTGAGGTCCACGCCAATGACCTTGGGATTCATCAGTTTCGCTCTGGATCAATTGCGACGGGGAATTTACCTGTGATTCAGGATGTTCATCCGCTAAATTCACAATTTAGCATAATTTTGAATCGTGAATGAAAAGACGCATACCGAAATCAATTGCCCAGATACCGGTTCCCGTCCCCAGGTCCAGTACTCGATGAAGCTTCTGTTCCTTGGGGATGGGAGCCACGTACAATTTGCCTCCCAAGGTCAAATAGTACATGTGATGCTGCAAATCTACACAAGTCAGTCGGTAGATTATAATGAGTAATTGAATGGTCCATACCTAGACGATCGTTTTCAGACTTTACCAGCCATTCATTAGTTTTCATTCACCAGCAAGCGGTTGTTGCTCTACATACTTCGTCATTCGGTAACAGATACTCTGTGAGGTGATGTTAGATTACAGGGCATAGATTGGGGGGAAGACATCTATCTTACTTCCATCTTTATAGGCATGGTACGTTCTGCCGTTTTCTTGTCGGTACCTCAAAATGCTCGAGCCAATTGAGGCGGTCGAGTCAAGATCTGCATCGCTTTCCTGCAAAAAGTCACGATTCAGTCAGTATGATAAATGTGGTTGATGCATGGCACAAGTGTCGCCTACGGTCGCAATAGCGGAATCGCCATCGTTGAAATCGTCAACCTCCTACATAAAATTGTGAGCTCGTTCTCGTCCTCCCTCAGCGGGCCACGCCCCGTCACAACTAACTTCTACGGGCAAGGGATCGGCCATGGTCCCAGAGTCACGGACGTGGGTTCGAACAGGTGCTTCGTTCGTTCGTGCGTTCGTTCTGAGGACAGTCGACAGGACAATGCAATGCAAGAAACCCCCGCAGACAACGGATGGATGCGACAAGCTCGAGCGACAAGAGAAAGTCGAGAAGCAGGAGAGGAGGTGGGTTTAACTCTGTATTGGTCGGAGATTGACACTGCGTCGTACGATTTGGGTTTAGGAGACGTCCTTCCAGAAGTGTCTGGTTGTGCATGTGGAAGTTCTTGCGACGGTGCAGTCTGCACTAAAACTAGCAACGGTCGGTGCATTGGCATTTGGCAACTGGAACAACGGGAAGAACTGGAGCAACCGAAGCGGTGGGGCGGGCGGCTTTGGGCTCTATTGTCCCCCGGTGTCGCTTTATTGGCGGCCACCAACGCTCGCGGGTCCTTGGTACACTTGGGTCCCCCGGATCCAGCGTCGTGCTGGGCCTCCAACCTATCAACACACCACGATATCGTAACTCATCTGCCACGCCGTGAATCGTGGAAACCGACAAAAGCGGAGAACGGAGCACAGTCGATACTGGGAAACGGGCTCAGGGAGTCCCGGCGACCTGGGACGCCCTGTAAATATCCAGAGAGAGCCGCTGAAGGGGAAAGCTGAATCGCGCATTTCACGGTTAACCAAAATCACACCTCCAACCGTTGAGTTGACATCGATCGCCTGACACGATGGGTATGGGTGAAGCGTCGAGTTCTTCCAGTTGGGCCGTTGTTAAGTCGCTGGTCCTGATCCTGGTCGCCATTGGCACCGGATGGTACATTCTACAGACAGCTCGGAGCTGGTATCGCTTGCGACACTTTAAAGGGCCGCCCATTGCCAGTATCACGCGCTTCTGGCTGGCTCGTCATGTTTGGGGCGGGAGGATGCATCTGGATTTCCATGAGGTCAATCAAAAATACGGTGCTTCTTCTTCATATATCGTCCAATATTACCAGACTAACAACCCCCAGGCTCTCTGGCGCGAGTCGGCCCAAATGATCTCGTCACGAGCGATCCTGCTGTGATGCGGCGCATGCTGGCCGTTCGGTCGCCATACCGTCGTTCCGAATGGTACATCGGCGTGCGGTTCGACCCCGTCCAGGATAACATTGCATCCATCAGAGATGAAGAGCGCCATACCGAGCTTCGTGCCATGATGGCTCCAGGGGTAAGTCCATGGCCGCATTATTCTTTCCCGCAAGAGCTGAGTGTCGCTGGCAGTATGCTGGAAAAGAAAATGAGGATCTGGAGGGGACGGTAGATCGGAACATCAGGGACCTGATCCATCTCATCCGGAGTAAATATACGTCGACGGATGCCCAGACCAAGCCCATGGATTTTGGTAGAAAAGTGCAATATTTCACCCTTGACATTATCTCCGATCTAGCTTATAGAGAGCCGTTTGGCTATCTGGCTACAGATTCAGATCTGTATGATTATATAGCGGAGGTGGAAAAGGTCTTTGCGTCGGCACTGATGGTGACTATCTTCCCGTGGCTCAATTGGGTTTTGAGGTTAAGCATCCTGAAAGCCGCCATGCCTTCTGAAAAGGATCCCTTGGGGCTTGGAAAAATCCTCGGGTATGGTTCATCGCAGCACTAGGAAAGTATTTACTGACTCTGCCCAAGTATCACGAAAGCGGTCGTTGCTAAGAGGTTCGGCCCGGACAAGAAAGTACAGCGAGACATGCTTGGGTCCTTCATCGCTCACGGCTTGAACCGCGAGGAAGCCGAGTCAGAAACTATCCTGCAGATGTAAGCATAAGCATAAGCGTGCGGCTCGGAATGTCGCACACTTAGGTACGTGGCTACGTGGCTAATTGTTCGCAGTATGGCTGGTTCCGACACGACGGCAACAGCAATCCGGGCGACGTTTCTGTACTTGGTAATGCACCCACGCGTGGTATCGAAGTTGCGGGCCGAAATCGCCAGCACGCCCATCTCGTCACCCATCTCAGATGCCGAAGCCCGCAAGATGCCTTACCTCCAAGCCGTGATCAAAGAAGGCCTACGCATCTTCCCTCCGGTCGTGGGACTTATGTCCAAGGAAGTGCCGCCCATCGGCGACATCATCAACGACCGGTTCGTGCCTGGCGGGACGAAGATCGGCTATGGAGCTTATGGCATCTTCCGGAACAGGGAGATGTGGGGTCAGGATGCTGATGTGTTCCGACCAGAGAGGTGGCTAGAGGATGCACCTGATAAGATTCGGGACATGGAGTCGACGCTCGAGCTGATCTTCAGCTACGGCAAGTATCAGTGCTTGGGCAAGAACCTCGCTATGATGGAGCTGAACAAGATTTTTGTCGAGGTAAGCGATTCCTCACCTGATCGATCGATCGATCGATCGAGTTGTTAACATGATTAGCTCCTTCGGAACTTCGATTTCAATATCGTCAATCCCTTGAACCCGATCAGGTCTACTTGCCACGGCATCTTCTTCCAGTCGGAGATGTGGCTAACCGCGTATGAGAGGGAATAATGATGGTGTAAGATGGGAGATGTACATGTACAGAGACAACTGTTTATGAACGATGTTTTGCTTCTGCTTTAGCAATATGTACATCACCTTTTACTCTCATGACGCTGTAAATAAAGTACGACCATATTGGATAGGGAGATTCATCTTTCGAGGTTTGGAGGAATCTGCGTACAGTTATTAGCAAGTGATGAAATAATATACCTCCTAGCTGCGTAAACGAGAAGGCCCGTCTGAAGCATTCTCTATAATTCATTCGATAGATGAATATACGCCCCATGTGTGAGGAGGTATCCCCTAGTGAACATACTACCGGGTTTGCATTTTGGTATTTCCCTTTCCAAAACAAGGCAGGAGCCGCAATAGAAGATCCTCTCCGATAACCTCCCAGCGAGCCCTGAATAGCAAGAGCAAAGAAGCGAGAACAACAAGGAAGGGAAAACGGTAGGCTTAGAAGAAAAATCTTGCCTACTAATACGATACACACCCTTTGCGTGAGCTGGGTACACATTTTTTCAACCGCTAGACTAGTACAGCATCAGCAAGGTTCCCGACCGACCGACAAAAAGAATCCATCTTCCATGCAACCGCGTATTTGTACAGACCAGACCCCCTGTCCAATTCTGTTGATAGCAAGTATCATGCTTACCTGAAGAGAACAAAACATACTCGACTTCCTACTCGACAGCTGAAGGCACGCTCGTTGGATTCTTGTAAATCATTGCCTGGGCACCTAGGTACGAGACCCGAGAGAAACCAGCCGACGTCGATTTTCTTTTCCTTTTTTTCTTTTTTTTTTCTTTTTGTATTTCTAGAGCTCATGCATAGCAGGTCCATACACAATTCACTTGCTAAAAGCTCATTCGAGCCATCGCTTATCGTAAACGAGGCTTTCAAAAGGAAGGGAAAGAAGGATCTATAAGTCTTGAAAGCTACTCGGGTTGGGAAGCTAATCTTGAGACATCCATCCATTCTCCTTTGATTCCTTTGGAGAAGACTCCTGATAAATAGATGGATAGACACTAAAACTCAACTCGCGGGTTAGAAACTCACACGTACTGTAATGGGTAGACTTCTACACCCCCTTTCCCGTAGCCTAGCCGAATCTTAGACGGACAGACGGCAGTGACAGCATCACGCCAAGGCCAAAGAAAAACAGAAAAAAGAAAAGAAGAAGAAGAAGAAAAGGACAGCAACTTGTTGCCGATGCGCGAATGCTACAATCCAGAGCTACAGTAGTTAAGGTTAAACAAAACAGAGTAAAGAAGACGATGCGTTCTTTTTGTGGGCTCGCCTCGCCTCGTCTCGTGTTCGATGGATCCCCCTCGGTAAGCGAAGACGATGTGAAGGTGGCTGAGAGGTGTTGCGTAACCTGTTAGCCCGTACTCGATGCATCATCGGTTACCAAGACATGGAAATAGAATACTGCGAGGAAGAATGGACGAATAAATGGATGAACAGGATCGTATGGTGTTGTTGTGCTTTAGGCTCCAGCTTTGAGACCTGTCATGGAATCATAGATGTCTGGTTTTTGATTCCGCTTTTTTTGTCGCTAGCGTTTGCTGTTGCTGCAGCGGCATAGTGCCATCGGTTGACTTATTTCGGGAGCGATAAGCCTCGGCGTGATGAGGTACCTCGTAATCGTGTTCCATCGAGTGCTAACAGATGCTGACGCTCTTGCTTGCAATGCTTGATTCTTTGCGCTGTGGTGATTGGGTGTCGGTTAACAGGAGAGCGAAGTGCACGTCCTAGACCCTATTTGCACCGCTCGTGAAGTCACCAAAGTGCCAAAGGTTTTGGGAAAAAGGCACCTACAGCATACAGCATACCCCTTGAGAGAAATGCCAAAACTAGAAGCCCCTATGCATCAATCATTAATCAGACGCCGTGGTTTTCTGTTCTCATAAAAGTCTAGGTGCAACCTACACACAGACGCTCGAAGAATGTTACGTCTCCCTAATTGGACCAGACTCCTCTAGGTTCATCCTACAGTATTCAACATAGTCCTTGCCAAAACAGCCGAGAGAGTTGGATTAGCCTCCTTCTCCTCAAGGGCGGACTGTGCCAACGGGCGGCAAAACTTGCCTCATCTGGTCTAGACGATCGCCAATTCTCGGGCCTACCGACGCACATGGCGATGAAAGTCAAAAGCTCAGCCCTATTTTGCGGCATTTGATGCCATGTTCTTGGATGCCTTCCTCTTTGAGCTCCGCGGATATAGGTAGCGAAGGAAGACGCAGAGGCATCGTAAGTTTTACTTCGTATTGCATCATGTCCAAGCGATCGAGGTGTCTGCAAAGATGGGGAGGTCAAATTGTATGTACCGCTGGTTTATGAGAAGGAAGAAAGATCTAGGATGGACGATTTCGCTCTGGTGATGTGTAGAGACCAAGCAAGAGAAGATACAGGTTCCAGTCTAACTGCTCTTGGGCCATCGCAGCCTTCTCTTCCATTGGATGACAGCTGAGCGATGCCAGTGCACAGAACAAAAAAATCATCGTCTAACGGTATAACGGTCGAAAAACGGTGTCCGAAAGTCCGAGGCAAGGAAACATGTATCGCGCATCGTGCCAAGGCGTAACACGAGGAATGTGATGTCTAGTTTCTTGTAGCACCTATCCCATGGCGAGAGTGTCATTCTCTCGGATGAGGCTGATCAAGATCAGATGTTTTTAATTACATAAGGGGCATTCCTTAGCTTATTGAGTCCCGGGCAGACAACACAAAGCATGGACGCAGAAGTCGTATTTCACACCAAGTGAAAAATCCATTTTAAGCTGCATCGGGGGGAGGATTAAATGAGACAGATCATGCAAGTGAGAGGGACAGGTTATCGAAGAGAACGCATGCCTGATAAAGTGAGAAGAGATTTTCTCACCAGAGCGAATTCCTGTAGTTGTGCCAAACTAGACTCTCTGCTCAGCTATGACACTCATTAGCTTCTGGTCTCATCGAGTCAGGAACTCCTTGTATCTTACTCTATGTATTATTGGCCTGTTGCATCTCTATACCCTACGAGACACGCTTCGCTTGTGTGCGAGCACACCCTTCCCGACACAACACTGGCAGAACTCAGAAGCATCGAACACAACCATCGACAAGTCAGCACACTCACTACCAATCGAATACTCGCTCGTGCAACAAGAAGCAGAAGATCCCTTCTGCTCACGCTACAGTGCTGAATACATCCACGACTTCACGGCGCCTTCGCACAGAAGAAACTACTGCACTTCCTCCTCGTCACGCTCCAATCTCGAATGCCTTCACAACACGCGCTCCCGCCCAGAGAAGCCAGACAGGATATGCGTTGCGCGCAAGGTCTCATTCGAGCCTGGTGCGGGCATGCGGCTTGCTTGCGATGTGGTCCAGGAGTCGGTGATTGAGAAATTCAAATCGTCCATGTATGACACTGGCCCGGGCGTGCAGCTCAAGCAATGGCGGATGCACGACCAGCAGGAGAACGAATGCCGCGGCGAAGAAGACGGTAAGTATACGATGCTGGTGAAGAGGGAAGGCGGCGCCAACTTCTGGCATACGCTCATGGAGATTTTTTCGGCCCAGTTGACACTCGACATCCTCACTAGTGCCGGCATTCTTTCATCGCAAGACGAGGTGCAGATTCTCATGCAGGACGAGCGAGAGCTGGGTGCTACTGGGGAACTATGGACTATGCTTACAGGCCACGCACCGAAGAGGTTAAGGGACGTGAAGGAGCCAGCCTGCCTGAGCAATGTCATCCTACCGATGCCAGGAGCCAGCAATCCCTTCTGGGACTCACACTGGGAGCCAATTTCCTGCTCGGCGCCATCGCCCCTCCTCGCGACATTCGTATGGCGCATCAAGAAGTTCCTCTCCGTGACAGCGCCAGTGCCAGAAGCTCGCGGGTCGCAGAAGCTGCAGATGACCATCATCGATCGGAAGGAGTCACGACGGATCGTCGACCTCGCCGAACACGTCAGCTCGCTGGAAAGACGCTTCCCGAACGTCACCATCACGGTGGCCGACATGCGGAAATACACGCTCAGAGAGCAGATCGAGCTCGTGCAGCGATCCGATATCCTCCTGGGCGCCCACGGTGCCGGGTTGACGAACCTGTTTTTCCTCCCGCCGCGAGCTACGGTCGTCGAAGTCATGCCCCCTGGCATCAAAGAGGTCGGCTTCCGGAACGCGGCCAAGATTATGGACCTCAATTATTTCTCGACTCATGGCATATCTGAGGACGAGCATAGGAGAGAGCAAGCGAAGGCGCTTGGCGGTAAAGCAAGCAATGAAGAAAGAAACTCTGGATGGCAGGATACGGATGTTTTCCTGAGTGAAGAAAGCTGGTTGAGATTGTTTGATGTAGCAATCGCAAGTCAAGGGAATAGAGGGCGGTTGGCTTTGGATGTGCGGTAAGCATACGCTAATGGTTGGTGTGTATAAATCTCTATATATGGCTGGTAAGGAAGTTGCTATATCGCCTACTTCCCCAGTACTGCTTTTAGACTGGTCTAATTACCCTATTAATAGATCTTATTAGAAATTATTAACTTTAAAAGCGATTCGTCTACTTAGGGCTAGAATTATGAGGTTCTCCTACTTTTATAATCTCTGCCAGTTGAAACTCACCTTCACATTTTGCTCGCCTATCTTCTGTCTTGGCTTCCCTCCTTTTTTTTTATGTCTGGTATTTCTCTACCAAGACTAGTATCAATATGGCGGCATTTTTGTTATAGATAAAAGCAATGCTTGCCATGTGCCAGAATACAAACAATTCACCTTCAATTGTTCAATAAATCACAAACTGCTAACTCCAAACGGTTAGCGTCTCATTTTCGGTTTAGCGAAAACCTATATCATCCTCGCCTGACAATGTCAGCAACCCATGAACAATTCCACCACTACCAGGTTAACTTTTTTCACCTGCCTACCTATCTAAGCACCTAGGTACATTCACCAACCCGGGAACAAGATGGCACAAGTAAACACACACTACAAACCGCAGCGCATCCCCAAGGAATATCAACTTGGTACTCTCAGTCAGCATCGCCACTGTTGGAAAAATAATGACGAGTCGGACTTCCTGGAACCCACATGGCCACGGGAACCAGATATCGATGTCGTCCGCAAGTTGGCTATATCTTGCCTTCCCATAGATGCTTTCACAGACGCGGAAATAGCACCCTTCGCCCAAGGCGCTTTTCACCGTCTCTACAGCATCTCCTCCAACCACACAGCCGCCAAGTACTTGATGCGCATAGCACTTCCTCTCGAGCCCTTCTACAAAACAGAAAGCGAAGTGGCTACCATAGAGTATGTACGAAAGCACTCATCAATGCCAGTCCCTCGAATCGTCGCCTACACATCGAACGCTTCCAATGAGCTCGGCTTCGAATGGATCCTCATGGAGAAGGTCGATGGCGTGCCTCTCAACGATGTATGGGACGCCATGTCGTTCGACCAGAAGGCGGACCTAACAGTCGAACTCGGAGGATTCATGAAGCAGCTTCAAGCGTGTAAATTCCCGCTTTTTGGTAGTCTCTACTTTGCCGACGTCTGGAACCAAGTAGGCTACAGGCCTATCCTGTCAACACACGAGCCAGCTATAGGTACTGATATTGGTGTTGATGGCAACTTCGTCGTTGGCCGCATGGTATCCTCGCGCTTCTTTGGCCACAAACGCCTGCTATTACCTGCTCACCGCGGACCCTTCGAGACGGCACTAGAGTTGCTCACGGCCGAAACTAAGCTTATTGGCCAGCGTATCCGGAATCTCTCCCCTTCGCCCGGTACCGACTACTACTGCAAGGCCGACGAGCGGCTCGCCGAGGATGGGGTTCAGGTGTTGAATACCTTTGATGAACTTGAGAAAGTCATTCCGCACATCTTCTCGGCCATGGACGTCTTGGAAGATACTAAGGTGCTATGGCACGACGACCTCTCTAGCATGAACATTCTCGTGGATCCCGCATCGCATAAGCTCAAGAGCGTTGTGGACTGGGAGTCGGTTAGTATCGTGCCAGCATGGGAGACGGAGGGAGGCGTACCGTACTTCCTGCAGGGTATCGAAGTCTCAGAGCCTGCGCCAATCGATGATTGCGACGTCAGTAAGAGTGAGGAATCCCTACTCGTAGATCGCCAGGACTGGGAACTGGTCCTCCTGCGTCGAAAGCACGCCGAAATCGCAGGCTCGCTTTTCGATGCCACGTTGTCATCGAAGACTAGGGTTCAGCTCAAGCAGGATTTCTCTTATTTGCTTCGCATTTTTGAAGACAGATGGAAAGGTACCAGGCACTGGCTAAGACACGAATTCGATGACATGATTAAAGCTAGCAGTATGAGCGGAATCAGGGCAAGCGACAAGCCAGGGTAGCTCGGGCTATAGTCCTTATTGGCAAGTCACTTTATACTAGTCAGGCAGAGCATTAGATTGCTGTGAGTGTATAAAAAATTAAAATTCTACTCTAGACTCTGTACATCTTGATATGCACCACATATGATTGCTGTAAATTATTGATTAACAACCTTTGGTCCTGTGCTACCACACATGAGTTTCATTGTGGTACTTCCTTTATCGAATGAAGTTTCATGTATTGTTACTGTGCCTTAGTAACACGCCACCAGCGCCAGCATCTGCATGCTAGAAAATGGACACGAACCCTGGAATGATAGATGATGGTATATTTTACTTGACATAATCGAATAAAAGCCGCCTCACAAAAACGCATAGAGAAAAGCGTGCGGTTATTTGAAACCATCGCAGAAGTATGCCCAGCCTATACATGCTTCTGCGTGTGCATTTCATTTCCTTCGAGCTTCTTTCTGTAGCGGTGGTACAATGTTAGGGCGATGGTAGGGCAGTGGTGGAACACTGTTCTAGCAGTAGCATATGTAAAGTGTGAAAAGGTTGTATTATCTACGTACTTCTATACTAACTGATATATGCTCTCCTATAACACGTGCTAGTCACGTGATGCACGTGACACTTTCTCTGTTTCTCACTTCAAATCACCCTTGGAGCATCCATGCCATGCCATGCGGGAAGCAGCTTCTTCTCCACAGTCATCTGGTCAAACCAAAGAAGGCTCGCCGCTTGTTAAGAAGCCAGCCGTCAAGATTCAATCTTCTTCTTCTTCCCCCCTTTCTCTCACGACCTCGCTTAACCCAACCCCCCTTATTAAGCGACTCAACATCAAGTGGTATTAACATCGTCAAGTCAAGGCTCTTTATCAAAATCGAAAACATAGACGGTCAATGATACACGTGATTATCTACTTATATAAACATCTCTCTCTCTCTCTCTCTCTCTCCTAGAAATATCAAGAGCATACCTACCTACCAAGCTAGCGCCAACCACGCTACCACGTACTCCCGAATCCCATTCCATCCCATTCTACAGAAAACGAAAACGACACGGATATATACTCTACCTTCTGACATGGCGAAAGTGTTTCATCCCGCGAAATCCGAAATCTGAAATCCCGCTGTTCCTTCCCCCTCACCACTCCTAGTACCCCGACCTCGACCTAACCTATGCGCTGCGCTATGCCCCTATATAAGCGAGCTCGCTTACCTCCACCCGCACCCGCACCCGCAGCGTAGCCACTCCACTCTCTTTACCAAGCCAAGTTAGGGAGCTACTATATCTAACCCCATTCATTCCCTTTCATCCCCCTCCTCCCGCTAAACAAAGGATATCTCTCTACATTTTGCCATTGCCAGTGTCAAGGTCGTGTAGGTATGTAGCTGGCTAGGCTAAGTATTCCACAGAGGAGAACAGCTGCTTTTGTTACGTCGAAGGCTCAGCCCAGCCCAGTCCACCAGTCCAGCCCAGTAGATAGGCTCTCGAACCTTTCATTCCTTTTACTGTACGAGCAGCCGAGATTTGATTTTACACTCTACCACAATTCAAGGGGATCTGGTTAGGTAAACCGGGATATCTGGCTAACTACGCGGAATGCGGTTTGCGTAAGGCAGACCCGTAGATTGCAGAGATAACCTTTGTTTTGAAGGGGGGAGGGGGCAACCCAACCTAACCTTCTTCCTTCTCCGTATCTTCAGCACTCATTTCATCATCAGATTCCAAAAGAGGAAATCCAACAATCACACTACACCACTTCACATCACGTCACATCACATCACATCACATCTCAGATCAGATCAGATCACCTCGTACTTGCTCAAAGTCATCAGATGAACTTTCAAAAACTCTATTATTATATCTTTTGGTTTCCCCTTTCCCCTTCCTCCTTCCCTTGTCTTCCCATTCTTTCTTCCACGTCCTCCCGCTCCGATCTTCTCTCTTCTCTCTTCTGCCCGAAACCCAGCCCCCGAGAAGGGCACCACGCCGAGATCCAGCCGGATACTCTAGACTGTTACGAGTACAATAACAACGAACAAACGGGAGCGATAAATGGAAATGCCACACCATAGTGTATCATCATATTCTTCCTCCGCCTCGCTTCTTCTTCTTCATCTTCTTTCCATCAATCCCCAACCACAAAAGAACGCCGAATTCCCCAGCGGGAACTAAAAGGGAGAGAAAAAAAACCTACGCCGCAGCTATGTCGTCCTCGGAATAAAAAGACCCGGTCAGTCAGTCACAAAGCCCAAGATCCCAAACGAGAAAAAGAAAAACCACACAAAGAAGAACATAAACAATGCACCGCACCCCCCAAGCCAGCCAGTAAATTACAATCTTGAATATCGTAACAAACTAACACCTCCCCCGAGAAAATATTTCTTTTGAGTCGTCATCTCATCCTTGTTGCACGGTCGTCTTGTGACTGCTACCGTCGACGAGCGGGTTAGGTGGGTCAGGAATCAAAAAGCCATCAGCGGCACCGGCATCGGCTTGGGCGTTTTCGAGGTTCTTCTCCCTCTGCTTTGCGATTTTGTCCATCTCGCGATTTGCTTCCCCAAGATCCTCTTCGCTGATGTTGGGATCTCTTCCACTCTCTTCAACCGACAAAGCCTTGAGGGTCTCGGCTGAGAAACTCGATGGGGCTACAGGTCGGTGTTGAGTATATTTTGTTTCGCCAATGACTTCTCCAAGCATCTTGGCTTCAGCAGTAAGTCGTTCGTAATGTACAGCTGTGACTTCTTCGTTGACGTAGTCAAGACGGTGACCGCATCGGTTCCACAGAATATCATGCGCATCTGGATTGGATGCACAACAGCTACCCCAACAATCTCCAAAGCGATCAAGTACACCACGAGATGGGTGTCGACGTCTGCTCTCATCGATGATGTGGAGCATGGTGGGAACCGCAACCTCGTGGAAGACGGAAAATCCACCAAAAATAGATGACAGGAAGATATAGTCGGCAAAGAATCGACGTGGAACATAGTAGATATCGGTCCATCCAACACACCATTCTTGAGGATCAACCGTGTAGTCCATGTCGAAATGGTCTACAACCGCGCTAGCGGCCATAGAAGCATGGTGGAATTTCTCATTCCATCCCCACCAGTTATACTTCTTGGTATCGGTCATACATTCAAATCGTGGTCCTCCTCCATTAGGTGGAGCTAGATCGACAGTATCTGGGAACCAAATATTGTGCATGTTTGATCCGGCCCATGCGAGAGGATCAACCCAGGCGTCGAAATGGAAGTAAAGGAGTCCATCGATCTCTGCAGCTGGATCTCCTTTTGGTGCATCCAAAATGAGTTGCATCGTTCTGGCGATCTGCATGTAAATATATTCGGAAACTTGATAGGAATCATGTGTGAGATTGTGGAATTCGGGCTGATTCTCAACATAGCCTGGCATGCTGAAATGGATATCGTGGAAGAAAGGTGAATATTGCTGGAGGAGCGGCATTCGCTCGGGATGATTGCTGTTCCATCTAATCATAGCAAGTGTGTTTTTGAATGGAGAGGTGAGAATTGGCTCCCCATCTTTGTTGGTAGGTACACTCTGGCCCGGAAGAAGAACTGGGTTTGAAGCATCTGGTATGCTCGTATTTAACATGGTAAGGAAGGCAACGACTACGACGGTGAAAAAGGTCGCAGAGCCGAGAACACCCTTGTGGTGAAGCTACAACAGTCAGTATTTCAACGCAACGAAATAAGAATAATACATACTCTAGCTACCGCTGCCAATTTTGAGAAGATAGACATCCTCGCTGGCTCGCTCATCTCTTTTGGTGGGTTCGGGTCCTTAGGCGCGGCACCTTCCATATACAGCCATGAGGCAATGAACACAACGACCGTGCCCGGGAGAACTAAAAATCCAAGCTCGGTGCCAAACAATATGGGGGAAAGATAGAGGAGTATTCCGGTCGCTACAGCGGTCGCGAAACATTTAACAACGGCATCGGCATCTATGGAAAGTCAGTTCTGATGCCGAGAAACTATAATGTGCCACTCACATTTGTATACAGCAGTGATTGCGAGGCCGATGAAGACGTTGCTCAGAATGACCATCAACGCGCCAATGCTATTATAGCCAGTGAAAAATCCGGGCTCATCCGCCTTTAATACTCTGATGACCAAATGCAATAATAAATTGATGGCCGCTCCCGAAGCGTACAAAATCATGTTGTCAGCGTGTAATGACGATCCATCACTCTTGAGCAAAGCTTGATTGTAGACCCCGGAAAGAGCACTCAAAAACACCTGGAATAGGAGAATCAAGTAGGTCGAAAGAGGGTATGCGGTTCCCGTTCCCGGGTGATACTGAGTTACCATCAATCCACAAATCTGTATCACCATTAGTTATGACATAAGCCAGCGTCCACCGATCATACCTGAATGACGATCGCAATCCATTGAATCTTTGTAACCTTGCTTCCGAGAGTAGCAATCATGACCAGAGCAGTGATAAAGGTGACTCCCGATTTTGTCAATTGAATGGTTCCCGGGTCAGCGAGTTTGTAGGAGACAAAAATCTAGAACCATCAGCTTAGTCTATAATTAGACTGGTATTTATGTCACCACTCACACTGTTGTTGATGAGCGCATAGAACAAGGCCAACTGCGCAAACCCATATCTGGTGTCCCGGCTCACTTCATTTCTGATATAGCTGATGAAGGTCTTCGAGTCCAGACGCACGTCGCGAGGGCTGTTGTAGGCCTCGCTCGTCCTGCGCCGATGTCCATTCCCATTCAGTCCTGCTGATTCATCCTCGGAGAAGGCTTTCGATTCCTCGAAGGAGTTTCTCGCGCTGGTGGGAAGGGGGGTATGAGCGGGTTGATTATTTGCGATCCGCTGCTTGCATTCGCGATAGAAGAAGAGGGTCGAGAGGAGCATCTTGCAGAACTCGGAGATGGTGACGGACGAGGAGGGCGAGAAGTCGTAGGATCCGCCTGACTGAGCCATCTTCATGATAATCCCTATTCCCACCTGAATGGCAATCAGGCCGAGGGCGGCAGCATATGCGGCGCCCTGGGGGCCGTGGAGCCATGACAGGCGGTTGTGACTGAAGAGGCGAAGCATTGTATTATGGGGATGGCAGAGCTGGAGGTTCGGCGGACTCTATGAGACAATGGGAGAGGAGCAGAGCAATTTTGAAGTCATAGATGTAGTGTGGCCTGGGTGAGAAACGAGCGTGGTTGGCGCGCAGACCCGTTGATCGGCCTTGGATTGTCGGGTCGGATTCGAAGGGATTCGTTTCAAGGGCGGGGAGAGACAGAGACAGAGACAGGCAAAGGAACGTGGTCGACTGACTTCGTGGATCGTGATCGTGTCGTCGTCGTGTCGTATGGTATGGTATGGGAGATACTGTACAGACAATCGAGGGAACAGAAGGGGGTTTGATCAGATAGGGAGCGAGGGAGGGACAAGATGACAAGACCAGAAAAAGACTCCAGCGATCCAGCGACTGTTATCCGCCAAGATGCTGCTAAAAGTAAGCGATAGCCGGTGCCCCGTAGCTTCACTTCGCCTCGCCTTCACCCACACTTGTTAGTCCTGTTACCTGTACAGCCCTCTCTCCCTCTAATTTTCATCAGGATAAGCTCCCGAATCACGGTCATCATGTCATCATGCTACTGGAGTGGATGTGTCAAGATGCCAACCTCGCCCAGTCTTTTCTTTCCGAGACAATATCAGGAACGGTAAGACGTGCTCATTCGTCATACTATAACCACTGTTATACTGTATTCTGTACACTGTCAGCTACGGTATCAATACCTGAATAACAGAAAGCCAGAGCCACTGCTGGAGCCAGAACCAGAACCAGAGCACGACGGGAAGGGGACACAGACGCGTAAGTGGATCCGACGATAAGGTTAATCAAAAGGTTCGTTGACTGCTCGGGAGTGTTACAGAATCCTCCAACCCCTGCGACAGTGACGGATGCCAGCCCAAGAGCCTGACAGATGCTGGAACTTGCCCCCGAAGAATCCTCTCACAAGCCAACAGCCAGAATACCAGCCTTCAATGATAATCTGGCATATGGTGGTCCTCCTCCTTGCATCTCTTCACCAGCTCCAGCGATGCTGCTGTACACCAATATCATATCATCTCTCCTCCCTTTTGTCTCTCACCAAACCCCCCTTTCTTTTTTACCCGTCGGATTTCAGGTAGAGAGGGCTTTCCATCTTTCCATACATCTCACTTCCACATATGACCATGCCAGGGGTTGCGCCTGCTGATTGGCTTGTGCCACATCCTTCCTCTCAATCTGTGGCACGACCGGGCGTTGGCTTTTGCCGCGATGCGATGGAGATCAGCGAAAGTCTAATAAGCAACATGCCGAGCGGCCAGCAAGAATTGTCGCCAACAATGAATGCCATGTCCCAAGGGGTCGAGGTGGAGGTGGAGGGGAAGGGGAAGGGGAACTGACCATGAGCTCGATATTGGCTGATCCGGTTCAATACCTTCACAACTGCCTCTTTCGTCGGTGCCGTTCACGACCTGGGGATGGGCGGATTGACTGGATACATTGCACATTGCACAATACAATGCACCTCTCAGTACTGCTGACCTCGTCGTCTTGGCGTCTGCGAAATTTAGATTGAACGGGACCCAGATGCGACAACAAGAGGATCTCCTATTTCCATTTCTGAACGCTCCATCTCGCCTACTAATCCCACACCCGCCCTCTCGCCAGCCTACCCACGTGGGCTGCCCAAACTGGTCGTAAACTGCCATTGAGAATTTGAGACACGTGTCAGAAAAGAATGCTGAGCAGACCGCCCTGCTTAAACCGCGTCGATGTATCAAGCTCGCACAGTTATTATCCATCGCGTTGGGTGTGCGGCCACTACCACAGTACCACTGCATTGCCCCCTTTTCACCCGCTTACCTGCAGACGGGCTAGCGAAGCACCCCTGCCCCAAAATTTATATGGAGACGACCTGGGGTTTCCTCAGGGCCATGGGATAACTTTATCGTGTTAACATCTCAACCTCTTCACCACTCTGCAAAACACCAACATTGGAGACCCTCCCCATACTCCCGTGTTGCCATTCTTCACTCCCCGCACTTTTGCGAATTCACACGTCGCCATCATGGAGGAAGAATTATCGATCCAAGCTGCGAAGATGAAGCTTAATGAGCAGGCCGAGGCGAAGGCCGCACCCCGCGACGCCCTGAACGTTATTGTCCCCATCGGAGGCATTGGTTCGCGATTCGCACGAGAAGGGTACCGCTTTCCCAAGCCGCTCATCAACATTGTCGGCCGACCGATGATCCTGTGGATGATTGACAATCTGAGCTTACGACAAGGCGACACGTTATGGATGGCCATCAACGAGGAGGTTGACGACGAGTTCAGAATTGGCCAGCTGGTAGCAAAGACCTTCCCCAAGATCGACTTCCGCCTCTTGCGGCTCCGACATCAGACCAAGGGCGCATCAGAAACTGTGAGTTCCCCTGGCAAAGTTCCACTCTTCAATGCTGACCCGGGCCATCTAGCTGTACATTGTCAGTCAGAGCATGAACGCCGAGCACCTCAAGCGCAGAACCGTTTCCCTCGATTGCGATACCATATACTGGGCCGATGTGCTGCAGGATATCCGTGATATGCCAGAGGGCCATGGAGGATGCTTCTACTTCCCGGATGACGGAGACAAGCCCATCTTCTCGTACATCCAGACCGACCAGAAGTCAGTCATCACCGACATCAAGGAGAAGGTGGCCATCTCCAACAAGGCAAACACGGGTGCATATGTCTTCCCCTCTGCAGGTATCCTCAGATCATGGGCGGCCAAGAACATCGACATGAACTCGAGAAAGCGAGACGGTGATGTGGGAGAATACTATACCAGTCAACTGATCTCAGCGATGATCTTGGAAGGCAAGGTACCTTTCCTCGGTATGCCAGTTGGAAAGACGGATTTCAGTTGTGTGGGAACTCCAGAGCAACTCCAGGACCTCCTCCTCTTGATCAAGGTGGATGGAAGCAAGATCAAGATCAAGAAGCGCAGATTCTGTTTTGATCTCGACTCGACCCTTGTTGGTGTTCCTGCAGTTGCTGGCGACTACTCGACGTGTCCACCCATCACCAAGAATATCGAGCTCGTCCAGCAGCTCCACAAGGCTGGACATTACATCATCATTGTGAGTATCACGTCTGAAGGGCCAAGACAATCGCTAACACAATTATAGCAAACCGCTCGGAGAATGAGAACCCACAAGGGTAATGTCGGCTCGGTTATCGCGGATATCGGTCCTGTCACGTTTGCTCAGCTTGCCAAGTACCAAATTCCCTTTGACGACATTCATTTCGGAAAGCCATGGGCCGACGTCTATGTTGATGATCTTGCTGTCAATGCGAACCTGGATACCATGAGAGAGATTGGTTGGTTGCTTGAGGATCCCGATCCATCTTCTCTCGTAGGTTACGAAGACACCAAGAAGGCTGGCATGATTGCAGCACGTGATTTCAACACGATCCAAATTATCGGTGACAAGGTCATCAAGTCCTCGAAGTCAGAGAACATCCTCGGCGAGCTTTACTTCTACTCACATCTACCTCCATCGCTGTCGAGTGTCTTCCCAGCCGTCTACCATGTCGACTACCTACCCGATACCACCACATACACCATCACGATGGAGAACCGAAAAGGATTGACCTTCTCACATCTCCTGGTTGGACGTTCAATCACCAAGGGTCGCCTCCTCACCTTCTTGACTGCTCTCCACAAGATTCACTACACTCAAAATCCCGCCAAGCCCATCTTACCAATCTCCGAACCGCTAGCCAAGAAGTTTGCTGCTCATTCCTTGGATGCCGCCAAGGGCCGCGTAAACATCTATGCCAACTATGGATCAAAGTTAAGATCTCGCTACAGTCAATATGCCGACAAGTATGCCGCTCTTGGTCCTCTGGCTGCCGAGCTCTTCAACCGTCTCAATGAGTTCCTTGACACATACGAGGCTGAAGAGAAGGGTGTCCACGCACAAGTTATCCACGGAGACCCTGTATTCTCAAATGCCATCCTTTCCAAGGATGAGAAGCTCGTCTCTTTCATTGACGTTCGTTGTCAATTGAACAATACCCTTACCCCAGAAGGTGATATCCATTACGATTTGGCGAAGGTCTTGCAATCACTCTGTGGATATGATCACATTCTGTTCATGTCCGCGAACCACCACACCATGTCTCCAGATCTACCACTCTTGGATGAGGCCGATACCAACTTGCTTAGCGAGCTTCAAGATACGTTCTGGCAGTTCTTGGAGACTCAGTACGAGGTTCGATTACATAAGAAGACCCTCCTGCGTATCACAGCATCTCTGTTCTTCAGTCTCATCCCACTCCACAAGCCCGAGCTTGGTCAAGTCTTCTTGAGAATGTGCAAGACCACTCTCGACATGGCCAGCAAGATCGGCTACGGACTTGGTGCTAAGAGTATGGCTGGAAACCCCATGCCCATGATCTCAAGAACAGCTAGTTCAAACTTTGGCGATGATATCCTCGGTCAGAAGACGCCAAAAGACGAGGTATCATTTAACGGCGACAAGGGCAAGCTAGGGGTGAAGAAGTAGATGGGATATTCTGAGAGTTCTGACGCGCTTGACCTGACGTGCTCCTTTTTTGTGTCTTTCTCTATGACTGCGAGCGGGAACGGGAAACGGGATGTATGAGTTATGGAGAATTTATGTGCGACGGAGCATGCATGAATGGGCATTTTTTTCTTCTTTCTGAGAGAGGGACCGAGTTCCGGGGATTTTGTTTTCTAGCTCTTCTCGATCTCTTCACCTTTTTCTCGCTTTTCTTGTCAGACCGTCTGTGTTTGCCCCCTTCTTCTCTTTCGCCCTTTCGCCCTTTCCGAAAATTATAAACACTTGTATTGGTATCTTCTGCTACGGTGGAATGGAAAAGATTTACGTTTGCTGATTGCTTTGCTTTGTTTTGATTTGTCTTGACTTCTCTTGGCTTGCTTTACGGAGCACTTTGATTTGCTTTGACTCGCCCTTCTCTGTCCTGCTCTGCTTGATCGTGTGTACTAAAGTGTGTACTCGGCTCTGAGAGAAGCGGAGCGAAGCTACAAAATAAAATGAATGTTATGATATGGTATGCCTTTTGATGACTGACTGGTGATTAATGGCTACCTACTAGTAACATCCCTTTTGAGATTTGAGATTTGAGATCTGAGATTTGAGACTTGAAACTTGAAACTTGACTTGAAATGTTAATGGTCATTTACCTAGGTAGGTGAGGTAGGTGAGGTATATAAATGAGTCGGGAGTCAGCTGAGTAGAGTAGCCAGGTATCTTCACAGGGACGAAACTGTCTGAATGATATAGGTACAGAAGCATCTATCTACGGCTGTAGAAAGCCGGCAAGGTAGAGAAAGGCCTCAGGCGTGCGTGCGGTGCGGTGCGGTGCGGTGAACATCTGCAGTCCGCACAGAAATCACATCCGTTCACACGACCGGAGACTCGAACACCATCCAAAAGCATCGTTCGTTCTCTTCGTAATCTAATCAGCCAGGCAGGGCTCTATCCACTGGCACCCGCGCAGCGCAGCTGCTCAAAAAAACCCTCGAGAGATCTTCTTCAGCTCGTTTCCGCAACACTTCCTACACAAGTCAATAGATGTGGACCACACCTTTTCGGATGAGTGGTTTATCTAGAGGAGGAGGAAGTTCTCTATTAAAGCTGCGGGGAAACACCACTCAGTTAGTTTGTGCTTCGGTTTTCAAAGAGACGGATGTTTAGAACCTGCTGCGGAATATGGACTATGGTTTTCTTTGCATAAAGTAGACGAGGAGTGGATGGCGTTGCTGGATTCCATCGCTGTACTTAAGCTGGAAAGACTCCTCTGGAACCGTAAAGCATGAACCTCCCAGAAGTACAAGATTATTTTAATTCGTTTCATCCCCACCGAACAAACAAAAAACTTCATCCTATGCAACGCCCAGGCCTTTACGATGGGTATATATATCAGCACCTCCAGCTCTATCTGTCTAGCGAAGAAAACTTTCATGCATTTCCCCAACATCGGTCCCAATGAAATTTTGACGATAGGTTTCTTGATTTCTTTTCATTTTGGTCTGAAGAGGCGATGAGGGGTATCTGGCTCCTTGGAGAAGTTCTTTCAGCCGTCTTCTTGCTCGAACATATCGCAGTTTCTCGTAACAAACTTGGTCTTCCTTCTAGTGAGAACGCTGGTATGCGTCTGTGTTGATTGAAGACTCCAAGGTACGCATATACCTACTCTGCACCGACTTGATCCTAATCGAATGAGGCAGCGAATACTTTTTTTCTGGCGTTGAATTGATCAGAGTTGATGCACAAGTCTTTGATATCAGTATGTCATCGTTCGCAATGGTACTCGCTTATAAGACTCTCAAGGTATTTTAATGGTATTTTTGATTGAAAGAGGTTGATCATGACGCTAATTTTCGCTTCGTTTAATTAAGACCAGAAGATATGACTTTACCTTGAAGCTTGAAGCTTGTTAGCAATGTGCTGTTGATAATATAAACCGTCTGGTAAAGAATATAAGAGAGTAGAAAAAGCCTGGGGTTCCTCGGATCTTTACCATGTTCAGAACTTGATTTTCTCTCACGATGTGGCAGGCAGTTTTGAATGGTGCATCTCCAAGATAAACCAAATCTATTGATACTGGCTACAGGTTTCTCTTCGGAAACTCAACAGAACTAACGCCTACCAAAAACATGTCTGCAAAGAGCAGTACTCCAATAAACCTTCACTCGTCCTTATCAGTCACTCCACAATCCCGCGCAGTATACGATCCAGAACTTTTCTTGCACAGATGATCAGTATCTCGATTGTGCCCCTAAACTCACAATCTGTTTCTTCTGCATCGGTTGCAGGCCTGGATCTGGCACTGCTGGCATTCGAATATGTAAGAGGGCAGCATATGATAACACTCCTCGCATCGGTGGCTCCCCCTCACGAAGTTCCATCTCTCGTGATCACAGTTATGTCGCGTTCGCAAATTCTGCACCGCGGCAGCAACTTGCGCCGCTTGTTGTTGTGGCAGCAATGCAGGACGGCGGGCTACGACTTGGCGGGCTCGTTGGACGAGCCGTTCTTCATTCCACTGCGCACAAAGACACGTCTTCCATCTTTGTCCACAGTTATAGCAGAACTCGGCACCGCAAGTACAACTACGCAGATCAGTTCATCTTACTTCCTACTCCAGGATGGGAGATAACTTACGTCATGTGATTACAGCCGATCTCCAGTTCGACAACACGACGGCATGAATAGCAGCGCTGCCATCCATTCTCATCGGCTACCTGCAAGACTTGTTGCAAGCCCATGTCCGCAGGGCAGTCGCCAACATGTGCTCCTTGTTTGCAGATGGTACAGGTGATATTGGCGCACTCTGGACACGAAGCTCTGTCTCCGCTGATATTCTCCACCTGTATGAAAGTCGAGCACACTGGGTTGCAACAATATGTGCGGTCGGGAGTATCGAACTCGATTTTCTTCTGTTCGTATAAATCGACGATTTCTTTGGTGAGGAAGATTCGGATGCCGCCGGTGGGGATGGTTTGGCGACAGCAGCGTGGGGGGAATAGAGACTCGTCGCTCAATGATGCTCGAAAGAGATCCTGCAGACATCCGCGGCAGTATTCGTGGTTACACGGGGCTCGAGCGACGTCGATGAACTTGAATGTCTCCTGACACGCGATACATTGTCGAGAACGAGAACGAGTGTCGGGTTTGGAGGCTGCGAAGATCGAGGACTCTGCCTCTTGTGAGGATGAGGCTGCGTCTCTAGCATCCTCCATGGGCGAGACATACAGACACTCCAACTTGCTCAGCAATTCATCGTCCATTTGTTCTGCAGTCACAGTCCATGGTTCAACGGGTGGCGGTGTCCTCTCACCACCCATCTGACATGCGAAGGCTCGATCGCTCGCCGCTGCTTGCTCTTGATATCTTGAGTTCGAGAGTATATCACCATCGGCCTGGCACGCTCGCGCGATGCTACGCGTCATCTGGCGATCGGAGACAATCGATGCTGCTCGTTCAAGATCATCCTTGTACAGGTTATATGCGAGCTCGGCGTCGCTAAGGTGTCCCTCTTTTCCTTTTCCCTTAGATATGTTTTCGAGTTCCTCTCCGTCTTCGAGTTGGAGGCGGATGATCAGGCTCGCTGTCTCTTCGTCCAAGTCGAGGAAGTGATTGGTCTCGGTGCAGAGAGCCATGGTAGTTATCGACGTGTTCCCTCGAGCGTCTGGAGAAGACTTCCAGGACCGCGGTTCTTGAAGTTCAAATGGCCTGGCGCGTCTTCGAGAACAAAGCGAACCGATTTTCGAAGGCTGGAGACAAACAGAATTCTCGAGGGGGTTTGGCCCTGATAACGCTCGTTTCCTACCATTCACTTTATCGGTATGCACCCGCCACAAAAAGCAATTCCAAAATTACCCCAGATGCACGCATGCATGCGCCCGCATTTATGTTTCGATTTGCTTGGATGGAATAACCGAGGACGGCTTTTATGTGACTTCTAGCATGCGTAACAGATAGCGGTAAGGTCCTATATCTATATTTTATGAAAAGAATGCTGTGCTGGATCCCGGAAAACAGAACGACAGTGAAAGAACTGAAGGAGAATCCAGGATTTGATTTCACCGAAAATAAGAATCCTCAAATAGCTCCATTCAGCTAAATGTAAGTCTCTGACTTGTCTAGATAGTTGTGGTAGCAATACACGAAGTCAACGGATAGGTCTCAAGCTCAGTCTGTTTTTATTTATGTTGCTTCTAGTCTTGAAGGACCTGAGAAGAGAAATTAAGCTATGGCACAAGGCAGCTAGGTGAGAGTCTCACGGTAGTATCTGTAGTTTCCTATCGTGTAAGGATTGTAAGTATGGATGTCGTAGTGCCTCGGAAGCTGTGGGCCTTTTAAGATGATCCACAACGAGTAAGTATTCGATGAAGTCTATCAACTCCCGTGATACTTTTTGGCCTTCTAGCTTCTCGAATTCATGACGCAGCGTACCCACTTTGATGAATTGAGTTTCCAGCTTGGTATCTGGGTGCTCAAAAGTGGTTGACGCAAGATGTTCCGCTACGAGGAATTCTTCCTCGTAATCGGGATTGATAGGTGGTTCCAAAGGACCAACAAGACGCTGGATTTTTGCAATGCACCATGCTTCAGTCAGCCCTTCGACTATCTTGTCCTTAGCCCCGAAAAGAAGAGTTGGTGATAGCCAATGTGCCAACTGCTCGCTTAGTCAAAATAACCTCAGGGAAGGGATACAAACCGTAACACCAACCGACCACACATCAGAAGCGGGCCAGCACCCTAAGCCTCGCCAGACCTCGGGAGCGCGAGTTGGAAGACTCTGGAGGCGGATCTTGTCGTAACCCTCCTTTAGCACTACGAGAATCAGCAACATTAGCAGGTCTCCGCAGATAAATACGTACTATTCCCCAGATCGCCTAACTTGACTATCGGAGTTGCCGCGTGGATATCCGAGAGAAATATATTGTTTGGGTTGATGTCTTCTAATTTAGCAAAGGATAATACGCAGATTCGTTGACAGGGTACTAACCAGTGTGTATTGCGTTGTACTGGGTTTGGAGAACGGCAAGAGCCGAGAGCACGGATCTGGCTATGATCTTGGGAAGCTGGGAATTTTCTCGGAAGGGAGCTGAAGGCACCGCCCGCAGATCATGCTCCATCCATTCAAAAACCAGGCATAGCTCTTCTTGCTTTGCTATATCGATTAAGCTTCGAATGTGCGGACATGATACTATTGCAGGAAGTTGGTGATTGTCACGCTCGCGCTTCAAGCAAATCTTGTCAGGGCCAAGCTCAGTCTCCACCACCGCACTAGAAGTACCAGAATTAGCCTCTATAACGCACGATTGAGGGCAGCAAAATCATACAAACCGGGTTGATTTCCAGGCTTCGGGATTGTCTGTGCCTTGAAGACCATAAATGATTTCAAATCCTCTACAAGTCGATAGGATGCTTTGCCTCCCCGGATGATCTGTCCGACACATAGCGCCATGCCTGTACTGTAAGAAGCTGTTGACGGTGTGATGGGATGAAGGAGGCTGAGGGATTCTGTGGCAGTGCTGCAGTGCTCGCTTGTCGGCCTTTATCAACCTGGTAGCCTAGTCCCAGGTCAGATGATCACGTGTGCTGGGCGTTACGCAATGATCTCACCACTGGAGGATGAAACGAACGTCATTCCAAGGCGCCGTTCATTGAAAACCGGCCTTGGTTGAGCCCGAACAAAGGCTCAAGCCCCAAGCCAAACCGTTTCTTGTGGCAGTGCCATCATCATTTGAATACTCAGCTGTGCCGGGTTCCCAGCATCCTTCGCTTTATTTGAAATATCCACCAAGCTTAAATATCGAGCTCCCCCCCAGCGCACATCAAAACCTTCTTTTCTCCTCCATCTCCACTACAAAACATCGTTCCACGCCCCCTCACTCACGTCGCATACATTCAATATACACTATACACAATCACGATGACAATAGATATTCAGGGAACTGTGAATACCCTGCTTTCGCGCGCTGTGCTCGAGTCCAGAGCTACGTGCAGAACTGGGTATGTTGATATTTACCTTCCGTGCATTCCTTACTTTCCGGACCTCCAACGTCATCTCCAAGCACAGAAGCTAACGGCGCAAACCAATTCAGGTATCGCACGTACCGGTGTTCAGCATGGCAGCGATTCGGCCGATGGGTAGTAGCAGGCATCCTGATCTTCCTAGGCGTTCTATTCCTCGCACTCTTCCTGTAAGTTGTGTTCCTCACTTGCACGTCATGAAACGGGATTGAAAATTCTAACTCTGCAATCTCCAGATGTCTCGCTGCACGAAGAAAGCGTCGCGCACGCAGATATGCGACGAACCCAACCCCCATGACGGCGCCGCATCAAACGTACCCCGACCAGAATCAAGGCTATGGATATAATACGGGCCCGCAGCAGGAATATGGCAACACGAACGTTTATGGACAGACGCCGCCGTATCAGCAGGGAGCTTATGCGCCGCCGCCAGGACCACCACCTGCGACGTATCAAGGCGGCTACAAGTAAACGAGACGTGGAATTGTCATGATGGTTATGGGTTCGCGGTTTATGGCGTTGAGCTTTCTTTTTCTTCGGACTTGTGTGGTTTAATGATCGGTTGGGGGGTTTATCCTGTAAATGTTGGAGATTGGGAAGATACCTGGAGTGGCGCGAGATTGGAACTCGATTGGAAAGTGATGGCTGGAAGGGTGGTTTTCATTCGCCTTATGAGTCATTGACAAGATATCCATGATGAGAGTGAGCCGGGAATAATATATCAATTGTATCCTATGTGGTGTTATTACTGTGTCGAAATAACCTGGTATCCGGAGGTTTAGTCTGCTCTGAAGAAGTGAGGTTTCGACAAAAATTCCCGCCTGCAGGCCCTTTACTGCATCTAATCATTATCATTAACTTCTCTTCTGGTGGTGGCATAATTCTCCCCTTCGTTGCGAGAGGGCACGAATGGAAGTCGACGGACCAACCAATAGCCAGCACCAGCTTCGTGATTTATTTAAAGCTAGTCGGTTATTTCTCATCAGGGGGATATGAAGCGGACTACAAATCTCTTATTTCCATTGTTTGGAGCCATATAAACCTCGTCATTACATCAAACAAGTTAAGAAAGCAAACGCTAAAGCAATCGACCCTTACTCACTTGCTAGTAGCTAGTCCTACCGATTTTAGGTAGTCAAGATTGCAATAGGACACTAAACAGTTGGTTTCCTCCACTCTCCTCGTCTGTAAATTTCAAAGAGGCCGTGAAACCTATAATCTCTTTACTGCATTTTCTTTGCCTTCAATAGGCATCAAGATATCAACACCAACCCAAAGCTCAACCATGACTCAACCCTCTCAATCTCCCCTCACATTACGAGATATCCTCTCTATGAGTACACGAACGGCCGGGTTTCCGCATTGGCCAGAATCATTCAAGTTAGGCAAGAGTGAGAAATACCCCAACAATGATAATGAAGAACAAGAAGCCGCGAGGGAGATATTCGGGAGATGTGCAGAAACAATTCTCAGGATACGAGGGTTATTCCAAACCGCGAGGGAGAATGCGAGAGAGGAGTTGATAGAGAAATATACTCACTTCATGAGTGCTCGATTAACAGCGATGATCTACAGCTCGAACCGGATTGAGAAAGCTGGATTAGGGGTTGAGGAGACAGAGAGACTATGCGAAAGGGTATTCTCAGGTAGAGATGTAGAGATTTCGGATTCTGCAGTCGAGGATGAGGATGAGGAAGTACATATACAATTTCTGCAAGAGAAGAACGGGATAGACAATCCGACACCAAAAGATCTCCTCCGCGCACGGAGAGAAATCACACACCATGCAAAAGCGCTCCTCTTTCTCCTCGATCAGATCTTAAACCATACCGATATCGAGGAGCAGTTGAAGGAGGAATGGATTTTAGAAACCCATCGCATACTATGTTCGGGGATATCTCTACATCCCAATACTCACAACAGCCACAGCACAAACAAAAAAGAGGTGGACTATGCAGGAGTCTACCGCACCACGTTCGCCATGGCAGGGAGCACTATCTTCACACCCCCATCCCTCATTGGCAGGGAACTCGAAATCTTCTTCTCGGAATTCAACGACGAGTTTTATACCTATCTTAAACCTACATCTGGTTCATCTCATATAACACCCCTTATGCCCGTACCTATGGATCCATTCTATACCGCTGCAGACGCCGCCCAGGATTTCGTCATGATCCATCCTTTCGCTGACGGTAACGGGCGGATGTCCAGGTTGCTCCTCACTGCGCTATTGGTTAAATATACGGGCGTCCCGTGTGTGCTTGGGGTAGATGACAAGCAGAGAGAGAGGTATCTTGCGATTATGGAAGAGGCGGGAGATGGGGAGTTGGAGGAGATTGCGAGGGCGAGGTTTGCTGGGTTAGTTTTGGAAGGGGCGGGGAGGGAAATGACTAGTTTGGAGAGGATGTTGAGTTGAGGAGTCTGGCTTGCTTCTTTTGTAAGGCAAGAATCCCTTTAGATTTGATCTGTCTTAGGTATCTACCTGGGTACTTGTCCTTGTCTTCGCTAAGAACTCTCTAGCCCCTTTACCCCCTTTACCCCCTTTTCTCTCTCGCCTTACCTTCGCTAAACTTCCATCGTCAAGAACAGCTACGCTAGACTTTAGGTAATAACTATGAAGCAAAATAATAACCACTTCATCGCAAGGCTTATTAATCATCTTCTTTTATCTCTTCTCTAAGTATTTAAGAACTCTAAAAACACTCATCCCACCACGAACTATCGGAAATTGAAGTTGGAAAGTGTAGTACAGGTCTAACCCCCGCCCGAGTTTCGGCCGTGTACACCCACAAGACGAACACCAATCAAACATCGAACAATCCAAGTAAGGTAAGTAAGTAGAGATACATATCTAGCTACGCAAAAGCGATCCTCTTTCATTCTACTCTACTGATCCTGCTTCCTTACAGTACAGTACAGTGCGTGCGTGCGGCTCAGACCCCGCGCAGATAGGGCAGAAAATCCCTAGCTTCCCTATAGCAAAGGTCAACTATAGCGAGCCCAAAGCCACGAGTACGCGTACAGTTCAATGACTGGACTGGGTAGGTAAGCTTGAGCACCGACCACAGGCAAGAACAGAAAAGCAGAGTCTATGACCATGGAAAATGACACACTTAAGCTTTTGTTTACACCGTCCGTTCCTCCAAGCAACGGAGCTGAGAGCCGAAAGGAGCTTGTTCCGAGCGACGAACTCGGCGCTCGTCGGCTAATTATGGTTGAAAGAGGGCACAGTCACTGCACCACACTCACCGCACAGGGCGGTCAACCCCAGCTTGTTCTTTTTTATGTTCTTTCGCCTAAACTTAATGTCCTCTTGACTCCTCTCTGCCCAAAGCACTGCACAAGGAAGCATACATAACTTGATTGGGTCGAGGACAGCCAAGGATATGTCGACAGGAACTCCAACCTGATTATATACCTCTAACCCCGGATTCCGCGGTAAGCCGCCGCCCTTCCCGCCCGTTTTCGACGGACATCAAGGACATCGAATCCTAAAGTTACTCCTTTGTAAAATCGCAACGAATCCTAAAGATAGGAGAACAACTCGAACCTTCATATAACACAACGGGAAAAAAAGACTGCAAAGGGTCCAGGAGAAAGTTGCCCGCGGCTAATGCCCGGCGCCGATGAGATTTGATGAGATCCAAGATCTGTCAGGTGGTCAGGATCCACCTTTTGCAGCATTGACACAGACCTCGTGGAGTCGAGTCGCAGTACTACAAAGTCGAAATTTCTCATTTTAAATCACATCCTCAACACTTTTTCGTTTTTAAAGCGCAGAGGGAGAAGGCTCCACTTTCTAGAGGCTACAGGCTGAGTGCGTACTGCGGATACTGTAGATGGAGGAATCGCTTCGCCATCCTAAATCTCAACCTCTCATGGCGAACATCGCATCGGAGTTCCTGTCTGGGCGTCTATGGCCGAGCATAGCTACAGTGTGACGAGCTGAGAGCTGAAAGAAAGAGGGCGGCAACAAGCCGGATCCCTTTGGCTGTTGCGGTCGTACGGCATATGACAAGTCTTAAAAAAAAAACCAAAAAAGCCAACCTAAACGGTCCTCACGACTCACGAGGTGTCCCATTTCTGTGATGGTAGGTCGCTTACATGCATAATTTCCCCCCTCACTCGCTCGCCATGACAGCTCGCAACGCAAGTCAGCCAGCCAGCCTAGTCAGGTACCAAGCAGCACGCACAGCACTATATCGCTAGCTCGTCTCTTCTCCGCATTTTCCCATTTCCACCGCTCACATCCACGCACCCTGGTCCATGTATTTCCTCTTCGGGACGCCCTCGACCGGACTTCAGGAACTCCAGCTCGAGTACCGCCGGCAGTGGCTGGTGCGGGCAGGGCTCAGATGGAAGAAATGAGGAAGAAGTACGCTACCCCTCGAAATCGTCAGGACCCATACAGCGTACTGCTACTGTACCACATGGTCCACGTACCGATTTCCGGCCTCCGCAGTGCTTCGGTGGTCGGACCCTGGCATGTCACTCACTGGCAGCGCACATTGGCCTGGCCTGGCCGTCTTATAAATGTCTCTGGACTCGCCGTTGATCGTTGAGGGGCAGGTTTCTGGCTCTGATCTTTCTTGTGTTACATCTCGGCCCGTTCCTTATCCTCCCCCTTGTCTCTGTCACTCATTCTTCGCTTTCATACTAGTCGTATTTAACATCTCACCATGGTTTCTTCAAGTGCTTGGTTGCTCTTGGGGTTGTCGGCTTTGGCATCTGCTTCCCGAAGTGAGAAGAGAGGTATGTCAAAACTCTCTAGTACCAAAATGAATACTTAGAATTAATAAGCCGTCTAGCTGTTACCGTTACAGAAACTGATCTTGCAAACTTCAATCTCCTCTCGGAATATGCTGCCACTTCATAGTATGTTCAGACGTAGCCCTGTTTTTAGACTTTACTTACTGATTCTGCTATAGTTGTAACACAGACAGTCCAGGATTAATCACCTGTACCGACGATGCCTGCCCAGCAGTTGAAGCCGCACAAGCAGTGAGCACAGTAGAGTTCGCGTATGTTCACCACTCACAAAAGAGAAGAAAGGAAATCAAGCTAACAGAGTCCTAGGGATGCCGTCACTGACATGGCCGGTCTCGTAGCCACGGACAACGTGAACGAGCTAATCGTCGTCTCGTTCCGTGGCTCCGACTCGATCCGCAATTTCATCGCAGACATTCTATTCCTGAAGTCAGACTGTGACTTCGGTGATGGATGCCGAGCCCATTCGGGATTCCTCGCCTCGTGGTACTCAGTCCGCTCGACTGTCCTACCAGCCGTCAGCGCTGCCGTGGCTGCAAACCCAACATACAAGCTCGTGACCACGGGCCACTCTCTCGGAGGTGCTATTGCGACTCTTGCCGGTGCAGATCTCAGAGTGTCTGGCTTCCCATGCGATATCTACAGTTTTGGATCTCCTCGCGTAAGCTTCCCTTCTCAATTTCTTCTCCTTTTCTCTTTTCCTTTTTTTCCTTTTCGAGAGAGAGAGAGAGAGAGCAGAGGTACTAACACGATACAAAACAGGTGGGCAACGACGTCTTCGCCAACTTCGTAACAGCACAAGCAGGCAGCGAATACCGCGTGACGCACGTCGATGACCCCGTGCCGAGACTGGCGCCGATCCTGTTCGGGTTCCGGCACACGAGCCCCGAATACTGGCTGTCGACGGGCACGGCCACGACGGTCAACTACACGCTGGCCGACATCAAGGTGTGCGAGGGCATTGCGAACGTCGAGTGCAACGCCGCCCAGGGCGGCTTCGACACTACGGCCCATAGCTACTACCTCGGCCACATCTCGGCCTGTGGAAGCGACGAGTTGGAGTTCCGCGACCTCGCTATGGAGCAGAGATATGCCAACCTTGTCATGTATGCTGCCTTGGATATCGAGTATGCTCATGCCCTCCCTGCCAATGGTTCGGCGCCGACGGCTTAGATGGGCAAAGGAAAAAGGGGGAGTTCTTTGTATTTATCATTTTTTGCGAAGAAGTACATATTTATATCTTCAAGATGCTGCATTTGCGTTAGTGATTCGCGTCTTGCTCGCTGTCAGATTTTCACTGTCCACCCTTCGCATCTCGGTTAATTTTCTCGACTCGTTTAATATCGGGAATTCTCGTTGCCACCAAGGCTTGATCCGGATGTACTAAATACTCTTCCCAGCAAACTCAAAGGTTCGATAGAAAATTACGGTTAAACAACTTCCAAGCCTCAGGTCGGTAATTGGGAATCTTGCTCTATCTGTAAGCAGGTTGAAGACGGCTTAATAGAATGTCAGCTCGCTTAGTCCCAGAAACCGAGAACATCACATCCACGAAATGACGTTAACGAGTTATGGATGAACAAAGTCACATTAATTCCCTCATAAATACATCCACTATTTGATCAAGTATCTCCAATCCCAAAAAGTCTCCCAAAAGAAGTGAAGTATAACACATCCAAGAAAGAAGAAGAACTCATGACATGACACATTAAACCCCCTTTCTCTCATATGATATCCACCCTTTCCCCCACCAAACCATCAATCCGCCGAGAAGCAAAACAAATGAAATTCTTGTCTCGTTGAGAGCAGCAATGAGTTCTCAATCCAATTCTAACTACAGTGCCATTGTCATCGTCATCATGGTGCTGAGGATAATCAGGAAGATGCTGGCGACGCTTAGCTTGAGCGTTGATGCGGCGCCTGTGAACATGGCGTCGGGATTTTCTGTGCCGCTTGGTGACGAATTGTTTAGAGTGTCTCCTGAAGAGGAAGAAGGTGGCGATGATAATGTAGCTCCTTTGTCTGTTGTAGGATTCTCGAGTTCGTTAGTCGAGGAAGTGGCACTAACTTCGTTGGCGGAGGCAGAATCATCGACCCCATTGGTCTGAGCGCCATTGATGGAAGGAGAGGGTAATGCAACTCCATTATTCGATGTAGAATTGTCCATTTCGTCGGCCGAGGTAGTGGTTCCGACTCCGTTGGCAGAGGCGGGACTGACAACTCCATTGCTTGAGAAAGCCTCATTCGTACTCTCATCACCTCCTAAGCTCATATCTTCACCATCACCGCCAGCAGGTGAATTTTCATTCGCGCCACTGCTAGGAACGGGTTCCACATGAAGGACCTTCGTTACAATCGGAGGCAATGCCATATCTGGCCCAGAGCTTGGGGCAGGAATCGTACAAGTCACAGTGACGGTCGAACCAGCAATCGTAGCAACCTTCTCCGTAGTGATCATTGGCATCGTGACGGGCTGGGTAGGTTCTGAAGCGAGAGCTAATGTGCTAGTAGCCGTGATGGTCGTGAGCCCCGTTGGACAGATATCCACATAAGTCGCTAAGAGAGGTGAGCATATAGACAAAAGAAAGAAGAACGAAAAATGTTATCGGGTTTCTTACCATAGATCACAGTGGTGAAAGCTGGAGAGATCGGGCAGATGGTCGTGTAAGCTGGCACGATCTCGGTTGTGACCGAACCCATGCGAGCGGGACAATCAGTTACTGCAGCTGCACAACTGGTAATCGTGTAGATGGTTGTCGTGTAAATCGTCGAGATCGTATATCCTGCTGGTACGGCTGCCGCAGTTGGGAGTGTTGCAAGTTCGGATACAGGACAGATGGTTGTGTAAAGGGCAATTGTTTCTGTTGTTACTTGCCCCATACGTGCTGGGCAGTCAGTAACAGTTGCAGCACAACTCGTGATGGTGTATTCGGTCGTAGCGTAGACTGTTGCAGTTGTCATGGAAGGAATGATTGAAGGACCGAGGGGATCAAGCGAAATGGTTTGGGAGACTGGATCTCTGGTAATAATTGTACTGAAAGTATTGGAAATGAAGGGTCCAGAGGAGCCATTGGGTGTCATTACTGGGCTAGGGTTAGAACTAGTTGCAGTCTCGATACCCGATGATGAGAAGCCACCAGGAATGATTATTGACCCCGAAGCAGAAGGTCTACCGGTGACTGGAGAGCCACTTGGATTAAGCATTGAGCCTGAGATAGAAATTGTGTTTGTCGAAGGTACTGATAAAGAGGCATCTGGAGTAAGGAGTGATCCAGACGCAGATGCAATAGCTGAAGAAACAATGCTTGACAAAGTGCTTCCAGGAATGATTGAGCCGGAAATAGCAGCACTTGAAGTCCCAGATATCGAGGAAGTACTACTGGGGAGTATGACCGAATTTGAAGTCGAGATACTTGCAGGAATAATGGTAGAAGAGACAGGAATGACCGATCCCGAAATCAAAGTCGACGAAGGATCAAGGACCGCTGAGCTTGAAGGTATCACCAAAGCATAAACTACAACCGTCTGAACAGCCTGTCTCTTTCTCGTGAAGCCGATTCCACAAGGAACCTGAGGAGCCGGTTCCAAGACATTAGAGCAGAAACAGAATCCAGGCTCGTATCCCGCATACAGGTAGTTTCCAGAACCACATGCACTGAGACACGATGTGACTGAGGCCGATGCAGTGCTATTGCGAGTATACGTTACTTCATCTGGGGTATTGAGAGGACCACCGTTCGCATTTGGATCGTCGTAACATCCTTGAACAATGTATACTCCGGCGGAAGTTCTAAATTCAGAGGGTAGCGTGGATGGCGATGATGATGCACCGGAGATCAAAGACGAGCTTGCTACAGAAATGGTCGATGATTGTATAGTTGACGTGGCTCCTGATAAAAGAGTTCCAGAACTGAAGGTAGCTAGTGAGGACTGAGCAGCAAGAGTCGACCCAGATGATTGGCTTGCAGTGTTTGAAGCGACAGCCGGGATTGAAGACATGGCTGAGCTGGAAAACATAGCAGAGGATTGAGCGCCTGAGATTTGACTTGTGGAGCTTGCGGGCGTTAAACTTGAACTGTTGATTGATACAGAAGCTACTGTAGGTGCGATCGTGGCTGATTGAGAGACATCAGAAGATTCTGCTCTAGAGCTCTGGGTAACAAGACTTGATCCAAAAGACGGAGAACTAGTTTGCGCACCAGATGACTGAGCCATTGAACTTGATAGTATGCTTGATGATTGTGTAACAGAAGTAATGAACCCAGAGCTTTGAGCAGCGCTTGAAAAGTTGGCGTTACTTTGAGATGCAGAAGCAGTAGCAAAAGCCGATGACTGTGCTCCTGAGGATTGTAAAGCAGATGACTGAAGAGTAGCAAGGCTGCTGCTAATAAGTGAACTCGACGCTGCAAGTGAAGATTGAAGAGCTGAGCTTTGTGAGATGGTTGAATTTGGCGACAGAACTGTAGTGCTTTGGACGGCAGAAGATTGAGCAGTATTTGATTGTAAAGCAGAGCTTTGAGCTGCAGTAATACTGGCCGTACCAGAAGATTGACTTGTTGAATTTTGGAATGTGCTGGAAATCGCTGCAGATGCTTGGATCGTGGTTGAGGCTGAGGATTGAGCGGCAAAAGACTGTGCAGAACTGGAAATAGATGGCTGGACTCCAGAGCTGGATGGAATGGCAGAATTCTGTGTCATTGTGGCATTCAAACTCATAGACTGAGCTGCAGTAGAGGGTGAGCCTACTCCTGATGATTGGATTGCAGTTGACATAGCAGACAACTGAGCTCTAGAACTTGACAAAATAGCAGAACTTTGTGTCATCGTTGCATTCAAGCTCAAAGACTGAGCAGCACTTGACATGACGGCCGCAGTAGAAACTGAGCCGAATCCTGATGATTGAGCTGCAAAAGTTTGAACTGCACTGGACATAGCAGACAGTTGACTTCTAGAACTTGATTGAATAGCCGAAGTCTGTACTGCTGTAGTATTCAAGCCCACAAAAGAGGAAACTGCAGAAGATTGAGGAATGCCAGACGATTGAACTGCCTGACTCTGGATAGCACTTGACACAGCTGCCGAAAGGGATGCCGATGATTGAATAGCCGAGCTCAAAGTAGTTACGTTTGACAGTATAATTGAACTCTGGGCTGTGCTGGAAATGATAGTCGATGATTGAGCAGTCGCTGACTGAACGGCACTTGATAGAACGGCGGACGACTGAGCTGCATTTGATGAGATTGAGCTAGGTGAAACAGAGTCAATGGAAGATGATTGAATAGCCGAACTGATCTCAGCAGATGCTTGTGATCCAGAACTTGATGGAGATACAATATCTGAACTCATAGCAGCTGAGGATTGCAAAGCAGAAGAAGACTGCGCAGCTAGGCTCAAAGTGATAGAGCTTGGCGAAAGAGACTGCATTGTTGACGACTGAGCAGCTGAGCTCATAGCGACTGAGGACTGCAGTGCCGATGAAATGGCAGCATTTGATATAACAGCCGAAACGGATGGAATGGCCGAGCTGATAGCAACAAAAGATTGAATCGCACTCGATAGAGCTACCGAGGGAATAGCCGAGCTCAAGATAGCGCTCGTTGACTGAGCAGCACTTGACGATTGGGCTGCAACGATATTTGAGCTGGCTGCAGCATTCAAACTCATGGCGGCACTTAATTGAGTAGCGGAAGCAATATCAGATGATTGTGCCGCTGAGTTCATGGCAACACTGGAGGACTGAGCAGCTATAATACTCGAGCTGACGCCAGCACCACTCGATTGAATCGTATTCGATGATATAGCAGCACTCAACGATTGAGCAGCCACAAGACTCGAGCTCATAGCAGCACTCGATTGAATTGCACTCGATGACATAGCAGCCGAAGGAGAAGCCGAGATGGCAGCAAGGAGGCTCGAGCTAACAGCACCACTTGATTGGACCGCACTTGATAAAGCCGCTGATGGGAAAGCCGAGCTCATGGCAGCAACAACACTCGAGCTAGCGGCAGCATTTGAACTCGAGCTAACAGCAGCACTCGATTGAATCGCGCTTGATGAAGCCATCGAAGGAGAAGCTGTGCTCATGGCAGCACTTGACGATTGAGCAGCAATAATACTCGAGCTGACAGCGGCGCTCGAAGATTGAACGGCACTCGAGCTGGCAGCAGCATTTAAGCTCGAGCTCATAGCAGCACTCGATTGAGCCGCACTCGATGATATAGCCGCCGAAGGAAGAGCAGAGCTCATAGCCGCTACACTCGACGATTGAGCAGCAACAGTACTGGAGCTAGCGGCAGCACTCGAAGATGGAAGGGCACTCGAGCTGGCAGCAGCCGCACTAGGTGCCGTAGGGAGCTGATAGATCTTGACGGAATTGATTCTCCAAACTCTGTACACGGCGAAGAGAAGAGGAAACACGCATTAGCCAAGCTGTCACTCTCGCTTTCTCGCTTTCTCACTTTCCCAGAGGGCTAGAGCAAAGAAGAAAAATGAAAGGAAGAGGAAGAGAAAAGGAGCACTTACGTATCCACAAAATCCTGCCCGTAATTCGCAACATACTCCTCGCAAGTCGGCGCCAGATCTAGACACTCGCCCACGTCAGCCCACATAGCATCAGCCCACGCACCACAGAAGCTCGTATCGAAGACGACTCTATGAGCGCTCAGGTTCTCATCCAGGTCGCAGGAGTCTTCGGTGTTGAAGATGGCGTCTGGGGGTCCCCAAGTGTCCGGGTCTGGGTTTGGATTTGGCGAGGAGAGATCGGCGGGCATAGAAGATCCCCGAGGGAAGAACCAGATTCGCACGAGCGACGACGTCCACTCGGTTGCGTAGATGCCGCCGTTGTTCCCGTTGAAGTCTGCTCCGAATGAGAGCGCTGACGGGTCTTGGATCGAACACCCTTCTACTGAGGAGCAGGTCGGCGTGAGGACGGAGCCGGATTCGGTTGATGTCTGGCTGATGGTGCATGTGTCGTCTCTAGTTCGGGAGAGAAGAGAGTTAGCCAGAGACAAAATGCGAATGAAAATGGGAGGTACATACGTATGTAGAGACATGAGGTTGTTCGTTTGCGTGTTTATGCCTTCGGCGATATCGATGATTCCTGTTATTCGAAAAGAATAAGTTAAGCGACGACGTCCTATCTTCCTTTTATTCTTCATCAGACTGCAAACTTACCAGCGCCGAAAGTTTTATCTAAGCATACGAAAACTCGAATTAGCATCTCGTCCTCTTTGTAGCAAGAAGAAGAAAAAAAGGGGGGGAGCGAGAGAGGAGAGAGGAAAGAAAAGATGTACTCACGACCAGCCCAAACGCCACACATCCCACCGGGCATTCTCGCCACGTCACTAACGACCAAACCCCTCGAAAATGTATCGACCGACTCGATTCGGATACTGCCTCTTCCGGGTCCATCGATAGGGATGTTGAAGTCTGAGTTGACTCCGAACGCAGTCGATCCGTCCGGGAAGTTGTAGATGAGTGATTGATCATTGCTCTCTTGACGGGAGAGGTAACTGTTTATTGTTTTGTCGAGTTAGCATCTTTCAAAGACCTCTAAAAAAAAAAAGAAGAAGAAATAGAAACAAAAAGGAAGGGGGAGAGAGAAGAACACGTACTTTGCAAAACCACCTTCTGGATCAGGACCCTATTTCAGAAAAGTCAGCATCAGGATCAATACCCGCCGTACAGAGAGGAAAAGAAAAAGAAGAAAAAATCAAAAAGGAAAGGTGAAGACATACAGTCAAGAAATCAAAATTGTCCAAGAACGTCTCTCCACCATAGTTATGAACCAACTCATACTGGAGCTGCGATTGCGTCTGAGCCTGCACAGTTGGAACCAAACCCAGACCCAGACCCGCACTAGCAACGAGGACGGATTTCCAAGTGGTCGATAACGACATTTTCGGGACTGGAGGAGGAAAATGTAAGAGGGGAAAAACGAGCGTGGGTGTGAGAGTGAGAGTGAGGGTGAGGGTGAGGGGTGAGGATGGGAGTGATGTGTGTGGTGAAGGAACAAAAGCACAGCAGAGATGAGGGAGAGAAGGATTTATACTTCTCAGTTAGACCTGAGGGGAGGACATACTTGCGGGCGTACGTACATCTAGCGATCGTCCCGAGAAACACTCACTCAACTTGGGATGAATCCGTGAACCAGAGTCTCGGGACCCAGAATATTGTTCCCTCCACTCCACAGCCACCCTCCTTTCTCTGACGGGAGGATTTGAAGTACATGCGGGCATGTATCCATGGAAGCAAGATAGGATACTGCTAGTCCTTACCGAAACCTCATCAAGTACCTAAGTACTAGGTAGGTATTATCCACACCTGAAATCCAATCCCGAACCAAAGTCTCGGGACAATTGGGCGTGCACGTGATCGGTCATCTCCACTGTAGGTGCTGTTGGATGTAGGTATGAGGGGAGAAAGAAAGGGGACAAGGTGGAAAGGGCAAAAATATGAACATGTACAAAAGGAGAGACAAGACAAAACAAACTTGGTCAGAAAACTAAATGGAAGGAAAATCTTAATTTTATTTCTGATGCTTATGCTTAATTCTTATTCTTCAACCAAAACCAGCAAAACCAGCCAACGAATGCATCAGTGTATCATCTAATCAAAGAGACGATATAGTATACAGGTACAACAAGAAGAAATAATAACCCAAAGAAACCCCTATGCAGGCAGGCTACAACTTCATCCCGGTAGCCTTACCAACCTTAAGCGACTGCCTCATGCTCAGATCCAACATAATCTCTTCACTTCCACCGGGAATAGCGTACGCACGCACATCCCGATACAGCCTTTCGACCTTCCCACCTTGACCACCGCGGCTATAGGACAAGCCACCAAAGATCTGACTAGCCTCACGGGCGCAGAACTCGAAGGTGATGGTACTCTGAGCCTTCAAGCTGGCAATGGCTCCACCGAGACGCAACATGGCTTCCGTGTCGCCCATCTTGGAACATTGATAGATGAGTGATTCCAGCCATGAGTATGAGGCCTCGATCTGTCGCGCCATGTGCGCTAGTTTCATGCGGATCACGGGATGGTCGATGAGTTTCTTGCCAAAGGTACGACGCTTGTGGGCGTACTTGACAGATTCTTCATAACAGACACGGGAGAATCGTATACATTGGATAATAATGCCTATTCTCTCGTGGTTGAAGTTGGTCATGATGACTGATACCAGATTAGCTGATGTGACTTGTCTCGGAATACCCGCACAAACCTTTGAAACCTTGGTTCTCCTTTCCGATCAAGTTCTCGACTGGCACCTTGACATCTTCGAATGTGATATAGGTGGTTCCGCTAGACCAGACACCTTGGCAATCCATTTTTCGGGTGCTGACTCCACCAGCTGAACGCTCGATCAAGAGAACACTGACACCGTTCATGCCATCTTTGCCTGTTCGGACGGCAGTTGTGAAATAGTCACACCAGATACCGTTAGTGATCCACTTCTTCTCACCATTGACAATATAATGCTTTCCGTCTTCCGAGAGTTTGGCCTCGCAAGTAAGATTGGCCACATCAGAACCTGCATCTGGCTCTGTGATGGCGAGACAAATTCTCTTGTCTCCGTTCAAGATACCAGGAAGAATTCGCTCGACTAAAGGCTTCTTACCAAATTTAACGAGTGGTGGACATCCAATTCCGAAACCACCGATCACGTTCCAGACGAAACCACCACTGCCAGCGCGAGAGAGCTCATCCGTCAAGAGCAATTCGTGGAAGAGGTCCCATTTCTCAGGAACCACACTCTTGATTCTATTATCGGTATATTGAGTTGGGTAGTGCATGCCCATCAGGCCAGCCAAGTAACCTCTTGTGCCCATCTGCTTGTAGATTTCTTCTGGGACTCTGCGAGCCTCGTCCCATTCACCGACGTTGGGTTCAATCTCGTTGGTAACCCATTCGCGGATCTCCTCTCGAAGTGCGGCATGGGTTTCGTTGAAGTATGGGGAATGGTACTGGGCGCATGTTAGTAATGAGCATCCCCTCAATTCGTCTTACTTACACTCTGGTACCACGATGGATCCGCATATGGGACCAAGTCACCGAAAGTCTCCTGCAGGGTATTGATCTCGGCGGCAGCTGGCATGGGAGCTACTGTGCCACTCTCGGCCGACGGCTTCACGATTTCCTTCTGCGCAGGTGGGGATGGAGGAGGGGTGGGTGGTGCAGCCTGTTTCTTGGAATCGAGCGACCCAACCTGCAGCTTTCCCTTGTACTTCTTGAGAATGCCTTCGTTGTGGTATTTCCAGAATTGTTTGGATGCGTCTTTGCCGGCAACGCGTGTGAGGATCTTCTTTCCACCTGTCGCACAGCATGATTAGCATTCCAGTTCATCCGCACGTCACTGTTCAGCATTCTCCAAGGGTTCAGACATACCTGGATGCTCATCTTGGAAGGTGGTCAGATCGTAAACATCCTCGTCAACGACGATGTAGAGGTCATCGGGCTTGTTATGCGCAGCCACATCGCTCTGGCTAAAGGTCTTTGCCATGGTGTCGGGGGTGAGATGGAATGGTAGGTGTTTTACAGAGGGGAGTATCGCGAAGAGAGGAAAAGAGAGATGAGAGAGAGAGAAGCAGAGTCAAGCAAAGACGGTCAGCAGTTTTAAGATGGATGTTTAGTATTATTTGGCATTCGGGCGGTCTTATCGGATGCGGAAAGACGTCGTTGCGCTTTCACATGCATTCCACCACCAACCAGCCCTCTCGGCGTCTCTTCCTGACTACTGACTACCTACACTGTTCTCCCCCCGCCAATCCCCCAGGAATAACTTCTTCTGACCGTCTCCACTGTCCATGTCATGTGTTCTTTTCGTTGCTATTCCTGCGGCTGTGAGTGGCCCATCGGCAGGATCTGACATGTGAACGGAGGACTGAATCGTGGATGTCACAGCAGCAGACCAAGTCTGGGCCGAGGCTCGTCCAGTCGAACCAATCACAGCGCCCGCAGAGGTAATCTGGGGTCTGGAGTAAACGTGCCAGAACCCTTTGCGGCATCTAGGTACGAGTCGGGCTCTCTTCTATTGCCATCATTACTCGGCAGTCTACGCACAAGACCGTAAGTGTTCGTTTCAATAATAGCAGAGAGCCGAGGGAATAGTTCGAGTTCGTCAGCCGGTGAAACGTGGTGCAATTTCAAGCATTGTCATGTACTTTGCCATCTTGATTACTGATTCAGATGCTCTCTATTATTGCATGCTCATTTGCAATTCCTCTGAAATCTATAGCACTATACCTACACTTTCACTGTCGCCGCAGTGTATTCGTACCCACTTCCCAACCATCTGGATAGAATCAGTCTACAAGACGTCCATTCATAATCATCCTGAAAAACGCCAATCCATCCTAGAACATTCAACGCAGAAAGAAAACCATCCTCCGATTAGCCTTTACAGCCCCGCGGCAACCGTGACGTGTGGCTTTCCGGACGAACCTCCTTGAGCCCCAGGTGCCTGGCCCCCAGCTTGTGACGCAATTCTTGCTTGCTCAGAAATCCTCGCCGGTCCCTGAGATTCTTGTTGTTGTATCAACTGAGCTCGCTGACGTTCCATCAAACTCGCCTGTTGCTCGTTCGTCATGACAGATGATGCGTAAGGACTAGCACTTGCACGTTGGTACTGCTGTTGCTGAGTTGACAGACCGTTCATCATCGGGTTAGCACCGGCAAGGTAAGGTCGGTTTTGAGACATCGAAGGGGTTGGAGTGCCAAATGGTCGAGTCTGTGGTTGGGAGAGAGATGGCTGAGGGCTATAAGGCTTCTGGGGTGAAGGTTGTCGATTGCCCATGCCGTTACCATATCGGTAATCCATTCCATTTTGGCTTGCCTGTGCTTGTTGATAGGGGCCTGGATTGGCACCATATCGAGCCGCGGGTGCAGTTTGGGGAACTCCTTGAGCACTATTGCTATAGGTCTGACCTGGTGGTCGAGCGTAATTCTGACCAGGTGTGTTGACCTTTTGCGCACCAGCTCCATTGTATGTTTGAGATGAAGGCGTATACTGTGTGTAGGGCGTCTGCACAGGTCTAGGAGCCTGGTGAGGATATGTTGGCGTTGCTGCATAGCCACCAGGTCGATACGAAGCTCCAGATGCTGGTCTTTGCGCCTGGTATGGTACAGGAGCTGTGGATGGAGGACGTTGCCATGTAGCGGAAGGTTGTCGTACGGGAGTCTGAGCCGCACCATTGTACGAGACGGCACTAGCAGCAGCTGGCCGTGACCCCGATGCATATTGATTACCATAAAGTGCAGCTGAGCTGCTTCGGTGGTTGAGAGAAGATGATGGACGAGCACCGACACTGGCATTCAATCCAGCATTCAATCCAGCCGCTTTAGCTCGAGCAGTAGCCTCATCCTCCTCCATAACTCCTTTGTAGTCATCAACTTTGACCTCTATCTTCGTGCTCACGTTTAGTTCCCCTAGGCGATCCGAGTCAATTTTAGCGACTGCATATGGTGGCAACGAAGCAATCATCATGGTTAAATAACTCTTGAGGGTTTCGTAAGTTGAAATCTCCGAGTCGCTTGGTTTGGACGGAGTGCCAGCAGGCAGTTCCACCCCAGGAATCAGACCTGGTCTGCTTGCGGGTTGGATCTGAAGATGTCGAATTCGTTGATGAGAATTGAGCGTCTCGAGTAGTTCGTTTATGCCTTGGAGAATTTCATCAACATCCTTCTCCTCAGCTGATTTCCGGAACGCTGGTTCCACTTGCTCCAAGCTAGGATCAATCATTTCCTCGCTCCAATTGTCGACTGCTTCCTTGAACTGCAAGTATTCCTCATCGTCAGTCGGGGCCTTGGCAGAGGTCAATTCGGTAGGTAGAGCGTCTTTGGACTCGGTCATAGTGTCGACCAATCGCTCGAAGGTTTTCTCCCCCACCCTCTGCCACCAGATACGATTGACAACCCCTTCTGGCACGATTGCTGCAGAATCATCTCGTGTAGGTGCAAACCCTGAGTAGGCACTGCGAAAGAGAGCATCCAACTTCGAAGCTTCACTTTCTTCCGGTTCCAGGTCAGATGTCAATGGTCTCGTAAGTGCAGCGGTGCTCAGAGCTCGGTCCCTTTTCCGTTTGGTATTTGGCGGGGCAGCATTGCTATAGTCAAGCCATTGTCCGGTGGAAATGCTTTGGCCAAAATAACTACCATTTCTGGGACGCACTTCGCCTGCTACAGTAGTGGGTTGATACCAGCCAACTGTACCGGATCTTGTAGAGGCTATCTTAGATGGTTTAGGAGGCTGCGGTGCAGGGATGGTAGAAGGTGAAGGGAACAGCTCCCCAAGTGTTTGTGCTCGTCTTTTATCATCGGCAGGCCCTGTTGGCTGGATGGGAACAATTTGAGTCGTTGTAACGCCATTTGGTAGGCCAGCCTCCCGAAGAGGGAGAGAAACTTCTTTTCCATCAACAGTGGCTGTCTTTTGTAGACTTGAGAAGAGTTGCTTTGCGCCGGAGGCATTTCCGTAAATGGTCAAAACCACCCCATTTTCTTTTGCGCTCGCATTGATTTGCGTAACAGCATTGGCACCCAAGCCTCCATTGGTGAGGTAACTGCCATTATGCATGATGCCGTTGATGCCTGTATTCTCCTTCTTCTCGGCCAAAGCCTTCTCCCTCCGCACAAGGTCATGGGCCCATTTCTTGAAAGCAGACACCTTGGTAAAGAGCTCGACGTGTGCTGGCGATTGTGTAGGGTAAGGGGTTCGACCATTAGCTAGCTGCAATGAGTCGACAAGACTCCCTACCGCGGTATCGATGTCTTTGAGGACCTGGTCAATGCTTGAGTAGGAACCTGATGAGTGGCGCGCCAAAATGGAGGTGGCATTTGAATCATTTGAGCCTTCGGACTTCTGGCGTTTCGCTTGCGGTTCAGCGGTAGGGGTACTCTCGGGAAGGGGACGGTTGAGAATGGATGGAGTCGTGTCATGGCTACATTGAAGTTAGTGATGGTGGCCGATGAAGGGATGCATGTAGGCTGTTGGTTCCAGGCTGGGGGAAGACCCGATGAAAACACGTACCCTTTGAGGACATCGAGAAGGTCGCGGATCAAAGATTGGGAGTCGGCAGCTTGGTCAGCTACCGCGACATTCTTCGAGTCTGGAGTGCCGTTCGCGTGGTGGGGGATTTCAGCGCTGTCGTCGCGTTTTCGTTTTGCGGAGAGGTTGAGAGCAGCGGTGGTGAGGTCGGGGTTCGATGGAGGGCTCAAGACGCCGTTGGTTGAGGCCATGGTGGTGAATGAGATGTTTGGTGGTCGCGTGAATCAGATACCGCACCGCTGGAGAGCTGTTGGTTGCTTCGTGCCGGTCGCGAGTCGCGATCGCAAAATGTGGTTATGGTCTAAGGTGGTACGGTACGGTACGGGCTCGTCTCGTCTCCCTTCCAGCTTCGCGCGCAGGCTGAGGCTGACTGACGGTCGTCTGTTTGCACTCGCCGCAACGCCACCATAGAGCACGACGGGGGGGGATTCAAGGAGTGAATGAACTGCAGCAGAGATGGAACCGGGGACAAGAGCAACTCAAATCCATAGAGCTGGGCGGGCAGGTATGTGATGGGTGAATGTCAATAACTCTGCCCCGATGAAGCAAATTGTCCATCATACTTCGCAGCCTCTTAGCGCAGCGCTAGTTAGTCAGCGGGCTGGTCTTCCGGCAGCCAGTCACGCATCACGTCAATGCTCAACTGACAGTCCATAACTTTTTTGAGCTCTGTATCTACACCATGTCCTGCTGCTCCTCCTCCTCCTCCTCCTCCTACTCACTGTTGTCCCTCCTTTGATTCTGCCTTGTATCTGTCTGTTCAATTGACATCACCCTCTCCATCCGTACTTCGACAGACCAACAAGATTTCGAGCTGGACAGTATGAAGGAATGCAATCGCGCCTGTACTCATCGAGACTGCGCATTGCCAGGCTATGCTCTCCCAGACCATTCTACCTCAATACCATACACGGCTCTGCTCAATGCCCACAACGGAGCCACACAGCTTCTGCCGCCTTGCCTTCCGAGGACTACGAGGCGGACTGGATTCGAGAAAAAGTAGCGGACGAATTATCCCATTTGGAGGGTGTAACTCGCAAGACAAAATCCCGGGTCATAAGTAGAGCGGGAGTCGCGTTTAGAAAAGGGCAATCCGCTGCCGATGCCCTTGCCGAATGGATTGACCTTGGTGACCCTAGGAGGAGAAAGGATTTCTGGAACCAGCTCCAATTCATCTCAGACTTTTCTTCTCTTCCTTTTGTCTTGCTCTGCTACCTCAATACGCCCAAATCTCCAATTGTTAGTGCATATGCCAAGACTCTCTGCAGTGTTGCTGACCTTTGATGCAGCGCACGGAAGAAAGCCCTGAAATTGCGGACGAACAAATGATAGCAGATATACTAGCAGACCACGCCTTCAAACTAGCCGACGTTGAGCGATGGGCATGGGTGTTACAAGGCGATAATGCTGACGTGAGGGCCGAGAGGTTCCTCTCTTTGGGTAGAAAATTACCTTTGTTTCTGCTAATCGAGGTACTTCGTGGAGATGTTCGACGAGTTGATATCTTTAAGGGATTGGTACTTCACACCAGGAGGTTGCTCCTAAGGAACAACTCCTCTCCACTTTCAGCCAACCTAGAAGAGGTAGAGAGTGATCGTCCTGCTACCTTTACAAGTTGGAACGATACTTCTAACCAGATATCTGGAAATGATCCCGCAGCCCGGCTTATATTTGGCTCACTTTTCAGACTCGCTCGCCAAATTTCTCCTCCTGCCCTTGTGTCTATCGCCCAGATTGTCTTTCCGTACATGCTTTCAAGTATTGGAAAGGTGGCAGGCGATCCTCTAGATGTTGATCAACCAGAACGACTTCGGCTATGCATAATGTACAATTACATATTACAGAAACTTTCATGGCAAGCCAAAATCGAACCATTCCGGTCTATGGCCTATAACTGGCAAGCTCAGAGAATTGTTTTGGAAATCGGCAACCAATTCAAGCCACCATTATTACTCAGTAATCGCACGTACCAAAGTATCGTCAAGGTTCTTATTGCGTCCAAGAAATCTGATGGGGAGTCCAAAGCAGCGGACCTCAGAATGCGAAGTTGGCCGCCGTGGAGAATTGAACAGGACGGAATGGATGCACAGAGATCGCGAGAAGATGATTTAAGCCGTGCTGTCCTGGCGCTTATTGCTTCCAATGAGTCAGGATATAGTGCAACCGCGTACGATATCGCAATGGGGATTTTAGGAGGTCAAGAACCTGATGGCACACCTACAACTCACAAGCGAACAATTCTTAACGACACTGGGCTCACATCACAACCACTTCCACATCACGATCTATCGCCAATAATCTGGGCCGCAAGAATCGAAGCAACTCGTGACGTAGAAGAAGCGTGGAGTGCGTTCCTCGCATTCACTGAAGCTGGTGGTGAGCACGATTCAACCACGTATTCAGCCATGCTTGAAAAGCTGATTTTCGAGCGTTTGCGATTGATTGGGTTCAAAACGAAACATGGTGGTGGCATGGGAGATGCTAAGGAGCAACTTCCACCTCATAACGATGGATTTAGTGCGTACTATAGGTCTCAATTGCAGCCTCCAACTTTGGAATCGCTATACCGTCGAATGTTAAGAGCAGGTATTAAGTTGCCACAAAGGCTACTTGCCTTACTCATAGAGACCGTGCCTGAGCCTATCGACGCCATAGGGTACATCAGAGACGCGGGCATGGGTAAACGGACCGGGACGTTATTGAAGGGCGGTCATGATACCAGAAGCCGTGAGATCTTGTCGCGGATACCAGATCAAGTCTTTACGTCCTACATCAAAATGCTTTGTCGCTTTGCTCCTCGTGCTGCCCTCAAGCCGATAAACAGCCCCGGGGCGAGATACAGGTACGATATAATCAACGGCGGCAATCTTCTCCCAAATTCTCCCAAATATGCAGATGGACCAAAACGAAGCAATGCAGCTAATGGCGCCGAGGATGGCATGGAATGGGTTATTGTAGAGTTGAGCATGAAACCAATCAACGTACGATTCACTGATCCTCTACATCTGGCAGCCAAACTCTTGACCGATCGAAATCCACTTTTTAGACCTGCGTGGTTCTGTCTATTCCAGGCACTCGCTCGAACCGGGTTAATTCACAATCGGATGGTCAACAAAGCCAAGAACGATCTTCTCTCGTGGCGGGTTTTGGAAGTTCTCCTGTCGGAATTCCATGGGCTTGGATTGGAACTGGATCCCGAGGGGTTTTCGAGTGTGTGCTGGGTTGTTCGAAAGGCGGTCGTAGCATTGCATGACCCCTCGATCTCCCGCAAGGACACCAAGATCATATCAGACGACGAGAATGGGCTTGGACTCCTCAAGTCGGAGTTCAGAAAGATTATCCAAACCAACGATGACGAATCACTGCCCAAGTTCTGGTACCCTATTCGAGGTTATGTCCTGCACGCGTATATGTTGGTCTTGGGGTCGGCCGACGATGTTGACGAGATAATGTTTGTTCTGGAGTGGATGGTGGAAAATGACGAGTTGTTGGACAGCATGGCTTATCAAGCCGGCAATGGCCACATGTCACTTCGACGTGCTCTGATCGCTGCGTATCTTCACCTCAGCCAGGGCGGGTATGCAGAGAGAGCCAAAGCACTGGTCGACCAGGCTCCGATGCTGGGAGGCTGGCCCAGCGAGAGCGAGGTGCTAGAATACCTAGAGATGTCGGAGGCATTTGCTGTAGATGAGGCCCAGTATAGATAGATACCTAGACAGACATGACCCTCACTTTTCGGAATGCGTGATTCGGATGAAGGGTCAAGATCATGGGAACAATGATGGATGGCTACCTCCCGCCCCTCGGATTACTCGTAACCCTCATATCACCGCTCTTTTATCCCCCCCTTTCGTTTCCTCAACCACACCCTCACGTCACCTACACCGTCTGTCTGTGTCGACTACATCACCTACTGACTGTAGCTACCACTACTTAGCTACCCTACCTAGCTACCTGGCTACCTACCTACCAACCCCACACGCACCACGCACCACACACCACACACCACACACCACACTCATCACCAACCCAACCCAACTCAAGACCAGCAGGTCCGTCGCTTACAGTACAGGCAAGGGGTTGCGGCTCGTGACTTGGCGAGTAAGCGTGTGGTATGAAGTGGTGTGGTGTGGTGAGCCAGGCCAAGTACAAGTTCAAGTTCAAGTTCAAGTTCATCGCAAGTTTTTTCAGGACTAGAAAGCCACCGCAGGTACTACTGTAACTATGCTGTACCTCTACGGCGGCTAAGATAAGATCAGTAGCTTGAGGCTTGAGGATCGAGGCTTGAGGCTTGAAGCTACTCGTAGGCTTGCAGGCCCCGCCCCGGCTATACTGTACTGTACTGTACAGTAGGACTAAGCTTGGTTTTCTTTTTCTTTCTTCTTTCTCCCACTTTTGTCGGTCGGTCGGTCAGTCGGTCGAGATGTGATAGCACACTACAGAATCTTCAAAGAGAGACAGAACTGTTTTTGGTTTTCTGAAGTGGAAGTGGTTGCCTGCTGACAAGAATATGGAGGGGTTGGTGGAGTGGAGTGGAGTGGAGTGGAGGGGTAAGGTAAGTCAAAAAAGATCCTGTACCAAGAATCACATCACATGAGCCACGGGGAATTCTCATCCAGCTCAGCTCGCCCTCGTCGTCTCGTCGTCTCGTCGTCAGCCGTTCCGTTCGGGGTCATGCACGTCGTTCCGCCACCAGCTGGGATCTCGACATGCAACCAAGAGAGGATGCCAAAGGTTGGCTCGACTTGGTTGGCTGGTCCCCCTGTTGGCTGCCATCCATCCACCCTTCCGCCCATTCACACAAAGCAGCACATGGTCCACCACATGCACTGGATGGATGGATGGATGGATGAGTGAATGAATGAGTGAATAGCACCGGAGCGGAGCCCCACCGTGTACAGCTCTCCCTCTCTATCTGTACTGTACGAAGTAGGTAGCAACAGCCTTACGCATGACATAATGCAGTCATCTTGATCATTTTTGGCGTCGTTTAAGCAAGCAAGCAAGCAAGCAAACTTGTACTTGGAGACCTCTGCTTCAGCTTCTTTCCCTTCTCTCTTCTCTCTTCTCTTCTTCTTCTCTCCTCTTCACTTTCCTACCCCAAACTCCCTCTCGCTCTTACGCAACTGCGTACACACCTCTCTCTCTCTCAATCGCATCCATCGCATCCATAGCAACACACGACAACAAATCAACAAATCAACAACACCCCCCAAGCCAGCTCGACCAAGAAGACCACAAAAGAGAAAAGATGCGAAAATGAGCAGCCCACCAACCACGGCGCAGACGAGCGCGAAGCTCAGCTCCAACATCCTGCACCTGTGCTCGTCGCTGCGCAGCCGGTCGCTGATGCGCCAGTCGCTGGAGGACTTCGGCTTCTGCATCTCGGACCTGTCCTCGCTGTTCTCCATCTGCCAGCGCTCGCTGCTGTCGTACTCGACGTCGTCCGACGTCCTCACCTACCTCGAGAGTCACGAGATCTCGGACCGCATCGAGGAGGAGATCTGGATCCTCAACCGCCGCATCAAGCTCGTCCGCCCCAAGGTCAAGAGCCTCCGCGGCGTCCGCCTCGAGTGGATGGCTCGCATCAGGTGGAGCGGCTTCCGCCTCGAGGTCGAGTCCCTGAAGTGTGATATGGAGGGTGTCAAGAGTCTTTTGATCTTGGTGCTGTTGGTCATGAATCTGGAGGAGGAGATAAGTGAGGGGAGGGAGATTGAGATGTGAGTGTTTTTATTTTATTTTATTGTTTTATTTTTGGTTTTGATCCTTCTTCTTTTTCTTTTCGGTGGTAATTGCTATATTTTCCTACTTGGTTCTTGGTTGTTTAATTGTTTAGCTATTTTACTGTGCTTGATATCAAATACTCAGTCTTCCAACTTGCAAGAAGAAGGGCGGCAGATCTATAAACTCAGTGACTGACATTCCCACCCTCCGAAACAGAAAAGAGACAAAAGACCAGCTGAAATCGACCACCCGTACCTTGCTCCACACGCAGAACCGCAGCGTCGCCTCGCCAGACTTCCACGCCACAGGACGGGACCGCATCTTTGCTCTGCAAGACACCATCTTGCAGCTGAGCGAGCACATGGCCAAGCACGGCACCATCCCCGCGCCGCCAACATCGTCTTCAACACACTCGACAGTGCCACCAGGGAAGAGGAAGAAGAAGACGTCTTCGAAGAAGAGCAGTGAGAGGCTGAAGAAGAGGAGGAGGCAGGAGGCCGAAGCTGGGAGGGAACCAGCCGTCGGTGTCACGTTTCGCCCCCAGAGACAACCGCCTTCGATTGTGGATTTTCCTCTTGCGGAACCCCATTCGCATGCTCATCCACCTCCTCCTCCACCGCCTCAGGTCCATCAGGGCATGCCGTATCCTTCCTCTTCTTCCGTGGCAGCAGCGGCTGTCCAGATGCCCGAGATGCCACCCGTTCGTTCTTCCTCAGTAGTCCAACATCCGCCATCTCGCCCGTCGTCTACAGTGCAACAGCAAGCTCCATCTCGTCCCTCTTCGACGGTCCAACATCCACCATCTCGTCCGTCTTCTACAGTCCAATTCCAGCCTCCACCATCTCGCCCCTCATCAACCGTCCATTTCCAACCTCCCCCTTCCCGTCCCTCATCCACAATCCCACCACAAGCACCACCACCATCCCGCCCCTCCTCAGCCGTACCACCCATAATAGTCGTCCACGACGCCGACACATCGATCCCACCACAGATAATCAGTCCCCGAAGCTCCAACCACTCTCGCTACGCAGCCTACGTAAGCGACGAGCCCGACGCCCCATCCTCTTCCGCACCACCTCCTCCTCCACCACCAACACAACCCAGATCCCCATCCCCATCTCCAGCCCCCGCCCAGATCCGCGAAGGATGGATCAACGGCCAGCGCGCGCGCGCACTGCTGATGGAAGATCTCGAAGACGGAAACTTCATCACCGAGAGCTACGCGCGCACGCTGCCGGGCGTCGCCATCGCCATCTATAAGCCGCAGGCGCACGCGCAACCGCAACCGCACCAGAAAGGAGCGCCGCCGCCGCCCCCACCGCCCTTCAAGACGATCCAGCTCGATGGCACGGCGTACGAGAGCTTCGGCAGCGTGTCGTTCCGCTGGACCGAGGACGAGCACCGTGGGAACTCGTTTACCGTGCATTGCGACGTGATCCGGCAGGCGAGGGGCGAGAGGGAGAGGGCGAGGGACGGCGAGGGGAGTGGGAGTGTCGTCCGGCCAGATCTCATCTTTGGTCGGCCGTTCGTGAGGAAGAGGGGTCGGTATATAGCATAGCGGAGCGGAGCGTATCGTAGCGCCACGTAGTCTTGGTCCCTCCTCTTCCTTTGTTTCTTTTTTTCTTCTTTTCTTTTCAAACTTTCCTTTTTTGGACTCTGGCATTGGCCTTGCTTTGATGTTCTCCTTCTTAAGGGCGTAGGCGTAAGCGTAGCAGCAGCAGGAGCAACAGGAGTAGGAGTAGGGGTAGCAACAGGCGTGGGAACAGGAGTACCGGCAGAGGTCATATCATGCCTTGGATATATAATAATACATTGTGCTGGAACAGGCACAGGCACAGGCACGGGCACGGTACGGCGAGTAGTAATATCGGGTGTATGATTAGATCCGGAGTTTAAGGTTAGGATTAGGCATTTCGAAACTGGGGACTGAGGACTGGGGACTGGGTGTCAGGGACTAGCTAGGAGTTAAGGATTGGGAATTAAGAACTGGGAATCAGGGATTTTGGGCGAGGGGAGGTAATTGAAGTAGGAACCAGAATCAGAATCAGAACCAGAATCAGAATAGCAAAGGGTACAAAGTAGAGCCCAGCAGTGCAGGCAGTGCAGGCAGTGCAGTGCAGTGCGGAAGGAGAGAAGACGAACGAACGAACGAACGAATGATTCAACGCACAGGAGATGCACAGGAGATGCAATACGTCATAAATCAGAGGAACCCTCTCCCTTTTTCTTCTTTTTTTTTATTATTCGTTTTCTATTTCTTCTTTTTTTCCCACTTCGTTTCTATCTACACAGACGCCTCTCTACAGACCGGACACCCGTCCGCGATCTGGTCGCGCAGGAGCCTCGCATGCGTGACCTTGGCCCCGATGCTGTGCGTCTGCGCAAACTCGCCATGCTCGTCTCGTTCGACGTCGACGTCGACATCCGGCGGCGGCGTCGAGGGTCTCGAGCTCGCGTAGCTCAGGAGGTGCGCGAGGTGGAAGACGTGGCCGCACGCGAAGCCCACCAGGGTGCCGGGCTCGTGCTCGGCGAAGGCCTCATGGCAAGCGACGCAGTGGCCCGGGACGGGGGATTTGTGTTGAGAGAATCGGCGGGCCGTCTCTTGGGTCGGGGCGCCGTTGGCGTTGGTGGGCACGTCCGAGGCCGCGACGTCGACGTGGTCCGTCTCCTTGTGGATGACGTCGAACTTGACGCCCTTCCGCTGCCCGGACCGGAGCGTGTTCTGGGCCAGGGCTACCTCGCCGCGGAGCACGCGTGCCACGCCCGAGCTGATGCTGTGCTGGATCTCGTACTCTTTGATCATGCGGCTGAGCCCCTCTCGGAGTCCTTCGATTTCTAGCCCTTCGGGGATTCGTCGGACGAGCGTGATGGGGTTGATGGCGGTGCCGACTTCTTCCAGGAGACCTCTGATGAATCGGGGTTTGTCCATGGAATACTTGAGGAGATCTTCCCAGAGATCAACATCGTCCTGCTGCTTGGCAAACGAGATGGCTTGGGAGACATCGGCGAGCTTGTCGATGATCAGATACAATGCACGTTTGGTTTGGCCGGTTTTTGAGTATAGATAAACCAACTCTGGCACGTAATCTCGATCCTCGCATTCTTGAGTTGCCTAAGAAGGTTAGCAGCGTTGATCAAAGGGAAGAAATATGAGTACCTTTTCAAATGTATACGAGGTTGAAGACTTCAAGAATTCCATGAGCAAATCCCGATCATATGTGGCAAACAAGTGAACAGCAAGGTCGGCAAGATCATCGACAAATGATCTGCTCTCGACCACAAGTCTCTCTCGATTCTCGCCAGCATGTTCTTCAATGCCGTCTCCTCTCCACAAAGCGGATACGTAGAAGAAGAGATACAAAGGAAGCTCCTTCTTCTGCAGTTGGCTGACAACCACATCTGGCCTAACTAGACCGTGCTGGGCTTCATTCACGAGAAGTGTGATGGCTTCTGACGTAGCTTCTCGGAGTTCCTCCACAGGCGCAGTCTTTGCTTGCTCCTTTGAAACTCGTAGCAGAATTAGACTTGGGATATCATCTGCTACCGCATCCACAAGATGATATTGCTTTATCAATCCCATAGCAGTATCTGCATCTTGTAGTTGGATGTAGCATTTCAAAGCTTCTCGTGGACGTCCATCGGCGACATGAAGTCTACCAAGACTTTCCATGACGATCCGCCAATCTCTTCCTCTCTCACCATCTTCGATACTGTCCTCGCGGACATCACGATATTTTAACTGGTTCTCCAATGCTGTCGTTACATTCTTGATCTCAAAGAGATCCGGTGACCATTGGTCTAATAAGACTCTCACTCTCGGACGGTCATGGGCGATATAATAGCCTAACACCACCTCATAAATGATTGATGGTAGTGGTGGGCGCATCTGAGTTGTTGGAATATGATTCGTAATCTCATCGAATTTAGTCGCATCTGCAAACGTGCACACCCAATGTTCCCAGCGTGTCGAGGTTCCAAGAACCTTACCGCATACCTGACCAGCACCTATCCAGTCACCCTTCTCAATTAATTGTTGTATCCAGAGTTCACCGATTCGGCGTTTCTCTTTCTCGACGGATGAATTGATCAGGCGACTAGCAGACTCGACGACTGAAGACCCATCATCTTCAAAATCATCGCTATCCGCTCTCTTTGGTTCAGGTACCCCTGGACCAATTTCTGCAAGCTTCTCCGGTGACGAAGAGATGATCTCTGGGTGGTTGTCCAGTAATTCCCAAGCATCTTTAAGCTGCGAATTCTCCAATAACCATGAAAGGTGATCAGCAAGGTCTCTCTTCGTTGCCAATATACAGTCATATGGGCTGTGAATGAATATTTTCATTCCAGGGCTTGCAATGTTTGGATGCGCAGGGTCATTCTGGGCTCCTCGCTTCGTTTTTGAAGTACCCGACACACTTGGAACTTTGGTGGCAGAATCAGCATCGCTTTTGCTTCCGTTGCTACGAACACTTTGGCTGGAGCTCAAGAGTGAAGTTGCATTGATCGTTGCATTCCACATCCCACTCCCCATTCCAGTTAGGGTCTCCAGTGTTCCTCGTGAAGATTGGAGACTAGGAATTTCCCGAGGCGCAGGCAGGATTCCGAGGTGGTAGTCAGCGGCTGATAATCGCTCGAAGCGACTGACGGTCAAACTATCAGTGTCTACTTCTTCTGAAGTCCCCAGGTCGATCAGGCGAAGTTCTGGTGATAGAGCATTATGACGTCTGCGTACTCCTCCGGACGGCTCACTACTAGTTGATGCAGTTGATCCTTTTGACTTGTGAGCTTTTTTGACAGGTGATTTTTGAGTCCCTTCCTCTTCTTCATCTGGTGTAATGTATGCAAGAACAAGAAGCAAAGTTGGGGTATATAACGACAATCCAGAAATAATGCAATCCATCCGTAATCTATTCGGTCAGCTAGGATCAGAACTACGTCAATTCAACTCACATTTTAATAATTTCAGCCCGTCCCACACTCCGTTCTCCTACATGCTTTCCAACTCCAGTGCTTCCAGGGTGCACATTTATGATCCAGATAGTGCCTCCCCATCCTATGAGGAGCTTCTCTATGCGGTCACTAGTTTTGGAAATCTGCTGCTTGAGTTTTGCTGTCACCGGTGATGATGACGCATCTTCACGAGTCTTGTCATCGTCGTCTTCCTCGACACTTTTCTCATCTATCCATTCTATGCGGGCTTTCCAAACGCTTGCCATGTCCTCCCAATCTTCTTCTTGTGGACGATCAATATGTCCTACCCGCTTCCAGGCTGAATCAGCATCTGCACTGTCAAGGCTCAAGTGAGACCTCATAATCTTGACGCCGTGTTCATTCGCCCATGCCACGTATTTTCCAGACAATGACCATTTAATAGTACTGATGGTTCCCTCGCCTGAATGTAAAACTGTATCCTTGCCATTATTCCCTGCCAACCCAATGCTTCCCAGCCATCCTGCTGCCGCTGCTGATGGAGTTCCGACTGTAGTTGACGTAGTGTTTGTACCGGCCCTACCTCCTACAGTAAGAACAAGACTCCCCGCTAAGCCACCCGATAGATATGATCGGTCATTCTTGTAGTCAGGAGAGAGAGCTACAGCTTGAACTGGTCTCTGAAAATCTCGAAGTTGTACATCTTTCACGTCTATAAGTGACGATATGCAGACCTTTCCTTCGATTGAAGAGGTGGCTATGTATATGGCGTTCGAAGGGGTATTTGGAATGACTTTCGCTTTGGGAGTTCGAGGTGAGCTTGTGGAAGCTTCTGATGTGAATGAGGGGACTCGTTTTGGACCATTCTGGGCCTGAGAAACTACCCTTCCAACGGCTTCTGGAACTGCGCTGGGTAACGGAGGAGGGAACGGGGATATAGAGATGCTGGTGACGGAGGCTTGATGCGCCTTGTAGCTTCGAATTTGTTGAAATGATGGTAGTGAAATAGCATGCTACAATTTTCATCAACCACTGCTCCTACTAGAAACCACACTTGGGAGAACTTACAATATTCCCGTTATGAGTACCAATGAACTAGGACGCATCAGTAGAGCTCGCAGGCGCCTAAGCAGGATTCATACCATCTTGTCGCCAGCAACCAAGAAAGCACTGGTGGCATCTCCATTGCGATAGACTGGCCCCAAGTGACTGGTCATCCGCGCATACTTTAACTTGGGCTCATCCTCCTCTTCGTCCTCATCCTCCTCCTCAACCTCGCTGTCCGCTTCTTCGTCATCTTCTTCGGCCATGGTGTCATCTTCGTCGGTAGCCGGCTCTTTGTCTTCTGGCTTTTTGGTGTCGCCTTGGTCCTCTGAGCTCTCAGCCATGACGGCAACGTATTCTCATGACATTGGGTGGTGTTGGCAGGGGATCTCGTAGCCTCACCGACGACGTACCTGAAGCTCGGAGCTCAAGCTGCAGCATTACGTAAGCGGAGATATGGTTATGACATGGGTCACCCCATACTTTTCACGATGATCTTCAAATTGTCAAAATGTGACGTGCTATCAACTTGAAGTCCTTGGATTTCCAAATTTCTCTTTATGAATGCCATGCAGAGCTTCGGGCGACAGGCTCTTACTCCCCCATTCCGGGGAATATTTCATGATGGCGCCTCGCAGCCATTTCGACATCTGCACGCTACAGCCATAAGCCAATCCCCGCGAAAACGTACTTTCTTCACCTCCAATGCCCTTCTGCAAGAGGCTGTGTCCAACAATGAAGCATCGAAGGTTGCTCTGCCGGCTCAGAAACGCAAGTCGTTAAGGTTACCTGCGGGGAAGACATCTCTGCGGAGAGTTGCTGTTGAGGCACAGAGGTCGAGGGACAACACGATCCGAAGGACAACGGTGCTCGACAAAGGGGATGGAAGTAACAGAGTGACAGCAATTTGTGTGGCAGATCAGTTTGACATGGAAGTTGTTTCGCGGATTCTACGCTCCCATGGGTTTCCTATCAATCCCGATGGGACCGAATTCGAGACAGATCAGGTCATTCATACAAGAGGGGTCAACAATGGAGATATCTTCGTTTTCCCTTCTGGATCGTTGGTGGCATGGTCACTCTCTGAGGATGTAGCAATGGACTTGGCGACCAAGACCTTACTTCCGGCAGCCATCAATCCCAATATCGAGCAGATCGAGCTCGAGGATTTCGAGTATGAGGAAGATGCGACTCGAGATCATAGTATCATCAAGGGTGATATTATTACGCTTGGTACAAGGAGGGAGCAAGAGGGGGAGAACAGGTAATATCAAAGCCTTCGTGATTGTAATTCCATGCTGACTTCCCGTAGCTCAAAGGTCGACACAACTCTAGCAAAGATTGCTTTTTCTTCTGGGCTCGCGAGATCTACCAAGTTAGCAGTTCTGGAGACTATGCTTGGGAAGTATTTCGAGTCGACACGCCAGATTCCCACGCTTATGTCCCGTGGATCCCGATTGCCTTTCAAGCGTCGTTTCGTTCTGGCCAAGACTGGCGAGCTTTTAGAGCTTCGTGCTCAATTGAATCACTACTCAGAATTGACAGACTCGCTACCAGATATCTTCTGGGATAGTAGACATGATCTCGGTCTCGAGGGCTATTACGAGCAAGTTGGACGAGCACTTGATGTTGGTGTACGCATCAAAACGTTGAACGAGAAGATGGATTACGCGCAGGAAATTGCCAGCATTCTGAGAGAAACCATGAGCCAGAAGCATAGTGCAGATCTGGAGTGGATCATCATTGTGCTCATCACTGTGGAGGTTGGGTTTGAGTTGAGGAGATTATGGAAGGAGAGATGTGAGCGACTAGAAAAGGAAAAGGAAAAGGACAAACTAGAATAAAGCATTTCTGGAACTGCATGGATTGGCGTTAGTGGATACCCAACTCCCTCCTTGTTGAGGATTTATTTTCCTTTGAATGAGATAAGATATATTCTGCGTTTGCAGGCCCTGCATGCCTGGGTTTAATCCCACTGCGACAGTTATTATTGTTTGAAAAGTGACTGTAAACATGATCCAACAGGCCAGGCTCTGGAATTCTATTTTCCAAAAAAATCCAGATACAACTCTTTGATTCCTTCTCCGAGGCCCTTTTTGACAGGTTGCCCACCTTGTCCTAGGAAACAATTATCCTACGATGCAAGGAGTATCCACTTCGCTGTTGAATTAGCTAATAATTCCTATGTTCTACCATTGTGCTACTGATGATCTAGATATCATTTTCACTAGAAAATAAGTCTGTCAGTTTCAAATACTTGTTGTTTATTATAGATTCCAGGATCCGTAGTTAGTAATTATAGAGAACCCTCGCTTAACTTATTTCGTCGGCGGATAATAACTACCTAGGTAGAAAGCAAAGACCTAATAACAGGAATGATTAGGCCTGTTTATATCTAGACCTAATAATACTCTGCTTAGATATATAAGCATAGCCTTTGTACCTTCGGTTTCATAAAGTAAGAAGATGACAAGATGGTGACTTGGCCCTCAGCTCTTCTGCACCTCTGGCCTTAAGGACAGTTAGTATATCGTCATGTTAGGATATCTTAGAAGTAGGGTTAAGAGTCCTTTAAATAGGTATTCAGGTGAGGGAGGAATGACAGGTTCCCTACACAGAACTATCTAAGTACTACGAAACCCAAGCCTTGGAATCTTCACTTTGCCACCTTTCTCGCCTAACTTATTACCTAGTTAATAATAGCTGAACTGCTGTTTATTGCCTATCTTATTTACTTAAATAAATATATCACGACTAAATATTAGCATGAGATTTTGGCAGGCTTTGCTTCTTATGAAATTGTAGCTATAGTGTTATAGTATACAGAATATAGAGTAAATAAGGGATCGATATAACTAATTAATAACAAAAGATCTAAGTATAAGGAGAGAAGAAGAAAGGAAAGGAAAGAAAGTATAAGAAGCTAGCTATAAGTAGTCCTTCCTATTATACTAGTATTTGCTCTCTAAGTATTCTTTATTATACGTATTCTTAGGTAAGTAAATATATAGGGTAAGTTATATATAATTTACCTTACTTGGTAAATTTCTAGTTATATAATCTAGGTTAATAAGTTATAGTATAAGGTAAGTAAAATATATATAAGAGAAGTAAGTATATAGTACGTGTCTTAAGTAACTTATATAAGAACTATAATATTACCCCCTCTCTAAGCGTCTAATTTCTATATTAGATAAGGTTTATCTAGATATCTAGAGTAAAAATCTTTTAGGATTTCTTATACGTTTTTAAAATTTTCTACTAGATATTATTCTAGATCTAGTAGTTATTAAACCTACTTGACTTTATAGAAAACTTTTCCTCTAATTATCTTTACGTCCTTAATATTCTCTACTTCTTATTTATCGTTTCCTTTTATATTAATTAGGAGAGATTTAGTTTCTTTCTATCTAGGTAAAGGATCGTCTAGGTCTTTATATAATAAGTTAGAATAAAATATAAGATAAATCTTAAGTCCTAGTAGTAACTTTACTTTATAAGAGCTTAGTCTAATTTTCTTCTTAATCTTATAAGATCCTTTATTCTTATATTCTAGTTTTCGTAAAAGTCTTTATATTCGGATATTTTTTATTAAGATATAAACTTTGTCTCCTAGTTTATAACTTAGCGTAAGCGATCGTTTCTTATTTATATATTTCTTTATCCTACTTTAGGACTAAGCTATTTCCTTATATATAAATTTCTAAGTATCTTTTATTCTTTTTATAAATTTTATTACTTATCCTTTATCTAGTCTAATCTTTATAGGTTACGTTTAATTAATCTTAGTATTTTCCTAGTTAAAATCTATTCTTAGTTTATATCCTTTATTTATAAAGAATAATATAACCTTTATACTTATAGATTAATATCTATTTCCTATAAATTCTATTATTAGTAGGGTTTAACTCTAGTTATCTTATAAGTAGTTAGCGTAAGCTCTTAGGTAGTATTTTATTTTCACGTTTATTCTTTTTATCTAGCCGTTTATCTCTAGGTATATTATTATAGATAATTAAACGTTAATTCCTAATATCTTATAAAGCTTTCTTTATATCTTACTTATAAATTAAGAACCTTTATTAGAGATATAAGTTATAAGTAATCTATAGTATTTTTATACGTTCTTTAGGAATAATTTAGTAGTTTCTTTTACGCTTATTCTTTTATCTTTATATCTATAAAGAATATAATATCTTTCCTTTAATAATCTACAGATTATAACTAAGATAATATTAAATCTATTACTCTCTAGAAGTCTAATTACAAAGTTTATAGATATATAACTCTAAGGTTTATCTAGTATTAATAGTAGCTCTAGGTATCCTTAGTAAGTAGTATTATTTAGTTTAGACTTTCTATAGATATAATAGTTTCTAATATATTAATTAAAATCTTTATTTATATTCTTCTAGACGTAATTATCTTATAAAAGGATTAATATCTCTCCTTAGCTAAAGTATTTAATTATAAGCTTTTTATATATTTTCTAAATTAATTTTATTCTATAAGCTTCTAGAACCTAGACTTAATTCCTATAAAATAAGATATCGTCTTAATCTTTATAATATAACTTAGGAATATCTTTTACTAATTTATTATTTCTTAAAGCCTTAAGAGTTTCTTAGTAAAACTAGTTATTCTTTTATCCCTCCTAGATATACTTAGGAATCGTTTATTTTACTCTTATAACCTAAATATATAAGTTAAATATTTCTAGAGCTTCTTTTCTACTAATTCTACTTTTAGGAAGAATAATTTATATTTATTCTCTTTATTAATCGTCTAATTTATCTTATAGTTTATCTTAAGATCTTCTAATTAAAGTATCTACTTTCTTATTTTATTTTCCTAGTTTATAGATAATCTAGAAATTAAACTTTAATAAGAATTTTACTTATCTAGCTTATCTTCTTATTAACTTCTTAGTAGTTATAAAATATTCTAGAGCCTTATAATCTAAGAGTACTTATATAGGTAGGTTTATTCCTTAAAGTTTAGGTTTTTATTTCTTAAAATATTTGATTATTACTAAGAGTTTCTTATTATAAATTTTATAATTATACTTAGCTAGTAAGAGTCTTCTAGAAAAGAATACTATAAGATATAAAAGTTCGTCCTCCTTATATTAAGATAATACTCTTATATTAATATAATTAGATAAGTTATATTCTATAATATATTACTTATCTTTATTAAAATACGTAAGTATTAGTACTAAGATAATTATCTTTTTTAGTTTTTTAAAAGCGTTCTAATATTTATTATTCTAATTAAAGCCTTTTATCTTTTCCTCCTTTTTACTTAAGTTATTAATTAGAAAGAATATTCTAGAGTAATTCTTAATAAATCTTCTATAAAAGTTTATAAATCTAATAAAGTTTTATACGTCTCTTAAGTTCTTAGGTATTTCTTATTCTTAAATATCTTTAATCTTATTAGGGTTTATTTTAATTCCTTTTATACTAATAATTAGTCCTAAGAACTTAATTTTATCTTAGTAAAAGATATATTTCTTAATATCTGCTTAAAGCCTTACTTCTTATAATTTGATTAAGATTTTCCTAATATATTCTATATATTCTTCTCTAGTTTTATTAGTATAAATATAAATATTATTTATATAAGATAAGATAAAATTATTAGAATATTCCTAGAGCGTCTTATTTATAAAGTTCTAAAACGTTAAAGGTTTATTAGTTAATCTAAAAGAAAATATCTTATATTTATATAAGCTTTATCTAATATAAAAAGTAATAAGCTTTTTATCCTTTTTAGTTTAGAATCTAATTCTATTAAAAGTATATCTAATATCTAGCTTTAATAAGAACTTAGCCTTTCTTATTCTTACTAGAGTCTTATCTATTAAAGGTAAGAGGTATTTATTCTTTTTTATAATTATATTTAGCTTTCTATAATTAATATAAAATCTTAATCCTCCTCTAGGCTTTTATATAAAAAGAATTAGTAATAAGTAAGATATCTTACTTATATTAATAAAGCCTTTTACTAATTATTCTTTAATATAAGCTCTAATAAGTTTAAGTTCCTCTTAAGATATCTTATATAAAAAAGCGTATCTAAGATTTATTTCTCCTATAAGTTTAATATAATAATTATAGCTCTTATATAATAGTAACTAGTCTATAGCTTTCTTTAAGAATACCTTAATTAAGTCTTATAGTTCTTTTAGGAGATATTTCTTAATATTAACTTCTCCTTTAGTATTTCTTTACTATTATTTAATAATATTCTTTAGAGAGATAATAAATACTATTACTTCTTTTTATCTTATCTTTCTTCTAAATCTAAGAGTATTAATATATAAAGGTTTTTATTTTAGTAGATTTACTTTTTCCTACTTAGTCTTCCGTCTTACTTCTTTAATTTTCTACGTAGCCTTTTCTTTTATACGTCTAGGTTTTAACTCTTTTTTATATTTATTCTTTCTCTCTTTAGAGCTTCTAGGGATCTCTTTTTTAATTAGTTATTTTAAGTTTTTAGGGATTCTTAGAAAGGTTAAAGATATATTAGGAAGTTCTTTTATTTTACCTCTCTTTAAGATCTTAGTAATCTTAATTATTTCTTTATAAATATATAGATCTTCTTTCTTATCTATATAAGAAGAAGTAAGACTTAGCGTTTAAATTTTTAGTAGTTCCTTAGAGTCTTTTATACTAAATATAACTTTATTCTTTATTATATCTAGTAATACGTTTTATAAAGATATTTATATTTTTCTAAGTATAATATTATATCCTTTAAGTTTTATAACCTAAAAGAAGCTTAGTAGTTCTTATTTCTAACTAACTTTAAAGCTAACTAGGATTTTATATTTAATAGAAGGTACTTGTCTACTATTAAATCTAATAAGAGGTTTTAGATATTATAGTTTTATTAGTCTAATCTGTTTAATTTAAGATATTTATTATACGAAGGATTCGTCTATAAAATTTCTACTAAGGTATCTAGTATTAATTAGTATAAAAGAGAGTATTTTTATTTTTCTTATCTTATACTATAATATAAAAGAGATATCGTTCTCTAATCCTAGAGATAATCTAATAATATTAATTTTTAGGGGAATCTCTTCTTTTATATCTTAAGATACGATTTCCCTTAAGGCTTCTCGTTTTCCGACTTAGTAGTCTTCTTTAAGGATTCTATTATAATAATCTTAGTAGCCTTTCTATATAGGTAGTCCTTAGCTTTATATCCTTACTTATAATAGTAGAAGTAAGCTCCTTCCTTTAATAATTTCTATTTCTCCTTCTTAGAGAATCTTAGTTTATTTATCTTAGAAGTAAAGTTAATTAATTTTTCTTTATTAGTAGGTTTACCTAAAGTAAAAGATCCCTTAGAGATATTTATTATAAATTAAGCTAACTTCTTCTAGATCTTCTTATTTCCTCGAACCTTTTAATTTACTCTCTTATATCTTATAATTATACTCTTATAATTAGGTTTATCTAGGAGTATAACTCTAAAGTCTTAAAGTTCTTTATTTACCTTTATATTAAGTTTATCTAGTCTAGATCGTTTATTTTATCTAAGTTCTCTTATAAGTCTATTAAATTTAGTAAAGAAAGTTAAGAAGAGGTTATTATTCTAGTAGAGTTTCTTAACTTCTAAGAGGGCGGTTCCTCTTTTATCTAGGTTATTATAGACGAGTTTAAGTTTATATAAGACCTTATTTATAGTATTAAATCTATTTAGAGAGGATTATTATAATCTAGTTTAGATATAATTAATTATATCTCTAGATATTCTACTACCTATATAACTAATACGATTAGTTTCGCTTATAAAGTAATCTTAGTTAGCCTTAAGCTTATTCTCGATCGTATACTTCTAGTTCTTAAATTCCTTATAGGTTCCTAAAGAGAAGATAGGTAGATCTAGGAGCTTATTACTCTTACGTGATCGGTTTCTATCTTCCTATATATCCTCTTAAGCGTTCGAGGCTATACTCTAATTTCTTATTAGCTAAATAATCTATTCCTTATCTTTAAGTATTTCTTAGATATATTAAATATTATAAGTATTCGCGCTTATTATCTTATCTAACTAGTTATTTCTATTAATTAATCTAATATTCTCTTATTCTAACTTTATAATCCGCTACTCTTTTACTATTAATTGTTTAATTAAGTTACCTATAATATTATAGACTTCTTATACGAGCTAGTCTTATTTTTATCTAGTAAGCTTATATTCTTTATAGAATTTATTAAGTAGTTAGAGGGAGTATTCGCGTTCTTTTTATCTTATTAAGATAATTTTCTCTACGCTCTTAATTTCCTAGAGCTTCTTTACGTTCTTATTCTCTTTTATTATAAGTATTAAAGGTTAAGGACGCGCGTATCTAGAGATAATACGTCTAATCTTTCTAAGTTATCTAATTATTCTTATAAGTACTTTTATAAGTTCCTTTCTAGTCTTAATTAGTATAAAGGTAAATATCTTATTATCTAATTCCTCCTTCTTATTATCTTCCTTAATTATAGGTTAAAGGTTTATTCGTACTTCTAAGCGTTAAAGGTTTCGATTCTAGGGTTCGTATTCTAGTATCTCTAATACGATTTATTCTCGTTCTCTTATTATAACTAGTAAGTATCTAGTATAATAGTATATTATTACGTGTATTCTAGGTTTTAGGATTTCTAATTTGTTACGTATTATCGCGACTTTTAGTAAATCTAGGGATCTAGGTTTTTATATAATAAAGTATAAAAGTTCTATAAGTTCGTATATATCTTTATTATCCTTATTAGGATAAAAGTAAAAGGATAATACTTAAATAATATTATAGTATACAGAATATAAAGTAAATAAGAGATCGATATAACTAATTAATAATAAAAGATCTAAGTATAAGGAGAAAAAAAGAAAGAAAAGAAAAGAAAGTATAAGAAGCTAGCTATAAGTAGTTCTTCCTATTACGCTAGTATTTGCTCTCTAAGTATTCTCTATTATACGTATTCTTAGGTAAGTAAATATACAGGGTAAGTTATATATAATTCACCCTACTTAGTAAATTTCTAGTTATATAATCCGGGTTAGTAAGTTATAGTACAGGGTAAGTAAAGTATATATAAGAGAAGTGAGTATATGGCACGTGTCTCGAGTGACTCACGTGAGAACCGTGACATATAGTGACTTTCAAAAGCTTAGAACTGTTCTAGTTCTCTCTTGATATTTGATATTGTTAGAAAATCTCAAATGTCAAAACCTAATTCTCATCTATGTATGATAAGTCCAGCCCAACTACTTCAGTGCCCATAATGGTAGAATAAATGTATATCACGTCAGCTATTTTGCTTGTTATCTACACTTGTTGTTATTTCTCATTGCAATCCCCCCTTCACTCAAAATTATTGGTTTTCAATGTCATAACCTTATCTTTTATGCAATGCCAAATGTGTACATACAATAAAGACAGAGCAAACATCTTAGAAGTAAGTATGGTATGATATCTGCATGTAGACTGCCAATACTTTGTGCCCAGTCCCCTAGTCTGCTAGCACTTTGCCTCTGTCATTATTTATCTGATATACCCCTCCCTTTCTCAAATTGCCACTGCCGAAAGAGAATATGTATAAATCCCATGTTTGTGTCCCATCCAACCTTTTGTCCCTGTAAATTGGTTTCAGGCTCGTCCTCTGAATTTATTCTGGCTTGTGCTAATTGGCAACTGAGGAGATTGAAAGCCACCTCTTGCAAGATAATAGATTCAAAAGCCCTTTCTCATATGCCTAAACATGATGTGCAAGTTCTTGCTTCGTTCTTTTTCGTCATGTTTCCTCTGTTCCTTTTCCCTGAAATCTTCTTTCCTTGAATGGCACAATCCAGACACTGTCACACCCTTTTACTATCCTGCTGCGATCCATGTCCCTGTATGTATGTAAGCATCCTTCTCTGATACTATATCTTCTCTGCACCCAAATTTCCAGGTAGCTCAGTTTGCCTAGGCTAGGTGGGTTGGCATGGCAGCTTGTAACTTCTTCCATCCCCACCTCATCACTCTGTGAACACCCAGACCACCCCTTTTCCATTCATATGTGACCCATAGCAGCACCATTATTTCCTTGCTCTAAGTATATTCGGATCATCGAACTTTTTCTGGCTAGACATAGGTGGATGCCTTTCGGGATAGGAGTGTAGGATCTTTTGACGCCAACTGGTGTATAGTATCAACTAGAAATACCTGTAGAAATTCAGCAATGTATTTGGATGCATTATTTTGCAGTTTTGCATGAGACTATAGCGTAAGGCTGTTTCAAAGGGCTGAACCTGAAGCCATTCGACTTCCAACGCCAGATTGCCTATTCAGTAAAATAGAGTACTACTCTCCTGGAGCACACAGCAGGGTATTTCGGGAACACAAACCTATTTCGAGCATCAAAACAAATGAATAAACCTTCTGGAGAAGCTGAGGCGAGCTGTTATTGAGAGCAGCAGAGACAGACAAGCTGGGACCTCTTGATACTATCGTGGTCGAATTAGGCTACAAACTACAGACAAGTCGTCTTGTACAGAAGTATTATGCCATTCATTAAAGGTCGTTTCCCTCCCATTTCGAGTAACATAGACATCGGCAGAGGAGGAGTTTTGTCGTCAAGTTGCACCAAAATGAAGGAGGTCTAGGAGTGGCTGTCGTCAATAGTAAGTTGATTACCCTCCAAAAACAGGCAAGGAATGCTCACCTAGGCCATGCCCCTGTTGAAATCTCGAAGGAAGGACTAGTATAACAGGTATGAATGCCACTGTCAATGTGAAGGTAATGGAGGGGATAGATAAACTTGCATTAACTATGTAGTTTGTCGACTCTGTTGTGAAGTCGACGGTTGCTCTCGACCACCAAGAAGAGGTAAATGATTGCTGTAGTACCATAAATTCATCTAGTACTCTGGGAAGATTGCACTTCGAGGTAGAAGAAGGGCATGTATGGATATTAACGTTCAAGAGAAAGTAATGCAGCTATTAAGTAGATCATTCAGTTGAAACAATGAATGTTAAGCAGTACCCCCGGTACTCAATTACTACTAATACCCCTGTTCGACGACGTGGGAGGGCAAGCTCCTGCACTAATCAGTTGCAGCACACAAAGCTTTTCGCCTGCACGACTTCTTCCCCTTCCCTTTTCAATCACACACACTTCCTCGTCCATCAACAACACCAACTCCACATCAACAAGAATCACAAATCTTCATTCAATGAATGAATATCATCATTCAAAGCAAAATCATTTGATTGCTCAAAAGTAAGTCTCCATTTGTACGTTCCTTAGATCTGCCTGCACTGCATCTGCCGGTCGGGGGCCAGTGGCCACTTCGACAGCAAACCCATCACTTCATCATTACTCCACCAATTCTTCATCAATCCATTAACGGCAATCAAGAATATCAACTGGTAGGTAGGATAGTGATCCTGCAAAGAGATCTTGACGTGTTCTTTGCTTGTGGTTTGAGAAAAGTCGCTGACGTCCATAGACATACTGCTTGCAGGCAAGAAAAGAATGGTAAGTTCCCTCTCCAATCCTTCTACTGTTCACAGCATCATCTTCGTAAGTTATCCCTCCCTTCTTCATCTACAATGCATTCGAAAATGCCGCTGTCAACGTTCTTCGACTTTTGCTAATCTCCAAGCAGCATCATCAGATCTAGACGTGCAACGGCTTACCTCTTTGTAAGTAACTCACTGAATCAAGATCTTATCATAGCTGACATCTCTCTAGTAACAGCCAGCTCCTGAGCATTCTTCTGCTCAGGGAGAGTTGATGCTCGTCCAATCTAATCGTCAACATGTCACAGACGAGTATCAACTCTCCCACCCTCATATGGGTCGACTCCAATAACGGCATTGTCACTTTCTCCAAGCAAAAGGTAGCTGTCCGAGTATGAGGATGGCATCGTATTGCCTAGTACGAGGATCGCTGCTCGCCCCTACACAGAAGACGATAATGTAGTTTGCATTGCCGGACTAGGACAATTGCATGACTATGAGGATGGCATTGCGGCTTTGCATAGTCTAAGACAAGTCCACACACCATGAAGACGGCATAGCTGCTTTGCCTAGCAACCAACAAGACCTCTCACAGCAACATCGTGAGTGGGGCACTTTCCTTTCCTTTTTTGACATGAAGCTGCAGAACCACTAACAATTTCCAGAGACAGAATCAGTAAGTGACCCATCCTTTTATTTTCCCTTTTCAGAACCAAACTTCATGATCACTAACTGCTTTTCAGGCCCCCTCACGAGTATGTAAAGCATCCTTTTGAAAACGAAACTGCAGAACAACTAACTGCTTTTTAGACATCAGACCATGCCCTCCCCAGATGGGCCATCTTCTTGGCGTCTGATTCATCCAAGTTCATGACCGGCTCCAACGTATTGATCAACGGAGGTTACACCTTACATCCTCACCCATCTGACTTCGTTGAGTAAGGCTTTTCATACTCCCTTTTCCAACTCCTGATATATCTGCCAGCACTGGCTTGTTGTAGCGTCCAGAACCAGAACTGATCTCTATCTAGTACAGCCAAAGCCAAAGTTGGGCATCCATGACCAACAACCCAATTGTACTCACTGCGGTATGTTCTCTTTAGCTCTTCAAGTAACCTTTCACTGAAAACTCAAGACTAAAGCTTCTCAGGCATCAAAAGCCGCATGCAAGAACGTCCTGGATCCAAGTTTTGTTACACGACTGATTGAAGCTCCCACGGGGGAGCTCCAGGTAAGCTTTCCTATATATTTTCTTTAGTGGTAGAATCTGTCCTAACACAAGCTAGCCCAAGATGGAAAGTTATCAATACGAAGCGGAATGCTGATGGGTGACACGATCATCAACGCCAAACGTGACGAGCTGCTTTGAAAACAACCTCCGCACGCTGATGGGTGACACGATCATAAACGCAAAACGTAACGAGCTGCTTTGAAAACAACCTCCGCCCGCTGATGGGTGACACGATCAACCTTGACTTTAGTGTCTCATGATATATCCCACGGGGGAGCTCCAGGTAAGCATCTTTCCTATATATTTTCTTTGGTGGTAGAGTCTGTCCTAACGCAACCTAGTCTAAGATAGCCAATAAAGCTATCAAAAGCCGCTTGCAAGAATGTCTTAGACCCACATTTTGTGACACGACTAGTTGAAGCTCCAACAGCGGAGCTCCGTGTAAGCATCTTTCCTGTATATTTTCTTTAGTGGTATAATGTGTCCTAATGTGAGCTAGTCTAAGAAGATTAATACAAGCTATCAATGCTGATGGGTGACACGATCAACCTCGACTTTCATAGGAGGCAACCACTGGTATCGTCCATCTAGACCATGATGATCAGGAGGTCATTGAATGCATGATCGAGTTCCTTTACACCCGCGACTACAACGATAACCGACAGGGAAAGACGAGTCTGCCCACCCAGCAAGCCAAGGAAAAGTGGGAAGATCGCCAGTCAAAGTCTTTATTGCACTTTAGTGTCCCACAGAATATCCTATGAGGGAGCTCCAGGTAAGTATCTTTCCTATATCTTTTCTTTGGTGGTATAATCTGTTCTAACATTAATAGGTCCAAGACGGCAAACAAGGTTATCAATACGAAGCAGAATGCTGACGGGTGACACGATCAATCTTGATTTTAGTGTCCCACAGAATATCCAAAACAAGATTGGGGCATTCGCAGTTCGGCGTGGGATTCAAGTTGAAAATCTCCGCCAGCTACCGGAGTTGTCAGAAACACTACCAAGAAGAAGAAAGAGATATCCTGGAGCCTGGAGCCGCTGATGGGTGACACGATCAGCCTTTACTTCAACATAACACAAAGCCTAAAGAACAAAACAAAGTCAGAGCATTCGCTGTTCGCCAAGAAATTGAAGTTGATAATTCTGGAGCCGCTGATGGGTGACACGATCCGCAACGAGCAGAATAGAATCGGAGCATTCGTTGTTCGGCATGGAACCGAAGTTGATTCTGGAGCCGCTGATGGGTGACACGATCCGCAACGAGCAGAATAGAATCGGAGCATTCGTTGTTCGGCATGGAACCGAAGTTGATTCTGGAGCCGCTGATGGGTGACACGATCCGCAACGAGCAGAATAGAATCGGAGCATTCGTTGTTCGGCATGGAACCGAAGTTGATTCTGGATCCGCTGATGGGTGACACGATCAGTCTTTACTTCAACACCAAGCGCAACGAGCAGAATAGAATCGGAGCATTCGTTGTTCGGCATGGAACCCAAGTTGATTCTGGATCCGCCGATGGGTGACACGATCAAGCCTGGCCTTGCTCAAACAGCGGCAGGTAAAAAGAGAAGGAAATCTTCTGAGCTGCTGGGAGAACAAGACGAAGGTCGCCCCTTCAAGTGCAAAGTGCCTCGTACAACACCCAACAGGGGGGTGGGGGAGGGAGAAGATGAAATAAACGGGGATGGGGGTGTGTAGAGTCTAATATGGGAGGATGGTGGAGGATACATGCAATCAAGGGGGTGGAGGAGGTAGATGGAGAAGGAAGGGGGGGTCTCTCACTTATTCGTTCAATGGCCACATCTATTCCACGACTTCATTCAAAACGATCATAAGAAATATAGCTCTTTCTTTCTTTCACATAAATCTCTACAGTGTCCAAGACCCCACTCAATCTCCACCAGATGAAAACAACAAAGATGCTCAACAGGCAATACACGTAGATGGATGAAAAGTGATCTCACAAATACAGTCTTCCTTCCATCCTCTCTCCCTCTCCCTCTCCCTCTCCCTCTCCCTCTCCCTCTCCCTCTCTCTCTTTCCCTTTCCCTTCCCCTTTCCCTTTCCACAAACACCTAAATAATACAAGGTTCTCCAAAAGGAAACCCAAATCCCTTTAAGACTCCAGTCCAATCCATTCCATCACCCGGGTATCTTTCCAACCGACCATCCGTCCAAACCCAAATTCCAAATTCCAAATTCCAAATTCCCCAACTCCTTCCTCCCCTTCACAAAATCAAGACATGATCCCCGCAACCACCACCATGACACCAGCATAGATGCCCGAGCAGATCAGCCAGTCCCGGGACAGGGTATGGCGGCCCACGAGGCCAGCGATGAACAAGGCACCGACGAGGCCCGACGCCACGAGGAGGACGACCGTCATGCGGCCCAGGAAGCCCGGGATGACGGAGAAGGTCAAGATGGGCGCGAGGACCGAGATGGCTACGGCGGCAGCGAGGCCTGGGAGGGTGGGCTGGAGATTGATGGATTGGCGGACGTAGACTGGCGGTGGCATTTCTGGGACGTCATGGGCTCTTGCTCTTTCCTTGTCGCTGCTGCACAGAGATACGAGATCGTCTGCTGGGTCCAGGAAGCGCGTTTCTGATTCGGCGATTAGCCGTTCAGTGTTGAGGTATGCACGGTATTGCGAGATGTCCTCTGCGGCTGGTGCTTCGAGACCCTGGGTTGAGTTGAATGATGAGAGTGCTTGGTCTAGAGTTGGTAAGTAAACGAATCATACTCTATATGTGTGGATTGGCTTACTGTATTGACCAAGTTTGTAGCCGATTTTCCCCAGCACATCTACTTTATGCCACTGTAGTTCTCCACCAGTCTGAGCTGCCAGTCTCCTTGAAGCTGGGATGATCTGGCCCTTGGTTCGACGAGATTGAGTGTCGGCGTTATCTAAGCGATGCAATTGCTCTTCTAATTCGCTGATCTCGTCCTGAAGATGGAGTAATAACCGATGGTTGAGAGCCTCGAATTTTCGATACATGGGCTTGATTCTCTGAGGATCTTCTTCTTCCTCGTCGGCGTTCCTATGTGTGGATAGTCGCGATGCCAAAAGCTCATAGCCTGTCACAGGTATTTTCTCTCCTCGTGGTAGACTTCGATGTCGGACATGGTTATAACGTGGACTCAGAGCACTGGTGGGCAAATGTGGTAAGACGGCTGTACCGCGCTGCATGTTCGGCGTTCCAAAGGAATGTGCATTCGCATGAAGATCCTGTCTCTGCTGTGCGGCTGCTAACTGAGAGGCTATTTTCTCAGAGGCTCGATCGTTTGATGCTATCGGAGTTTCCGCCTCATCGTTTCCCTCGACACTTCTTTCCGGGCTCGTACTTCGGTCAGTATCATTATCTGCAGCCGGCTCTGAGATGTCATCGCCATGGTAGCTTGACGAAGAAGACGTCGAGGCATTTCCGGGTTGCAGATGTGGCGGGAGAGATGATCCGGGAAATGGGTTCTCTGGTGTACTATGGTACCATTGAGATCCAACCGGTTGATCATGTTCTTCCTCGTCGTCGTCCTTCTCGAGGTACGCGAAAACATCGGGTGGGTCCGGACAAGCAGGAGACATGGGCGCCTCTGGGATATCTTCCGGTTTTCCAACACTGGACCGTTTGCTTATGGATGCTTGGGTTACGGTGGAGTTACTTCCGCTCGATCCACTGGATTGATTGGTGGTTGTGGTCAGAGCAGTGAGGTTTGAAATGACCGACGGCGAAGTGAGTCGTCCTCTTGCGGTTCTGTGATCCTGCACATTATCCTCCTCTGACGAACCCGACGACGAACTGGTGCTGTGGTTCGACATGGTCCTTCTGTGTCGCAAATGCGACGAGCCCGATCCGTGGTCTCTGGCCGAGGCAATCGTTGCACGCCGAGTACTCGCTGTCTTGCTCTTGGACTTCGCATGTTTCCCCGTACTGGACGACGACTTGTGCTTCTTTGACTTTTCCCTCTCTTTCCCCATGTTGGCCTTCAACGGAGACATGGAATCGTGGGGTATTTTGTGGTGACGGCTGTCTCTGTGGAATTCTTCTTCTCTGCTGCCCCTCGTATTTGAGCGCGGATCGTCCTCACATGCTTCAAGGATGGCTTCGACGGAGGGAGCTATGAACTTATTTGCCATGGTTCCAAGGGATGGAGTGAATTGGGCGAGAAATGCTGGGGAATTGTCAGCACCTATATTGCCAAAAGCAAATCCATATGACGAGATAAGGGAGCGAAGGGTGTCCAGCAAGCCATACCTGGGTTCTGGTTTCTAGCTGTCTGGCGGTGTACTTCCGACGATGCATGCGCTACAGTGCGAGTGCGACAACCATATCGGATCTTGTGAGAGTGTAGGAGGAGTGAAGAGAAGAGGAGGGACGAACATGATCATGGTCGACGGATGTCTCGCAAGGGCTCTCGTAATAATAAGGATAAGTAAGGATGGAGGAATGGGAGTGTGAGCTTTGCCTCCTCCTCCTCCTCCTTCTCCCCCTCCACCGGGTCCAGGATTATTGTCGACGTAAGTGTGGCAGATTGATGCCAGAGCCCGTGAGCACTCCTGAACTGAGTTCCAAGCCGGTTTCAAGTATTTCTGGGGACGGAAGGGAACCCCTGGCCAGATCCTTAAAAAAGGGGGGTCGTGAGACCAAATCAGCGACCGAGTGAGTGAGCCACAGCCTACAGGGCAGGTCGTAGGGCGGTCGGCCGTCGCAGGTGCCAGGGAGTGCTGTAACAGGCACAGGGTGTCAGGATAACCTAACCCAGCCTGGGGAAGAGGAAGAGCTTGGAGCTTGGGCTTCGGCTTCGAAACTTTCAACAACCTCTCGACAACATCTTCAAAGTTTGTTTGCGGTCCATCGAGCCTCTACTTGCATCGCCCTCCCGGCCCTGGGCGACGTGCTCCTTTTCTACAGCACAGTCAGGACAGTCAGTACACCATCTGCCCCCCATCAGCAGGAAGTATTCGCCTCTGTCATGCATCCGGCAGCCAATACACGATCAACACATACCGTCAACTGCGTCTTCTCGAATCGGCTTTGCACGACTGCAGACGCCCGCATTGCCGTCACCTCCCCAATCCTGCTTCGGCCAGATATATAGAGTGGGCTATCCGTTCGTACCCAATTGTCATCTACTGCCACCATCCTCCCAATGGCCCGGATCCCTCCAATCGTCCTACGCAGATACCTCTTGGGGAACCACGTTTCCCCACGAGGATGTCTGCGCATAAGGGTACAGCCGTCTGCGAGATCGCTGTACGCACCATGTCCCGCCATCTCACGAGCTCTACACACGAGCACCGATGCGGCAGAGTCGACCCCCACGATTCCCTTTCGCAAGCAGCTGAAGGAAGAGGCGAAGAAGCGCAAAGCAGAAGGGCTCGGCGCGAAGAAGGCCAAGGTTGATAACCAGGCGCTGGAGGATTGGGAGCTGACGGTGGGAATCGAGATCCATGCGCAATTAAACACGGCGCGCAAGCTCTTTTCATCGGCCGCTTCAACCATCAATGGCGAAGCCAATACTCATGTCGCATACTTTGACGTGGCAATGCCAGGGTCGATGCCATCATTTCAGAAGGAAACCCTAATACCTGCTATCCGTGCAGCTCTAGCGCTCAACTGCAACCTTCAACAGTCCAGCCGATTCGACCGGAAGCATTACTTCCATTGGGATCAACCGTCGGGCTATCAAATCACTCAATACTACGAACCGTTCGCAAAAGATGGCTACATTACACTGTATGCGCATGACGGGATTGCGAAGGAGGATGGAGAGCAGATCAAAATTGGCATAAAGCAGGTTCAGATGGAGCAAGACACGGCGAAGACCATCTCGCAGCCGGGAGACATACACCTCTTGGATTTCAACCGAGTTGGTCTGCCATTGATCGAGATTATAACTTTACCACACATTCACTACCCAAGTACAGCAGCGGCGCTGGTTCGGAAGGTCCAGATCATGTTGAACGCCGTGGATGCTTGCGTTCTGGGTATGGAATCAGGTGGGTTACGGGCCGATGTCAATGTGTCGGTACGAAGACGAGATTCCGATGATTCCAGTAACAATCATTCATATGCTGGAGTGAAGGGACTCGGACAGCGGACGGAGATTAAGAATTTGAGTAGTTTCAAGGCTGTTGAGGATGCCATTATTGCTGAACGTGACCGTCAAATTGAGGTTCTTGAAGCTGGTGGAGAGGTTGCTGGTGAAACACGAGGTTGGACCATTGGAAGCTCTGAGACGCGAAGGTTGAGAGGAAAAGAGGGGGAGGTTGATTACAGGTACATGCCAGATCCAGATCTTGGCCCTGTGATCATTAGTCCCGATTTGATCGAGCATTTACGCGATAATCTGGGCGTGTTGCCGGATTCTGAAATCGACATCTTGACTGAAGAATATGGGCTCACCGTCAAGGATGCGATGTCTCTTGTCGCATTGGACAATGGAGGAAGAGTTGAGTACTTTCGAAACGTCGTTGATCTTCTTACACCAAGTGGAGATATGTCTGAGATGAAGCGCAATGGCAAGATATGCAGTAATTGGGTATTACATGAGATGGGTGGTCTCGTATCAGATACTGGAGCGACTGCAAGTGATCTTCAATTTACCGATGAAGGTGGCTGTCTTATTTCAGCCGAACAGTTGGCAAATATCATACAGTATCTCGAGTTGAAGCAAATTACTGGAAAGACGGCGAAGAAATTACTCGGAACACTTTTTGAAGACGCCTTGACAGGCGATTCGAGGAATGTCAAAGATATTATTGAAGAGGAGGGTCTATGGTTCCGACCAATGTCTCCTGAGGAGTACGAAGAGTTGGCTCGAAGTATACTGGATATGACAGTTGTAGAGCAGATTCTCAAGGGCCAAAAGGGAAAGATCATGTTCTTGGTTGGACAAATGATGAGAAACGGCGAGGAAGGTCGAGTCGATCCACAAGAAGCGAAGAAAGTCGTTGAACGAATCGTCGAAGACCATAGAACATAGATACGCATCCACTCTACGAAATGAAGATATACATAATACGCGATCTTGGCCGTTGGCAGGCGACGGCGATTGAATGCAACTAGGAGACCTAATCTTTCAAATTTAGCTTACATTCCATCAAGTAATCGAACATCTCTTCGGACTTCCTACCTTGGTTGTTGACTTGACCGATCGCAGTACATTCATGATGCCATTATGCAGTCTTATCGCTGCAGAGTATGACGGAGGTTGTGCTCTTGCAGATCATTACCCTGCAAAATGCGAGTTGGCCGTTCTGTCAACCAACCAACAAACAGACAATCTCCATGGGGTTACACTTCCAGATAATATCAGAAGTAGCATCTCCGATAAAGGGGTTTTGACATAAAACTCCTGAGGTTTGTTATCTATTCTGTCGTAGCTATAAGTATAGAAATTGATTTCATTTGCGTCTTTTCGTTGTTATTGAACGTCGCCGTACAGCATGGCCGACACAAACGGTATTCAGGTTCTCGATCAAGGGGTTGGATATGGGATCGTTGTAGGAATTGGTGCTTTCTTCGCAATTATGATGTAGGCGCCCACTTATGAACTGTCATATCACACACTAACCCTCCCAGGCTTGCAATCACCTATCTCCAAAATCGATATACCTCATACTCTACCAAACAAGCTGAAGAATTCAACACGGCTTCTCGCAGTGTCAAGCCGGGATTGATTGCTGCTGGAATTGTCAGTTCTTGGACATGGAGTGCAACTCTTCTCACATCCTCTACTTTCGCTTATAGCTATGGAATTTGTGGACCGATGTGGTAAGTTTTCTTGGATTGATGTGATCGTTATGGAGGCTAAAATAGATAGGTATGGTGCGATGGGAACATGGCAGATTCTTCTGTTCGCTTTGATCGCCATTAAGATCAAAGCCAATACTCCTGGAGCTCATACATTTCCCGAGATCGTGCTATCCAGACATGGCAAGATTGCACATCTGATCTATCTTTTCTACGGATTCGCAACGAACATGCTTGTTGGGGCTTGTTTGGTGCTTGGTGGAAGCCAAGTGGTGGCAGCTCTTTCTGGAGTCAATGTCTACGGAGCATGTTTCTTGATTCCATTAGTCGTTGCCGCATATGTCATTGCAGGTGGTCTGCGAAGTACTTTTATCGCCGACTATACACATACGGCCATTTTATTCGTGGCCATATTCGTTTTCGGCTTCAGCGTGTATTCGACGAATCCAGCTATCGGAAGTCCAAGCAAATTCTACGATCTCTTGGTGGATGCAAGTGCCAAGATGCCAATCAAGGGCAACAAAGATGGATCATATCTGACTTTCAAATCGAACGATGGCCTGGTCTTCGCCATCGATATCTTCGTGGCTGGTTTCTCAACCGTCTGGCTCGATCAAGCATACTGGCAACGGGCCATTGCATCTCGACCTGAAACGAGCGTGAAAGCATACATCTTTGGCGGGATAGCATGGTATGGGATCCCATTTGGCTTTGCTACCGCGATGGGACTTGGTTGTGCAGCACTCACAGGAAATACTGCGTTCCCAACATATCCTGAACCACTTTCTACTGCTCAGAACGGTGCCGGTCTTTCGTCTCCTGCCACGGCTATCACGCTGCTTGGTAAAGGCGGAGCTGGGCTGATGCTGCTGTTACTTTTCATGGCTGTCACATCGTCGACGAGTGCAGAATTAATCGCCGTCTCTTCACTTCTCACCTTCGATGTCTACAAGACATATATCCGACCGAGAGCAACCTCTACCGAACTCGTCGCCATCTCACATTACGGCATCGTGCTATATGCCGTAGTCCTCGCGGCATTCTGCTGTATCCTAAACGCCGCATCCATAAACCTCACATGGCTGCTCACCGTTCTGGGCATCATCGTGGGCGGTGCATCGATCCCCATCGGTCTAATCCTCCTCTGGTCCCGCATGTCGACACTGGCCGCCATCCTCTCACCATGGATCGGCTTCTCATGCGGCCTGATCTCCTGGTTCACAGTTGCGAGCCAGCGATCTGGCGAGATCAGTATCCTCAGCACGGGCGACGCCACGAATGCCGTGGCTGGGAACGTGACGAGCTGGGGCGTGGGTGCCGTCTGCGCCGTCGTGATCAGTCTCCTCGCGCCTGGGAAGTGGGAAGCCACGGACGAAGAAGCGCTGAGGCGGCGAGAGAAGATCGACGGCGTCGCTGTGAGAAGTGCAGATGCTATGGGGACATCTTCGCCTTCACCTCCTGGAAGCAGCGATATCGTCACGTCTGGTCTTGGTGCTCACGAGGGAGAAGACGAGGAGAAACACCCATCACCACCACCGCACCCCGATCCCGATCCCGATCCCGATCCTACAGGCAACGCCGTCGTCGACTTCCTGGCCCAGTCACACATCACGCCCATGTCGGAACCGGAAATCCAGCGCGCGACCCGGCTGGCCGTCGGCTTCAACGTGCTCTTTCTCGTCGTCGCCATCCTCTTCGTCCCGTTCACGCTCTTTGGCGGCGGCTGGATCTTCCCCCGCCCATTCTTCGTCGGCTGGTGTGTCGTTAGCTTTCTGTGGGTCTGGTGCTCCATGGTTATCTGCGTCGTCTGGCCTGTGGTCGAGAGCTGGGCTACGATCTGGGGGATTGGGAGGGGTGTTTGGAGGGATGTTTTTGTGCGGGGGAGTGGGAGGGGGAGGGTGTGAGTTGGGAGAGCAGAGGAGGGGAAGGGTGTGGTAGATTAAGTAGTTGGTTTGTCAACGAATGGATGCTTGGCTTTTTAGCACCGTTTCGTCCGTCACCAGTTGGTGGTTTACGTCCCTTGCGGGATAGGGTTATACTGGTACTATTTTTACTGCTCATTAGGGCCGTGGTCTCCTTTTTCGACAAGTTCCGAGTACCTAGGTAGGTAAGTGAATGAACGAGGGCTTAAGTGAGCAAAAAAATGGGTCAGCTGCCACTTTCCTATTCTTCTTTTCCTCTTCTTTTCTCCCCAAGTTTCATCTCGCATAGCCTAACTGTCTACGCATCTATACAACGATGGATAGCGAAAGTCAAAGCCGGTCGCTTTGTCGGCTCGGTATATCCACCACGTCAACGTCCCGAACTTCTTACACTCTCACCTACCTACCGAGCTACAGTACTTCGACGCACGTTGCTGATTCTAAGCTACCCAACAGGAGGTACCTGCCTACTCTTCAAAGACAAGTTTATCTGCAGATCACAGGTCGCAAATCGCATCACATCTCATCATCTGTACACGCACAAGCGAGCAAATAAAGCCCAGTTATTCATCAAATCATTAGAGTATATTCATTACAGTTTTTAAAGTCTATCCATGCAAGCCGTCTAAATTTTCCCAGCCCTATCTGTCCGTCTACTTGAAGACCGTCTTCAGCTGGTCCAAGCCCCAGCCGGCATTCAGCGCCAGCGAGAGGAGATATCTCGACTTCTGCGGATTGAAGAAGCCGCTGCCGACGGCATTCTCGTAGCCGCCGTCGACGAAGCCATCCTGGGACCGGTGGCTCCACACGAAGATGGTGCCGTTCTTCTCGTACGCCGACGCGGCGGCCTCACGACCAGCACTCGTCCAGCCGCCAGCTCCCATCCCAGCCATGACCAGCCCCTTGGATCCGCTCTCGACAGCGGCGTCGACGAGCGCCGGGTTGAGCTGCTGGTAGCCGTACAGGATATCGACCTGGGGCAGCGCGGTAGTGTTGGCGACGTCGAAGAAGGGCTTCCCGACAGGCAGGGCCGGGGCGTAGTAGAAGACGGGCTCGAGGCTGAGGAAGACGCCCAGGTAGCCCTGCTCGACGGCGCGGAACGTGTCGAGCGAGTTGGCGTTCGTCTTGGTCGTGTAGTAGGCGCTCGCGATGCGGTCGTTCAGCACCACCATGGTCCCGCGCCCGACGGCTGACGGGCTCGCCGCGAGCGTCACGGCTGCGAGCAGGTTGATGGGCCCGTCGGCTGAGATGGCCGTCGCGGGCCGCATGGCTCCTACGATGACGACGGGCTTCTCGCTGCGCGTCGTCAGGTCCATGAAGAAGGCCGTCTCCTCCAGCGAGTCGGTGCCGTGCGTGATGACGACGCCCTGGATGTACGGGTCCGCCAGCGCCGCCGTCACTTGCTGCGTGAGGTTGAGCAGGATCGTCGGCGTGATGGAGCCCGAGTCGACGTTCGACACTTGCACCCCGTTCACGTTGCTGATGTTCACGATGGACGGCACGGCGTCGATCAGCACCTGGATCCCTAACGCGCCCGCTGTGTAGCCCGTCACGGCTGTGCTGGAACTCGCTGACCCGGCTATGGTCCCGCCTGTGGCGAAGATGGTGATGTTGGGCAATGAGGCATTGTAGGTCGATTGCCGGGCGTGCAGGAAGTGTGCTGCTTGTTCCGAGTGGTCGAGCAGCGTTGGAGCCGCGGCGACGAGGAGGGGAGCGAGGAAGAGGTTGAGGAGGGTGGAGGAGAACATGGTGAGAGGTGAGAGGAGGGGGGAGAGAGGTAGAGAATCAAAGAATTCTTACTTGGGAATCAAAAGTACGGGGGGGTGACTTGGACTCTTTATATGAGGATGGATCCCTTCCTCTCTTCCTCTCTTCCTCTCTCGTTGCTCCGTCAGAAGCGGAACAGGAACAGGAACAGGAACAGGAAGAGTGGGATGGGAATAATCTATTGAAATTTTCTCTCTCTTCCCTTCTCCATCTCATCTCTTAGATTTGGATCGAGGGGAGCGAGCTAGAGCTTTCAAGCTAGGTTAGGTGACTGTACAGCTAGGTAGCTGAGTACTTTTTCCCAAAGCCAAGACCATAACTTGGCTAGCTAAGCTCCCTCTTATCGCAGCTATCACTGTCGTTCTCTCGCTCACGCCGAGCTGATTCCTTCCCTCTCGTCATAGATAAGCAAGGGTAGCGAGCACCACACTACCAAAAAACCACCCAGCTCGCCTAATTTATGTATGCGATGTGTGTTCGTTATTCGTGGTGCCAAGTGATTAGCTGTGCTCTACCGAAGTATGCTGGTAACCCTGCCCTTGCTCGCGGGGTTCAAGGCTAGGTAGGAGAGGACTCCTCCCCATATCTCACCTGGGCCCTGGCACATGTTCGGGAGGGTATTCGTATGTATTGTATTTCGTACCTACCCTACGTCCTGTATGTATTGTACGCCCTTCCCTCTACTTCGGGATTGGCTATGCTATGATGGGTCTTCTCGTATGGCATGATATTGCACGACAATGCATGCGCAAGGCACCACCACCACCGGGTGGGTGGACACTGGACACTGGACACTGGACAGCTGGAAGATCTGGTGAAGTCCGGTTCGGTACTCGGGATTCTGTTCTGTTCATTTGTGTTTCTTCTCGCGATGTGATGTGATGTGATGCCGTTGACTGACTAAAAGACAATTATTCGTCTCCGGGCGGAACGAAACTCAAACCCAGATACTTTTCTTCTTCTTTGCCTTTGCCTTTGCCTTTGCCTTTGCCTTTGCCTTTGCCTTTTGCTGATTGTTTACCCTTTAAGCTTATCTACCCACGTACTCTTATCGCGACGAGAGGAGAACTCAATCCTCGACATGTTTCTGCTCTGCTGTAATAAACTTACTCCTCTACAGCACAGGACGTATAATCCCGACTTACATGTTACATGTACCTTTCCCCCAATCTCCAAATCCCCAGAAGAAAAGCGCAAGCCGATCGCAATCTCTTATTTCCGCTGCCCTGTTGAACCTTAACCCTCTCTCCCTCCCTCCCTTCTAGAACCCATCCACAAAGATAAGAAAGAAAACGAGAGCGGAGAGGAGAAGTTCATGAACAGGCCGACCGCCCGAATCCCGGGGATGATTATTGATTGATGGGTCACGACTCACGATTATTTCATCCCACTCCCACTCTTCATTGGATCCCTTTTTTCTTTCTTTTTTTTGTTCTCGAAAGATCCACCGACCCTTCTTTCCATAGCATGCACGGACGGAGAATGATCCCCGTCATAGATAAGGAAGAGAAAGAGAAACTCAGGTACCGGTACCGGTACCGGCGGACCGACAGTGGTGTGGTGTGGGCTAGCATACGGGCACTGTACCTCGAATCCTCGATAGTCACTATATGTTATGCGTAACTTCAATTGGCAACAGGGAGAGCCAGACGCAGGAAAAGCAGAAAGAAAAAGAGCTAGCCAGCCAGCACTTTCGCTCTCACATAGAGCAGAGCAGAGTAGAGTAGAGTCGAGTCGAGTAGGTACGGAGCAGGGCTTCCACAGCGCGGATTAGTATTTTCTCTTTCTGATTTCCGCTACCTGTCTGTGCTGTTGCTAGCGGGGGTCTGGTTGTCGTATACATACTGTATACATACTGTATGTATGTACCGTCGAAGCAGCACGGCTGGGAGATTCTTCAATTGTCTCGTTCTTTGGTTCTCTCTCTGTCTACTACTGTACGAGCTGAGTACATACATGCACGTGTTAGTATGCAAAATAGAGTTTTGCTCGCATGAACGAACAACCGCTTACACCCCCTGTGGCCTGGCCCTGGTGAACGGGTACTTATCTTTGCGAGGAACTACCGAATACTGTACAGTCAGTGAGGAGGGAAGACATGAAGGATCAAGACAAATCACATCTCGTCATCCTACTGATGCTAATGCTTATGCTCATCTCACATCTGTCATGCCGGGATTTAATCACTCCATGTCCATAGATATGCACGAGAGGGAATGGCATAAAAAAATATCCTGGAAAGATTCACTTCAACTCCTACGGTACTCCAACATATACTGTACGTACGCCTGCCCGCCCGCCTCATCAACCAATTATCATGACACGCCGAGAAAAAGAAAGAAAAAGAGAGCTACGACTACAAAAGCGATATAGGTAGCTACAAGAGAGAAGAAGAAGGAAAAGAATGTAAAGTGGTCGTGTTAGTGTAAAGTTGTCAAGTATAAATCGCCTCTTGTTCGTAATCTCGTTCCTGCTCATCCTCCACCTCATCCAAGAAGCCCAATCCACTATCGTACCTCCTCTTCGGTTTCATTTTCCTCGCCATCACGGGCGTGGTAGCCTTCCCCTCCTTCCCCACACCCATCCCCGTCGAGGGTTCACCACTCAGATAGCCCATGCCCAGATCCAAGACCTTGGACAACTGCTCTCTCATGCCCAGAATCACGATCCGCGCACGGCTCTTCTCCTGCTGGACCTCATTCCTCAAATCCGTATTCTCGCCCTCAAGGAGGGAATTCTCCTTCTTCAACCCTTCGATCGACTGCTGCGCCTCTCGCAGCGCATCATTGACGTCACAAATCTCACTTCTCAGCGCAGCTTCGCGATCTGAAGCTTCGTTCAGACACTCGTCTTTGGCCTCGCACACCTCGCGCATCTCTTCGCCCTTCTCGAGTGCAGCTTGCAGCCGCCTCGAGAGTTCCGCGACGAGCATCTCGTTCCCTTCGTTATCGGCGCGCGTGAAATCGTGTTCGAGCACTTCATCGTTAAACCGCTCTGTTGATTCGCGTTCTAGTTGCTCGATGAGCCGCTCTAAACCTGAAACTTCGTCGCGGTATCCACGGAGGGCGTCTTGTAAGCGTGAGTTGCTGATGTCTTTCTCTTCGATCTCGGTGCGTAGATCCGAGACGACGCAGGTAGCGAGGTGGAGTTCGTTCTGGCAGTCGCGCAGTGCGTCGACGCGCGTGTTTAGTTGTTGCCGGATTAGCACTTCTTGGTCATGGTACTGATCGATCGTATTATCCTGCTCTTTGGTTTTTGTGAGGAGCACACGGATACGCGTTACCAACATCGAGAGCAGTTTATCATTCTCAAATCCCTCGACGACTTCCCCGGGAGTGAGGTATTCAAGATCAAGGCGAGCTTGGCGGAATTGTGTAGCGATGGTAGAAATGATTTCATCAGGTCCGCCTGGGTATCCGAGATGTAATATCTCGTTATTCAGGGCGTCGAATGCTTGGCCACGTTCGACAGATTGCGATTGTGTGAGTGCGAGTTGGGTGAGTACCGTATCAAGAGCCGCATCTAGAGTTGAATGATCATGTGAATCATTGACCGGGATGAATTCTGATAGCTTCTCCTCGAGACGAGAATGATGGTCCTCCTTGAAGGCGATAGCCGAATTCAGATTGGCGATCTCAGACTGCAGATCTCGTAGCTGAGTCTGGAGTGCGATGTTCTCAGCATCAGGAGAAGTTTGAATCCCCGAAGACACGATCCTGCAAGGTGTGTTGGGTAGAGTACTGGGCGGAGAAGGAAAGGAGACATTGAGCCGGGTAGGTGTAGTCACCACCTCGTCATCATCATTCATACTGAAATCCTCATCGTAAGTCGTTATCATAAAATCATCGTGGTCGTTAGTCTCGTCTTCATGGAACGGATCACGAGCCGCCATGGTCCAGTTGGGATCCCAGTTCCCCTCCTTCTGTTGCAATTCCGCTTTAAGTCCTGCGATCTGCTGCTCAAGTTCTTCCACCCGGCTACTGAGTCGAGTATCTGTGGATGTCGATGTTCCGAACTCGACTTCTAGTTGACTTGCGATCTCGTGCTCGTCTCGCATACTCTGCATTTCTGCATCCTTGAGCTCCAACTCATTCCTCAACCTTTCAACCTCTCTTCTTCTGCTTCGGGCTTCATGTCTCTTGTCCAATTCGATACTGTTCACTTCCTCACTAAGTCGATTTCTCCTCAACCGTCGCTTGACGCGTCCATCAAGAACCTGTCGCAGAGGAGCGAACTGTAAAGTTCCAGAAAGTGGCGCGTCATAATGGGCTCTATTCGAGACGGTAGTACTGGAGAGAGGAGTTGTAGAATGTCGTCTTCTAGAAGTCGTGGATGCGAGCGAGGTGCGTCGAATAAAAGGAGTGAGTCCTGAAGATGTAAGGTCCTCTGTGATAGCAGGACCTGGATCCGAGAAGCGAACGCGTTTCTTGCTTCTTTTTGGTGTTGATGGTGGTGTTGAGATGCCGTGGATGTTTCGTGAGTTTATTCTTGGTCCTGCGCTACTTCTCCTCTTCCTCCGTACGGCGATACTCCTATCATCGTCAATATCGATTGTTGGTGGGTGGTCGAGGTCCGTCATGATGATTGTTTTGTTAGTTGGCCCGGTGATGTGAATATTGTAGAAGCATAGGAATAAATTAATAGGTACGTATACGTGTACAAGTAGAGTTAAATGAGGAAGATCATGAGAATGAAGAAGAAGAGAAAGAGGATGCTTCAAAAATCTGCCTTTCTCAGACGCGGTTTCGGTTGCTCGAGCATTTACTCCAGGCCACATTCATGACCCAAGCCTAACATGGATGATGGAGGTGTAATGGAGTGGTTTGTTTACATTCAGCCCAAAGCAGATGTAGCGTCATCGCTTCAGGGCCTCCCGCTCGCTAAACGACTTCAAAACCTGGAGGGTCGAGCAAACGATTGGACCAGAGCATGACAACGAATTAACGCGTCGAGTCATCGGTGGAGCGTCTTGTTGATCCAAGTCATTCAAGTGGCGAACTTATTTCGGGGCCGCTGGGGTTGGGTTCTCGTGGTACCTGCGTTAGGAGAAGCTGGTGATGGTTGTTCAGTTATGCATGTTTGTATAACGGCAGTTCTTTACCATTTCCGATGTTTTGAGGGAGATGGTCAATTGAAGACGAGGAACATGATGACCGCATCAGAAGGCGTACTTAGCAGACGCCTAATAATGAAGGACAACGTATTTTGGGCAGGATCAGGCATTCCTGCCCAAACTTTCCTTTTCCTTGCCCCCCACTACGAGCAGTGATTCGGTGGTCAAGGATGCCAATGGATCTTATGCGATGCCACGGTAGCCAGGCATCACGAAGCAACCGAAATGATTGTGAGAAGACCAATATCAGTGCCATTATGCTCTCCAATTGTGTTCCATCTCATGATCTCATGATCTCATCTGCACGTCCACCTGATTTTCCCTACCCAAGCAGCAAATTTTTGCACATCATCTCTTTCCAGTAGCTTCTCTACCGTATAATAATTCTTAGCCAGCTCTTCATTGGTAGCGATCTTGTGTACGAAGCTGTGACAGGCTCGGCATATCCAAGCAACATTCTGCAATTGATCTTCCGTGTGCCAACCTCTCTTCAATACTCTCGCATGTGCGTCCTTCGGTATTAGATGATGATATGTAAGTGGTATCCAGGATCGGTCGCAAATTTCGCATTCGGAGAATTGGTTCTTCGTGAGCGATGGAGGTGGTGGTGCTTTGATCACGGTGGTGAGATATGAATTGAGAATCGGGGTAAGGAATTCGGGGATTGTACGCGTCGATGGAAGGAGAGAATACGTCTCAAAGGATTCTACAACAGAGGAAGGCAGAGATATACATATTGAGGCTGTCGTATCGAGATCTAGAGGTAGGGAGTATTGACTCTGTAAAAGAGGGGTATTGAGCCAAATTGAGTAGGTCAGTGATCGCAATTCGGAAGGGAGGCTCGTGAAAATTTCATTTGCTATATACTACACACGTCAGTCTTTGAAATGCAGTGATTCATGCCTACTCACATCAATGAAGTCTGCTAACTCTGCGGCATCATTCTCTTCCTTCTCTGCTGGAGTGGTAGTGGGCTTGATTGCTCTCTTCCTCCCATTGCTCTTCCTTTTTCTTGTCTTCTTCCCTGTTTCATCGGTTGACTTCTCAATCAGAGGAGTCGATAGACAATCCCTAAAGAGTTCAAAATTCGAGGCTTCATTGTTGGGTATCATTGGGAATTGATGGCGTGTTGTTGTGGGCGTAGATGTGGGGTGGCGGTGGTGAAGCGTGCGATGTCAGCGAAGGAGGATGAAGCTATTGACAGAATAGCCATTGTCGCCACTATCAAGCCATAAATTCCAATGTGCAACGATAGCTTCGATTAGAAAACCACGGCTGTGGTAGCTGGAATGGTTTGTCTCATGAATTGATTGTTTCGACATGGTACCAGTACCACACAGGAACGATCCGCGGTTTGGGTGACATTGGTCACGTGAAATATACCCCGCTGATGTCACCCACCATGTGCAGGCATTGAGATCTAGATGCTCTAGCTCTCAATCTTTTCTCCTTATCTTCACGCAATGGCATCTCTGAGTAAGACGGTTATCGCCTTTGATCTCTACGGGACTCTTCTTTCTACCGAGTCCATTGCGCAAGAGCTCGCAACCCATTTCGGCGATGAGAAGGCTCAATCCATAGCCGCACTATGGAGACGATACCAGCTGGAGTATACATGGCGGATGAATAGCATGTGTAGGTATTTGACGATGGTCTCTTGAGTGAAACTGACGGCTCCAAGCCTTATACAGACCCTTCTCCGAAATCACGCACGCCTCACTACAACATGCTCTCGCTGAGCACCACGTCTCCCTCTCCGAAGACGGCGCACAGAAGCTGATGAAGGCTTACGACTCACTGAGCACATTTCCTGACGTCAAAGCTGCACTGAATTCACTCACTCATGACTCTACGATTGATGCATATGTGTTTTCGAATGGTACAGATGCCATGGTCACCTCTTCGGTCACTCAGTCGGCGTGTTTGTCTCCACACGCTGGGGTGTTCAAAGGTCTCGTTACCGTTGAAGAAGCCAAGGTTTTCAAACCCGACAGGAGAGTCTACGAATACCTTGCAGAAAGAGTCGGTCAAGAGGTGGGTCGGATCTGGCTGGTGAGCGGTAATCCGTTTGATATCGTCGGTGCACGACTCGCTGGGTTACAGGCAGCATGGGTTGACCGAGCTGGAGGGCATCATGGGATGGGAGGATGGAATGACAAGCTGGGAGATGTTTGCGGTGTCCAACCATCTGTTGTTGTTCACGGAGTCGATGATGCTGTGGATGCGATCAGGGAATGGGCTCGCCAGCATACTCCCGCAGATTATTGATTCCGATGATCTCATTGAGGGCTCTGACGGGCAAAAATGTGATACGTACCCAGTCGGATTGCTCTCGTGAAGCGACGGCAACGGCCCTTTCCCCACGGGGATACCGTGAGTCAGTCACGGCAAGATGAGATGTCCCGGAGAATTGATGTCGTTGCTGGGTGCTGGAAGGATCGACATGGTAGCACAGCGCGTGGTCATATACTCGTGGCATCCGGTCTCATATGTGACGAGGGAAACACAAACAGGAAGGCCGGCATAAGCAATGCCAACTTATCAGGTAATAGCAAACGCACAAACTCAAAAAGAGTCAGTCAAGATGATGGGTTCTGGTAGGACTATCGGCCTAACTCGGCTCAACTAAGGCACAAGATGTGGTCATTTCATGGGGGGGGGGAAGAGACGATGAGCCGCCGAGAAGGGTTGACAGCAATGCTTATTCCCTCATGGGCCATGGCCAAGACGATCTGATCAAGCTTCTGTTCAATGCGAGATGCAAAGTACCGGCAGATGGCGATGGAGCTATGTCGACAATCCATGCCAGCGGGGCTATAGCGAAATGGCAGTTGCAGAGCCACTTCACCTCACCTCACTTCACCTCTCAGCTCAGCTCGCTTCGACGTTGTCCAGCTCGCGAGAATCAAGGAACACTAAGCGCGGCGGGCGATAGAAGTAGACGCGACAACTCAAAAGCGACGACCTCGGTTCAGATGGCATGGCTGCACAGGGCGTCGGCTGGTTCCTATTGGCTTCGGCCCTTACATGACTCCATAAATCAGTGCCACGAGACCTGGACTATTGTCAACGGGGGATTCAATAGCCACAGAGACCCTGATGATCTGACACATCTTGGAAACCAAGAATGCCACGCGCACACCCACAAGCAAAAAGCTCTCGCGTGATGTCTTTAAAACTCTGCCATCCAGTTCTTCTGATCCGACGAACCACCCGTCATTTCATCATTGTGCCTCTGCTGCGTTGCCCGGCCTTATGGAAGCATTATAGATCTTTATATAATATCCCTAGATTCGCGAACTCAAAGAGAGAAACAAGAGAATGAATGCCTTTGTTCGCTAGATTTACTTTCCAGATACACTTTTTGTTTACACATACAGTACTCCAAGTACCCCAAGTACCCCCCTATTCAGCGAGCATTCCGGCTTTCACGGCTTCGACTTGACGTAAACCAACGGCACTATGAAGGGTCTCGTCTGTGCTGGCCTAGCATATCTAGGCTTGCCGTCCCTCTTCACGAGGACATGTCTCCCAGAGAGACTTTCGCCAGAGATGGACGATACACAGGAGGTGGTCACTAGACAGGCTCCGAGCTACTCGGATCCATGGAGACCACAAGTGCACTTCACACCACCACAGAACTTCATGAATGATCCCAACGGGCTGTTCAGAGATGAAGATGGGCTCTGGCATCTGTACTACCAGTGTGAGTTTGACATGAGCCTCCTCCTGCATGCGCCGGGATTCCCACCTGCCATGTGACACCCACGTGACCTGCATCTTCATGCATCTGCAACCAAGCTGACCTGGTACAAGATGCGCCCTCCATCAATCCGGGACTGCTCAAGGAATGGGGACATGCAACATCGGCCGACTTGTACTCCTGGACAAATCATCCGATCGCCATTCCTGGTGTCGCCGACCCGCTGTACTCCATCTTCTCGGGTAGCATCGTGGTCGACGTCGACAACACGTCGGGATTCTTCCCGAACCAGAAGAATGGCATTGTGGCATTCTACACTGCATATACCGATGCCGAAGAGGCTCAAGCTATCGCTTATTCGACCGATGGCGGTTACACTTTCACCCAGTACGCTAACAACCCCATCATCTCCTTGAATCAGCACGATTTCCGGGACCCCAAGGTTGTCTGGCACGCCGAGACTCAGAAATGGGTGATGGTTGTGAGCCATGCCGCCGAGCATTTCATCGCTTTCTACACGAGCCCGAACTTGATTGACTGGACTGAAGTTTCGAGATTCTCAAACCCGGCATTAACGGGAACTTGGGAATGCCCTCAATTCTTGGGCGTTCCGTTCCGACCAGGTGCGTCTCCAGCGACGACTGATCAGGCTGCTCCTCTTCCCAACCACTATATCCTCGCTATTTCTCTTGGAGGCGGTGGACCAGGAGGTGGAGGAATCGTCAAGTACGTCCCGGGAACCTTTGACGGAACCACCTTCTCACCTTTCGACTCGCTTGCCACGCGCGTGATGGATTTCGGTCCAGATTCCTATGCGACGGCATTCTTCTACGATCTTAAAGGTGCTCCGGAACCCATCTCGATGTCATGGGCCGTAAATCTGCAGTATGCGACCAATGTACCGACGGGGACGGCTGAGGGTTGGATGTCAGCTATGAGCTTAGCACGTACTCACTACCTCGCGAACGTCTCCTCCACAGGCTGGGATCTGATCACCGAGCCCTACAATTTCTCTCCCCTGATCTCCTCAACCGTGGCATCAGAATCCAACCTGGGTAACGGTGGCTTAGTGATCGATTACTCTACCGTCCCATCCGGCACTATCCAATTCTCACTCAACATCACTGCTCCTTCATACAGCTCTCCTCTCGCCAACGCGACTATCTCGCTAGATTTCACGGCCTCCGGTACAGGCGAGGTCGTCTCCATTTCCTTCAGCCTCCTCACATCGACAAGCGAATCTGGTACACCTCCCGCAGCTTCCTTCACCATGAGCCGCTCACAAATCACGGGCTGGACCACAGCACCTCTGTCCGTCTCGCGCTCTAACCTCGTCCCCTTCAATTCGTTCGCCTCCTCGTCATCCACGCAGACGAACTACCAGATTGATGGCATCCTCGATCGCACGATCTTGGAGATGTACCTTAATGGTGGCGTTGATACGGGAACGATGATCTTCTTCCCCACGGGAAAACTCGATACCATCTCCCTAAGTGTTGAGGGCCTTGGCGATGGTGCGTGGGTCGATCTTGAGGTCCTCGGTCTCAGGAGCGGGTGGACTAGCACGGCTGGAAAGAGGGAGAGACTTAGAGATGGGGAGGATGGGGAGAAGAGGGTTGATCTTTAGTTTTTCTTCTTCTTTCTTTTTCTTTTTTGGGTGGGTTAGGCTCGGTTGGGTTTTTATGGAATAAGCGGCTTTTGTTCTTCTTTCTTTGTATATGCGTTCAGCATTTGCGTAGGTTCATATGATATGGATGGATGACATGATATACGAAAGAGAAGAGACGCGAAGAGACGAGACGCGAAGAGAAGAGACGTCTAGAAAAAGATAAGATGCGATGACTCACGATCATGAGGAGGCCTTCTGGAACTGGAAATTTTTAGCATAGGGATCAAGCATTCAGCATTTTGGGATTTCGAGTCGGGTTGGGTTTTTACTCTCTAGCTTGCTTTGGTTTATACCTACCTTATCGTCGTTGCTTTTCAACTTCGTGTATCTTGTTTCTCGTTCCTTGTTTGTCTTGGTTGCGTGCGAGCATGCATGTATAGGTATATAGGCAGTACAACTCATCAAGCTTTTTCAAAAAGGAAAAAAAGAAAAATTCATCGCAGGATCAAAAGAAACCTTCTCACTTATCTCCTCCGTCCGTACTCTACTCAGAAAACTCTTGCCCTGGGTTTCCTCACGTCCCAATAAAAGGAGGAGGGAAAAGAGAGTCAGCTGGCTTATTCATACCTCTACCGCCCAGCTCCTGTCTTCTTCTCTTTCTCGTTTTCTCTTTTGGACGCGTTGCTTGATGGGGATTATTTGTAGGTGAAGATAGGAGAGAATAGGAGGAGATAGGTGGGTTGTGTGGTGATGATTTTCCTAAGGAGAGAGGAGGAAGGAAGGAAGGAAGGGGTGGATAGCTAGGTTCTGTCGCTTAGCTCTGAGGGCGATTTATCTATAAGAGTGACAGGGAAGGGAAGAGGATCTGGGATATGTTCTCATCTTGCGAATGCTTTTTCCTTTGTGCTAGGTAGGGAATAGTCTTTGGAATTTCGCATACTTACTCGGATTTTCTCGGCCCCTGGTGAGAATATTTGGCATCGGCAAGATAGACCAGGCGCAAGAGGCTGTCAGAATACATCACCTTAAAAATCCTCGGTATGAAAAAAAAAAAGCATTCTTGTCTGGCATTCTTGCCTGGGTGCTGCTCGCTTGGGCTTCGCTTGAGGTTTAGGTGTACGTTTCGGAACTCGAGGTGAGGACAAGGGGTAAGAAGATGGGGGTTCAAAGGAATGGATGGTTAAGTGCGGAAGCGAGTGTACATGAATAGGAGGGAGAAATAGCGTGAGCATGGGAAGACGAACTTTTAGAGTTAGTCGTGTCTGGTTACTGGAGGTCAGTTTTCATTCGCTGTATCGTTCCGAAGGAGGCACGTATTTTGCAGCATGTGTGCCAATTAAAAATGACGAATTATTCGCTAGGTGGTAGCTATGTCCAGTCAAATAAAGAAACAGACATGACACAAAAGTTTGGGTTGCTTGACAGTCCTCAGTGTGTCGATACTGATGGTTACTTCGTCTTCCCTTGCCCTTGACTGCCTTTCTCAAAAGCTTCATCGAACTCCTTGATTTTCTTCTTCATCTCCCGTCTCGCTTGCGTCTTGCCTCGAGTCTTCTTCGCTGATATGAGAGAGGGAGACTCTGTATCGTTCGTGTATCGAGATAGAGCCTCGCTTGAGAAGGTGCTCGCTTCGCCTCGGGCAGAGGATTGGGTTCTGTATTGAGTTGGGACTGGTTAGCAAGCGAGTTTATGATGCAAGGATTACTGGATGAATAGGAATACAAACTGTGTCGAGTAGTTTGCATAGGTCTCTTGAGACATGAGGAGTATGGATAGATATCCCAAGGTATGCTGAATTGGGTATGGATATTTGGAGTATATATAGGTTGATGGGAGTAGATATAGGTTGGTAGAAGTAGATATAGTTGGATAGAAAAGAGAGTTGAGGTTCGAGAGGTATGAGCCGATTTGAAGGATGGAAGTAGGCAAGGGGAAGGAAGGGTAGCACAAGCAGTAGCCAAAAAGAACCAAAATGTATAATAACCAAGATGATGTGCTGTACTTTAATAACTACAACGCTTTGCCGAGAGGCTGAAAAGATGATTGTATCATTGTATTTTAAACTTGGAGTTTGGGACGGGTAGTCTTTCGATTTATAGAAATTCTGAGGGGTTATGCCCAAAATAAAGATGCACCAGACCACACCACGCTGCCTTGCCGTACTCATATCTTGGGCGGCAATCAGCTTTGCGACTGACCTGCATTCTTGTTAGAAGTGTATACAATTGGTTTGTGTTATGCGTAGAGCTACCATGATGATGGTAGAAACAACAAGGGTCGTCTTTCTGCCACGCTCGAATAGGCAAGGCTTGGTTTCCTTGCGTAATCAATCCAAGGTGGTAAGACTTCAGACGCAGGACACCTGCAGAGGCAGGACGCCGGACGCCAGGACGCCATTCCCATTCGAGCCACCGAGGAAGTGCTTTTTTTTTTTCTTTTCTTTCCCCCCGTATTCATTGACAGGTTCTAGGCCGCTGGCCCATGCCTCAAATCTATGTACTATGAAACTACTCGTAAAACCAACATTCGAACCCTGCCCATTCGAGCAATGGCCGGACGCACCAAATGTCGCATCCACGCTCATATTTGATATGGGAAATGTGGAGTAGGCATTTGACTTACTATTCAATAAGCGCAAAGTAAATAATCTCTATAAATTGTAAATCAGTTTTAACGTGGGAGTTATTAAGATACCCTGAACCAAGGTAGCGTTTTAAATACGTCGTTGCAACGTCACTCGCCGAATCTACTTACACTTGATAATAAAGCAATAACCTCGAATCCCTATAAAATATTTAAAATTCAAGAAAAATACTCTTGAATAGTATTATTAGTATCCTCCGTAATTATAAGGTTAGTATAGTTATATTTACTATAATAGCTCGTAATAATTGTTATAAGATTGTTATTCTATTAAAAGGACTATAGAAGAATAACTACTAATATATTACTCGTATAAGTAGTAAAGTTAAGAGATTAACTTATTCGGTCGAGTCAACTAAGGAGCTACCGGCCTCCGGAGCAACTATGTTCCATGACACGTGAGGTAACACGTGATTCGTATTACAACAAGTATGAAATCTGTTTTAGGAACTTGGAGCGAATTACTCTTGGCTTAGCTAGAAAGTTAGTGGTCAAATTAGTTACATGGAAATGCCTCTCCAAGCCTGTTTCTTACTGTTTCAAAGCGATAGTCAAGGCCGCTTCAAATCATAGAGATAGCATATAAATCGCATCGCATCTGTTTTTCTCTTGAGTAATAACCGGGTAATATATGCTTCGACTTCTGTCAATTATCCCAGGTTCGTAAAAAAGACAGAAAAAGGACGTGGATTTCGGAGATGATAAATACCCCGAGTATCCTAAAGTTCTTTCATGCGAGCTATTTAGGAATGATTCCGGCTTTCTTCATCAGATCAAATCCTTCTAGATACCCCTCGACACTCTTCCTGCTCTCTGTAAACCCCAAATTCCTCGCCTTTCCCAAATCATAATTACGCCCAAAAATAGCCATGCCCATCATGACTGTCAAAAACCCAAAATCAGTATTCTCCAGCGTCCCATCTTTCAAACCATGTTTCTTAACCCAAGACTTCCATTCTCCTCGATGCTCCTGCATATAAGCATCAATGTTGAAAGTCGGTAGAGAGTTGTTCACAGGTGCCGTGCCGACCAAGCCAAAGTATCTTGCAAATTCAGGCCACATTTCGGCCCAACTTGTTCCAGGATCTTCATCGCCTATATTATACGATTCAGAAGGCTCTCCGTGAAGCGAGGCATGGATATGGAAGCGTGCAAGCACCGTTTGTGAGACATCAGTGTGCTGTGCTTCGTAAGCGAGCAGTGGACCTGGATATGGTACCTTTGCACCAGATCCCTCGCGAGATGCAAAGAAGCTGAAGAATATACCCAGAGATTGAGCGAGATTCATGGCATTGTTAGATGGGACGAAACCGGACTTTAAATTGTTAGGACAGCTAACCGTTAGGAGATTCAACTTACCACTGCATCTGGCCGGACTTCAACAAATGACCATTTCTTGCCGTCTGATAGCCTCTGGAGAAGGTCGTATTGTGCATAATACATTATATTTGCAGCATAAGGCTCGGGGATTCTAGGTCTGGTCTCCTTGATAGGTAGTTCTGGAATGCCAATCTTGTCTGCAAATTCGAAGCCGTACCACTATTACCGTCAGTATTTGCTAACTAGGGCGAAGAGTTATCATAATTGCCTTTCCACCAGTTTGAAAAGTCCACTTCTGAACTAATGGGCAGATATTCTCGACTGCAAGAACGGCATTCTGCAGGATCTCCACATTTGCTTTCTTGATACCATCGAAGCCGGTTCCATGTCCGGTATAAGCTGGTATTCTTAGCCGTGCATTGCAAACCAATATCATCACCCACCAGTGAAGTAGACGTGAGTGACTCCTTCAATACCCTCAATAGCTCTCAGGCTTTTTTCAACAGATTCGACTCCAGCTGTGAGATCCACACCAGAGTAAAGTCGAAGCCTCTCGTCGTCGGGTAGTAGAGCTTCGATCTTGGTAAGTGGTCGGTTAGTCAGTCCGATCACTTTATCGAATATTGATGACGATGGGTAGTGAAGAGCCTCTCGCGCAATTGCCCAGCCTGTGATTCCGGAAGCACCAAAAATTAATGCACGATAGGGAGAAGACATGATTGCCGTTAAGTGTTGAAATAGTTGAAAGAGACTTGATCTAGCAAAGTAGTCAATTGCTCGTTATAAGCAAAGTTCACTGGATATATACAGACTGTGGACCAAACTTCCTGCCCGACGGTCTATTTAACCTCCGAATATTGTCAGCCTTTCACTGGTAATTATGGGCCTCAAGTCTTCAACCCAGAACAGAATCGTGCCTACTTCACGCCAAAAAGGAGTAGTAATAGCCTATGCAGAATACCCAGCGAATACAAACCCGGCAAAGACGAAGCTAAACTTTATATTTAAGCTTCGATATATAGTGACTTCATATTGAGGCCACTGACGAAATGAAACCTTCGTGCTGACAGGCACTCGCTGATCTAAGCGAGGAGGAGATTCCATCCGGCGGCATGATACAACTCCGAGATATTCGAAATCACCAAAACATGAAGTCGAGGTATTCGATGCGAAGCCAAGACTTTTTTTTTTGACCAGGAAAGTAATCTGCTGTGCGATTTTATTTGTTTACTAGGTCCCTCTTTTGACACTTTGCACAAGACTTTCCCTTTAAACCCCCAAAAAGTAATTTTCATAAAGAATTCACTTGTACCGTATGCCCGGGCCTAGTTTTATTGCCGAATGCATGCACCTGCAAAGTTGCAACAAGCGTGAAGTCATCCCCACTTCCCCAGAAATCAGGTTGACCTCAAGTTACAGATAAGCGACGGCATTGACATTAGATTGACAGCTCGGAAGTGCTAATTCCATCCAACTCTATTTCATGGCTGAAGAACCCAAGTTAAACATCCTGTCCGGTGCTGCTAGTTGCCTTCCAGACTGAGACTAGTTTGCTGATGAAGAGGCTGGGGAATGTTTATCACGTGGTGTCAGACTTGCTGACCGTTCTCATCTCATCTCTTTCCTGCCGATATCCGTGACAAGGCTGTGTTAGACTTTGAGCTTGAAGCGCTTATGAGAATGTCGTTCGCATAATGAGTTTGCTACTTTTTCAAGGGAGGGTCAATTTACACTTTTGTCGTCGTCACTTGAGTGATATAAACTTTGTGCAAGTATATTGCTCTACTACTTAGAATTCGCAATATCTCGTATATTTACGATTTTATTTATATCGTCATACCCTGTTCCTTATGTAAATTTTCAAATTGCTTCTTTGAATTGCTCACATGCATCTTGGTGGGGTCGCTGACCACCCTTGTTCTCAGCCTTTCGACCAACACACCAGTCATGGGGCGTCACAGCCACAAAAAGGGATAGACGATCACCGCTCCTTCAGCCTCTCTTCCAGCTTCGCGCCTGCTGAGACACCAGCACCCACAGGCAGGCTCCAACCAACATGTGGTCAGCATCTATATAAGAGACATTTCTCCACGATCCCCGCAGTGTTTCTTCTGTCTTTCACCTTCAATCGACCGGTCAACATGCCTAATACCCGGTTCTTTGGTTCTCAAGTCGGCGGCAAGAGGATTACACCTCTCAGTTATACAGGTTCTCCTCTACAACTGCTTCGTCACGATGTCTTTTCAGCCTTGTCGTATTACAAGGCGCTTCCGTTCATTATCTGGCCAATACAACCTTTTGGGTCAGGTGACCTATGTGAATTATACCCCTCGTTAGGAAACCTTCACGATATCTTCCTACATCTTGTTCTAATAGTCCTACAACTACCGTTTTTGATCTCTGTGCCATTCTGGATTTTCTTGCCATTTCCCCCGGCAACTTTCGTCATTGGAATCTTGGTGTTTTGGCTCGTCAATCGGGTCGTTTACCAGTTGATCAATGGTCCGGAAATGAAGTACCACTCAGATCCTAAGTTTGCTGTTCCTCGTCCAGAACATGCCCACGAGCAATGGATATTTCTGAATGGGGTTGCTGTTGGGTGAGTTTTATTACCGTATTTAAAGCTCTAAGCTAATTGGTAGTCGTCACTGGCTTACGAGCAATGTGAATCGTCTGGCGTTGACATTTGGTCGACCAGTTCTTGGTGTTCATAATAAAACGTAGGTTTCAATTTTCCCAGTTACTTCAAATACTCATGATATGCAGGAACGGAATACTGTTCGATGTAATTCAATGTTTAATACAAAGAAATTTCAATTACGCGACACAAGATATTCGAGACTGCTATTCCGCGGTGAAGGAGCTTCTTTATAAGGACCATCTGACAAAAGTCGTCTTCATTCTGCATAGTCAAGGAGGTATCGAAGGAGGAATGATCATCGACTGGTTGCTACAGGAAGTTCCACAGGATCTACTTGCAAAGTTGGAAGTGTACACCTTTGGAAATGCCGCCAACCATTTCAACAATCCTCATTCGCATCTCATTTCTCAAAACGCGGCATTCATGAATCCGAAACTTTCGTCAACTACTCATACACGAACTCAAGTCCATTATCACGCACCTCTTGTAAACGGACATGCTCCAGAACATCCCACACGCTCGCAGAAGAATACCTCGGCCGGTAAAGCGATCCGTTATATCGAGCATTACGCCCATACCGATGACTTTGTAGCGAAATGGGGGGTACTTCATTTTATATCTGACCTGCATCTGACTGACATCGGTTCTCGGTTCATGGGACGAGTATTCGAGCGACAAGGCAAGGGACATCAGCTGAACCAGCATTACTTGGACAATATGTTTCCACTCAAGAAGACAGAAGACGGAAAGGGTGGAATCGGCGATACGGGTTTTCTCGGCGCCGAGGAAGATAACAACGACTTCATGAATTCCGGCATGGAGTTAGCAATTGGAGGCGAGAAGGATGACGAGAGAGAAGGCATGGAGATGAGTTATAGCGGGACGCACGGTGAACCGTTGAATAAGGGCGAAGTTGACGTTTTCCTGAGAGACATGAGTCCGATTTCTCAATCGAGTATCCGAGGCGCTATGAAGGAGTTTGCTAACGGGAAGGGATTGACGAATGGTGTGATCGATGAGAAGCGAGAGTTTAAGGTTAAGGATCTGAGTAGGTTATGGCTGTACAGGAACGGGAAGCGACCGAAGATGGACGAGGTGGATGTGGGGATTTCGAGAATGGCTACCATTTGAGAGGCTTGATTTGTTACTTAGCGGCATCATGGAGTTCTCTGTAAGAACAGGCGGTTTATGAATTAGGTCTCATTTGTATCCGTCTTGTCATCTGGTGGGTTTGGGTCTGGGTGTCGACTGCAATTTTGCTCGCTTAGTTCGAGTGCATCGAGGCTTCAAATTATGAAGTCCTCAAATACATAGGTAGAAAGTAACTTCTTACTATAGTACGGAAGACGGAAGCTGTTCATTCACCGACCGTCAGATATATACTTTGAATGTCCTCATTGGCTTCCGCATACCTCGCTTACGAGTTCAATCAAAACCCTGTTGGTTATTCTCCCACCACGACCCTGTTAATTATTCTCCCACCACGTCGCCCGTTTGTGCCCTGCAACCTGCCACGTTCTTCCTATGACTCTACAGTACGGGATTCGCAACCCCACCCCAGCAGGTCAATCCTGTTCTGCGGCGCGGTCGGGGGGAGGCTGGCAGTGGGATAGGTTGGCAGTGGGATAGGTTGGCAGTGGGATAGGTTGGCACTAATGCATGGCGTAAGATAGGCTCCCCTTCCATACTCGCTGGCCTACTATCCAATGTCCTAAACTCGCGTTCTGTGCTTGCCGCCTTCTGAGCAAAACTCTGACTGCAGCATGGCCTGTCTGCCCCGTCCTGCGTCGCGCCCAGCCTGGACAACCCTGCAACTGCTGGATCGACGGGGCTTTGGTTGTTTTTGTTTAGAGAAGATTGCAGAGCAGCCAGCCTTGTGCGCTGGAATAGCAGAAGAGCTATTGAAGGCCTTTCCCCTGTATTCTCGTTCGTGACTCGATTGTCCTTGGGAAGACTGGAATACTAGTTAGTACACCTGACAGACGAGAAGTCTTGCGGCCCCTTCAGCATACGATAGCTTATCTTTTCCCTCTAAGATATGTGTATTGATTTTTCTCCTCTCATTCCGCTCGAATGCACAATCGTGACAATTTACCACCAGTTTTGGAGTCCGATGGAAATTTCAATGAAATTTCATGAGCTGACATCCAAAACTACATTAGATAGAGGTGTTACCCTTGCTCGTGCCCTCGCATACGACCCTAGTCGTGCCATCGCATGTAAACCTACTGCACAGTAGTCGTGCTCTCGCGTCTGCATGTTTGATTTTTCCTGGTGGAGGAGGAGGAGACAAGGTGCCACTCCAATCTCTACTGTATCTTTATTTTCTTTTTGTGGGTGCAGGAACAGACAAGGATGCCACCGTATGTGGTCTAGTCTCTTTCTTTCTTTTCTTGTACGTGGAACCTATCTTTCCAGCCCGTCGCCCACCAACACACTAACCCCTGCTGCCGGCTTCCTCAACTGATGGGGGGTAGGGGCGTTCCCTGTCTGTTATACCCTTATACCCTGGAGATTCTGTCAGATGCATGACAAGACTTGAAAAGCCAAACTTTATTGTGGGTGTTTCTATCTGAGATATCTTAGATGTTGTATTAACGTCTAAATTCTTTTCACCTTTAAATCAGTTGCTAATCAGAAGTTGAAGTATTTTGTTTTGAGAAAAGATATAACGAGTTACAGCATAGATCAGAGTCAGGATAGCGAATTTCCGAAGCTTGAAAAATGAAAATTCTCGATGACTGAATATTCCGACGACTGAAATCGGCAGTATAGCATGGGTGATAAAAGCTAAGGGTGCAAGAGACCAAACTCGAGAGATCTGCCGGTGTAATCTGCTCGACACTGTTCTGTGGCGTTGGCCACAGTTGATGCGGTTAGGGACGTAAGCGGGCAGCTGGTTACAAGGCTTTGACGACATCAAGGCAGGGGCGCGGAACACGGAGAGTGCATTTACAGTACAATACAGGCTGCCACTCACTCGGTTATTTTCTAGAAACCACAGGAGAGTGCCGAGAAGCGTCCACTAGGGAATTACCTAGGTGCCCCCTATCCGAACCCGCAATCTAGACACAGGGCTGGCTCTGTGATTACTAGGGCGAGACTCTTCTAAAGCGGGGAATTACAGTATAGACAGTGATCTTGTCTAGTTTTTTTTTTTTTTTTTTTTTTTTTGGCTAGCTCGTTGGTACTCTGGCGGAAATTCCCAATCTATCATTAGCAGAGGGCTCTATGAGTCTGTGGGTCTATGTCTGTGTTTTTGCTCGTCAATTGAGTGATGTTACTGAAGAGATTAGATGAAAGAGCCAACTAACCCTTTTGCTTGCTGGCGGGTGCGATATTTAGCGTCCCGCGGATAAGAGCTAATAAGATATTTAGGATCAAGGGTTTCTCTGATCCGTGCCAACCCTGGTTACTCTAAATGTCGCTCCAGCGAGCAGAAGCATACTTCCATTTTCGGCCAAATCCACAGCGAAAAAGTGTACCGGAAATGGAAGTTAACTTTCACGACGGGGCGCCGAACGATGCGGAGCTGCGCAGCCGACCCGGACGTGCATGATCTCCTCACATTGCACAGACGTGAGTGAGCAGGTCAACCCCAGAAACCTGGCTTATCGCTCCTAGCGGACGCAGTGAGCTGGGGTCGATCCTGAGTTACTGTTGCAATGTTCCAAGTGATTAACGGGTGAGTGTACCGCCAGATCATCAGCACCAGGACGTACGCAGGTCTATGCATGGCGATGGGTGCTTCCCTCTACTGATACAACTTGAAAATCTATAAAAAGGATCCAAACTCTCTGCAATTTTCGAGACTACAATTACAATCTCAGCCCTTTCTCCAGTGCACAGAAAATTGCCTTGCCAGAGCTCTCACGTGGCGTAGTTATTACGAGTACTTATAGATTCTCTGCCCCTAGAGTACCTCAGTCAAGAACCATGGTGTCTCAGGACGAGTTCTCTCATATGGCTACACATGGATCAACAGACGGGTATAACGATTGATTTTGTGGTTGTTTCCAATGAAATTGAATCATGCTAATGGAACCCCACCTAGTCCTTCCTCCCCCTCACCTCCACACGGACGCGATGCCCCATCAGCCGCTGAACAAGCGAAGCTAAGAACCCATCGTGTCAAAACCTTCGAGGCCGAAGAAGACCCAACATCCTCGTCCAACCTTTCGCACAAAGTTATGGCTGCATCTAAGCGACGAATGGCAGCAACGATTGCTGCCTTCGATAAGGCATTCGAAAAGGGAGAGAATACAAACAAGAAGTGAACATGAGCTTGGAATTTTAGCATGTACATGTTGCAAAAGACATAAGCGCTCGGCACACAAGGACCAAGTAAGTCGCCGTTCCACATGTTGCGACTTAGTCGATCGCTAAGATACTTGACCAGGTACCCATCTTGGATGGAAGGTAACCCCAGATTAAAAAGCGGGGATAAGGTGAAGTGGGAGAAGCAGTGATGACGGGCCATATTCAAAAGAGAGGGGCCATGCTTGGGGAGGAGTAAGCACATCTGACGGTTGGCTTTGCAGCCAAATGCCCTCTAAGCGAAGCCCCCCTCCAGTGGCTCGGTAATAACAATAAAGCGTTGGAAGGATATTATATAGGGAAAATTGTATTGGAATAATGATACCAGATATTCTTGATTCGCAGTTCATTCGCTTTAGCTGTTTTTCTTTTGTGCCAATAACCACGGGTGTCTTGATGTGCGTAATCACAGTAAGCGAGGTTACACAATAGCGGGGTATATCTCCAGAAGAAGCGTGAGAAGATGCCACGTGAAGAGTACACGAGTTAATTGTTGAGTAAAGAGGTCATCGTACTCTATGAGAATTGGAACTATAGAAAAATGCCATTTGAACGCACGTAGTATTTAGTAACTTGCGAAGGCGATGAAAAGTTGGAAGAGGAAATTTGGGGAAAGATGATACTTGCATAGTATGAGACCAGCCTATCACCTACGCTTACGTACTCGCTCGAGGGTTCGTGCCTCACCCGTCGCTCGTAACGTAAGACTTCGGTATAGGCTAGCCCTCCGGGGGCTCTGCGAGGCAATTAAGTTATATATATATCTAAGGAAAGAAGCGTAGGTGAAATAAGACAGCGTAGTAGTTTTTATAGGGGCCAGCCCCCAAACCCCCGGTGCTCTGCGAGGCCGTAGAACGATTATTTAGTACAGGAATATTTAGTAAAGGAATATTTAGTATAGGAATATTCAGTACAGGAATCAAATATTTAGTACAGGAATATTTAGTACAGGAATCAATTACTTAGCTAATAGAAGTTTACCCTTTATATTATATTTGTGTAATAGATTCCTGTGTAATAGATTCCTGTGTGGTAGATTCCTGTGTGGTAGATTCCTGTGTGGTAGATTCCTGTAGCCAATAGAAGTTCACCCTTTTTTTATCTAATAGGAATCGCCGATTCCTTAACGCCGAAAAGTTCTCAAAATCGAACCAGTAAACGTAAATTCAAGTCACGTGCGGGAGATTTTAAAAGCAGCTACGCTGTAATTAAATTCTGAATCGATACATGGGGCCGACCTTCATGTTCCTGTACGAATTCCAGGTTGCGAACATGTGGTAGTTCCGCCAGGGGATGGGGGCTTATCGGGTAGTGACAAGGTGCGGTCGGTGTGTTCGGGTACATACCTCGGCAACCTATCATAGAGAGAATCAACGAGCTGAATTTTACGTGCTTAATCTTCGAAGATCTGCATCGAACCTTATCCCAAGCAAGTACCGAGATCTCCAACGTAGGTACTCGGCAAAGTTTTTAGTCATGCCCCAAAACAACCTTTTAATAAAATTTAAGTAAAATAAAGTATTTATATATATATAACATAAGATAGATATTTTTCTCTACTATATAACTAATAATAGTAGTCTATGTTTAAAGAAGAGGCTAAAAATAATAAAAGTCGTGTTTTAAAAATTCTTTTTTATAAACTTTAATATATTTTCTATTTATTTACTTATATTCTAAAGAATATTATAATCTGAATTATAAATATATTATTCTAAAATTTGATAATTTATTATAAAAAAGAATATAAGTAATAAGAGGAAAATATAAATAAAATACTATATTTTAAAATACCTTTTAGTTTTATATAAATATATATTAGAATTAATAGTTATAAAGTTAAAATTTTATAAATAATAATAATCTTCTTATTTTTTATATTTTAGTATATTAAACTTCAGCTTCTTATAAGTTTATAATATTTTAAGTTATATTATTATATTTATTATTTAATTTGTTATAGTTAGTTAAAAGTAAGGTCTTAGTTTTTGGGGCATAACTAAAAACTTTGCCGAGTACTTTCAGCTAGCAACGATGAAATGATACATGGATGCTGACTCAGATGAGGCGATTGCCCTATCATCACCATAGCATATTTGACCTTAGCCAGGAGAAAAGCAAAAGCCCCGGCCCTCGAATAAAGTACTGGCCGCCCTTCATGTACTGCCTGCAGCGAGTACATCACGGCGGAAGAGCTGAGCTCTAACCATTCGATATCGCTATACCACCAGATCTGGGCTTTTGCATCCAGAAGGGCTGAGATGCAGGTGAGACAACTCAAACAGGATATATTCTGCAAAAAATATCAAGATGCAGACGAGACAAAAACCAATGGGTTATCCGCTGCGACTCCCACAGAGTGGAAATCAGTTGTCAGTGACGCTGTTTTACAGTGTGGATGCCGTAACATGAGATTGTGGCAGCAAAATGAAAGTCAAAACTCAAAACACTGCCACTTTGATGCATACTTGGGTTTTCGGAGGGGGGGGGGGGGGGGGGGGTTGTTTTACTTCGAAAGAGTGTGCGTCTGCGTAAGGTCGTGTAACAAAGGGCTTAGATCTCTACTTAGATCGATCTTAAAAGTCCCAATGTCCCCTCAGCTCAGAGGACTAATGTCAGATTTATGTTTATTTCCACTTGTTAGATACCCCCGATCATCTGACACTGCTTTGTGAGTAAAAAGACAATGGGAGAAAAAGAGTAGTCAGGTAACAATGCTCCGCATCACCCAAGTTACTAAACTTACCTACCTAGGTACCTAAGAACTACTACCAAGATCCATCAACTACCATGGCCCACACCAAAACTTCCTCAACCATCGCTGTTGACGGCTCTAACTCTGGGTGTGTAAACTCTCTGTTGATCTTCTTAGCTCTGAATACTATTCCTATAACACGCCACCTCATGGTCGTCGCTAGACTTCTCTCTTACTCACTCCTGCCGTTTTACGCGCACCATTTCCTGACAAGTACGACTATAGTTCCAACCAATATGTTCAGTACAATGTCTCCTCATCCAACAAGAATTCCACTGTAGTCTACCAGATCGAACGTTTCAAGTCCGACCAAACTCCCAATTCGACATACAGCCTCGAGCACGCCAATGTAGCAGAAGCGAGATGTCGTATGGCTGCTAAGATCCAGGCTTTTGATATAAAGTTTAATGATGGAAGCAAGTGAAACCCCCTTTCGAACGAATTGATGGAAAACTATCTGATAATATATAAGTGAGACGATCGACGAAAAAGAGTAAGTGAAGCAACTATAGGGAGTGTCGTCCATTGGAAATCGCTAATATGGAACAACACTAGATATACACCAAATAAAAGCAGAGACTGAGTAGGTGCTATCGTCATTCCAAGATGAGTCGGACAAAATACTGATCGTGGAATGAAAGAGGAGGCCGCTTAATATTGATGATTTCCACATAGTTGTGAAGAGGAGCTTGGGGCGGGAAGGTATATAGTCGAGGATTGGCACTTCGAAAGTTCCCAAGAGTAACGCAGAGATATTAATAAGCAGTTTGAAGTCACACACTAGGTAGGAGAAGGACACTGAAATCGAACCTAAAATCTATGTAATCGTAACTGTGATAAGTTAAGCGAGAATTGACGAAAGAGGAGCGAATCGCAAAAGAAGGAACACAGTGTAGCCAACAAAATAGAGTAGAGTTAAATAGAAGAAAAGGCATGAAATATAGGTGCATCCAAGAATCTTGAGCGTCACTCACCTCCACGTGATATATGTAACACAGACGCCCGCTGTCCTTCCTGAAGCCTTGAACGACGGGGAAACCACCTCCGACCCCGCCCATTACGTGGGACTTGTCCAACAAGTACAGACGGGAGTCCGCATGAAAAAACCCGTCAATATTTCCTCACTGCATCACAAGGCTCTATCAAATCGGCTCCTATTCCAAATTCAGAAAACGTGAGGCAGACAGGAGGGCGATTTGGAGCTCTAGAACAAGGCAAGCCACACACGCATAAGCTGAGGAGTTAGGGGCACGCTCGCATGATTCGGCTCGCTTATTTGAGCCACAGTATGAGCATGTGGCTGAACGCGATCGTGCAGGCTGTGATCCAATGATGACAGAGAGACAAGGGGATGGAGTTACGAGGCGCCTTTAAGGCTGCAGATAATATGACGCAGGGAAGCGGTACGGTGCGTTGCCGGAACGGGGGTTCGTGGTCTGTCGAGGGCCGAGAACACCATGGACCGTCAAACATACTTGACAGCTTGCGCGGGACCGTCAGAGGCTCGGAGGCTCGATGGAAGCTGTTGTCGGATATAAAAGAGAGGTGAAGATCGAGTGGGGGTGTCGCCTTGCGTTCACAAGATAGATGACCCCGAAGGACTTGCAAAACACTCCCAACTCGCCAAGTTGCCATGCACCATAATAATTCTTCTCGTCATGCCTATTAGTTCATCCTCGTTAATGGTACACTGCGGTTCGGCCTTGGCATGCTGTGGCTCCATCGAGAGGTAAGTGAGCGGTGACTTTTTGAAATGATCAGTACTGATGTTGTTTGGCTTGTAGTTCAACTCATGCGCAGGACGAACCAGGCAATCCTTCTGAAACACTCCACGAAGCGACGAAGCCTCGAACGGAAAACAAAGAGAAAACAAAGAATACTAAGGCTGATATAAGGTAATGGCTCTCTCCGCCTAAGCCCGATTCGAACTGAATCACCCTCAGTAGCTGGGAAATTTCGCAGCAAACAGGTAGCAAGTCTCTTGGGAAAAGACGTCTGGATGGTTTTATCTCGTGCTCGGAAGATGCATGGGGACTTCCATACAAGGCTGTGAAAAAGGAGGCTGATGTTATAGAATCAGCAGAAAGACGCATGGCTGCTAAGCTGGGAGTACTTGAACTAGCGTTGGAAATGCGAAATGAACCTAAGAGTAAGAAGTAGTTTGACGGAGTGCTTCAAAAACAGTATCGCCTCAGAACACTACCGGGGGTACAAAACAAAGTCAGATATATTAACAGTAAATACGGGGTATCAACCCAATATTGTCTATTTGTCACCTTGCCATCACCTAACGCCATCGCTGTGCAATATGAAAATCCGATGTTGACTTATGGTCTTAGGTCTACAACTTTATACTCCAATCCTGGAGCTTCGTAAACGTGACCTGGTCTTAAGGCATCCGTGTAGATATTTTCTTGCTCATGTGGATGAAAGAGACCTGTTTGTCGACAGTTGAGTACGGATTTCATACCAGGAGGATCGGTTAGTCGAAAACACCCCCAACTATTTTATAGGATTAGTGTAATTAGTGAAAAGGAAGCAAAGGAAAATCACCTTGGACGTTTACTTGGTGCACACACTATCGCGATACTCTCTGGCATCATGACTTGATACCCGCAATGTGTGTGCAAATCTCGACTACTCATAAAGCAAGTTTGTGTAGGATGGGTATGGATCCATCCAAGCACCATCAAATCTTCACTTGCACAGTAATCGAAAAATGCGCTCTCGTTTACTGTCTCGCAAGTGTCACTGGTACTCTCCTGCTCTGGAATCACAAGCTTGCTTATGAAAAGCGCATTAGATATTAAGGTCCCACAAAGCATACCGCATGTTTCCAAGTTAGCCTTCGTGTTGGCAGCCGCGTATTCGAGGAAGGTCTCTCGAAGCGTAGGATTGATGAAGACAGTTCGCAATGGATTACCATTTTCAAGATACGCTGCGGGCCTGAAGGTATAACCGGGAGTAGTTTCTTCCGCAGTTGTAGCTTGTGGCTCCAATGTTCCCTTTTCAGGTCGTGGTGGTGGTGCGGAAGATGGATAGCTGGGTGATTCACCATATCGCTCTTTCGCTGGCTTGGAGGGTAGAAGCTCGTTCTGAGCTGTAAATGATGACAGAGGTCGAACTGGAGCCGGGCCGTCATACTGTAAGGGTTGTGACTTCGGAATTGAGGGGTATTTGTAGTCGTTGCTGCTCTGGGACAGAGGTGCGACATTGTACGAGCGGCTTGTCCTTGATATCGGTCTCCTAACCCCATCTGGTACCACATTATGAGTCGTATCCAGTATCCGCCTTGAGTCTTCCATCTTTCTTCGAACATTGTCATCGGGTTGCGAATTCCGAGACAGAGCAGCTTCCCAGTCATCCCAAAGGCCTGCTGTCCGTCGCTCTTGTTCTTCTTCTTCCGAAACGCCGGCTTGCCTTGTAGCCTTTCGAGCTGCGTCACGTCTTCTGATCTCTTTGTGGGCAACCTTTACTGCTAAATCCTCATGTTCCGCTGCAGCCAAAGTCGTAGAATTTCCTGCCACTGCGGGATCCGAAGAGGAGAAGTCGAAGCGCGTTTGTGACCGAGATCGCTCGCTATCAAGAGCAGCATTCGCATCTCGCCTTCTCTTCAAGGCTTCCTGCCAATGAGCATGTCGTGATTCAATACGAGGCTTGAGGACCTCTAGTCTGTGTAAAACATCCGGAAGCGTCTTTCGTACGGACCTTAACGCTTGTCGGTGTTCCGGTTCTCTTGCAGATGGGTGGGATGGAAGGATTTCGGTAATAAGAGTGGCATATCTCATGAGAAGTAGATAGGCTTGCTGGTTATTCTCCTCTTGTTCATAAATTTGAGCCTTTGGAGGGGTTAGCTCACCCCGCAAAAAATAGAGGGGTCCTCCAAGTGAGGTTTCTTTTGACTGACCTCTCGTAGAAGAGTGTCGGCAGTTCGGATCCAGTACTTTAGAGGCACGAATGGATTGAACTCGAAGTCTTGTGCCTTGGCCACGATTTCCTTGACGCTCATAGGCTTTGAAAGCTGTTGTGACCCCGCCATGGTTGATTGATTGCTGAAACGTAGATGCGCAACGAAGGGTTGTTGTCGCCAGATGGGCTGCAATGGAGTTTATGGTAGCGTTCCCATTGAGAACCCCTTAGACGATGCGCTTCAATGAACTTCTAACAGGTTTATATGTTTGTTGGTGGAAGATTAAACTGTTGCCTGTGTTTGTGGCTGTTTGGCCTCGCGTCGCATCATGGACGGCACCGTCAGGGTGTCACGCAGCTATACAGATCACGTGTGTCTCGGGATCACTTTCACCCGCATGAGCTAACGAGACGGACACACAGCCTTGGACTTCAGCCTCGTGAAGCTCTGGAAAATATCTTGGCCTCGCAACATCACCTAATCTGTCTCTGGTCACCTCCGTCTGTCTCTATACACTCATTTAGAATTCCCATTGACCTGTACATCAATTTTACTGCGAGCATCTTTTCTTTCAATTCGCCGCCCATCCGAAGACACCTTTCATGTTGTTCAACCGCTCCTTTTTGAGTAGAGCATTACGTCCATCTGTTGTTCTCCAGCAAAGTCGTCGCAGGCTCAACACTACCTCTGTGCTGCGCGCAGCAGTCGCAGAGCCCACTGATAATGGCACAAAGGCAGTGGCGCCTGTACTATCCCCAGAAGTGTCACAGCCCGTGAAAAGACGAGTTGGAAGACCAAAGAAAATTCTATCGACTGAAACGCCTGGAGAACTCATAAAGTCAGGGATAATAGCAGAGCCACCGGAACCAGAGATACCCAAAAGAAGAGCAGGGAGACCAAAGAAAATTCTATCGACTGAAACGCCCGAAGAATCCATAAAGTCAGGGATAATAACAGAGCCACCAGAACCAGAGACACCCAAAAGACGAGCAGGGAGACCAAAGAAAATTCCATCGACTGAAACACTCGAAGAACCTAAAAAATCAATATCAGCAGCAGCAGCAGCAAGAGCCAAGAAGAGGCGTACGATAGCCCTCCAAAATGCAAAAGATTTCCATGTCGATAACTTGGATAACAATATAAATCTGAAGAAATTCTTCCAAAGGGCATACAAAGCGAGGCTTACTCCATCCATAACAAGACCACAGGATAAGTCGCGTATCAACATTTTGAGCGAGTCTCTATGTGGTATTTTCTCCAGTCCAACAGCCTAAATCTGATGCTAACGTCTTGAATAGATGATGTGATCACGCGCCTAAAGCCATCACTGGAGAAACACATAGGATGTGATATCATTGATATGAACCCGGGCACTGGCCTTTTCTCTTCAAAACTACACGACGTCCTAAAACCTCGTACGCATATTCTACTAGAACCAGATCCTTCGTTATACAAGCCGTTTTGGAATTCCTTGTTGCAAGCTGAAGGATCCACATACAAATTCGTCCCAAGATCTGGTGTTCACTGGGAATCATTTAGTCATGTACTTACAGAGGAACACCTTCCTCATCAAGTAAAATTTCCCAAATCCGATCCTCGCCTGCTGGAACCGAACAATACCCTCCTTTTTGTGGCCAACATAGGAATGTCGCCCCTGAGGGCTTACACAAGCACCTCCAACTTTTCCAGGCTTTTTATACATCAACTCTTGCAACAAGTTCAGCATCAGGTAAATTTACAGGCTTACGGTCTGGTTCGAATGTTGATTTGGGTAATGGATCCTGAGAAGTACATAGTAATGCCTCATACTGTATCAATGCGCAAGGGCCTTGGAGTAGATGCAGAGATAATTTGTGAGAAATTGCTGGAAATTGCTGGAGGCAACTCAGGGAAAACCGTCGACGGTAGAGAGTATAAGATGGATATGGAAAGCTCCACTGCGGTCATAAAAAAGATGGAAAGTAACGGCATTTCATCGCCAGTCGAGCGTAGAACGTCTGTAGAAGTCGAGGCTCGAAGATTCACCGGGGAGATACCCATGCACACGAAGAAAAAATTCTACTCAGAATATGAAGAATTAAAAAGGGCGTTTGTCGCAGGGGAGTTTGGGAAATACACCGAAGGGACGGGCGAGAGCAAGAAAAAAACTCAATCGCCCCGGTATATTCGAATGAAGAGCCTCGAGTGGCGATCAAAGAGATTGGCTCTAATCGGGGAAGCTATGGACGAGCTTTTAGACGAGGATCATGCTATAATGCAGCTCAAAGAAGATATTCGGTCAATGGCCTCATCAGAAGCGAAGGAAGCACAAGAACAACTCAATCAGCGCATCCGAGAATTTACTCTCAGACTGGAGAATCGGGCCATTAACGACCAAATCGTCTTTTACCATCATCGTGATAACCGGAAAGCACTCAGACAGGAGCCACCTCTGTTGCATTGGGATCGGCGAGACTTTGAACCTTTAAAGGTACAAGCCGAGGAGTTTTACCCTGAACATGAATTGTCCCTTTTGGACTTTCACCCAAAACCAACCTGGCCATTATTTCGCACCGAAATGAACGACGATTTTCAATATGTTTTGAGCACACTCTTCATGTTCCCAACTCAATCTGTCAAGAGGGGCCTTACATCCCTCGCCCACGGTGCTTACGATTGGATAGCACCGGAATGTCCTACCCTTACGGACCCACGGAAAGGCGGTTGTAGGGATTTGAACGATTTATCAGTAAAGTGTTTGAATGAACAAATGCTGAAGGAGATTATTGATAGTTGGTTGCAATGGCCATTTCGACCAACCCGACATGAATTACTTATAAAGACTGGGAAAGCTATTGTCCTCGAAGAAGGAGAGGATGATTGGCATAGCTATGGTGTCTAAAGGGATTTTGGTCATCTGATGTGCTCTGAGTAACAGAACGTCGATTTTTTTTTGGAGAGATATAAGTTGCGTTGCAAGCATATTTAGATAGATACATGGCAGCGTATCCGATGTCCATACTTGTAATAGCATTGTAATATACACAGATAGTAACGTTATATTAAGATATATTTACTGACCTGACATTACCGCGGGATCGACCAATTGGATATTTGTCTTGTCAGCTATTGCAGAAGCCATCCCACTTTTCCGCCAATCAAACATCTTCTCATAAGCATATCCAATCTTGAGAATCTTCTCTTCGCCATGCAAAGCTCCCACAAGTTGCATACCAACCGGGAGTAAGATTTTTGGATCATCGCCGCCCATATCAGGCATCAATCCAATGGGAAGTGTCATTGCAGGATGTCCTGTCAAGTTAAACTGAGCAGTATTTACAGAAATACCAGCTTCAGCTCTAGATTTCTCGTAGACACCTGCATCACGGCTCTTGAATTTCGGCGCTGTTCGGGATAGCGATGGTGTAAGTAGGACATCGTATGTCTGGAGATGACTCTCATATTCTCTCGATACTGTACTTCGTTAATCTCCCCCTTTGGGATTGATTGGGAGCCTGACTTACACTGGATAGCTAAATTTAAACATTTCGCATAGAGTGTGGGGTATTTCTCTAACGCAAAGTTGCCGTTGATAATAGTGCTTTTGACGGCCGGTGGTGTGCGATCCCATTTCTCCTGCGTCATCGGAAGCATCTTCTCTAGGAATCCCGTTAAGCAGTATTGTTTCCTTCCTGACGCCTTACCAGATAACGAGATACAACCTCCCAATCTTCGAATACCCATCCAAATATTTCGTCCTGTTACGTGTGCCGGCATTGATATCTCGCTTACTTCTGCACCTAGCTCTCGAAGTTTATATGCGCTATCGAGGACTTTGGCCTTCATTTCTGAGATCATAAATGGTGAGTCGAACGATTCTTTGATGATGGCAATTTTCATCCCCATTAGAGGCTTGTCTCCGTGCGTTTGCAGTGACCGAGAGTACCAAGATGTTAGGTTGGATGAGTATTTGATCTCGCCATGTTCCTGGGCTCCAACAGCTCGATCATCCACTCCGTCTCTTCCAGCAAGAACCTCCAAGAGAACCGCAACATCCATGACATTCTTACAGATCGGTCCAACGTGATCCATAACGGCCTCGCTCGTCACGATTCCAGTATACGGCACCAAGCCATGTGTAGGTTTCAGACCAACACAACCAGACATAGCAGAGGGGATACGGATTGATCCACCCTGGTCAGCACCAACTCCCATATCGACGTAGTTTTCAGGACTTCCCACCAGAGCGCCGACGCCAGAACTCGATCCGCCGGCAGAATAACCATTCGCGTAGGGATTATGGATAATACCCGTGGAAGAAGTATCGCTCATCGGACTATATGACATATTCTCACACGTCGCCGTACCGATGATTTCGCCTCCGGCTTCCAGAATCCTCGTCACGGCTGTAGCGTCAACTTTTGGAATCCATGGCTCTACCATATCTGACCCGTTGACTTGCGGTACCGAGGCAACGCAGATATTATCCTTGAGGCAGAGCGTCTTTCCAGCCAGTAATCCTGTCGGATTCTTTTCCCTGCCTCCTACGGAGAATGTATGAGCCCAAGCGACTCCCAATTTGTTCTCCGCCGCACTGGGGAGATGAATGTCTTTCCGCGGAAATCTTTCACTGTCGACTGGGAGATGGTATTCTGGCATCGCGAGGAGTTGCTCGAATACAGCGTTTGTTTCCGCAAGGAGTTTTTGGTAGTCTTCTACTTCTTCGGCAGCCATTTGCACGCCCATCTTTGTGGCTGCTTGGTGTACATGCTCGCTTGAGATGGTGGTAGACATGGCTTTTTACGAGTTTGTGAGAATAAAGGAACAGGAAACAGAGACGTGGGAGACTTGAAACCCTTTTTTATTTCGGTCAAGGACTTGGCTTTTCATTACTTGTGTAGCTGGTGCCTTGTGGACTGATAAGGATGAAGGGCGTCATTGAAAGGTGGGATATCTTCGATATCTTCGGAATCCCGATGGTATTGCCCATGGCTCAATGATTCCAGCTATGGGGAGTAGTGGAGAACGCAGAATCTCCTAGAAATATGAAAAACAATACAAAGAAGGATATTTCGCGTTTCGTGCGAGTGCCTCTCGTGATGGTCTGATGGATAATTGGGCTCGTTGAGACGCTTGTCCCATGCCCCTTATATATTCTGCGGCGACCGTCTTGTCGAATAGCGATATTCTGCTTAGTATCGCTCTTTATATTATATAATCATTGCGCAAATGAGTGTTGACTTCATTACACTTTGCCTTGTTGCATCGGGAGGGTTGTGATCTTGTTGGTTGTCGTCAGGTGACTGGAAATAGATTTCCGATGACGGCACGAAGTCAAAACAACCAAGACATCATCAACACGTTCAATATAATCCCCAGATCTCGGATCTCGAAACCATGTCCCAGATGGAGATGTGAGTACGCAACTTCGATCAGATATGGTTATGATACCTGAATGCTTCATACATCGGGCTCAATATAGACAAGTTGAAGTACAACTTGCATAACTTGTGCTGTGGTGCTATTTGCTCTGCGTTCCTCAGCAGGAACCTTTCAAACTGGATTATGGCTAGTTGCTGCATACATAAGTATCATGATACAAGTGCTGGAATGACGTCTACGACTGTTTTTCGTTAATGGTCATCTCTTTTCTTTTCATGTCTCATGCTTGGACCACTGAGAAATATGTTTTTCTCAAGGAGAGAATATAGTGTCGGTGCTGGGTTTTTAGGTTTACGCAAGTATCTTGGTACCTTCGTACCTACCTAACTATCTTCTACGGTGCCTGAAATGTAAAGTATTTGGGACGTTATCTTTCATTACAGTTATGTATTCCTGCCCCTAAGTATATCTGGCATCGTAGGACTTTGCTCGTTTACATCATATGGCTGGCACTATATTGATGGCCGAAGCCGGGGAACGATTTTGCTTGTCCAATGATTGAAGTGTTTTGAGTCGTCGCTTTTGGAAATATCGGATCTCAATTGCGCGAAAAGAGACAGACAGTCGCATTGCTTGATGGCAATGTAACTGAAGCGACAAGGCAAGTGCCATCCATGTGATAAGGGGTTAGACTCGAGTCTAATGGCAGTCTGTGAAATGGACCTTTTGTTATGAAACAGGCACATAATCTAGATTGGTGATAGGGCTTGTCCCTAAGATCGTGTGATTGAGCTTTCCGCGGACTCGATTCCTACTTTTCTCATACAATGATAAAAAGCTAAAGATTTGGACAGATTCCTCAAAGCCCTCATGGCAACGTCTTTGAATACGAAAACCAAAATACTCTCCAGTGGTGTGAAGAACATCTTGAAGTTGCATACTTGGCAAGGATGCGTTTCGGAACATTTAGTAATTCTTGATGGTAACTGAAGGATTTGCCTAAACTTCTTGACGACCATTGACTGACCAAGTTGCAGGGGAAAAGGGTTGTTCAGAATATTTGACGCGGCATCAATCCTACCGAATTGTTCTCCTCATAACGCGCGCGGCATAGAGAAATATGAAGAACTTGCGATAAGCATTGCGATCCTTCGGAGTATCGGAGTATTACGCTGGTGAATGGAAGTCTATCTCGCTTCAAGATGCTGGAAGCATTTGTGTCATCTGTCATTTAGGGAAATCAGCCGACGAGGCAGGATCAATCATTGCGGAAATGCTACACGACCTTGTCGCCAATTACCACGATCACTAAAGGTAGATTAGGTTTAGTCTACATCATGATGGGCGGATTTTAGGAAGCATCATGAGAATCATGCCGGGCTTAATAAGGATAAAGTGAAACCGTACGAACCAATGGCTAGGGGAGTTCTGCAGCCACAACCAAAGAACGAAGGAGGTATTATACCTACAAGACTACATACCATTACGGCTCAACCCCCGAAGTGGTCTTGATTAACCGAGCAAGCAAATGCTAATAATTCTAGTTACGGACGAAAAGGGGATCACAACTGGGCACGAGCGGCTGCCAAGGACCATAGATCTGTGATGCCCTCTTTCAAATCAAGTTCTGAAGGATTCAAGGTGGTAACACAATCTTCAACGTGGTAATGGCCTCCTTAGGAGATTGGTCAACCCTGAACGTGCGGGGATAGAACGGATGTCTACAACCATGGCACGATAACTGAGGTTGTATGCATCTGGGACCATTGTTTCTTCCTCAAATGTTTGGTGAATGCGGGAGGAACCGCAGCCCCCCGTGGAGGCCGCGGTGTTCCACCATAAGTGGATGGGGGCCTTTATCGCCTATAGCCATTCGGCTTTTCGGTGATCTTTGGATTCAGTTGTCAGTAGTCCGTTCGCTGCAGCTATCGGAATACTCGGGAAGGATTTGAACAGTCTGTGAGAACCTCAAGAAATCCTCAGTGACCATTGCTTATGGGCCGAATGAGTGAAATGAGGTATCAATCCAGGTGCACCATCACAAACATTTGGAGATGCTCCGACCGCTTATTTCGCCGAGCAGGGGACGACATCGGCATCGAACAAACATCTCATGTACGTGCACACGAATTGCTACCAGGATACGCGTCGCTTAATTGACCACGGCCCTCTGCACAGTCCGCATGGCGGAGATTGCATGTGAAGACAGCTAGCTACTGTACCGTCGCCTCGTACGTCTGTCTCTTCAGATGACCCAGCGAATGGCACTTTGACTTCACTGGCAGTCGCTTCTCAGAAATCCTTCAGTTGAGGCTCTATCGCTACATCCTTCAAGGCTTGTTCATTGTTTGCGAGAAGCAATGCGGAAAGTGTGAGGTCCGTGGAAAACGTGCTCATGGTTGCGCCTCGGCCTATTCAGAACATTGTCCCTGAATCAGGAATATCATCGGAAGTCAAGTCTAACCGCCGCCAACCCAATCGCACATGTGCTTGACATACCTTAAAGTCAGATCTGAATGCAGGTGCTGCCCGGGTGTATCTCTTCTTTGGTACGATATTCTCCGAGTATTAAGATCCAATTCAGCCACCGTGCTCGGCGCAGCTACCGGTTGGCAACGTGCAAGGTGGGGATTGGGGATTAATTGTCGAATCAGAGATATCGAGAGGACCCTGAATTGTGTATTGGTGGGGTAATCGAAGTATTGACTGATCATGAGTTACATGGCAGAACCTCGCGATTGACTTTCATTGTGATGTGTACTGCATGGTAAGTGACAAGATACCATCTTGGAGATACCTCTAAGGCCAAACATCCGAGCACGATGCATTTGATCTGGAAGTACAAAGTCTCTCTTGTCTGCCCATGATTTTGTTTCAGCAACTGTTCTTCAGTCCAAAGCTCTACACTCATTTCACTCCCTTCTCCAGCACTTCATCATGCGTCTTCCTCTAAGCATTGTCTTTGCAGCAGCAGCAGTCCTCGTCTCGGCTGATGAGGAGTGTGCTGCAGATGCCCGTTCTGTTTCTACTTCGGGTACTTTCTTGGAGACTTCTCGTGCTGTTGTAGACTCAGTCCCAGCTACTATCGTATCGCCCAATGCAGTAGAGGTCAACTCAACATCCATCAACTCTACCGCTCTATTCGCACCCATCTTAGCACCAGATGTTGATGTTCACGCCATAAAGAACGTCATTCCCGCCAAGAATGTCTCTCTGTGCTATGGCACAAACGATACCGCCCTTGTTCCTGAAAGCACCCAGATGAACATCACTCACGAGATGAAATATCCTACTGTCCTGCTTGAAGACATCGCTTCCATCACCAATGTCGACTGCTCCGACACTAGCGTCATCATGTCTTTCTCCAACACCACTGTTTTCAATGCAACCTTCAGCTCGTGGTCCGCTCAAGACGATTTCGTCTTGATCACCAACCATCTCGGAGACTGTGATGTAGAGCTTGAGAGAGGTTATTTCATTGTCAACAGCATCGATGTTGACCAGGCTGCCCTTACAATTACTGCGCATTCTGAGAAGTCAGACGTATCCAACACTGCTGGTATGTAGAGCATTTTTATATTTTTGACAATTGCTAATATATCACAGCTATTACCGAAATCGTTTGGGGTGGTATCAACGGAAACGTGCCCTTGAACAAGCGCACTACTCTTGAGCCAAGTTACACCATCAACACCGATATTACCCTTGTTAAAGATACTGTCATCTTCGAATATGATCCTTACGTCACCGTCACTGCCGACACTGCTGTTGTCTCAGCCGCTGTGACTTTCTCTGGTTACTTGAAGTACAACTGGCTCCTCTTCAAGATGGAGGATCTCTATTTCGATATCGACACCGACTTCTCCGCTGACGTCGGTCTATCTGTTGACGTTGCTGCTGCATACTCTGATAACTTCGAATATGCCCCAGATGCTCTCAGCTACAGCCTTATCTCCGTTCCTGGTATCTTGGAACTCGGTCCATCCGTCAAGTTCGGTATCGGAGCCGATATCTCTGTCGATTCTGTTGTCGATATTAGCACTGCGGTCGGTATTGATCTTGAAGGAGGTGCTGTCCATCTCGATGTTCTTAATGGAGCCAACACCGGCACCTCAGGCTGGACACCAACTTATACCGCATCCGTCAATGTTTCTGGTCAAGTCGAGGCTGATATCAACCCATATGTTTCTCTTACAGTTCAACTTGCCGTCAACTTCTTCTCTGGCCTTATCGATCTCTCTTCTGGATTGACCGCCAAGCCTGGATTCAACAACACCCTCATCTTGAGTGGTACTGCTGATGTTGACCTCGAGGGGGTGACTGGTCTGAATTCTACTGGAGGCTGTTCTAACGGCCTCTTCATCGATAGCGATTTCTACTTCAGCGTTGATGCCTTCGCTACTCAGTGGTTTAACACCCAATTATATGCCGTCACGCTCCCAGTGTTTGAGAAGTGCTGGAGCTGGGTTTGATTTGAGTAAAGCTTTCTGCCACTTGCGCAACTTTCTCTGTATATATTTTTCCTTTGTAACGCCTCATGTATCTACCTAAGAATTCTTCTAATTTCATTCATCTACTTCAACTACATCCATCTACTTCAACTTTCTTCAGCTGATTTGATATGACCTGCCAAGAATGGTGATGTAAGCGATATCTGGGGGAAGAAGGTAAGCGATTGATCTGCCGAGCTCCCGCTCATTCGCACTCAATCCGAATCCTTTCAAACAACACACCTAAGCCTTTCAAAAGAAGGATTTGAAAGGATTCAAGCCTCGTCATCATAACCTTCAATTATTGATTTCTAAAGACCGATAATCCGAAAATTCCAGTTCGTCTCTTATCTCGTCAACACGGCAATTGTGCGGTGCTCGCCGCTAGCCGCTCCACCTCGATCAATCAGAATCGTCGCTCGCAACACAAGCATCAAGGACGAAGCTTGATTGTGGGCGGCGAAAATGAGGGAATCGGGAAGGTGTGCCAGGAACGGGATCGTCATTGGTTTATCTCCTGACCAGTGCCGATGCATATCGGTATTCTTGCTAGACCGTCCACAAGCTCGATCTTTGATGTGTCCTGACCTGCTTGTTCGGGAATGCAGATCCCCTTGTGCATTAGTGGTGTTTGGGTGGGATATATATCTACGCAGTCTTGGGTTTTCCAAGAAGCCAAGATCACTCTGATATATCGATCCTTCTCTAACGCAATCATGAAGAGTTTCATCGCTACTGTTGGCCTGCTCGGTGTTATTCCAAAGGCTTTTGCTTGGGGAACCCTTGGTCATGATACTGTCGCTTACATCGCTACCAATTTCGGTATGACTCTCCAATCTGTTATATAAAGCTTATACTGAGTTTTTCTAGTGAGCGCAGAGACCAAGACCTATTTCCAGGGTGTCCTCGACACAACCAGTACCGATTATCTCGCTTCGGTCGCTACCTGGGTAAGTAAATTCGCATTCTTCTCGCATATTTGACTGATCCTGTCAGGCTGATTCCTACCGCTACACTGCCGCCGGTACATTCTCTGCAGGGTATCATTATATTGATGCGCAGGATAATCCTCCGGACAGCTGCAGTGTTGATTTCGATCGTGATTGCCCCGCCGAAGGATGTATCGTCAGCGCCATCTCGAATTATGTATGCAGCCCCTTTTTGTACGTTGGAGGTTGCTGATGAACAAAGACTACCAGGATTTTGAGCACCAAGATCAGTGCTGCTGAAAAGTTGATTGCTGCTAAGGTGAGTTCTTCCTTGAGGTCTTTGACTGATAGCTGACGAGTTGAAGTTCATCGTGCATGTAAATTTCCCAAAGCCTTAGTCTTCTAGAGGAGACCGCTTACAAATTTAGTTCCTCGGTGATATCCACCAACCTCTTCACGATGAGAATCTTGAAGTAGGTGGCAACGGAATCGCCGTAACATTTGACGGCGTTGCAACAAATCTCCACCACATTGTATGTCACCCAGACTTTCTCCTACAATGCTAATACAAGGCAGTGGGATACCAACATCCCCGAGAAACTCATCGGAGGCTACTCGCTCGCGGATGCCAAATCATGGGCTACAACTCTCACGACGGCAATCAAGACTGGCACATATAGTTCACAGAAAGCCAGCTGGCTCGATGGTATAGATATTGACGACCCCCAGGCCTCTGCGCTTGTGTGGGCTAAAGATGCCAATTCTTATGTCTGTGATACGGTTCTTCCTGAAGGCGTGGATGAGGTTGAGAGTGTGGATCTCGGTGGGGATTATTATGATGCTGCGATCCCGGTAGTCAAGGAATTGATTGCCAAGGCGGGGTATAGGTGAGTTTTCTTCTTGAACTTGTATTGAAAAAGAAGTACTAATGAGTTTCGTATGGTAGACTTGCTGCTTGGTTGAATTTGATCGCTACTGGGGAGATTGATTTGTGAATAAGCGAGGATATCTTAGAAAGCCGAGTACTGGAAAATAGCAGAGAATGATTGGATCATCTTAGATTTAGGTGTCAAAATTATTATATACCAGTTAAAAGATATTGCATAAGCTAGCCAAGATGTGACAGACAGTAGTGAAACCTAACAAGATGAAACACGGAGAAACTATCAACAGACACAATCAATATTGCCGTTGGAAAGTATCGAAAAAGGATATTTGTTCCCTGAAAGCACGAGTGACATAGAAACTGTTGGTATAATTATGTGGCTACATCACGTCATATACCATGTGACTTGAAATGGAATTAGGTGAATAACCAACCACTTCTATATAACCTTACGGATCATTACGATCCTCCCTTCATATATGTCCATCATATTACCAACCAAGATCAACTCGTACGAGTCAGTGAATGCCACTATTCTGTACCTAGAGCTACGGATAATGACCTCCTCAATCACCTCGTACTGCAAGGCAATATGGGTGTATCGGCAGAAACTTGCGCGAAAAACCTTTGCAGATAAATTGTTAGTCTAACTGTATTTGGAATGGCAACAGTATGACAGTTGACAGCAGCATAATATCTTCACGGAGGGAAATGTATGTTTTCTTTCAAGACGCTATACCTAATTTTTAGGAACAGAGAGTTGAAGCTACCAAAATTCTTTATTGTTGTCCGTATTTACAGAAAGCATGAAGTCCAGGCCACCAAACGGGGAGCTGTTATTGATTAGTTACGTACTGTCACGTGGTCTCTGGAAGTTATTATAGTATTTATCATATATAACATGCTTATAAATGTAATTAATAGAGCATCATAGCGGATGGATTGACCTATTTTATACTAAGTTTAATCAGGCTTTGAAAATAGTCAACCTTTAAACTGCTCTTTGCTAGGATACCATAATTTTATACTTGTTTTTGATAAAGATGTTTCATCAACTTATTATTTTAAAACAGGTCTATCTAGTTTCAGTCTTTATCATTCTTTACAAGAGCTTATAAGCCTCATTCTTAGTGTCGAAATTCTTCATTTACGTCAAGAATATGTCGACCTTTGTAATTATCTGATGATTCCAAATATGAGACTCTTTATTGCTATTTATTTTAATTCGACTCATCAAGAAACACTTGAACTCTTGATTTTGGTTCTGGCTCAGGTAAGTATAGGTAGCAGCAAATCCGGGATGGTGTTCCGAGAGTGGTGACTAAACCGAACGGAGATTAGTTCGCTTATGCTCGCTTCCATTCCGAAGCAGAGCCTTCAGGCCTCGGAACCGATTGTTTCTCCTCAACTTTCCAACTTCTTATCCCGAACATCTAGTGTTACTTCTCCCTTAAATTGTGGTACCTCAACTCTTCAGCTGTTTCACTGCATGCTAGATATAAAAAAGCTTCGGTTCCCGGAGTTGTGAAAATGGAGCCGTCTCCGGATCATTCGGGGTCATCATCCCGGCCAGAGGTGGAGAGGGACGTGGAAATGGTCATACCCTTAACCCAAAACTCGACCACACGACCGCGCAAGAAGACTCCTAATGCGTTAGTTTTCGCTTGACCCGGTAGCTGGTGATTATTTCAACTTGCTAACCAATTCCTGCCGTGTTGTAGTTGTCAGCGCTGCCGAGTCAAGAAGATCAAGTGTTCGGGACAAGCGCCTTGTCGGAACTGTACAAGACGCTCCATCCACTGCAATTTTGACGATGGCGATAAGAAAGTTACCGTATCAGAAAGGTGCGTGGGCTTGGGTTAGTTGTGGGAGTAACCTGAAAGTTCTATAGGTATCTCAATCGACTTCGTGGTGCAGCAGGTAAGCGACCACAGCAGCAGGCCCTGAATATATCTCGGCATGACACCCCTCCAAGCGAAGATTATCGACAGCCATCTCCCGTACAGTCTGAGACTCCGGCGGCACATGCCAGGCACTCGAATGGTACACAATTGCCGGTCAATAATGATATTTCAATCTCTCACGCGCATCTCAATCCCCTAAGTTCTGCAAACACCAGGTCATTCTTGGTCACAGATAATTCGGGACGGCAAAGTAAGAAAGCTGGGCTCATTTATCCTTTTTTAAAGAGGCTAAAATGGCGGTAGGACACCCTGGATACTCTTCTACGTGGTCGTTCAGCTGGCAAATCCGAGGCTTGCTCAAGGATGCCATAAAAAACGACCTTGACGTCCAACTCACACCGGAACCAGAAGGAGGTACCTATGCTTTGGCATCAATGACTCTTCAGAATACAAGGAAGTTTGACATTAAATCTTGCCCCTCCCGTGATTTCGCGGTATACTTGACTACAACAACCTTGTTCCATTTTAGCCCCATTTATTACTTGTTCGAGAAGGAGGACTTCTTGAACAAGGTTGATATACTATACCATGACAGATCTTCTAATAGTTTACTATCGCATCTCTGGCTGGCCCAATTCTTCCTGGTAATGGCCTTTGGTAAGTTGCTTCTTGGTCGAGGTTCAACTGAAAATCGCCCTCCAGGAATGAAAGAATTCCTTGTTGCTATGGATCTACTACCCGATATCCCTCAGATTTACCGATCACAGGTCCTTGGAACTGAAGTTTTGTGTTTGATATGTCTGTATTTTGAATCGGCGGACATGCGAAGTGTGGCACACAACTACGTAAGGACGGTTATTGTTAAAAACGCGAAATGACTGACACAACCTAGATTGGTCAAGCTCAACGTCTTGCATTATCAATTGGAATGCATCGTGAAGGACCACCCGGATGCCTTGACGAAAGAGAACGCGAGCATCGCCGAAAGTTGTGGTGGACTGTTTATATAATCGACAGAAAACTTTCTATGAGTATGGGCTGTCCATCTAGCATTCAAGACAGCGATATAGATCTTTCATGGCCGTCATCAGACCGTGGTTTGACTCTTCATATTAAGATTGCGTCTTTGGTTGGAAGAGTGCTAGCAGGTAGCTTTTCCCTAGAAAAACAGGATCAGCTGGCTAATATTAGAAGCTGCTTATGCCCTCAATGGAGCGATTAATGCGTCATACATATTCCGGATTCAAAACATCTTTGAAGGAATGAAAGAGTTGGCTACTGAATTTTCTGGGGAATTTGACTGGGACCCAAACAAAGGATCCCAGATATCCAAGGCATCTGCGACACTCCATCTACTTTACTATCAAGTAAGGCCCGAAGCCCCCTGGAAAGAAATTCCTAAACGTTACTCTAGTGCACAATCCAAGCAACGCGATGCATTGTGTTCCTTCTCATCCAGAAGCGTATCTCGAGCCCTCAAGATGTTCTAACTAAGCAGCGACCAGTATCGGACTCTGTAGCCGCAATGGTCAAGACATGCGTTGGAGCCGCCAGTACAAGTCTTGCAATGCTATCACTTCTACATAGCGAGGATCTTATTGGTAGGACCTTGTCGAAAGTATACATGTTTTGTGCTGATGCTGCTAAGACCCATTTGTTCCTTCCGATCTCGAATGTACTTTCTCCTCTGCCTCCATCCTCATTCTCTCTACTATCGCCTATCCAGGTCTGAACCTCGATATTGCTAAGATCTCCACTGCTTCTTCTATCTTAAACTGGATGAGCGGAAAGGGCAATGTCATTGCACGAACTCGGCAGCGGGAAATTGTTGAGCTCCAAGCTATGGCAAGAAATATTAGTGAGACGTGGAGCCACGTACCATTTATGTCAGAATTAGAGCCGGGCATCTCAGACTGTTTGTGGAAAGCGTTAGATATTCAAGATGTGGATAGAGAAAGAAACCAGGAGGCTGCAGTCATTGACCTTCTAGGTCAGTATACTGGGCTTGGTGACGAGGAGATGAACGAAAATATGATGGATGAGATATGGTTCTGGGGTGCAGATGAAGGAACAGAGGAAGCTCCCCACTCTATCCAATACTAAGATCTAGATGCATCTAGATAATCCTGCCAAACTAATTTAAAGAATTAGAAACGCTAAATAGGTGCATCTTCTTTTATTTGCACATAGATATGAAAAGCTTCAAGAGTTAATTACCTTACTTTGAGAAGGAATAGACAGAAGAAGCGTCTTTAACAGATCATAAGTCCGGTAAAGGTCAATTAGGTTGAGTCCGCTTGCTTGTATGTAAATGAATTAATGATGATGTTGACAGAAAGTTTTGGAGGGAAAGCAGAAAGGTGCCTCGACCCGGAGTCCATCAGAGAGAGCGAAAATAATACACAAATTTCTATCTACAGGAGCCTCTAAGAAGATTAGTCATTACTTGTGCTCGGAACACATTCCGGAATGCAGAGCCGAAGCACAAGAGATCCGGACACAACTTTTTCATCCTATTTATTATCTGAAAACCTTTCCTCAAACGTTCTATTCTCCTCTAAATTCCATATACACAAAAGGCTATTATCAGCTAATTGTTTCAACTTACAACTTCTCAGGATGCACCAATCCCCGTATCCCAACAACCTTTGCTCTTATATTGGGAAACACAAAACGGAGCTCCCTTCTCCATCAATATGTATTTCCTTGCCAGCTATCAAGGCAAACGCTACTGTTTTTCATAGCAGAGTAAAAAGATCTGGGATGAGCTACCGTGCTCATGTTAAGACGAACAAGGTAGGGCACCTTTGAGTAACGTCTAAAACAAACTTCTTGGGAACCTCTTACTTCTTTCTAGACTATAGAAGTCACCCGACTTCTTTTGGAAAGTACCTCAACCACGAAGGTAGCCGTCTCAACAATGAGCGAAGCACGAGGTCTGAGTAGCCTGATCAAGGAAGGTCTGATAACCGAGGTACAAAGCTCTTTGATCGCTTTGTACAGTGGCTCACAAGACCCAGATCCTCTACGGTGTGCCTGTGGGTCCTTCCATGCTACCTGAACTCGATTTTCTCTCTCAGAGCGTCACCACACGTCTAATAATAGACCACCCTGATCACGTTAGCATTCTTGCCAACTATAAGCGTCTCGAAAGCAAGCACAGCGGCTCCTGGACAGTGTTTATCAAATTGGACATGGGAGCCCGACGTGCCGGACTGCCTCTTTCATCACCCTCGCTTATTCAACTTATCCGGCTAGTGGAAGCTTCACCGAACATTGAACTATACAGCTTTTATGCCTACGCCTCACATGCGCATTGCACGGCTGGCATATCGGATGCTGAGGGACATCTTACAGAGCAGGTATTAGAGATGCTCAAGGCGGCTGCACTGGTTGCAGATCGGACGAAGCCCCTTGTATTGTCAATCGGGTCATCGCCGACCGCGCGAGTCATCATGCCAATTCAGGAGACGGTGCCGAGCAACTTGACATTCGAAATACATGCTGGCAAGTCGTTTCCTTCCTCACGCTTTCCACTTCTGTATCTGCATTAACACATGATTCTAGGTAGTTTGATCTTTAACGACCTGCAACAACTTGCCACTGGCACTGCAGCACCGCCTTTCCACCTCGCTGCTACCGTTATTGCCGAGATTTGCTCCGTCTATGAACACCGTAATGAGGCGCTTATAAGCGCCGGCGTGCTAGCACTCACACGTGAAAAGCAGACCGCTTCATTCCCTGGATTTGCAAGAGTGAGAGATGATCTTCGCCGAGGTTGGGTCGTGGGTAGAATTAGTCAGGAACATGGCGTTTTGGTCTATGAAGACGAAGGAGTGCAGAGGAGAGTTGAAACAGACTGGAAAATTGGTGATAAGGTCGAACTGGATATACAGCATAGCTGTATTGTCGCGGCTATGTTTGGTTGGTACTTTGTTACTGATGAGAAAGGATTCATTGTAGACATTTGGTTTCCATGGAAATGGTGGTGAATATTATATCACGCAGTAGAAGAATCGAGTTTAAGGATAGCATACGTTTCTTGAAGACCAAGAGGAGCACCACTTAAATATTTGGCGGCGATCTCACCTGCTTGGAGGACTTCGATTACTTCAATTCAATAACCACTCCCATATAACCTTAGGAATCCCCAAATTCTCCTCTATAACAACCAGCTCACCGCGTATGGATAAGTGAATATCCGCTGTTCTGTAAGTAGAGCTACAGGTAACTACTCTCGATCACTACGTACTACAAGGCAATGCGGGTGTATCGACAATGGATTACGTATCATCTGCGCACTTGAGGATCAAGGGCTCGGGTGTTCAGGTAATAGAAACGACACGGGTCAATGAGAATATCATGTAAATCTTCCCACACAATTGAACTTCCCATCTTTCTCTGGCGATCCTAATTCATGAAGAAATCTACATTCATTCTTGGTTACAAACTGAACTACAAGTATTATCTGCATTAAAGTCAATTGGTTGTTATGCTTTAGAGTCTAATGCAGAATCAAGATCAGAGCCATCCATAGTAAGCAGCTATGTCCCTTCACCTAACCCAACGCACTAGTGATATGTCCCCGGAGCTATCAGCCTGTAACGTTCTTTGCAAAGAGATCCTTAAAGCTGCAACTCCTTGGTATCTCTCAAATCTCAAGCTGCTGCATATCCCCCGCTACCATGTCACTTTGGTCATGCGCGACATCCTCTTTTCCCTTTGAAAGATATTCTAGTGCTTCAGTCCACTGAGTTTGGTTGCAATTGTATGATGGCACTCCATTAGTCCATGCCCAACAGTCCATAGTAATACCCGCTGGATCTTGCTCAAATACCTCTGGCTGCCATCTAATGTGATTTCTTATGTCGATAGTCTGGTCGAAAGTTCCCAAAGTGATCAGACGATAGATGATAGGATTGAAGACTTGTCCAGATCGAGTAAGACGGCCCACGAATTGATCTTCTAGATAACCGTTTGGTAGGCGTTCATAAAGGACCATAACATGACAGCGATGATGGAGATCCATGTCTTCACCAAAATCCGTAGGGATGATCAAAATGTCAATGTCGTCATCTTGGTTGAAACTGGATTGTATTTCAAGTTTCTCTGCAACAGTTTCATTTTGTTTTGTATGGAGAACTTTGATGTTGAGGCCAAGACCTAGAAGGTAAGTTTCAAGCAACATGCTCACAGCTAAATGCTCTACCCCAAGAATGATCTTATCTCGGTGTTTACCCTTGTCCAGTATATGATGCTTGATGATCATATCCAATGCCAGAAGTTTGGGATGCTCTTGGTGATAAAAAGCAGCAGCATCTGCCAAAGTGGTAGGTAATGGTGTATTAGGTGGATTGATACAGGAAATAAACTCTTGCATTGGCGATTTCATTGCAGCTCTCCACCCTAGAAAGTCTACTTTCTTAGTATCCATGAATCGATTCATGGTAGACGAGGAAAGCTGCTCGGCGACACTTCTGGTGCTGCTAGGAGCTTGTAAGGCTTGGTGACTATGAGAGCTAGAATTGACATCGGCACCTAGCGGAATCTGCTGTCTTGATACTTCATTCTCCTCGTCCAGCATTTGAGTGTAAGATCGCTTGGAAGAGGTTTTGGGTGTTTTGCGGGGGGTACTACGCTTAGCAATCTCGCGCTTTTCATACGGATGGTGTTGTAGATTGAATCTTAGCATAGCACAAGTTGCTGTTAACTGTAATTCTCTGTATGTAGGACTGCCTCGTAAGCCTCCCCACCTAGGGGGGCCTTTGTGGAGTTGTGCGTAAGCCTTAGCTCTGAATTTCTCGGACTTAAGCATGTCGACATCAGTAAACGCAACAGGAACGTTGTATATTCTTGGTTCCGGGAGCCCATATCCAACAAATCCACTGAGATTAAACTCCCAAGCCTCATGAACTCCTGCAGCTTCAATAATTTGACTATGGGATTTCCGTCGCAGCAAGAAATTCTGAACAACTTCCTTGAACCGATTCATTGCAATTTGAAGATCTCTTTCCCGGGTGTTGATGGGTTTGGATTTCGATGTGACTATTACCAGTCAATAAAAGAATGGAACTTGGTTGAGAACAAACTTACATGTCATCAAAGGCAAGATATATCTTTTGAATGCAGCAGAGGTACATTTCTGGCGGATGTTCATATCCTCCCAAGTCTGACCAATGCTCATCATATCATCATCCCCCTCTAAGAATTGGAGAATCTTCACTCCATCCGAAGCGTTGTTCAGAACTTGTGGTGAAGTGATAGCGACTCTCATCTTTCCTTTCAGTGCGGTAAGTAATGTGGCTTTGGGCACCCGTAAGGTTCCTGAATTTCTATATCCTTCATCACAAATAATCCGCTTGATGAGGCCCCGCAAAATGTGAGGTTCGCTTGCCTTGTTAATCGAACGCTCCCCGCCACTGTCGTTTGATCCCAAATCGGAAGAGCCATGTCCTCCTACAAGGTCATATGAAGTAAATATCACTATTCCATCAGTTTCCACCTTCGTTGGGTCAAATATCCCCCCATGGGTGAAGTCCTGTGGCTCGATAAAGTCTGTGATTAAGCCGTCTTCTTGAACATATACTGTGACAGATAGACTAGAATCATGTGCAAGAACTTCTTGTGCTTTATCAAGCCATTTTTTAATGGCAGATGGAGGCACTACCAAGAGACTTGGAGATGATCGCGTTGTGGGTGTGGCCTCCCTACAATATTTTGCATGAGACATCACCAGGTAGCCAAGGATAGTGGTCGCCTTGTCAGCAGCACAGAAGTCAGCGATGACAGCACGCTTCATTTCTGACGATTCCATGGTAAGTAGAAAATGAATACCCATGACTTGATGAGGCTTCAGAACGCAATTGCTTACGAAGCCTTTTACTTGTGGTCTTCTGGGATTCCATCCATAGATATGGCATACTTCCAAGTAATTATCTGGCGAGAATCTGGCGTCGTTGAGGTAGTATTCTAGCCGAGACTGCAAATCAAGCCAAGTTCCTTCCATTAATTTGTAGAACTGTTTGGGGTCCACAGAACGACCTAGTTGATCATTGAAGCTTGGTACCTCTCCCTGAATGGCGCATGGTTCCGGCAAAGGTTGACTGGCACTGTAAGAGTAGCCGGTGGACAATTCTAACTCAATAGAGGAGAATGGTATGTGGGGAATGGCTACGCCAGAAGCAATATTTCTGCGCATCAACTCCCGAAACACCGCATCGATTGCTGAATATCGGTTTCGTCGATTTGTTTCAAAATCTGCATTTGGATCGCTACAGAAGCTGCCCTTGTACTGAAAGTTCTCTGGATATCTCTTGGCGCCTATTGGTAGTTCTTCGACAGATTCGATCTTGGCTGTACGTGTCGTGGTTATGGTCATGGTACGTGATGTTGACTTCCGATTGTAATCCTTAGCAAACTTGCATATTACCATCCTCGCAACGGTCACTCTCTCCCTGGTGTATGCCTGCCCTCTAAATACAGGGAAATGCTTGCAATTATCGATGATATGCTTTGCAGCATGCGCCCAAACAGTCTCTATCGGGTATTGTTCTGGCCGTGTTTGATCGAATGATGGCAGCATGGTGGGTAGTTGCAGCATTTTATGAATTGCTAAGACTTTAGGACAGCCTTTGAGGGCGTTCGCATGCACAAGCCACATATAAGCGGAACGCATATTGTCGTTTTCGATGACGGATATCCATTGGCCTTGGGGAATTCCCAGTCTTGCAAGCAGGCCAGACTGGGATATATCCCACATGTCAGTGTTCCTAATCTGAGGAGGAGGCATGTTTGTGGAGAATGACGGTGGGCGCAATTCAAGATGCGCAGTATGGGATGGCGTAGAACCACGATCTAGAATGACCTGCCTTTCAATACTGCTCGGTAGACGCGACGAGAGTACTCCGGTGGCTGCGTAGATCGAAACTGGGGATGGGAAAGTAAAGGGAACAGAACGTTCCTTGCGAGTAGATCGATGGAAGATCAGACCCCCAAATGTTGTTATCAAGCTTTGCAAAGAGAACAGCAAGTCTGTGGATGGAAGATCGTTAATATGACCAAAGGTTGGAATTTATCAATCGCCTCGCTTCGCTACGCGTGACATACGATAAGCGACAGGCGATAGACGACATAGATTAAGAACTTCATTGAAACTGTTTAGTGCATTCATCACGAATTAGATATATATGCTCTCAATTTTACATGACAGAGAGAAAGTGAAGTCGCTCTAGATGTTATATATGTTATCTGTATTAAGCTATTCATATCTAGCGATTCTGATTTCAATATCAACTAGTTTTGACGTTCTGCACGGTTTCTTTGAAGCGAATTTTGACTCGCCAAGATTCTCGTGGTGAATGAAGGAGGGGTGGTGTTGTGCTCAGCATAATTTCTGCTTACTTGCGACTTCAGCTCAATCTATCAAAGGTACTGTTTGCTACAAAGCACCCCACAACCGCATCAGCGCTTCAGCCCTCTTTATTGCAACCCAGAATCCAATCTCCTAAGCTGTGAGTTCTTCAAAATCTGGTTACAAGACGCTGTGAGTCTGATACTAAACCGGGGATCCTAGACTTGAGAAAATGACCTGCCAAGCTGGGCTCCAAATCTTCGACAGTCAGAACAACATCGATGACGACGCCCCTCATACAACGGGAGATACAGATGCGCAATTCATCCAATGCCTCAACATTAAGGATTGTACTCTGGAGACTGTCTTCAAAGAACAGATTCAGGAGAGCATGTCTGATCTAGACAAAGAGATCGATGCTACCGGCACAGCAAACCTAAATGGCGGAGAGGTGGCATTGGAGGATACATACAAACGCGCGCTTCTTCTTTGCTGCGATAGACTTGTTTGGCGAGCTGTTGAGCACGCCGAATACCTATCACAGAGAGATGCGGAAACAAGAGATAATATCACTACCCGCCTACAGAGCGTCCTGAGAGAGGTTAAGTCCGAGGTTGAATTGAATCAGGACAGCCAATCTCCACAACTCAAGAGAGTCAGACTTGAAGCACTTGAACAAGTCATTGGAGTTATTTGCTACCCTGAGAGAGTACATAATATGCTTTCCTCTTACAGATCTTCCTCTAGAGACTATTCCCCGCTCACCGATGATGATGGCGAGGTTACTCCACGGGCAGCAACTCCAGCCCCCAGCCTGCATGAGCGATAATCTGGCTGCTTTTTCAGGCGGAAGAAGTTTTTAGAGGCTCCAGCATGAGAAGTATCAGGGAATGGTTGCTCGCTTATGGGCCACCTATGATGGAATGGAAAAGACAAGTGGAAATGGACGAGATCTGGCTTCCGAGTCAACTTAATAGGGATAATTCCTCGTCAATCATTAAGAATGAAGTCCACATAAACCCAAAAAATCTTCTGCGAATGCCAATGATATGTTCTCCTGCTGTAAACCAAGAAGAATGATTTTGAACCCCAATCAGGCTAACCTTCGGCTCTTTCGTTCCCACGGCGGATTTGCTACTTATAATCCTCGCCTTCTAGGTGAAACTGTTATTGGTATTCCGGGTGTTGAGAACTTCCTCTGATATCTCTCACTTGATTACAGGTATTTTACCATAGTCCTACAGCCAGCCTCCAGAGGGGCTCAGCATTTAATCTAAACAGAATACGAGGTGCAACACAGAAATATTCTAGAAGAGCATCTTCTAATCCAGCTTCTAAAGCAAGCCTATGAATTTATTCATTGGTATTGGGGGCCTTCTTGCACGAATCGGATTTATCATCTTAGAGTCTTGAGGGATTAGGTCTGTGATTATCGTGGCAAAGCCTTATTACGCAGGCCAGTTGCCAACATAACCTTTAGCCTCATGCTCAATTCCATCATCTATGAACTTGGAGTAAAAGCACATATTGTACGGGTATCCTTGAAGAAAAAGAAACACAAAGCATGGCCTGCAGCTCGACGAGCAGTACAAGTTGGACATTCGCTGTAAAGGTATCATCACTTTTCGAACCACCATACCAACGCTGCATCCCTTCTCCCTCTTTTCACTATCTTTACAGAGTTCAATATCTCTGGAGAGTAAGGCAAGCCAATGTTCATGTAAGGATGGTAGACAGACATCCAGCATATCTTCGGTTTAGCACCTCTATTCAAAGCAGCACTGGCTAATCTTTGCCTTATATCCTTGGTCGACAATCTGAACAATTAAGTTGGAAATTGACTTGATACCAATGATTGGTTGTCGCTTATATCCACACCTCACAGGAAATCCAATGCTGAGCACCTCCTAATAGCCATCAGCCAAGTATTCGGACGACAAATTACGAGGAAATTCATCCAAATAGCAAGCTTTCGACCGCATCTGAGCTATCATCAGAGGCGGCCCCTTCAATTGGGATGAACGGCTGGGGTGGCTCATCGGAGACGACACTCGAAGCCCGCTCAAGCGTCATTGCAACAGGTTGGCCCCTACCATCACGCGCTGGTATCGAGTTTATAACTGAATAACACGAAGAGTCCGGGCTGTCGCGATTCGCATCCTGGTCGAAGTCGCCAATTGTATCGCTGGTGCCTCTGGAGAATCCGTCACTTCAATTGTGCTGCGCAGCTTTGGTAAACGGTTGGACAAGCATTGCCAGGTGTAAAATTCGTGAATGTAGCGTATCTTCCATTCCGTCAAGGTCTCGTCTCAATGCTTTGTGTGCTTGCAAATTCTCTGTTTAAGAGAGGCAGCTGTTGAAAACCGGGAGTTATTGTCGAGTTCTCCATGTTAATGTCTGAAATGACTTCGGCTCGTTGGGTAGTTAATACTTGAATTCGGGGAGTGAATGAAATCATGCCGCGCCAGAAAAGGCTTTTCGAATTAGGGCAAGATCGGACGCGTAAGAAGGGCCACATACCAACGCTGCAGTCAAGATAGAAGAGTTCGGATACCTAAGGGAATTTCTTAGACGATGTAGTTGGTGAGATCTTTGTCAAACCGCGCCTCGAGCAGTATGTATGGACCGCCTTGAAAGGATCACAGCCTTTTGAAGTAGCATTTGAGTGAATATATTTGAGATTTCTCTACTAAACTTTATAAATTAAACCTGTTGTTGGATATCAAAGAATTAACACGGCGCCAATGCCAAAACCAATTACTATTCCCATAAACCAGACACCAGTATGCGCCCTCACTCCAGAACTCGTCAGCAAAGGTCCAGTGCCACCAACCGACGTTGACGCAGTTGCAGCTGGGCTAAACAGCGGAGAAACTGAAAGTCCTCCATCAGAAGTGCTGATGGCTCCGAGAGTCGCCGTCGTAATAGATGTGCCACTAACAATAACAGCTTCCGATGCCCCTGTAGCAAGAGAGATAATCTCGCCTGCGTTGGTAATAATTCCTCCAGCGGTAAGTGTCTGACCATCAACGACAAATGCCGATTCTGAGTTGGCCGTATACGTCGAAGAACCAATCACCAGCGTGGCAAGATGGGTCTCGGACACTGGGACAATAGCTATATTTCCAACAATTTGTGGTACACCATTAACGATAACAGCAGTCGGCGTGGACGATAGAATATAAGTCGTCGATCCGGCTAGTATAGTGCCCCCAGGAGTCAGAGTAGCAGTGCCAATGACAAATTCCGTCGCTAAGTTTGCGGTATATGTGTTTTCTCCTGCAGTAAAAACAGGGACGGTTGCCTGCTGTAAAACAGGACTGCTGCCTGCATATTGGATACTTTGCGTTACGCCATTGATAGTGACTGCGGTTGGTGTAGAAGATAGGATATATGTAGTGGAATCTGCGACAATAGTACCACCGGGTGTAAGAGTTGAAGACCCGATTACAAACTCATTTGCAGAGTTGGCAGTATATGTTTCCCCTCCCGCAGTGAAAACAAGGCCAGTAGCTTGCTGTGGAGGAAGCTGAACTTCCGTGCTTTGGATAGCTTGTGTTATACCGTTGATGATTACGGCAGTTGGTGTGGGAGGCAAGAAATAGGTGGTTGATCCCGCTATCACCGTGCCACCTGGTGTCAGAGTTGAGGATCCTACAACGAAGGTGGCTCCGGGGCCGCCGACATAAGTTGCGTCCGATACTGTGAAGATAGGAACTGGAACAGGAGTTGGTGTTGGATTATATGTTATAGGGTTTGCGATGGCCGTATCGACGGGAATCTGGGAAGGTATCTCAACTATCACGGTAGTTATTGTATCGGGAGTAGGAGTAGAATCATCTGGAGATCCAGCAACAGTAGTCTTCGTTTCGGAATCTTCAGAACTTGATTCGTTGTTTCCAGGATCAGGACCACCCCCAGGACTCTGAGGTACAGTATTTGACGGAACAGGTGTTTGTACTGGGGGTCTGGTTGTTGGGACATATTCAGAAGGCGAAGGGGATATCGAAGGCTTTGCTAATGTTTGGGTAGCTTCCGATGTTTTTGCTGTGGTGGCAGGATGATAGTTTCCGTTGACTAAGATCGTGGTAGATGCCGAACCAGTAAGTTGATTGACAGCTATGTGAGCAGTGGGCTGACCGTCCATGACACCTGGAGAACAGATGCTAACACTTGACCAAAAACTTGATGCACCAGGCCGGACGTTTGATTGCATGTAATCGATGAGCTGTTCTGGCACACCAACTCTAAAATTGCCTTGGTACGACTCTTCTCCGTAATAACCTGTAGAATTCTCCAGTGCCAGAGGAAGCCAAAAGCCAGATGGATATGGCATCATAGAGTCGATTGCATTCTCTCCAAAAGGATCAGAGGAGTGAAGACACACTAGCTGACCATCACCGCTGGGCGATGTTTTGGCAGCCGCTGTCTGATACCACACCGGGTCATTGGACCCAAACACGAAGAATGGTGTAGGCGATTGTACAACATTTCCATATGGGTCGGTTACTGCAGTTCCCTGTACCATCGTAGTCAAGTGTTTAGAGTATAATATATCACTCTGAACAATATTCGTAGGCACACCGTCGAGCCCATATAACGATGTAGTGACTGACGCAGGATCGAAGTATCCCGTCGGTGTTGTGTATTCGGCGGCGATAGTGGTGGAGTTAACAATTTTTGTATCATTGTACTGATAAGTCCGAGTCAGGATTGTAGAAGCTGGGGAAAGAAAACATTCAATCAGTATTTTGGTTACATTGTAGACAACTCGAGAGATACAGAATCAACGGGATACTTACCAGTTACTTCGACGCTGCTCACATACCAGACTTGCACATTTACTGAATGAACAGCAAGCCAGCAACAAACCGGCGAGGAGACTGAGGCAGAAGTAGTAAGGGTCGCAGTAGCTCTACTTGAATTTGAGTATGAAGTTGCTGCGGAATCTTAGTGTTGTACCAGCCACTCGGCGCTAGGCCTACTCACTGATCTGTGGAACTATATCACAAAGCACAGATGTAGCAAATAAAAGGAGCGCAAGAAGTGCTCGAAACGGTGCCATGTTCTCTAAATCACTTTGAGGTGGAGATGACAATGTGTCTGTCGCGACATTAATTAGCACTAAAAAGATTTGTGCTGGAGTTGATAAAAGTTATCCTTAAATCAAAACCTTATGCTGCATTGCTTTCAAATCACTGGCAATAAAACACAAAGTTTTGGGAACTCCGGCATTTATAGCTAGAATGATCACAGCTCGTTGAGTAAGATCCCACTGTAGAGTCCAATATGGTTGTCAGCCAACAACACATCTCTCGGTCGGTTTGGGGGCTAAGCTTACTGCATGACGGTAGTGCAACATGCATTAATTGGCGATAAAAAGATATTGTTGGATAGGCTGTTCAAAACGGTCCCATAGATATGGTAAAGTTGCTTGCAATTGGTTCCAGAGTCAATTCACCTAGCCCTGTCACGCTCGGGTGGCTTCGGGGCTGAATGCGGCTAAACACACCTGCATTGAATGGAGAACTGCCACCCAACAAACACATGCCAGACTGTGTGGCACAGCAGCCATAGAATCAGGGCACCAGGTACATAGCTGCCACATCCGTAGACGGTTGCATTATTGGCTGCGCGTGCATATCTGCGCCTCACTTAAATCTCACCCGCTTCGCAGCTAACGCGCACGGGTATTTATAAACATTTTTGCTTTGCTTGAGCACACAATCAAAAGGTGGGATTTTGATCAGCCGCCTTCAACATGTCGCTCGACTCTGCAAACAAGATACTTTAATAACTTTATCATCGATGCTCCAATTTATGCGGGTTTCTATTGTCTCTACCGACAGCAACCATGCCATCCTCACCTAGCCCGTCGCCTATTTCCGTCTACACAAGCGAAGCATGGTAAGCAGCACTAGAGTCTATAGGTATTGTTTTTGAAAACTGATCACACCACGATCAGGGATAGCGATGGGGCTGGGCTGTGGAGCACTTTCATCGTTGAGGTTGGAAGTCCTGCGCAACCTGCACGAGTTCTTATTAGCACAACGAGCGGCGAAACTTGGGTCGTAGGGCCAGAGGGCTGCCCAGAACAATATGGTCCTACCTGTGTAGATGATCGTGGTCTCGAATTTAATGAGAATAACTCGACGACATGGTCTTCCATTGGCCTTTTCCAGTTAAATCTTGAGTCAAATTTGGGGTATGAAGGAAATGCCGCCTATGGGTATGATACAGTAGCCTTGGGATATCCTGGTAGTGGTGGACCTGAACTTCAAAATATGGTCGTTGCTGGGATTGCATCGCCGGATTTTTGGCTCGGTCATTTTGGCGTCGATCCTGCGCCAAGTAATTTCACCAATTTAAATGATCCTCAGCCTAGCTTCCTGGAGACCCTATTCAACACGTCAATGATTCCGAGCAGATCTTGGGCCTACACGGCAGGAGCTTCATATAGTGAGCTTGATTCCACGCTGCAATAAAGTCGTTCAGCCCTGACATTCCACAGGATACAATAAAGTTCCGGGAAGCTTAACTCTTGGAGGATATGATACGTCTCGGTTCACTTCAAATGATGTGTCTTTCGATCTTTATCCAGATGTCGCAAGAAGACTGATTGTTGACCTCGTGGGTATCAGCTATACCCAGACTGCGTCGGACTCAACTGCTGTTTTGATGTCCGAGAAAATCCCTATGTTCATGGTATGTACCAGAACTTCCTGGCTTGCATTGCGATTACTTAGACATGACTTAACGCTTGCCAGGACTCAACAATACCATATATATACTTACCAACCTCTATGTGCGACGAATTTGAAAAAGCGTTCGGCCTACAATGGAATGAAACTATCCAGCTCTATACCATCGATGATACTACCCACTCCAATTTGCAAACCATAAACCCTAATATAACATTCACACTAGCCAATACTGCTGGGCAAAGTCAAAATATTACTCTCCCTTACCAGGCTTTTGATCTTACGGCCACATTCCCGGTAGTTCAAAACAATATGAGCTATTTCCCGCTGAAGAGAGCCACCAATGAGTCACAATACACCCTCGGTCGGGTCTTTATGCAAGAAGCGTTAGTATCAGAGTCTTATTATAAAGCTTGACACTGATCTTGAACAGTTATCTGATATCTGACTTTGAACGGTCTACATTTTCCGTCTCGCAATGTGTATGGCCGCCGAGCTTCGAACCAAACATTGTGGAGATCCTGCCAGTCAAGGGCCCCGGCCGTAATGCAACAGGTGCCATAGCTGGTGGTGTTGTCGGGGGAGTAGTCGTTCTAATCGTAGTCATCTTTTTGGGATATTTCTTCATTTATAAACCACGCCGGAAGGCTAGCTCAGAGACAGGGCGTACCAGCTCTAGGTATGAAAAGCCAGAACTTGATGCCGAGGGAGTCGTTATCAAAGATACCAAAGACTTCAAGGCCGAGACGAATGAAATCTCAGGGCAACCGGTGAGGAGGCATGAAATAGCCAGCCTGGAACCTGCAGGATACGAGCTGGATAGCCCCCAGATCTTCGAGATGCCGGCCAGGGAACCTATTGGAAGTGAGCTGTCGAGTGCGCTTCCTTCGCCACGAACAACTTAGATGTTGTAAATCTTAAATAGTGTAAATAGCAGGCTTTTCCATTGTGTAGTTACAACTCATTCTCCACTTACCGACTTGCCTAATCCTTTGCATGGCTTCTCGGCGTTAACTGTTCTACTGCTATTATGCAATCAAAAAAGGTAGGTAGATTCCGTTGATCGAGCATGTGATCAGGCAAGTGTGAGGTTGAGCGAGCCATCACGAGACTAAGCGAAATACGTTAAGTGAGCTCTCATTGAGTTGGAACTTAGTTGCAAGATCGGTCAAGTCTCATGAGTAGGAGCAACAGCAGCCTTGGAGACAACAAATTTGGTAAACTCAAGTGGCAAATAACAGTATTATATATGGAGTATATATATATAGAACTATAACTATTAAGTTGAATAATTAAATTAAGCTAGCTCTTATAAGAGGAATTACTTGCCCAATATGTGTTATATTATATTATAAGTGATATTAATCGAATAGCATAGAATACGAAGCAGGAACCACGTGTTTTATATACGAAACGTACTTATATGTGACTTCGTGATAATCAATAGTATTAGGAACTCAATTGGTTTGAAGTAGTTGATCAGGGTTAAGTTCACATCCTGATTAGTAAGTAATATCTAACAAAAGTCAATACCTATTATATTCGTTTCAACTGCAGCATTTATCAGCTGTCGCTTTGGTTTATCTTGGTTGAATTGTGCTAAGAGATCAATTACCTTATGGACATTTTAGTAATGCCTAACCTTCTCATTGACAGAAAGGATATTGAGACAAGATTCGTGGCACATTAGAGCGGGGATGATAAACTTTTACTATAATTTTTCCATTGCATTATGGGGCGAAATAAGGAAATAACTACCATCCATTGAAAAGCTATAGACTTTTAATGTCTATCTAATACAAAACTCTATTTCCAGACCACCATGTAGCTGAGTGTTACTTGGTAATAGAAGGAAAATGAATGGTCCCGGAGACGCAGCACTCCACGTTAAAGTCCCAGTTTGCTTATGAAGCATGAGACAGCTGAAAGGTGAAAGTAAAGTTGGGAATCAATAGCGGAAATAAAGTCCACCATCTTGTAATTTAAAAGTACAGAATTCGTTCGTCTGAGGACCTCTTTATCTTGGCGTTAGGAAAAAACCACTAGATTTTACCAAAACATTAGTACAGACTAGATTGTAGCGACTAGAAGTTGAGAGACTTACCCGTTGGCAAGTCTGGTAAAGCGCCAGGCTGGGTCGTTCTGGATCTGTTGAGACCAGCGAACCACGAATTCTAACACCTTCCAATTACTTTCTCCACATACATCGAGCTTGCCAGATCTTGTTTTCGCTTTGTCAAGTTCAGCTCGCCATTTTGACAGGGTGATTTCGACGCCAAAAGTTTGACCTTGGATCGACGACCCATAAAGGGAGATAATGGCATCTTGCACATGTTCATCTAGAAGATCAAAACAATTCAAAAACTCCCAACCATCTACACCATCCATTGTAATAAGGAACTGGATAGTCGGCTGACCATCAGATGATATCCAACCCCTAGAATTCTTGATTGGGTGATTCTCGTCAAAGATAATGTAACCTTCTGCGTTGTATCGTGCTGATGTACTAATTGGTTCGTGGTTTTTGTTGGAGTTGACTCTCGCTGGTGATGGCAATGATTGACGTGTGCCTTGATTCTTGTAAAATGAATCTGGATCGAAAGAAAGTCTTTCGGGTCCTAACTTTCCTAAGAAAGGATACACAGCGATCAACCTATTAAAGCCTCTCTTGGCCTTGTTGGATTGAAATTTGGGTTTTGCCTGAGCAGCTTTCATTGCATGGTCTTTTAAATCTTCAACTAGTCCACGTCGGAACAATGGTTCCCACGGAAAGGCGGGGGCTTGATGAAAGGGGGTCTCAATCCCTTGGACAGTAAGGTTTTTGATACCTTGACAAGCTTGCAAGATGTCCTTACGAACCGATCCGGTACAATTGGTCAGCACTTCTTTCTTGTCCAACCGAACACGGATATCTAGCGTCTCGAGGCCCTTAAATGCTGGTATCAATTCCAACACCTCTTCATGTCCTTTCTCCAATGTGATTGAAATTGATTTTATGGCGTTCAATCTTGCAGGGGTGATAGATGCGGCGAATGGGCCAATGGTGCCCCATTGAGTGAATTCAAAAGACTTGAAACTGAAATGATTTACTTTGTAGAAGATGTGTGTTGCGATAGCCTCATTGTAGAATCCAGTGCATACTTGAGACATGGTGAACACTGAAGGTACTTCTCGTTCATAATTCTCATGTGTTGCATAGCAACCAGTCGGAAAGCCAATGAAGATTGACTTACAAACCTGTTGAGGAGCGATGGGTCTCTTGAGTTGTAGAACGTATTTGTATATCATGTACTTTACTTCAGGCGGTAGACAGAAAAATGACAATTTTTTATTGTGCTATACAGAGTCAGCTGCCTGCCTCCAATTGGAGACCACACGTAGATCTTACTTCTGTTTTTGCTGCCATACTAGGATGTCCAGGTCGGAGGACCTCAAGGGATGGACGTTGATTCTCCATACTGTAGAAAGTTTGTCTTCAGACCTGAAGCGTGTTAGTAGCTACAGTTTTGTTTGAAGATGTACATACTTGGTAGAGTACTGTTTTATATTGTGGCTCATGAAGAACGTCGAGCAGATCTATTGGACCTGTTGGTCTAAAGTTTGCATCGACTGGTCGACGCTCGATTTCTCGCGTAACTTCGGCTCTCTGGGCTGTGAATAGATGGCATCATTAGAACAATCCTCAGAGCTGAAGAATACAACTTACATCCAGAAGATACGAGAGAGTATTGGAAGACTTGGCAAAATACGATGCCGGCCTCTGGTTGCTTGTGGAGATGACAAGTTTTGTGTTTACCAGATGGAATCGTTGTGGGGGCAAGCAGAAGTCTTTGTTGTGTGTCTGCGGAAAATAGCTGGCAGCTACCCTCCTTCGCTTGTGCAGCAAAGGCGAGACTGAATAATGCGGAGAATGAGTGCGGAGAATGAGCGCGGATAATGATATGAGATGGATTAGTTTATTTAATGCAGTATTTTTCTTTCATGCCGTTTTTCACACGTTGACTATCTTCTCTAAGCATTTGTGGCGTCTTACAGTTTTAAATTAACCCAGTCTACTTCTATATACGTCCAGTGTTTGATATAACCATGTCTCTGAACTGCATAACTCACAAGTCTTGATATAGCAGGGCGAAGTAGGTGAACTGGTGCCGAGATGATATGATACCATTCTTTCAGGCTTATCTAGGTAGTTACATAAAGATATTCGGAACAGAAGTAAACTGCTTAGTTAAATCAAAAGATAAGAACATAAGGAATACCAAACAGGTATTATGAGAATACTCTCGGTCGCATGGTAGTCTCGTAGTGGCTACCATCATGAGAAAGACTGAAAACCTGGCTTCACCTGCTTCCATTGGATTGAAGGTTCCGGATGTAGGTCATATATCTGCGGATGGAGACATATAAACCGTTTGTAGGACCTAGGCTAGGTATGGAAGTATGTCCTAGTTTAAAAGGATTTATGAGGCTATTCGCTATGTGTTACTCTTCTCGGCTAAGACGCTCGGCTAAATAAGGGGTAGCGAGGGACAGAGGGGTGATAGGCGACGGGCGATATTGTCACGCCACGTTTATTATTGGTTGTCACAACACGAGGGTCAGAAGTTGTGAATAGACACATTGTGGTGCCATTTCTTGTAGAGCTAGCTAGGTATCATGGATAGACGAACATCTAGCAAGTTCGTTCTCTGGCAGAGAGTTTGAAAACCCGCTCGCATCAAAAACACAAGGAAAAATCCTTTGAATACAGTCTGCTGCGTACAATTCTGAAGACTAGCGGTGTTCGAGCTTCTCCAAAATGATTGCCTCGATCTCATCCTCATATGTATCAGAATCATCCAGTCTCTCGTCGAGTGTCATCAGACCGATTGTGAAACCCGTCGTCTCTTTCGTGTGCCAGTCCAAGCAAAGAGATCCAACGAGGCCATTACTTGGAACGGTTGAACCAATGCGAGTCACTTTAAAGCCAAACATCGAATCAAATAATCGTACCGCTTCCGCAATAGTAACGGAATCTCTTGCCTCGAGTTCGTCTGCGATAATTAGAATCGTAAAGTGTTGTAGTCCACTGCGGCGTTCGGGAACTTCGGAACGAAGACACTGCAACAGCTGGAAAAGTCCATAATAAAATTGTTTCATGCTGAAGATAGTTGTACCTGGTGGTACGCTGATCGCGTCATCAATCCACCATCCGCGAGAGAATCGCAGAGTCAGTGTGCGAAGGCTCTTAGCAGAAATGCCACAACTACCATCGACCTATCTTAGATTAGCTGCCAGACCTATCTTCGTAGATTGAATACAAACCTGTTTTCCGAAGGATTCAATCAGCTTGGACATGTAGAAGATGGACTCGTTATCATCGTAGCAGCTGTTTAGAGTCAGTGATCCTTCTCGAAGCTTCTGTGAAGGGAACCCTACCGAGCAGAGACCATAATATTCTGGATGTTTTCACGAATGAATTTGGGGACATCATGGAATGCAGACTCCCGCCATCGACCACCTAGTATTTCTTGGTCATCGCAAGGCCCAACGAACAGTGTCGATCGCTTGATTCTCTCGTAGAGGAATTCGTTGTACAATGTCCGATTTCCAATTTCAAAGAGCATCAACTCAAATGCTGGCGTGGGTGCCCTATCCCCCGAACTAAATCTTGGCGGAACGGCCGGCTTCTGCTTTTCGGATGTAATGACAGGGACCATAATACGGTGCAATGATAAATCGGGCATATCAGGAAATCGGAGGTGGAGCTCTCTGAAATGATTATCCAAGATCGCATTGAAGATCATCAGTCGCACTTCCACAGGTGCGTCCTTGATGCGGCCAAGGAGGTTATCGTTGACTTTAGGGATAGATTTCTGCAAACGTAATCCTGCAAACACATTCTTGATAGGCGTGACCATCAACACCAAGACAAAGTTGAGGAACCGCGCCATGATGTTCGGACGTGTGGCGTCCTGGAAAGAATTAGATTTCTTTTGCAGATGTTTTTGGGGGCTAGTTTTATACCATTTTCTTCTTGCTAGGCGCCATAGCTAAAGTGTCATGAAGTACAAGATCGGAGTGCTGGGGTAGCTACTTTGTGTGATTTCAAAAATAATGTGCTGGATGTTGGAATCGCTCATGTGCGTCTAAACCGAAGTCACGTGTATTGGTCTTATTCACTTCTCGCACAACTTGTCTCTGGTATTGTCAGCATTCAGTAGCCTTGAGCATTCGTTCTTTTATAAGTCTAGTAAGATTATTCTGAGCCACCATTTCTTTCTTTTTCTTCCGTTTATATTACTAGCACACAGTTTCTGGGTAGTTGGAAGCCTGCCATACATCCTGCATGAAAGTTGTGTCTTCTCAAGTTTAGTAATATTTGACTTTGATCCCTCACCCTTATGTCTTATTTATTGCTCTCGCAGCTCATAACATTTATAAAAATATATGACTGTCGAACGAATTTGAATTATATTTTGTCTAACGGAGTCAAGGAAATAGCTTTCGTGAAGTTAATGTCCATATGCCCCTTACTCAGAGGGGATTGAATGTGTGCTTGGTTTCGTTACTCTACGTATAAATTCACTTTAGGAAAATACAACTACTGAGTCAAGACGCACTCTACTAAACTGATCTTAATGATTACCTGTTGATATAGCTACGGCATATGTTCACCAGAGAGAATAGACCGTACAGGGTCATCCGAGCTTTCAGGTCACGGTTAGGCCAGGTGAATACTATACAGACAGACACTTAATAAATGTTATCTATAAACAAGTAGTATATAAAAGAAATTTTTATACATAACTATGCTAACTTAATTTCGTCCATGTGCGTTATTTCTGGAACTATAACTCATAACCTCCTAATTTAAGTATTTCTTCAACAGCAACTCGAGTAACATGTCGGTTATGGCCGAATGCTGGACCTCAATGTTTAACTAGGTGAAGGATAGCAAGACTCTGGATAACAAAAGAATGTGGAAGCACTGTAATTACTATGTAGATAAATAGCCACGGTTACTGCCAGCCCGAAATTCCTCGCCATCCAAATAGTAATTTCAAAGATTCTTATGTAATTGCATAATATTGGAAATTAAATCAACTTTCTCTGCACTTGTTATTTGGACTCTTTTCAAGACTTCCGCGAAAGCCCGGTATTCCTGCCCCTCCGTCCATAGCCTTGGATGAGTAGGGCTCATGGGTGTATTCAAAAGCATTTGAGAAAAGGTAAAAATTTCATATTCATTGATGCAATTACAATCGTTGAGACTCTCCGAATCAGCTGATATTCATGAGGCAGTTTTGGTTCGTCAAGCAAGCTTATCAACACATACTTGCAGTGTCAATTAAAAGCAGACAACTCTTAGTGGCAGCAGTTAACGCAGTTGATCGTTTATTATAGATAGTGTAAACATTAATACACTTAGTTTGATTGATAGGTGGCTGGTGCTATGTTCGCATGAAACGTGGAGATAATGAGTGCTTAACGATGATAGATGTCCTAATGGCCGTTTCTGATATGATGAAGCAGCATCAATCGTGGCCATCATCACGTCTCTTGGTATTTCAAGGAGCACTTTGACTGTCAACCTAAGCACTATTTAATCAGCGCTTCCTTCTCTCTGCGTGCACTCTACCAGAATTTTGAATGCCTGGATCAAAGGGTAGGCGCAACAGTTCTTGGGGGAGGTAGAAACTCATCCGACCTACAATGGGCCCTAGTAATTCATTGACATTTACTGGCATATCTTCCGATGTACAGGCTTGTATGTTAACTTGTGCTTTGCACAATGTAGCTCGAGATGTTTACTCCCTGTCATACTTTTATGTCAGTAGGCAGGTGTTTCTTTTGGCTCTGCCAATAGCAGGGCCTACTTCGACAGCAGACCAGCCTGTAATCTAATCACTGGTTTCGGAACCGGACTCAGAAAATACATCCTGTGTTCTATTAGGATCTAGTTTGAAATTGTCATCTTGTATCTGCCACGGTCTACATTGCAACCGCAGGCGCCATCACAACATTCTCTCTGTCTACACCTGGTCCTCCTCTTTACCGACACGTTATCCAGGGATATATGACCAATCAAAGCCGCGATTAAGATTACCTCAAGCAACTCACGGCGCCGAATCCTTATCGCATTGTCCAAGGCACACTATGAGGGATAATATTTGTCACGTCGTGAGAGAATTTACCATCAGTATGAGGATTATGAGCGGGTGAATGTAGTGAGTGAGCAACTGGGACGGAGCAGAATTCGCCCACGATAAAAGGATCTTCCGAAGATAGGCCGACTCGATATCACAAACTAGAGAAACAGCCCTCTCAATCAGATCCACCTTCGGATATCTTTAGTTCTGCTACAGGTTTCACCAAGATGCGTAGGATCAATCGAGAGGGACAAAGGATACTGTGAGGATATATTTACTATTTCAATATATAATCATAAGATTATTGGCCTCAAGTTCAAAGCAGAAGCAGAAGACAATAGAAGTGGCAATCTTGATCTACTTTGGTGATCCCATTTGATTGACAGGTGTGGTGACTTGGACATTTTTGCTTACTATATATGCTATTCTAGTCTTCAAGTGTCCGTCATACAATTGGTTGTTGATGGCAAGCTTTCTGCGACTGCCGCAAAAGCATTGGACAAGGACTTCTCAGACTCGGCATCCATGGTCTCCTAAAGCCCTAGTCGTGATACCTACCCATCCTCCTCTTGATCAAACCTTCTGAGCACCCAGAGAAGATTGGAGTTTATTGGCAGCACAAAGGTTTTATCAAAACGAGATGGTTGGTGGCCAAAAGCCAGTAGAGAGCAAGCAACTGGAAACAATCCAAAAGCTAGGCTCAAGGACTCTAAGTTATAAGAGTGGGTGAATGTGTTGGTGGTTGGCCTCAAAGTTGTAGTGACCTACTGATGTAGTTGGTCAGCCCACAAGTCTGCATATCATCACGCCACTTATCCATATGCCCAAACGCGTGTTGTTTAAGTCCTTCGCTGAATTTATTCGGCGTCATCCAAGTTAATCGTGTAGCACAACCGTTCGATAATATGGTTGCAGTCATCTTGGACCTTTGGTTTGATGGTCAAGGAACTATGTGTCGATGAATTTTAACGTATTCGCTCGCGGCACATTGACGTGTTTGGAAACCGAAACCATCATCTTCGTGGTGACAGCTTCATCGATCTTCTCGACTGCTGTATCAATGTGATTTTTGATTGAAGCACCTGTAATCATTGGTGTAGTAGATTCCTTCAGATTCTTGACTACCTCGTTGGCTTTCTCTCGAACAATGGTGTAAACGAAATCTCCGTCAATGTGATATCTCACTCTCACCAACGAGGCTGCGGTGCAAAGAGATTCTATGAGGGGCTTCGTCTTGTTGATAACTCTGGTGGCCGTGCCGTGCCGCCAGAAGAGATTCGAATGAAACCGGCATCGATATGTTGTCCAAAGACGCGATTGTGCGAAGGTTGTTGAGCAATGGCTTCGTATTATATGTGAACTCATTGGCAATCTGCCGCTCTCCAATGTCAGTGTATCTCTCCCTCTATAAGCCGCGCCAATTGAGCTGACCGTTCTGCTCCCTGACAATCTTTCGCCGTTGCAGGTCCTTGCATTGTCGTGTCGATACCCCCCCAAGGCAGAACGAATATCCGGTTTCGGTGAATAGGTAGCCGATTTCGACCTCAGAGTCTCCGATGAACTTATGGAAAGGAGATGTCTCCATCGAATGCATCAAAGATCAAAGAGACAACTTCGTGGTGGTTGACAGTTCGTAAGAATGTCCTTCACAATCTCGACGACGAGATCAATGATCTTCGGTTTCTTCGCTTCCATTATTACTGCTGCTGCAGCTGCTCTTCGTGACTGAGCAGTAAATTATCCTCCCAGTCTCGTCCATCTGCATACGACAAGTAGGTAAGCATGAGTTTACCCGCGTTAGGCTTGAGGATCGGTCCGCACCTTGACGGGAGGTATCACATTCGTTGTGTGAGATAGCTTGGATTTCAACAAGGACTCAACAGAGGTGGATTCGAGTTCGAATGTTTTGTCAATGGCTGGGAGAGAAGACTGTGTATGTTGGAAGGATTAAAGATGGCAGGGACGCCGAGACGTTGGCAATGATAGCCACCGCTCAGACGAACGCGCTAGGCACATTCCGTGTTATATGTGGTTAGCTTTACATACCTATCACCAGTACCTAGCGATCTAGCTGGAAAATGGAAAGTGGCTTCGTATAATATACGCAGAAGCCCAAACTCAAAATCATGTCTTCGCCAGAAATCTGAAATCTAGTGTCGTGTCTCTGGGGATCGACTTCGACAAATCATCCTCGACATCTATTCTGTACAAGCGATAGAGTTTACGCTCTACCCCCAAGACGCTCACTCATGAACTCGACGGGAAATTCAAATGTACAGCGAGTACAAATCGCCGACCCATCCACCTCTAAAAATAGGTTTCTTGAAACTGAAAACGGCAGATTCTAGAGAATCATGCGAGCGATTGCTGATCTGCGGAATGACAGTGTTGCCGTGTTTTAAAACGATGACGAAGCATACACGAACTGCTGAATATTCGAGACTTATTTCCTCCTGCTGTTTGCGAGAAAATTCTTGAGATAGCAGGTTAGCTATTTCTGCTCTTTAAAGGTTTGGAAATGTAGAGATATTTTTCGAGCCTTGTAGCCTAGAAAAGTGCTGTAAATTTGTGTTTCTGGCTGAGAAATACCCCTGAAGGTCTGCAAAACAGTCTATTTTATATGTGTTTGAGTGACCATTTCTTAATATTTTGGATTCCAAACAATTCGACGGCTGCTTAATTATATAGAATACCCAAGGAAAGTTGCTCTTGCAGACTTTCGATTAATTTCTGATCTTTTATTTAGCTAGTTTATGGACAGATTGGTTGGTATGGATTTACAAAAGAAGAGAGATGAAGTGATACTCTCAATAGAAGGCTTGGAGTATTGAACAGTTAGACGCCGAATTAGTTCGATATTGATAACGTCTAAGTAGATAATTGTAGAGTCATAGAATAAGAAAGAAGACCAAATCATACCTCTGAATGTGGGTGTTGATCGTTTGCCAATTGATCGCGGTGTTTTGCGGATGAGTTAGCAAGTATCATCGAGATCAACGGAAAAGAGATACATACCCAGCTCAAAACTTCAGCTGGCTGTTTGAAAGCCGCTGAGAAATGGTGTTTAAGTATGGTTTGAGCAAGGTGATAGGTGAGAAGGATTTTGAGGGACGTATATTGCGGCATAGAGATAGAGATCTTGGTAAGAGAGGAAGCGGATACACATCCCGATGAATGACTATGACTCTTACATGAAAGAGCATTCGACGATGGATCATGGAGCGCTTCTGATAAAATAGATATTTGATGGTATAATCTCCAGTTATTGCCAACCACTCGGAGACCTCTCTCCTATCAGCATACGGTCTTTAAAGCGTCTATCTTTCACGAAGCTTGGAGTATGGATCGTTTGCGATAGCAGTCTCAACGTGTCTCCGGGAACCAAAGCAATAATATTGACGGCAGCAGGATCTAGCATCCCAAATTCTCCTTGCTCAAATTCTTCTGGTAGTGTATATACAGTATTGCACCTCAAAAATAGCTCTCTTTTTGATGCAGCTTAGGGATACTCTCATCGCTGAGATACCACACAAGCTCATAACCTCACCACTCTACCCATCAAACTTGCCACTGTTGACCTCCAAACTTAGCCAAGTTCCCTATATACCATCCTGATACCGACTCGGTTTATGCGACTAATACTTTGGTCTTTTTGAGATTATCCTTGTGCTTTTGGCTGATGGTGTTGACATGGACCGGAGATGTATGTGACAAAACTTGACAATACACACTGTTGCAAACACCCAACAGCAATGATTTCAGTTCAGGTATATCTCTCTTCTAGAAATTATGCCGCTTCCTCTTGGTCGTTCATGTAAACTCGTTCCCGTGGTTTCCTTTGGCCGTTTCCTGACTGTCGCGTGCTGGTTGTTGTGGAGTCGGAAAGTCAGCGACTCTACTCCCTCGATCCACCTTTCTGTGAAATCAAACAATCGGTATTCTTCCTCTCAACAAGCCTCCTTCTCCTGAATCATGTCCAATCCTTTGTGTATGATTGCGGTCGTGTTTGTAAATACAATAGCTGCCTTTGTGGGGTGTTGGGGATGAAGATCCTGTACATCGTGAACTTTGGCTGTGTGTCGTAAACGCAGAAGCAGCGGTACAGAACGGAAATCATGTCAAAAACGGTGACCCACTACTGTAGTGATAGGTAGGAATGAATAGAGCTGTGTAGAGAATAGTGTCTTGATGGCAGCGAGATCGAAAGAGTTGTATTTTCGTGCAAGATTCGTCAGGCGGTTCACGATGCCAAAGCGCGAGCTGGGGGCAAGCTCCATCACTATCAGAACCTAACGTACAAAGGAAATTATGATGTTTCTATTTCAGTAAAGATTCTCATCTTCTGCCAGTTATGTAACTGATAAGCAGATATATATTTGGAATTGGGCACTGTATGAAAGAAAGATAACCCCATCCGGTAAAATCTCTAGCAACGAGAAGTAATGATAGATGAGAAGATATCACTGACAACTCAACCCTAGACATATCCGCATCTGCCTCGCAGAATCTCATGATACTTTGAGTTCAACGAAGAATTTACATGCGCGTTCATTATACCTTCTGTGGATTGACCGCCGGTGCCAATTGTCAAGCAACAAAGGATATCGAGGGCCCCAGATTCCATCCTCCAAACGACCTTAGGCAAGAGCCAACTATTTCATCATACAGTTTGAGTCGTGAAGCGTCTATGATAATCACCAATAACGAGGGTATGAATTGAACTTGTGTCTTTGATATTCGATCGTGGAGTCAAACTTAGCCTCGACAAGAAAGGAACGGTCAGGAGCGGCGCATAATATCTAGGAACTTGATCAGCACAATGTTTTTATGGTTAGGAGTCTTCCCAACAGTGTTCAGTGTTCACCTGTCTATGATATGAACTCAGCTCAAATTCACTAGATAAATCGTCTAATTGACATGAGGAAATGTCTATCTCGTTGACATCGATAACCCGAAATAGAACGGTGGCGAGGTACAGTCTAGTAAGAGAAAACCAGTATGAATAGTCTCACCTGAATATATCGACAAATTTTTCAGAAAGATATTGAGTAGCAGGGTGAAAGTGAGTGAGGAACAAATGGTACTGTGTCAGGGTCCTCGCTAGGGTCGCCACTCATAAGCGACACTGAAGTCTTCACACGTACCTATGTGAGCATAACTTCGCAGCCCATGCCCATGACTCGAATTCGCAAATTGATTTTTCAAACTTTTTTTTTCCCTTCCTTATTCAATCCCCACTCTTGACCACATTTAGAAACACGTCAGCAACATGCTGTTTAGCTCCTGGGAAATTGAACGTGCGATGTTTTCTGTCAGATGCTGCGGTACGACCGTACGAGTACTTGGGAAACGACAGTCATAACTCTGGTCTGCTGTATCAGCCCGTGTCCCATCGGCCGATCCAGACAAGTTTGAGAAGAAAACCTTATCTACCGCATCAGAATAGCCTCTGGAGAGGAGATATTGAGAAAGAATCTGATAAACATTTAGTGTCGTTAAAGATATTTGGAAAGTTCCCCCCCAAGTATACGAGTCTTACCTCACTCAACTGCCGGTATGCCGCGCAAGTTGTTCATGGCATGCAGCTCCAAGATGATCGTTATACAAACCATGTAGTCAGATGTTGCCACATAGTACAAGCATGTCTTTGACTAATGATTTATAAACCTCTTTGGACACCGCAGCATCAGATATTCAGACGATCAGGTAGTTCGAGACCATAATCGGTGCCTCATCATATAAGTTATAGTATACTCTCAAGCCTATAGGTATATGTGCGTGGGATTATCTACTAATAGAGCCTACCTTTGCTGATACTCGTTTGTCTTGGACCGATTACATTCTATTTTAAAATTTATATCCAGCTTTGAACATGGACAAGTCATAGGCAGGGAAGAGCTGGACCACAAGGGAAATAATTCCATCAATACTGATTGGATTGTCTCAATCTAGGTCGAACTGACGAAATGTACAATTTTCAAACGCGATTTTTGTGCCGAAAACTTAGAGCTCCCTCCAGGATCATGAGCATCCATGCATGTAACCATACCAAGATCAATGGTGGAATCGGATCGGATATCTCATTTCCCCGCGTTCATTCGCATTTGCATTGCTGGACAGACATTACGGCTTGATGAGTTTAATGGTTGTCTTAGCCTTTACACACGGAGCATCCTTGAACCGAGCTAACTCATGCTGATAGGTGCCAGCACTGCTGGTACGGAAGTACCTACTGGTAAGTTCCTCAAAGATGTGCCGCTCGGAAAAGGAAAAGGGAAAAGCAGTACTTGCTTTGTCCCCCTCGTCCAAATGCCTACGAGCAGGTAGTAGGCCTACGAGTTCTCGCCTTCTTTCTTGTTAATGTTTCTCGCTTTGACTTCCCGCATGTCCGAGTGTCACGTTACCGAGTCCGTATTTGACCATGACAAGTGGACAAGGCTATAAATCAGCCCATGACTCTGGTCCTCGCAATGCGGTTACTTACCTCATTAGGGTTATCAGCACAGGCTACACTGTTAGGGAAACAAAAAGAGTCTTGCGCCAAGGCGTGCGGTAGGCGATGCGTACACAACATAACTCCATCGCTATCCCACATCTCGAATAACCGAGGGTCGAGTCCGGGGGCGAGACCAGCAAGGAGCCGACTCGGTGCTCGCTACAAGTTTAAATATTGGGCGTCGATTTCTTTCCTCTCTCAGCTACATGTACGTGAAGGCCGTTCGTCTGAATATATATCTTATGGAATCAATCATGCTCCAGCATTATTCTGTTGACTTTTCATCCCGCGGCACGGTCTTTCGTCACGAAACTTTTTGGAAACTAGGTTTGACGAAGGCCAAACTATAATCTATGGCTGAAAATCACATCTGAATCAAATAGCGATGAATGGTTCGGGACATGTATTCCGATGGCATCTGGTGGAGCGACATAGTGACAACACATACGGCCGTCTTATCGAGGCATTTGTATTAAACTGCCCCTCCACCTCCACTTCGGTGGAGGGCCGGAAAAGAAGGCATTGTTCCTAATGGTGGCCCACAGAGTTTGCACAGCCACCGTTACCGGTACTCAGATTGGGGTACTTAATCATCACGGACTTTGGATATCATTTAAATAGTTATCGCCATCGGTATAACTGAGATGGATACCGATTTCCCTCGCTCATACGGTACATGATACAATACAGTAGACCAGGTTGTAGAATCCGGAGTCACCTCCACTTCCGAAGCGACGCAATATGTGCAAAGTCGATCCCGATTACTGCAAGTCCTTTCAGCCCTCTGGATACCGTAGTACCGTCTTGGTTTTGTTGAGCCAATCAGCATTTGGCTTTTGCAGGATTCATGTCCAAATGTTTTGATCGATCCATCTTTCTCCCGAAGCTAGAACTTTTGGGATAAGAGTTTCCAAATCAGATAACTTTTCAACCCTGGTCTAGACCGTCGCAAGATTTAGAAAGCGATTTGTCTGTCTACTACAGTACTACTGTAATGTATTTCTGGTCTGTACAGTAGTGAGGTCAGTATGACCCCTCCGCCCCTCCATCCCATCCCCTACTCTTGACGGCAGAGCAACCATTGGCACACTAAGTTCAATGCCGTCTAGACACAACGCCTACTGCATCACATGCTTACCCGGCGACCGAAGTGAACCCACTGGGATGTCATGGTAACGCTAGATCAATTACTTGACCCTGTCGAACACATCTTTACCCAAATGTGAAGATGGTGCAGAGCTGTTTGGGTGTGGCAAAGGCCCGAGCAAGAAGTCTAGGTCCGAAGCGCGTCAAATGAGCCGTTGATAACCCCCCGAGCAGCATTTTAAGCTTCTAAAGAAGAACCACTGTTTGATCTTGAGCCTATGTGCGCCTTGACTAGTTGGGATCCCTCTGGCCGGGGTCCCCTCACCCCTGAACCAGAACCAGAACCAGAACCAGAGAGGTCGTCAACAATCGCAACATTGCGTTTCCTCTCATTTCCCTTCCAGCCCAATTTCCAAATTTCCAAATTTCCAGAAAGACAGACTGACCGACTCGTATGTGTCCGTAGAATAACAGCCGTATGGGACGGAAGATGTTCAGCAGGATCCTCATCTGAAATATCAACGAGTTGTCGGTCCCGGGTAGAGACGATTCAAGATGTCCGACCCGGGGAAACGAAATGCGGGTACAATGGGATTCTTGCCACCCAGCGATTTCAACATCGAGCGCGTCTACCCCATCCGGAATCTCGTATCCCATCAGGAGGAAGGAGAATCGCATGAGGAAGACGATGGATCTGTACGGGGTGCGCCGAACCCATTCGTGTGACATATATTGACATTGGCAGGATTCGCAGGCGAGCGGTAAAGCCCAATCAATCCCCAAACCTCCACCATCGCCCGGAAACAGCCACAGTACTGGAACCGACGACAGCACTGAGTCGCGAAAAATTTCAGAGAGGTTCAAGCTGCTGCCGTCGAAAACTGGGGCGCCGAATGTATTACCTGGCGCGGGAGCAGATAATGAGAAACCCGCTTACCGACGATGCGAAGACGAACCCATTCATATACCCGGAGCAGTTCAGTGCTATGGTGCGTTGGTGGGCCTGAGATACAGCGCAAAGAGTCAGCTAGAAGTGAGGATTGCGAGTGAGAATACGCGAAAGGTATTAGGTTATGGACCCGAACAGCTGTTTGCGCTGCCATCTTTCCTGGAAATTCTGAGCGGTGATGCTCGCGACGAGATGGTGGCACGGGTCGCTCATGCGCTGGCAAATGCTGGCACCATGGGGGAGGAGACTCGCTTGGATATCTTCCAGATGGTCATTACGTTCCCATATGAGCCCGAAACCCGGCTCTGGTGTGCCATTCATGCAGCACCGAGTCCGAAAGGCCTTGTGATTTGCGAGTTCGAGGAATATGCAGATGCCTTCTACCTGAAAGATGTTACCACCGCCAACGTCTTGCCAGTAAATATGGTCAGGTCCACAGGTGTCGAGGTCTCGCCGGAGGAGTTCCGGAAAAGTACACAGAGTCGGAGCCAGCCGCTACCGGTCATCAAGATTGCGAGACTAAGAAAGCAAAAGGAGTTCTCTTCGATGGATATCTTCAACGCAATGACACAATCTCAAAGACAGTTGTCCAGTGCCAAGTCGGTACAGGAGATATTCGACGTGGTTGTGGGCATCATTTCGGAGCTGACTGGGTTTCACCGAGTTATGTTTTATCGGTTTGATAGCCAAAAGAATGGATGTATAGAATCGGAACTACTAAACCCACAAGCCAGTAGTGATATCTATAGAGGTATTTGTTGCTTGCTCCCATTGGCGCTTGCATACTAATTTGCTTCTAGGTCTTCATTACCCAGCTTCTGACATACCAAAACAAGCTCGAGACTTGTATCAGATAAACCGGATTCGTATCCTTCATGATCGAGATGCAGAAACAGCTAGGCTGGTAAGACATTCTTTGATGGTTTTTGTGTTGTAAAAAACTTAGATCTTTCGTAAGTAGAAATGATATGCTAAATTAGGTATTTCAATAGGTCGCCAGGAACGAAACAGATTTTGAACAGCCACTAGATCTAACACATTCATACTTGCGAGCTATTTCTCCAGTACATATCAAGTACCTGACGAATATGGGCGTCCGATCCACCATGTCAATTTCGATTGTGATTAACGACGACCTGTGGGGTTTGATAGCATGTCATGGGTACGGAGATTTTGGTATTCGAGTATCTCTTCCCATCCGTGAGCTCTGCCGAAACATCGTAAGCTACTCTTGTCTTGCATTTGTCAATCCCCTCTCAACACTATACCGTGTGCTGACTTTTAAGGGTGAATGTGCTGCTAATAACATCGAACGACTTCTAATGGTCCAGCGTATTGAAGCACGCAAACCATTAATTACGCCACCACCAACACACCATCCAGCAAGCTTCATTGCTGCATCATCAGCAGATTTGCTAAGGATTTTCGATGCAGACTTTGGGTTAATCAACATTCAAGATGAGGCAAGAGCAATAGGAAGGCTAGATCCTTACAGGGAAGCGTTGGCACTTCTTGCTTACATTCAAACCTCTCAATGGAAAACCGTTCGATCATCGCAAAACATCAACGCCGACTTCCCAGACTTGAAATACAGTCCTGGTCTCCAGATAATTTCTGGGTTGCTATTCGTTCCGTTGGGCATCGGCGGAAACAACTTCTTGGTATTCTTTAGGAAAGGGCAGCTCAGAGAGGTGAAGTGGGCGGGGTATGTTCAAAGACCAAATCCCAAATCAACTAAGCGAACAGAACAGTGAGATTTTGCTCCATTCACGAACGGCTTTTAGGTCGATCTTATTTGTTCTAGGCCGGTTCTGGCTTCACAGCATTGGAAGCTGACAGCTAGTCGCAGGAATCCTTACCACAAAAGCTACAAGCATGGGAGCGAGTATCTCGAGCCAAGAACCAGTTTTAAACGTTGGGTTGAGACTATCTCAGGACTGAGTAGAGAATGGACCGAAGATCAACGTGAGATGGTCGATGCCAATGATTTCCTAAGCTAATGCAAGTACCGATAGTCGAATCGGCATCCGTATTGAGTCTTTTATATGGTAGATTTGTCGAGATCTGGAAACAAAAGGAGTCAGCTAGTCAGAACAGTCAAATGACTCGACTTCTAATTCGCAACTCTTCTCAAGAAGGTATATTGATTCCCTCATTTTCAAAGACATCTATGGAGGATTCAAGTAGTCGACTAAGGGGGTTTCGATATTGATGAAGTCCCTCACTAACACAATGAATAGTCCGAACACCATTGAAATCCATAATCAACTATCTTGAAATGGCCCTCGAAAACAACCTCGACGAGTTAACGCGCGAGATCTTGAAGCGAGCACTGAAAGCTTCATCCTCGCTGATATACACTATTGACGATCTCTTGAAGCTTACTAAAGCTGAGGACGGACCCGTCTATGCGATCAAAGACAACTTCAATCTAAGCAAAACTGGCAAGTCGACATCTCGAGATATTTACAGCGTTGTTAACGGTTTACAGTGCAAGAAGTCGCCAGCGTGTTCCAGAAAGAGGCAGAATTCAAGCGGTTGGACCTTACGTTCACAACACATGAAGGTATTCCTGAGATCGTCAAGGGTGATCCAACTCGCCTTCGAAAAGTCATCTCCAATCTGACAAGTAACGCCTTTCGACATTCCCTCGACAGTGGTGTTCGGGTCGATATTCGCCCAATCAAATCCGAAGACGCTAGCTGCATAATAAGCATCTCAGTTCAAGATGCCGGGCCTGGCATGTCGGAAGCACAGCTCGATGTATACAGATCCTCGTCACCTTGTAAAATCTTAGCTAACAATCTTAGGACCTCTTCCAGAGCTTTGAGCAAGTTTTAGATGAGGATGATAACTTATTGCCTAAGGCCGAACCACCAGCCGACAGAACGGAACAGGCATCTAGTATCGGGGTCGGGCTTTCCCTCGTCGCCCGCTACGTACGCAATATGAATGGGCAAATCCGAGTCAAGAGTGAGCTCGGTAAAGGAACCATCTTTGCAGTTGAACTACCGTTCGATCATGCAACATCGCCGGGTTCTACACCACCTATAGGGCTTCCACAGCAGCCTAGCAGCAGCCTCGCAGCATCAATGACACCTCGACCACAAAGCGAGCCAGCAGCAGTAACGCCGTCGGATCTCCCACCGTTCATGAAGAGCGAATCACTAGGCCCGAAGCAGATTCTGAAGGTGATCGAAACTCGAACCCATCTCGAGGGGGACTTCTCGCCGCTTACTGATATGGAGCCTTTTGGGACGACGGCAGCAAGTGGCGAGTATGATCAAGCCATCAGTCTAGCCAGCTCAGAAACTGAAGACCGTTCTCAGTACCCGGGACTAGATGAGGAGGGCCAGTCGACGCTGGTGCATCTGCGCATCCTGGTGGCTGAAGACAACCCCATCTACCTCCGACTCTTAGACAAGCGTCTCAAGCGCCGCGGCCACCAAGTATATCTTGCCTGTGACGGCCAAGAAGCTTACGAGTATCTGGTTTCAGACCCCGGTCGCGTCGACGTTATCTTGATGGATTTACAGGTGCGTGCTTGGATCATTTGGGAGATAGAGTCCTGTTGTTGTGATATGAGGCTGACCTAAGTCACAGATGCCGTTGGTTGACGGAGCTCTGTCTACGCGCATGGTGAGGTACAACGAGCAAGAGCAATACGATAAGGTCCTAGGACCTAATAATAGACCGCGACAGAGGGTCCCCATCATAGCCGTGTCAGGACATCTAGAAGAGGAGAGCCGGTTCGATTACATCCAGAGCGGGTAAGCATCATCAATCCCCCATCAAGAGCTGTCGAACTGACGCGTTGGGTTGTAGTTTTGATGGTTGGATCGTGAAACCTATCGATTGGTCACGCTTGGATTTCATGCTCCAGTGTGTCAAGATACCAGAGTTGAGACGCGATGCCATCTACGTGCCCGGGACTTGGGATCAAGGCGGCTGGTTCATGCCGTAATCTACCTACCTACCTACCTACCTTACCTTACCTCTTATCTACCATGTAATATCTCTCAGTGATAAACGACGTGTATGTGCGTGCGTGTATATGTATATATGGATATGCTAGATTGAAACGGACACTGGGGATTTGCTACTTGTTTCTTCTAGAGGGAGATGGGCGCGCGAATAGGAAACAGGAGACGGGAAACGGGATCCAGGCAGCCGGGGATAGGCATTCATTCCGAAATTTCTAATGATAATGATTAAGCGAGCGAGCGACTAAGCATGTATACAGCAAATAGTACCGTAGTACAGCACATGCATTCCCAAAACTCTCTCTGGTCCCCATTGCACCTACAAGTATGACACCATGAAGCCCTATCGGCAGAACGGATAAAAGGACAACAAGATAAACTCCAAGGCAGAAGACATCCGCACGCCACAGGGCTCTCTGTGCAGTACAGCACAGCACTGTCCAGGATGCAGATTTCGCGCTTCCCGATCAAACTCTAAGGCGCAGGTGGACTTGTGGAATCAAGTTTTCCCCGATGGAAAGTTTGTATTCCCTGCACATCTCGTTTGCCTACTGTACTGTACCCTTACCCCACAATCGGTGCCAATGCCAATGCCAATGCTAATGCCAGAGCCAGTGCCAGTGCCAGTGCCGTGGTCCGCTGGTTGGTCGGTCGATGAATGACTGGGGCGGGGGTTGGGGTTGGGATTAGGAACGGGATGGTAGCTTAATGCCAAGCACCAAGCACCAAGCACCAAGCACCAAGCACCAAGCAGCAAGCAGCACCGCACAGTACTCGGTAGATGCTAATTACAGTACGCTGGTCGCAAGGGAAAGATGCGAGGGCCCGAGTACGAGTACGCGGGGGGCAGAGGCATAGCCGCATAGCCGCATAGGCATAAGCAGAAGTGTGAAGAATCAAGAACTAAGCGAGCCATTGAATAGACATTTGCATCTGAATGGGACACGCAAAGAAGATCTTGGTGCTGACACTACGGAGAAGTCCGATGACGCTTCTTTCTTCTTCTCTTTTTTTTTCTTTTTCTTTTTTCTTTTTTTTTTTGGCGCCCTGTGTGATCGATCATAGCCTCTCCCTGCCTGCTGCAGTAGATAGAGTACTAGATTAGAGTTTCCCCACGTGTGCCACGAACGCCAGAAGCCTTTTACAGTACACTTTAGTTTTTCTCTTTTCTTTTTTTCTTTTTTGGAAGAAAAAAAAAAAGAGGAAAAAAGGTATGCCTAAACTCTCTCCGTTTCCCGATCTGGTCATTATCAAGTGCCGAAGCAAGAAGGTTTTTAAGGAGAGCCACGGCCCACGATGGATACCGTATCTCTTATCTAACAGACCGGGGGTGGGAAAAAGAAAAAAAAAAGAAAAAGAAAACAAGAGCGAGGAAAGGTCCGTGAAATGAGTACCGCGCTGAGACCGTAACTCAGAGGATAGAACGTGAGCTTCTCTAGGTATGTTCTCTGAAATTCTAAATATCAAATAATCGCGAATACTGAGTAGAGATCTAAGCGAGCACTGACATATGTTAGGTTGGATTGGAGAGAGACGCTGTTTCTGTGCGAGCAGCCGAGATAAGGAAACGAGAGGTGGCGAGGAAGAGAGGGCAGGATAAGAGCGTGTGGTGGAGATATACGGATCGATTGATTGATGATGATTCTCGTCTAGAAGGCCAACTTCCCTGAGACCTCCCTGAGGACACTGAGACCTCAGCTACGGGATTATACCCACATACAAGTGTAAAACCTCAGAGAGCATTTCTTGCGTGCGCTGCCTTTAAAGGCTTTTGTATATGACATCCTCACCCACTTGAGATGGACCGCCCAAGGTGCGACGAGATTCAAAAGAGTGCAGGTGGTCAAGCAAATCCTTCTTGCCTTTGCCCCCAATCATCTTCACCCTCGCCCTCGACAGACATAAACACGGCTAATTCTAGAAGTCAAGCGACGGGGGTACGACATGCAACAAAGCAGAGATATACAATTCACTGAGAAAAAGTCTAGCGACGGGGTACGACATGCAACAAAGCAGATATATACAATTCACCGAGGAAAAGTCTAGCGACGGGGGTACGACGTGCAACAAAGCAGAAGTATACAATTCACCGAGAACAAGTCCAGCGAGTATACAATCTAGCGGCGTTCCCTCAGTCTGGGGGGGCTAGACTCGTCGCCAGCACGAGCACGAGATAAGGAGCATGTTAGACTTTGGAGAAGATCTTGGGTTTGGGGTTCATGATGGCGAAGGATGCAAGGAGAAGGAGGTCCAAAGATTTGTGGTACCATCTGAATTGTAGCTGAAGATACATACAGAAGAGGCTGCACCATCAGATTCCCAAGTCGCGTATAAGCTAAGCTAGTGCTCATTTCCCTGATTCTTCCAAACCTATTCCATATCATCATTATTTTCGGCCACGTAAAGGGAAGGCAAAGGTGCTAGAGTTGTATCACCTCTGTGACGAGAGCTGCTGATCGAACCACATATGAAAGATGTCCAAAAGATCAGTCGCCCACTCGCCGTGCATGTCGTCCAGGACAGGAACCGGAGAGGATTCCTGGCTGGATACAAAGGGCCTGCCTGGTATTTTCTTTGGGAGAGTCCTTCGGTTCATCGAGCTTGGCTTGGCTGCAATTTCAGCCCACCAAGAAGGTCCAGAGGTTTCTGAAAATTTCCCCTGGGTCTTTGAAGAAAAGCATGTGGATTTCTGTTGCAACCAAGGTACTAACTCCTCTCTCCATATCATCGAGTGCAACCAAAATCCATCTCCCAAAACCACAGATACCGAAAGGGATTCCATCAATTTCATTTCAAAATTGAAACTCACGGGCCAATGCTCTATAAGTAGCTCCTCTCTAAGGAGTGCGGCGCAAACATTGGTCATTGAATGGAGGAAGTCAAAAGGTTGGAGACGGTAGCCGGAGAGCAAGGAATCCCAAACAAAGTAGCCCAATCGCAACATGCCGTAAATAACCTCAGTCTTGGAGAAGGCATGCCCCTTTAGCCTTTCACAAATAATAACCTGTATTAATTCTGATGCCAATCTGCTATATTGTCTTCGACCGACAAAATTTCACATATCCTCTCAACTCTAAACGGATTTTCCATGGAACGGAATAATGCTAAGCCGCGATAGGTCTGATCAAACAAAACTTTCCTTTTTTTATTTTTTTTATTTTATATTCATTAACAGGTTCTTAGCCGCCCATGCCTCAAAACTATATACTATGAAACCACTCCTAATACTAATATTCGAAATCCTTCCTCAACAGGCATACGACATGTGAAACTGGTATTATTGAAATACCCCATCTTTCCACCACCCCCCCCCCCCCCCCCCCCCCCCCCCCCCCCCTCTCTCAGGTCCGTGGGGGGGCTTTTACTCCTTTATTCCTCCTCCTCCTCCTCCAAAAGTATTATCAGAGCTTTCAGAACTTTCAGAACTTTCAGAACTCTCAATACTCTCAGTACTTGGAGTGCTTCCAGGTTGGAATGGGAATTTATCATCATATCGTTTACGCAAAGACTCTTGTAAACTGATCGTATCACTCTTCTGTTCTTGAAACAGAGAACTGTCCCACTGAGAACTGTCCGACTGAGAAAGATAATCTGGCGTTCCGACATCTTTCTTCTCTTCGGGGAAGATAATATTGGAAATATCTGGTCGTGGATGCTTGGCATACCTTTGGGTGTAGAGTCTGGCCGCCTCGCAATACCCCTCATAGTCCTCGACGTACTTTTGAGCAATCTCAGGCACTAAAGGATCATCAACATCTGGTGACGCTAGGAGACCACAGATTGCTGTGAGTAAAGCACCAAGTGTCCATCGTATTTCTGTAGATTTTGCAGAGAACCAAACGTCAGAAGGGTCACGTACAGGTGGAGTACCATATGATAGCACTGATTCCCATTTTTCTCGATAATCCGCGCAAATATGACCCTGTGGTGATATGTTGGGATGGTAGACCCTCGTATGGAACTTCATCATTGGTAGTCCCTTTGGCTCAGACTCTGGTATTGTGACTGCGATCCAAAAGACTCCTCCTTCGTATGGTGTATCGGGTGGGCCTTCAATACTAGCCAGCACCTTGTCGAGCCTGTCGTCGATGGCTGTAGCGCTAACAAATGGAACTTTGCCAGATTTGATTTTTCGTAATTCAAAGAACATTCGTTTGGTTGCTGATGAGCCATTCGACGCATTTGTAATAAGTTTCGTAGAATTATTTATCCAATATTCTTCGTCGTGCCTTTTGAAGGGTGCAAGCTGACTTCCATAATTCCTGTCGCCTGAACTAAATGACAGTGGTCTTCTGATATCAGAACCCTTGAGAACCCCAGTGAGAATACGCTGATTTTGTGATATGGAGGATCCATCTGTTACCGTTTCAGATTGTAATATTGGCGGGCGTGAAACTTCTTGTACATGGCGATTCTGTTGCTCATTGATTTGGAAGCTGCATTCTCGCTGCAAAGTCCAGCACCTGTCGCAGCTCTTGTCATTTTGGTTCGAATGAGCTCCAGCATCACACTTGTAGTGTTCCTCCCTACACTGCTCACAGGGTAACATTGGCTTAACCTTCCTTCTCATCCTTTGTGCAATAGGGATTTCGGGTTTGATCTCATGTTGCTTAGCATCACGCGGCCACGAACCAGGAATTTGCATGTCGAGACTTGATTGATGTCTTGAATAAGAGGAAGACATTGATGATAAATCTCTAATGATGAAGTTGTCTTCCTGGTACATTGGATCTGATATGGATGCAGGCGTATATGGAAGGAACCGAGATGGCGCTGTTCTGAAAGATGTGCCACCACTTCCGACCAAAGACGAAGAGGCAAGTGTTTGTGATTCCAAAATCGATTCTGCGACCTGTCTAGTAAAGTGCCGGCTTGACGAAGTGAGGATAGATAGATGAGATGATCGATGGCTTGAGGAAGCATCGTGAAGTAACTTCAGGTCCTGAACATCAGCGATACTTTCTATTTCTTCTTGAAGTCGAGCATGTTGTTCTGCCAAGAGACCCAAAGACTTGGTAATACTCTCCAAACCATCCACAAACTTCTCAAGGCGATCGATCATGTCTTCAAACCTTTTAGAATCGTGTACGGCCCAGCGCGTGACATTCCAAGTTGATGTGTTCTTCTGGTGGCTCCGAATACGAGCTTTGAAGCGCTCAAACGAGGGCTTGAAGACATCAATTCCGCGGGCTCTGTGAATTTTCAAATCATGAGATTGTTCTGCAAGTAACGCATAGCGTTGATCAATATGACCTGCGTCTTCAAGTATAGATTTTATATTGTTCAGTATGCGTTCCAAACCGAGATTGATATCGGGCCGATCGAGTGTCTTCTCATATTGTAAACGACGTCCACTCGCAGGGTCGGGAATCAGACCAACGGATTCACCCCAGAGCCCAAATCGTGCTCGTTGCAAGGAGAACTGTATGCATGGTTAGAATAGAATAATAGCCAACGAGAGGGAAATCTCACAAGTGCACAGAGCTGCTCATAATCATCGCTGAAATTTCTGCCTGCGACGATGACATCAAAGCACTCCATACAGGTCGAGAAGAGGCCTGCAACGCCTGCAACGCCGAGAACAAGGCCAGCTGCCTCCATGGTGCTATTATCTGGGTTCTACCTGTGCTGATGAAAAACCAAAAGAATGGAGGGTGATGGCGAGAAATTGAAGGGTAAGTTGATTGCGACAACGAAGACGAGGCTGAGCAGGCAGATTTTCGATCAACTGCAACGTGAGCATGAGCATGAGGCTATGCTTCCCTCCACCACAGAAACGCGGGCGCGTCGCCTCACCCTGTAATACCTGAAGATCAAAACTTCAATGGTTGACGTGGCATAGCCATGAATGATATGCATGGCATGAACACGCAGTGCGATATGATGAGATAACTTTGGGTACTTGACTGCGAAGAACGAATTGGGTGGGATCTTCAGGTGTTGAGCGAGAAGGTGATGCCGCCTGCGCTTCTGACTTACTGTAATATGCACAAGAACACAAAGACATTTTGCTCAATGGATCGCGATACATATGGTGCGCGGCATGCGCAAGGTCTTTCATCCAAGAGTGAAGAGGATGGAAGGAGAAGAGAGAAGAAAAGATGTCCGTCTAGTCTTGGCATGGGAGGAAAGGGAAAGTCCTCGATCGCTTAGTCATCCCTGCAATCTGACTCTCTCCCCCACCCCCACAGCCAACAGATCGCACCCACACTCCACTCCCCATACGCAGTGCCGATGGGGGCCAAAAGAGCAACATAAGGAGAGACAAAGCCAAGAAAGGATTCAGGAAGGATTCAGGAACGAGCTAGAGAAAGATTTTAGGCTTTGGGGCGAGATCAATAATCGACAGCAGCAGCGTCGATCTCCCGAAACCCACGAACCGGGGTCGGGATGGGATGAAGGAGGAAGTGAGTAAATGGGAACATGCAATGTAGACCGCGGAAGAATCGCACTTTGAGATATATGATAATTGAACGGATCGTCGTGTTGTTTTGAGACTTGGAAACCCACTTGCTCTGAATTACCGCCTCCTTCTCCGACCTGAATCCCCACTCATGTTATTTTTTCGTTCTCTGTTCGCCGTTTCATTATATTGTACATTATATGATTGCCCTCAAGGATGTGTTCCTTTCGCGAAAAGTATGCTGTGACGGGTATTCCTTTCCTCTCCTCCGTTTCGCTTCATGCTTCTACCACGAATTCCAACTTCCGATGAATCTCTCGAACATTGACCTGGTTGCTCTCTGCGAATTGGTGGTTGATTCGGACCCTATCGAGTTAGGTGTTGAGGCGGGCCAGGGTTGCAAGGGGGATCGATCTCGCTGATCCTAGTACACGTAGGAACCGCTTTGTAGATATCCGAAAGAAGAAATTGCATCTGCAATCTCGAAAGACAGCAGTATAAATTGTCATAATCGCAGCTGTCATGCTAGCATGTTCGAGGTTGTCACCTCAGGGTCCCCTCGATCCTCCTAGGATGCTACGCGACTGAATCCGCATACGCCTCACCATCACATCTCATCCTGAACTCCTCGGTCTTCCAGGGCGATAATAGCCGCCATACATCTCCTCCCATTGACTCACGACATAGGGTGGAGGAGCGAGTGAAGAACTTTGCTGGTTCGAGCCTTCGGCATGATCGTTCGAGCTGACAGCCCAACCCAGCCCTCGCGGACCTCGAGGCATATCACCAAAACTATCCCCGCTCCACGCATCCCAGCCGCCTTCTTCAAGACTATCGATCGTCATCATGGCCTGGTGCAGGGTCTCGAGATCGCGGACCCGTTGCGGATCCTCACCCCGCGTACTGTCGCTATCTGCACTCATACTCAGCGTCGTCGGATCCTCGTAGTCCGATTCCGAAGGCACGAATGTTGGTGTCGACCAAGGAAGATCCGGCTCACCAAGACGGAAAGTTGACGGCAGTGGAGGGAGAGGGCGTTCCTCGAGCGGGAACGACGAGGTGTGGACTGGACGCACGGGAGGGTTGAGATGACGTTCCTCGAGTGTTGGTGGAGCCGAGCGACCTCTCTCATGAGGGTCTCTCGCCCGAACACCGAGCCTCCTCCTCCTGCGAGATGAAGGTTGCAGATGCTGTTGCTGCTGGGCACCCCTCTCCCGATGGGGTTGTTGTCCATAGGGTTGCATGAGGATCCCAGCTTGCGGTTGTTGTTGTTGTTGGCGATGCATCCGCTCCTCCATCCCTCTCGTAGCATACTTCATCGTTGCCGTATGCGGGCCATCTCGCTGGGAGAAGGAGACACCGAATTCCATGTTCACATAGATTCCTGGAGCGGGCCATCGCGAGTGGTTGTGGTTCGAGGTCGTATTCCTGCGCGGGTAGCCCGTATAGGGATCTTCGTTGCCCCAATCGGAAGACGACGAAGCCATGATGAGATTTCTTTCTTTCTTTTCTTGTTTTCTTTCTTTCTTTCTCAATGGATTGATTCTCGATGAAGAGACGAGACGTGACGAGTGATGTTCAGACGGAGGCTGTTTGTTGGAGATGGCAGGGACTTAAGAAGCTTCGGAGACTAACGGCGCACACGCACACGCACTTACCTTGCTGTACGCACCACACACCTCACACCTCGCCAGCACGGAGGAGGTTACACATGACAGTCCTCCGTACAGTAGTTTGAAACGGAACAGCACCAGCCCAGAAGCGGCGATGCGGAATGCGGAATGCAGGGCAGGTCGCAGTCGCAGTCGCAGCACCAAAAGCCTCCAAGCCGAACAAGTTAAAGAACGGGCTAGTGTGGTGGAAAGGCAGATCAGCCGTGGCTGTGCATAACTGACAGCTGGGCTGGGCCTACCGTACAATGACAACAAAACCACCATCTTTACTACCTTCCAGCTTCTGCACAGCACCGCACTCAACCCTTGTATTCGATACACGGGCTCGGTGATTTGATGGTGCAAGAGGCCCCGAGAAAGGCAACATGTTTGCGCTATCAGACGAAGAGAGAGAGAGAGAGAGAGCATGCGACGTTACACTTCACGAGCCCGTTAATCATCACCACAACTCACAGTCATCCACCCCCGCGTTCCACTCCAAATCGACAAGACAAAAGATACAGGTACAGAGCACCCGAAATAGATTTAATCTTATCTCACTCTCTTCATGGCATCTATCGCATGTCACGGATCCCCATTCGCTACTCCAACCAGCAAGATTTACGAAGCCGTCATGCAGAAACGTCAAGATCTCGCTCTCGCTATTCAGGCTGAGTCGACAAGTACCGAAATACTCTCCCACGCCGCATGATCAATCGCGCCAGATGAGCGAGGTCCACAATTTCATTCCATCTCTCCTTCTCCTCCCTTCTTTTCTCCGACCTGGTTGTTTTGCGACCGGGCAGGGCAGGGTAAGAGCAAGAAAAAAAAGAGGGGAGGGGGATTTGACGTCAAAAGATTTCGCTTAGGTCTGGGTTTTTCTGGTGTTCTTGGAGAAGAAAGCTCGGCTCCGAGGACCTAAAGCGACTTGGTCTCGGTTGCTCCGTACAGGTACCTACCTACCGTACGGCACAGCAGAGCAAAGCAAAACAGAGGCCCCATCACCTCACGGACGAGCAGGAACATCACGGACAAACTCTTCCTCTGCTTTGCCTGTGCCTTGACAGAAAATCAAGAGGGCGCAATGGATTTGCGCTTTCTCAGATCTTTGTGCCTTTGCTATGCCATCCCCGCTAAGAGCTGAGGCTGAGGGTATGCTATACTATGCTTATCGTAAGTAAGAAGTGAGAGGTCACGTCCGGCCGATGGATGAGATGACACGAGAGAGGCTTGGGCAGGGCAAGAGAGGAGACAAAACAGAGCCTCCTCTATTCTTTCTCCTCTACTCATCTGCTCTCACGAATATTCTAAGCGCCGCGTGCCTCTCAACTACGATATACTCGCTTAAAATAGGGATGGAGCTCCACCATTCTTCTCTCCTCCGTGAACTGGCTGCTCACTCTCTCACTCACTTCGTCAAGAGAAGGTAGGTCCACTTGGTAAGAAGAGTATATTTATCTCCTCTCGGCAGCGACAGTCAAGAACCTAATCTAGCGATGAGTTGGAAATAGAAAACAACAAAGAGGTATCCACGACTCCGCCGCACCTCCCAATCCAACACTTCGTCATCACCGTCCATCGTCCATCAATCCATCACACTGTCTCGGCCATGGCACTGCTCTTCCGCTCCCTCTCACTCATCGCAGCCACGTCCGTATTCGCAGCTCCAGCACCAGCACCAGATCCGCCCTCCCTCCTCTCCGCCGCATGCGTCTCCCAGAACCTCTGGTTCATATTCCGGCCCTTCATCAAACCCACGACATCAAAGGGATCAAAGATGGTAACGAGAAAGTTCCGCTTGTCCTCATAGCCCTCGCCCTCGATCTCGGTATGGCCATCCTCGGCGAGGTAGATCTCGTTGTTGCGGGGGAGGAAGCGCATCGGGTGGCGCGAATTGAGGAGGAAGGTGTTGCAGACCATGAGCACGGCCTCGAAGACCCAGAACCACCACTCGTAGCGCAGGATGATGGAGACGTCTGATTCTCGCAGGCCGGCATCGAAGTGCAGACTCGCCGTCGAGAAGTACTCGACGGTGCGGAAGATGGTGCGCACACAGATGAGCGTCGTCGAGATGTAGAGTGTCGTGAGCACGGCGCCGAGGTTGGATGGGAGCAGATTCGCTCGGATGCATTTCCGATGGAATGATGCTGCGAGCAGGACGAAGAGGCCCAAGATCACTAGCTGTAAGATCAAGGCGGATTTCAAGAGCGATCGTCCCATTGATTGTTTACTCTCTGGGAGAGATGTGTTTGCTGTATAAGCGGCTCCATTGGCGTTCAAGGCTTCGACTACACTAGACAAAGCTGCAAAGGTAGTAAGAACTCGGCCAGGGTGGATAGGCGAGTGGTATGGCACATAGTAGAGGATTCGCGAGAGGATGAAGTAGTTTGCTAACTCATATAGGGGTCTAACACTGATTAGCCTGCTTCGCATAGATGCAGAGGATATCCCTCGTCGCTTGGATTCGGAGAATACTACTTACGGCGCCGCGTACAGCAAGACGACGCTAGAGATGAAGACGTCGATATTCCCATAATCGAAAGCGCCAATCTCCCGCATGATATAGCCTCCGACGAATATCATGGCCGACCACGGCAGGATCCCCGTCACCTTCCAGCACCTGTAATGTCTAAAACTCGTCAACGGATGTTCTCCGCCTGCTACCAGTCATGGCCGACTTACATGCATAGGTAGATATGCCACAGTCCCGACGCGGCAAAGAGAAGTGCGAAAACCACAGGCGCGGCTTTGTTCGGAGCGTAGAAGTACAAGCTTCCCTCAACTAGACTCGCCGTTTAGCTACGCATACCCAATCTATATCAAATCAGATCAGCTCCGCAAAGGAAAAATACCCACCGAACTTTCCGTCTTCCATACTGCTGGCTGTCTTATGAGCGACAAGGCTAGCTTAGCTTAGCTTAGCTGCAGTAGAGTAAAGTAAAGCAAAGCAAAGTAGAGTTGTTTTTTGTTTTCTTTTTGCGTATACCGACCCCCAAGAAATGCAACGCAAGGCAACGCAAGGCAAGGCAATGCAGGTGGGTCGTCGCACACGCTTTATAGTTTTCTATACCAAACACTCCACGAGATCTGCACGATATGACACGACAAACAAAAACGCTTCTGCCTCGAAAAGGCGTGCAACCCCTCTTCAACGTTGACATGCCTTCTCCTTTGTCTCGTGCTGGCCAGCTGCGTGGAAGAGGAATGAAATCCCTCAATCAGCCTTCCTCCCGTCAGCCTTGTGGCGCCTTGCCCGCCCGCTTCGCGTGCTTCGCGGGCTTCGCGGGCTTTCGCGAGACGCCATGGCCTGAATCGGGTGGTTGAATGCGAGGAACCTCGCCTCGCGCCGCCTCGCTTCGGGTTGTCTGAGAGGGAGAGAGAGGGAGGTTGACGTACCGTACGTATTTGAAAGACAAGACTGCCATCTCCAGCTGGGGAAGTAAATTAGGCAGGCAGGAGCTGAGGAGATCAGGCACAGCCGGAATGGGTATCTCCTCAACTACTAAGCTCCATTGTTATTTTCTCCTCCCACAAGTTTAGCCGTTTTGTTTTGTTTTGTGTTTTTGCTTTTTGTTTATAGGAAGCGATGATATTCTATCTGTCTATGATATAAGTAGGTAGGTAAGGTAGGTCCTAGCTGGTAGAAGTGCAGATGTCTTATATTCATCTTATATCCTATCTTAGGTAGTCATATTATCATCTTACGAGACACAACAAATCCAAGTACAATAGCAAGTATATTTGTATTTGTGTTCGTATCTAGTCCCTCGCCTTAATCCTTAATCCTTATCCGAATTTTCTTGCCTATCCTAATTCTCGTTTATCTTTTCTCTTTTTTCTTCTTCTTCTTCGGTTTTACTCTTTCACAACACACGCGCATGGCGATGCATGCGATCGCTCAAGATAGATAGATACGCACATAAAAGCTTATCTTGCGTGACTTGTATTTCTTCTTCTTAGCTTGTGCTGTCCTGTTCTTGTTCTTGTCCTGTCCTGTTCTTGTTCTTGTCCTGTCCTGTTCTTGTTCTTGTCCTGTCCTGTTCTTGTTCTTGTCTTGTCCTGTCAGAGTCAGAGTCAGACGGCTTAATAACCCTCCCGAACTCGAACTCGAACTCGAACTCGAACTCGAACTCGAACTCGAACTCGAACTCGAACTCGAACTCGAACTCGAAGTCAAGCGTTACGCGTTACGCGTCAGCCAGCTAGCTATAGTAGTAGCTCTCTCTATCTCTCTTCTCTCTCTCTTCTCTCTCTCTAAACCAAGCATTTCCAAGAGTCGAGAAGAAGCACGTGAGTTGAGTTCTCTATATCATAACACGACGGGAGGTACACTAGAAGTAGCCACTACCAACCACTACGGTGCAGGAGGGTACAAGAGGAATGAGGTTTCTGTTTTATTGTTCAACTACCTAGCCTAGACTACCGTATCAATCCACACCACCTACCTATTTAAGTATTCCTGCAGCACCGTAAATAGCTGAGAGGTAGATACCTACCCTACTTATTCCTTCGGCTTGATGTTAATACCAGAGGGTGAGTCTAGATGTTTCCGAGAAGAGAGCGAATGGCGTAGCGTGGGACGACCTGGATAGGTTGTGTAGGTAGGTATGTAATTGATTGATTGATTGATTGATTGATTGATTATCAGGGGGTGGGTGAAGAGGGAATAACTCGTGTACAGGAGCGGAGGAAGTAACTTGAATCTTAAACAGAATCTTAAATACAGCTAGTGTCCCTACAGGAGCGCTCCCTCAGTCATGTCACAAACTTACTATACAATGGTCTGCAACTTTTATTAGTGGTGGTGGGGAGGGGAGGGGAGGGGAGGCACGGCACGGTATGGTACGGTACGCTATACCTCAAGGTACCTCGAGGCAAGGCTTGTTGCTCTGTTGGGGTGGTGTGTTTACTATGATCACAGACAGGAAGGCTCTTTTATCGATAGCGTAGAGCGCTGTACCTAAAGGCAAGCTCGTTACTCTGATGGGATATTGTGTTTACAGTACTGCATGTACCTACAGAAAGGCTCTTTCGTCCATGCCGTAGAGCGCTATACCTGAAAGCAAGTCCATAAGTACCTACAGAAAGGCTCTTTTGCCAATATCGTAGAGCACGATACCTAATGGCAAGTTTATTACTCTGATGAGATATTGTGTTTACCGCATGTACTTATAGAAAGGCTCTTTCGTCCATGCCGTAGAGCGCTATACCTGAAAGCAAGTCCATAAGTACCTACAAAAAGGCTCTTTCATCAATGTCGTAGAGCTATACCCTCTTCTCTCTTTCCCTTTCGGTAAGTGGGCGAGCTAGATAAGGGCCTGGCTCAGACGGGCAAAATTCTGGACCCAGAGTAAGTATTTGGTAGCAATGCCTCTTGAAGTTTAGTAACAAAGGTTAATCGAAGAGGCTACCGCCTACCTATAGTCCCGCTCGTGCTAGGCTAAGGCTACCCAAGATGAATGAATGAATGACTTGTTCTCTTCTGTTTTGTGGATAAGTCAACTCGTTGCAGATGCTGCTATTGAAACGCTCGGCATTGTCATGTAGGTATACACTTTCAGTTCTCCTCGTATGCGGTCCGCTTCACGCTTGACGTTGTTTCCAGTGTGGGCGGTGGGCTTTTGTGGGGTCACATGGCAGACTCTGAGAGATGGGAGATGACTCCAGCTTCTCGTCATTGGAGTCCTCAGCTCATGCTTCGTCTCACGATCCAAACTGCTTGCAGCGCATGTTGGTCGTCGGTAGAACTGACTCACGTTGCCCAGAGTTGGTGAGGGTAGCCAGCCAATAGCCGGCAGTTTGGTTGTTGTCGTTGCTATTCGGTCTGCTTCAGGTGGAATGGAGCTGGATGACATGTCGCATTCGACTTGCCGGCAGTTTCTCGTTCTCGTTGTTCTTCGGTCTGCTTCACTTGCAGTCGGACTCTACTTGCCGGCAGCTTCCTTTCTTCTCAGCTGACGGAGGCTCAAAGTCACTCAACCGGCATCACCATGCGCGGGAAGCATCAGTCGGAAATTTCCAGACCCGGTGGGGAAAGAAAGTGCCCCTCCTTCGACGCAGCAGAGATGATGGATGGCCTCAGAGAGCGACGGCGAGGCCCCTTGTCCTTGTCGTGGTGGGGTGCAGAACTTTCTCTCTTAGCTCTTGGAGTCTCACAGCAAGCAACTGACTTCCGCCGTAACGGTCTCCATTGCATCATAAAGTTTCCGAAGGAATCTTTCCTGGCCCACCGCAGGCAGGTGCTGTAGTGCAATAGGCAATCGTCCATCTCGATCCGGCAGCATCTATTGATTTCCTCTCAACCGGGTTCTCCTGTCGAGAGAGGCAGACGTGCAACAATTCAGCTGCCGCCCTCTTAGATGCTGCTCTCTCTCGCGGGATCCCTTGGTGATGGCCGCTTGGACTTCTCGAAGCGGTCGTCGAGCCATTGATTGATTGTGCGATACTCTGTAAAGTGCTGCCGTGCTGCAAAGGCGGAAACGAGCCGGATTACACTACATGATCGATGCGGTTCCCCAAAGGCTGAGATGCAGTACAGTAGAGATCGGCCTGTCTCACGGGGGCACGAGATATAAGAGCTGGATACTATAGGGATTTTGGCTCGCAGACTGGACTGGTCATCTCCGGGTTGAGATGATGGTTTGTTTGACAGGCCGGCTCGCATCCGATTTCCATTCTTCTGCCGCTGCGTGCCCCAGACTCGGCGGAACAAGGTTTGGCCGCCGCCGTGGACCCTTTTTCGTACGTCGGCCCACATGTTCTCACTAAACTTAGAGGCAGGCTAGAGGCGTCAAATCTCCGAGGGTTCCCCAAAACAGGCGGGCAGGCTCACTACGGCAGGGCGTTTCAGGGGTTGGCCATGTCCTTGACGCCCTGGGGATGGGGATGGGAGAGAATCCAAAAGAGAGCAGAGCAGATATGTAAAGTACAGTAGATGCATGGCAAAGGGGGAATGCAGCCAGGAATGCACTCAAGCCGCCCGGAGTTGAGAAATCCTCTTTTGGATAGCCAATCGTTTACCATCTGGATCTGTTTGGCCACCAAAGATACTGGCTGGAGTACATGACCAGAAAAGAGGTCAAAGTTACTGTACGGCTGGTCATGGTGGTCATGGTGGCCATGGCAGTCATGGTTCTCATGGATGAGCATCATAGCCCATGGTTCACGCCTGTACAACGTAACCCAGTCACTGGAAAAGCCAAAACGTGCTAAGAGGCTAACACACCTTACTTACAGTAGGGTTATCGTAAGCTCAATACACCGCCTCTTCACTATCTGCTAGAGGCTAGAGGCTGTATCTGGTAGGCAGTTGGCTGTTGGCTGTTGGCTGTTGCTTTAGGCTCTACTGTCCTCTAGCTTTCTAGCTTTCTAGACCTCCCTTCAGCAACGAAGCAAGGAAGCAAGCAATAGCTACTTACTATCTACTCTACTCGGCCACCTGCTGCACACCCTCTTGCTATTGCTCTTCTATCTACAGCGTATCAACGGCATTGCCTCCCCCTCTGCCCCTCCCTCTGAAACTGTTCATGCTGTACGACGGGTAGTTGCTCTGCAGTATCTGTACCACTTACCACTTACCACTTGCTAGTTGCTATTCACTCAATCACTCCGCTGCCTTGTGATCTCGCCCCTCTCCTCCTCCCCTCCAACCTCTGACCTATCGCAAAGCCGTTGACAGTTAACTTAACTCATCCCAAATATTCCTCAGAAAACCAAGAACCAGTTCCGGAGAGATGGCAACCGTGAACACAGACCCTACCCTCCCAACTCTCCCTACAGTACAGTACTACGCACCCTACCCACCCTACCAAACCCGTGCATACACCACAGACCCCATCCAGCGAGGTATGACACCACTGACATTAACACATACTGGCTGCATCCATCTTCTATTCGTGTACCTGTTTAATCTCACGTGGATCCTCCTTGCTTGCCCCCCCCTCAATCTTGTAATCTTGTCGTGCATCGCATCTCTGTTTCCCGCCGGCTAGTGTTTCTTAATACACCAGTTCACCACCATCGCCATCGCAATCTTGGAGCTACCTCTCCTCCACCACCATTACCACCACTACATCAACCACCACCTCCACCACCTCCACCATCACCCGCTAATTCCTCCTGCCACCACCATCCGTACGAAAGCGTCTTACACGCGCCCTCACCCACTGTCCTTACCGACTGTTCTCGCCGTTCTTCTCTCGAGACGCCCCCAAAAAACGGCCTCGGCTCGTTTCATCATCTTCGAGCTTCCGACGTTTGTTGCATCAAGAACTGAGCACGCAGCGGCTGTCTGTTATTTGCTACCAAAAAATCCCATCAACTGCGCAACCCCTTCCCACGACTCTACTCCACCCTGCCCCCCCCCCCCCCCCCCCCCCCGACGAGCCCTTTGTACCACGAATGCTTCGAATCACCGTCACATCCAGGAAACAAACTTTGGAATAGAGGCATTCCCGCCGGCGTATTGTTTGTGGTTGGCGAAGGGGTCTTGCTCCATTCGTCTGGAACCCTGAATCCAATATTCCCAATTTGATGACAGCCGCTGGCTCGACCCCCCAGTCATGCAGCGTTCATTCGATGACTCTCTCATGACCTCTCCGACAAAGCGCCTTGGGGTCTCGCTCAATGTCGACACGGGCTATAATAAGGGAAAGGGGAAGGAGATCTCGCCGCCGCAGACTCCAGAAGGTCCTCGAATGGCAAAATCCAACGCTGCAGCTGCCAATCGGGCGCTTAGGGTGAAGACCAGTCCACGGGAAACCTTTCTGGACGACAATGTGACGCCTGTCGATCCGCAGTCGAACAAGGAGAACGAGGGGGAGAGAGGCGGCCTGAATCGAGATTCTCACGACCTCTCCCTCAGCCCACGGAATGTCACCAGAGACTCGCTGGTTGACCACATGCTCTTGTCCCTCGATCAATTCTCCTTCGACAACGTCAATTTTGGGGAGCGGAACCCGACGCTCGAGGAGGAGCAGCTGTATTCGTCCTTCAACGATGATGAGGACCCGTACCCACCAGCACAGAATTTTGCGCCGAGGCAGAACAGCAGAGGCACAGCACACAATTACTCTTACAGTTCCGACTACGAGAACGCCGACGACTCGAGCCGATATTCCGAGCAGATGTCTCGTGGCCGAAGAAGCAACAGCAGTTCTAACTTTCAGACGGGATTGAGCAGGATCAAGAGCGTTCGCAGGGATACAGCCGGGAGTCAAAATTTCACGTCACCGAGGGGGCCCCCCATACAAATACCTCCACGGAAGAGTCACTCGCGAAGTGCAAAAGGGAGCAAGGGAAGCAGTGCAGCGAGTTTCGATCTTGGGTACGCTCAGGTTACGAGCAGTCAGAGGTGGGCGCATGGGTTGGCTGGAAGATCCTCGAGCTTCGACTACGGCAGTGACCGACAAAATATGGGTGCGCAAGCCAGTGCAATGGCCGCACGCGTCAATCCGAGCGTGACGTCCTTTCAACCGTACGACTATGAGGCGGCGCCGACACCAACGGTGCCAGGCGGTCCTCGAAGGATGCGACCGACCTCTCCGATCATGATACCAGAACCACCGGTTGAGCCGGCACAGAGACTCGAACGGAAGAAGAGCGGGAGGTCAGCGAAGAGTGCGTACAAGCCGAGGGCGACGACGGCGACGGGAGGTGGAAGGTTCGACTATGGGCTGCAAGATCGCAGTCGAGAACTACCTGCGCTGCCAGCCTTCAACAAAGAGGAGCCAGCGCCAGCGCCGCTGGTGGGATATGGAAAGGTCAAGGAACCCGCCGCAACGCCCACGCATCAGCTTAAGGAGCGACCTGGGTTCTTTAGAAGGGTCTTTGGGTCATCGAGGAACAATTCCGTGGCTGCACCCGAACCACCTCCCTCGCACGGTTCCACGACATCTGCTGAAACTACCGACCGTCCCAGCAGCACCCGTCCAAGCAGCAAGCCGCACCATATTGGTACCCAAATGAAAACCCAAAATGCACCACCACCTCCCCCGCCCCCGAAAGAACACGCACATGTCCTCTCCAAAAAGCCATCGTCCTTCTTTCGTCGCCGGAAGAAGTCAGTGTCGGAGCCTGAGGCTTCGGTGCCTGTACCTATCGTACCAACATTACTCCCTGCGGAGAGAGAGATCTCTCTGTTACCCAAACCCGAGGCCAGTCCCGTTAGTAGTCTTCGCAAGGTGATGAATCCGTACCTGCAGAGTCCTGTGAAGCAGCTGAAGCAATCTCATACTCAGAGCACGCTCTCTAGTCAAGTCAGTGATACCTCTGATGTAGAAGAGCGGGATCCGAGAGACATCAGAGGCTTTTCCCCAGACTACACACCAGATAAAAATGCGACGATTAGGGCGGTGAAGCCGAGATCGAGAGAGGGGCTCGAAGGTTTCCCTAACTACGAACCGCCTCTGCTAAAGCCAAGTGGCATTCCAGGTCCGGCCGAGAGTCAAGCAAGGGACGCAAACGTCACCTTTCTTCAGGATAGCAGTGATAACGGCGATGCACACAGCACAACAGAAAAACCGATACCGACCAAGGATTCTAAGGATAGTGAAACCAAGTGGCTCCCGAGTCCAATGCCAACCTCACCAACATTTTCGCCCTCGGCATCTGTCGCGAGAGACATGGCACTGGTTGCAGAGTATGAGCGTGTCTATTCGAAACGCTCCCCTTCGGCTCTGGCTAGGGCGTCTTCCCCAGCTCTCAATTCACCACAGAGCTCAACCTCTACCAAGCCAGGTCAATCGGCCCCTAAGATGGTAGCAGAAGAAGAATGGGTGATGCTCTCGCCCACCAAATCGCCTCCTGCCCCTCCTGCTAAAGAAAACCGCGTGTGGTTGGAGCCATCTTCATCGGAGGAAGATGTCTCAGATTCGAAACTCTCGCTCCCAACCAATTCGAAAGCAGCCTTGAGATCATCTGGCTCGACCGACACAGAATACAAATCTGCCACCAGCCTGCCAATTGTTCAGGTTGAAGGACAGGTTGAAGTGCAGCACGATGTTCCTTCGAGCCCCCGGCTTTTGACGGCGGCAGAAGCAATCCAGGCGTTGGACGAATTACAACCACGAGTTGCCGACACGACCCCCACTGAAGGAGAGCGGGAGAAGGCAAAGAAGATTTATGATGGCAATGAGGATTTTATACAGAAGGAGAAGGCATGCGCGTGGATGGGAGAGGAGGGGCCAGTGAGGGCGAGGACCCTGATTGCTTATATGGAGCTTTACGACTTTTCCAACCTCAACATTCTGGCAGCCCTCCGGAATCTATGTGGCAGATTGGTCCTGAAGGGAGAGAGTCAGCAAGTTGATCGTATCCTCGATAGATTTGCTCAACGGTGGTGCCAGTGCAACCCGGATCATGGATTCAAGGTTACGGGTGAGTCCAATAATTGTCTTCTCCTCGGCCGCGCTAACCAGTTCATAGATGTCGTTCACACAATCTGTTACTCGATCCTCCTCCTTAATACCGATCTCCATATGGCGGATATCGATCAAAAGATGACGAGAAGTCAATTCATCAAGAATACCATGCCCACGATCCGCAGAAGCATTGCAGACACTGCGCCAGATGCGTTCGAGCCGACCAGACCTACGGTTTTACCGGGCAAGAGCCAGACATTTGGCAGTGACGGGGCACTCAAACCAGAAAGGGCATCGATTGAGGTGGAAAGGCCATCTTGGAGACAATCGTTCAAACCACTCCCGCGGTCTGATTCAGAAAGTGGCGTCAATACCCCAACTCCTTTGGATTACGATACGCCTGTGGATGATTGTGGTCCGTTGGTGAAGGCGCCTTTCCATGGTACGATGAGGACGTGGGAAGTTCAGGTTGAGATTGTTCTCAAAGACTTTTACAACTCAATCCGGACCGAACGATTGCCATTATTTGGTGCGCCGGTCGACAAGAACCCACATCCCCCGCCATCTTCCAACTCTCTGTCTGTGTTCACAAATGGAATGCTTCGAAGATCTCCCAGTGTTCTCAGCAAGGCTCCTTCCGAATCGCCAAGTTACCTGCGAGGACGAACAGCCGACACAGTTCGGGGACCAAATGGAAAATGGGCGAATAAGAACAGGTCGCGCGCTCGACTGTATCCTAACTCTGGCATGGGGTCTAGCCGTACGAGTTTGGATGACCAGTCGTCGATGTGGAGCCCATCCGTATCTTCTAGTACCTGGAGCAAGTACTCACTTGGCAAGACTCAGACGTCCATGTCAGTGGATTCTCTGGGCTCCACCTGGCCGAACAGCGATTATCAGCAATCGATCGGTTTTGCGAACGCACTTTCTCAAGCTATCATCCGCGAAGAGACTCATACTTCTGCCTCGAGCACAGATGAGAATCGTGTTGCTCCTCTGTTGGAAGATGAGAGTCTGGAATTGGCAGGGGCTCCGTGGGCTAAAGAAGGTATCCTCAAACACAAGCATCATCTAGAAGCTCTAGACAAGAAGGCCAAGGATCGCAACTGGAACGAAACATTCGCAGTTATTGAGAAGGGATATATGTCCTTGTTCTCGTTCTCTTCCAAGTCTCTTCGCCAGAAGACCAAATCGCTCTCCAAAGCGTCGGGACAAACTGTCGTTGGAGGTGGTAATTGGCAGGAGAACGCTGAATCGTTGGGATCCTTCTTGCTACGTCAAACCATCGCTTCAGCGCTGCCTTCGCCTGGTTACAGCAAGGCCAGACCTCATGTTTGGGCTCTCAGTCTGCCAACAGGTGCTGTTCATCTTTTCCAAGTTGGTACACCTGATATCGTGAAGGAATTCGTCTCTACAGCAAATTATTGGTCTGCTCGTCTCTCTAATCATCCACTGGTTGGTGGTATCTCCAACATCGAATATGGTTGGAGTGATGCGATTGTCAATAATTCTCTCGTCAACGCTATCAATGATGCTGGAAGACCCTCTACTAGCGGTGCTCGTCCCAGCATGCAGAGTTCGCTGCGCAACAGTTTGGACCAAGGTTCAAGCGGAGTTATCCGAGGAAGATTACCCGGTGACCGAATCAACATCACTGACTGGACTCCTCCCACACAAAGCATGCGTGCTTCGAATCTGATGGAGACAGATCAACTACGTACCTTGACCGCATACGTAGCCGGTATCGAGGAAGAGCTACAAAAGCACAATCAACTGCGAAGCCCTATGCAACTTGCTGTAAGTTTCCCGATGGCACGAAGTAGATTCTTGCTAACATTCTGTCTAGTTCACCCCTCGGCACCCTAACGCCGTCAAGGCCATGGCGAACTGGGAGAAGAAATCTTCCTACCTCCTGAGAGAGATCGTCAAGTTCCGCACTTATATAGATGTTCTCCAGTCGGCCGAGGTTGCGCGAGAGCGCATCTACGCTGACCGAGCCAAGGAGAAGGAAATGATGGAACGAGGTGAGGAGGACGAGGAATCGGATGATGAAGGGGAGACGACGCTTCGTCCAGAATGATCAAACGCATCGAATCGTCTTGCATGGGACTTTTCATTTCTTTCATTCATTCTTTCACGACGCACGCACGCACGGGTACATGAGTTTTTCTTTTTTGGATTTTGGGCCTTTTAGACATGACGCGATGTATATGCGGTACCAAGGACAGGGGCGGGGCGGCGGCGCTTTTTCTTCTTTCTATTTTGGGCTGACCTGACCTGACCTCACCTGACCGCGTTGGAAAAAAGAAGAGAAAAGCAGAGAAGAGAAAAGAAAGGAAGACAGTTCATTGCATACATACATTTATTGGGGATGGGGGTCGTGGGGGGCGTCGGATTGTATTTTTTTTTTTTTTTTTTCTTTTTGGTTTTGGTTTTGGGGGAGGTTCTTTTTTTCTGCTCTGTCCGCCTGATAGATGGGATGGGATGGGATGGATCGACTTGATTGACTTGATGGATGAATGCAAATCACGCACGGGCATGAAATGGAAATAAGCCGCTGGGGATCTTTCGAGGGTGTTTTTCTTTTTTTTTTGGTTCTTTTTTGGTTCTTTTTTCGCTCTTGCTTTCTTGCTTGCTTGCTTTCTTGCCTTCCTCGTCTCGTCTCGCCTTCTCTCGCCTCGTCAAAACTTTTATTATACCCCCAGATGTTTGTTTGTTGCTGCTGTTCTGTTTGTTATATGGATTTATCTATGTAGGTATATAGGTATATAGGTATATAGATATATATATACTGTTGGTTGTTAGTTATCGGGTGCGTTGATTGTTGGTTGTTGGTTTGTTGGTTATATAGGTAGGTAGGTATGTATATGTGTATATGTGTGTGTATGTGTGTGTGCTTGTTTGTATCTATGTTGATGTGGATGTTGATGTGAATATCAATATCCAGGAAGGAAGGAAGGAAGAAGTAATAAAAAAAACTAAAAGACTAGAGATACAGAGAAGTATAAATACGTCCTACCTTCTGACGGTGATGGTAAAACTTCTCTACTCACTCACTTACTCACTTACCGTCGTGAAATGGAATTACATCCATGAGAAATCACCGGGATCCGGGATTCGGGATTCTTGGAGGGCTTTTCAACTTGTGAAGTAGGTCGCGAACTAGAGATGAGATGTGAGGAAGTGAGGATGTGAGGAAGTGAGTGGAGGGAGGGAGGGACTCGGAGGGAGTGCTGTTTCCTCAGTCTATAATTCGTTCATCTCCATCTCTCTCTCTCTCTCTCTCTCTCTCTCTCTCTCTCTCGCTCCCTCATTCTCTGCTTCTCTTATCCTCTCGTTCTTTTTCGGAATCTGAGATTCTGGGATTCTGAGAATCTGTCATCCCTGCCCCGTCCTCGCAGAACTCGCGTCGGTCGATTACTTTGTTCAAAGAAACTCACGTGGGAGATATCATGCTGGGAGATCTACCTTGGTTTACCTTGCCTTGCCTTGAGTTGTCTTGCCTTTCCGTAACCGCCGCTTTAACTTAACTTAATTGATTCCAGAACGTGTACGTGTACGTGTACGTATACGTGTCCGTATACGTGTCCGTGGCTCTTTTTTAGATCTAGAGTGAGGATAGGAGGAGGGAGGAGGAAGGTCACTAGAGTGCGGATAAGAGATTATTGTCACTACTGAGCAAAACATATAATATAATTCTTATATTATTCTTCCATCTCATCTTAGTTTTCTATCTCTCCTTCTAGGAATGCTTAATAACTTTGCTTGATACTTGCTTTGTTTTCTAGCTGGGTCTAGCTGGGTCTAGCTGGGTGGGTTGTTCAAGTTTTGGTTATAAATGTTGAGTGAAGTAGAGACTTTTTCAGATCATGTATGTGGATTGGTCGACCTCGTTTCGTTTCGCTTTAGCGCTTTGTTATTATATAAGTACCTATGCTTGCTCTTATGAGAATAGCATATGTATTGAAAGAATAGTAGGTTTTTGTTGTTGAGTTTCTTTTATTTTTGTTACTGGGATCAAGTCAGTCATTTAAATCGAACATGCCGGGAGCCTCTTCAGGAACTAAGCTAAAAAGAAAAAAAGAAAAAAAGAAAGAAAAGACCCAGTTGCGAGTATAGAATAGTGAGGAATCTGGCTACTATTTAAGCCCGCTCGCAGAGGGAATACCCCTAGCATGAGGTTACTTTTAAAGATGAGAAAAAGTATATCTCTAAAAATCCAAGGAGTAAGGGATTACTTTTAAGGATAAAGCATATTTCCAAAAATGAGATCATAGGTACTCTGACTGGCCCAGGTGCCTGAAGAAGTACGGATTTCTCCTGGTAGAATCGCGCGTACGCAAGAATCAAGATTGCAGTAAAGTAGTTAGACTAGGTAACATGCACGGCGCAATAGAAGTAAGAATACATCAACTCGTACCAACTGACAACAGGTAGCACTTTTGTATATGTCTTAGAGGAGGCTTAGGATCTCTTATTTTTGTTATCTCAAGACGTCTCGACTTCCACTCCCTCGATAGCTTGCTACCTCTGCTCATGTGCGTCCATGCATCTATGTCCTCCCTTCGTCTGCCATCAATGACGTCTGCTCGTCAACTGTTCCTTCTTCAGCTCCCCTTTCAGTATCAACATCCCCCATCTCTCCTCGACAGTTGATTATCTTCCAAAGCTCCTCTCTCTGCGACCTCATACATTGCCTGTATCTCCAGTATATCCCGGGCAGAAACATCTTGCAAAGCCAATGTCCAATTGGCAGAAGTAAAGTAGCACTCCAGATCAACAACGGCAGAGTAACTTGAAGCCCCACCAAAACGGTCTGCCACCCAACGGAGCAGTCGAGAGACATCAGACGTGCGACAATGAAGTACGAGTAGCCGTCAACAAAGTCGATGTCTTCCGTTTGCAGGAAGTTGAACGTGAATATGCCGAACTAGAAGGAGACGAAGGAGACGAGGAATAAGGTTGTGCCAGGACAGAGAACGCTGTAGGGTGTAATTTCCTGTATTTGCGACTATTAGTATGCTCTTCTGATCTGTAGTGTAGCACTAAGGATAGCAGAGAAGAAAGAAGGGAAGAGCTTACGATCAGTAAAGTATCGAGACCTTCAAAGGATTCACGAACGCTAGTCTTGCAATGTGGTGTCGTCGAATTGGCATCGTTGGACGAACTTCGTACCGCTACCGCTCCTGGTGTTGACGTGGGGATGGGGTCATAGTGTGAGATTACAATCGCGCAGTAGAAGGTTACGACGGCGATGATGAGTTGGCAGAGGAGGAGGGTATAGACATGATGTCTTTCCCGGAAAGCGGCAACAAGCCCGGATATCTTGCGCAGGGGCATTTCAGCACGTCTGATCAGACCCGGCAATATTGGCTGTTAGCATGAATTGTGCACCCTCCTGGAATTGATGTCAGCAAGAAAAGGCTGAGAAGTAGGCATGTAAATTGGAGTCACGTTTGGGAAAGTAACCCTGAGACTTCAGGCGGAGGCATACTATAAATCAAGCTGAGAAAAGCTTGCATAATCTTTTTCTCTTAGTGAAGGGTCTCAATATGTTTGGAATTGACTATAGAACATAGCTAGTGCAAAAATATGAGCGCCTATATTTGTTCGGCTTTTCTTCTTAGTTTAAAGGTGAAGTACCCAAAAAGTTTCTCGGCACAGCCGCACAGGTAGTTTCTCGTTACGCATAGATTTAGCAAATTTCGGCTTATTTATGGAGCCTCCTTAGAGATATATAAAGCCTCGGGAGGGGGGAAGAATATAGAGGGTTAATTAGTCACTTGTTGAGTAAGAAAAGACAAGTTTGCATACAACACCGTTTTTTTATTTTCCTAGATCTATTTTACTAGCACAAGAGCAGGTCCAGCCATTACTCCACTAACCCTCTCCGCCCACCTTCACAGAAGGCGCGGGAGAGGGTATTCTTCTATGCTGTTCCTTTAAGAAGAGCAATCGAAAGCGCACAGCCAACCAAAGCCATCCCCATTCTCATTATTCTTGAACTGACCACAGGACAGGCTGCTACCAAGGATATGACCATGTCCATACTTGAAGGACAAGTGCTTCGGGTTAGCATCGAAGACGGTGAGATCCTCAGTCAGGGGCTTCGGGCGGTACTTGAATTTCCCCTCAGCTCCGTTCTTCAGACCCAGCAGCGAACACTCATTGTTGTACACGTAGACCGTTCCTGCTACTTCGGCTGGCTGGGTGTGCTTGATGTTCCACGGGTACCAGAATGCCACTGCGCAGCCCGATGGATAGTCCGAGTTGGCGATCGCTGCTTGCGTACAGTACCCATCCCCGTTGGAGTTCTTGGGGAACACCGGGATGGGAGCTGAAGGCCGTTTTGCGAATGCCTGAACAGAGCCAGAGCCCGAGGTTTGGTTGTTAGCACCCTCTGTCTTGTTGTACCCGCTGGGACTTAAGAAGCTTGCTGGTGCCGCTGTGGCTGTGCCCACGATGGTCGTGGCTAGCACAAGAACCGCCGCTTTCAGATCGAACTGCATGTTTGGGTTGAGAAGTTTTTTAAAATTGTCTGGTTTGTTGTTTTCTCAATGCAGTTCGAGGGGTTGACTGTTGCTTCTGTATGCGAGGATGCTGATTGCTGTTGCGATGAGGGGGGATAACCGGATGGATGTGATGATTTATAGTTGCAGTTGAATCATTGTTTGCCTCGGTTGACTTTGTTTTTTCCTTTGTTTGATGTTGATTGTAGTTGGAATAATAGTGAATAATAGGCTGGTTGTGACTCTTTATTGCTGTCATGATTTCAACAATAGCATTGTGTGAATGTGGTTCGTTCTATTGTTGCTCTCGAAGTAACTAATTCTAGAACCATTCGAAGAATCTTTGTTTCTAAATTAGAAAAGCGTACACTTCCATTGGTTAATTTGATATATGGCCTCGCAGAGCACCGGGGGTTTGGGGGCTGGCCCCCATAAAATACCGTTATAATTATTATATATAAGTCTGTTAAAGAGGCTAATGCCTGCTATTGCCTCGTACGTAAGCGTATGTGATGGGCTAGTTAAAAACCTTTGATAATAAGTTTAACTTTCTTGTTTCTCTGACTTGCTTGCCGTATGATAAGCGAGGGCTTGTTTGAAAACATCTTGCTTGGTGTCTGTTGACTCTAATCAATAGGTCGATAGGCACCGCGGTGAATACTCTTTTCGAAGGTTATTGATTTTTCTAGGAAAGAAAGAGGATGACTAAAAGAGGGAGGCCTTTATAAAGGAAGTAGCAGATCATGTGACTATTCTTCTAGCACTTAGATTTGTGTTTTACAAGCTAGCAACAGATTTGAATCTTTCGTAGCCTATTCTTGCCGGGATAAACGAGCGTCTATGACCGGTCACACGTGGCCCTTCGGAAGACAGGAATGTTGTAGCCTTTTGAAGACTTGAGATGGCACGGAAGGAATATTGGGTTTAGCAGAGAGGCCGCTTATCTCCCTTTGGGTTTTTTGGTTGGAGGGCTGAGATCAAGATTTGGATCATGCGTAAAATTATGGCAGTTGTCGATGTCGATGCTGATGTTGATGCTGATGTTGATGTTGATGTTGGTGTTGGTGTTGATGCTTAAACGCGCTGACGAGAAGGAATCTATAGATAAAAAGCGGGAACTGCTCTAAAGCCCTCAAGTTGACCATAATTCAATATTCATGCAGGGTATCCAGTTCCACGTTGAGTAATTTGATAACTAAGTGACATTGATACAAATGAAAGAGAACCTCCCAGAGAGCGTGAGCTATTTTGATCTTGGTAACTAACTATTTGAAATTTCCTGCCGCCAACGCTAAGTTATCCACCTGAAAAGAAGAAGAAAAAAGGGGAGGAAAAAGGGAAGGAAAAAGAAAAAGAAAAAGAAAGAAGGAAAAAGAATTGCGGCTTGATCAAGTCTTATTTGGCTTCGCCTTCGGATCCGCTATAATTCTCAACTTGACTCGTTCTTCAACTGTCAGGCTATCGCCCTCATTCTTCAGATCCTTTTCGATTGTCTTGATCGTCTCCTTTGTCTTCTGATTTTGCGGTTTCTTCTTCTGCTCGTATAGTGTGCTCCTCCAGCCTGCAATCTTGTGTAGCAGTCTAGCTCTCGCAACCTTATCATCTAATTCCTTATTCGGACTCTTCTGCTTGCTTTGTTGTTCTATGAGTTTCAGTCTCTCCTCATCCAGTTGAGCTTCGGCCTTGAGCAGGATCGACAGGTCATGAACTACCGCAGACATTAGTTTTCTGTGAGACATCGCTTCATTCAGTGAGATTATTTACCATCATGGAAAACAAGCAAAGTCTCCTTTGGCACCCCCGACATTAGGTTCGGCACACCGATAAGGTTATGCTTCAAGATAGATCGCGCCCCGACGACGAGATCGTAGTGGGCGTGTGGCGAAATAAGGAAACGCATGTTATGGAACACCCGTGTACTCTTCTCATAGTACCAGGTCAGATGTACGGCTCCCTCGGGCTTCAACTCGTGCCCGGTAATACCAACGCCAGGAACCATCTCGCTCTTGTTCAGGGGCAGGAACGACGACTCGCTCCATCCGAGCACTTGGAGCAGGAAGTCCTTGGATACTATATTGCCTTGCTGATTGCCCGTGTCGAAGGTACAGCGTGCCCATTTCGGCATAAAGTGCTCAGCGTCTTCTTTTTGAGTCGATTGCACACAGACTTGTAGCACCCATGGGTTCTTGTCGTCATCCTACATGCGCAGTTTAGTACCCAACTAGATGAAACACGAATGGATGGGTCTCTCTAGAGTTACCTCTTCTTCGTCGGCTGATGTAGGCTTGCGGCTGCTGCTGCTGCTCTTCATGTCTACTTTCCCCGTCTCGCTCGACGTCTTCATGCAAAAGAGCCCGAGCATGCGATCTCCTAGAATGCGAAGTTTGCTTTGCGACTCGCTAGGTGCAAACGTCTTAAGCTCAGATTGGAACCTCTTAATTGTCTTCTTGTCGTCGGCCACCAGTGTGATTCCAGACCGCTCCGAGGGTGCGTTCGATGATGAGCGATGTCGATTTGGATAATCGACCGACAAGTGACGAGAACTACGTTCCTCTACTAAACCACCAACAAAACATTAGTCCAATGCCATCTCGCAGCTAGACGTGGCATATGGGTTGGGAATTCCACTCACAGTCAGGACTTAGTTTGTTGTCCATGATTCAGACTGGTCTGATTCGCACGAGTCTTTTCGATGGCTACCTTGGCTAGTTAAGTAATTATTGTGGGATGACAATCCAGAAAATGACGTTCGAGTTCCACGTCAGAGAAGTACTGAGTTATGAGAGGTCTTTTCCTTTCTTTTGCCACGTCAGGTAATGATTAGTGGGGCGCAAAGTCAGGCTTTTTATACTCGCTGGCAACCGCCGGGCGTTTTTTTCTCTCTTTTTTTCTCCCTCCCACACGCTGGCTAGAGCCTCACAATAAGCGTCGAGGCATTGGCTGTCAGGGCCTCGTTTGCCGGTGTGCGCCTCTCTCGCTCACTCCGGTGCGAGTCACAGGCAGGCTGTGACGAATTGGCTATGGCATTGCGGTCGCTTGTTTTCCGCAATTCTGCTTAGCCCGGCCCCCAATGCTCTGGTTTTTTCTCAACGAGGAGACTTGGAGTAGAAAGGCATCTTCAGGCAGCCGCGAGGTGACTGGGGTTGTGAGTTGTGGCCGAATGGAGCTGAACGGCCTTCTAACTGAATGTGTCGAGATGGGTGTGGTTTAGCAGGAGAGGATTTCTGTAAGCTGGCCGCCTTGCGACCTTTAATTATCACAGCCATGATAAGTTCCAGGATCTCGGTGTTATGAAAGGGGAAGGACCTAAAGGAATTGTGAAGCTTGGCTTACAGAGAAGACATACATTACATACCCAGGAAGACATTATGCCATGATAGGATTTGAAGGGTTTCAATCTCACCGTTACACCTAGTCCAGGCGTTTGGAAGTCGACATGGATATTGAACCCGACTGATAGTCTGAGCCGCCGCCCTCGTATATAGAATTCATGCTTTGGGGGCTTCTGCGAGGCCCTAAACACCGTAGTTACTGTTTGCGAAGGTGACGGCGAAGGCTATGGAATCTTTCATCTCGCGAGATAGAAACAACGAATTCATGACGGTGTGACTTCCGTGTCTATTTCCGTGTCGAACATCTTCAAAGTGTGGCACACCTATTGACAATGGATGCAATGGTTCATGATCTCCCGACAGGAAAGATAGTCGAGCTACCATATATAACTCTTGCAGAGCCTCGTTCAATGTAATCTGCTGCAGCCCACTCTTGATGACTGCTAGTCGAAGAGGTTGAATGCATATCTGCTTACACCCCCTTCAGAGGTGGCTGCCTTGTCCCATCATCAGTGACAAAAAAGCTGGTTCGTAATTCCATACTTCACCCAGCGGTTGACATCAGCGATTTAAGCTATAGACTCATCCCGCCTGTGTGGATTTAAGCGACTGAATTACCCTAATAATTAAATACCTTTGTCGCTCTCCACCGAGTGCTTTGAGGCTATCGCAGCCCTGTACCAACAAGAAATTCCACTCTGTCTGAAACTGATTAGAAATCGTGTTGATTCCGTCCACCCGCCACATGACAAGGTTGTCTTACAAGGTATTTATTGATTTTCAGCCCCCATATGCAGCAAGAACCGAATGCAAATGGAGCGGTCGCAAGGCTGTAGCATTTTTCACATGCCACCTAAAAATTCTCTCGATGATTGAAAGGCATTCATATGGCTGATGGAAGCCTGATTCCACATCTCTCTTAACTGATGTCATCTTGGCTTTTTCGTTCTTCGCGTTGTTCAAGAATTTCAACAAGGCTGGTTTTCTTTTTTTCTTTCTGCTGTGGTTCATGTGCTTAGATTAGCTGAGCCACCACTGATACTGATGAATAGTAGGGATCCATCTTTTCAGGCCTCGTAGTGTTACAGTGAGGGGTCAGACTGCAGTGGTTGCACATGTGTCAGGTTGCAGATGCTGCGCATTACTAGTCAGCCACCGAGTTGGGATGTCAGCCGATGCGAACACGTCCCTCGATGGTGAGATGAGATTGAATACATATAGTCGAAAGTCGCCGTAAGATTAAAGGCTACGATACTCGAAGTTATATGTTAACGAAGATTCGCATCCAAGTGTAGACAATAGTAACCAGTCTCTTTCCAAACCTGAATTCCTGAGCGGATGCTCCAGCCTCCCGTCGTGGCACTTCCAATCCGTAGCCTTGTCTGCTCACTATCTGCGACTGACAATATGTGCTCTTGACTAGTGATTGAGAGGCTGCAGTAACATGACCCCTCATTTGATCAGACAGTCTGTGGTGCCACGTAGGTAGCAAGCTTGTGCATTGCATAAGGCATAGCCCTCCATTCTCTTCCTATCAGCGGCTTTTTCCACTCTCCATTATCGTTCTCAGGTAAGACCTCGTTATCCTGTTCCAATGAACTACTTCAATTCTCTCATTTTATGACTTGATACAAAAGGTTTGTTATGCACAAGTGGTGCAATGATATTGCATGCGAGGCTTAGCGATTAGTAGCTGTGTCCAAATACCCGTGATTTCAGGCCTTATCTATCTAATTGTTGGTATTCTTCGATTATCTTTTGAGATATTGAATTTTTGAATGCCGTTCAATCAATTGAAGCTTTATCCTTTGTAAAATCTAAAAATTATCCATCCATTATGTCACAAGCTTCAATCTCTCAAGAGGAATGGCTCAAAGTGCAAAGCCCCTCATCTAGCAGTATCGATGTGGAGAAACCATTCAATGCCTCACAGGAATCTACACCTAGAGCAGAAACATTTTCCGAAAACACAACCCCGACGGCACCCGATCCAGCAGATGATCTGGATAAACCTATCCCGGGCTGGCCTCGGTTCGCCAAATTGATGGCAGACATTCCAGACTTTGCAGCATTCCCATCGTTCCGGGATTTGAATGTCAAGAATCTGATGTACTACCAGGTTGAACTCACTAAATTGCAGGAAGAACTTCACAAGGCAGAGTGGCGAGACAGCCGAGATGGCAGTTCGGAAATTATTCTCAATTTTGGGAAGCGAGCAGAATTTTTACTAAACTCCAAGGATGCCCCATCGCATTCCCAATGGGACCTCGTTCAGAGGATCCGAGTATGCTTAAAAGAATACAGTGGGTCGAAAAAGAGTATACTACGAGTTTGAAAGGCACTGACTAAGAGTAAAGATGAGGCGCTCTTGCAATTCTCCCAAGTATCTGCGTTGCCGAGCCCAGATTCACATAATGTGGAGACTCTCCGATGCTGGTTGATTAAGAGTGACGGCGGAAGATACATGATAAATGGACCTGGGACGGAACACTGGGGACCAGTACTGAACGGTTCGGATGATGATTTGCCCAAAAACCTGACATTGCGAGCGCATTTCACCAAGATGGTGCGCAACCTTCTATGGCCGCACCCACCAAAACGAAAGAACCCAGAACTCGTAGCTATGACGCAGCCAGTAAAGGCTGATAGGTTTACCAGTTGGATCACGCATGATTTTGTGCCATTTCACCACTGCCTGAAGATGAAAATTAAAGAGAAGCTGGAGTCGTGGAAAGCCGACACATCCACACAGGACGAGGAGACGAATAGCGTTGCTTCCTCGGCAACTATACAGGAACCTACTCAACGAGGTGTCTTGTCGCTCCTCGTTCGCCTCGTTCCTAAATCGTGGTTCCGTCAAGATGTAGCTGAGATTCCGACCATAGATGACATCAAGAAGAATACCCTGGCCACGTACTCGAACAAGGGGATCATGCGCTTCTCGGCTGCTGTCGCGACCGTTCTAGCATGCCTCCTTCCTATCGTAGCTATTACTGTGCTGTCTAATATCCATGAGTTGAGGGATATGCTGCTCGTCATGGCTGCATTTTCTGCTGTTTTTGCATCGGGCTTGATGTTTGTTACAGATGCTTCTGTGAAGCGAGTTGACATCTTCACGGCTACTGCAGCGTAAGTTTCTGATATCCAAAACACTTACTTAATAAGAATTCTGATTTGATTTTCCAGTTTTGCCGCCGTCATGGTCGTCTTTGTCCAGAATCAAGTCGAGGTGGATCTTCAAGGGACGTAATGTTGGGATCTTTCAAAGAGGAATTTGTAGTCCTTGTCGAGGTGTTGCGGATAAACATTGATGGTATTGTAATGGTGAACGATGAATTGATCTAAGTTATAAGAATTATATGACAAATTGCTTAAGCCCATCCTCTAGTGGTGCGATGATGCCTGAATAAATCCGACATCTGAATTGAACAACATCAAGACTCTGCTGGGATGGTGGGAGATCAAATTCAGGATGCAAACATCGCTGAACAACTTCACCGAATACATGACCCCAAGTGCTGTAAGCACGATCTACATTCGTCCGTACTATGTTCCATTTCTGAATTGGACGAGGTGCATCAGTGCCAACTGTAGAATTCTTTTGCAACTCCTCAAACGACGTGTCCAGACATAGTTGAAGCAGCACAATTGCCAATGCAAACAGAGGTTTACTTGGAACGTAGTCGTTCAAAAACTCATCACCCAGTTTGGTACTTAGGCCGGGTAATACCAATGGTTTTTCTGGCAGGTACCGTGAGAAATAAGGGTCGCTAATCTCAAGAAGATTTTGTTTGCTTTGTCTGGTGATAAAATATATGTCCTCCTCGCCCCAAATATCACTCATCCAAGGCGTGTCGTAGAACTGCAAGACCGAATAAGACAACGCAACAGCAATCTCACGACGCTGTTTGACAGATAGTCCACTAATGTTCAATGCTTGAGGAGAAAGATGAGGCATTTTCATAAGCAAAGATCTCAAGGGATAAACTTGGGAAGCCTGAGTATGGGCGTCTGTCTGGTCAGCCGTAATCTTCCATGCAGAAGAAAACCACAAGGTCTTATCGTGGATAGTCTGCAAAGGAAAATTGCAAACTGTACCGCAAGAAATAGCCTGACAGGTTTCATCTACTGATCCATCCCATGGTGCAGGACGAATGCAGGCTCTCCTCCACTGCTTAGCACCATTGCCTGCAACAGAGGAAAAGCAAGCTTTGAATACAAGCTGGCATTGCACACCTCCACGAAAACAAAGCTGTAAGTTCACATCGTGTGGATTGGCACATGAGCAGCCCCAGTTGTCTCTTAGGTGCATATAGAGGTTGCAAGCTTCGGTACGGACGGTATCGAAATTTCGCACATTATCCTTCGAGATTAAAGCAGGCAAAGTCGTGAGAGTCTCTTGATGCAGCACGAACTTTTCGAGGGTTCTATTGTACATCTCAAAGTCGGAAAACAGTTCTTTGTGCTTCTTTGTGGATAAGATAAAGCGGATTCGACGTTGTTCATATTTCAACTTGGATAGAAATGTAGAATCTTTTCCATACCATTTTGGCTATGATCACTTATTAGCCTATCTAGCCAGCATAATAAGTTCTTTTATTGCTTTAAATGTGCTACTTACCTTCCCATTTACATCCAATTTGAGTTGGCGCCATAATTTCCCTACAAGAATATCAACCTGCGCAACAACAGACTTAAAAGAGTCAAATTGACCCACACCAAGCCGATCTTGAAGCCTACGTGCGAGTGCCTCGTCACTCCAAGCTTCTTGTAGACCGTATGGATCGTCCGTGTTATGAATCAGCAGATTTATTAAGTCATCTGCCACTTTGGATGCTATCAATAATCTTAGTAGGCCGTCTTGGAATGTCTTAACATGGACATTAAGGCGCCATTTCAACACTTCCAATGTTTGAACATAATTCGAAGGAAAATCGAGGCTAAGATAGTAATCCACTCCCTTTGATATGAGTGGTAATACTGCCAGTAATATGCCGACAACTTCAATGCCAGACATTCTCAAGAAATCAAAAATTGGATTCGAAACAATTGGGTTAGCAAGGAGAAATTATGGATGAAGTGCAGAGCCGCTACAAAGTTGAAGCTGTTGAGCTGTGTACAAGTGCGGGGTCACTATGTGACACAAGTTTTAGTGATCCACTCATGTTTAAGCTTCATGTTCTTCATCATCTTTTGTTGTATCTCCTCATCAACGACGAAAAATAAGAGTATAATTTAACAGCACAGATCCCCTAATCAAACCAGACAAACGAAAAAGCCTGCTTGCGCCAACCGACATCGGATCTCCTCATGATGGCTGGATTTCCTGGTAGTGCGCAGCCCCAGGTCCACACCAATGATGCACTCGCATCCGGTAATTCACTGCAAGACCAGTTTGATTCGTGCCACGCCACCTACAGGGAGCTAATCATGGACTTGAGCAACGAGCAGCATGAATACACTTTGAATATTCCTTTGGCCAAGATCATGGATGAGTACGGACGGCTTGGGGTATGGGGTAGTGACCATAGAGTAGATAGGAGTGGGAGAGACTCACTTGACGAGAAACTTAGAAACAACGAGGAGCTCAAAAACATGGTCTCGCAGATACTCATATCACTTTTTGGCTGCTTGAAGCAAGGTATGCCCCCTTCAGCGTGAAATTCTATATGTTAAGACTCATAATTTTGACAGCAAAATCAACGTTCAATACAGAAGGTCTAGCCGAAGATAATGTCGAGACCTTCGAATATAACTCTGATTCAGACTCTACCAGCTCGTCGAGATCATCTGAATTCGAGCATATTTTGAGTAGCCCGGTTGAGTCTCTATTGGAGATCATTTTCAGCTATATTGCGGCATTGTACGAGTCTTCTGCTCTCTTGCGGCGACCAGTGATTCCTGACAAGTTTATCCGATCAGCTGGCAAGAAAAATGCGGATATTTGGCTTGAATTTCAAGAATTTGACAGACATTACGTCGCGAAGAAGTCAAAGCAATGGCGGCGTCCGGATAAAGATCTACGTTCTGCAAGGCCATACGGTTCTGCATTGATCGGTGTTAAAGCATCAATGAGATCCGATTTTGCAGAAACATTTAAAATCGCTCAAGATTATCTTTGCACAAGGCTTGGTGCGGGAAACACAAGACGGCGAGAACAGCTAAGATACTGGAAAAATATTCCTCAGCATGAACCAATCAGCAAGCGAGAAACGGAAGATGTTCTTGAAATTCCAGAATTCCCCAAATCAGAAGCAGGCGTGTCAACGCTGCCTTGTCCATACTGCTCTACAATCCTCAATGTCGAAGAAATGAGTCGTGATAGGCAATTGTGGGAGTGAGTTTAAATCCTTTATCTCCAAGGCGGAAGTTGACGCTTGAAGCAGACAGCACGTTTTTAGAGACCTTAGGCCATACATGTGCACCTTTGAGAATTGCGAATCGCCAGAAAAGCTTTATGCCACTCGACGTGACTGGATTTTCCACGAAACCTCAGTTCACCGCCGTATTTGGGTATGCAAGTCTTGCTCTGATACTTTCTTACGTAAAGACTCTATGGAGAAACATTTGCGAGAATTTCACGTTGGCGAATTTACGAAATCTGAGATTCCCGTTCTCCTAGATATGTGTGAAAGAGCATCGGATATGAAAAATCCCGAATGTCCGCTTTGTGGACAATTGGGACAATTAGATACAAAACAAAATCATCTCGCCCAACATCTCGAACAGCTAGCCCTCTTTGTTCTTCTGACTTTCGAAACTAGTGATGCAAATTTAGATGACAACAGCATACAACATGACCAACTAGAAATAAATCAAGGTACTAGCGAAGTAGCTGGTCAAAAGAGACGGCTTTTGTTAGCGGAGCATAACGGTGAGAAGTTTGGTTTGACGGAAACTTCATATAAAACACAGCTAACCTTGAAAATATATACTTAGATACGGTATTACCTACTAAGTTTGGACGTATCGAAAAGAACACAAACATGTGGTCTAACAGAATGACTGGGAAATCAAGCCCGGATTATTTCATGCCTAGTTCATCTAGACAGGAAGTAGACAGAGAGGTATCCCAAATGTATAGCTATATTAATATGTGCTACTAATTATATTTTAGGACGATACAGAAATTCCTTGGGTGCTCCAGGTAGACGTGTGGCCTTTAGAAAAGAATGATGAGGAACATTATGTTCCCAAGTTGGGAGGATGCACGTTCGATGCTGGCAACCTTCAGGATAATATCGTATCTAAAGACTTTCTCGTCAACATCCTTGGGCTCTTAGAATCATCTTTTCTCCCGTTAAGTGACGAGGAGAAAGTTCCCGCTGTTAGTATTACCGGTCATTATCTCAACCCCGAAGCGGCCATAAACCTGGCATGGCGTCCTCGGAAAAATCATATATGGAGCTATCATATGCGGTTTCTTATCTCGCCTTATGCTCATTATGACTTAATCATCGGGTCGAGATCCATCCAAAAGTATAATCTCAGCACCTTTTGGAAGGTGGTACCTGATTCATCTCCCGAAGGCCAGATTCTTTTGACGATCCCTGTTGGTAGGTCATTTATTTTACTACTAACACTCCATTGTGTACCTACTAACCTGCCACCCAGATCTCGACCTGGATATCGTTCTGCAAACAAAGCTCGAACTTAAGCACGAAAGAGACAATCTTAATAAGAGGCATCGCAGACAGAAAATACCAGATGAAGAATTGAACGTGAAGATTGAAAGAGCCGAACAGATATTGAAAGTTGCGGAGCTACGCTACAAATTATTTGATCTGCAGAAAATGGAGAAGCCACACGGCAAAAAGACCTTGGATAGGATTTATTTACTCAAGAGGGAGTTGGAATTGGAAGGAGCCAAACTCACTCCTGAGGAGGTCATCAAAGTGATAGGCCCTAAGCTCGAGAACAAAGATTCTTGATCTACCAAGTTTCTGCGGCGTACCTGAATCGGATTTCGAAGATGGGAGGGAGTTTGTTCTTGTGTGATAGCTGGTAGGGTTTGATTTAGAAAGGCGTTTATTTGGAGCGACATAACCTCCAATAAGCACCTATATCACGAAATTGAAGCTAACCATAAGTAACTTAACTAGAAATTCATCAAGCTTTAATGAAACGATATTTTCTGGCTGCTGAGTTTCACATCCTCTCATCTCTAATGCACGATCTGAGCTTCGATCAGCTACTTCTCAATCTTTCGAAACAACCAATGCCGACCGAACCGGGAGGGAAAGATGATTTAACTTCATGCAAGTATTTAAGGATTTGACATCACATACGATGATAAATAAAGAGTTTAACACGGCCTTTTAAATAAGATAAAGCACGCAAGGAAGAGTCGGTTGCCAGCAGATGCAGGACCATATATTTTGTAGACCAGAGCAAAATGTTTGCTCATCTCTAAATACATATATACATATATATATATATATATTCCCATCTCCGCTCACATCCCATCCTCTCCACTCTGTAAAACTCACCACCCTTCTCAACATGACGATACGTGTAGCTCGCTATCATCAACCAAACCAACGCCATCGTGCGGATCACAACGTCCGCAATCTGCCGCTCCGATATGCGTAAGTACCACAGGGCGCAAGGCGGAATTTCACCATGGGTAATAGGCCATGAAGACGTCGGTATATATCGTCGATTAGAAGTAGTGCTCGTCGCTAAGCGTGGGTGATTACGGTCGTTATTCCCGACAATGTGGCCAGCGGGTATTAGGAGATACAGGCTGAGGGGATGTAATACTTTAGCGTGGAGCAGTTATTCTTTTGTTCTTCTAAGTTTCTGTTTTGTTTGTACTTCTAGACTCTCAGTGGTGAGCGAGTGGCAAGATGATAAATTAGCCGAGTATGACAGAGTCTTCTTCTTTTGCAGATGAATCACCCAACTCCAGCGCACTTACACAAAACACGATAAATTTTACTGTTGAGCAAAGTTACCTAACCACTAAGGGTATACTCGATCGACTACATTCCGATGCACTGAGACGCCGCCTCTTTAATTGGGACCATTTCGATAGATTTCTACGACGCGGATCCCCTAGAGCAGATTAAGAAACTGGAGCCCGGCGATGTGACACGAGCCGTAGATTGTGTCGGTATGGAATTGGTTAGTAGTCAACAGCGAAGGTGATTTTCAAAAGAATGTCGTGGTTCATACCATGATCGGGGTCGTGAGTCAAGGAGGGGGGATAGTCAGGTGGGGCATCTTTCTCAAGTAGGAGGACTGTCCGGGTGCACTGTTGGGGCACACTACCGCCCAATATCTCGTTCAGACGCTGATAGAGTCAAGAGCTGTGGAGCATCATATGCTGCAAATGTTTGCATGTCTGATACGCTCTTGGTTATATCGATTACAGCATTGATATGCATTTTCTTTAACAAGCCTCTTCAAAATTGCAAAATCCTGTATTCGTGTAGTGAAACCCCGGAATTCTACAATCTACCTCCTTGAGTGAGCTAATTAGTCCCCAACCCAACCCAACCCAACTAAAAGAGGGAAACACAGAACCCCAAGAGCCCAATCAAGATACCAAGGTTACATACTAATCGAGTAACCGACCAGCTGGTAGCCCTATCGAGTCTAAAGCTATAGGCAACCCCTCGTATTAGTCCAAATATCTCCCAACCTCGATCACCAATATTGGCGACGTCCGACAAAGCCACTCATCCATATGCTCGCTTCCACCAATCGAACTAAGCGAAGGACGACGAGGGAGCGAGGAGAGGCAGATGCCGACACTCCGCACCACTTTTGTCCACGAACATGCCGACACTCCGCAGCTCTGTCGTCTAGAATTAGTAGACGAGTAGACGAGTAGCCTTCCCCGCATAAGTGGCTGACTGGCTGAATGGCGTACATGCAAGCACGGAAGTACGAAACGAAAGAAGCACCATTGAGAATAGCGCACTAGTCCGCAACTCCGAATGCCACTTTAGGAGGAGTATAAATAACAAGCATCTAAAAACCCTTTGCAAGCCCCTTCCAAAACCAGTGAGAGTAGTGATCCCATCTCACCCACCAAGAGCCTCACTCAGAACCCTCCCCCCCCAAAAAAGAAAAAGAAAAAAAAAGGATGGCAGAAACAACGACCATCCACGCACGCTGCCACTGCAACTCCTTCACCCTGACGCTCAGCTACGCCAACGCCGACCTGCCACACGCACGCTCGCTGTGCCTGTGTTCGTCATGCCGGAGGATGTCCGGGACGAGCGCGGGGGGATCGTACATCCCTCTGCCGGGGGCCATGCAAGAGGAGCCGCCATCGACGAGCCGGCTGACGGCATACAACACATCGGGTCGGATCACGAGATATTTCTGCTCGACGTGCGGCGCGCACGCGTTGGCCTATATCGCAGACCTCAAGCGCTGGAGCGTCGCGACGGGTCTGCTCTCGCGCACCGAGGGGATCGTCCAGTGGCGCGGGTGTAAGTATCTCGACGGGACGCTGGATGGAGGCGTGTCGGACTGGCTTGTGGGTAGTACTGGTGGTAAAGAGGGGAAGCTGAACAGGTACCTGGGACAGGACACGGCCGGGTTAGAGATCGCAGAGGGGGATCAAGGCTGGAAGAAGACCGAGACGATCGCGAAAGGGAACGAGACATTGAAGGCGGCGTGTCACTGCGGCGGCGTCAAGCTGCACGTCACTCGACCAACAGCCGCATCTCGAAGTGCTCGATCAGCATTCCCAGACCTGATGATCCCCTTCCATTCTCGCGACGCCGCATCTGAGAACCCGCAGAACGACCCGTGGTTCTTGCGGAGCGCCGAGACGAAGTATCTCGCCGGCACCTGTACGTGCACGTCGTGCCGTCGGAATCTCGGCTTCGAGATCCAGACGTGGGCGTTTGTCCCGCGCGTCAATATCGTCCGTGACTCGGTGGCGACGCTCAGGAAGTATCACAGCAAGGAGGATGTCGTTCGCAGTTTTTGTGCGACTTGTGGTGCCAGTGTCTTCTGGGAAGGCCTGTTTCGAATGGATGTCGTTGATATCAGTACTGGTCTCTTTGATCCCGAGCAGGGTGCGAGGGTTGAGGATTGGCTGTATTGGTGGTCCGAGAGAGTAAGTTATAAGGAGGATGCGGTGAGTACGAGTTTGGTGGAGTGTTTGGGTGAGGGATTGAGGAGGTGGGGAGAGGAGAAGAGGGCCAAGGGGAGTTGAGAGAGATTGTATCTATCAGAAAGTGAGGACGAAAAGAAAGACAAAATCCTAACAGGCGTCTTCTCCAACAAGTGAAAAAGGAAAAAGATATGCCAAGACCACAAGAAAAGAAGATGAAGTCAGAACCGAAGGGTTGTAATTGATCAAGAGTTCAGGTAAGTGGCTTGCATGTTGTGCTGTGCTGACTGCTATTTCCTTTCAACAAGACAATTATCAACTGGTCTCCCACTGTACTTGTGAATGAACTTCCAAGGAGACAATAAACCCATTGTGATAGGAGCATACCTACAAACTATTCACAAGCATAGAACGATTGCAGAAGTCCAATGAAAACGCAAATGGGTATTCTTAATCATAAGAAATCTTATTGCCATCCACACTTGTCCTCCCTCTAAACCAAGATGCACAGAGAACACAAAAGGAAAAATACCATGCGAGACATCTATCGAGTGTTACTTCTTAGATTTACCCTTGCCCTTAGCGGGCCCCATGGCTGCAGCTCTCATCTTGGCTTCGCGAGCATCAATCTCAGCCTTCTTAGCCTTCTCAGCCTCCTCACGTTCTTCCTTTTCGGCCTTGGAAAAATTAGCAGACATCTCTCATGGTCAGGAAAACAAACTCACCTGCTTCCTTGCAGCCTCGGCCTCTCTCTTCTCCTTGATCAGCTTCAGTCTTGCCAAATCGGCCTTGGCCTCATCCGTCTTTCCAGCCTCGTGCAATTTCTGATATCTCTCCTTGGCCTGCTGGGCCTGTAAAGCCTCTCTCTCACGACGGCTCAACTCAGCGACCGGCTTCGCTTTCCCCTTCCCAGCCACGCTCAACTTCTCCACGCCCTCGGTGGCCTCTTCAAGCGCAGCAGGGGGAGCCTTTGCCTGATTTCTCGCCGCCTTGGAGTGATTTGGGTTCGCAGGCATATCGTCATCACTTTCCTCCTCTTCCGAGCTGGTCGGTAGATCTCCAGGTTGGGCAACGGTATTCTTCTTGCGGGCGATGGCAGCCTCCTTCTTAGCCTTCGCAGCAGCACGTCTCTCCTCACGACTCAAGGCCGGTTTGGGAATATCATCTTCCTCGGACGAAGACTCGTCCTCGGAATCCTCCTCTTCCGACGACGAGGCGTTGGGATCCTTCTCGACTACCTCATTGCCGTCAGAATCGAGGGGTCGCAGGTTTCGCGAGAAGTGTTTGCCGCCTGGTTGTTGCGAATTAGTTTGTTTTCCGTGTTTTGTGTGGCGCAATGTGCGAGTTACTCACCTCCACGCGTGAACTTCTTGAACTTGCCGCCACGACCACGTCCTGATGCTCCTGGGGGTCCTCCGGGTGCCATGATTTGGGATTTGCAGATATTCTCGTGGTGGTGCGTAGGGGATTTGTGCGAGGTATCAGGGATGCAGAGGCAGTCCAGTCACAGATGAGGTTATTGTCAGAAGATCTTGGGGCCGCAGGAGTGTCTTTTGGAGGGGCAGCGACCCGTGCAGAGCGACTCCACTTTAATGTCATCGAGGGGCTAAACCTGCTAATCCCCACTCAGGCCTAGCGTTGTCACATGACGGCTGAAAATTTGCGCGACTATTTCAACATCGCGTGTCCCTTTCCATCCTTTCTTCTCTCATACATAAAACTATAATCCTTCATATTCACTCTGGCTTTTGTCTTCTTCTCAATGACAGGTCTTGGAGGGGAAAGTGGAGGAAAGAGGAGAATTACAATCGTTAACTTACCCTTTGGCCTGTGGCATGAGAATGCGTTGGGTACCAGAGAAATATGATCAGCGGGACATTTCATCATCATCATCAACGGAAGTGTATCATGGATTCACGATGGGCCGAGAGCTATTTCCGGCGAGTGGACAAAGATGACAGAGCTGGTGATGGGGGACGTCTTTCATCCCAATGACAACAGCCCTGCTCCATTCACGAAACTGGTTCTTTGTCCAACATGAGCCTTGTGCATCTCCTGATTCATCACCATACTCAGCGTGACATTATTCACCATGATCCAAACATGCTTCTATAAAATAGCCTTCAATTTGATTTCTTCGCACACCATCTTCTATCAAGATGTCGCAAAAATGCCCAACATGTCAGAGAACGCTGACCAAACCACCATCGTATGAAGAACTGCTACGGAAATATCCGGACGTGCACCCTTCTTTCATCGTCAATCACAATTACCTCCGTTGCCGATGGTGTGATCTCCAAACAGCCAACAAACGCGCCATTGAAGCCGAGTTGCCGCCTCCCAAGTACACCAACCCGGTAAAGGAAGTCGAGGAGCAGATACAGAAAGCAACATCGTTCATTGAACAAGGCGTCTTTAAGGACGATATGGAGAGGATCTTACCTCGTATGAGGCAGAGATTGGCAGATTTAATCAAGGAACGAGATCGTGGGATTCGGAATGCCTGGTTGGAGTATTGGGGGATCTGGGGGAAGGAAGATGGTCCGATAGATCTCTAGGTTATTGCATATTGGCATGCTGCATAGGAAATTGGGTTTTGGTTGTAACAATAGAGGTCTACTGTAATTTATAGAGGATGTACAAGACGAACCCGACCGACTTGTTCGTTGCGATTTCTGGTGTAAGGTGCATGCATTGTGAAGTTGACACAAGTGGAGAATAAATTACTCCCAAGACCGACTGGTCGAATTTTGTCTCCTTGCCATGAAATCCAAAATATACTTAAGACATAAAAGACACCAAGGACAAGTACAAACTCGTCTTGATCCAAGTCACTCACTGAAAAACTGCCATGCGCCTCTACCTTGAACATTATACCTATTTTGGTAGCTTACCAATCCACGCAGCCAATAGGATTCGCCAATCGTAACCGCCGACCTCTGTAAGCGACCGAAGGTATCTCCAACAACGACAACGACATGGACACGAACTCAGCAAACAACTCTCCCCAAGACATCGTGAAGAAAAATGGAACAAGAGCAAACAGCAAGAATTTCCGTGGGAAATCTAAGCCCCGAGCACTCGAATTGCTTCACACGAACTCTCAAGGGAGTTCTATGCACAGATCTCGCCGAGCGGACATTTGCACAGATCATCGACGGCCTGCCGGTCCGCGACAACGTCGGGTACTTCCCAACATACAGCGATGAAATCGCCGACAACGATGCGCCATCGCCAGAGGCGATCCACGCCGCGCAGAGATATCTATCGAGATTTGAATTCGATTCCTTTCAGATAGACGCGAAGGTTAGTTTAGACCCAATTACACATTCTCTACAACTCTCTAAACAGTAAACCAGGTAGCTCAAGTATACCAGAATGCTATCTTTGGCTCTACAGACTTTGCCATGCGACTTTTTGAAATGCTAGCTGTGGCATGTCACGATATTGCGGCCTTGCTCTTCAGCACCACCGAACCAGGGCTGCGTCGTGCTGACCAGTCGCCTGAGCAGCGCTTTGAGGCTCTAGAGGGTCGGCCGACGGATTTCATGCATGAGGACTATACGGCTTGGGAGCAGTATCCTCAAGGTATTGCTGATGTTGCTGGGTACTGGACTGAGTATCATCTGTTTGGAGGCGTGGTTTTATTTGACCGCGGAGATTCCGGGACTGATGTATGTCTCCTCGATTTCTTTTGGATCTCTAGCACCTGCTACCTCCCCAAACCCAACTAACCATCCCCCAAATAGTGTAAGGGGGTATTCCTCCACCCCGTCGGCAAGTTCAGGATCTTCCAGCTTTCGGATTTTCAAATCAGCCAGCTCTTGCAGTACGCTACCCAAGCTACCACTGCTAAGTCTCTCGATGATCATATCATCGAGCCGCCATTTCCGTTTCGCGCGGAAAAATTTACGTATCGTGTTGACCCCTTCGATGCTATGGCTCTGAATATCTATCGCGACAGATACGAGCGCATCATACCGAAGGAGAGACCGGCTCGCTGCGTGCAGCGCTTGGCTGATTTTCCGGATATGGTAGATATGTTGGCGCGGATTAATGGTAGAGGAGGGAATCAATAATAATGGTTGCTACTTGCTTTGAGGGGTCGAGCTTGTCGGCTTTGGTGTTGAAAGAATTGATGCTCTCTGTTGTTCATGTCGTGTGGAAGAATTATAAATGCGTGCTTTAGCTCGCTTATTTTCTAGAGTTGGGGTTGGGTTAGCGTTGATCAGCTTGAACGAACAGCGAAACTGGATAGCAAGAAGAAGAGTGAGTTGGTGCTAGGTAACTTTTTGATAGATATGCCATGGCAGCAAGCCTTCTCGCACAACGGAAATCTTTCTGCCTTGCTCGCTTTCATGTATGTATATTACATACCTTGTTTAACACTTACATACAATCCTCAATTCTCTTGCTGGCGTGCAACCACAAGACCTCATTCTCCAACGGCACAATGATCTTCTCTTCAACCATATCACGAAGCTCTTCTTTGTTCAAGTCTGTCAGTGCCCCGTCTGGGCCCTTGATACATTGTTTGAGAGCCATCTCAAGATTGGTGCCAGCATCCATTCTATCGATAAGGCTCAACATCAATAAGGTCTTCTTCATCTGCGTAATCTCAGGGGCCTTTTAGGCGTTAGCTAGGTGTCTCAAGCCGTCTGAATATGAGAGTAGGAGATACTTACTTCACCTGCAGTGACTGTGAATCCAGTAACCTCGTTCTGAAGCTCTTCTACGGGTTTACGATAGTGGAGCTCGATGAGCACAACACCAAGCGCAAAGAGATACGGCACGTTCATATTAAAAGTGGCCACTGGTGATTCTGTCGCCCGTATCGATTCGGTCGTCGCTGAAAACTGCGGTCTTAAGAGCGGCTTGTCAATCAGGATCGTGCCATCGGCTTCTTGGACAAAGAAGATATCTTCTTTCCCCCAGTCTTTTCTTAACCACGGAGTTTGGTACAGCTGTAATACTGCAGATGCCAGCTGTAACCCGAGTTTTGATCGGGGTTTCGTCTTCCAGATTTGGGTTGAGAGTATCTCCATTAGTGATATTAACCTGACATCTTTGCCCTCGGTAGCAAAGTAAGGCTTGCTGGCTAGTCTGATCTCTTGGCGCTTGTTTCCGTGAGATGATAATACCCCTGACCAAGTGGATGCTTCTTCTGAGTTGAGTGAAATAGCCACACACAGATTCTCAACTTCTTCAATCTTGCTCTCTTTTTCTTGGGATTCCAAGATCTCAAATTGTACCTTGGAAGGTTTCCTAGATGGTAGAATAGTTGGCGGCACGAGCTCTAGCTCGTTCTTTTCGTTCTTTTCATTGTTGGAAGAAGTGGATAATAGATGAGAACTACGAGATCGGAAAAGACCCTTGAACTTGCTTCTCATCTTTTCTGAATCATCCGTCTCCTTTAAGCTTAATGTGGAATCTCGAAAGTCTGGAGAAGAGTGCACTCTAGCAGAAGGAGTGCTTGGTTGAGTTAATATGGCCTCTAGAGACGTTAAATCCGTTGAGGACGAATACGGCTCAACGGCCTTGACCTCCATCTCACGACTCGGATAAGGTCGATTTGCAGAATCAAAACCAAACAAAACACGGAAGTAAAGATCTTTTGACCGCCTCTTCACTCTCCTAAGTTCCACCACGAGGCTCGCATTATGAGTTGACGTGCACTGGCATTTCTGACCCAGTAACTTTCTGTGGAAGGAATTTGCCATCAAAAGGGCATGCTCTCGAATGGAATTATAATGGCGGGCTGAACGTTTTGGTGATTCCTGGGTGCTTAAAAGCACATTTTCTCTTGTCAGGTTAACTAGAAACCGATTGAACCTCTCCGCTTTCTCCAATTGGAGTTCTATTTGGTCTTGTTTTATCGCTAGCATGAGTCGTTCCCATTGCCTCTTGGTAGTATGCTTGTTTGGTTGTTTGGGCTACATAATTAGAACCAACCTTCGCATAATTAGTTGAAAAAGAATTGAGATGAGTTACCGGAACCTTGTCAAGACTCTTTTGAATCTTTCCCAGAATTTGTTCCAGATCCTGGCGAGTTTCGGCGTACATGACTGCAGTCTTGTGACTGAAGATGCCACTTAAGTCCGAGTCCTCTTCGGCCCATCGCGAATCGCCCGGTGAACCCATCATTACGGCAACTTCTTCGATAGATCGTTCTTCCGATTGCTTGGCTGCCGCATTGATCAGACATTTTACACTGTTCTCGAACGTCACCTTTTCCCTCTTGAGCTGGCGATGAATTGACTGGACCAAAGGCTGACAATTGCAGAAGTCCTTTATCACCTATCCCAAAGTTAGCTCGGCCTACAATTAGTTGTCATTGAATCGAGCTAGTTATCGGCGGATTAACCTCAAACGTGCTTCATCACCAGCCTCATAAGGCTGGCTGGTGGTTCCCAGCAAAATACCGATAATGGATAAACTCACTCCACGTTCTTCTGCGTAGAACTTTAGTCCGTCTATCAAAATAGGCCATCCTCCAATGACGATACCTGCTATCTCGAAACCTGACATGATGGATGCTATTCGACACGTCGAGTGTCGTGTACGAGGAAATAGTAAGCTGTGATAAATATGGGGCCGCCCCATCAACTCATTCCAAATTCGGCATGGTACGTGGGGAAAGGAAAGTTGGGCTAGTTCAAAGCCGCTCGTGATAACTCACTTGAAAAGCAGTAGCTATCATGGAGAAAGATTCTTTTACAAAACTTCAATTCTTCACAAGCTTATAGCTACTTTATTAAGTATGGAAATCCCAAAAAGAAAAATCCGTCGAAATCACGCCTGGTTACCCCGCCCCCTTCAGATATCTGGGGTTCACATGACAAGATAAGATAAGCCTCGAAAGACGCAGTTCCTGATTACCTGAACGCATTCCTTCTCCCCACCCACCTATTTTAATAAAAATGGCTGCGAGCCCAACTGATCTAGAAGGGTTTGCCGAAACAGGAGGGTATGGGCCGCTAACTCTTCACAATACCGCTAGAAAATCCACTAACACTATGTCACTCTCTTAGATCTGAAATCTTCTCTTCCCACGAAGATAAAATCGACAGCCTCTCTGATTCTGAGAACCTCACTGCTCACATAGCCATCTCATCTCTTTACAACCAGTGCATCCAGAATCTCAACGATCTTGAAGCTTGCAGTCATACACATTTATCAGAACTGCAGGACCTTGTTTCGAGACTGCAAATTTGGGCTGGTAATCATGGTGCTCATCGTCCTCCAAATGATAGACTGTCTCTCGATCATCGGCTCAGAGAAGCGCCAGAGCTTCACCGAGAAGCCAGAGATCATTTCAATGAGATAAACAGAGCCTTGGGAGATGGTATTCTCACTCTCCGTCGATATCGGATAACCACTAACATCCGTGACAGCCATTTCCATAGCTTCTGGTATAGCTTTGAAATATCTCCCTGAAGATAGCTATTCTTCATCCAGCGGCTCCGATGCTTCTTTGACAAGTAGTCAGAAAGCTTTCATTGGCGTTCCTGACTCAACAAATGAGCCAGATGGCGACGTAAAATTGGAACGGCTGCTTCAAAATATCGATGCCATTATTACAAGTCTTTACAAATTTTCGATCACTATCCAAAACCCAGCACATCGCGATCGAACTGCTCGAGCGACGAAAATTGATTTCTCCTTCTGGCATGATGCTGATTTTAGACATGTTCGGGATAAGTTTCCAAAATGCACGAATCAGCAACTCCTACATGATCTGGCTCGAGCGAATACAAAGCGTAGACAGCTCTTTGCCTATCACGAACGGCACAAAAACAAAATCCAGCATTTCAAAGAATCCAACGTCGAGGAACAGAAATATGTTCCTAAATCCGTTCCGGAATACCGAGTAGGATATCCAATGTCGCAGCCTTCTACAACCAAACAACAAACGGTTCGCACCAGTAACACTATATTCACCAATACCACGGTCTCAACTGTCCAACAACCTATTGCTCCAATCCCAAAATCTATCTCGGGTAGGAGTCAACGGACCAACATTGTACATAGTTCATTTTCAGAGTCTGAAGACTTGCTAAACATTGCCCCTCTCCCTGCTGATTCCAAGCTATACACAAGCCCTTTCGTTTGTCCCTATTGCTTCTTAGTCACAAACCCAAGAAACTTCAAAGCCTGGGAGTAGGTTTATTTATCAAAATCAAAGCACACAAATCTGACAACCGATTAGAATCCACGTTCTAGATGATCTCAGACCATACTCATGTACGTTCGGGGATTGTGCTTCCGCCGAAATACTCTATGACCGCTATTCCGAATGGGAATCTCACGAGCTAGAGATACATCGACGAGAGTGGTTCTGTAACTTTTGCAAGGCGATATTCGACAAACAGGATGAATTCCTACTTCATCTGCAAATCCAACATTTGGAATTACTTCGAGAGGTGTCACCCAAAGATTTGGCTTCTATCTGCGAAAGAATATCGACCGGAAACGAGGACTGTGCGCTCTGCGAGGACTTTACAGGAGATGTCCATGCTCTCCAGCAACATCTAGCAAGGCACATGCGACAATTGGCTATGCACACGTTGCCGAAGCTCATCGATCACGAATCACCTGAAAATCATATAACGCTAAAAGACCCAGCTATTTCTGGGGCTGACTTACTACCACCTTTGGGATTAAAAGACGTTGAAACTTTTCAGCCCAAACAAGAGGGTCTTAGACCTCTTGCATTACCACAACAAGTTCCAGGCCCAAAGTCAGGTGGAAAAGAACTAGCTCATATTACAGGACTAAGCGAAAAAAAAAATCTGGATTCACAGCAATCGAACAAACAGCTGCTGGTAGCTATAGATAATTTCAGCGACGTGACACATCAAGTCGAGCGTGATGTAGGCATTGCCTTCAAGGAATTTGCTGCCCGGCAGCGAGAAAAGGTAGAAAGTTCCAGAAATGCAAAAAGGAAGCACGATAGAGAGGTGACACATAACGACCTTAAAATATTCGGAGCAACCTTTCGCTTGGATACTCCAGTCCCAAGCAATATTGAACAATTGGGGGTATTTGAAAAGTTTCCAGCTCGAGCTACTCAAACAGACGGGCTTGAAGTTGATAACAAATCTACAATCAACAATACTCAACCAAAGGAAGCTGGTCCCTGGTCAGAAGAAGAGGAAACACAACTGAAAAGACTTAAAGAATTAGATAAAACTTGAGCTGATATCTCCAAGGTATGTATGAATTTTTGACAGTATCTTTTGGTGGAAGCTGATTAAAAGATTAGGATTTCCCCCGTCGTACGCAATCTAGTATCAAAAAGCACTGGCAAGAAATGCAATCAAGTTAATGATTATCCGCATCCTATGGGGCTGTAATTATTCTATGCTGAGACTATGACCTTTATAAGGGGAATGTGGGTCTGAAAGATGCAGATACAAAAATGGTGGAGGGCATCCTGTTGTATTCTCCATGGCTATGATGTAGTTCAAAACTGGAACTGGTGACGTTGATGACTACAACGAAGCACAGCTGTTATTTATCTCCTCAGTCATGGCTATTTATATAAGCTAAATTAACTGTACATGTCACTGGGAAGGCAAATGGGTTACTGATAATATAGTCGCAAATGGCCACAAAATACCTGAGAATTTAGTCCATAAAATAAGCGAGCTAAGGCACGCCCTGATCCTAAGTGACTACTTAGTTCGTTGCATGATGAACGCTCAAGTGAATGGATCATCCAGTCAGTTACTACCCAATTCGTTGTATGACGAAATTCTAAAGTGAATAGCCAATCCAATCATTTATTTAACACATGAATGAAGCCTTTATTTTGTTGCAGGACGGAGCCCTAAGTGACTGAACAAAAAATCAATTTAATTCTGACCGTCAGCGAGGGAAGAACAATGGCAGCAGAGAAAGTCTTAGAATAATTGGGTGGACTGAGAGTAACACAAGGAGACGAAAGGTATTATGTTGCAGCCTTATGGAGATAGAGTTTTGAAATGACTTGCGAAGGCCAATCAAACTCTATCTTGCACCTTCTTTTACAGCCACAGCCCAAATACAAATAATACCAGAATGAGCCATAAGCTACAAAACCCTCTAATTCCTACTTGCACGTTCTTAGTATACCGTACTGCGAAAATACACGTGAAAGGCTCTATTGCTTCTGAAGTGACTCGCATGCTTTCTAAACCTCTTCTTTCCCCATAGCTGACTTACTTTCTCACGAGCTAGACTTTTATGATCTTATCATCTCCCTATATATAGCACCCCCCCCTCCTCTCTTCTCATTCTTTCTTTTCCTCTTGATCGCATGACTATTACCAAAAGAAGAAGTTTGGCAGACCAATAGAGGGAGAAAGCCAGTCAGTCTCTTAGGTATTTTACACATAAATAAAGGCTTTCGGAGAATAAAAAACCCGAAAAGGCGTATCTACATAGAAGTAGTACGTCTTGTTTTTAACTGACAACAGGAATTTACCTGACAACAACAGCTGTCGTTGCTAGATACGCGCGGAAATGTTATACCGCACCGTTTTATACCTACTATAGTCCTTCTGTTCTTATGACTGACGCTTTCCTTTGATGATAGAGGGATAGGGAATAAATTAGATGAATATCTCTTTTTCGCTTGTTTTTGCTGGTGTTCTTGAGAAACAACAGGAGTTTACCCAGCAACACTCATGTACAGAATGTGGTCACACCACTCTCTTTCAAGCCAGCGTAGATTGAGCAAATAAGCCCTTGTCAGTTGTAGTATACCATTTGTGCTTTGGTTTGTTTCATCTCGTCAATGGTCTATGAGGTGTGGCTGGTCAGTCACATTAGCGAGAAGATAGATCATGCTGTCAAGGTAGAATAAATCATGATCGATAGATGCCAGATTGACTTTTAGTCTGAGACCCGAACCCAGATTTGGAGCGATGAGATCTAGCTAGTAATAAAAGGCGCATGTGGCAGACGTGTGGTGGGGATCTAACGAGCATTCTCACTTGTAGGATCTGGATCGTGTCACATGCAAGTGTGAGTAGCACCACTCTCGAGGTCTAAATCGTCTACTCCACCCCGCTGGTAGGAATTATTTGTACTTTAGGCTTGCTTAAAGACTTAAAGATAGGCGTAGCCAATGTTTGCTGCTATCTGTGAGACAGGGCTGAGGTGGTAGATCCTACCTTGTGGAGACGAGAAGGCTTGTGGCTGATAGCCTGATACCATGAGTCTGTGCCTTAACCCCATGCTTTTTGCCCACCTACTCAGTGTTATTAGAGTTCAGAACCCCATATTTTGGGAACAGCTGTGCTCGAACTGTACATGTTACTGCCTGTCCATCTATTTGTATTGCAAGTAATTGTAAAGTGTGGAAATAGCCGGGAATCTTCAATCAAGAACCTGTTCGAGTTTTCGTTCACCTCCTTATCCACTTTGTTTGATCGCTTCGAAATCAATCGAGAATGACAGAGGGAATTTTTGCCAGAACACACAAAGCCCTCGGTTTTAGTCGTGGATACAACTTGCCTCTGTGTAGGTGATTAAGTGACTACATAGGTAAGTTACCGTAAGTAATAAGAAAGCTGACTTATTCAAGGGATTATATTCGGCGGTGCTCTGCTTGGGTTTTGTCTCTCGAGACTTGAATTCTTCGGCTACAATTCTGTTTATCTCCCTAATGCTTATCCTGGAGAATCCTACTGGTTTCGGCAAAAGCCGTATAAAAAAGCATTAATTATCCATCTCGTCACTATCCTATTTGCCGGCATTCTCGCAGTTTTCCAATTCCTACCGATTATACGGCATAAGCTTCTGATTCTTCATCGCATCGACGGGTACATTTTCTATGTGCTGCTTCTCATAAGCGTTCCCGCTTCTTTCGTCTTGGCTCGCCGCACTGCTGGAGGCGCAATCCATACCCAGACCGCAATATATATTCTGGGTGTTGCCGTTATTGGCGCGGCTGTCATGGCATGGATCAATATCAAGCGGTTGCAGGTTGATCAGCATCGTGCGTGGATGCTGCGATGTATTGTTTATGTACGTTTTCCCAATCAAAGCTACGAGGAAGATTAACTTTGACAGATGTCTTGTATTATCACGGCGAGATTCATCTATCTGGCAGCAGCAGCTATTATAAGCCATATTAACTCCTACTACGAGGTAAGATGCTCTGTGGTGTCGATCCAAAATAAGCTAACACGAAAAGCTTCTCACTTGCAATGAGCTTCTATATCTCGAACCATCAATTGCACTTACCGGCTCCTACGCACCTTGCGCTACCCCAAATTCAGGAAACATTTGCGTACCAGTACATGCACGATTCAGTCTCGCTGGAGAGACAGCCGCATCTCGAACAGCCGCATTTCGAGCTACTTTTGGAATGGCATTGTGGGCCGGGGCTCTGATTCACATCTTGGGAGTGGAAATATATGTATGTTTCTCTTACTTAAAAGTTACTCAGCTGCGAGAATTGACCATAGTTGACGTTTTATCCATGTAGCTGCGCCTCACGCCTGCTGAATCTCTCCGTCTTCGCATGGTAGCGTACGAAAAGCAATTGGCTGCTGGTTATAAGAATCCTGGAAGTGGTGGACTTACGACAGATAAGTTTGGCGACGGACATTTCCACCCCGACTTTTACCTTCTTCAAGATGGGCCGACAGAGGCTGCTGTGAGGGAATACAGGAAGTAATAACCCTTTAAATGGGTACATCTGTTCCAAATACCGGTTATAGGTCACTATCTATATATAACAGTAACCAGACGTATTTCAGAATCGATGTTTTTTTCTTTTTGTTCCTCAATTCCTATTGTAGTTGATATTTTACCGTTGGTTACATGGCCTCCGCTGCTAGAGATGAGTCAATAGAGATTAATGTTTTTCAAGCTCTTTTTGTCTCCACTTGCTGCTCATGATCCACATCAGCTTCGAGCTTCGCTTCATTTTCAATTGTTCACTTTATACTTCACTTGCTCGGGCGCGAGGTAGGCTCAACAAAATACCAGCGCCTGTGCCGTGTGATAAAGAGAATCAGACTACTTTGGTACTAGGAGTCCGTAATCAGAAATTGTCATAAAACTCTGGAGATACATTTTGACGGCTTAGTAACTTTCTCTACGCGAGAAATGCTTTCTCGTGTTCAACCCCCGCCCCCCTCCCAAAAGACCAGAACGTCCAATGCCCCCAAAACCTTGCCCATAGTTCTTTTTTGAAGCTTAACTTAAATAATTACACAGCAACAATTAATATCTAATCTTACAGGAACAAAAAGAAAAAGAAAAACAGACTTTCCCACAAATTACAAAATAAGCGAGCGGGCCACATTCTTCATTGCCCCCCTCAAGAAACCGATTTCACTTCTGACTATCTCTCGTAGAAGCTACAACACTTAATACGTCTATCTCCCTTTCTCAATCAAGAAGTTCTTCGGGATTCGGACCCTATCCAACGTCCATACCATCTAGGCAGGCGCGAGCTAAACCCTATTCGCTCGGCGCCCGCGGATTCCCGTGGTGCTTTTCAATGCTTTTTCAGCATTTGCTTACCAAAAACGACAATGCGCGAGTCAAAATATGGGAGTGCTTACAAAATCCATCAGGGATGGCATGCAGACATTCATACGAGTACGAGTACGAGGTATAGCATTGGTTATGATGGTTTGTAAGTGTGGTTAGATCATGTGTGTATGAGAGAGAGAGGGATATAAAAGCAGAGGATGATCTTTGAAAGAAAGAAGCCAAGAGAGACAGGGAAAAAACGATTCAATCAGTTTATATACAGCCATCTACATCATACCATATCATATCATGACTTCACTCAAGAATATCGCCGTTGTCGGTGTAAGCTCCTTCCTTTTTTATCTCTTTGTCTTTCTTTTCAATTTTAATCCAATTCACCTATTAACTCTACTAGGGAACCGGTGATCTGGGAAAATACCTTGTCAACAGCCTCGCTTCAAACCCTGATTTCACAATCACGGTCTTCACCCGCGGAGGTAGCAATACTCCCCCTCTACCCGCAGGTGTGAAAACCGCGGTAGTAGACTACAGCGACATCAGCACCGTCGTATCCGCACTCAAAGGGCAGGATGCCGTAGTATCAGTCGTTCCAGGGCAGTACACTGAGTTGCAACTTCTTCTAATCGAGGCATCGATCCAAGCCGGGGTGAGGCGATTCATCCCGTCCGAATTCGGGTCGAACAACCGCAACACCAAAGCTCGCACAATTCCGCTGCTACGCACGAAGGTCGAGGTCGATGAAGTGCTGAAGCAGAAAGCGAAGGATGGAACGCTGAGCTATACGGCTATTATCGGCGGCCCGTTCACGCAGTGGATGTTCACGTATGAGCGCATGATGCCGATTTCGCAGCGCAGGTTCGTCGTGCATGATGATGGCGACATGGAGTTTAGTATGACGAGAAAGGAGGATTATGGCACTGCGGTGCTGGAGTCTCTGAAGCGTGAGAAGGAGACGGAGAATCTCACGGTGCAGGTTGCTAGTGTGGTGACGACGCAGAATCGGCTTTTGAAGCTCGCGAAGGAAGCGCTTCCTAACGAGAACTGGGAGATTGAGAGGGTCGATACAGAGCAAGTTTATAGAGTTGCTGAGGGGAGGATGTTCAAGGGAGAATTTGATATTGAGGTTATTAGTGGCATAATCTTCAAGACGGTTTTCGCCGAGGGGTATGGAGGAAAGATCAAGGGGATCCACAATGAATTGTTGGGAATTAAGACGTTGACAGATGAGGATTTGAAGAAGATGATTGCTTCTTTTGCTTGAGGGGTTTGCAAGACAAGAAATCTGAGTATATTCTCTTGTTGATGAGGTAGCTTTATCGCATCTAGCCGAGTAACTTGGAAGAATAGAGATTTAGCCGAACATGTTCGCAGTATGCACTTGAAAGGAGACTTCGAAGGGGTATAGAGTAGACACATGTAAAGCCCACTGCATTGTTTATACTAATTTCAAACTCTCTCCCGGCGTGAGGTTCAGAGCAGCGTTCAATTCCTATCACATTATTCATTTAATTTTGTTTATAACCAGAATCGGCGCTAGGAATGTATAGCCTTTCCCCTTCCAGGCGCCTCTTCAAACTTTGCCTTCCACGTCTCTTCCTGCTTAAACAACACAACTGCCTCCATAGCACTGGGAGATCCATGATCAGGATCAGCTCCACCTTCCAACAAAGCCTTCAAGTCCTGAATCAGCACAATTACTCTCAACCTTACTAATCGAAACAAGAAACGACAAGGAGAAAATCGGAAATAGAAACATACCTCAACCACACCCTTCTCGCCTTTAAACACCGCACCGGCAAGCGGCGACTGCCCACGATCATTCAAGGAATTCGGGTCCGCTCCATGCTGGAGGAGTAATTTGACTAGAGGAGCATGTCCATGATACGCCGCTAGCATGATCTACGTTTGCCATACATTAATTTAGATCGCCACACCACAAAACGTAACACACCCAAAAAGAAGAAAGTAAAAATAATCTAGGGGAAAAGGAAGCGAGAGGAAAAAGAAAAAAACATACAAGACTATCGCCCTTCTCATTTGTCATATTGGCCGGCAAACCAGCGGGCAGAGCTTGTTGAAAGATATCCATCTGGCCTGCGCGTGCAGCATCATACATTCTACTCGCGAGAGCGATGGCTTCCGGTGGGAGAGATTGTGCAGTGTTTCCATTTGAATTTTGAGCCATTATTGGGTTGGAGGAAGGGTTTCATAAAGTGAGGTCAGAGAGAGACAGAACTATGAAGAGGGAAGGAGAATAGATGTTGAAATAGAGTTGTGATTGCGAATTATGAGTGTGAAAGTATGACCAGGGTTCTTCTTGATAATGATGACATTGCATCTCGCATCCTCGCATGCATGCAGAGGGGAAGGAGTCTATCCATAAAAGCAGCAGCGTGTATGCAGTAGGAAGTGATGCATTACTAATCCGCGGCTCCAATCGGCTGAACCCCGTACCTTACCGAGCAGCAAATCAAAGCCGAGGCGAACGATACCGTAGATAATCTGGAGAAAGCTTCAAGCTTCAAGCTCTCGACTACAGATCACTAGACAAAACATGCCCTTACTACGCCCTCTCCCTTCTTCCCTCCCCCGAATCCTACGACGTTGCTACTCAACTCCCGCAGGACCGCTACTAAATGTACACGATGTGCCCGCGCCAGGAAGTGGGCGAATCCGGATTTTGAACCTCAATCGGCCATCAGCTCGAAACGCCATATCTAGACAACTGCTCCTCGAATTGCGGAACAACATCGATAGTGTAGCGGGACAATATGATACCAACGGGAACGAGATAGACCTCGCCAAGACGATCGAGGGAGCGAATGAGAATGGGCCCGTACGGGCATTGATTGTCGCCAGTGAGGTAGACAGCTGCTTCTGCGCTGGGGCGGATCTGAAAGAACGGGCGGGGTTTACGGTGGAAGAGTATGTCACTGTCTTACTTACATTACCTCAGATATCAGAAGTGGAAAAAAGGGAAGATGCATAAGCTAATTGAAAACGCAGGACGAACGCCTTCCTCGCCAATCTGCGAAATACCTTCCAAGCCCTCTCCGCGCTCCCAATCCCCACAATCTCAGCTGTCTCCTCTCTCGCACTAGGAGGCGGTCTCGAACTAGCCCTCTGCACACACCTGCGCGTCTTCGCATCAACAGCACAAGTCGGGCTGCCCGAGACACGACTCGGTATAATCCCCGGGGCAGGAGGGACTTTTAGATTGCCGGCTCTAGTTGGCATGAGCCGCGCACGAGATATGATTCTGACGGGCCGCCGCGTATCCGCGGCCGAAGCCTATTTCCTTGGGATTGCGGACCGGCTGGTGGAGGTGGTGCCGCAGGAGAAGGAGGACGAGAAGCAGGTGCTGGCCAGGTCGAAGGATGAGGTTTTGAGCGCTGCTGTGGCCCTGGCGGGAGAAATATGTCAGGGTGCGCCGACGGCTGTGAGAGCGGCCCTGCAGGCGGTGCATTGGGCCAGAGCCGAGGTTGAGAATAAGATGTATGACAAGGTGGTTGCGACGGAGGATCGGAATGAGGCTCTGGCGGCGTTTAAAGAGAAGAGACGGCCTGAATTTAAGGGTAGATGATGGAAATATATTTGAGATTATGAAGCAAAGCTCAGTGAAGTTCTATTTGTGATCTAAGAACTGTTAAACTCACAGGAATCTGGAACTGGATATCTGAAGTGTCTAACGTCATTGCACCACATAGACACACATAGACCTCTCGTAGTCACATTGTCCACGACAAGCTCTGATGAAAAGGCCATTCAATTATTAAACAGCTCAAGACTCAAAAGCCAATGCATGCATCATCAAGTCATCCATACGACGAATCGCAAAAGCCCGATATCAACTCCCCACCCATCCATCAATCAAACTATCATACAGCCATCATTGCCGAAATCAGAAGCACTTAAGCACTCGAAGTCTTTAGGGATCTCTTCACAACTTCCCCTTAACCTCCTCCTTCTTGCCCTTCGCCTCGCCCGCAAGTTCGGATGCCTTTCCCTTAGCTTCGCCCTGGACCTCAGCCGACTTTCCCTTGGCCTGACCAGCGACTTCTGACGCCTTGGCCTTCAAGTCTTCTGTCGACGAGACGCCAGTTGCTTTCTTGGCCTTGTCTGCTACGGTCTCTGCACGATTCCAACATCAGCATCATGGTGTGAAGGGTAAGGGAGAATGGGAAGGGAGGAAAGTACATACCGCCAACTTCGATTCCATCAACGATCTTGTCGCTGACTGCTCGGTCGACCGTCTTCAGTCCATCCTTCACCGTCTCGATGGGTCCTTTGCGGACGATGAATGATGTTGAGAAGGCTCGGGGCGTGTAGGTTGCTGCAGAGCGAGCTGCGATGCTGGTGCTGGTGCGGGGAAGGGCGCGTGTGAGGAAAGACATTTTTTGGATTGGTTTGGTTGGTGAGAGTGAGGAGAAAGTCAATTGAATTGGGTTTGAGATTGTGATGTGGTATCTTGTTTGAGGATTGTGGTTTGTAGATTGAGAGAAGAGGAAGAGGGAGAGAGGAGGAAAGCTTTATGAAGCTGGAGCTGGAGCTTGCTAGGCAGGGGAGAAGGGCTGATGTCATAGTTACAAGTTACCGTACGGACATGACGCTAGAATGGATTCGTAGTGGGGTTGGGAACGCCTGTGACCTGTTCCCTGAAGAAGATACATGTGCTTTTGCTTCTCTGTCTTCTTCTATCGACTGGAATTGTTCCTTTGTCAATTGATTTCGTTGATTGTCATCAGGGTTTGCATTTATTTTTCCTCTCTTTTTGACTTCGTCGCTAAGTAAGCTGATTGCCATGTTTTGCTATGATGGCATTTAGAACTACGAGTCCCGCTTTCTTCCTTGTCTTTTGTGGGTCTCCGCGGAAGCTCTTCTCCGCTCGTTCGTGGTATCACGTGCTATGTACAGACATGACTTTGTGTATTTCCGCACCTACTTTGGGATTGATCAACTTCTGCTTCTTGATTTACTTCTATGAAAACTTATTACTTGTGTGATTAAATAATATCACAGGTTCTTGCAACAAAAGTTAGTTAGAGGGAGATAGTCCATCTCGTCAACTCTCTTGACTTAAGCAGTTGCCAACACTTTCTCCAAGGGAACAACGACATTATTGTAAAATCGCAGACAGAAGTTGGGGCCCCCCCACCTGAAATCTGCATCTCTCCTATTGAATAGACAATACTTGATGATATTGTCATATCCTGACCCAGCTTCTCTGCTAACGACACCATTGCTGACATACGGGCGGGCGGTCGCTAAAGCTGAATTCATTGTGTTTTTGGTACTGATATCGATGTTTTCCAAGGCAGAGTTCAACCAGAATGATACCGAGGTCTTTTAAATCCTCGCGTACTAAGGCCGCTAAAAAGCGTGATTCTGGAGCAAGTGCTCTGTCGAAAAGGTGTATGATGTAAGGTGCAGGTCTGCGATCGAGACCGAAAATAATGATACCCTTGGTGAGTCTGCCTCGAAACCAAGGCGTCGTCTTCAGGTATAAAAGTGACCATGCGAGAGTCAGTGCAATTCTATAACGTTCTGACCCTCGTATCCACGGCCCTTTCTCTCTACTTATCCGATCTTCTAGAGTCACAACTTCATGATTAGTCGGAATTTAAATCTCCCCCACCGCAGGTTGTATCGAATGATAATTATTTGTCATATCTGCAATATAGCATGGACCCAAGGAAAAGAACGGTGCACGATTCGATTTAAACGCGTAGCATAAATCATTCATGCTTTTCGGGGAAGTATGAATCGTGGCATTTTCAAAATACAAAGTTGCTGACAATTCTATGACTGGCTTTGAACCCTTCCATTGTGGTAAATTCTGTTTGCTGCGCAGGAATTAGCATACGTGATTGTAGAGACCAATTGCCAGGTGTATCTTTGAAGAGTTGGAAGGCAGCGATGTGTCTTTGACAGTCGCATTTCCATGCATTATCTCGCGCTTCATAAACGCTTGCTGCGTAACTTCTGGTTACTTGAAGCTTGTCAAAAAGAATTTTTTCACCTTTGGGGGTGGCAGAACTTGTGGCTTGTGGTGGTAGGGCCATCACTGGCTTTGAAAGATCCTGACGAATTGTAGATGCATGGACTGGATTATCAAGCTTTGGCAAATCAACTCTATTTGCCTTTTCCTGCGACTTTGTGAATGGCTGATCGAACCCTTCCTCGGGCATTTTTGAACCTCTGAGTATTGTCTTTTGATACCTCATGATCTTTTTGAACTTTGGATATGGAGTTTGTAGCTTGGCTTGTGTCTAAACTAACAGCCAATTGTGGCAATGGGTCCCTACTCTTCTTGACTGTAGATTTTTCATTAGCTTCGGGCCTATCTCTTTGGGCCGTCCTTGCATCAATTAACGGCATTCCAGCTACATCCAACTGCTGGATAAGATTGTTGGGGGGAAATTCGGTAATATTTCTTGGGACTGGAATCTTCAGGCGAAACGATTCTCCAGATCTTTTGGGGTCATTTACCAACATCTCTCTGTATGGTCTGCTTTCTAGAGTTCGGTGAAATCCTCCAAACTCGGTAGGAACCTGCAAATCTTGATGGGCTTGATGTCTCATTTTATCAATAACATCTATATCTACCAATGATTGTAGATTTGATTAGTGTGGATGCATGTTCTCCTCGGCCTCGTTGAACCCTCTGATATGAGCTGGTGAAGCATTGCGTGCCACTATCAGGGCGGAATCATGGCCAAGATCATCAGCGCCAAGTTCAGAAATGTTGGTCTCTGCATCAGATCTTACACTGGCGGATTCTCCTTCTTTGACCATACACAAGATACAGCAAAATCGAGAGGCATCCTCGTCCGCTGTGGTCCACGCTGTCAGTTCTTCTGATGATGGACCCAAATCTGGTTCACGTTGAATCATCCTGCGTGACCATTCGAGGTGTTTCTGATCATAAACTTCGCCAGCTTTTGATTGCAAAATAGCAAGCCATGCTTGGGTTGCCTTAGGGTTGGTCCGAATTAATCGTTGCTTTGAGCCATTCTCATCAAAATAGCGACGCATCGACTCTATCGGCTCGCCCCGAAGAATCGTCACCATCTCGACGTACACACAGCCTGAGGAATATATATCCGACTGTGAATTTCGAGCCTAAGAGGACACTCAGCCATTATAAGTCCATGGGGCCGTACCAGAACGAACCTCGTAAGCCATGACTTCTGGTGCGCAGTACTCTGGCGTGAATGCTATCAGGCGGCTTCCTTGTGTTGTACTTTTACCGTTCTCTTTCCAATCTAGAGCGGTTCCAAAATCAGTGATCAACACATTGCCACCGCTCGAGATCAAGATATTCGAGGGCTTGATGTCCTTGTGACGGATATGTTGTCGGTACAAGTACCTCAAACCAGTAGCCAGACAACCGAAGGATTTCCGAAGCTGATGATGCTGAGATTCTGGAAAGGGAGTCTTCCTCATGTATTCGGTCAGATTGCATTTTGCAACTGGTCGCATGATGATAGCTATAAACCTTTTATCCGTGTATGAGCCGACAAACTCTACAAGGTGGTCATGCTTCAAGCGCTGTAGAACCTTCAGCTCCTTGCTAAAGTCTTGCATTGCTTGCTTATCCTTCTTAAAGCTGGCTCCGCGTGCAATTCTCTTGCGTGCAAAAGTATCCAGACTCAGAGTACTCCAGACTTTATCGACATAACCAAACCTGCCAGTACCCAAGTCACCAATTGTTCGGTAATAAACATCACCATGGTTAAAGCGTTGATGTGTACAAGTGGTCTTCTCAAGATCCATCGCATTTGTCAGGACAAGCTCCTGCGAACCCACAAAGGCTTCCCTAACTGAAGGTGTTTTCAGAGAAAATGGCAATCTTTTCTCATTTTTGAACGGCAGCTTCCTTGATAAAACCTTCCATACTCTGAGTCATTCCAATCAGATGTAACACCGCATATATTCGAGGTCGTGCTGCCCAATCGTGCTTCCCATGTGCCTCCAGCAAACCTGCAAGGGCACTGATATCCGTATCGCTTATTGAACTGGCGCCGTGTGGTTCAGTGGGGCCTTTGTGGTGGGAAGATAGTAATCGATCGACGGCCTTCAAAAGCTCCTGCGGATCAGAGGGAAAGTCCATGGTCCATCAGCCCTGTTCTAGCAGGTAGTTAGTCTTTTGAAATCCTTATTTGTGGGAACCTTTCGAGCGACAGGAAACTTGAATTTTTGAGTTCAAAAAGCTTACCTTCTCCCATTCAGGCACAAAATGAAGATGCAAGCACTCCAACGCGAGAGATGGCTATTGACAGCCGACCACTGCTTTAGAGGTCACTAAAGCTGGTGGCTAGATCTACGTGCGTTTCCTATGCCACCTTCACTGTCACTAGAATGAGCCTCAGTGAAAATATATCGAACGAGTCCAAGTAAGAGCGAAAGAGTACATCCTTTCGATCCGGGAGAGGACATCACGCTAATCTCGAACCGACCCCACCAGCCTTATCTGATCTCTCCGGTCATGGCTATTTATATAAGCTAAGTTTAACTTTCCTTCCGTTAGTGATGTTTATTGTCTGTTGATTTGATTATCGTACTTACATCTTCTTTTCCTTGTGAGCTTCTGTATGTTATAAGTGAAGTCCTTGCAGCACCTTTAATGAATTGATATTAAGCGAACAAAACAGCTTTGCTTCATTAGCGAAATTTTGAGAGCAGGTCACATTTGTCCTTGGGATGTCCTGGTTTTAGAATTTGATACGACCTTGCAACTGATTTCAAAGTGATACAGGACCTAGCTTTTAACGAGCCCGCAATCACTTTAATGCCATCACCTCAGGGTCCATTTGGTCCATGCGCCTGACTCCGAGGCATGGGAACAGATCAACTGCGATGATTAAGGCGATCAGTTGCTTCAGCTTAATCACCACCAAGTTTTATAGCTTTCCCTCGTCGCGATTTGAATCTTTTTCTAAGGCTTAGACTTTCAAATCTTAATCAACGCACCAAAAATATAGCATATAGAGCTTAGTGGCAAAACTTTTCAAATTCTGACTTCATACACTTATAAGATATGATATCAGTAGATATTCTATTCTGTATTACGGATCTTGTGGTACATATTCCGAGCACAAATCCTCAGAGGAGTCTACGCTGTTGAGATTAATTGTATATGGATATGCTTGGCTGATTCTGGTCGATACAAAAAATTAAGTGAATGAACTGTATCTTTTCGATAAATTTTGGAAAAGATGGTTACTACGGGTGCAGCTACTTGAAGGGTAGAAATTTCGTTCTACTTGTATATGTGATTTCAAAGCCAGAATTTCAACGCTTACCTATGCGGTACCATAGAGTATAACCACGAAAAATTTCGGGTATGTTAGGCCTGAATTATCTCCGACGATACGTGACAAAAGAACAACTTTCAGTATGTATGGTTTAACACCATTTTCCATAAGCATTCTATCATAACAACATTAGTGTTCACCTGCATGTAAGATTGACTTGTGATTATCAAATGTAGTGGATCGACCGGAATGTTTCAAGATTCCGTCCCAATCGCTAGTCCCCGAACGGAAAAGTGGGACGACTTGCAACATAGAAGCACGAACAAGGCGCATTACAAATTGAGGGGTAGAAAATCCTAGCACAGGGTGCTGCCACACTCCAAAAGCAAGCCTAAATGCTTCGTTGCGGCTTATCGTCCTCGCATATCTTGATAACAAATCGCAAATATTAGGAAGTATGGCGTCGCTATTATTACCAAGCATGATATTAGTAACCGTGGTACGACCAGTACCAATCTCAATATAAATAACCTTGGATGAAGACACGATATGACTTGACTATCAGTAACAAGATTCTTTGCGACTTTCAGAATTCCCACCTATTCTTGTCAAAGTTCCTACAATTTTAATCGCCATCATGTCGACTACTTTCTTACCTGTTCTATTGATCCTCGGTTCCGGTCCTAACATCGGTGCCAATGTAGCCCGGGTATTTGCAGAGAAAGGTTACAAGATCGCCTTAGCTTCCAGAAAAGCACCAGTGGACGATGCAGTGAAGGATCAGATCCATATCCCAGCAGATCTAACTAAGCCGGAATCTGTAGCGAGTGTATTCGCTCAGGTGACAAAGCTGCTTGGTCCGCCAAGCGTTGTTGTCTACAATGGTCAGTACCTATATACTCACTATCACAGTTTGAACCTGTATGAAAATACTAACCAATCTTTAAGCTGGTAAAAATGTTTTCACCCCCGCAAATAATCCCCTCGATCTCTCCCTTACCGATTTCCAAAGCGACTTGGCAGTAAACACAATCAGTGTTTTCGAAGCCGCTAAGCACGCCGTCAACGGATTTGACAAACTTCCCGCGAGCGCATCCAAGACCTTCATTTTTACAGGAAACATTCTCAACACCGAGCCGATCCTTCCTCTGCTGAGTATGGGAATTGGCAAAGCTGCAACCGCACATCTCATTTTTAATTCTTCGATAGCGTATGCCCCAAAGGGCTACAAGTAAGATTACTCTGCCATGAGAAACGAAGACACAGTGTTAATGCATGTATTCAGGTTCTATTATGCCGATGAACGGAAAGCCGATGGAGCGGTGGCAGGACGTGGGATAAGTGGTCCTGCTCATGCTGAATTTTATTCTAAGCTTGCTGAGACACCGGAGCAAGGACCTTGGCTGGCTACCTTTGTTGCTGAGAAAGGTTATGTCAACTTTCCTGGGATCTGCTATGTTAAAGATCCTTCAACATAGTCACTCCTAGATCTAAACTATATCAACCTGTGTTGTAACATCTTATCAAAACCGAATCAGATATCTACTATGCTTTAGATTTTAGTTAATTAGCCACTCAATCATTCATTAATACCAACCATCAGTTTGTAGGCCTTGCAAGCTTCACGTCTGATGATTTGGCATGAAAATTAGTTTCTTGCTCTGTGATTTCACCTCGATGCAGATTATGTGGCAAATAATAACTTGGGTTTATAAAATCTTATGTTGTTTGAATTTCAAATTTTCAAATACCGATACCTGTTGACCGATCATGTTCTTAAAAAATGAATTTACTCAAGTCCTGCCATTTCCTGTCTGACGCAAGAAGTGCTTCCCCAGCAGCAGTTCCATATTCAAACGCATCACTGCCAACCAAAAGCTTCGCAGGCGGCTCCTCCACGTCAAGTAATTTCAGAATAATCTCAGCGACTTTAAGTGGCTTTGAAAGTCCCTCTCCGGAATAAGATCTGACAAATTGAGCAAAGGTTCCAACGGTCTGTTGATATGGTTCGCTGGCAGGTGGAACTTTCATCGATGAGCCAGCCCAATCAGTTGCCATTCCACCGGGCTCAAGCACAATAACCTTCACGCCAAAAGGAGCAACCTCCGCAGCGAGAATACCTGAAAATCCTCCCACGGCATGCTTGGCACTTTGATAAGCTGCTAGACCAGGAGATGCTAGACGACCACCCACAGAAGAGATCTGGAAAATGTATCCGGATCCCTGTTGGCGTAGAATGGGAACTACCGCCTTAGAAACATAGACGGTGCCGTAGAAGTTGACCTCAATTTGAGCTTGGAAATCATCAATTGTGCCGTCTTCAACAGAAGCTATGTCTGCATAACCGGCATTGTTGACAACAACGTCAATATGGCCGAACTTCTCATGGCCTGCTTTAACGGCTCTCAGGACTTCGTCGTTATTAGAGACATCTAGGGCGATAGGAAACACTTTATCGCCGTATGATTCAACTAGATGCTGAAGTTGTTCAGGCTTCCGGGCTGTGGCAATTACTGCATCTCCTGCTTTGAGTGCTGTTTCGACAATGGCAAGACCAAGACCTCGTGATGAACCGGTGACAAACCATACTTTGGACATGGTAATGACTAAGCGAGGAGTATTGTAAATCCAGTAGTGATTGAAGTATGAATTGATTGAGAAAGCTGTTATTATGAATTTAGCTTGATGGATACTGTCGATTATAGAACGGCATGATTGAACCCTTTATACTTTTATGTTCAGCCCTCCTTGTGGTATCAAGATACACAAGTGAGGAGCGGTGATGTACATCCGCATTAGTTTGCGGGGACGCGGCCGATGCGTACTCTCACTAAAATCATGACTGATTGGGTACCTAGCGGTTTCACTCCACTTCTCAGCTCTGAGACAAGGTTAATTTGAATGTATTCGGCTCACTATTCACGCCATTTGATTCATAGAGTCTAGCCAAGCGGTGATTGTATCCGGAAAGCTGGGGGTGGAGCGGCCGCATGTTCCGATGCGTCCGCTTCAGGGTATCTCGTCGGCCGCGCCTTTCTCTCGGGTTACAGGACCGCTCATGCGGCTTATGTCTTCCTGGAACAAGGGGAAAGGTAGCCAAATGACACTTCATTCATGCGGGGGGTCTATGCCGGTTCCGAGAAAGAAACAACAGATTTCCAAAACTAAGTTACGTCGCCGAAAAACCCAAAGGCTTTAACTAATCAAAAGACCGGAATAAACATATATATAATGTGTTCAATTATCACTTCAAATTGACGAAGAAGATATGCTTCGACGTATTCCGTCGTTTTCCTTCATTTCTTGATGCTTACCTTGTCCCCCTTCGTGCAGTAAACCGAAGTTGTGAAATAAGCGAGGAACCAGATTGCAACATTGCTGAAGAAGTCTTCAAAACATTATACATGCCAGATTCTGCGTTGATGTCAAATCCCGTGGTTTCGATGAATTATAAACCATATACACACCTAGAAAGACCCAAAAATCAAATATACCCTGCGACTTTTTAGAATGTAACTGTATTGAATGAAATAGAATATTTTAAAGTAAGTGAGCTCTTGGCGCCTGCCCCAAAGCCCTGATCAACCCCCTCCTTATCTGGCCCTTCCCATCCCCCTAAAGTACTCCACCGATAGAAAACCCATGGTAGAAAGAAGATACAAAAGAAATAACTGTGAATAAGTATGTTGAATAGCAGCTGCACGAACCACTCAAGAATCAAAAATGGCCCCAAAGGCAGGAATGCCTCGACTCTCCATGGCGTAAACCACCATCTGGGTCAGTTTCTTATTGGAAATGATGCAGACCGCTTCGGCACCACTCTCTCTGAGAAGGCGGTACGTGATAGCGACCATATCTGGTCGACCCATTGTTTTGGTGTTGTGGATTACTGCATTGGGGTCTGCGGCTTCAACGGCAGAGATGATTTCCTTGCCAAAATTCTTCTCGGGATGTGGTGTAGACCAGAAAATGCGTGCGGGAACCTTTTTCGCATAGATGACTGGAAGACAAGGTCCAATACCGGAGCCAGTAGCGACCAGAACCACACTTCGGAATAATGGCGTGATGCGGAGGACACCACAAGCAGGGATACCTCGAACCCACATCTTGGTTGGTGCGGCCTTGATCTGTTTCGATGTCCAGTCTCCAGCATTCGATACCAGAACCGAGAATTCTTTATCGTTGGGCTTCGCAATCGTAGCAAAAGCATGCCACTCAACGAGAGGTCTCTCAGAAAGTCGAATTGCTGTTCCAACGGCGGCATGTGTGTATGTGAAATATAAGCGTACGGCGTGATCCGAGAGAACCTCTGAGCGGACTTCCACTTTGCGGAGATTTGCCCAAGGTAGGATGATACTGCTGGTAGCAAGAGTCAAAAGCCAGAGCCCAGGAGACTTAACCAGTGCCGATCCCAGAGGAACGGTGCCGCGGAAATGATCGGTGACGACCACTGTCTGTACCCAGAATAGTGCAAGTGCTGTCCAACCAGCAAACCGGTGAATAAGTTCAAATCGATCATGAAACTTTTGACGCAGTGCGGGATGAGCTGATGCGGCCATAGATACCATAAGTGCGATAATAATGTACGAGACCAGTAGCGTGGCTGGATCTGGATCTCTGATGCTGGTAGCAATGGTGAAGATAATTAACCACGTAGCAGAGGCAACAGCACATCCACTATGTATACCTCCAATGTGATAGACCTTTGCACAGTTCCTTCTGATCCACATGGGTGCAGATGTTGGTACTGCACAAGCGATGTTGAAAAGCATGTTGATAACATATTCTTGTCTCATCAGAACAGCGACCAGGAGGTTTGCAGCAACGGCTGTGGAAACGTTCTCAAGCCCTTTGCCAGTAGATCGGGTGGACCAGATCATTATCACAGCGATCATATTCCCGGCAAATACCAGGGAAAATAAGCGACGATACAGTGAGAGGATCCGGTGACGGAATGCTCTAACTTTGTGCATTCCATTTTTCTCTGGGAGAGTGTACTCCTTCTCTAGAATTTCACTGCTATTAGAAGACGAGGCAGTCATAGCTCTTGTCGTGATTTGGACAAACTCCGGTTTGGGCTTTTCTGAATAAGTTGTGAGTTGGAGTGTAGGTTCCGGTTCTCTAATGGCCACAGATAAGGCAATTGATGCCAGTAACGATTTCTTATCGATTTTGCCGTTGGTTGTCATTGGCAGTGTGTCTCGGAAAACAAATTGTGAAGGTACGGCGTAATATGGTTGCCGTTTCTCAACCACAGATTTTACATCCATGGGGGATACGAATTGTGGGCCTGTATAGAAGCCCCAGAGAACCTTGTCATTGTAGATAGCACAAGCCTTGGTGATACCAGCAGTTTGCTAAAAACTTTGTCAGATGAGGACTATTATGAAGGACAATAAATCTTACCTCCATAGACGAAGAAACACTATCAAGCTCCACTCTGAAACCCTAGTAATTGTTAGACACCTCCTTGCAAACTATATCGAGATCTATCACTAACCTTAATTTTAACTTGGTCATCAGCTCGGCCTTCATGGGCTATTGTGCCGTCAGGAAGCCATCGACAAAGATCTCCGGTATTGAACATGGCAGATCTGTAAGAAATTAGCGATTTGCAAATTAAAAACACCGAAGCAATTACCCTTTGTTAAGGAACTTGTCCACCTTGTATCTCGACGAAGTGAGTTCTGGTAAGTTAATGTAACCACGTGATACCGCAGCACCACCAACCCACATCAGCCCAATCTGGCCGGAAGCAACCGGATTCTCATCCTCATCCAAGATGTAAACATTGGTGTTTGGTACTGGTCGACCAATTGAAAGTTCACCTCCTGACTTGTGCTTGTGCATAGTATTAACAATGGTTACTTCTGTGGGTCCACAGCAGTTCCAGAAGGTCGCTTGTTGTGCCCACTCATCGGCTAATCTACGCTGTGTTAGCGATACGACACCCCACGATTTAGTGCAACTTACGATTTTGGACATGGCTCTCCAGCTACTGCGACGACTTTGATGTTAGGGTAGTCTTCTCTGGCGAAAGTGCCAAGTATTGATGGCGTTGAGATAATGGTGTGTGCCTAGAAAACATTTAGCATGGAGGAGGAGGAGTTTCTGGCAAAAAGCACAACACTTACCCGCTTGAGAACCGATTTCCAATCGGACGTGCGTATGAGCAAGGTTCCACCGTTCATTAAAGTTCCAAAGATCTCCCACTGCCCTGGAGAATGTGTCAGATGGCCCACAGAAGGAATGTTTTGCCGGTCACTTACCCATATCGAATGAAATTGAGAGTAGCTGTGCAACATTTGTGCCACGTTTTATGTCGAGATTTCCAGGGCTGTTACACAACAAGTTGGTCACATTGCCATGTGCCACATCAACCCCTTTTGGTGCTCCCGTGCTTCCTGCTAATTGCGTTAATTTGACTTCCTCTCGTATCTCGTATTGCCAAGTAAACTTGCCTGAAGTGTAAATCACATAAGCTCCATCGTACGTTTGAACATCCACAACAGGGCGAACAACGGATACGGGCTCTTCGATTACCGAGTCCAACACTACAACTGTGCTTGAATGTTCGAGAACGTGCTGTACTTTTCCGTGGAATTTCTCAAGGCAAAGTATGTAGGGTGCTTTTGTGTCTTTGAAAATGTGACGCAAGGCTGATTCGGCTGTAACCTGGCCATCTAGAGGAATGTACTGGCAGCCACATTTGAGAACAGCCAACATTGCTATTGCCATGAAGAGGGATCTTTGCACCACAATGCAAACACGTTGCCGTGGTTTTAATCCCTTGGCGATGAGACGGTTTGCGAGGGCATTAGCCGCAACGTCAAGTTCATAGTAAGTAAGACTTTTTCCGTCTTGCTCCACGGCCACGGCTGAAGGTTGTTGATCGACAACATGTTCAAATGCTCGATGGATAAGGGGAAAGGTTATAGGGGTGTAAGGGCCTCGGCCAAATTGATTAAAAAGAACTTGCTCAGCAAGAGGAAGAGTTTCCAACGTTTGAAATGAGCCAGCCATTGTTGTAGATTATTGCCTATGTAGTTTCACAGGAATTGAGGACGGTCTCACTGATATATACCCCAAGACCCGGTTTTCTGCAGAACCACGGAGACTACGCTGCCATGGGTCGATTGTGAAGACGTCTTCCTGAGGAACGCATTATTCCTCAAAAAGAAGAATATACCCAGCATCAAAACTGCCACGGTATGCCAGCAATGCCCACACGGACAAAATAGATTGGAGATGGATCCTTGAACATCGCGTAGCAAGGTCCTCTGCTAGGAAAATCTTACAATTCGCCTACAGTGCCTAAGGAAGCTCTTTGTGATCAAGTTGCACGCCCCCATATTTAGCCAACCAAATTGTATAGAGAAGCTTGGAAGCACGGAGTGGCTACTAGAACGGTACGTGGAGTTTGGAAAAGTGGATCCGAGCATTGTTGATAATGTAGGATAGGGGGGACTGCAGTGCCGCCACGCTCGCATACTGCAGCGGATATGGCTTACTTGCGCCAATGTATTCCCCGAAAGCGGATCATGGGGTTGTTGGGATACCTTCAAACTTGAGCGGTATCAAAACGTGTCCTTTTCCAGGAAGATCAGGTTGTTTGCTGAAGATAGGTGAATGGTCTACGATGTATAAAATAAATAAATATCATGAAACCCATGGCCGAACTCCAAAATGAAATGACCGTCCCGTCCACATCACCAAAGTGCACAAAGCTCAATCGCCCCGCTCTCCACAAATGTCTGAGCGGTGCTTGTTTTTTACCCGGGGCGTGCCAACAACAAAAACTTGCTTTCCGACCACTTTCACTCGGAGGCTAAATCACCTTCCTGAAGTATCTATTCATGCGATCAAAATTTAGGGTTTTGGCATTCCTAACATCCATAATATGTGCATATGGTATGTACATAATACACATGTACATGCCGGATGTCACCGGATACGTGCAGCTCTACAAGTTTTGCAGCTGTGCTCAGTAAGCGCTCATAAACATCACCTGCCTTTCTCGTTGCTGTGATGCAATCGATGGCCCAAGTCCTGGCTGACAGAGACTTATCAAGAATCCGTCGCTGAAACGCCTTCCCGCCAAGCTGGCAATTCTAAAAGCCTCGACTCCACTTCCACTGCACGACACGGGGTTACGAGTTTGTTGACGGGAACGCCAAACTTCAGACCTCGGTGGGCTGGCACGATTGGCTAATTCGATCCGGATCATCTTCCAGACATCCAGGTGTGTCCTGTAGATGCATCGGGGCCTGTCCGAAGCCCGGCATCTGAAATATGCAGGGAAGAATAGGGTCCTGATCAACGACGCCTTATTGCGTTGTTTGTGACCTTGATGCAGAGGCTAATCCTCGGACCAAGTTCCGTGATATGATCTGCTGCACAGTAGTGCCCAGTCTGCATCGGGGAGCGTACAAGATCGGACGTTTATGTTTGCCAGCTTCACTTTTAACCTGTTCAAGCAGTTCAGGAAACCTTATCAGACAATACACGCTACTATAACGTCAACAATCTCACTTACCTTTTAAGAAGACACCATTCTTCCATTACCAATACCAACCTTCCTTTTCAGCTACCCCTCAACAAGAACAAGAGAATCAACAGCAAAAAAGCAGGCTCAATGGAATTCTCCTCAGATACTTCTTTGGTCCAGGTACAGGTTGACGCCGGTGTCGCACTGGTGCAGATCAACCGTCCAGAAAAAAGAAATGCGCTGTCGCAGAAAACAATAGACACACTTGTACGCGCCCTCGCCATGGTCGAGCGAGATGAGAAAGTCAGAGTTGTTGTTTTGACCGGAAGCAGGACGGCCGGGCCATTTTCAGGTATGTCTGAAATCCCCAGGCGCTATGTTATTCCCTGGGCAACGAAGCTCGTCAACCACCCCCGAAGATTAGCGACCCCCAAGGGATTATTGATCCTACGTCGTATTATTCCTTTTGTTGCCTTCCTGCGCAGACCAGCTGATTATTTTCGCTCGGTGGGTAGCCGGAGCCGACTTGAGCGAGCTCTTGCACATATCCACCTCTGAGGCATACAGGATCTGCTATCTCAAGGATGTGTCTGATGCTGTCGCTTCGATGAGGAAGCCGATCATCGCTGCAGTTGCTGGTTTTGCAGTAAGTGACCGCGGTTACCGATGCTTAACGTCTTTATCTGATGCTGATCTGATGTGATAGCTCGGAGGAGGTTTCGAACTGGCTATGATGGTCCGTCAACAACCTGCTTGACTCGCAAAAATGGCCTTTTCTTTGACTAACTGCTGTGGTAGTGTGACATAATTTATGCAGCTGATGATGCGAAATTCGGCCTGCCTGAACTGAGTGTTGGCACTATCCCCGGGGCTGGAGGCACCCAGCGGTTAACCAGGGCCTTGGGAAAACAGAAGGTAAATTCTCATTCCGTTGAGGAGAAACTTTTTTGCTTCGTTGCCGGCTAATAGGATTTCCCGCCATTAGGCAATGGATATGATTTTGACATCATCCACTATGACAGGTAACGAATTATCTGGACATGGCTTGGTCGCTAGATCTATGCCGTTAGGCGACTTGCTTCCCACTGCGATGGCAACTGCCCAAAAGATAGCTTCGCGTTCATCCCCTGTTGTGAAAATCGCTAAGGAGGCAATACTTAATGGTAACTATATAATACAATCACTCTTATGCCAGCTACGCTGACGCTATTTCCCTCACAGCCGAACAGACAAGCCTTGATACGGGAATGAGGCTCGAAAGAAGTCTTTATTACGGCTCATTCTCTCTCGAAGATCGAACAGAAGGGATGGTAGCATTTATTGAGAAAAGAGCGCCTGTCTTCAACCATCGCTGATAGACGTTAGAGTTATCTGAAAGCATTCTACATTTAATCCATAAGAGAAATCTAGACTTGATTTTAGACTCTTGCGAAGTTGACAATACGCAACGGAGGGGAGTTATGAAAATGGTACGGTAATAATAAGCCTCAAGGGCTAGCATCTTCTTCTGTGATATCACCCTACATACGGCACTTGCCTTGACTGCCGGCACATCATCACACCAACATTGAAGCCCCTGCTCTGCAAAGGCAAACAGGAAGTTCCTCAACAGCCCCCTTGTCTAGCGCTCGTCACGTGGCCATGACTGTTTATTGAATACGCAGGTTACAGAGTACCTGCGGCTCAAATCACGTAAAGTATATGCATACGACCCTGCAAGTGAAATGCAGTGAAACCTTAGAGCGATCACCGAACCAAAATGTGGAATCTAGATCCCAATAAATCCTGGGCAGTGGTACCAACCAAACTCAACATGCAATAAGCGACCCGCTCGAAACAAGTGACTGAGGGAATAAGGATCGCTCGTTAATCTAGAAGTTGGAGTCAAGATAAGCATGTTGCTGATCAAAGGCAATGTTTCACTTCATGCTCAGATCGATCGCAATGTTACTATATGGCTATATCATAGACGGGAACGAGCAGCCACTCAATCCAGAAGCACCAAAACCAGCAACCATCAAGGCAGGTAGAGAGAACTCGACAATCCAAAGGTCCACTTTGTATCTCATGTATAAGACCATCACCCTCCCCTCTCGCTTCTATGGAGAAATAAATATTGGCAAACAGAACAGGCCGATTTCGGCATCCGGGGTCGCCTCCATGCACTACATCATAGCCATCAACACAATCCCCATAATTGTATCCGCTAGCAACGACCTACAGGTACACTCCATAAAATCCTCAGGCACTTTCCAAATAACCCTGATGGATGTCTTGCTCTTGCATAAGCGGGTGAGCCGACAACACTACATACCTATTCATCTGCAACGCTCTCTATGAATTTCAATTCACAGAACCTACGAATTAAAAGAGTTCGTAGACTCAGGTGGAGTAAGGAATAATACTCGGCAGGCTAGATTTCTATATTATATCCCAGCTGTTGGTGAGGTTTCAATATTATAGCCCATCCATGGACTGGGTTGTGGGTTAACCGTTTCACCCATGAAAACCCATGAAACACGTGATTAAACTTGGGATATACTTTTCGTTTAGGTTACTGTACCTAGGTATAAGCCAGTTCGATTCGCTTCAGGAACCAAACCACTGATTTAAAGTTTATCTAAAAGCCTATATGTAATTAATAATAATGATGAACCAAGAGAACTTATAAGAATCAGATTGTTGCCGAATAATCCTTTGCAGTACAGTACTGTACAGCAGAGAAGTAATTCAATTCCTCAGATCATCTCAACTGATTACATTTTCCATGATCTATATTTTTTTACCGTCCGATCCGCTATGCATATCAAAATAATGATCCGTTCATCCATCCATAAATCATAATCATTCCTAGTGGCGAAGCTACTGATCGGTACTGGCCATCCATACCTTCCCTTTCAGCCTATCAATTACCTCCCTTCTAATCCATTGCATATCTTTGCCCTCAGACTTGGCCATGTCCGCCCACTCGAAGAGAAGTTTCAAGCCCAGAAGCCGGTCTTTCTTTCCACTCTCTAGAGTTGCCTTCTCCAACACGAGCTCAGCATCGACGACGGTAACGCCAGTACCGGCATGGATGTCGCTAGCTCCGCCATTATCAGGTGGCAATACCAAGGCGCGCTCGGCTTTGGTAAGTGAACTGAACGCTGGAAGCTCAAACAGCCATTCAAGAGATTGAGGGGACGAGTTACTAGTTTCGTTGAGAGCCTTTAGGGTTGCTTGGAAAATCGACGTGCTTGCGTCATGAACAGGGCGACGACGAATGTAAAGCGTTTGTGTCGCCTTAAATGATGCGATGTGAGTCGAATTATCTTCTAGGTCTAGAACAACGTTCCAGTACTCAGGACTCTCCGTGCGAACAGCCTTGACCTGGTCTAACTCTGGTAGTAGACATGGAGTGTTGCGTTGCTGCTGCTCGCCGTTCCTTAGCGTAATCATGATCGGAACTGCAACTGGTTGATTGGTATCAATATCCCTAGTGATCAGGCATCTAGGTTCTGCTGCGAGAACCCAGAAATGGCGGAAAGCTTGCAGATGTGATTTATTGTCTTGGACTGATGACGGAAAGATCGGATAGAAAGCGACCAATAGGGAAGCGATGGCGAGATTTGACGTTCCAAAGGTGTGAGTTCCACCACCTAGAAATAATGCACCAATTGCTAAATGAGCAGCAAGATGGCTTCCATAGGGAGTCTCGAGGCCATCGTCGCGGCCATGCATAGAACGAAGCCTTCGAAAGACAATGATATCGCCGGTGCCTGCCATCACTGTTGCAGCCGCAAGAGCCAATAGATCTTGACAATTGCGAATAGTATTTCGCGTCAACTTTTTATCGAAAGTATCAGCAGGTATGCGACAAATTCGCATGAGCTGATCCAAGTAATGTACCAGTAAGTCTCTAGCGACAAGCGACCCTGAGCCTGCATAGCGGAGTGCTACAGCGAAGCAGAGTCCTGTAACAATGTCGTAAAAAGGTAGGTCTTCGCTTGTCAACTTGACTATGTTCTCGAGACTGCTGTGTTTTCTGTATACTTCTGGAAGACTTCGCTTGACCCAGGCTGAACTTGGTTCAATCTGGCTCCACATGATTAGATGCCTGGCCAAGGTTCGAAGAAGAAAGATATCAGGTCTGACATAGTCAAACTGAAGGATGGAATCTGGTACGTCGATCTTCCGAGCTAGCACTTTATCTTCCGACTTCATAAATATAAGCGCAATAGCAACAACAGCAGCGGCTGTAGCCTTGTCCAAAACGTGCACCAAATCAACCTTCTTACTTCCTGCAGCTAAAGCAAGAAGCCTCTCCGTTAAACGCATGTCGTGGAGACCTTTGAGATCAGATCCTTTGCCAAGATTGATGAATCCAAGTGCAAACCCTGCTGCAAGACGATAACCCTCATTCCTCAAAGGCTCTTCATCTGTCTCTGTGTCGATATGCTCAATCTCGGAAACCATGATTTCACTCATGCGTCTATGTTGAGTGTTGCAATAGAGAAGGCCAATTCCCATAATTCCAGTTGTTTGCGTGAGTGGTGATAGATTTAGCTCTGCAGCTCCTGGAGGGAGCATGCGAGTCACATGGACCGATAGCAACCGAGTTATTAGAGAATCCATCGTCCCGATATACGATGCTGCTAAGCCGAGTAACAATCCGATTGAAGTCATTGTGTGTTTGGGGGTGAGATATTTGAAAGCCACCCATTTCGCAACCGACTTTAGGTGACCATTTAATCCTAAAGCAAGCAAAAAGCCGGCATGCCGATTGCTCAGATCTTGTACAGGCTTATTGTAGAGAATCCAAGATGTATCTATGCCCTTAGCATCTCTCGAGATACTAAGCCCAGCAGCCACACCAGCGTGGAAGAAAGCCCAACAAACTTTCTCTTCGCTGAAGGTATTCTTTTCGACACCAACTGTGTTGTTATCCGGCTTCATCACGCAGTGTAGATTGAATCCGCCGATATTAAACCGTTGTGTCAAAAGAGGTATCCTTGCACTAAAGTAAAGAAGTCCCCTTCCTGATGGGATCGCTAGAGTACGATAAGCGAGCATTTGAGCATGCTCCTTCTGTGCTTCCAGTAGCTCTGACTCGGTCCAGTTGGGATTGGCCTTAACACGAGCTATAGTGGGCTTGAATGTGTTCAAGATGTTCATCGCCTCGTTTACGCGTCTATCATCCTTGAATATGGCACGGGTGATAGCCTGCCTGTCCACTTCTGCAGATCCATCAAAGGAACCAGTAACCTCGGCATCACCGAGTGAAGCACAAACAGAATGCACGTCAATATTAGATTCATGCGAAGGGGCCTAAGAAACGTCAGATCTCTACAAATGCAAGGTTGGATTTGTCTCACCAATAGTGTAGCATGAGTGTTCCGCGGCCGCTGTCCAGGGGTGAGTAATAAGTTGACATCTTCTCGGCCTACTAGAGCAAGTAGACTCTTGCTCCAGGTCGTTGGAGGTTCTTTCTGGCACTCGACTAATGCTTCTCGAAGCGGGGTGAGTATCGCTTCTGGTAAAGTTTCAAGGATGATTGATGTAATCCCTGCAATAGATAGTCCTTCCACAAACTGTACAGGAGACCAGCCTTTCTGGACGGCAGCGAAGAATTTCACAAACAACAATGTCCTCGGGGTTAGTCTCTCCCACTGTTTAAGCTCCCAGATACTCTTGCTTGAGGCCGAAGATCGTGTGGCCACTATTTCTGCCAGAGTTACAAAAGGTGCTAAGCTTCGAGTGGTCAAACACGTCTGAATCCAATCGTAGATATCAGGATATCCAAACGGCTCAGGAATCGGAGTCTTAACAATTGGTCCTAGATATGATAAGCTATAGACCGAATAAACATGCATCGTAAAACATACCTGGGTCATACTCAAGATCTAATAGAGAGGCATCTTCAATATCGTATGCCTCTTTCCAGTTTGTCCATCCCAGCCATTGGGAGATCTGTGCTAAGACGGGCAAAATGCTAACAACCCCAGTGCTAAACGAATCAACGACCATGGTATCGAGCTTCTCTTCTTCTCGGAGGAGGTGCAAAGCTACGAAGAAGTCGTTTATTGCTGCATTTCGATCATCCATGCTTCGATTCCCAGAGGCAGAGGTTGGTAGATATCCCAAAACGGCAGATTGGCCCAAGGTAGAACCCGCAAAGTCGCGAGAAAGTTTGACATGTTTTTGAATGAAAGAGTCTTTCCCACCTGGCGTTACATCAAAGATTGACAGATCTTCGGAACCTTGCTTTTCCAGTGCTGCAGACCCTTCCTGGCTTAACCACTCCCAACCACCATTTCTTGCCCATGATGGTACTGGGTTGCCATTGTACGTCTCATGGGACCGCATCTTCTCCCAATTCTCCATGTCCGTTTGCGCACCGCTGCTAGACCGAAGATGTCCACGAGCTTTCCGTGGTTTGGATTTACCTCGACTGTCGGATTTCTTTACTTCTGATAGTCCCAGAGCGAGAGAGAAAACAATTATAACAAATGCTGACCATTCCATGTCAACTACATCGATTGATTCTAAGCGTAGCCATTGCATGACGTTCCACCAGCCTACTAAAATCCCTTCTCCACCTCGAGATCCAGGTAGCACAGCTCTACATGTATCAAGCATCTTGCGGACGTGGGGATTTCGAGGTTCCATGCGTATTTGAAGTTGATGTAGCTGGCCTTCATCATCAAGCAAATCCACAAGCCCTAGAGGTTTTGAGTTTTGTAGCCCACGCAGAGCATGTGGTCCATAAGTGAGGACTCTTTTGCGTCCCCCTTCTCGTTGAGCCTTAGGCATCGCAATATGTCCCAGACTTTGATGGTTGCTAACAGAGAAGACACTCGGTAGGGGAACTTTCATGAGGACACTCCAAGGAGCTTGCAGAGTCAATTCGCCAAAGCCGTCAGATGTCTCAGTAAGGACAAGTATCCTAGATAGATAACCATCATCAAGTCTACAAGCATCAATCACCCCCTTTGCCCTAGTCACGTCACCCAAAGACACAACCGTAACTTGTTTTTCAGGCTTATCGCCCTTTCCTTCATGTGAATCAGGTTGTGCCTTTTTATGACTCTTCGTATGAAGAGTAAGTACCAGGAGCCGTTTCTCATCTGAATCTAAGATGCACATAACTATTGTATTATTCTGTTGCTCGTCTGCAGCAGATGAAGGCGCGGCAAGCGTAAATACTTTGCATTGATTCTTGGCAGGTATGTGTTGACTTGAAAATCGCACATTACTATGTTCAGCTGAGACACTGCCCACCTTCGTAAAAACTATTTCCTGCTTTAGAGCGTCGAATTGATCATCGTCTAAGCCCATAGTATGGAACCCTTCAAAATCTCCTCCAGCACGGAGTTCATCGAGAAGTTCATCAACAGGCGCGTCGAGAAAACTGCTAACGCTATGATTGAACTGATGAGATTGTGTAAAATGTGAGTGCCCGCCCGTGCTTAGACGTGCATGCTGACTGCTCATGGACTCCCCACGCCTGGGTCCATTGCCCTGTCCTGTAAGCTCTGTGAAAGCCGAACGCTCGTGGGAAGCAGACAAATCAGCTCTGGCTAGCATGGAGCTCACTCGTCGAGACTTTCTTCGAGGAACGGCAGCGCTCTCGTAATCAGGATCCAGCGTCGAGGCATAATCTTCTTTCGCGTCATCTTCCCGCGATGAACCTTTCTTAGATCGTACAGGCTTCACATCACCACCGTAGCTTTCCCGGAACATTGCTTGGCCGGTTAACGCCGGTGTTGTGGCGCCTGTACCCGTTCCAGGAACAAATGAACTTCTCCGCCTCGACGTTGCACCGCTTGGAACACGATATTGATCCTTTGGTCCTGACTCTTGTCCAATGTATGAGAGTTTCCAAACAGTATAAATACTGGTCTCTCTATTCAAAGTCAAGGCTAACACCAAAGGTTGGTCCTTATCACGTTGAGAGAATTCGTTGCGACGAGTTACGTGTAGAATCTCTTCTGCTGCATCTAAATGCTGAATCTTCACGGGCCTCCCTTTTGGTCCATGGCGGTCGGATTTCCCAGACTGCACTATCAGGCCAATCTCAGAAAGTGGATCCGTTAATGAGAACAAGCGTGGCCAATTTGAATCGTCCGCTAATACAGGCGGATCCCACAGGTCTTTCAACGTAGAATTGTGCGGAAGATTCATCTGTTTCGGTGCACCAAGGTCTGCAATTGAGAATGTGGATTGTTGAGAGCTCGCAGCAGACCATGGCGGCGGTTGGGAGGAGACGAACGAATTTGGAGGCACTCGGGGAAACTTCAGTGAAGCTGCAACCAGATTATCGACTCGTAATTTACGCTGGAGAATAAGTCCATTGGGCGCGGCAGATGCACATTCGACCTCAAATGGCAGGTGTATAACATGACTTGTGCCAGAAAGGAAGTAGATATGAGCCTGTGTCTTCAGGAATACCACAATCGCCTTTGACTTCGTGTTGACATCTCCAGTATCAGCCAGCTCAGCCTTCCTTTTCTTCGGCGGCAGAGGTCCAAGACTTGGGAAAGATGTTATCAAAGCCTGACTGACATCTTCCTTCTCCAGGTCAAACTTGTAGCTCTTGCGAAACACCCCACCTCTAGACCAAATCACACATCGCGGAGTGACCAGCAGTTCGTCGTCGTCGGTATGAGAGGTTGGATCGACATCGCAGTCATTGTGCCATGTGTAGGATTCGGAGGGAGGATCAGCTGGAAGAAGACGCTCTTGTATGGCGTACTGCAGTCCTGTAGGCTGGTGTAGGCCTAAGGAGGTGACCAGGGCCATTTCTCAAGGGGATCGCAGGTCGCATCGATTCAAAGACGCGTACATGAGTGGCAAGGAGTCTCTGGCGAGTGTATGAGCGTGAGCAAACACCTCTTTCGCAGGCAAGCTCAACCGCGTCGCGGAAGTCGCGATATCTCAGCCTTTCTCGCTTACTAAGCAGCCCAACCACAAGGCTGTCGAGGGTCCTTCTCGACTTCATTTGCTGAGCCAAAGCTTGACTGACAACAACTGCTCATCTATCACGTTCATCACACTGATTGTTGTATATTTTATACCGTGGCTCTCGTGGATGATTCTCGAATTTGTTGTGGTTTTAACACACTACAAGTACACAGCATTGGTCGTGGGGTTTTTACGATTCGCGATATTCGGTTTTGGTGTTATCATAGAGTCCCTTCAGGTATCTCTTCCCCGTTAAGACCTGCTAATTTTCTTCGAGGAATAGCCTATGTTTACGTAGAAAGTTTAAAAGAGCGTTGGAATGTCAGAAGGCGAAAAGATTTATTAGCCGACTCATGATTTTTACGACTTTCGACCTAATAGCAAATAGATCCTTTCAAAAGACGAAAAACCCATTTTCTACCCAGATCATGATATTGTCGCCTTAAATCCAGCCATTCTTTCCTTCAATTACGTACCTGTCTCGCTTAGCTGGTGAACTCGCGAGATTATATTCTGGCAGTAATACACATTATAGTGGGAGACAAGGGCTATAGTGCACTATAAAACATTATCAAAAACCAATTGGATTTCTGTATATCAATTATTTCATATATTAGATCGCGCACATAAGTCCGTTAAGTGTAGACGTTGATGACACTTGTGAGCTAAATAGCTTGCCTGATTCGATTTAAGCGATGCAAGATTTCACATTAGATTGAAAGGGTTTGAAATCTAGCTAAGCCTTCGAATATGCAGAGAGAAGTGGAAAACCCATCCCATGGGACAAAACCAGCTCTGAGGCACGCACATTCCTATTTTCTCATCAGGCCAATGCCAACGGCGACAAAAGTATCGGAGCAGAGCGCTTCTTTCCTCGCAACACAGCAGCGGATAAGTCTCTGCGCCACGAAATCCCATAATCTTGACACACCGCAAGCGTGTCAAACTCAACCGACCCAATGTTGAACTTGGATACTACTTGACGACCATCGCTGCCGTCGAACTCGTCATCGTTCGTAGACATATCGGCGACATCGTAACGGGTTGTGGTGGCCTCCATCTTGTTGTTCTTGATAGATAGACAGAACTCATACATTGCGCTTGCGACTTGCTCGGCTACTACGGGTGGTTCGGTAGTACCGCAATTGTTCTGAGAACTGCTCCCGTCAAGCTTTGCAAGCTTGGCATTGAGGTAACTAAAGCAGCCCAAAGTCAGTTGATTCTCATTTGGGATTATGCATTCATATAGGGCAGCGGGGTAAAACATTCCGCGAGAAATATCTTAAGAAGACTTGCCATCTGGGGACCACTTACTATCCGCCAACTGCGATAGGAACGGCCAACGCAAGCGATGCGACAGTTCCATCCAAGACAGCTTTGGCGTGTTCGTAGTTATTGCTCGTGAAGTAGTCCGCTATTGCTTGAGCGCCAGAACTACACCAACCAGCGACATTGGTGTATCCCTGCATGGCGTAGTACGCAGTGGCATCTTTCAAGAGACCCGCACAGTCCGTGATATAGAGGCAGACATCTGCCCGCTCGTCCAAGTGGCGCACAGCGACGTCTTTGGTACCGGTGTAGTGGTAAGTCTGCGTGAAGGTCTCGTTGATCTGCTGGGTGATCACTTCGCCCTCGTAGCCTTCGACTAAGAGATGAACCACATTCCCGTTCGTCACGTCCGTGAATGAGGAGTGGAGGTTTGCGTGGCTTGAACTTCCAGCAGTTGACACTGGAAGATCGATGACACCGCCATATGATGTAGGCAGCCATAGCATAGAAACGAGAATACAGAAAGTGGTCTTCATGTTGATTTTGAAGGAGCTGAATTGTGTAGTGTTTGTATTGCAAAAAAGCCACACTGGTCAGTATGATAAAGGACTTCGAAGGCAGAATACTAAGGAAGCTTCAAGGAGGTCTTATATAGACCCAGATAAAACCAGAAAGTCTTCTATCCCTAACACCTGCTCAGTTGGGAAGTAAGCAGATAGGGCCTAAACTGCTTCCCCCGAAGGACCTAATGATTTATTGGCCTTCGTGACAGGCTCTGGCAAATTACTAGTTTTAGAAATAGTGCAGGCATTATACAGGGGGACGGATAAATCTCAGCAGGTGGCACAGTTATGGTCGAGCTTGGAGAAAGTACCCGTTCCTCAGCATCTCCGGATCCTAGACCTGACTTGATATGAGAGTACAGATCCATAGCGGTTTCCAGCCAAATTAAAAGAAAGCGTGCGTCTAAGTGAACACCTCTACTGAGTAGCAACTCGTCGTTTCCCGATAAAATGTATAGCAAAATAATGAGCAATACAGATATAGACCAGAGGGTTTCGTGGTCCATAGAATTCAAGGGAATTTGCCGCAAAGCCCATGGAACATGCAGGCAAGAAAGGCAGGAGAATCGCCAGGAGACAATAATAGACATCTCCACATCACGCATACGAAAGATTCTGCGAAGCTATCTGACAACTCCGATCATGAGAACAGCACGAATGTCTGAATGGAGTCATCCACATGCTTGGCAACACTCATTTAGCACCATCGAACCTGGCCACATGTACAGCAAGACCCCAATAACGACCTCTAAGGGTGTGACCGAGTTTGCAGTGGACTGCTTTTGATGGCGACGGTACAGTAAGCTTTTGGGCGCTGCTGACAGAAAGCTTATACCAATATAAGCAATGGGACCCGCCTCGGCGAGATGCTGCAGGTCCGCCAATTATAATCCATTCGAAAGTCCGTTAGTCCAGAGGAGGTGAAGATGCTGCTTTGTGGGGCTGCGGTATTTGTAGGGGTCCCTTGGAGATAAGCTGCATTATCTTTTTTGACGGGTAAATACTTACTAAATGGGAGCCTAATACAACTACAACCCAGCCTCTTCCAGCCTCTTCCAACCGCTCAGGATCTAACCGAGAACTCCAACCTTCAATCAATTCAAATTTTGCAAACGAGAAATAAGTGCCGTACAAGACGACGATCACAATTCCGCTCTACGACCCTCAAAAGGCACAAAAACTCCTCAACTAAATCGACGAAAGAACCCAAAGTCTACAGCAAAACCAAAATGTCTCTATGGTACATACCAGGAACTTCGACGCCGACGCTGCTAGTAATATGGTGGTTCATGACAGTAGTGATGCCCCGAACCATCTTGACGATATTCGTCTCTGGGTTTATCGGCATGTTCACGTTGGAATATCTCGGGAACACGCGGTCGCTGTCGTCTGGAATTCATCGCTTGGAAGCGGATGTAGAAAAGACTTTTCCAGATCGGGAGAAGAGGCTCGCGTGGTACAGGAGCAAAGCTACAGAATTAGAGATCGAGATTGAACAAGATGTCGTGGGAGCTAAAGTGGAGAGAAATCGATGACGTAAGTTTGTGGATTCTTCTTCTTCTTCTTCTTTACTGTATTACTGTATAGCGATCTGCTGTATGCTTTACATTGCTGTATCCTTTCGCACGGTGATTTCCAGACGATAGGTTTCAAAGCCAACACTTTGGAGACCGGGATATTGTTAGGGTCTAATCATGAAAAAAGTCAACTGGTCCTGCACTTGAAACTGGACTTGAACATTTTACTTCTAGTGCTTAGCTAATGTTCACTGCTTAGATACATTCATAGCGGAGCTTCGTAAACAGAAGTTTATGCACTGCTTCTTGTTCAAAACGTTAACTTGCTTCGGTGTATTTGGAGTATCAGAAAATTGGCAAGAAAATGTATGGATTGGTACAAAGTTTGTCATCTTGAGCGCGTCAAGATTATTGCAAGTATCTAGGAAGCTCCTCTGCATACTGTCAGATTGCATAAGCTAGACTGCAAAATGATGGCAGAGGAAACGTCAGATGGTTCATGTGGATTTTTTGTAAAACGAGAGATCGAGAGCCTCGTGACGATAAAGATTTTGCGGTGGTTAAAAAACAGAGAGGAAAAGAAACATTTAAGAGGACAAGCGATGAAGTCGCATTCGGATCGAGTCCATAATATGTGCAAAGCTAGGCGAGGTGTTTCCTCAAATATATACACCGAAATTTGTCACCACCTATTTTTCTCCATTCACCCATCATCAACACATCCTGTTAAACTTACACTACCGGCCAGCCGTTGGACCAAGATAGCTTATTCCAACCGAATCGCTTCTGCCCATCAGCATAGCCGACGCTCGTATCCACATAGTGGTAGTAGAGAACCAATCCTTGGCTAGAATCGGTGAAGACACCCCTGAAAGTCGCAAGTCAGTCTGAAATTCAAACAATCACTGTAGTAGGAAACTTACTGTCCGCCAGGACCGTAGACTTTGTCGTGGCTTTCGAGAAGCGTGGAACCACCTCCAGCAGTGCATGCAACACCGTTCTTGTCAACCTACGAGCCCATTAGTCTTGATGAATAAATGTCTGGTGCAGGAAGACTTACGAAACTGCCAGTTGCGGAAGTCGATCGGCACATGACAATCTTGTACTCGGCTCCTGCAGCAGGTCGAGTGGAATCATAGCCGCAGCAGATGCCGTTGGACAACAAGAGGTAGTAGTAACCAGAATTGTAGAACATATATGCACCCTCCAGAGCATGTGATCCTACGGAGGTATACGCGATGTTATAAGAAGAAGCACCACCCTTCTGCGAAGGTCTCGACATTGGGACCTGGTATATATCGCCCCAGAATGATCCGAAGTTCAACAGGTAAGAACTGCCGACTTGGATGAGGTTGGAATCGATCGCATTGTAGGCATTTCCCGTCGTAGACGTGACACCGATGGCGCCTTGATCGGTCCAGGATCCTGCTTCCATTGTGTTCGACGTAGCGAGGCCGATGGACGAAACTTGCGAGCCGAAAGACGAGACCGAATAGTACATGTAGTAGACATCACCGATCTTGTGGACATCTGGAGCCTGCAAGATTATCAGCACAGTAACTGTCTTCAAACTCTTTGGTATGCACATACCCATAAGTCCTTGCCAGCGTTTCCAGTTACCGAGATCTTGGAGCCGCTTGGGAGGGCGTAGCCAAGACTTGTCCATGGACCAGACAATGACGTTGATTTCGTCACTTCAATACCGCTGCCAGTTGAGAAGCGGAAGTAGGCATTATCGGACGTTCTCTGGATGATGGAAGGGTCGTGCGACCAGCAAGATCCTGAGCAGGCACCTGGGTTTGCATAGGCCTGAACCAAAGCTCCACAGAGCAGTGGCACCAACGAGAGGGCTTTCAAGAGCATGGCGGCGGGAAAATTGGGTTGCTGATAGAAACAAATGATCCAGAGGGCTGGTTTCCAACAGAGGAGGAGCTCATGGCTACATGATATAGTAGTAGTACATACCAGGTAAGATTGCAGGCTCGTACAAAGGCGATTAACAGGTCAGATATATAGGGAGCACTTGCCAACGAGCAATTCCTCGAATTAGAATCCACGCCAGCCACACTTTTGCCCCGTCTCTACCAAAAAGATGACGATCCGCGGTCGCCGGCAGTAGGTTTTGCTGGAGCCATGGCGGTTCCTGGAAAGACGACTAGTGTGTGCCGAACACACAACGAAGACCCCTTCATCTTCCTCTCCCGCTGTAAACAATATACTTGTTTCTCCGCCCTTCCGTCGCACCAATCTCCAGCAGGTCCTGGAAAGTATCTAGACTGCAGTGCATGGCATGGCCCGCTGACTTAGACTTTTGTTTCAAGGTTCTCGCTTGGATGCAGGTGGCAGCCAGTGGCTCGCAAAAGAAAACAATGAGCTGGCAATATGAGAATTATGCTGAAGACTGAACGTAAATTACGAGAAGGTTCCTGAAAGCTAAAATCACAGCCGCGGTGCTTGACCGTTGAGAAGTCCTCCTCGGTATATCCTCAAGCACGGATTCCGATTGGAACGCATACAGACGAAGGATTCAGCGGCAGGGCTTATTTAACCCTTTGGGAGCCCAGTGGCTTGATTGGTGGACACGAAGCCTCTGAAAAGTTCCGATTTAGTCAGACAAGACTTGATCTGATATGATGAGTCTGTTTGCACAGCAGCTCGGGAGATGATATGGGCCACCAGCCTATGGAACCGACCGACCCTGGCCTGCGAGTGGAGAGAATTAAGCGACCTCGGTCACCCGCCACCAACTCCAAGCCTTAATCCGGACGGCAGCTAATGGCTTTCGAGCCCAACCTTATTCCCACCCTCTCCGCTTCCCCTCACTCCTCACTCCTGCATTCCCCATATCCGGCAATGCCAAATGATGCAGCTGCACTCTGCACTCTGCACTCTGCAAACCGACATCATCTGACAAACCAGATCCTGCCAGCATGGCTCGATTCGCGCGCATAGTGGAAAATCACAAGTAAGCTTAATGGCAAGCGACCACGCCGGCTCTTCATTGGAGCAAACTCTCAATTCCCGCTCGAGCGGCATCTTCCCTCCAGCACACGGCAGTGCAGGGGCGTCGAAAGCCAAAATACCCTCCGCGAGGAACAACAAGATTTCGTATATATTAAAGTGGGAAATATCCAAATGGGGTTTCCGCACGTGAAGGCTGAAGTGTGAAGCGCACAAATCAGGAGGGGTGGAGACAGGAAGTGTCGTACGGAGAAGAGATGAACTAATCCGGCACGCTGGAATCTGGAAGAAATACACATTCAGGGAAATGCAGGTCAGGCACCGTGTCTGCCAGGGCGAAAGGCAAAGGCCGAACGAGATAAAGTCCGTCGTATGTAAGTACCCTCTGGAACAGTTCTAGTAGGTCACCTTCTTGATCTCCCTCGTTTATCCCAAGGACCAGCGTCGCCATGGCTAAGATTTATGTTTTCCTGCTGGCTCTCTTGAGCATCTTCCAATTTTCAAGTGCGGCCACTTACTCCAACCCACTTCGCAACCCGGAGGGTAGTGATCCCTTCATTGTCTATACCGGTGGATACTACTATCTTATGACAACGACCTGGACCGATGTGCAGATCACACGAGCCACGACTTTGAATGGCTTGAAGACCGGAACAAAGAAGACCGTATACAGCACGACGACTGCTTCTCGTTGCTGTAACGTCTGGGCTCCCGAAGTCCATTACTTTGATGGCAGGTGAGTCGCCATCATGAATTCATGTCAGAGAAGATCTCCAATACTAATTAATCGCCTAGATGGTATATCTACTATACTGCCGGAACGAGTGCCAATCTCGATGGGCAGCGAGTTAACGTTCTGTCTGGTAAGTAACATCTCACAAAGTTCTGGAGAAATACTGACTGATAACCCCACAGGCGGTGCAACGCCATGGGATGCATTTACTCACAGCGGCGTACTCTACAACCAATGGGGAATCGACGCGACGGTTCTGCGCTTCACAACGGGCAACTATCTCGTCTTCTCATGCATGAGCAACAGCGAGCAATCTCTGTGCATCGCGCCTCTGAACACGCCAACTTCCATCGGCACGGTGGCAGTTCTCTCGCGGCCATCTCAATCCTGGGAGCGCGTTGGCGCTCCTGTGAACGAAGCTCCGGCGGCGCTATATCACGGCGGCAAGACCATGCTGACGTACTCGGCCTCGTATTGCTGGACAGCTAGCTACCAGCTGGGACTGCTAACGTGGAACGGTGGTGATCCAATGCTATCTGCATCGTGGGTCAAGACGGGACCTGTTTTCAGCTCGGCCAATGGAAATTACGGGACGGGTCATAACGGGTACGTTACCTCTCCCTCTTCTTTTTCCAGAGGTAAAATTGAGGGATACATGCTAATTCTGAGAATTGTAGATTCTTCACCAGTCCTGATGGGACGCAGATCTGGAATGTCTTCCATGCCGAGCCGAACTCGGCCGGAGCTTGCGATGCGACGCGATACACCATGGCTGAGATCGTCAACTGGAACTCCGATGGCTCGCCTAACTTCGGCGTCGCTCACACGCTGGGAACGGTACTCAACGGTCCTTCTGGGGAGTAGATGCAACCCTGCGTTTCTAGGTATTGGCAGAGAAAAAAAAGGTGGGACTGTGGTCCAGCAGTCAGTCGTTCGTAACTCTAAATGTACATATTCATACCCCAAAGAAAATACGCGCCACATAATCTTTCTCGGTGCCTATGGATCATGATGGAATTGTGGGAAAATAAACTACTCTTGTAGTGCGTGAACACGTGCAACCATCTCATGTCCTGCAGCTTCTATTTCCACCTACAATCATAGGGCTCGATCCAAATTCTTTGGAACTGGTGATCCGAAAGATAACCAACTTTCCTGTATTCGTTTCCAGCACCCCTCGTTAAAATTAGACTGACTACTCCTTGTCTATGTCTGTGCTATAAGCCACAACCACAGAAAGAGATAGGAGAGATCAAAAAAAGATGATACGAATACTCTACTCTTATTCACATCATAGTCTATCCAATTCCGAAATCTCCAAACACCCGCATACCCAATCACAAACCCCATCTTTCCTCCCCCCCACCTAACAAAGATACACCAACTCCCAAGTCCTAGCCGACTCGACATCCGACAGCGCAGCGAGGTAAGCAGCATTCTCCGCCACAGCCTGCAACAGCAGGAGCGTAGCATAAAATGCAGAAATGTGCGAGGCGTTCGGTTCCTGAAGCAGGAAGCTCACTTCGCCTTTGCCAGCGAACTAATCGCACAGCTGAACTCATTGCAGAAGTTGAAGATATGGGAAGCGAGGTGTTTGTTCTCGCACGCCATGATGCAGAGTTCGTGGATGATCGGTAGGCGCATGGTTTCTAGGGGGATCTCAGCTTTGAGTTTCTCGCACGCCCGAGACGGGATGGCATTGGCCGCGTGCGGATCGTGCTACGATTATGCCTTTTCGGCTGATCTCGAGATGTGTGTAGAGGTACTTGGCTGGTTCTTCCGGTGGTCGCCCTTGAGGTTCCTTCTTCGTGGTTTTTTGGTCTGGAGACTGTGCAGGCAGAACTGAGAACCACTGTGGTTCTACATCTCTCTTCGAGCGCCGAAAATTCATAAACCCCCTCTCAACTTTCAGCAACAATCCACCCGGGATCCTCGACGATGCAGGCGCAACACCGAGAATGCGTTCTATTGTCCCATGTCACAACCTCTCCGCGACTAGACAAGTGCCCGGTCTCGTTTTCAAGCTCACAATTCACCTTTCTCAGATCCCAAAATCCAGCCTTGTTCGTCTCAGTGCCCAAGTCTCCGAGATACTGCAACCACGAGCTAAAATCGATCCTCGCTTCGGGCATCTTCAACGGGTCTGTATAATGAAGTTGTAACTCCTCGCCTGGGAAAGGAGTCATGCTCTAATCGAGGACCCGCCATGAATCACCCGTGTCGAGGGTAAACAGTTGGGTCTGGCGTTGCTACCCGCGGGAGAGGAGTCAGTTCAAACGAGGGGACTTGGACGGTCACGAAGCCCGAAAAATAACGTCCATAAACAAACTGCTGGGCTAGGTCATGCTTGTGCAGGGATCTTTTCACTTTCCATCTCGTGAAGACGGTACCGTACCGAGCGTCACGTAGATAATCGGGAGGACGGCTATTTGATATGGTCAGTTTGTTTTCCGTATCGGTGGATATATATTGTGGGTTTGGTACCAACCTAGAACTGCGAGTGGTATGCCAATGTAGGTAGGTGATGATATCCATGGCTGAAGCCATCCGTTACCAGCCAACTGGTTGCGACGTATTTCCCCGCTGCAAGCCGCTTTCAGATATTCACGATGCCGGAGTTTCTCATTTGGGATCAGGGGTTTGAACGATGTTGCTATTGTGTCTAATTTGAGCTAACGAGGATGGAGGTTAAAAAGTGTCAAATATACTAGGTCCTGTACTCTCAGTAAGCAAAGAAGTGCCACTGCGGCGTGTTGATGGGCCAGAAACCAGCCTCCATGTGAGAGAAAATGTGATTGACAGGGCCATTTGCATACTGCGTGGCACACAGCATCTCGCTTGTTGCGGGTCTGGCAAGCAGCTGAAGGTTGTGAGCTGAAAGATTTGAGCTGAGAGATATGACAATAAAATGTCTTTTGAAGCAAAGGACATGGTAAAAGAATGAAGCAACATCTCAGAGCAATATAACCAAGGATATTTCTCTAAATGCTTGCAGGGAAGGATACATTTCAGCTCCAGATTCCACTTATCTCACCACAAATACTAGATCTGCAACTGCAATCAAAATATCAAAAGAAAAAAATGTAGAAGCACAAATAATCCACCAAGTCACCGATCTTTCTATCCCCTCAGAGAGAAAAGAAGAGGCAAGTACTCGTTAGAAGTAGAACGGCATTCCCCAAAATCCAAATAGTTCCGACCTCGCCTCCACACGAATTTTGATTTGCAGGTGCCAGCAAGGAAGGTTTTGGTAGATTGGCTCCCTGAAGCGAGAGGTTGTTGTATCGCATGGAATACAGAGTTTCAAGGATTGATCTCGCCTTGTACTCCACCTGGCCTTGCGAAAGGAAAGAAAGAAATGAGAAGGCGGGGATTATTATGCAGACTTGAATCTGCATCTCATCAAAACTTACCATTTCTAACTCGTGAAAGGTGAGTCCATGGTATAGATCATGTCACGTCCGCTTCGCATCCTTGTTTTGGGTATCTAAATTTAGTAGTACAAGAGAAGAAGAAATTCATCGTGAAATCATCTTTCGTTTCGGTGGGTTTGCTCCATTCCCATGTTCCATCCGAGACAAGGCTTGATCGATACCAATCATATCCAACTCACCATCACTGTCAACATCCATCTCATCGACTTCGGGTCGCAGAACTATTTGTTGGGAGGTTGACTTGCCAGAAAACCAGAGGGTGAAGCGGTGTTCGCCAAGTATCATAACTTCTGTTGGCAGCCCTGATACAGAGCCTGGTTTCGCGATCTGATCAATACCAGTACATCGCTCGCCTTGCAGATCGATTCCATCAAGCCTGATCATCCGCGCACCGAGATTGTTGTTAAAGAGGCTCCCCGAGCCAGCGCCTTTTCGGATATTGGCAGCCCAGTATTTAGATAGGTTTGGGATGGCTGTAAATGATTCTCCATACCAGAAAACCACGGTTTCTTCTGCGGGGTTCGTGGGCGATGTTGGGGCCAATTCAATGACAGATATCTCACCCCGAACAGGCCCTCCTGCTAAACTTTTGTTGTGGAAGATGTCTGTTGTTCTGCGTGTCCCAGGGGTCATTGGTACAAACTTCGAGTTTTGAACAATGCCGGAACTTTGTGATACTGATGACTTCAATCCGCTCTCAATCCATCCCGATATACTATAATTTGAACGTGATCCGCCTTTGATCCCTTGACGGCCGAGTAATCCTTGTGGAGCTCCTGGTCCAACACCTTCGATATCCCAGACTGCCCATTCTCCATCGTGAAGTAGAATAACTATTGCTCCTCCTCCAGCCACCCACTTCGCGTCAATAATTGTCTTTCGCCCAAATCCTGCGTGTGCGCCGTTGGGAGCGTCCTTTTGGAATCCTGGATATAGCGATAAAAGCCATGATCCTTGTCCGTTTACCGGGTTATCGTCTTCTGCAATAGGGCTCTTGACTAATGTCTTAAAATCGTAAATACGACATGAACCTGTGTAGTCTGCAACAAGAAGCTGGCTGTTTCGTCGCCCAGATAACGAAGGGTTGAATGAGATTTTTGTAGCAGGCGAGGCCAGATAAACAGTTTGGAAGGGTTCGAGAAAATGCTTGGGCGATTTGATAGATTGACGGTAGAGATAGACTAGACCGGTGACTTCTCGTGAGTGTGATGCAATGATGAGATGTGCTTCCGTTTTCCCTGACGACTCAGTCTTGATGCTGGAGCTTGGCAAGAAGTCTGCAGTCATCGAGACACCATCAGATTGTTTGTGGTGGCCACTCAGTGTAGTTACAGTCTCGCCCCAATTTCCTTTCCCAGCATGTGCAGCAGTAAAATCAGTTTTGAATTCTGGTCTAGCTTTGCTCAGTGGAGATGGAGGGGTCAATGGTATGGTAACTAGGCGAACAGAGTTGTCTGCACAGGCGGCAGTAAATACAATCTTCTGTTTGATAGGTTCAACACTCTTCCAGGAGGCTCCCTCCGCCCTAAGCAATGAAGCTGGTAATACAGCAAGATGCAGCACATCAGTGCCAAAGTATAAATCAAGCGTCTGCAAGATGGCTGGATATGGATTTGCTGGGTCGAAGTCTTCCTCATCATCTTCAAATTCTGGTTTATCTTCGAACTTTGACGAACTTGTTTCTTCCTCATCTGAATCTAGTAGGACAACAGTATCGTGCGCTCCATTTGACTTTCCCTTGGGGGCTGCCGATTGCTCGCGCAGAGGTTTGAAAGATCTGCCACCTCGCCATACTATTTTTACGCCATTCTCTTGCCCATATATGATGATAGAGGATCCGTTGGGGGATAGGATCGGGTATGTTCTCGCGGTGTGGATTCGATTCGGAAGCTCGTAACTGTTGTTGCATATTTTAGCAAAAGTGCAAGATCAACGCAGGATAAGCGTACCTCAGTCGTGTATTTTGCTTGTTCTTGGCCACTCTAGGCCGGGAGAAGGGATCTGCCATGGTTGTGAGAGGTATAGTGAGGGGTTATATGGTAATGGTGTTCATCTTGTGAGTACCGGAGCTTGAGAAATCATGTCGCGACGCGATGCGAATTTGGCGCGAGCAAGCCTGGTCACGTGGTAAACAATCGCCAAATCTAGGTCTTCTCTGTACATTTCACGCTTTTGATAGGGTCATTTGCTATCTGCCCACTGCTGAGATGGGAACTTCAGTTCCATCAAATAACAGCCTCTTGTTCCTATTTAGGCTGTTGAGCCACTTCGTATTGCCCACTCACAATGCTTTTGAAGGTGTTGTCAGCAAGCCAAGGCGAACCCCAGCTCTACCTATCTTGTGAGCTGACAGCCGCTGTCAGCTCCATAGAAAATGCAGATGCCTCAGAGTCGTTGGTAGCACAACCAGTTCCTACCTGGTTGCGTTGAATCGGTATCAATACCATGCCAGCCTTCTCAGCGACAGATCCGCGACGGGTTAGGGCGAAGAAACCCAAGGTCAAGACAGGGTGTATAACGTGCAGGGTATGCCAGCCTTTCAAACAGCCGCCTTCACATACATGTATCCTGCCTGCTCCACTCAATCTGGGCCCTATCAACTGTAACGGCTCGTAAGGAATTATCGTCGGCTAACAAAATATCATAGATTAGAAGGGTAAAATGTGATGAAGGCAAGCCCCAATGCCAACGGTGTATCAAATTCGGCATTGCATGCGATGGCTATGTGAATCCAGCCAAACCACAGGGCAGTCAGCTCAGCACAGCCAATGCTCCGGCCACAATGAAGAGATTGGTGAAATCGTACACCGATATCATACCCTCCCCATCTAAGCCCCGGTTCGACGACAACGAGGAAAGTCAATATTTCCGCATCTTCGCCGAGAAAACTGCGCCTGATTTGGCAGGGTTCAATGATTCCAGCGTATGGTGCCGTCTGATTCTGCAGGCTTGTGAAAACCAGAAACCTATCCGGAGTGCTGTCATTGCTATTGGAGCCCTTGACCAGACGCTCGAAGCTGCACAAAAGATCCGGGACAACCCGACGTCGGATATAGAGACAAGAGAGTTTGTCAAGAAAGGCCATCAATATGCATTACAGCAATATGGCAAGGCAGTGAAAAGCATGAGAGAGTACGCCTTGCGGGGACAAGTAGATTCAAGAACCTTACTATTATCATGTCTACTAGCTGTGAGCTTTGAAATATTCCATGGGAACTATGTCGTAGGGCGAAGACAGACGACAATCGGACTGAATTTGATTACTCGTAATGCGAACGAAAGAAAGCTGGCACTAAATGCCAATTCCCAACCGGTACCTGACCCCATTGAGGATGCACTCGTGCAATTATTCGTCCGGCTCGATCTTCAATACCTTTCGTTTATGGAGCCAGAGGTCCTGCACTCCCATGTCTCCTTCAAGCCTCCCGATGCCGAGAAATACCACAAGATGCCAGCACGCTTCTCGAGTCTCCATGAAGCACGACGGTATTGGGATTTCTCTGTCAGACCAGTGATGACATTTATGAACGCAAAGACTATCGTCGAACGAGGTATATCAAGCAGACTACAGTAATTCGAAATCACTAACTTGTAATAGAACAAACTCAGAATAGTGATCCTCTCATCTGCCCATTTCTAGAAAAGGCAGATTCTATAGTAGCCCCAAACACCGAAGCCTTAATGACCCCATTTACGCGAGTACCTGAATGGGAGAAGCTTTCATCGACAATCGATTCTGACGATACAACACTATCTGACGATGAACAACTCGTCTCGCAATGGGCGCGAGCATTCCAACCCATTTACGAAGCATCACAAGGCCCAAGGGCCAAACCCTCATCGCTAATTAAGGCGGCGATTCTGCAATTACGATACAAAGCAACCGTCGTAGCTTTATCGACTACCGCAACAGGTGGCGAGATGCAGTACGATAAGCTGACCCCAATATATACAGAGATGGTCGACCTCGCAAGCGTGATCATCAAACATACACAAAATTCCCGTCACGAAGCGATCTTTACATTTGACAACGGCATCGTGGCGGATCTGTTCAGGTTGGCGATGAAATGCCGCGTTCCCTCACTCCGGAGAAGAGCTATCCAGCTGTTAGAGTCGAAACCGAGGAGAGAAGGATTATGGGAGGGCGTGGTGGCAGCACGGTTCACGAAAGTCATAGCTGCACTGGAGGAGGAAGACATGCAAGGGGATTTCGTGACGGTCGATAAGAGAATTCAGCTCTTTGGTATGAGTTTTGATCTTACGCGACGGGTGGGCGTGCTGAAGTATGTCCGTGGTCCGTCGAATCCGGGGGAGACAAAGGTTATTCAGAGCGTGGTTTCTAGTTGGTAAGATTTAGTGTGTTTTGTAAAACGGAGGTATGCCCGAGTATGGGTTAAATACTCTGGGGTATCTTCCTGGTGTAAGTTATCCATGATCCTTGGATTCGCTTCATGATGGTACTAAATTAAGACTCAGCCAGAATCTGTCTACTTAAAGTCAACAAATCCACAACCAAATGCACACGATTCACTCACTTCTCAAAAAGCAAAACTATACTCATTTTTTCTTGCAGTCCAGCATCATTGTTTTTGTTACGAGATACGCATACACGTTGCCGAGATGGAACGAAATGCGGGGAAACGAGTGCGGGGGAAATCGATACAGTTGACACGAAAGTCAAATGATAGGACGACACTGCAGAAAAGTTTGAATCTGATCCAATCCAAGCCTAGCACCTGGTAAACCCGAACCATCCAGCCCTGATCTTCTTGATGATAAGAGAATTGTATCCGGCTAGCCTTTCTCATTTGACAGATAAGTACCTCCCCTGCTCTACTCTACACAGCCATCATCGTACGAAAAGGTATAAGAATAAGCAAAGGAGGGGAAGAGGGCGGGGAGGAGAGTATATTACAGTACACTCAAAGAGGGGAAGAGGAGGAAGAAAGACGAAAATTCGAAGTTCCAGTTCCGCTGCTCCGCTGTTCGTTCGATTTACATATATGAACAAGTAAATCCTCTTCGTCGCATACCACTTTCTTTCTCTGACCTCAGAACATCCCTTATCTCAACATTCAAATTGCACGGTAGGTAGAGTTTTAGAAATTAACTTCAGAAAACCTCGAACAATGGGTTTGTATACAAAACTCCCAGATGGCTTACAGCAAGTCGATGTCATCGTAGCCGGAGGTAAGTCAATACTCACCTCACGCCATTCTCAGTCCTTAACGTTCCACCACAGGGGGCACAGCAGGATGTGTGGTAGCCTCACGACTGGCCGAAGCTGATCCCAAGCTATCGATCCTCGTCGTCGAGCAGGGTATGAACAATTACAACATACCAGAAGTTGTGCACCCAGCACTGTTTCCCAAGAACTTGCTACCGGATAGCAAGACGGCCTTGTTCTGGAAGGGCAACAAGGCAGCACAGCTTGCCAACCGAGAGCCCATCGTCCCGTCGGGAGGCACTCTCGGTGGTGGATCCTCTATCAATTGGATGGTGTATACACGGGCACAGCGATCAGATTTCGATTCGTGGAATACGCCTGGATGGTCGGCTAATGAGCTGTGGCCATACTTGAAGAAAGTACGTGAGCACGATGAGCTCCCTTATCTCTGAGTACCTGACCATTAACCACTCGTCACAGTTCGAAACGTACCACGGCCGCGGTGAAAAAGAACACCATGGCTTTGAGGGCCCCGTCAACATCTCGAGCGGTACATTCCGAGCCACGCGAGCAGAGAACGACTTCATCGACGCAGCGGCCAAGATCGGCTACCACGAGCTGAAAGACCTCCAGAACCTCGACGCCAACGACGGCACCGAGCGCTGGCTACGATACGTCGGGCCGGACGGACGACGTCAAGATGCAGCTCACAGATTCCTGCACCCGAAGCTACAGAGCGGACATTATCCGAACCTGCACGTCCTAGTCGAGAACCAAGTCGTGCGCGTCCTGTTCGACGAGAATAAGCGAGCTGTAGGGATCGAGTACCGACCGAACCCCAAGTTCCAGACCGACGACCGTTCTGTGCGCACTGTGCGTGCATCGAAGATGGTCATCCTTTCTTCTGGGGCCAACGGCACACCACTGCTGCTCGAGCGCTCTGGTGTCGGCGATGCTGCGATCCTCAAGCGTGCTGGCGTTCCTGTAGTTGAAGACCTACCCGGTGTAGGGAACGACTATCAAGATCACCACTTGACGCTCTACGCGTACCGAACCAACCTCACGCCACGGGAGACGATCAACGGCTTTGCGGACGGGCGGTTCAACATCGCAGAGATGATCAGGAAGAACGACGAGCTGCTCGGCTGGAACTCGATGGATGCATCGGGCAAGTTCCGGCCCACGGACGCCGAAGTGGCTGCTCTCGGGCCTGAGTTTAAGAGAGCCTGGGAGCATGATTTTAAGAATATGCCGGATAGACCTCTCATGATTATTGCTATGTACTTGAGGTAAGTCGGTTATTACTATACATTCTTATCTACTATCCATTATCTACTATGCACCATCTATTTTTTATCATCAACTATACACCATATATTATTCATCATCAACTATCACTACTTACTATCACTATTTCTTATCACCACCAACTATCACCATCCACCCACCACTCTATACTCCACCACCCACCCCCTCCTTACCATGCTAACACCAAAACAAGCTACTTCGGCGACCACGCAACACTGCCCGACTCGGCCGAGTACGTCTCGATGGCGAACTGGACAGCCTACCCATACTCACGGGGGCACATGCACATCACAGGGTCCACACTGGACTCGGCGATCGACTTCAACGTGGGCTACCTCAACGACACGAATTCCATCGACGTGAAGAAGCACATCTGGGCCTACAAGACGCAGCGAGAGCTCTTCCGACGAATGAGCATCTACCGGGGCGAGTTAGCAACAAGCCACCCACGCTTCAGCGCTTCATCGGCAGCGGCCATCGTGGAGCGCGCCGACGGGCCAGTCGATGCCAGCGCGCCCCGAATCGTCTACACGCCCGACGACGATAGCGCTATCGAGCAGCATGTCCGCGAGACGGTCGCGACGACGTGGCATTCGCTCGGCACGTGCAAGATGGCTCCGCGTGACCAGAAGGGCGTCGTCGATCAGTACCTCGCTGTCTATGGCGTAAAGGGGCTCAGGATCGCCGACTTGAGCATCCCGCCGGAGAACGTGGGCGCGAATACCAACAATACGGCGCTGATGATCGGGGAGAAGGCTGCGGATATCTTTGCTCGAGAGCTCGGGCTGGGGGTGAGGAATACGGAACACAAGATGTGATGTGATGTGATGGGTAGATGATTTCGGGAAATAGGCCTGCCTGTCTACTTGGTTTTGCTCCTCTCGAGATTGAGGATCCGCGTGTTGATAGCCCTTCTCTTTTTCTTTCCTTCTTCTTTCATCCCTCTTCTTTTGACATCGTTAGCACATAGGTGACTGCTGCTGCTGCTTCTGCTGCTACTTCTTCTAGCTAAGCAAGATAATGAACTAGTACACGACAGGAATTCCGCAGCGATTACTACAGCGATAGGTTAATGATTTTCAGGGAGATAGCCTCTCTGCCCGGGTTTAGGATCTGGCCCTGATCGTATTTTTCTTTTTTTTTTTCTTTCTTTTTTCCCTCTCCTTCTGCCGGTCCACCGCCATCAACGGTTCGTCAGGCACTAGCTACAGTGGATGCTCTTGTTCAAAAGGGATACCAATCTGTCTAGAGAAGAAAGAGGATGGCGATAAGAGGGGGAGGAGGGGGGGGGAAGCTGGTCACAGGACTATCCTTCCAGCGTCTTCTTCTTTTGATATCACTCGCTGATCGGTAAATGCTGCTGCTACTGCTACTCCTACGCAGGATCATAATCAAATCACCTTCCATATATTACACGTGATGGACGTCTATATATATATATATATATATATTTATTTACTTGCGCCGTACCACCGTACCACCGTACCACCTTGCTTCGGGGGCCTGCCTTACTGAGTGAGGGCTGAGGGCATGCGGCAATTGACTCTCGGACCTCGTTTAGACTGTGATATGTGATGGGGGAAAAGGAAGAGATAAGTTAAGCGACGATTCGTCTCTTCCTCTTTTCGCTTCTTCGTTTCCTCGTCTCTTCTCTTCGTTTCCTCGTCTCTTCTCTTCGTCTTTTCATTTCTTCGCAGCTTGACGGGCTAAGGCATGTCTAGAAACGCTTTCCAATCGAGGCATTCCTCTTAATCACGCATAGATAAAACATCTACCATTCATAACATACCAGCAACCGAGATATCCAACCCAAGTATCAATCACACAGCACAAGATTCATCTCTTCACCAAATTTAACACGTCAAAACACAAGTTGAAACGCTTTTACATTGCGCCGTTCTAGCTCATAATAGTCGCCACTCTAGCTCATAATAATCATAATATACACAAACGACCACGGTCAAACCCTCTCTCTACCTCGCACAATAGCCACCGTCGATAACGATATCGGCACCCGTGGTATACGACGAAGCGTCCGAGCAGAGGTAGACGTACGCGCCCTTCAGCTCCTTGGCGAGACCATCACGACCCATAGGGATCATAGATTTCCAGAGGTCCTGGGTCTGCTTGTCGACGAAGTCGCTGAGGCCGGTGTCGATGTAGCCGGGCGAGATGGAGTTGACGCGGGCGAAGGCGCGCCACTCGTTGGCGAGCGAGCGCGCCATGTGAATGCAGCCGGCCTTGGCCACGTTGTACGACGTCTGCTCCTGCGGGAAGTTGGCGATGTGGCCCGACATGGACGCCGTGATGACGAAGGATCCCCGCCCCCGCTGCTTGAAGTGCTCGCCCACCGCCTTGGCGCAGTGGAACGTCCCGTTCAGATCCGTCTGGATCACCTCGTTCCATGCCTCCACCGTCCCCTCCAGAATCCCGCTGTCTGCTGTGCGCCCCGCGTTCGCCACGAAGGCATCGATCTGTCCGAACTCTGCAATCACCGTGTCGACGAAGCCCTTGACTGACTCCCAGTTTCCGACGTCGCACTTGTAGGCCTTGACTTTGACTCCGTATTTCTCTGACAGCTGGGAGAGGTTAGTTCTTGTGGGAAGAGGAAGGCAGGGAGGGGGTGAGGGAGGTATGGAAGGGATGATTGAGTGAGTGGATGAGTGAGTAATGAAACTGGTATAGCTTCTGCTCTCTTCTTACCTCCTTAGCATTCTTCTCTCCTCCCTCAGGACGAGAAGAATATGTGATAGCTAGGTTGGCACCCATCTCGGCACAACCTCTTGCAGCTTCAATGCCCATTCCCTTTGATCCGGAAGCACCGGTGACAACGACGACTACGAATGAAATTAGATCAGTATCTTTGTAAAAACAAAAACAGAAGTCCGGGATACGATGGACCAACCGACAAGCAGGGAAGAGAAGGAGAGAAAAGAGACATACCCTTTCCCTTGAGGGAGAAAAGTCCCAAGACCGAATCAGCTTCTGGAACCGGCTGCATGATTGAGAGGATTTCTGTTTTCTGTTTTTTTGTTTGAAGAGGAGAAGAGTGAGTGATGAAGGGGAGAGGATTGGTTGATTGATTGATTGATGGTGGTATGAAGAAAAAGCAAGAGAGAGGAGGGGGAGAAAGAGGTTTAAATAGTCGGGAGTGGTACGGTACGAGTGCTCTAGATAAGCAAGCAAGCAGACAGAAGGAGGTCATAGTGGAGCAGACACTAAAATACCTCTACCGTCCTGTACCCACTCAACCCATGACGTCCGACGTCCCCAAGAAAGACAAGACGAGACTACCGCACTGCACCTGGCACCTGGCACCGTCAAGGTCTGGTCTGTCTTGTGTTGTGTTGTAGGTACAGTAGTCTGAATAATAGCTCGACAAGTGATGGGTGACAAGTGATGGGTGATGGCATGAATGCTATCCCATTGGTTCCATCATTAACCTTTTCCCCTCCTACAATACAATACAGTAAGGCGGCTTGCAGGTGTTACTCATCAAGAGAGCAGCAGTAGCAGCAATAACTAACCCCAATAGCTAAGCCCCAAGAGAGAAACAACAACAGAATACCCCTCTTTTATCTCTATTACCATCTATCCCTCTCGAATTGAATCAAACACATCAAGAACACACACACAGAGAGAGAGAGACTCGTATGACATCACACATCAATTAACCCACTACTCGTACACCCACCCACCACCTCAAGCTTTCCCCTCCTTCCTCCACTCCATCATCAGTGCCATCATCATCATCGTTCCCGCTGTTTAGTCTTAGTAGTGGGGTAAGCAAGACCAGGACCACAAACGCACCGATAAGAAAAAACTTTAGGAGGGGAGGGGTGATGTGGCGCAGTCACGTGCATTAGAGGGGTATCTGCTCTGGACTTGGCATTCCGTCTTTTGTTGATGGTTATCCATCAAGGTACAACACCACATCAACATACATACATGCATATATGCAAGGAAGGACCAATTCAATCGAATCCGGACGAGCACGGCAGAGCATAGCACGGGATCAGTAAGAGACAGACCGAACGAAAGAAAGAGAAAAAATCGGGATAAATATCTATCCATACCCTCTGCGAACGGACGGGTGGGAGAAGTCTTCGTCCGTAGGATCCATCTCATCTATGCATACATCTATGCATACGAATACAGCATCTCAGGTCATTTTAAGAGAGATACTTTTTTCTCTTCTCTCTTTTCTCTCTTTTTTGTTTTCGGATCGGGGTTACTCATTCATTCATTCATACATGCAAGTTGTCACGTAGACACATAGACAATAGACATAGGTGAGAGTGCATATGTACATGTACCTGCATGTATATCCTCACCTGACCACCCCTAACCCTCACTTCTTCACCGTCCTCGTCCTCATAACACACGTACCTACGATATGATACATCGAATCCAAACTCCACTGAACCAGACTCAACCAAACTCAACTCAGCAGTATGATAAAGATGCGCTGCGCATTTTCTTTTCTTCTCTTTTCCTAGCTCTACATTTCTTGATTCTCCTGTTCTATACTATCCATCCATCCATCAATTCCATACATCCACGTTACGTGGCTCGCTCAATCCATGCCCTGCCCTGATTTGCTACCCACCGACCACGAGTGTAACAGCCACGAGGGGGGAAAGAGTTACAAAAGCTTTATAGTGCGCCGTGGCCTAATGCAGAAAAACCCCTTCGAATCAAGAATCCCCTCCTTTCCCCATGCATCCATGTCCAATTCAAAAACACTTCCACCAGAAAAGGAAGATTCCCCTTGACGCCTACAGGAGAGCCACCAGCCATATCCCGTTGCATCTTGAAAATTATCCCTCGCGTTCGAGTGCATCCAACTCTCCTTGGACAGCAGCCTTGGTACCGATCTTCTTCATCTGTGTATCTTCCAGCTTCTCCCCGCCGGCGAGTCTCATCTCCAGATCCTCAATCGCACGGATCTTCTTTTGTAATCCTCGCAATTTCTTGGCGTTCGGGCTCCCACCTCCAGGGCTGGTAACATTGAACTCAGGGGCCGCTTCAGGGGTATGTTGGATGGCCAATTTTGCAATGTTGGGAAGAGGAGCTCCGTTGTAGTGTTGAGGCATGGGAGGCTGGTTGCGGTTCTGCGTGTTGCTGCGATATCGCTGTTGAGAAGGTGCTCGCATCTCGTGTGCACCCTTGGAGCGGCTGCGTTGACGATCACGGCGATCAGGACTTCTACCGTCACTGTTTCGTGCATCTCCACTGGGTCCTTCAGCGGCAGGGTTCAAACCTGCAGCTTTTGCTTCAGCATCCTTGGCTTTCTTTGCCTCGCGCTTCTTCTTGTTCTTCAATGCAGCCTTGGACAGGTTCTCATCAGTCTCCGTTGGCGATGGTGTTGCTGGAGCAGCTCCAGGTGGGAGGCTAGGCTCAACAGTCTCAGCACCAGGAATCTGTCGACGAGCTCGTGCGCCGAACCCGTTATTGTTAACAAGAGATGTACCATTGCTGACAAAATGAGCAGCACCTCCTTCATCCTCGCGCTTGAAGTGCAATGGTGTAGAGGTTCCTCGTGCTCCGGGAGGACGGTAAGCACCAGCTGGCTTAGAGGGAGTCTTGACCGTACCGAGGTAAGCGAGCGCAGACGAGTGAGGAGCTGGGACTGGGTGTAGAAAGTCTCCAGAAGGGAAGCTCTCGATGGGTTGAGGTCTCCAAGTGACGTGGTAAAGCTCCACCATGTCCTCATTGTACATAATCCCTCCTCCCACGTGCCACAATCTGACCCCGTTATCAACACGTAGTCTGGGGCTGGTTGTAGCTGTCAAGATGTATCTGCTGTCGGGACTCCATTCGCAGACGCTAGGATTTCCACCCTCGATCGTGCAAATCTTTCTATAATCCTTTTCCAGATCATAGATGTCCATCTGCCCAGCCAAATTTCCAAATCCAGCAACCAGGACAAATCGACCAGTAGGTGAGAAGAGGATGGTGTTTCGGGGTCCTAGAGGGAAGTTATGAGTGGCAACAGCTCTCTGGTTGAAGATGGTTGTCTTCGCTGGCATATAACCATAGACCACACCAAACTCTTTCGAGTTGGGAGACCAAGAAACATCATGGATGGGGCCTTCCTTGTCAAGAGTAATTCTAGAATCGAATCCACCGTTTGCGCTCAGCACATACAGTGTAGTCTCTCCATAATAACTCTTGCCCGTCTTGTCGACCTCGGTTTGTGCCAATACGATCAAGGTTGTTCCGAGCTGGTTCCATTTCAATTGAACCTTGTCGCCCTTGTAGAAGGTCTTTTGGGAGACGGCGCTCGCGAATTGAGGAACGTTAAAAACCTTGACGGCAGCCGGTTGACCCTACCCTTGATGTCAGTTCTCCTCAAGATCCTTCAGCCACACTCAACATACCTTGCGCTCTGGGATAAAGACAGCCACAGAGTGGTTGTTACCAGGGGAAATGGCAAAGTCGGCCACGCCTTCAGCTCGCAGCTTGTTCCAGACGGTACCCAGGTTTCCACTCTCGTAGAATTGAACCTCGTTCGTGACAACACGGGCACAGTAACGCTCATCGAAGGTGTATTGCAAGTTCCAACCCGTCTGGCTCTTTTGCACGAAGCGGCCAACGACCTGCTTCTCAGACCCCTGTGGCACCTGCTCAACCGTTCTCCACACCTTGAGGTTCTTGACCGCATCGCCAGCCTCGTCCTTGCTGGATCGCTCCCAGGTGATCAGGTAGCTGCCGCGGGGCGAGAAGCCCAGCTCGTAAACGTTGGGTATTGGCAAGGTGGTGACGACGTTTCCGACACTGGCATCGACCACCGTCACGCCCTCATTGGTAGCCCAGGCAAAGTAACGGCCGCAGGGTGAATAGGCACAGCATCTGGAGTTGCCCTCGGGTTTCTGGAAACCAGGCAGAGGCTCGTAGACGGGCGCGGCATCCACGATACCAATCCCCTTCAGTGTTCGGAATGCAAACTGCGTTGGAATGGCCATGACTACTGAAAGTCACAGGTGTGTTCGTGAGGCAGGTTTGTATTGGATAGTCTTCTTGTTGTGTTGTTCTCTTCCGGGACTTCTCGATCGTTCGCGGGAGGCCGACTGGTTGATTCGCGCGCACAGGAATTCCCCTCGTCTCGTGTTCTTTGTCGGTGATGGAAGGTTCGAGTGTTCGTGGTGATGGAATCGTGTGGACGGTCGGGCTTCTTTCTACGTACGAGTCGTGTATTTCTCAACACGAGGACGGGTAGAGGTGAGTTTTCCGCGGTCGTGGAATGCAGATGAAGAAGATGTGATTGACAGACACCGGTAAGGATAGATTGACAAGTACCGTGGATTGGAGATGCGTGGGGGGAAGAGAAGGGGGGAGGGAGAGGAAGAGAAAGAGGTGTAGAAAAGGAAAGGGAAGATCTCGTCACCTTTTTTTTTCTATTTTCAGGCTGTCTTTGTTTTCACGAGCTGCGTGGCTCGCTGGCTGTTGCTAGCGCTGTTTCGTCCCGCCATAAGCGAGCCCGGTACTTCAGACCTGTTACTGGGGGCTGCTGGTGGGAGGATAATGGGAATTCTTATGCAAAGCGGGCCCTGCTTATGCTGCCTCAAAAGCAGGATGCTGATTCGAGTGTTACGAAAGGTGATTCTCGGTCTGGCCGGGATTGGACGATGAAATCCCATAAATGAGGCTATTCACAGCCAGCAAGCTACGTCGGTCCGTAAGGCTGACAACCGGGATCATCTAGACTCTGGGATTTGATACACAAATCAGGTTTAAAGCATTGCAAGGACATTATGATTTATGAACTTTTATATAAAGATGGGAGCATGGTATGTACAGGTGGATCAGGCATAGCTTTATAACTCGTCGCTTATTCCATACTTTAGGTGTACTATATAAACCGAGCAGTATATATTCAAGCTGATACGAACGTCATATGTGAATCTGAGAGTAAGATATGCATAGGTTGACAAACCAGAGATTGATAAGCTATGCTCTACTCCGCCTTCCAACTGCAGTACCTAAGCGGACGTTGTATGCCCAAGCTGATACGAATCATGTCGCACGCAGGTACGAAGCTAAGCAAGAAGTCAGAAAGGACAATCTCCAATTTAGAGGACTAAGAATTACCAAATCCACCGTCATTTCCTCAGGAATGTTGTTAACTTACCTTGACTCCTTCCGGATCGAGACGGCTACTGACAAGCTGACAACTCGCTAGACGTGTCAGCACTCAATATAAACAACCATCACCTGGCAACCCAGCAAAGAAAAACCAAGCAAGAGAGGGAAAACACAAACACAATTTTGGGGATATCCTGGTATCTATATATACAACTGCAAAAGAGACACTAAACTTTGATATCACGTTCGCCGGTGATAGCTCTCATAAGACCCGGATGGGTTTCATCATCCGCAGCTCTAGCCTCCTCAGCAACTCTCGCCTCTCCATTCCTCCTCTCTACTATCCTCTTCTGTCTCGCTGCGCGCTTCTCGCTCCTCTCCTGATCCTCTCTCAGCTTCCTGATCAGCGGGCTTCGCATCCGAATCTGCTTGCCCCACTTGTAGAAAACAAACGGGATAGGGATCAAGGCAACTTCCAACAAGCCCAAGAATGTGCCCGCCCACTGCGGTGACATCTTAGCATACATGGCCGGACCCGCTAAGGGGAGGGTTCCACCGACGAAAGATCGGATCACTGAGTTGCCAGCCAGAGCAGAGGCCGAGTAGATACCGTACGAGGACGCCAGATAGTTGGACGAGTAGATGAAGACGAGGCAGTTTCCAGCTCCGAAGGGGATCCCGGAGAGGATCGGCCAGATCCAGTGAATCGTGATAGGCACGCTCGTCCACGAGAACCAGAGCTGGCCGATGGGAATCAGGCACGCCGCGATACAGACGATGGACACAGAAGCTTCGGGAACGGGTCGTCCTGTTTCGGGATCTCTCTCGTGCGCGTGGATCATGCGACGAACAAGAGGCTCGGAAACAATGGCAAGCATTGTTCCTGTGCCAATACCTAAAAATGCAAGGCCGGTAAAGCCAGCAGACCAACCTCGAAGCCCCCCATAGATCAATGGGAAGGCAACGAAACACAAATACAGAATTCCGTAGATGACGGCGATATAGGCATCCCAAAACCATAGAATCGGCTCGGTCAATGTGAGCACGAAAGGTCGTGAAAGATTGATCTTGAGTATTTCCCAAACTGTAACACTTTAGCTTTCGCTCATGGTTTTTTAGTTTCAACACTTACCACTCAATTTCTGATCATAACGACACCACCATCTTTCATCGCCGGTCTCCTTGCGTTTCTTCGCAGCTTTCTTTTGCAAGAGCGCTGGCGCGTAGGTTTCTTTGATTGACGCACACATCACCCATCCCACACCTGAAAAGATCAACACTAACCAATTGGTCCATCTCCACCCCAAATACTGTGCTGCAAACCCGCCAATGAGTGGACCTATTATGGATTTATTGTAAGCAGAGTCAAAGGACGAACAATTAGGTTTGACAAACCTGTTACTGGTCCATTCATCGGGCCCACACTCCAAATACTGAAAGCCAGAGCACGGTAGGTCTCATTGGTAATGTCCGCCACGGTCCCTGGGGAATTGGCAATCATAGCAGAACCAGCCATAGCACTATACACCATCAGCATTTACCCGCAGAGGGAAACTTTTATTACTCACCCAAAAAATCGCACCACCAAAACCTCCGATAATGAAGTCGCCAGCGCACAGGGTATAACCAAGATGGAAAATAATAACAAGCTGCCAAAATAAATCGGTCTCCGGCCATAGATCTCACTCAATGGGGCGAGGATCAAGCTCCCCACGGCCAAACCTAGCAAATATGTCGTGACACCCAGCGTTGCGACCGGCTCACTCGTCACATGGAATTCCTCCATCATGCCCGGCATGCTGGACGTATAGCTCGTGCTGTAGAGAACGACGGTCCATGTTGCATAACTCACGGAGCCGATTGTGACTCCTTTGTACCAGAAGGGCCAATTCCTTGGATCATCTGGGTCGTTGGTCTCGAAATCGACTTCGAAATCCGGAAGGCGAGAGGCATTGGTTGCAAAAGAAGTGGCCGTTCGTGTACGCGACAAGTCTCGCTCCCCCAGCCTTTCAGCTTCGGTGCGGAGATCTGGAGTGAGGGCTCGCTCGAGTGGAGCGAGCGGATCAGAATTCACGGATCGGTGTGACGAGTCATCGTCGTCGTCGTCGTCCGAGGAGGTATGGGTGGGGGAATGTGGTGACTCGATTTCTTTATCCTCTGTGGAAATCGATGAGCTTGTTGGCTGGGATGAAGTATTAATCTTCCCAAGCTCCTTCTCCGAGTACTCGGCCATGTTGAATGTTCGGCCAAGTTGATTGATGTTCGGCCAAGAAATGTGGTCAAGCTACCTCCCAAGCTTCAAGAGCTAGGATTAGTCCGTCTGGTCTCGTCCCTCGGCCACCGGTTATTGTCTCTGGGTATGAATTCGATTTTGTAATCTTCTCGGACCGAACATGTTAGGATCAATGTATAGCCAGCTGGATGATAGGAAAGCGAGCACCGCAGATCAGGGTGAGGCGTGATAAGAGTAACAACGAGGAAGAAGTGCCGTGTGGGGAGTGCGTAACAAAAAGATGATGGGGGTCAAGTGGATTTTAAGGACGATTGTTATGAGAAGATAAAAAAGATCCACCCTCCCTCGGACTTAAAGTGGTAAAGGAACGAATCAGAACCTGCGGGGTCTCCTTCCCTCATTCATCTCAATCATTGGAGAGCAGGGAGCTAGTCGCACATGGCCTTTGAGATGTCCATCACAAGGCTGAAGTGAAGAGCGAGTGAAGAGCGAGCTGGGATCCATGTTTCGATGGTGGAGCCGTCGCCTCTTCTGCGACATCTATTCTTACTTCTCTGCTCTTGGAGACATGGAGGAGAGACATGTTGGTTGAGCTTTGTGAAGCAGAGTCGTTCAAGAGTGTGATCCCATTCTACATACCGGGCCTGGAGCGGCGGTGAGGAGGAGCAGGAGCAGGAGCAGGACCTAGTGAGGTGACCCAGGTGAGTGCGGAACTGGTGATGTCGTCGCTGTTGGTTTTCACTGAGTTTCCTGTGCCGGATTGCCGAGCTCGAGAATCTGGTAGATGTAAGTTTTGCTTTTGTCAGTTTGCAGCTAAAGTAAAGCTGAGCTAGAGCTTCTTTGGAGCTGGTCCAGTCGTTCAGTCGCTCAGGTGGGCGCAGTCGAGGGTGGGAAAACTCTAAGTCACGTGCACATCTCATCAAAACCAATCTCCCACTCAATCTCCCACATCCCGATCCGTTACCCGCACATACCCGACATGACAGCAGCCGTGCGACAGAGTTCTGATGGGCAGATCAGCCGCTTCTTCCCTGGCCCAATGCCGGCTAAAGTTCTTGATGCTTGCATGATTCATGATACAGATACCTGACCACTTTCGCTTCTTCTGCTTTGTTATATGGCTGGTTGATTACTACGGAGGGGTTGAGAGCACAAACGAAGAATCGAAGTACACCAGCAAGTCAAGACTCTTCAGCTCAACACTTTCATTCCACTCTCTGGATCCAATCAACCTCAACGTCTTTCGTCAATCCGCTCCTCTCATATCGCAGTCAAAAACCAAGCCTAAGAATCATGAAAGTCCTTGTCCCAGTATTCCTTCGGTATTTCATAAGCCCGCAGACATCCATACGTCACGATCTTCTTATCGAAGGCGTCCCGGAGTTGGTCGGTTGCCAGGTGGTTTGGGCCCGGTACGGTCCTGGTATACTGCGTCTGCCTACAGTCCATATTGCTATGTCCAGCATCAGCACATTCTCCACTTCGTCGTTTGCGCGCCCAGAGACACAAGAAGGAACGAAAGAAGGCGAGGGGGAGGAAGAACTAACGTGTAGAAGGTGCACTGGTAGTTGAATGGTCTGGGGATCATGATGAAGCTGACATTACCCGCCACCTTTGGGAAATGCTCCTCGATGCTACCTGTTGTAGAAGAAAAAGACAATCGTCAGCTTGAGCTTCGACCTCGAGAGGGAACAATTCTTACTGCATTTGGCTAGTTGAGGAACCCTGGCTTCGCATGTGCCCGCCGCGTAAGGAACTCCCTTCTCGTAGGGCGGCGCATCGATGTAGACGGCATCGGTGCACATGGTCAGTGGGTTCATTTCCATGCTGTCCTGGTCCTCAAAGTCCTTGATCTTGGGAATAACCTTGGGGCCCTTCTGGCGTTCATAAGGACGTACTTCCCAGGGCCCGTACCAGGCGTTGGCTGCTGACACGAGGAAAAATAGTGTGAAGAGGTAGTTGTATATTTCCATCTTCGGCTTTTTTCTCGACGGTAGGATTGGCGAGTTGTGAGATCTTCCACAGAGGGGGACGTGGCAAAATTATATCCTGCGCGCTGAGAGTCTGCGAAGGTATGTGTGCTATAGTAGTGTTGATACTATAATCTCGTCCGGCAGACATTTCTTACTAGAGAAGACATGGTAAAGAAGTTTGTTGTGCTGAGAAGACGAGTAAGTTTGAATCTGTTTTCCTTTATATCCAAAGAGGTAATGATAGTTTGACTTTATTCCTGTATAACAGCTAAGTTAGCCTCATGGGGTTAAAGGGTTTTACTAATCTGGGGTCTTTAAATGCTATAGCTAGCCACTATTTCTTAAACGAGAAAAGGAGAAGAAAATGACTTCAACAGCTGGGCTGTCAAGATCAAGCCAGGCGAAAGCTTTTTCGTCGCACAAGGTGTGTCGCCTCAGAGTAAGTCACAGTGATAAGATTTCCTTTTCCTTCGCATTGCAGCCCGGATTCCCGTACCTTTTCATTTCAATATGCCCTTTTTTTTTTTGCCTCGATGTATTCTGACATCTTGGGATAAATCTTTAGCGAGCAAGCAGAGCAGGTGAAAGAAGATACCCTTACTGCAAAACAGACAGCCTCCTACCTACAAAACACGAGCCTCAAGACTTGAACCCCATCAAGCATGCGATACATTTCCCACCCAAGCATAAATACCAGCAGATATATGCAAATGAGATCTTGTATTCTGTACCAGAACAAGTAGATTGAATCCGTGAATCTTCTCGGGCGACGAAACATGGCGATGGCGAAGCGCAACCCAATCTCTAAGCAAAGACAACAAGTTACCTCTGCACCACTACCCACCATCCCAACATACCAGAACCCTACTATCCACAAGCGACGCCCATGACCGAAACAGAAAAAAATAAGAGCTTTTAAACTCTCCAGATCCATCGCCGACAGACCCACTCAAGCGACGACACGCAACAAAACCGACTCGAAAATAGCCATCCGCCAGAAGGCAGCCAGCAAAGCTCCCCCAAAGCGAAAAGGAAAAAAGGTCGACCAGATATCCCGGTCGGGGTTTCGTGAAGAAAATCCCGTGCGCTAGCCCTCGACTTCATCTGATATCTCTCCTGACACGAAGAGGAAGCGGAAAAGGGAAAAAAGAGAAATGCTCAAACACGTCGCGCGGAAGAATGAAACCCCACGAGCACCAAACGCGGGCGGAAGAGCCAAGACGTCGATGCTATACAGTACTGCAGGCGAGTCCGAGAGGATGGTGTCTGGGGAAGTGCAATGTACGGTACGTGCGAGGGTCCCTGTACTGCACGAAGATAACCTTCTTTTTAAACTTTCATCGCATCATAACGACATTCATGCCTTTGTCTGCTAAGATCGTCTTACCTTATTCCTTATCCTCCGCACCTATCCTTATCCTTGGTACTTGCGTGTCAAGAGGCGGCTGACTGATGCCATCCAAAGTTTGGGATGCGCTGTTGGTGTGTGCTTGTTTCGAGGGATGTCGTCGTGGTGGTGGCAACGAGGGGAAGTATAAAGCTCGTAAGAGCCTCCTTCCCTCCTCTTCTTCTTCCTCTCCCTCTCTATCCTCTCCTCCCATCCAACCTTGAAGCTCCGAAGAGACAATCCGATCGTTTTGTAATATTGTTTTCCTTTTTGTCGGCTTGGCCTTATTTCTTTCCTCTCTCTTCTTCTCTCTCTCTCTCTCTCTCTCTCGATTCCCTTCCACTCCAACCCAAACCGCAAACATGGGTATATCCTGCACCTCATACCTCTCCCTCTTCATCCTGCTCAGCAGCTTCACGAGCAGTATTCTCGCTCTTCGTAACCCTCCCCCTCCCCATTTATCAACCTCAAACAAAAACACTAACCCACCCAGCCCAAAGATCACCCCCACCACACATATTACTGTCGCGAGACGCCACTCCAACACCACCCGTAACAGTCAACGGCGAAGAAATCACCACCGGCGCTGGTTCAGACATCATCGTCGCCCCGGGAACTACCCTCCAGATCACGGGGTCGGATCTGCCCGTTACTGTTAATGGAGATGAGATTACGGCCGATAGGGGCTCGGATATCATCCTTCCCCAGGGCGTCACGGTCCAGATTACACCGTGAGGAGGCTGGGGGAGGGGTGTTGAGAGGAGAGGAGGAGGAGGGTGAGGGGAGGGGAGGGGAGCTAGAGGGATAGGTGATGAGAGGAGAGGAGCAGGAGGATAAAAGTGGTTAGGATACCTTCTCTTATATATGCGGAATATATTATTTCATTTCATTTCATGACTTAGCATATCTCCTTTTTCTCTTCGTCTCTTTTTCCCCCCCTTTTTTTCTTTCCTTTCTCTTCTGTATAGAGAGCCAGCTGCGATGGATGAGGAGTTTTTTCTTTTTCTTTTTCTTTTTTGGTTTATCCCGTCCGTCTTGGGTGTGCGTACCTGAGTAGGTTTGTTGCGTGAGAGAGAAGTGCTGAGTACTTCAGGCTTGTGTATACCTAAGAAAGTAAGTAAGGAAGCAAGGGAGTGACTCTAGCTTACTTGAATTTCCCTCCTCTTTTTTCTTTTTTTGGTTTCTCTTTTACTTCTCATCATCTTTATGGATTGATCATCGATAACCAAGTATCATTAGTAAGTAATTCACTGGTGATTCAGTCAGCAAGCAGCGGAGCCACTTCTCGAAACCCCCACCCTGTTTTTGGTTCATTGCAAGTTTCCGAGTAGTGAAAAAGTTCCCATGTTGCTCTACTGCCTTTTGAAATCCTCATTTCTCTCCCACCAAGCTTTCAACTCCTCGCACCCTCATCTACGCCCCTCCTTCCCCACCTCCATCCTTCACCCCCATAACACGACGCCTCGCTTTGCGAACCATATAAAACACGAGGAAGGTCCACGCCAGGTAGAGCGGCTGCATGAGGAGACAAGTCAGATAGCCCTTGAAGTAGCGAGGCGCCTCGAGGGTAGCCCAAGTCAAGATGGGGACCCAAGCGCTAAAGGCGGTGCCGGTAGCGAGCATGGCGCTGATGATGAAGGCGCGCTCCTCGGCGTCGCCGGCGCAGATGATGTTGGCCCACGAGTAGATGATGGGCGACAGCGAGACTTCCATGTAGTTCATGGCGACGGCGAACCACTTCCACGCGAAGGCCGACTCGTCGTACAGCACGAAGGGCAGGTTGATGAATAGCCCGGCCAGGCAGACCAAGGACGTGATCCAGATCCGGCCCGTGTCGCCATACCGGTCCGCTGTCCATGAGAAGGCGAGGATGAATATGATGCCGAGACTGGGGCTGATGGCCTGGAGATTCATTAGTTTTTTATCAAGAGGATGGATGGTATGGAGCCGTGATGGCTTACCGTGTAGTTGTTCACTTGCACAACCGTGTATTGCGGATTACTCCTCAACCACAACCCATGCGCGCCCTGACCTAGACTCGAATACCCCAAGATCCACAGGACGTTCCACGGGACGAGGATATAGAAGTGCCAGCGACCCAAGAATCTCTTGACCGAGTGCAATCCGAATGGGAGGCCCTTGGGCTGTTCTCTCCCGCAAGCCTGCATGCGGTCTTTCGCCAGAGCAAATTCCTCCTCGGTAAGAATCCACCGCTTGCCGTCTCTTGGAGTGCCCGGAAATGTTGCGAACCCCCAGAGGGCTACCGGTATCGTTATAATGCCTCCGATCATGTACATCCATCGCCATCCTGCGTGTCCGAGTGCCCCGTCCAGACTTTGGTAGACTCTGGCTGCTAAAAGCCCAGTTGTCATCGTGCCGAGACTGGACGAGACGTAGAAAATGCCTGAACGTCGAACAATCTCGTCTGGGCGGTACCTTCGAATCGTTAGATTCAGATTTCAAAGGAAGGAGGGTTAAAATTACCAGCTACCAAGTACATAATGGATAGAACAGAAGAAGGGTCCTGTGTAATTTAGTCACGAATCCGCTTTGGTTGGACTGGAGCATATACCTTCAAAAAGACCAACCAAAAATCTATATCCTGCAAGCTCCGAAAACGAAGCCGCACGGAATGAAAGGAGTGTGAAAATTGCCCATAAAATCATGGCAGTAGGAATGACACGATTTGCAGGCAGCTTTGTGACCAGTAACGTCGCTGGGATCATGGAACTGGCGACGATGAGCTGAAGTTCAATACCAGACCATGAAAACCTACACAGCATATCCGACCGTAAAGATTGTGTTGAGCTGAACCAGTTCGTTTCCAAAAAGCGAGAGATCTGTTAATTGTTAGTTATTACTCATTGTCTCCTTCGACTATTACATCAGTATACCTTCTCTCATGCCACTGATATAAGCATTTGCAAGGATTCCTCGATCAATATACAACACCTGATTTACATCAGCTTTGGGATGATATTTAATCGGTCTTGACATACCCAGAAACCAATGCAAGCATAAGTGAGGATATAAAAGTCAAGCTTCAAAATCAAGCGACGTTCCACGGGTCCATCATTCGGGTCGAACCAGTGAAACAGGCCTCCCCGAGTCGCAGCCACATTTCTGTTAGCTTTCTCCCGACCAGGAAAATCAGAATCCGATTTATTATCCTGGCTGGTCAGGACAACTGATTTTTCGACTTTGGTGTCCTGCAAGATCGATGGTTCCGACATTCTCTGCAATTGGAAGTAAAGAGGTGCGTCGCTTGTGGGAGCGATGTTCCATGGTTATACGAAGTGTGCGAGGCGTAGAATTACGTCTTATGGAACTGAAATCACGTATGAACCCCATCCAAATATGGAGTTTTGTTATCGAAGCGATCAGCTTGGTGCACTCATATATCCCACTCTATCATTGCCATTGCAAGGGGTTTAAATGCATCATCGTTCTGGGCGCGATGAATCCAGGTATCATTCCGATATCGCCAAAAATGATCCTGATGCTCTCTCAAGTCCGTTTAGAGATTAGTTCATGTCGGAAATTAGATCGACATGTTTACCTCGGAAATCTTTGTCGAGTTTTAACGATTGCCAGTATATAATCTCAAATCGAGCAAGAATTGTAGCACATAGCTTTGAACATGTCGATCCCAAATGCGCCCACCAAGAAATATTTTCCAGAGAACAAGCCATTTGATGATTCAAGGCCATTGAAGGTATGTCCACGTACCAAATCAATTTCTTTGTGCTTAGAAATTCTAGGCCATTATTCTCGGGGCTGGTATTGCCGGTATAGCATGTGCTGCTCTGCTACCAAATAAAGTCCGAAATCTCTCATACACTGTTTATGAGAAGAACGATAGAGTTGTGAGTTGATTCAAAGCAAAAAAAATAAAACCAACACTAAGTTTTAAGGGGGGGACTTGGGCCGAGAACGTGTATCCTGGTGTTCGTTGTGATGTTCCATCTCATGTATACCGTAAGAGAGTCGAAATGAGATCAGCGTCAGATGATAACCGTACACAGAATTATCATTTGCGCCGAACCTGGTCTGGTCAGAGTACTACCCCAAGGGAGCTGAGATTCAAAACTACTACGAAAAAGTCGTTCGAGATTTTGGTATTCAAGAAAACTTACACTTGGGACACGAAATAATCCATGCTTCATGGTCAACAACAGAAGCTTTGTGGAAAGTCCGAATCAAGATCTTGCTGACAGGAGACATAATTGAAGATAGTGCCAACTTCTTGATCTCTTGTCAAGGACGATTGAACAAGTGGACTTACCCAGATATTCCTGGCCTTCAGACTAAGTTCAAAGGAGAGCTGTTTCATACGAGCAAATTTGATACCAAATTCGACCCAAAAGGAAAGCGAATTGCTATCATTGGTAACGGAGCTAGCGGACAACAATTATTACCAAACATACTCGACCATGTTACCCATATTGATCATTATACTCGATCAAGGCAATGGATGACGCCAGCTTTTCGGGGAAATCTTCTTGTAACTGAGCCTGACCGTCCTGGCGGGCCAGTCTACACAGAAGAGCAAAAAGCAAGATGGAAGCAAGAGCCTTCCTTGTATCTGGAATACCGACGAGGCTTGGAAAAATCGTTTCACGGAGGTTTTCCGGGTGGCATCAAAGGCAGCGCAGAGAATGAAGCCTTTCGGCAAGTTTGTAGGGAAAACATGCTCAAAGGATTAGATGGTGACATGGAATGGTTAGAGAAACTCCTTCCTGATTATGCACCAGGATGTAAACGTCCGACAACAGCTCCCGGTTACCTTCGGGCGATTCGTGATCCGAAAGTCTCCTTCATAACAGAGTCTATATCGGAGGCAACAGCGACCGGCTTAGTGACTATTGATGGTGAACATCGAGCGGTGGATGTTATCATAGCAGCGACAGGCCATGCCGATGGATTCTTACCACGTCAGCCTACAATCGGCCTGAAAGGTATTGATCTAAGTCAGCACTGGTCAGTAGATGGTCCTATTGGATACCCCGAGACTTACTTTGGAATCATGGCTCCTGGATTTCCAAACTTTTTCTTCGTGCTCCAGGTTAGTGCCACAAACTGAAATCCTTGAGATTTTTCTAACTGTAACTTTGACAGGCCCAAGGAAATGGTGGTGGAGGCTCTGTTCCATGGCAATGCGAAATATCTGCTACATATATTGCCAAAGCCATCAGGAAGATACAGAGCCAGAGCTACTCGGCTTTGCACCCTTCTGAAGAAGCCACAGCTGAATTCAACGAAATCGTTGAAGGCTATTTCGACGACAAAGTAACTGGTGATAGTTGCTCAAGTTGGTTCAAAACAGGAAAAGGGAAGACGCGGGTATTGCTGGCATGGCCTGGTTCAGGGCATCACCGATTTAGCACATGTCGTGATCCCCGTTGGGAAGATTTCATCTTTGATCGATATCCTAATGCTTCTCGCAATCGGTACGAATACTTTGGTAATGGGTTCACAGAGAGAGAGCGACTCAATGCCACCGAGGACGTGACCGGGTATCTCCATGAAGTTGGTGATATCGATCTGGCCACCATACATGAGGCGTGGAATATATGAAGTAGTAATCGCATATAATATCATGATTCGGTAATCCCCACGATGAAGCTGGGAGTAACCTGCCAGTGGATTTCTAGAATGGTGATGACTGGCTGAACTGGTCAACGACTGGCAGCTGACTGGTTCGTGGATGCGACGTGCAACAAAATGGTATGTATTACCAACCAAACTGCCGACAGACATGCAACAAAGATGGGAGTAAACTGCCGGCCGAAAATGTTTGGACCACCTGGAAAAACGACATGTGCGACAAACAGTAGATGGTACGGATATCAAATTGCCGACCGAGATATTCAGGACACTTGACCAGACTGCACGAGATCGTGAATCGGCCGGGAGTTGCGATTGTTGGTTGATGTTCTTTGTAGCAGAGGTCCGAAATGTTGTAAAGCTACCAAAGGGAGTCTAGCGCTAAAGCCACGTGATGAACTATCCCGCTCAGATAGTGAGATGTTTCCCTCCTTATAATACCTTCACGATTAAAGAAAAAGCCGAATGTCTAGCCCAAAACATCTTGCAGAGCATGGGTGTAAACAGTGTGAGTATGTCCGAGGACTACCATGCGCTACATGTGAGTGACTTTCAGTGCACGTGGATGGATACGGTCTCGTGACTTGGCGATGCTTTATCTAACAGACAACCAGGACAACTAGACCTATTGGTACACGGAAAAAAGGAGAATTCCATTCACTAATTTATATGGAGGTTTCTGTCTGACTTTGATCTACATATTCTTTCTCCACAATGCCTCGTGCAGAACTGGACCACCCTCGACAGGAGAATAACCTCATCATGGAAGACACAGGTATGTACAGAACTTTCAAGCACAAAGTAAGGACCTACTAACCTTCTTCTATCAGAACTCTATCACGAAAAACATTCCTCTCACCTCCAACCTCTCAGCTTCACGACCAAGGCAGTTATTACTCAACTTCGTACTGGTTCGTTTGCTATCCATTTGGACGACTTGAACCTGCTAGACATGTTTCCCAACGCAAAGGTTGCCTGTAGCGTTCGGGCTGATATATTGGCCAATCTTCGTGGAGGAAGTTACATCCAAGTCATAGTTCCTGTAAAAATCCCAGCGAATCCAGTGCCATCTCGGGAAGCTTTCCTCGAGGCCTTGGCTAAATTCGACTTTGCGCCTGCTATGAACGTGCCGGAACTCTCTAAATTCCGACAGATGCTGAATACCTTTAGTTCCAAAGGTGACTCCTACATCCCTCTAGGATCGCTTAATGACAAGCAATGCTTCTTGTTTGTGGATCCTATCCTTCAGGATAACTCGCTAAACTCTACTGTTCACGTCCGTGGCGGCTTCAACTTTCTCCGCAAAGTCACACTCGAGAAAGACGACAAAGGCCATAACCAATTGAATGGTTTGGTGATTGGGAGACTATACTTTGAGGAAACTGTCACGCTTTGGGTGGTTATACTAGTTGAGATCCCCGACAAAGGAAAGGAGCTTTATGCACTTCGGGCATCCGGAATTGATGAAGCCGACACACGTCTTTTCGAAGATAGCGACTTGGAAGATGAGGATCCAAAGTACAGCGAGGTCGATGTTTTATCTTCCATTCATTCTCCTGTGGTATCGTTAGGTGGTCTTGGCATCTTAGCTAGAGATTCGACTAAGGTAGCACGTCCGCTTCCTATCGAACCTTTGCGCGAAGTAGTGGCATGGTCAACTTTCAAGATTTCCGTCCCTACTTGATTTGTTCCTTTCTCTTTCGGCATTGAAGCATCAGGCAGATATTGGCATAGATATGCGGAGTCAAACCAGGGAATTGGAGTTTGGCATCGTAAGAGACTCTACAGGTGTGGGGAACAAGAAGCTTGCCTTTGTGCATGAAGGGAATATGGTACACTCTATAGCCAATGAGACAAGAGATTGAATTATTTCCCCCAGACAATTCTTCAGCTTGTGATTTCGCCTCTGCGCGTGCTCCCTATAAGAAATCAATTAGCGAAATTGTTCACGATAAGATGTGATGCTCTAAATGGCAGACCCAAAAAGAAGAACTAATTGTATGCTAGTATAAAACAGCAAGCGTAAAGTTTTTACTGGACAGTTGCTTAGAATCTTAAGATCCCCCATTCTAACGGAAGTAGTAACCGGTTGCGCAATTGTGTGACATATTACGTGATTCATCTCCTCACAACACTCTCCAGCTATATTTTATAGCTCTGACGGGGCTCCTCTCCACTCTTGGGCTACACATGCAACCAAATCACGTCAAAGTGCCTAGCCTTGTATTCTGAATCTGATATTCCGACCTCGCAGGACGGCAATTTGCAAGAAATCGAGATCAGATTGGAAATGTATTGCAATTCCTCCCACTCCTCACTCAATCATTTTGTCAGCCAAGCATGAAGACAGCTGCCAAGTGATGATATTGGTAAAGCACGTTATTGAATTCACTATGACGCCAGAGATAAGGGCTTCTTTGTGGATGTAGATGCATAAGTTGTAATGGGGATAAGGTTAACCGCTTAAGAGTGATCCTACTTTTCATTTTGAACCTCTTTACCTATTAACATTCCAACCAAGTGATGAAGTAAAACTATATTTCTTCTTTAAAATGTCTTCTGCCAATGATAATCATGCTCCGGAAACAGGAGTCCAAGAACAAAATCCCAGCGGTGCGGGGAAATATGGGTTCGATATTAACGGCAAGAAGAAACGCATTCTTCTCAATGCTTTTGACATGAATGGCGTGGGACATATAAGGTACGAAGCCCATTCCAGCAGTAAACCCCAAGCTAACAATTCCCAGTCCAGGACAATGGCAGAATCCTGTAGACAATTCAGCCAAGAAGAACCGTCTCGGATACTGGCTTAATCTAGCTAAACTTCTCGACAGAGGGAAGTTCAATGCTCTTTTTCTAGGTATGTCAGATGATGAGAGTTAATAAAACAAAATTTAACGCGCTTAGCTGATAATTTTGGCTCACATGATATTTACGGGGGGAGTCATGCTCCAGCAATACGAGCAGCAACGCAATGGCCCCTATATGACCCCTTCGTGGTAAGTGAACTTATCCCATAGGACCACATGAAATGGGATAATTAGTTTTCTGACTGTCTCAAGATCGTTTCTGCTATGGCAGCCGTGACGAAAAGTTTGGCTTTTGGTATTACATCGTGTACGACTTTCGAGCCGCCATTTTTGCTCGCCAAAAGGTTCTCGACCCTGGATCATATTACAGAAGGGAGAATCGCATGGGTACGTATTCTCCGAGTTTAATTATTGATTAACAAGAATCAATGCTGATCACTTTTTTCTCGTAAAGAATGTCGTCACATCCTGGTCCGATAATGCTGCCCGTGCTTTGGGGTTGGAAAAGTTGCCAGAGCACGATACCAGATATGAAATAGCCGACGAGTATCTCTCGTTGATGTACAAGTACGCGACGAGAAAAAAGCCTGTAACCCTGTAATTCTGATGGCTAACGATGTAGATTATGGGAAGGTTCATGGGCAGATAACGCAGTTGTTGCCGATTCTCTCAACCACACATACACTGATCCATCTAAAGTGCGCAAAATTGAACACCACGGGAAATATTTTAACAGTGCGAGCGCTCACCAAGTCGATCCAAGTCCTCAACGGACCCCTGTCATATTCCAAGCTGGCATGTCACCGTACGTATTTTAATCATCCAACAATGGTGAATCTGACATGAATCCAGAGCCGGCGCAGCATTTGCAGCCAAACACGCCGAATGTATATTCATTGGCGGTCGCAGCCCAGCATACGTAGAAGAGAAGATCTCCAACACTCGAGCCTTAGCAGCAGCCGAGGGACGAGACCCGACCGAGCTCAAGTTCTTTATTCAATTCACACCCATTCTCGCAGCAACAGACGAGGAGGCCAAAGCCAAACTTGCCGAGTACAGAAAGTACTCGATTCCGGAAGGAGGACTCGCACTTTTCGGCGGCGTTTCAGGAATCGATGTAAGTGAATTCCCAATAGACGAAGAGTTTCCCACGGATCCTGCACATCCGCTTTTGGCACGGCTGGGGAAAGGACAGCGAGAGAGACTCCTGAATAAACCAGACGGCTATGATACCTGGACTCCTCGTGCTCTGTCGGAATTCCTTGCTATTGGTGGTAGCGGAGTGTTCTCTGTCGGCAGTGCCAAGACGGTGGCAGATGAAATGGAGCGGTGGATTCTGGAAGGAGATATTGACGGCTTCAATCTCGGACATGTGGTTGTACCACAAGCATGGGAAGATGTCGTGGAGTTCCTGATTCCCGAGCTCGAGACGAGAGGCTGGCTAGGATCTGGCGATTATCCAGCCCCTGGAGGAACGGCTAGAGAGAACTTGTACGCCACGCCTGGGAATTCGAAACTGCGAGCTACACATCCGGGAAATCGTTACAAGTTCGACGTGTACCCGGACGAAAAGCCGATCGATAAGGCTGATTTTGTAGGTATTAGATAGGTAGGAATCCAGTGACGTCGTGCTTCAAATGGATATGGTCAGGAACTTGTTTCTGCTTCGTCTAAAAAGACGACGTATTCATAGACATGCAAATCAGAACAAAAGCAATTCCAACAACACCGTCCACCCCCAAGTATTCAACAATGTAATCTCGTCGACCCCTCATCTCTCTGTTCTTCTCCTCACATGGCGTCTCAAACCTCCAACATCTCGCTATATCAAGAGCCGTTAATAACGCCTCTTGCACTTGGCCTTGGATCTAGCCCATCCAGTTTTAGACATACGAGGGTATCTTGAGCGATAGCGAATACGACAAACCGACAAACCGAGTCATCACTTACTCGACTGGGTATCTGTTCATTTTATTAACAATGGAAGCAAAAGACAAAAGAAAAATCCCACATGCTGCTTGTTGGATTCATGGCCTGCAGAGGCTAGGGTATAAGCTGATACAGCGTACCATCACACATCTCTTGGAGAAATATGGGGACCAGCCATACCATCACTTACCGAGTTACTGTTGTTGCCGAGGCAAATACTACTCATGTTTCATACTTGCCAACATAATCTACACATGACTCGAAGGGAGCTAAACTCCACAAGTCCCTTTCAGTTGCTTTGAACAGCTCGATTTTCAACAGATTTCCATACCTTTGTTTACAGTTTGCGAGAAAGGCTAAGTTGTACAAGCCTTTTTAGCTCCGAGGCTTATCAGCAAAATTGCATGGCAAGTCATTTCCCCGCAACCGGGTCCACATTTGGCGACGAGAAACAGGTTGATGTGCAAGGATGGCGTCCAACTCCTGCTCGATAATTGGTCTTCGTCTTCCTAGCTCTTATCATTTCGGTGAAGCAGCTGGCGATTCTGCTTCATATCCAACCACAGTCACTGCTACTGCCATGAAATTGCCCGTGATCAACCCCCTTTGTTCTGATCCGGGGTCGCTTGTGGGGAAAATGATACCCCGACTTTTCCTGTCGGTGGGGATCATACCGAGAGCACGACTTCGTACGTATCTTAATCACTATGTATATGAATCACGTATGCCCTATGTAAGGGCATCTGCAATTTCTCTGTTTTTAGTGAGAACTCGATAACGTAGCCTAACTTTCACGCATTTGATTATCGTGATAATGGCTTTCTCCAGGTCGAACAAGATTGTTTCCGACAATGTCGTCACTTCGGCGCATAACATGACCTTGCGTCAATCAATCCTACCATGTTTACTTGGTTCGTAGACAGTGAGGCCCTCGACTGAATTTCCACTCAGCTAACCTCGCTAGTTACTTCGCTCTTCTTTCTCTGGGGATTCGGTATGTGTGATTGATGGAGATAGCATTCTGGAAACCATGTGCTAATCTGCAATTAGCATACGGCCTTCTGGACGTGCTCAACTCCCATTTCCAAAAACTCCTCAACATTAATTCCTCGCGCGCATCCGGCCTTGCAGCTTCTTACTTCGGCGCTTACTTCCTATGTCCTTTGACTATCTCTGGTTGGATTCTCAGACGATATGGGTTCAGGGTTACGTTTATAAGTGGACTTTCTGTGCTTTGTGTCGGTTGTCTTCTTTTCTGGCCATCGTAAGTCAGCAATCACCTCATAAATGTTCAAAGGAGTACCTGGCGCCCAATGACAGCTACTTCCATACTGATTGCGAGTTTAACAATACTAATTACAAGTGTATAGTGGCGTCAAAGCATCCTTCGGAGGATTCTGCGGCTCGATGTTTGTGGTCGGTGCTGGATTAAGTACTCTTGAGACGGCTGCTGATCCGTAAGATTCCAATATTGTTTCACCGTTAAACAACTAATAATTTATATCAGATTCTTGGCCATCTGCGGTCCTCCTAGATACTCCGAAATCCGACTCAATCTTGCGCAAGCTTGTCAAGGCGTGGGATCTGTATGTATTTACAACCATCATCCTGTTCAGTACAACTGTACTGATTCCCTTCCAGCTTGTTGCCCCTTTATTGGCCTCTTATGTCTTCTTCAAGGATCTGGAAGATACCTCATCTAGCTTGAAAGCTGTGCAATGGGTATACCTTGGTGTAGCTTGCTTTGTTGCAGTTCTGGCCGTCGTCTTCTGGTTCGTGCCGATGCCTGAAGTGACTGATGCCGACATGGGACTACAAGAATCCGAAATTGGTGAAATCGACCCCGGACCATTGCGAAAGCAGTACAACCTGTTTCTCGGAGTCATTTCTCAATTCTGCTACGTAGGAGCCCAAGTCGCACTAGCAGGAAACTTCATCCCTTACTGTACAGAATCTGGCAAGAGTTCGGCATACGCTACGAAACTCCTGTCGGCTGCCCAAGGAATCTATGCTGGCATGAGATTTATCAGCAGCTTCTTGATGATGTCTCCTCATATCAAGCCTCGATTTATCATGCTCACGTATCTCGCTTTATGCTTCATCCTTGGTATAGTAGCGATGAAGACAACTGGAAGCGGTGGTATCGCAGTGGCAATGCTCATCTTCGCATTTGAGTCTGCTTGTTTTGCCACGATTTTCAGTACTGCCCTTCGAGGTCTCGGAAGACACACCAAACGTGGAGGAAGTTTTCTTGTCGCTGCTATTTCCGGAGGATCTGTCTTTCCAGCGATCATGGGTGCTGTCATTGTCAAGAGAGACGTTCACTTCTCTATGATTGTACCTGCTATTGGCTATCTCAGTAAGTTCTCGGTGCATTTGGAATCATTGAATATAAGCTTACTCTATAAACAGTTGCCCTCAGCTTCCCCATTTATGTCAACATATTCAATAGAGCGAGCATCGATCTCCATCGTGCAACCGATCATGGCATTGCTGCACCAACTGAGAAGCAAATGGAGTTGGAGCATCAGGGCACCAATGACAAAAGCAACGATGTGAGAACCATAGAGGACGCCAATTAAGTTGAGCGATTCGAAGTGATTTGACTGCCTATCTGACTCGACTACTTTCTAATTTTTTGTACATACCTCTCTGTGTCACAAGCGCGCGGAATCACACACTGTTTCACAAATCTCGTCTTTTTCTGCTTTGACAGGTTTACGTGCATACATACCTGTGAAGATCAAATTCTCATTCTGAACACCGGCTATCTTTTTGTCTGATTGCACTCGCTGATCCGGCAGTTGTCTAGTGTCAAATCAGAATGTTTTGCGGCGCAACGCGGCTTTGGTACCAGAATTGGTTTGTTGAGAACGTGCCCCTATATCCCATCTACGCATTTGAGGGCCATGTACGACTTTTCGTGCTGAACTATCGAATGGATCATTAGATGTTCCCAATCTCCGTCTCAACAAGACAAAGTGCACGAACCTTCAGGTTATTTGATTCTGACAAGGTCTATCCAGATTGTACTGTCTTTACATGGGAATCATCTCTCCACGTTCTAATGCCTTGACTCAATGATCCAAATCGGAAATTTTGATTGGCAGAAGGCTTGGTCTAGAGCCAAGGAAAGACACGCAAGTCATGGTTGAGGCTCAAACTCCAGCCACCTACTCATCCGGGGCGGGAGGCCAAACCTTCAAGCTTTGAGCCAAAGAGTCTTTAACAGATGCTAAAACACTTGAAGCATTCCACATCCCTGCCACCTCCAGAGAAAGTGAGATTTGATCCACAGCGAGAGGAACTAATAGCCGAGAGAGGCGTAGCTCATTGCCTGGGGAAGGAGATAGGGCTGAAAGGGGACATGAATTACCCGCTTGAGTCAGATAACTGGTATTTCCAAGGTTCGAAATGGTTTGACAGTCTACCTGATCTTCAGAGAGTTCACAATGCTTTCGAGTCTCGACGACGAGGACGAGGCACAGAATTCGAGTCGATTGCGAAACGTCGCTTCATTTATTGGTGGAGTCTCCCCACAAGCACTTGACCATTGGCAGAGTCAGTCCACCTCGCTAAACAACAATTGCCGCTCTCGCTACCAGAACCCCGAACACCAAATGTTTGGGAGCTCGATTGTCGCCAATCACCATGCCAGCTCATGTGGCACGTTTCGAGAAGATCAGAGCAGAGAAAGCGGCTGCTCGAGGGGAAAAGGGAGAAAAGTCGTCAGCGAAACCACCGCAACTCGCTTGTTCCTGCCCCCTGAACCTGACCGGCCACATTCGGGCCCTGCTGTGGTCTGGTCTCCTCTCGCCTCTACGGGAAATCTCGCGTCCACAAGGCTAGTGTAGACGATACCTGAGAGCCGTCGGAGGTTTATGCCTGCTCGTGTGGAGAATCCTGACGATCTTACGTGGCTATCAGGTATGAAGATTGAAGATGAGGCAACTGGGTCTCTCCTTCGCCTGTTTGCTCCTAGTGCCGACCCTCTCGACCTATCACCAGCCTCGTAGTAGCGGTTTGCGCGAGATATTCTGTTGATGCTCGCTTGAATGGTGACATGTTCGTTCCATAGAGCAGCTTCCTGTGACAGGTCTTGGCGATCAGGCTGCGTGGTGAGAATGCATTGTTTCTACAGTATTCTATTGTTAGCCCTAGTTGCCGTTGCGGGAGACGGAGACAGAAACTTGGTTGGGGTGCAGTGGAGAAAGACTGGACGAAGAGTTCTTGGACTTTATCCTCACTCGACTCATGCTATATAAGAGGTAGGTTCCGCAGTCTTGGGGAAAGCATCTGGACATCATCTCATCATCTTCACTACATTCTTGTATACTCATCCTTTTTTCAACATCTCGGCCGGCCCGTTTTATCTTCTCACTCCCAATCCATTTTTATCACTTTCGACTTCTTTCACCCTTCGATCACCCCTTCAACACCACTACCGCCAACATGCAACTCACCAACCTCTTCTTCACCCTTCTCCTCTCCACCGCCGTCGTGGCAAAGGGAGGAAACAACAACGGCACCAAGGAGGTCAACGACAAGTCCATCTGCAAGCAATATGCCAAGCTCACCAAGATTGTCGACAAAGCTTCCAACACCACCAAGCTGGAGAGCAAGACCAACAACAATGCCACCAAGATTGCCGAGATCCAGGCCAAGGCATCTGCTGCATCAGTCAAGCTCACTGAGATGTCGACCAACGCCACTCTCGTCTCCACTTGTGCTGTGATCCAGTCTGCTGAGGATACCAAGGACGACTGCGAGAAGATGCAGAAGCTCCAGAAGTCCATCGATCTCGTCAACAACTCCACCAAGCTCGAGGCTAAGGCCAAGGGTAACGAGACCAAGATCGCCAAGTTCCAGGAGAAGGCTACTGAGGCTACTGCCAAGCTCGCTGAGATGTCCAGCAACACCACTCTTGTCGATGCCTGCTCTACCATCGCTGCTGAGAAGGCTGCCAAGAAGCGTAAGTTCTTCCCTCAGATCCCCATCTTCAGAATCAGATCACTAATCCTCCATTATAGAAGCCAAGGAAGCCTCTTCAACCGCTACCGGCACCGCAGCTGCCGCTTCATCAACTTCATCCTCTACCAGCGCTGCTTCCATCCTCGATGCCAGCACTGGCGGATTCCTGTCTCTGATCGTCATGGTCGCAGCCGGTGTGTTGATGTTGTAAATGGTATAACAAGTTTTTGGGTGGGGGGTAATAGATGGAGTGTGCAAGGGATGGCCAAACAAAAGATATCACGGAGTGTGGATAGCGTATGGGAAATGAGGGATGGATTGGGAGCGAGATGACCTTATGATTTTTTTTTGATCAGCGATGGAAGAGGATGGCTAGTAATAGTTCTCCTAATACCACATTCGCTTCCTTCTGTCGCGCATGTTAATCGTTCATCTGTCTGCTTGTTTTGTGCGATTGTGAATTTTTATTTTTTCTTGACGCGTTAGACAATATTTCAGATAATCGAATTGAGGTTCAAACTACAGAATCCAGTGTATCTTAAAATAGGAGCTATGATCTATTCGGGTCGTTCCGTGATTTACAAGTCGATCAATCCATCCAAAAACTCCCTCGCTTACCATAAATCACCTCAAACACTACCGTTTTGTTGACGAAAGAAATAAGGAGCCAGCATTTGCGGGCCATAATATGGTTTTCAAAATCAAGTCCTTCATCAAGTATTTACTCTTGTTTCAGTACGACTTACAAAGTGGAAATAAAAGCAAACTGGAACAAAAGTCAAACCTGGGAGGCCGAGGACCTTCAGTCTGTCCATCTGTACGTGTTGTCCTTTACCAACCTTCAGGTCTGTTTATTCAAAGTCTAGAGAGCCAAAATAAGCTTATTGAAATGGTCTATTAGATTAAGAGCTAGGAGTGGTATAGTTAAGGAGGGAGAAGAAATGTTTTTCACAATTAGCGTACGACAATAACCTCGGTTCTTCGACGAACTCTATGAAACTAATGAATCACTTTTGATTCCTCTTGAGAGGATTTACCATTCTAACAAACGAGCCTACAGCGGACGAAGAAGCTCAAGTATAACATTCCGTTAAGTACAGGGAAAATAACTTATACTAGAAATATAAATTCGGAACCGTTGAGAAAATCCGAAAACTTTCTTCAAGATCTTTCACGACCACTCTTTTTTTCGATGCAGGATCTGCAAAGTGTATTACCGGTCTAAAAGAGCTACTGAAATCCTTTTTAATAAAACCCAGCCTATATATACTTGCTAGCAGAGTAAAAACCTTCAATAACTGAACCTTATTTCCATTGCCCGAAAATATACCCCAGGGAAAAGCGAGAAAGGAATGATTTCTGGTTGTTTCTAAGTATTAAGCTAGCTAAGACTTCTTATACAGGCTTGTGCGTAGTTCCAGATAATCTCCTTCTTGCAAAACGACAAATAACATCGATCAAAAACCAAACTCTTTGAGCCTCTAAGAATCTCTCAGTGAAATTGCAAATGAAGATACAAGCCATCAACCCCAACCCCATCGCTTGATTAAATCTTATCCATACCTGACTACCTTTCAATCCTGTCTCGCTACCGGCCTACAACTATAAAACAACCAGGTCGAAATTTGAGAACTTCGACAAGCTTGCATCAACATGGCAGAGAAAGACTAACATCTACCCTTGCTGCTTATGGAGTATGCCGGTGTCGATTGAAGAATCAGTTGAACGATGGGACTAAGGATCAATCTGACATGGGGGTTCTTGATAAACTAAAATATATGCCGTCATATTTGCTGTGCTGCTGTCATTTAGTGTTCTGTTGCCATTCAGATAGAAGATGGGATTAGGTAGAGCCGCAGTGGCAACCAGCGTCCAATATTGGTTATCATTGTCAGCTTGGAGGTCTTCTCTACCAGCTGATAATTCCATTTCGTGAGCAATTTTGGAATCTTCAGCAGCCTGCTTTTAGTTCTCCATCATATGTCGTTAATTATCAAACTGACCACCATAAAGTTCAACAAGTAAGTAAACATCACATAAATCACCAAATACACGTGTCGGCAAAAATTGGTAACGGCCGTGGTTGATTATTATTATTTAAGGAGATGACCTTGATTAATAAGCTCTCACCAACAGCGTTAATGCATGTTGAGTTATAGCAATGGGAAGTCTGGAATCGTATAGATTAGGGGCATGTCGCTGTGGAACCCAGGGTATTACCATGCCGCATCAAAGAAAGAACCAGAAACAGGAATGACAGCTTACAAGCTCACGGTAGTGTTATCGTGCTGCCGTCATTTAGTATGCTGTTGTCAGTTCCCACCATCGTCGAAAATCTATTATTCTGCACAAGGTATTTTCCGTGAATGCTCAATCGTTGGCATATTTCCGGATGGCCTGTGGGATTGCTAATGACAGCAGTCTTGGCTGTCATCCTTCAACTCGTTTTCTCAGCTCTGGATCTGGATCGTATACTGAATCGGCAACCATCCTTCATTGTGGCCTGCTATTTATACAGGACAGACATGTATGTCAACAATCACAAATCTGCGGATATGGTGTGTGCCTCCAAAATATGAAAAATATCCTTGCGGTTCTCTAGCATTCTAAATTACTGCTGCGAGGTAAGAGGAGTTCTTCTGTCTAGCTCAAGATCCAAATCCATCCACATAGAATTGAAAATGATCTTTCTGGCCAGTTCATCATTCAGAATCATCGAGAAAGCGTTGAACATTCTACACGGATGTTTGTAAGATAACACGCTATATGCCAGCATTCTTACTGTTCCGCTCTAGTGAATGCGCATACGTCGAGTATCCATGCTGAACATGCTATCATTAATACGTGTTCCATGCGATATACTTTGCTGTCTAGAGTAAAGAAGAGATTGACTTTATGTCATCAATACCCTCAAACATTTTACCTTGCGCCCTTAATTCCATACTTCATTGCAAAGAGATCAATTTCAAAGATGAACCTTTCATAAGAGGGATAGCCAATGATGAACTGATGCTTTTATAGGAAATCTGATTTGAGTAGTGGCCAGAAGAGAAGGAGGTCCCTTTTCATCTCAAGAGTGGGAAATGAGTTGAGATTTGAGATGATTGTGGTGGTATTTGTCAACCAGGAACAGGCCGGCCGGAGTCGGAACAGGGTAGAAACATCAAAAAGAAGCATATTTGTAGGAGTTCATAACCCTAAATTTGGTGTTATCAAGTTTCAAGGCGTTAGAGAATCTGATACTGTGTTGTTTGCAATTTTGAAATGTGGCTGGGATTTTCTTTCCTTTTCTTTTGTTCAAGGGAATAAACCCAGACGAGACGTGAATACAAGCATAACTTTAAGCCTCCAGTACAATTTTTCTTCTGTTTTTCTTTAACGCCCTTCAACAATTAAGGGATCATCTAAGGGAGCAACAAAATGCAACATTCAAGCACATTTTGCACAGCAGAAAAACGAAGACGGAGGAAATGTGTCAAGCAAAGATAATAGAAAAACTCCTATTTCCACAAGGTCCGGGTCTAAAAATGGGGTATATAAATAACATAGATACTTCAAGTATCAGAAGAGAAGAAGAAAGTAAAAAAAGTAGGGAAAAAAGACCAGCTCTCCAAAAATAAAAACGCCTCGCCTGTCATAAACATCGTAAAATTCGTGAAACTTTCTTTTAGCCATAAGCGAGTGTCGTGCGACTCGTCCCTCGTCTTTCTACCTCCGGGGCTCGAATCCATGTTCTACATGTATGTATGTACTCCATTTTAATACCTGTGCTTGCACAGTAATGAGTGTTTCCTCCTCTGAGACCATGATCTTGGTGGTGATCCATTAGACGCATTTGGCTTCGTCCCTGTATGGCGTTGACACCAGATCGCTTGCCATTCTTGGCCCGAATCGACTCGCGTCATTTTTGTGTAGTTATGCCACCTTTCCTGGATAAAGGTCCTGCGTCTGATCATCTTTTGTTCTTCGATAGTGTGCGATGAAGAATGAAATAGTCGTTTGCTGCTTTATGATTCGCGTCACCAGGAGGAAATGGGTTCGCACCCAGCGGCGGAGAGAGTGGTGCCTGAACAGGCTCTCGACTTGAGGTTCCCGTATCAAAAGCCCTATCAGCACTCTGCAAAACCAAAGCCTCTTGTGAAACATTGGCTGAAGGAAGTGCTGGGCTTTTCGAGCGAGGAGAGAACATTGCAGGTAAGCTTAGTGATAATGCGCTGGACGAGCGACGTGGTAAGGTTTGAGTCTCGGGGGTAGGTAGACGACTAGGAGCAGGTAGTGGAGGCATGGCGGGTATATTTTCATCAGAGATCTCTGTTCTTGTTCCGTTCGATGCTGAGGAGTATGGTCGACCAAATGTGTTCGGTGAGCGTGGGACCACATTACCGTTGGCATCTCGAGCCCATGCAGCCATCCGGACGCTACCATCCACTGAAACACTAATCAACGACTCTCGAATCGTTGGTAAGTACTCGGTTCTTTCTTCGAATTCCTCCTCGGCTACGGAATAGTTGTCTTTCACTGAAGAACCGTCCTTCTGTGGCACGATAGGGCGATGATCAGGTGTATCGATTCTTGTAGAGTTTACAGAAATGCGACGTTGAATCTCGATCCTTGTCATAACACCGAAATCAGGTTCCGGCAGGACGTAGTTTGTTTGGTGTTCAGGGAACTTTTGGTCTCTTGGCGAAATATCCGGAGGTGCTTGAGAATGAGCTTGACGAGCTCGTTTGCGAAGTAAAAGCATTATCAAACAGACCAGCAAAAGAGACACACTCGAAATAACGACGGCGATAACTGCACGGGATACTGAGTTGAGACCCCCGTTGTTCTCTGAGCCCTTCTGAACCAAGGCAGGAGTTGATTGCTCAGTCTCTCGTGACTCCGTTGGCGATGGCGTGGATGTTGATGCTGGACTTATGTTGCCACTCGTAGACCCGGCTTGAGAAGATGTTTGTAAAGTGGAAGATTGACGAGTTGTTAACTGAGAGAACTGCGTAGAACTAGTCTCTGCTAGTACATTGGTGGTACTCTGAGTTGCTAGTGGCACAAGTGTACTCCTGGTGAAAGTTGTTGATGCGGAAACCTCAACGATGCTACACAACTTCTCGAATGTGACCCACGTAACTTGAGGTCAAGTTAGAGATGAACTACACAAGGCGAAGATCTGCTTACCCTGCGCATTCGGAAGACCACAGGAGTTCATGATGCATGTAGCAGCACCGGTAAGACCTCCAAGAACCCCAACAACCGTCAACTCATTCCTACACTGGCAAACATAATCTTCTTCGTCGCAGCCAGATGCCTCGATGCCATCTTCCATACAGCTCGATGCACAATCCGGGATTAGTGAAAGCTGATCCTCCACCGTCTGGGCAAAGACACTCGCCGAGAAGCACCCGAACAGGCACGCAATGATACTAAAGAGTAAGATGTTCATTGCAACGAGTGAGATTCTGGATGGAGAACTTCTCCAGAATCTTTAAGAAGTGGAACAAGAAGAAATATATCTCAAAGTCTTGTATGGGGCGGGACCAAGTGCTGAACCCCGCTTCACCATCATACATACCAAGCTTAACGGATTGTCATGTACTTGGTTATGACCGTGAGGGATCCGGGAAGATCCATACCATGCACGATAGCGAGAAAGGTATTACTTCCCTTTGGGATATGATAGAAGCAAAACCGAAACTAAGATATGGGGGATCGATAAAACAAGTCAGCTTGACAGGTTGGACTATGAGACGAAGAACCTATCAAGTGCAAGCACAAGGGCCGATGTAGCTTCGAAAGTCCACTTGCACAGCCTCTCGCAACGTCGGCCGGTCCTTAGAGCCCGCTGAAGGATTCTTTCCGGTCCGTCAACTTGGTCTTCGAGTCGGTCAGAAACCAGCGCTGAAACCCCCTCGGCCTATCTATTCCGGAAGGAGCCACTAGAATTGACCAAGAGATCGTGACAGGCTGGGGTTGTACTTGACTTGTACTTGACTTGTTCTGTGGGACTCCCGATGGCGAGGCGTATTTAAGAATTTGCGGGTAGTGTTAGCGATCTCATTGGCCAAAGATGCCAGTCTGTACACCAGGGTGCACGTTTCACAACTTATGCTTAAACGCATACTTAGAGGCTGTGAAGCATTGCAAATCCACCACCGTGCGTGATTCTTCCAGACTGTGGGAGGAATTACTACTTTGACAGTTGAATATCGAATGGAGGATATTCATATTACCACACACACGGTACTGGTTACCATCAAAGGCATTTTCCTCTGAACTTTTGGGAAATTCAAACCCGCAGTTCGGACCACTTTCAAACGCATGATGAGACACGGAACTCCTAACACCAAGGGGTAGGGTCGGTCACGTGGGCGCAATTTAACTGCAACTTGGTCGAGGACAATCGGCAATAGCTCCGCAACATGATCCAAATACAGGAAGCAGATGGATTTTGACAGCGGGTCCCTGTGCTTTTTTGTATCATATGTCTAAATCAAGTAACCATTGAGAAATGGCTGATCTTGTCGTCCCAGGGTTGTAACCGATCATTGTATGATCGACGATCGGATAAGCGAGCACTTCTGGCTTCATTCGCGAGGATCGCCCGGCACAACAAGCATTTGTGAGCAACAGACGACACCTCTTGGTCAAGACACACCGAGGAAGGTTCGGTAAGGCGAGCGAGATACGAGGAGATCTTGGAGCGCTATTTTGTGAGACCGCCACACGATCTCCTGCTGATTTTGGGGAAAGCTTTGTGTTTACGAGCTTAATGAATGGGAGATCTACCCGACTTCCGAAGCTTGCCCTAGCACTTTGCAGCATTTTCAGGCTGGTATACAGTATGATTTAAATAACGGCTGGGATTATCTCGCAATATCAATCTGTCCAGAACCAGCAAGACGTGTAAGCATCTAGAATGAGGTATAACTTTGCGATGTGGACATGACTAAGACCGTGAACCGTGGATTCTCATCAGATCTACCTGTCAGGGCTCGGACTGCGAATCTCACCGCTGCCCCGAAAGTCGGATGCACTTCAGGGCTACACAGTTTCAATGAACTTGGCCGGTATGTCTCGGCGCTGTTACCTCAAAGAACCTCATTCGGGCCAGAGGTTGGACCAACAGTTCAACCGTTTAACGTGGATGGCACTGACTTGTAAAAAGTATCGAGGAAGGAAGTTATGTATATTGTGCACCATATGTCTAATTCGTAGGTTGAATCGACATAGAATACCTAGAAACACCAGAATTGCGTACTCTTGCTGCTGTTTCGTTTATGATGATCACGAAGAAACAAGCGCAAACCCCTCCCCTCCACTGTGGACGTGATCTGCTGATTCCCCTCTTTATGTTGATTTGCGATTGCCCTTTGAAACCCGCCACTTTGTAAGAGTAGTACAACGGGGTTGAAAGAACTGCGTGTGTTCTGGAACGTCGGCGGCGGGTGAAGGTCGACCGGAGAGATTCCTCGAACGATACTCGAGTCAATCCCCAAGTCGTTGGCATCCTCTGAAAAGCTAATTGGAATTCATTGTGGGAGAAATAGCCCGGCTGATCAGCTGATACTAATTCGAACCCATTCGTCACCCACCTTGCGGACTGAAAGCCAGAGGAATTTGGAAATATCACATGTTGCCATATCAAAACTTAGAGCTTGCGGCGTTGGTGGCTGCTGAAATGATCTTCTGAGAACATTTGAGTCCAGTGAGGTACGCGTTGATTTGCGTATGATTGCTTGCGATAGTTGTTAGCAAGAACATAACTTCTGGCCAGTCGCATGCCGTCCCTCTACATACCTGGTCAAAATCGGACAAACACTGATGTCTGCGACTCTCAACCCCGTAACCCCTCGAACTTTAAAGGCAGGATCGACAACACCCATTTCGTTTTCGGGTTCGGCCATGGAACATGTGGACACTGCGTGTAATCCCTGGCCTATTGTCTCCCTCGCAAAGCTTTCCAGTTCTTTCTCGGAGAGAGTGTCTGGATTGAGATCTTGTAAAGATCCCAATTGTTCCCATGGTCCGACGAGAGTACCCTTAAGGATCTTCCGATACACATCTGTTTGCGCAATCTTGAGTAGTTGTCTCAGTACTTCGATTGCCATGCGAACATCGTATGGGTGACCAAGGTAGTTCGGATCGACTAAAGGTGGGATGTGGGGGTCGGATGATGCGAGTTTGACGGTACCTTTGGCTAAACAATTTTGAAGTAGGACTTCATGAGCGATTACACTATCTGTACTTCTGAGATCTTTGCCTTGATAATAGAGGGGACCAGACATCACCCAATACTCAGTACTAGGTCTGGTAGGGGCCTGAAGAAATCTTTGCGTACTCTGGGGGAGGCAAAGGAACTCTGGAGAGGTGAAAAGTCGATCCAGGATAGGACAGGCAATCGTTGCCGCTCCACCATACCGAACTAAAGGCCCCGTTTGGTGATGTTTGTACTCCTCGATTGCAGCCTTTTGAACATCCGGATCACGTAAGTAATGGTTGTAACTTGGAATGGAAGAGTCTTGTAGGTATTCGCAAGAGAAAATTGCATGACTGTATAAAGTTTAGTATAGTGGCCAGTACACATGATGGATATCTTACTCTTGGAGACCATACCCCACACCAGGGACATGAGATATCAGAGGAATATCGAATGATCGAAGATGATCCTCATCGCCAATGCCAGATAAGAGCAGGATATGAGGTGACTCAAATGTCCCAGCACAAAGAATGATCTCCTGTTGACAAAATATTGGAAGAACATCTAGTGGCGAGTCAACAATGCAAACCTCGACACCAATGGCCCTTTGGGACTCGAATAGTATACGAGAACACACGGTGTGAGACAAAATAGTCAGCTGGTCTCGGTATTGCTTTTGGAAGCTTTTTGATAAGTACGCTGCAGCGCTATGAACTCGAATACCATTTGGGCAATTCAATTGAGCAACGGCGACACCAATGGGGTTCCCAAAGTTGTGATCAGGATTGTGCAGTATGCCCGCATGCTTCGATGAAGTTGAGAGCTCCAGGAAGTGCTTCTCTGCCGGTGCCAACACTAATGGGACTACAGATGTTATTAACATCTTGCAGTGAATCAGTTAGATCCTTCAATTACTTACCCTTCATATCCATGATGCTCTCTATCGTAGCTCACGTATGGTTTCAACTCATCCGCGACAAATTCCTCAAGGCTTTCAATCTACCATTCAACGTCAGTATGTCATCCACTGGATAGAAAAAGCAATATACCTCTTTGAGCTCTGGAAGCACATTCTCCCAACGCCATGAATCGTCGCCAACTAGATCAGCCCAATCGTCAAAGTCAACCTTGGGTCCTCTGACCCATGACATGTAATTGATACGACTTCCTCCACCTAAACCTGTGCCACGGTGACCTTTCAGAATTCGGTTGTTTAAGCCAGCTTGAGGTGTAGTTTGATACTGCCAGTTGAGCTCGGTATCAAGCATCTTCAAAAAGTTACCTGGTACATTTCCAGGATCATCTCTTTCTTCAACTCCTCTAGCTGGTCCGCGCTCTATTATAAGCACAGTTGAGCCAGCCAGGACAAGCTTGTTTGCAAGCACTGAGCGATTTATCAGAATATTACTGCTTGTGGCAGTGGGGAGAGCTCACCACAACCTGAAGTCCCACCTACACCAATGAGTTAATAGCTTCTAAATATTGATGGCCAAGTAGACATACCTCCAACAATGATGTAGTCATACTTGTTGCCCTTAATCTGAGACAAATCGGCGTGTGCCATCGTTGCCTTGGCTATCATTTTGTTGTGAATTGAGTAAGCAGGGAAGCTGATGGTATACCCCACTTTCAAACAGTACATGAAAGCGTCAGGTGCTCTTGCTAGTGAAGGCCGCAGTGCAATAAATGTTTCCAACAAGCAAAATTCTATGTTTTGACTTGAGTGAGCTTGGAGTATTTGAAACTTGGTAACTCACAGTATAATAATACAAGGGTATCTTGATAACTTTATTTTACATCTGATCCATTCCGGGCATCCCTTGCATTCCACCTATTTTTGACCAAAACTCATCAAAATCTACACCCTGCTCTTCAAACATTGTTCTTGCCTTTACCATGGTCGAGGCCTGTTGTTCCGGACCAAATCCACCTGGCCGAGAGGATTCATACTGTACAAGCTCAATCCATTTGAAGAAGAGATTCTCTTTCCCCATGGTGGTGAGCGCGTCTTTGAAGGCGATGATTTTTCTCCTGCCTTCCTCTTCTTTTACTGTACCTCGAGCAGCTGAGGACTCAATCACGACCCATCCGAAATTATCCGTGTGAATTAGAACAGTCGTTTTGAAGTCATCAAGGGACATTGTTTTGTTGTCTACAAGCTTTGTTGCTTCGACCATCATACTCCAATCGAGATCCCACCACTTATTCAACATTACGTATCCCGTCTTCTCGTTCATCCATACTGGCTCAATAGCGGCACGGAGATTGTCAAACAGTTCTTTGGTACCGTCGCTTTCGTCGTCAAAAGGATCCTTTATGATTCGATCCCACTTCCTGCTCCTCCGAACGACGATTTCCTGGTTCCTGAAACCGGCACCGAATCTCCAAGAAAGTGGATTGTCAAAGCTTCCATTCCTTCTACCAAAAACAAAGTCTCTAGGCCAGGGCCAGATGAACACGTATATGATCAGATCAACCATAAACACAGCTGCGCGACGCACAATCTCATATGCCGATTCTGATACAGGTAGGTTATGCGTGTCAATTGTCATCTCGTTGTAGTTGCCCATGATGGAGTGACAGATCTTCATGTACCAAGGCCCAATGCTAGATATCCGCCATAAGATTCCCGCCGTGATTACGATATTCATAATTACTGGAACTGAGAAGATTTTGCGCTTGAAATCCACAGGCTTAGTATCGATATGCGTAATGTAAACATGGTTTGGTGATAGTTGCGCAAAGAAGGGTTCGAGATTCTTAGGGGCTAGGGTGAACGGAGGAGGTGGCTCGGTGGTGGATAGTGGGACAGTCTTGTGGGCTGAATTCGATTTCGAAGAGTTTTGGGAGGCTTTCGCCTTCGATTTCTTTGGAGGCATCTTGCAATATCGTAGTCTCTTCTTGCGATGCGAAATGTTACAATTATTTTGACAATGATGCTGATGGTTTTGGAGCGGAGCGGATAAACATATTTTCCGGACGATGATGCTCGAACATGGTCAACCACGGTCGCCTATTCTCCCTGACAATTCCCCCACCATCTGCACCGTTGCACCCCAGAAGCCCTGCTCGGTGTAGGAAGTATTCGCGCATCAGCATCTTCATTCTTTCTAGTGGTGCATTTGTATCTTTGCCCTCCAGATGGAGGCCACGTCTGCAAGAATGGCGGCCAGAGATCGCTTTGGCACCATGGGAGATCCAGGCCCCTCAACGCTGCAGCGCTACATACAACAAGCCTGTAGTCCGGAGAACTTCGAGCCGAATCTTGCTTTGAATCTCGAGATCTCGGACCTGGTCAATTCTAAGAAAGGAAATGCGCCGCGGGAGGCAGCTGTTGCGATTGTCAATTACATCAATCACCGAAACCCAAACGTTGCTTTGCTAGCTCTCAGCCTTCTCGATATATGCGTCAAGAATTGCGGATACCCTTTTCATCTCCAAATTAGTACCAAAGAATTTCTCAACGAGCTTGTCAGGAGATTTCCAGAGCGACCACCAATCCGACCTACACGTGTGCAACATAAGATTCTAGAAGCGATTGAGGAATGGAGAGGGACGATATGTCAGACTTCGAGATACAAGGAGGATCTAGGATTTATCAGGGATATGCATAGGCTGTTGAGCTATAAAGGTTATGTGTTTCCGGAGGTCAGGGTTGAGGATGCGGCCGTATTAAATCCCAGTGATGTAAGACCACTTAAGAAGCACACGCAGCAGGAACTGATCGAATCTAGAATCTTAAATCTGCCGACGAGATGGAGGAAGAAGAGAGAGCTGCGCAATCGGCCAAGTTGCAGGAACTCATTCGTCGTGGAGGGCCCGAGGACTTACAAGAAGCGAATCGGTTGATGAAAATCATGGCAGGCTACGATACTAGATCAAAGACCGATTACCGCGCTAAAGCAGCTGAAGAAGTAGGCAAGGTTCAACAAAAGGCTAGGTTACTAGAAGAGCGCCTTGCAGAGTTCAAGCCAGGTGATACTATGACAGAAGGGGATGTTTATGAAGAATTGGCTTCTGCTTTGCAAAGTGCCCATCCGAAAATTCAGAGGATGTGTGAGGAAGAGTCAGATGATCATGAGGCAGTAGCCAAACTGCTCGAAATCAATGACAGTATTCATCGAACAGTTGAGCGCTATAAGCTCATGAAGAAGGGTGATGTTGACGCAGCAGCTAAGATTGCGAAAGGAACTCTGGGGACTAGTACTGGTGTTAATGCAGCCAACGAACTGTCCTTGATTGATTTTGGAGGCGAGGGAGAAACAAATGGTGGTAGTTCCGCAAGCAACACCGTGGAGTCTCAACCTGGGGGGCTAGAGGATGATCTGTTAGGTCTCTCAATGGGCGACAGTTCGTTTGGTCAAGGAGGAGGTATTTCATTAGGCTTTGGCACTAACACCAGTAAGTTTATGAATAATATCAAATTTCGCAAACTAATAGCTATAGATATTCCTGGACCATCATTGCTCTCATCTACCTCAGATCAAAGCACCGCTGCTGCATCTGTGCCACCAACCTCATCTCCAGGATTTTCCAAACCTGACTACTCTGCATTCTCAGCCTTTGGCTCTTCTCAACCTCTCTCTAAGCCGACAACACCGCAACCTTCTCTGTTCCAACAACAGCAACAAGCTGTAACGGCACCAAAACCTCAAGTTGTTCATGCACCAGCATCTGATCCTTTCGCCGCTCTCACTTCCCCAATACGACAATCAACTCCTCAGCAATCATCTTCCATGTTCGACTTCGCTAATCACCAGGCACCAACGCCAGTTCCGGCTGCGCCGGCAGCAGCTTCCAATGACGATGATGAATGGGCATTCTCTTCCGCACTTCCAGAAGGGTTGCCCACATCAAACCAATTGATCGTGAACGATTCCCATGTCCATATAGCTCTCCATGCAACTCGTGAGCCACAGACTCCAGCTATCATCACAATGACAGTGAAATTCACAAGCAAGACCCCTCAACCTATTTCTGATCTGACATTCCAAGTTGCTGTCACTAAGGTAAGCAGCTGCTTCGACAATTCTTTCAGCATTGCTAACTTTTAAGGCGTACTCACTAAAGTTACAACCACAAAGTGGACGGAGACTACAGCCAATGGAAACAACGCCTGGTATTACGCAGGTCATATTTCTGAACGGGGTAGAGAGCGGAAAAGGAGAGTCTGTTAAAATGCGCTGGAAATGTAGCTACAAGGTCGGATCAGAAACGACTAACGAGCAAGGAGAAATACCAGCATTGGGAATTAGCTGATAACGATTGAGTGTTATAGAATTCTACAAGTTCGGAGGTTCTTTGAGAGAGATTTTTTATATGGATCAGTGAAACGCGGAGTCGAAATTAGTGATGATCAACTCTTCTCATACTTACGGCGTCAGCAGGCAGTTGAGGCTGATCGTAGTCACTTTAGCATCTAGTCAGAGATTCAAGAAGCCTTCTTCAATCTCCCGATACCCGGCCGCATATTCTTATTAATACCCGCTTCGATAAAGTTCATGCCCTTGTAAGAGATGACGACGAACGGCCGCGACTACGGAGAAGAGCTTGGTAAGCGAGGAGAGTAAGCGAGCTTATAACTCGGAAGTGGTGTTAGTAAAAACAATCTTACGTAACTATCAATATACTTGGATTTGGTAATTCCAAGTGATATTTAATTATGTGAGGGAATATTACGATTTTCAGGTGACGGAATCTATCATACTTTTTACATCGCTTACTTCTAAAAGTGTAGATCAGAAGGATTATATCATCCAAGCTATTTGTTCTAAACTTCAGATGCCAGATCTACTTTGTTAGTACCTTACTGCCGAGTAGAGTAATGTAACATCAGGCTCTGGTATAGGTATAATCGTAGTTGTCTGGAATTTTTAGGAATCACGTTACTCTCACCCATCCTAGGCGGGAGATAGTTTCGAGATAGCCTAACAAATGTAGCAAAAAGAAGGGATATTCATTTTACCAGCTCCAAGCTTTATTCTCGCAAATGTCACGTATTCGCAACTCTGACCGAGAGAGACCAAGCCGTGAGCTAAGCGAGCGCGATAGCGGGTGGACAATTTCCCGATTGGGAATCTGTCCGTCGAATTGGTTATGAATCTCTAATGAGCTATAGTCTCACGACACTTGCTGATTGATTCTACGGCCGGGCTCGGTGGAAGACGGAATAGAGTTCGTGGTGGATAGCCAAGGAGTGTTTTGTGTTGTGATGATGGTGTACTTCATCATTATATGGTCTACGAGGTATTTAGGTTCTTGAGTATATAAGGGAAAGAGCATTGCCCTGAATTGTAGCTCTATCTCATTATCAACATTACAATCTTCCCGCTTTCCAGGCTTCTCATATCTCAAACTTCCTGCACTTCGTACCACTTACAGACCTACCCTTTCCACACAAGCACATCCACGCTTCAATCCAGGTCACCATGTCTTCAACCACAGCATCAACTGATTCCGGCGTCACGTTCAGCAACTCCACCGGCATCACGCTGCACCACGCCAGCTACCCATTCATCGCAGCGTCCAAGTACGCCAACGCGCACAAAGGCAAAGTGGTGCTAGTGACAGGAGCCGGGCGAGGGATTGGCAAAGCGACAGCGCTAGCATTCGCAGCCGCAGGCGCCGACGTAGCAGTGCTCGCGCGGACGACGACGGAGATCGCGGCGGTAGTCGAAGAGATCAAGAGGCGCTACTCGGTGCGGGCCGTGGCCATCACAGGATCGGTGCTCGACGACGCCGTCAAGATCGTAAGCGAGGTCGAGCAGTCGCTCGGCGCCATCGACATCCTCGTCAACAATGCCGGCACGAACCGCGTGTCGCCCTTCGCCGACGAGAAGGACCTCAAGACCTGGTGGAAGGTCTTCGAGGTCAACCTCAAAGGCCCCTTGGCTATGATCCATGCCGTCCTCCCTTCCTTCCTCGCGCGCGGCTGCGGCATCACCGTCACGGTCGGCTCCACAGCTACCGATATGGAACTCCCTAATATGTCGGCTTACACGGGCTCCAAGTCGGGCTTACAGCGTGTTATTGAAACCATCGATGCTGAGCTACGTCCTAAGGGTCTCTTGAACTTCTATGTGCACCCTGGAAGTGTCTTGACCAAGTTGGCCGATGCCCATAATGACGAGACCATCAATGGCCCCGAGATGAGCAAGATCATGACGAGCATCCAAGGAATCCTGATCGATACCCCCGAGCTCCCGGCTGATTCTATGGTCATGCTTACGGCGGATCCGGATGCGAAGTTCCTCTCGGGCAGATACGTTGATCTGAATGAGGATTTGGGAGAGTTGCTTGCTAAGCGAGAGGAGATCGAAAGCCGGAATATGTATCATCTGAGAGTGGGAAGGCTTTGAGGGCATGAGTTTGGGATGGAATAACATGGCTCGGTGTGATCGTTTCTCACTAGATCAAACTCTTTAGACTTTCCTTCCAGAATCCAATAGACTGGCAGATCCATCTGTTTTCTCGCCTATTATAAAACTTAGGAAATTCAATTCTAGACCGGCAGCAAGGCAGTCAAAAGTCCCTTTCTAAATTACCTGAACCACCGACCCGCAAATATTTACAATCAATGTGCAGAAAACCTAACGTCTTCGTCTTCAAAGATCTTCCTGTTTTCTTCATTTACACGAGATGCTTACCACAAATTTCTTGCTAAAAATACGAAGCTACTAAGAGCAAAGAGCACAAAGAAAAAAGAAAAGGAGGGAAAGAAATAGGAAAATAAGAAAAGAAAGGTCAGGATTCAGACTCTGAATAGGTGTATAATTCAATAAACTCCCTCCCCAATCTCAGATTTCCCTCTAGATCAACCATCCGAGAACACCTCACTGGGGGGACAAGGAAAGGAAAGGAGAGGAGAGGAAGGAAATTAAGCGACACCCGACGCCTTAGCCCTCACACCAAAAGAAAAAAAAAAAAGAAAAGAAAAGAAAAGGAAAGCCACCAGATCATCCCACCAAACCTCACGACCATCATAACCAATCATAGCCATAGCCACCATCACAGCAAGACCACAAGTCAGGTTTTTTTTGTTCTTCACATTCAACAGTACAGTGCAGTGCCCAAGAGAATCACGAGTGTGATATTATATCAAGTTATCAAGAAGCAGACCACCCTCTCTACCTTACTCCTAAACCATGCATGCATCCATTCATTTCCCATCCCCCCATTCCCCCATTCCCCAATCCATACGAATCCCATCCCTCGCATAATCTTTTATAATCAAAGATCCCGATACTATAAAAAGAGAAAAAAACTCCATACACTCCTTCCGTGTCTGTATAATGTAATATAATGCTGTAGATAGATGAATGCAGACACCAGACCCATACCCATACCCATACCCCTACCAATGCTCATGCAGAAGATGCCTGTTATTTAAATCCTCCGGTTTCGAGCCTCCGTTCCCGTTCCCGTACCCGTCCGTGTTCCTGTTCCTGTTCCTGTTCCATGACCTGCCCATCCCATCCCATTCCTCTCCGAGTAATGCGAGACCGAACCGAATTCCATGCTCCGCCCGTTTGTCCGTCCGTCCTGGTGACCGATGATTGAAAGAGAAAACGCAAGCGGTATATACTAAGTTGCATACATAGAAATGCATGCATGCGTGCACGTACGTACATACAAAAAAGAAAGAAGAAGAAAAGGGGGGTATATCTACAAATGAAAATCCATAATGCACAATGAACAATGAATGCACAACAAGCATGTGCAAAAACAATCAAACAAGCCCGAAACCCAACCAAAAGGAACCAAGAAAGAAGAGGAGAGAGAAGAGAAACAAGAGAGGAAAGATGCAAGTCGCAAGGGAAATCAAATCAAATCAATCAATGTTGGATCCCCAACCCCGTAAGCCCACCGACGCTCGTCTCCGTGTTCTCCCTCACGGCCCACGCACCTCTGACGCGCTCCCGCGCCGCGATGGTATCGACGAGCTCGGGATAGTCGCCAAACTCGATCATCGTGTGGCCGATCCTCAAGCCACCCGATCCCGAACGGGACATCTCCTCACCTGCACTACCGGCATCCGAGCCCATGCTAGCAACGGGGTACGGGAGCTGCTGCTGCTGTTGCTGCTGTTTTAGCGACGAGGGCGAAGAAGCACGCGAGATGCGCGGAGAGAACGACGGCGCGTTGGGGTTGAAGGGCCGCTGTGTCTGGGTCAGTGGAACAAACGGAGGTTCGTTCGGTGACCATTCTTCCAGCGAGGTGATTAATGCTGCGCGGGCGTACCGCAGCCGAGGACTCTTCCGCAATGGGCCGGAGGGCGTATTGTATATGTAGTTATCGCCATCCCGTTGTTGGCTTTCAAAGACTTGGTAGTTGGTGGGTGGAGGTCGCGGCGAGAAGGAGGGAAGTTGGGGGAGAGGTTCGGTGGCTGCGAGGGATGGTCGACGACGACTTGAATGCGCCGACGTCGATTGGCCAGATGGATCGCGTGACATGGGTTGAGATGTGTACCCACCGCGATTCGAGGGTGCTGCGTATTGAAAGTAGCGAGGACGGGAGGACGAGAGCGGGAGGAGATCAGAGTGTTCTCTAGGGCGGCCAGTATGATAATCCAAGGTAGGGAAACTGAGCGCTTCACTTCCATAGCTCTGTGATTGCCATTGCTGGTAATCGTGTGGGAGATCACGCTTTCGAGGCGAAAGAGAGATACTCTCATATGGGATAGGTCCTGTCTTGCGAGGATAGATGTTCAAGTGATATGGATCCTGGCTGAGGCTTAGGTTCTCGTGGCTGTATGACTGCTGTCCGAGGTGATACAAATCCGTCTCGGAAGAAGGATACGGCTGTTGATGAGAAACATAAGGCGATGGAGATCTAGGGTAAGGCGGCATTGGAGTAGGAGGCTGGCGAGGCGATGAGGGATGTGTTGAAGCTGGAGGAGGTACTGGGAGAGGTATCCTCTGCAGTGCATCTATCGCAAAACTTGGTAGTGGAGGCACCGAGGTATCAATCAGGCTATCGCTGCTTGGCCTAGGGAAATCCCTATAGCTGGGAATGTTATCCGTCGTTGGTCTTGCAACAGCTGCTGCATACGACCCTGACCCACGAATCAACTTCCTTCCATCCTGTGATCTCCGATTTGACGTCGACCTACGATCCTGGATTTGTCCACCACCTCGAGCTGGTGGCGGGCTGATCTGAGAAAGATGGGATAGGGATACCTCAGCCTGCGATTGGCCAGACATTCTGCCTCTGGATTGCGGTCGTGGGCTATTTCGATGCAAATATCCTTCAGCCGTCTCTCGGGTTACCCTTGGATCGACAGCTGATGCACCCACAGGACGAAAAGACCCTACAGTATCGTGATACCTATGAGTTTTCATCGACTTGATCGTTCGATGATCAGTTTTGATGGGGCGGATCTTTGATCGTCGATTCTCGACCACCTGCCACGGTTCACCTGGGCTGCTTAAAGCTTCATCCTGTTTTATAGTTCTTTGAGATGCTTGTGCTGTCATACTTGTAGACTCGCCCATATCGCTGGCATACCCAGTATCTGGTATTTCGATGGGAGGGAATTGTGTGCGAGGGAGATTAACAGTTCGCAGACCATGATCAGTATCATGGATGACACTCTTGACACTTACTGGGGACTGCTGTTGTCCCTGACCAATGTCTATGCCCCATGCAGTAACACCAGCATTATACTCATCGAAAACTGCAGGCGTAACTGGAGCAGTGTCGGATGAACTATATGTTCGATCAAATATGGATGTTTGAAATGCATCAGGCTTGCCATCAAGGATGACCTGAGAAGATTCCGCCGTCCTCTTTTCTATCTCGGCCTGGATCAGATCAAGTCTACTTGTCAGCAGTGATCGTGTTGCTTCCAAGACGGGATACCGTTTGATATATCTAGTGATATGTTCTCGAAGCCTGTTGCCATGAATCTCGTAGAGACGGTAATCTTCCACAAGGCCGGTATTTGACTTTTGTTTGATACATTCGTTCGCAGTATCGTAAGAGCAGCAGAATACCTTCACAGCGCGGTCGAGCCATAGCGGCAAAGTATGCTCAGCATGGAGAGTATCGATAAAGAAACTCTCTACGACACTGTGAAGCCTTACGACGTCCACATGATCGGAGAGCATATCTCGACTATTTTTACTGCCTCTTGAGCTTTGAGACGAATGGATTGATGGTTCTCGCTCGTTTCTGTCAACCAAAGCAAAAGAATTCAAGATTTTGAATGTGTTGTTAAGAGTTCTACCAGACACTGGCTCTGATGCCTTCACTGGTACGTCAAGCACTTTAAGTCCTATCAAGAAATCAGTTGCTGTTACATTACACAAAGACGGCGGTACATACCAAGAGAAAGCATCTCTACCGGAATATGCTGGCTGAAGAAACACATTATTCGAAGCAGATTCAGTGCTTCCGTAGCACCAAGTGTTCTTAGTTGTTCAACGACGGCTATGTAGGCTCCTATTCCACGAAGTTTTGGTTCCGAAAGGTAGGACCTTGCGAACTTTGCAAGCGGTTCACCAGTACCCTTTAATCGTTGGCCAACTGCATGTATTACGACTGGTAGGAATCCCATTGCTTGTACCAACTCCATTGAATGGAGGAGTTCGTCTTTTGTCGGTTTGTTTTTATCTAGTTCTAACAGCAAAAGTCTCTGTGCTTCTCTGGCTGATAAAAGTGGCAGTCGGATGATATGAGGATTCATGAATTGATGATCGTCCCTGATGAATTTGACTGTGGATGTGTAGATGAGACTTGTGTTGGGGTTGTCAGGTATGAAATTTCGTAGAGCCCTAGCTTCGTCGAAATGAATTCCATCGAGAACCAAAAGCCAGTTTTCTCTATGGTTTAGCCAATCTCTAACGACATGAGTAACTTGCTGTGAGTCTGGATTCGAAAGATCTTCATTCGATGCTTTTATAGCAGCCTTGCGTGCGATATCCCAATAACCAGCGGCGATCTCGGGCATAGCCTTGGCCCTTATCCAGAATATGCCACCTGGAAAATCGTCTTTGTGGTTGTAGACGTACTCACGGGCAAGGTGCGTTTTCCCACCACCAGGCATACTCTGGATCAATATTGCGGAAGTACCGTTGGCACGTCGCCTTTTATCGAATAAGAGTTTATGAATCTCGGCAAGTTCAGCCTCACGGCCAACGAAGAGGGAATTTGGGCGGAAACCGAAAGGTTTGATGAAATATGGTTCATTATCATTTATGCTTTGAGACTCGGGCTCAATGCTGGCTACTGAATGGTAACTGATGCCCGACTTGGCTAAATCTACAAGAAAGACGAAAAATCAGCCTCGTCTACCGAAAGACAAACACAAAAGACTGTCAATAAGGAAAATCCGCCTAAAGAAGCCAACACAACATGACAGAAACAACTGAAAGCACGCTTGAGCTTGGACCATAACCACTTGAACATGTTTCACAGCAGGAGACAATCAAAAGATCTTCCACCACAACATCTGTTCGCATGAATAAGGGGACCCTTATGAATGGCATATCAAAACTCTCATCGTCTCTCTGCCATTTCTGTGTCCATCTCCTCAACCTCAGCAGCCTCAAACTCAAAATTGGGTCTGGGCCGAGGGGCTGAAATTAAGCTGGGCGGACGGTTCTCATGCGATACTGGACCCCCTCCACTTCTTGACATACCGGGTGTGTGAGGATTTGATCCTTGCGGTGTGTGGAACTGTACGCTGTCGTATATTCCTAGCATCTCTCTCGCTTGCGCCTCGATAATTTGTTGCCTTGTCCTCCGCTCCATTTCGATTCGAGCATCGATAACTCTAGGGCTCTCCTGTACCCATCCTTTGATTGTGGTAGCAACGTTCAAATAACCCGGCGAATTCTTCGATTCGAATTTGCACATTCCCGAATGAGTAGCTTCAATTCCAAAATACTGAACATCTGGAAGTAGAGGGCTAGCAGACTCTTGATCGACGACGAAAGAATGGGTACCTTTCATATCCGTCTTGTGTGCTTCATGAGCCATACAGATCTTGAACCGTTGGTATATATCGAGGAAATGAAGATTGATGTTTTGTAGTGTCTCGTTATTGGTTTTGAGGGTTTTGACTAGGTGTGGTTCGCTATCCATGACTTTCTTAGGTACCAGCGTATCGATCATTCCTTGGAGTATCACACCCCATTTTGCTGGATCGGCTCCCGTATGTGGTGTTCCCAGAAAGATGATACCGTAAGTCGAGACGAAAATATTACGATTGTCGTCGGCATTCTTACTCGTCAAGTCGTTTGAGAGCTCCAGCGCCTAGTATGTATTAGTCTCCGCAACTTGGTCAACGAACTGGAGTATGGTCGCTTGGTAGACTCACCCTCTTGACTAAGATTCCTCCAAGACTATGCGCTACCCATATGATAGGGTGGTCTGAGACCTCCTCGCTCTTCCTCTCGAGTGCTACGTTGCTCACGAGCGTTTGTGCATGCTGATGTATCATATCCGAACTAGCACTCCTGCTCGACCCGAAAGTATAGACGTCGGCATTGTAGCCATAAACCAATATCCTCGCCTTTGCAGACTTCAGGGACACGGGCAGCAGTTGTGTCGGCCAGAAGACGCTATTCTTCGCTGTCCAAGTCTTTCTCGGGTCGCCGTTCAGACCGTGTACGAGTATAATGTCGACTTTAGCATCGGGATGCGCATAGACCTCAGTCACCTCGTAGCGTTTGATTTCGTCGAGGTTGATTGGGGTGCCCTATTCACAAAAAGGTCAGCCTCGAGGGGAAACTGCGGCGCGAGGGAATACCACCTACCATGCTTGTTGTATCTCAGATCTGCGCACCTATGCTTGTCGCAAGTAAGATTTACAGGGAGCGGAGCGGCGCGCTTTATATAGGAAAGCGGTGCGGTCAATTTGATATCATGCTTTGCGGCCTAAAGCAGAAGGGCTGTCTGTCTCGGTGACGCGAAGTGCCTGACCGAAAGAGAGCAGAGGGATAGTTGTACATGGCCTGGTGTGGTTTTGCTTCGCATGTCACACGGGTGACGAAGGATGCTAGGCCCCCTTTAGCTGTTAGTCATGGAGGGCTGTGAGCGAGGAGAGGAGAGATGAGCTCGGAGTCAGCTGGCCTGGTCTGCGGCGCACTGGGGGGGGTGGGTGTAGGGGGGCTGTAGGGGCTGTAGGGGCTGTCGGGGCGTCCTTTAACGTCAAGAGTCTCATTTTTAGAGTGTGAAGTTGGGGTTACAGGGATGTACGGGTATGGCGCCGCGTGCCTATTGTAGTACTGTGCTCAGTGGTGGTGGTGTGCTGAAGCCTGAGGGGTCGGTGGGTGGTGGTTGGTGGGTGTGATACCGGTACAGTACTGTAGGTACCCCTCTAGGTACTGGACGGTAGAGGTGATGTAAGGCCTTTCGGGGGGTCTCCAGGGGTGGCACCGGGGTGGCACACACTGGGGAGATGCTGAGATGCTGAGATGCTGCGCAGGCCCCAGGGAGCCACGGGAGCGCGATTAAGCTTCTTCGAGTAGGGATGAGCTCCCGACTCGCTGAGAAATCGTGTCAGCGGCAGCTACTCTACTGAGTTAATCTAATGAGCGAAACTCAACTGCTCGTAAGGCTGCGCTGCTCAGTGCTCAGTAGCCCATTCTTGTTCCTCTTGGCTCGGGCGATCAAAGTTACCGTCGAACTCCTCTGCAGTACGCATCGTATCCTCATTCACAATAGTTGGCAGCTGAAATCATGGCGTCGCTTATGCAAAACTCAAGTCGTTGGTCAACAGCTCTCTACCTGGCAGGCGAGGTGGAAATACTTCCGGTGCTTGGTACTTCACGACTGAATCAGCCCGGCCAAAGTGGCCACGGTTGGGGAAGCGCCCTTTGGATTCGGGAGGTGTGATGATGCATTGTCTTAGAGTTGCCCTATAGGCATCCATTATATTCTTCGTGCCCCTACACCTCACACCGGTATGAGGCTCTGGTTTACCCCTTTGGCCACCTATGGCATCACAGCCCTCGCTTCGTACCATTCTGGACACGACCTGAACGCCTTCTGTCGCTGCGCCATTATTTGTCCTATTCTCCTACCTCGCACAGCATGCGGCTCTACCTGCTGCATTCCATAAAACATACACCGCTCTTCTGTTGACATTCTGTGCATGATCTCTGCTGGTAGAGCGCTAACCAAGCAACGTTTTCTTGTGATGCGTCAGTCGTGTTGGGACAATCGCCCTAGAACAGGATATTGTCTCGGTAGATATACGCTTGCACTCAAAGTGGCAAATGACTCATGAGACACAAGGTATGAAGCTTGTATCTGTGCGCGGTAATTCTCCCTCATGATTTGTAGAAGATCTATCGCGACTCTGTCGGGGTGTTGACTCCGCATGCCCATATATCTTCATTTAGAAAATAACCGTTGCCAAATAATGTGGGGATTCCCAAATCCATAATGACCAACCATGCGTGTGATCAGTCCTTGGGGGATAACATCAAGACGTACTCCCTCGTACTGTGTCCAAACTGTATCATGTCCTTGTCCATCAACTCGACGTACCGGCTGGCAGCAATTGCCTTCTTGTTCAACGACGTCCCATTTGCTGAATCAAGATCGATGATGTACGGTCTGACCTTCCCCATCTTGTCCCCATATTCGTTCTTCTTCTCGATATATCGGAACTGTATGACGGCGTGCTGCTTGCTGATACTTGGATGCTCAGCAGCCATATCAACCACCGCCAGCTCCCTCCCGACGAGCCAGCAGCTGCGGATACTAAGCTCGATTGTCTCAACGATATCTGCACCTTTGAACACGAACAACTTCCATTCATCCTTTGCTGGCGGCTTTCGTGCTTCTGGAGGTTCGTGGTACTTGAGAACAATGGTTGTGCCATCTGCTTGTTGGATTTGATTCGAAGCAGCTGCAAGTAGCCCAGTGGGCGCGAAATTGGGTTTTTGTTTTTCTGTTATCTCCTTGTCACCCCCAGGTACCAGTGCCATTGATGGATCTTGGTTGGACTGAAATGAAGCGGCTTGTGATGGGAGTGGTCCCTTGTTTCTCCGAGCTATCTGGGTTGCTGAACCCTCCCGTGAAGATCTTGCTTCTTTGTCCTTGTGACTTCGACGATCGTGAGACCTATCCGACTTGCTTGTAGTCGTCGAGTCGCGGTCATCGTAACGTCGGCGTGAGGGTTCATAATTAGGACTGCGCGACCTTCGCCGTCTCCTGTCTCTATCGTCGTACTTGTCCTTCGTACCCGTAGACCGCTCATCTGGGTCTCCCCTCCGCCGCTCATGATCGCGCTCTGTATCTCCTGCCTCGCGTTCTTTTCTGCGCCTTTGTCGCCTTCTCTCTTCTTCGGGATCCGTTGAGTTTGATCTTGATCGGCGTCTCCGATAGGTATCATCCTCTCTTCTGGAAGATCTTGAGGTATCCATCTTGGTTGGAGTCCCACGGAAGCTAAAAGTGCTGTGTGGTTGTGCTGCGGACATCCCTTCGCGATGTCAAAAACAAATTCATGTACTGTTATGATTTATCCAGGGTCGAAGTGCGACTAGCATGCCGTCACGTGACAGCATAGTGAGGTTCACAACGCGTCAACAATGGTCAAAAGATCACTGGCACTCAATTTATATCATAAATGTCCTTGGCGCGAGTGATTAAATTTCAATCACTCGAACAATACGCTCTAAATAACTGCAAGTCACATCATTCATGCACGCGCACACACACAAGGTTTCTCTTTCTGTTCGTTTGGTCCATTTGAGATAGTTATGCTACCACTTCTTGGGAGCACCGACGACTGTTCGGGAGAAGACAGCACTTGCTAGCGGTTCCGACGTTTTTGCTTTCTGTTTGGCCTGGATACCAATACGATCAGTGACAGGCGTAGCATTGATGATGTTGTCAAACTCGTCGTCTTCACCTTCGTCTCCATTATCTGAATCCGGTTCAACCTCAGAATCTTCCTTCAGAGCCACTGGACGAGTAATCTTCTGTGGTGCGTTCTTTTGGCCCGTATCAGTTGGGTTTGAAAATGGTTTTGATGCCAAAACTCGACGACGCAAATCAGCCATTTCCTCTTCGTCATCTTCGTCTGAGATGTCAAATGGATCCCTTTCCTGCTCTTCTTCCTCGGCTTCCTTTTTTTGAGGCTTCTTGCCAAGGTAGATCCCATCGACCTCATCATTACTACCATCCTCATCATTGTCCTCGTCTTCGTCATCCTCGTCGTCAGAGCTGACAGGCATTCGGTGATTTGAATTTCCTCCTTTCCACATATCGGTGTCGGGGCCATCCTCTCCATCAGCTCGACTATCGGCATATTCGCGCTCGAGTCTTTCCATCCATGCCTCTTCGGTCTTCTTCATCTCAGCCTCGTCTTTGCAGGCTGCATATCGTTTCAGGATAGAGGAGTTTATGTCTAAAAATGACTGGCCATAGGAGAAGTGGGAAAGGACTTCCTCAGCCCATTCTGGGTGTCCACAGATGTAAAAGGCAGCACCTAGTGCTTCGACACAGTTCAGTCTCCATGGCTTGCCATAATTCACACTATTTGCGGCCACAAGGTACGGTAACAACCTCTCACATTTCCCACCGATCTTTGTCCATGGAACTTCCTTGACTCTCGCCCACGAGCACTCCACCACTGCAGCTCCATATTGCTCCATGATTTCGCGGTCGGCGGGAGAGATAGTTTGCTTTGCGTTTGGACTAATGATGACACCCGAATGTTTTTGGCCAATGTGAAGTTCGCGCATCAAGTTCAACTTCATGAGTTTCTTGCCAGAGCATCGTTTTGGGTCGCAGTGAGCAAGATCCCAACATGCAGCCTTGAATGCGGGGCGCGACGTGGGGTGAGAACCATCTTCATCATTGTCTCGAGGGCCTCTTGCCCTTGGCGGATTACTGTATTTCTTTCCTCGAGATGAGAAACCATCCTTTTTATGTCGTACCATTATGTTGGCTCAACTGACTCAAAGTTGGTTATGTTTCCTTCAGATACAAAAAATATTTCTGACGTCGTGCAATCGCGATAAAGGATTAGACCTAGCCAGGATTAATATTTCTCCGGCTCGCCCCCGACAATTTCAATGTTGGATTCTGGCCGTCAGCGAATTTGCCTTTTCGTCCATCGCCGGAAAATGATACGAGGCCGTAGTGTATCAAAGGTAGTGAGTGATTGAGTCCCTTTAATCTATTTCTACTGTACGTCGACTAAAAACCAACTAGGAGCAATGCAGGCAAAGCCTTTGCGCCCTCTGCGCGCATAGGCTTGGTGCCGCTCAACTGCCATCGCACCTTCAACGACGGTTCTTACAATCATCGCGCCCAGCCTCGAGGCCGCCTTTTGGTGAACCAGCCCTGAAGGAAGATCAGCCACGCAGTGACGACAGTACTCAATTAAGCAGCGGATCGTCATGGGGCAAAACCGCAGCGAAGGCTTTAGGACCTAGCAGCAGTTCTAGCTGGGGAAGTTCAGCACCGGGCAAAGGAGTACCACCTGCGACAGGTTGGGGACGCCCTGGGTCTGCCATACCGCTTCGTTCTGGTGCTGTGGCGGTCGATACCTCCAATGATCCCCCGAAGCCTGTGGAACTACTACCACACGAGCAACGGGCGAGAGATTTGCTGGTAGAGAGATCAAGGATCGAACAGATGCGACATGTCAAGGTACATGCTGGGCCAGGTCCGCAAAGCAATCGCGCAGGGCGGCCAGAGCCTCAACGTCGGAACGGGCTTGAACATATTGCGCAAGCTAGAGAAATTGTACAAAATCTTCAAAACAGGGCACCGATTTCGCAAGGAGGCTCCTATCCGACATCTAGGAGATTTGCATTTCGCCGAGAGATGGATGATGATAATTTGACAATTCCAGAGTCTGCACCATCTGGCTCCAACACGAGTCAAAGTTGGACAGGACTAAGGAAGCGTACCATTGAACCACTACCAGCACGGGACGAGTTTACAGAGGCTCGATTGAGAAGAGAAGAACATAGCAGGCAAAGACAGTACATTCCTTTGAGGGAGAGATCTGTACGCGAGCCCAGCGAATATCGGTTCTCGGTGTCAAAAGCCCAACCCAACTTTGCACCTCAACCGATGACTAGATCTAACGATTTGGACCATGATCCTTTTGCTTGGAAATCTCGCCCTTATAAAAACCTTGACCTCTCAAGTACAATAAATGAAAAGGATCTCGCGCCAGAACTACAAACCATCTACAAACCCCTAGGTCCCTCGGAGGCTAGCAGAAAGGCAGATAGCATAGATGACAAGCCCACGGCAGAATCTTGGAAAGCACGCGAAGTAGAAAAAAGAGCGGAAGAAGATGACGATGAGCCTGCTTACACTTCTCGACCGAGACGACTAAAACAACCCAAAGCTCCCTCAAGATTCGAACTTGAATCTATGCCGAGGGGTAAAGAACGTGATAAGGCTAAACGGCGGCAGCGGTTCGGCCATGATGAGGAGGAAGACGGCGAAGAGGAAGCCCAAGCTCTCTCAAAACAGGCCCTCAAAGAACAACGTAAGAGGGAGAAGGCTGCGAGGACCGCTGCTAAGCCAGTCCCTGTTCTTCTTCCAGAATATATCAGTGTTGCGAATTTAGCTGTCGCCCTGAGGGTCAGATTTGAAGATTTTATTGAAAAGCTATACGAGATGGGATTCGAAGATGTTGCCCACGACCATATCCTCAATTCCGAAAATGCAGGCTTGATTGCAATGGAATTCAATTTTGAACCAATCCTCGACCTCGGCGATTCTGAAAACTTGAAAGCAAGACCACCCCCAGAAGATCCATCAGTGCTCCCTCAAAGACCACCAGTTGTCACTATCATGGGTCATGTTGACCACGGTAAAACTACTCTCTTGGATTGGCTTCGCAAATCTTCTGTCGCAGCAGGCGAACACGGTGGAATAACACAACATATCGGTGCATTTTCTGTTCCTATGCCAGGTGGAAAGCTCATCACATTCCTTGACACTCCCGGGCATGCCGCATTTCTCAGTATGCGCCAACGTGGTGCTAATGTGACTGACATTGTCATTCTTGTTGTGGCTGCAGATGACAGTGTAAAGCCACAAACGATCGAAGCCATAAACCATGCCAAAGCCGCAAAGGTACCAGTGATTGTTGCCATCAACAAAATCGACAAAGAAGGCTGCAATATTGATAAAGTCAAGCAAGATCTTTCTCGGCATGGTGTCGAAATTGAAGATTACGGTGGTGACACTCAGGTCGTTTGTGTCAGTGGTAAAACTGGCCAAGGCATGGAAGAACTTGAGGAGGCTGCAGTTACTCTATCAGAAATGATTGATATGAGAGCCGAGACAGATGGCCCAGCTGAGGGATGGATTATCGAGGCTAGCATCAAATCTATTGGCAAGGCCGCCACTGTTCTGGTGAAAAGAGGTACTCTACGTACGGGTGATTTCATTGTTGCAGGGAAAACATGGGCGAGAATCCGGACATTACGAAACGAAGGCGGTGTCGTTATCTCTGAAGCGGGTCCTGGAACACCAGTCGAGATTGATGGTTGGAAGGACATGCCTGAAGCAGGTGACGAAGTTTTACAAGCTCCCGATGAAGCCAAAGCAAAGGCTGTTATGGATTACAGACTGGAAGTCGAAGAACGAAACAAAATGGCCGAGGATATGGAAGCGATCAATGAATTCCGAAAGGGAGTCGATGAAGCTCGTGAGAGAATCAAAGCAGAGGCACTCCGTGCTGCTGAGGCAGAGGCAGCAGGGTTGGAAGCAGAGTCACTCCCCGATACCAAAGCACATTCTGGGCCAAAGCAAATCTACTTTATTGTCAAGGGCGACGTCAGTGGATCGGTTGAGGCTGTCGTTGATAGCATCAGTGGGATTGGTAATGGGGAGGTCCAACCTCATATCCTTCGATCCGGTGTAGGCCAGTTAAACGAGTTCGATATTGAGCATGCTGCAGCTGCGAAAGGCCATGTCATCAACTTCAACACGGAAGTCGATGAAAGCGTCGCATCTTTGGCGAAGTATGCCAAGGTTGGCATCATCGATAATAAAGTCATCTACCGCCTTGTTGATGATGTGAAAGCCAAGTTATCCGAATACCTTCCACCTTTAATCACCCAGAGGGTGTTGGGTGAGGCGGAAATCGCTCAAGTATTTGAGATTACCATCAAAGGACGAACTACTAAATCTGTGGCTGGTTGTAAGGTAAGAAACGGACTGATCAGCAGGAATGCAAATATACGAGTTTTGCGCAATGGAGAGAATGTGTTTGACGGTATGTTTACGTCTTATCCCGTGTATGAACTGCCGTTCTAACTTCCGCTGCAGGTAAACTAGCTTCACTGAAGAACAAAAAGAAAGATGAGATAGACATGCGTAAAGGCATGGAATGCGGTATAGGTTTCGAGAACTGGTATGACTTCCAGGTCGGCGACCAGGTGCAGTGTTATGAAGAGAAGCAAGAGAAGAGATACTTGTAAAAAGAGATTGTACAAAACTGCATTTCACGGAGTAGGGGGCCTGGCATACATACACCTGGAGTCTTGTGGGCCACGGGTGTTTAAGATGTATAAAAATGTAATTTAGACCGGGTGTTTACAGATGATACACCACTCCTATGATGATAGAGCTAGCTATTCGGTCGCGTAACGAATGGAAGGTTTTGCTCGTCTAAATGGAAATTGTTATGTAAGCGAGCTAAGTAACGTGACAGCGCCTTTCTGAAGACGAGCCGTCGTTCGGATGCAAAGTGAAAACCCACATATATACACTTCAATCACAAGATCTCCAGCAACAAACCAAACTATAACTAATATACATCCAGCTCTAAAATGGCATCTTCCACGCCCCTGAAGATCGTTCATCTCGATTGTATCCACGTCCGACCTGCCCCCACTTTCAGTAGTAAGTATATATCTGCTTTTTCTCTTTTTTGATTTTCTAGATCTAGAAGAGAAGGACTGAACGGAGCGTCACAGTCCCACACGTATACACAGAATATGGAACATCGAGCCTGGCCGACATCCCGGGGCGCATCGCGGGCACGGATATCATCATCACGACGCGAGTGCCCATCAGCGCGGCCATGCTGGATTCGTGCCCTTCGCTGAAAATGATCTCGGTCATGGCCATCGGCACCGACGGCATTGACCTGCCGGCCTGCAAAGCTCGCGGCATCGTCGTGTCCAACGTGCCTGCGGCCAGCAACGAGAGTGTCGCCGAGCATGCCATCGCGCTGTACTTCGCCGCCAAGCGAAATATCGTCGCTTGTCAGCAGCGCCTGGTGCAGGGCGATGGCGAGGAGTGGGTGACGAAGGGCACGAGTATTGGCTTCTTCGCCGCGGGCATGCCGAGGACCTGCAAGGAAGACGTCATGGCCATCTTCGGCGCTGGCGAATTAGGTTTGTGTCTTTTTCTTCTTTGTCTTTCTTTTTTTCTTTCCTCTGTCGTAGATATTCATGATCATGGCTGATTTCTTCTCGGCGCATAGGAAATCGCGTCGCTAAGATCGCGGCTGCGCTGGGCATGAAAGTTATTTTTGCCGAGCGCAAAGGCGTCCCCGTCGATCAAGTAAGACAGGGCCGAGTGGAATTTCTCGAGGCGTGTAGAACGGCTACCGTTATCATGCTTACCTGTCCCCTGGACGATTCAACGCGCGGTATGATCGGCACCCCTGAGTTCGCCGTCATGCAGAAAGACTCTTATGTCGTGAATGTGGCGAGAGGTGGTGTTGTCGTGGAAGAAGATCTCGTTGATGCGTTGAAGACTGGCAAGATTACCGGTGCCGCCACTGATGTGTTTGTAGAGGAACCGGCTGGGGCCAGTAACAGCATCTTGATCAGAGAGGTGGGAAATCTCGAGGGACGCCTCACATTGAGTCCGCATGTTGCTTGGTTCGCGAGGAGTAGCAGGGAGAAGTTGAATCGTACAGTGGTTAGTAATATTGAAGCTTTCGCTACTGGTAAACCGACGAATCTAGTAGTTTGAATACTTGATAAAACAAGACGTGCTTGATTGGGGTTTTAGAATGGTTAGAGCAGGGTTATCACCAAGCCGGGAATAGAAGTCAGCTACCTTCTAATACCGTAATGTAAGATTCCTGATATCATAAAGGTTCTCTCATGGTCAACTGAATAGATAGAAACTCGCAAGCAACTGCGTTAGGTAGCCACTCTCATACTCTTCTTCAGCCCTTGAACTTATGTTTTATTTCAAAGGTTTCTCTCCGAATCTGACTTTCCTGACCTCGCCCAAACCTCCTGTCATACTTTGGTAAAACCTCACCGCAATAGGCCAAGTTCATGAGCCCCAAATGGCGGGATACACTTACAACGGGCAGCAAAGACCCACATTAAGCCGATTTCAAATCCTTCAACTCCTTGCACAAACAAATGGGCAAGACCTTTTTATTGGATTGCAGTCTTCGAAGCATTTCGCTCGCTGCCTGGACGATATAAATAATCCATTTGTTAGTCGGCCGAAATTTTGGTCCTCAATTTAACGACGATTTGAGCATCTCAGCTCAATCAAGCCTAGGTATGATACAATCTCTTCCAGCGTGTACCAATCAATACTGATTATATTTAGGCTCTTCCTGGTTCTCTTTGACTTTAAACATGAGAAGGGTACAAGAATTGAAGGGAATCTTGTGCCGACTCGCTGACACCATTTTCATGCAGGTGGAAGCACAGCGCTAATTAGTGTGGATATCAATTCTGAGCATATTCTTAAGCGCTGTACCGGGGACTTTTGACTCAAGAAATTACTTTCGTATTGGCCAGTCAGTACCTGACCCGAAACTCGGCCATTAGAAATATATTGGTCATTGAGGCCCTGTGGATAGATGGCGCCTTCTCGGCGTGGAAAGGCGCAACAATTCGTTCGAGCCTTCTTTTTAGCCAAATATTTCAAACAATACGACAAACTGTTCTGCAGAGACCCACGAGGCAGGAGCAATGCAGGATAGCAAAGTAAGAGGTGTCGGGGAAATATACCTATAAAGCGAGGTACAGTACAAGAGAATATTGTTTTTCTGCAGTTCTATTCATTCATACTCACTACAAGTCACATCGGAATATTGTTTTTCTACAACCACACTTCTATTCATTCATACTCTCTACAAGTCACATCAGAACCAATCATCACAACCAATCATCAGTACTTTCGCATCTCATTCATCGGCATAAGCAACCGCCGTCTATTCACCACTTATACAATCCTGCTAGTCTACTTCAGTACTTCAGCATGTCGGGAGTTTTCAAAGAATTCCGAAGGTTCTTGAACGACAAGAGGATACAGGCCAAGCTTTTTAAGACGCATGATGCGGGTCAGCGTATCTTCCCAAACAATACAAAGAAGGAGAACGAAAAACATCAATTGCGTTTGGATGCTGGCAAGGTGATCGACGGTCAAAAGAATCTCTATCTTCAGATCAACACCGAAGCCAAGAATACGTCGTTGAAGAAATTCAAGAGCAAGCACGGAACACATGCAAACCTTGCCGTAGTGACCATCAACGTCAATTTACCAGAAGACAAGCAGGATGATGAGTTCAACAAGGTAATGGATTCTATAAATGAGCAATTCTGCTCCAAGATCGGATGAGGTTGATGATACATCCCTCAGTCACCGAACCTGGGCATGCACACAGGCTCCCTGGAAAGATGTTGGCGTGTTCTTGTTCGAGTTATGAAATGTTGCTGTTGAATCCTGATATTATGGCAGATTTTGGTTATACATATATGACTAGTAAGACATTACAAATATGACAATATCCTCTCAATCCTGGTTCTATTGATGTCCATGTATGCAACAATCGGGAGAAATTCATTGCATTATATGCAATGAGGAGTAATGTTATTCAAGGCGCCTCCCAAACCATGATATGATGTAAAATTGAAATGTATCGTGTGGGGTGCTGCTCAGTGACATATTACAAATCAAAATGCCCAATACTTTGATGGAGTTTGATTTCAAATGGGTATCGTTTAGCTCGCCGTTTCAACCAACTGCTAGGTTATTATGAGCAGCTAGGTAGCTGTAATGGGCTTACCCACAAGAGCCGGGCAAGATGCAGTGGTTTAAATTCATCATACATCTACGAAAGGCCAGATTTGCCGAATTTGCTCGGGGGTCTTATGATAGTCTGCGCTTCGACTCATAATTAGACCGAGTAAATCGTCGTTCTGTTTCTTCTTCAAATCGAAGTCTAGTTGCGGAGATATCCAACCTTCTGAATTAGTACTGAGGAGTTCCCTAGCCAGTTCCTGCACTTTGCGTGTGTTGCTATACTCCTCAAATTCATGCTCGTGTTTTTGCAAGTCCTCGGCACTGAAGCTAAAAGGGCAGTCGCCAGTAAAACCTACCTGGTTCCAGGCCTCAGAGAGTTGGATGAGACAGTCACGGAGGGCTACTACACCGTCTTCGGAAGCCTCTGCACTTCGTATAAAAAGCTCATCCAAGAAAGAAGGTAAAGATAAAGCGTTATGGGCTGGTCTGTTCCGGATTCCAAGTGAGATTTCGTATGCTTTGGCCAGTTTCGAATATTTGAATTGGAAATCTGCAATTTCTTTATCATCCGCATCCATCTGTTCGTAGTTCTCAGGTAGCTTAACCATTTCGGTGCCTATTTTGTAATTGTCGTCGATGGGGAGGAACTCCGGAAAGCGTGCTTGTAAGTACAAGGGCGCTACAACAATAGATTGCCAGTCTATTATCGAGACAATCTGAGTAGGATTATCGTCTGCAACGAATATATTGCCCATATGAAGATCCGTGTGCCACAGGGTCGGTTGCGAAAGCTTTTCCATCAGGGTGATGGACGAATTCATCCGGGAAAAGACATCTCTTGCGATCTTTAAAACCGCGCACTGTTCCTCTACAGAACTACCAGAAGTAGTTTTAGGTGACTCTGCCCGATTCTCAAGGCGAGCAAGCTCACGGTCGACGAGCGCGCACCCAAAGGATGCTAGATTTGGCCCTTGAAAATATCAACGTTAGCCAACTTTTTTATGCCTGAAGGTAATTTTTGGTGTTAGACTTACATGGTCCCCTATTGAATTTATCTTGGAGGGAACTTGGCTCGCCAATGGTGTACCATCCACGCTCGCATGATGGGCCGATACAGAACTCCCCATTAGGGTCCATATCATAGTCTAAAGCTTCGTATCTATCATTCTTCGCCATCGATTCCCGGAGATAAAGACTTCCGCTGGCGGGAAATTTGATATTTATCATGTCCCCTTCCAACTTACTCAACAATTTGACGAGGGTGAACTGATCATAATCAGACATATCTCCCCATTTATGAAACAATTGAGATCCTGAAGCCTTTTCCATCATAATGTATTCCGAGCCTACGGGATTCGAAGCATCTGAATTCCATGCTAAGACCCTAGGAACTGGAACTTGGGTGTGCTTATGTACTATCGATACCAAAGATGAGTATCGAATTAGGTAAAAATTGGGACAGAACTATAAGCTTACGATATTTAAGAACAGCCACTTCTGACGCCGTGGTATATTTGGGCGGGCCAGCGATAGGGAACGGAATTTTGGCGATAATCTCGGAACCATCTTCTTTGTGGAGTAGCAAGGCCTTGCTAAACCCGCCTTCGAGCTTCTCGATTGTACAGATAGGGGATTCCTGTCCGCCGACATTACTAGCTATTTCGCATAGCTTATCTAGGTCAAATTCGACATATCTGCGCTGGCATTCATGTGCCTCCTTGGTCAAAAAACGTCCGGTTGTGTATCTGAATAGTTCCTCGCGGCTGATGGCTGTCCCTGGTGTGGTATTTAGCTATGAATGGGAGACGACAGGGACAGCTGAAACTTACCTCGACATATTATGGAATATGTGCGCGACTGCTGTGCTAACACAGTGCGTTTGCTGCTTCTCCAGAATCGCATGCTAATTGTCCTGAGCGATATGCTCGACATGATAGATGACGACAGAAAGGTGTTGTAAGTGCTCAAGACTTTTAGACTCGAGTTGCGGGCGGGTAGTTAAGCGCCGGCGCGTTCAGGGTTCTCGTTTGCATTAGACCAGGAATGAACCGGTGCGGAAGTACGATGGAACTTCCCCGAGAACTCGCCTAATATAATCGGATCTTTACCGTTCCATACGGAGTATACTTGCTTCAAATAACTTGATATAATCAATATATTCATCCATTTGATGAAGAAGAAAAACTCCTTATAGTTTCTCGCATCTCTTCCTTACCTAATCTATAACTGAAAATGTCTATCGCGACATACCACGTGTATTATAAACATAAATCCTTCATAGACTCAATTTTGTAAATGACAAATTAGTGTTGATAATCTGCAAAGCTATAAGGAAAGGTAAATCAAGAAGCATCTTATTGCTTTAAGCGTAAAAATTGATAAAACCACCCACTTAAAATTGTAGCAAGAGGGCAGAAGGCTCGCTCAATCTTTAGGGGTGTAAATATATACCTAGTCACCTTAAGCATTCATATTATAACTAACTTCCCTAATCGACCCATGTATAAGTTATTGCACATCATTATATACATCTTAGTGATCTAATTTCATCTCACAGCTTACGTATTTAGCATCTTTAAACTCAAATTTGCCCGTCCTCTCACCCAAAGATACACTCCCATTCCACCTTCACTTCAAAGCCAAAAAGCCCTCCTATTCCAATTCACACTCTCTATCTCCCTCTGATCGTCCACCTGTCTCCAATTACTAGAACAGTAAGCAGACAGACAGCAGACAACAAACCGTAACACGACATCGCTTAAATCACATCTCACCACACCTCACATCTCCACATCATACAAAAGACACGAAACAAGCCTCAAACCTCAAAATCTTATTCATATCGCGAGAAAAGTGGGTTTAAAAAAGAATAAAAATATCCTATCCCCACGCCTGTTCTTTGTTCTTTCCCTTTCTTTCCTTCCTTCCTTCTTTCCCTTGCCCAATCCACCAAAATAAGAGAGAGGAGTAGAGAAGAGAAAGAAAGAAAGAAAGAAAAGAAAGGGCCAAAATGACCTCGCTCTCAGGAGATAGAGATAAAAGACAAAAGAAGAGTCATCCATCCATCCATCCATCCTTGGATTCGCCTCGCTTGGACCCTGTATAGAAAAAAAAGGAAGGACAAAAAAAAAAAAAGGAATCCCCCCCCCAGAAACACCATCGCCGTCGCCATACGCAAAAAAAAAGAAGCAAGATAGCAAGAGAGCCCAAGCAATCAGGGGGTTCGTTTGTATGTATATCCACGCATACGAGCCCACTCAGTTGAGAGGTCAGCTAAGCATATATAAAAAAAAAAAAGAGTCAACAGAAAGACGCCCAAAAATATCCCCGCGCCCATCTTTTTTTCATCCACGATTCCTTCCTACTCCATCCCATCATCTACACAGCCTTTCTTTCTGTTCCTCCTCTCTCTCTACCACTCTCTCTACCACTAACAGGCACCCTCGCCCTCCTCGACGATATTCGTGATCCCGCGATCGCCACCTTCGTTGAAGCCGCGGCTATGGGCGTGGATGGGCTGGCCCGTGATACTGATGTGGTGGTGGTGTTTAGCGGAGCTGGTGGCACTCGAAGGCGAGGTTGTTGTCGTCGTAGCATTGTTGTTATTTGACGTTTTAAGTGACGAGCCTCCTCCTCCTCCTGCCCCTCCTCCGGATGCAGCAGTGGCGTTCTGCGAGACTTCTTTCCGGAGCGGGGATTTATGCTGTGGTGAGCCGGACGAGAAGGTACTGCCTGCGTCGCCCCCGCGGGTCGAGCTGCGCGGAGAGACGCGACCAGTCTAGCCATGTTAGTTTTTATATCTCTATTGATTTGACGCGGGTAGCGTTGAAGCAAACAAGCAAACAAATAAGTAATCAAGATTTTTGTTTAAAAACCAACGCCCAGATCCAAAGAAGCAGGTAGTAACCTCAGATTAATACAAGATTTGCAGCAAGACATGACCCGTTTCCTTGCTATTACAGATAAAGATAGTAAAAGGCAAAATATTATGTGACACCACTACAAAAACACGCTAATTTAAGACTGATCGCTCTTGCTTTGGCTAGAACTGCTCTTTTCAGAGTTTTGGCGACTCACCTGTTTAGCATACCGAAGCCCACAACTGTTACAAAGATCTCTTTGTCCGCTTGGGCCCCTCCTCCATTCTGGCGTTGTCCTTGTATGACAATTCGCACAATCTCGTTGGAGATGCCCTGCCCCTTTCCGACGCTTACGTTTTTTCTTGTTCGATAGCAAACTTGCCAGCTCTTCGGCCAGTATCCGGTTACTCTTCTCCATCTGCCGCAGTTCAAACTGCCAACTTGTACAGCGAGTTGTTTTTAACTCGTCAAAGATGTTTTCGTCCGATGCCAGGGCGATATCTTGTGTGCCGATAGGAAGACCAGCACCTCCAGCTTCCGTGATGGGGCCAACTGATGACCTTGGTGAGTGAACCTCAACAAAGTCGCGATGAAAACTAGTGTTTGAACTTGCACTCGACTGTTGGTTTATTCCTCCTGGTGTTGAACGTGATGCCGATTTCAAAAAGCGTGTTTGGGCAACGAGGAAAGTAGGTTTCGACCCTTCAGTAGCATCTCCTGGATATAACGATGTTTGGGCTTGTAGAACAAGTCCTCGCTTATTCAGGATTTCGTGCTTAAAAATGACTCGTTTTCCAGTCCGTGCCTTTTCAAGAGCACGCCCGAAGTCCACCTTTGATTCAGGTCGCATAATTGCTTGGATACTTGTACCAACAAGTTCGTCGGGCTGGCGGTCGATCAATGCCCGGACATGAGACGAGACAAACAAGAACATTCCGGAGGTCGATAGCTTTGTCCATAATTCGTTCTCGCCAAAACCTCCACCGGCTTCAATGTCAGTCCGAGATAAAGCATACACTGGCCTCTCTCGTCCAACAAGGATAATGCATTTTCGGCCTTTGCCTTGTTCCACGCATAACGCACCATGGCTTTCAAACCATGTATACCCGCTGTTCTTCCTTCGAATGCGGAACACGACGCTGACAGCTACCCCAGTGGACGTATCCTTCAGCTCGCGGGTCACAGGAACAATGTCACTAGGATGACATATTGATGATAGAGCCGTGCCAACCAGTTCCGAGGAATCGTACTCCAGAACCTTACGACTGGACGGTGACAAGTACAGGAAGAGACCCTTAAGCGAGAGCACATGAACAACGTCGTCTGTGTTCTCAAGTAAGACCTTATCCCACATTCTCTTCGCTAGCTCTGACTCGGAACTGTTGTTGAAGGAGCTCAAGACAGCGGAAACCTCATCTCGACTTATCGTCTGACCAGCATCTGGCTGTGGTCGTGCATTTTCCGGAGGTTGCCATACATATCTTGGCAAGAGCCCTTGAGAGTAGTTTACTGTGTATGATCCACCAGCTCCTTTGCCAGCAACTGATCCTGGCTGTTCAACCAAGTCGACCTGGAATCCGACATAATAACGTATCTCATCTGTCTCCCAGGGTATGGGTATCATTGTTAAAAGATTCATGAACGGTTGGCCTCCCTTCCGATAATTGATGAGACTTCGTTGAGCCTCTTGGCCTCTCCCAATTTTGTCTTTTAGGTATCTTACAGTATCGTCGTCAACATATGTACGCTTCACTCCAGCTTGAACCTTCCCATGTGGAGATTGAAGAAATCGGCAATTCCGACCTAACACCTCGTGTTTACTATAACCAGTTAAACGTTCAAAGATATCAGAAACATAAACAATAGGGATATCAGCTTGCTTTAGATCGCAAACAACAAAAGCACAAGACATATCAACAGCTCCGATGTTGATCTCTGGATCTTTTCTTCCCGCGACCTTCGTTAATGCTTTTAGCATGTCAAAGCCACTCGAAGAATACACGTCGCGAAACTTGGCATCAGATGATGCAGCATCGTCTGGCTTGGATATTGTTGAGACGGGCTCAGACACTGCAGATGGCATGGTGTAAGAGCCAGGACGGGAAAACGGTGGTGGCATACTGCCCGACCCCGGAGAGTCGAAGGTCTGGCCTATATTTACTGTGACGGCAGGCGAGGCTATCATGCTGGGCTCTGAAATATTTAGGCTCGGAACTGAAGGCATGAGATCAGTCTCATTTTCATTGCTCTCCTGTAGCTGGCCTTGGTTATTTGGAACTTGATCTTGAGGCATAGTGAAATCTGGCGAGAGTGATTCCATGTTTCCGTTGTTGAAAAAGTTGTTTGGGACAAACATGTTTATAGGTGTTGGCTCTCCTTCCGAGATCCCATCCATATTCATCGTTCCATATCCCATCATACTCTGAACCATTTCCGGAGACATTCCCTGGAAAGCGCTTGCATCCATGGGTAAAGAATTGGCCGACCGCATCGAAGAGTTATATGCCATCTGTGCTGACATATTCATGTCTGAACCCATGTCGGAATATCCTCCATTCATATCCATGCCGTTAGTCGATTGTTGACACATATCATCCTCCCCCGCCGCAGCTGTCGATGTCCCAAACTGAAAGCCCTCCAGGCCATTATTACTAGATCCAAATTCCAACATGCTAGACCTCCGTGGACCATTCCCGGCCAAGTCATCACCATACGGTGGTCGTGTATAGCTCTGCCGCCGATGCATCTCCTTGCTGTTCTGCATTATTATATCGTCTAACGAGTCTCCGCCCGTGAAGTCCACCATATTCATTGCGTCCTCATTGCGTTGCGGCGTCGGGGGCTGCATTGGCATGCCCATGGATTTGGCAGCTCCATTTCGCCCCCGACGTTGCGCGAGAAGCTGCTGCAAATCCTCCTGGGAGTATTGCGTCCCAAAAAACTGATTCATAGTCCCAACATCTGCCCATAAAAGCAGCTTGTTCTGTGTGTTTCGTAGGGAAATCGGACGAGTTCATGAGCCTGCGAGGTCCATGTGGTTGCGTCTTCGGTATTCATCTAGGCGCAGAGGCAACAATTGATGCTGCTGAGTTCCTGGCCACCAGGCGCGTAATGCAGGGTTGCGTGCTTGATGTTCGGCTTTCGAGGAGAGAAGGCAGGCTCAAGCAATCCGTGATCGGGAGGGACGAGGCTGGCTGGTGGTTTGCTCGCTATCATCAAGCGTGAATGGACTTTGGCCGGTGGGGAAACACGCTCCGTGTACTCGTGTACCGCCGTACAAGAACTGTGGAGGTAGTTGCACAATCGAGAGGCACCGTATCTTACGAACCCGGGGATTACCGCAGCGTGTGTTCGATACAAGTATCGTTACTGTAGCATTTACATGCGCTTCGCGGAAGCAATAATGGTGGTTGCTGCAAACCAACTAATCCCGAATCGGCTAGCCCAGAACTCACTGTTATGGGTTTCTGCATTAGATCTACACCACAATTGCCACAATCCGCCCGAGTCTCCGGCTATCACACTGGGCTTCACAGCATCTGGATTTATCTTCTTTGGTTTTCCCTCAATTATCTATCAAAGTACTACAAAACTGGAGTATGTTGCCACCCTTGGTGCTGGTGCTGGTGCTCGGATGCTGTATAGATGCTCGTGTCATGGGACGAGACGCCAGCTCTTCGAGCTTCGAAGACAAGAAGACAAGACCTCAAGGACACCGGCAAGGACCCACCCAGCAATTAATGGAAGAGGACTCGGGTCCATCATGCCTTTTGTGCAATAATCATGACCCAAGCCTTCTTCTGGCACCCACTAGAAGAAAGAAAGCGGCTCGTGTGGTATCATTCTAATCATCAATTTCATCCTTCCCACCAGTCCCAGATATCCCCAATGCTTGTTTGATTTGTGAACATTGCTTTTTTTCCTTTACCCAAAATAAGCTCTGACTGTTTGTTGAGTTTCCGGGGTCAACTGTTGTAGGATCTGGGCAGGGTCAAGACCGGCAGCTCCAAGTAACATCTTCGCGGCCGTAACAATCTTCTCGGTGATAACAGCGCCTTGTAATGTCTCTGCTTCTAAGGCCTGGGCGATGAAAACAAAGATTCTTGCAGCTTGAGTGATGACGGCTGGGTTTTGTCTAGTGATATATTAGTTCGGTGATTATCAGTACAGAGGAAAAGATATCTTACTGGTCAATCAAGTGTGCGAGATAAGCGTAAGCGTATGGTGCTGCCTCCTCATCGTTGATAACAGGCAGGGTGTCAATCCACTGAGTAATAACCTGCTGCTGGTTGGGGACTTGCGATGGGTTGTAGTGAAGTACCTTGGCGATAGCCGCACAAGCATTCTCCGTGGCGTAAACATCGTCATCTCCTCTGGCATTTGGGACTCGGGTTACGTGGAAAAGCAACTCGACTGCTGGGCCCAAGAACCCGGCCCATTGAGGTCCACCTTTTTGTGCAGCAACCCCAATACCATATGCGGCGGCTTGGCGATTGGCTGGTGCTGAATCTTTACAACCGGCAATAAGAGGATCCACGATAATTGAGTTATATTTGAAACTCTCCTCGCCACAGAACTCGAGAACGTCGTCCATGATGCAAAGACCCCACTGTCGCTGCGTTGGATCATCGCTCTTGAGGAACTCAGAGTAGGTAGCATGCAGGCGCTCCCAGGTTGGAAGGAATGCGACACCATGGTTCTTAAAGATGCAATGGAAGGCTTTGTTCATGTCCGACAAAAGGGTCTGGTCGTCTTCGATGGCGAACAGCACGTCCTCTGACTCTTCTTCACCTTCCTCGCGATTGGCGTCCTCTGCCTCCTCTGCTCGGGCGGCTACCCGATCCTTATAGTCTGCTAAAGTGGAGGTTGCCCCATCAATGAAAGCCCCCATCTGTTCTTGTGTAAGGCAGTTAGGACCTAGAACCTCGACAGATTCGTAGAAACATTGATACATCTCGGCGAGTGTGTCAACTGCAGGTTCTGCGTTGCAAACTTCTAGAAGCTTGCCGACGGTACCATTCCACAGGCCTTGCAATTGTTCAGAGGGGCTGCCAAAAGCTTTCTTATATGAGTTCAAAAGTTGTGGAACGCACTTAGCGGAAACGACTCGCACCGGGTCATGGAAGAAAAAGCTAAGACCAGGAATAATGATTTTTTCCATGACTTCGGCAACATATGGTGCAAATGCACCTTCCAGAACTTGAGCATATACAACGAGCAACTCAATAGCCATGTGCTTGTCGTCAAGAGTACTGGTTTTGATGCCGATAACTTTACCCTTGAGAGGAACGAGCTCCCAACCATCCTCTTGCTGGATTCGCTCAACGTGCTCATCATCCTCTAGTAATTGGATATCGGCTTTTGCGCTAGCTAGTTCCATCAAAGGAGGCATGACACTTGGTAGGAAGGGCACAAAGTCTGCTCCTAACACTCGACACATACGGCCCCAGCAGTGCATGAGGTATTGAGCTTGGGGATCATCAGCATCAACAATGCTCTGCTGGATAGTAGCGAGTAGTTGAACAAGTGTCATTGCATCGGCTCCCAGTCGCTCTTTGCCAACTGCCAGGGCAATCAATGTAGCACACTCCATGGCCTTGGCCCGAAGAAGACGGAGCTCCTTGGTGTTTTCTTGTTGTAGGACGGAGAATAGCAAAGGCATTAAGGTGTCGTAGTATTTAGAGAAAGCAGCTTCAGCTGAGTCTGCAATGGTGGCGATAGTGGAGAGTGCTTGTTCTTGTACGTAGCGTTTAGGGCTCTGTAGAAGCTGGAACAGATGAGTGAGCAAATCATCTAGGTAAGGTTCCAAGATACTCTTTTCTGCTTCTTCGCAGAAGTTCACCAGAGCTGCAGCGGCATGAGCTTGAACACGAGGCTCGGGAGAGTCGAGGACTGGGATAATTGCTGGAACCACAATTGAGTGGTATTTTTCTTGCATGGTGCCAGCGAAATCCGTACTCATCTGACCAAGCGCATTACATCCAGCCCAGCGGACCCGGGAATGAGGATCTCTCAAGGCAGGGACAACGAGCTCTAGGACCTTGCTGAGTTCTCCTACCATCAATTCGCGGCAACCTTCGGAAATGGCAGAGATTGCCATTAGTGCTGCATGTCGATCTCTCCACGAAGTAGAGAGCATCATTCTCGGAAGCCAGCCAAAGGTAGGCGCCAAAACAGTCTGACCTCCGAGCTTGTTGGCTAAACGATCCATGCATTGTTCTCCAGCAACATGATTGAGGTCACTCTCTTCGGGGTCCATCTGAAAAGGGTCAGTTGGATTGAGGATCGGAGGGGAAAGCATAACATACATCGTCAGATGCATTCCATTCAGCAGCATCATCATCATCCTCACCGATGTCAGTCATCAGGCTTAGACATTGTGTAATCATGTCAGTCGTATATGTTGCATCCTTTCGGCACATAGCAGGTGCATAATCTGCAAAAGTCGCCATAAGTTCGAGGGCATTTTGACGTGCTTGATCATCTAGTTCCTTGTCTTGAATTACTGAGATGCTAAAGGAAACCAAGTTCTGGAACAGGTTCTTGAACATTTTAGGCGCGATCTCGGCGAGGTCAATGAGTGAAATCAGTGCCTTGGTGAGATCCTCTGAGTCACCAGAATCTTTAATTGGTGGTAGAATATTAAGAACTTCTGGTAATAATGCAAAGTACTTGACTTGGGACTTCTTGTTAATGCTTCTAAAGAAGGAAGCAAATGCCTCCATAGCTGCAAGGCGGACCTGATGCGGTTGTTAGCAGTGTATTTGGGTTCTGGCTGGCATTTGTGACTTGCCTTTACATCGTCATCTTTGAATCCCTTTGCAAATGCTCCAAGCACGGTATCCTCATGTTGCTGCTCAATAATCCCTGGAGTAGTTGCAAAAATCCTGTAGGCGATTTCTCGCTGACCGGATTGCTCAGACATACTCAACGCGAATAAAGCGCCCAAAATTTCTGGCCATTGTTCGTCTGAGGAGGGTTAGTCAGGCCATTGGGTATAAGTTCCCGCCTCTTTCTTCATAAAACTCACTGTTGTCGGAATATTCCCGAGCAATCTCTGCAACGGCGTCCCCAATCTTGTTTCTGACGGCATTTGTGCCTTCGGCGCCCAGAGCCTCGAGCAACTTCTGTCTGATTGCATGCGCTTGTTCCTTTGGAAGGGCTAGGAAGGTTTCGACATTTTCTCCAGTGGGGATCTTGCGCGACTTGGAGGCGATTCTGCGGAAAATAACAGCTGCGAATGATCGTGTCTGAAGAAAAGATGCGGTCAGTCAGCATTCTTCGAGATTCGAGCTCCTTTATTTCGAAAGCAGCAAAGAATTACATACGGTAGTATCGGTAGAGCCTTGCAGCTGTTCAACCAAGCCCATCAACAACAGGTCTGGTCTGGTAGCTGTCCAATTTGCTGCGAGGTGCTCCTCTGCTTGAGAGCGCACACTATTGTCGGATGACTGCAGAGCGTCCAGGAGCTGTGCAAGCTCAGCATGCACATCTGCCGGAAGGACCGACATGGCTAGAAAATGAGTATGAGTATGGAGAGATCAGAAAAGAATCTCGAGGTAGCGGTGCCGTAGTGAAATTGTTGTGTTGGAGCGCGGAGCGCACACAGCCGCGGAATGTTCTACCCACGACACGACCGACGATGCTCTGGTGTGACGGGGTGCGGGCGGAATGGCACGAATGTTCCAGAGGGTAACGATGTATGCTGGCCGAGCTGTTCAGTTGACTCTCTTGGGGATGTGATGTTGCTTGGATTTCCTCTGACGCGCTTGTCTTGGTGGGGGTGGGATGCCAGCAACTTTTTTATTCCAAATCGGCCTAAAAACAATGCAAGGGTCACGTTGATTGGCAGCCAGCCAGACATTCATTATTATTCCCTTCCTGTGTGTTTTATAAGGAGGACGCCCGCCTCTCATCTATAGGTATAGGTACTCAGCACAACTGGATTCCATACAAACTCCCTGCCCACACGACTCCTCACACGTTGTGCATGAAGACCTAATGCTTTCCCATCGCTGAGAGCCAGTCAGTAACCGAAATCACAATTTTGGCTGATCGCTTTTTCATGCTCCAGTGCTCCTGGCTTTTGGACAATTTAAAAGCATGGTTCAACCGAGAGAGGTCTTGGGACAATCCCATCTACTCCATACACCTCCCTATGTACCTGTCTGGCAACTTGATCGTTATGCTGAATCGATGATTTCCCCTCTCCAGGAGTGCCATGTTATTTATGCAGCTGCCAGAGCCACCGGATAAACTCGGCCCGTCCAGCATGGCTGTGTTGGGCTTAGCCTTAGTGGGAGGACTGAGGAGGGGCTTTCGACTTTCGACTTTCGAATCTGGGGATTGATCGTTTATCCAGTGTCACTCCTGTGCGACTCTCACTGACAATTAACACATCAACAACTGTCGCATCTCGGCCTTCTCGTCCGTAAGCTGCTCTACTTACAGCCTCTTCAACACCCAGCCCCCTCTCTTGCGAACTTGTTGAACCTCTATCGTTGCGCTAATCGCTACTGGACGAAAATGACGGACCCGACGACGGCACCAGTCGAGACACCTCCAAGAACCCATACAACAAGCCCGGGCAATCTTACCCATCAAAGTGTCAACCACCGGTCCAGCTTCGCCGAGAATCTTAGACAATCCCCACGATCCCAACGACACCCGTCCTTTACCCAAGCAGCAGTGCAGGAACTTCTGAACCATCCCCCAGCCCCCAAGGTTGCCGACCCCCAGTTTGCGGGCAGAGATTGGCGACAGATAAGTGTTGGCGAGCTAGTCCAGCACAGAGATATTCGATTTGTACAGCTGGATACCGGCGTAGAGGAAGCGACCAAGGTTAGTTCCCAGTACCATTCCAGCCCTAATCATACTGACATGGCCAAGCTTCTATGTGAATCCGGCCCACCGAATGTCGTTCTCCTACGCGAAAGCCCCAGCGACACGAGCGCCTGTGGTACTTTTGACTTCAGCGACCTCAATGCTTACTTGGTGGTTGTTCTTGGACTCGCCTCGCCCGAAGAGGATCAGAAGGAAGCCTTCGCAAAGATCCAGAACAATGCGCAAGGGGGGAATTCAATTGCGCTCCGAGATATTAGTGTGCTGTTCAAACGAGACCCTCTAGTATCACTTCCCGAATCTGCCGACCTTTCAAAAGCGACCGAGATCTTTGGAAGTGGCGTTCACCGAATACTTATTTGCAAGGAGGGGACATCGGAAGTCATTGGCATTTTAAGTCAGCTTAAACTGGTCAAGTTTCTGTGGGACAATGCCAACAGCTTTCCAATTATTGAACAGCTATATCCGGTTATTCTACATGATTTGGGGATAGGAACACAGCAGACAATTGCGATCAAGTAGGTTTGATTCAGTTTGTGATTGGGGCGAGCTAACGTTCTTTCCAGTGGTGATAAGCCTCTCACAGAAGCCCTTCAGTTGATGAGCCAAGAAGGACTGTCTAGCCTAGCAGTGGTGGACAACTCGTTTAATGTTGTTGGAAATATCTCCACAGCAGATACGAGACTCCTTACAACCACTAGTTCAATGCCACTTCTGAAGTCTTCCTGCATACACTTTATATCAGTTATCCTTTCCGAGCGTGGGGTTGAGAATGGTCGAGATAGCTATCCAGGTATGTATACTTTCACTGTTTATACTGTTTTGCCGAGCTACCACCGACAAAGAACAAAACCTGAAATGTTGCTCCACTCGAAATTGTGATTTCTGGGATTCTATATTACACAAAGATAAGTGATACCATAAACTAACTCTCACAGTGTTTCATGTCAATCCTTTTTCCACACTTGCTCACACAGTTGCGAAACTCGTTGCAACCCGATCGCACCGAATGTGGGTCGTGGAAGCAGCCTCACCTTCGCCATCAGCACCACTGACACCGTCATCCTCACATGCAGTGTTGGTATCCAAGAGTGGCTCTACACCAGCATCGCCATCTTTGGCACCTACTTTCCCGGTAGTCTCAGCCTCAGCCCTTCCAGGCGCACACATTTCTGGTCGCTTGACTGGAGTCATATCACTAACAGATATTCTTAATCTGTATGCTCGTCATACTGGCCTGAACCCAATGAGTCCAAGTGAGCAAAGGGAGAGGAGGCGAAGAAGTTCAAGCAGTTCTATAAGACCAAGCATTGACTCGGCCAGAAATTCCAGCTTCGACCTTCGGCGATGAAGAGTTTTGTTAGAGAACCATTCTCCGAGAAGCTACCCACTACTATTACTACTTTTAACTCAGCCGGCAGGACTAATTTACGAGCATTTGGAACCAAAAGCCTGTCAGATAAGGCGACGAGGGAGTCTGGTGATGTCGTTTACTGATAGTGACTCGTCAATTTCAAGTATTCCCTTGGGTCTAAAGGCAGTGAAGCAGACTGTAGAAAGCCTTCGAGTCCGTTTTCAAAGACCAAAAGCCAGAGACAAGTCATTTTATTGGGCTGTATGTTGTTGATGACTAGCTATACAATGCAGCGATGGAACAGCATACGACGTGTTTGTTTCGAGTTCTCAAAGACTAGGACGTCCATTCTCAGATTTAGCCTGCGAAGACAGGAGTCCTAGCACTTACATAGGTACATATCATACTGAACGAATGCCCTTCTACTTGGTACGGTCCCCATTACCTAGATTAGTTTGCATTGCACACTGCACACATGCCCCATCCACTTGGATCGGAGATAGGTCCGAAAGATAGGTCCGAAAGCAAGGACATGATGGTGTTGTGCCAGCTCTGAAATGGGCGTTTGAAGATCTCATATGTGTATGCGGATGGTCATATGTCTTCTGGAAGGCAGAGCAGCAGAGCAGCAGAGCGACGGGCTCACGTGCACCACCCTTTTCGGTACAGCGGATGCGGGCAAACCTCGGAGGCATGAGTCGTGGTGGAGCCAAGCTTTTTCTCTCCTATGCTTCCCCTGCATCAACACACTCAAGCAATGCCACCACCATTTGGTGATCCGCCGCCAGGGCCCCAGGAACAGGGCCGAGTCTGGGCAATCACACACGAGAAGGCTTGTGCTATCGCAATCTTGAGGAATGGCTGAGTGGAGAAGTGACGTGCCCTCAGCCTCTACCGACTGACCTCATACGGGATTTGTTATGGGTACGCAATCCTGGCCCTCTGTCCGCAAGACCAATTACGCGGCACTCACATTATGTACGCTCGTATGAACGCCTGGTGGTGGACCATCGCCCTAACCGTCGCCCTTTCTGTGAAACTTTCTTCAGTGGTCATCTGGAAATAGAAACACGCTCACATTTCGATAAGTGGGTTGGCTGGGTCAGGAATAAGTGGATTTCCATCTCTTTTCCCTCCCTTTCCCTTGCCCATCACGCTCCTGTCCATGGGTAGGGGCTGGTCACTGATCGAATGATCGGCCCTTGCTACGCTGCTTTGCATGGCGTGCGTCGTTCATGAGCATGCCTTGTCCGCTACCCAACCCTTCTTTTCCCTCCGCGCTCTTGGAAAAGCTTCATTTCTGGTCATTCACTATACAAGGCTTTAGTTTGACTTGCTTCACTATCCTTTTAGTCGAACCGGTACCTTTCCTTGGCATTCGTTTCTGTCCAGTATCTGCTTCTTTGATACCGCTCTCGATTGTTATTTGTTGTGGCTGCAGGATCGTGAGCATCAATCTACACAACTGATTCAGGGTGACGTTGAGGCAGGCCTCGAGGATGAGATTCTGGAAGTATGGAGCTGCTGTTCTGGCAACGTGCGGACAAGGAGTGAGAGCTGTCGACTTGGACATATCATCAACAGGTATGGCAGAAAGATTTCTCGGGCTATGATCGTGACCATCAAAAGCTGACAGGATGGCACAGATTCCATCAAGCAAGCAGCAAGTACAGTTGCGTATGGGATGGTAAAATACTATACGGGAAATAATACTGGTGATACACCTGGAAATTTGCCTTCGCCTTATTATTGGTGGGAAGCTGGTGCATTTTTTGGAATTCTGGTTGATTACTGGTAAGTTGATTGCAGAGGAGATAAAATTTCCTTGACCCCAAACACGAGAAGAAAGTTGTTAGTAGTTATTGTAGAAAGGTTAAGCTAACCAAGTACACCTCAAGGTATTACACAGGCGACACAACATATAACACCATTACCGAGCAGGCACTGTTATCTCAAGTAGGAACAAACAACAATTATATGCCGGAAAATCAAACAAAGACGGAAGGAAATGACGATCAGGGATTTTGGGGTATGGCAGCGATGGAAGCAGCCGAGATGAATTTCCAAAATCCACCAGAGGGCGAACCGCAGTGGTTGGCATTAGCTCAAGCAGTTTTCAACACGATGGTTGCTCGGTGGGACGAATCAACCTGTGGAGGTGGCCTGAGATGGCAGATTTTCACTTTCAATAGTGGCTACAACTACAAGAACTCAGTGGCAAATGGCTGTCTGTTTAATATCGCTGCTCGATTGGCGAGGTATACTGGAAACGCGACATATGCAGATTGGGCAGAGAAGACTTGGGACTGGATGACTTCAGTCCAGTTAATGAGTGATACGTATCAAGTCTATGATGGAACTTCAGATACGGACAATTGCACGTCTTTGGATCATATTCAATGGACATACAACGCAGGGATTTATCTTTTCGGAGCCGCCATGATGTACAACTATGTAAGTCTTCCCTCTGTAAGTTTGGAAAGCACAAGAAAACTGACCGAGGCAATAGACCAATGGATCTGATATATGGAAGACGCGAGTGAGCGGCGTGCTAGACAACGCAGCTTCTGTATTCTTCGACGACGCTTCCATCATGCGCGAACAAGCCTGCGAAGGTGCGGGCACCGATCCAACCGTAGGAAACTGCGACAACGATCAATCATCCTTCAAAGCCTACTTCAGCCGCTGGCTCGCCGGCACGACGAAGATCGCGCCCTTCACACGGGAGACCATCATGCCGCTGATTTCCAAATCCGCCGTGGCAGCCGCGAAGCAGTGCTCTGGGGGCTCGACTGGCCAAGTGTGCGGCATCCACTGGACAGCCAACGATTCGTATGACGGATTATATGGTGTTGGCGAACAGATGGCCGCGCTCAGTATCATCCAGGCGAATCTTGTCGACGATGCGCCGCAGCTTGTCACGACGGTCACGGGCGGTACGAGCGTGGGTGATGCGAATGCGGGGACGGGGTCGAGTGCGAATGGCGGCACGGATGAGAACGGCGTCTCGACGAAACCCGTCACTACGGCCGATAAGGCTGGAGCCGGCATCCTCACGGCTCTCGTCCTGGCGGGCGTACTTGGAGGTACGGCTTTCATGCTACTCGGTGGTTGAGAGCCGTGCCATGAGGATTTTGTGCTTCTCGGCTAGAGCATGTCAAAAGGGGGGTTTTATGTGTGTATATATATTTTTTGGATCACGATCGATCGACTCTGTTCTTTGATAGATTAGCGTTTATATATTTTTATTTTCGACTTCCTTCCTGTGTAGTTTTTCTTCCTTTGTTTTTCGTGCTTCCCGTCTCGCTTGCTATTCAGTCGAGATATATGGCTGATTGGTGGGACGGAACGTCGATATCCATGTATTCTGAGTCTGACACCGTAACGAGAACGGTGTTTATTTTGCACGGAAGTAGGCAGGCTAAGTACCTAGGTAAGCACCTAGGTAAGTAGAGCAGTTTTAAGAAGTCCCACCTTCCTTTCCTTTTATCCACGTAAACAAAGTAATTGGCGAAAAACTCGGCAGTGGAACTCGTGGTGAACGACACTTCCTTGCCTGCCTTTATCCTAAAAGGAAGAAAAGGTGGGGAAGAGAGAGGCGGCGGAGAGATGGAGGGTATAGCATGGTATAATCTATCGTTAGACGTACCCATGTATACATGATATCATCCTAAATCTTTTGATTCAGATCTTCAGAAAGGGGAGGGGGGAGGGGTATAAGCCTCCGATATGCATTCCCTACTTCTTCTGCCTCTTCTCGGGGACCGCGTACTCTTGCCTTGTAATGAATGATTGGGTTCGCCGAGGTTAGGTCACTTGGTATTCTCTTTCTTGTCATTTTCTAGCGAGTTGTTTTTGAAGGGATGGATTATTCATTACTAAGTATGCGCGACTGCCGTGGCTAAATCTAAAGACAGAAAGACAGAAAGAAAGAAAGAAAGAAAGAAAGAAAGAACAGAAACCTCCCTAAACAGAAGAAAAGAAAGATAACATATATACAACAGGCCGGTCGGTGCGCAAGAAAGCGATGCAGCACCGACAGAACACACCCACCCATTCTATAAGAGATCTATCACCGCTCTTTTCTCTATCGTCTATTTTCCCTATTCTTCTTCTTCTTCTACTCTATTCGTCTCCCGCTGCTTTCTTTCTTTCTATCTTTTCCTCTCCTGGTCTTCTCTTCTTCTCTCTTGTCCCCCTTCTAAGGGTTGCTGACATAGCTCCGCTGCCTCTCCAGCTCGCTGTCCTCGGCCCTGGCGTCGGCCGTCTTCGTATTCTCCTCGTCGTCACCGCTATACGCGTACTTGGACCTCTTCCGAATCTGGGCGCCGAACTTGTAGAACAAGAAGGGGATGCCACAGCAAGCGAGGGCGATGAAGGCCAACAGACTACTGGCCCACTGGTCACCCAAGCGGTCATACATCTGCGCCGTGAACAGGACGACGGCGGCGCCCCAGAAACTCCTCAGGAACGTCTTGGCCGCGAGCGCCGACGCGGCCGAGTGCTGGTACGAGTCGACCAGGTAGTTGTTGGCGCTGTTGTACAGGAAGATGAAGCCGAAGCCGACGGGGAATCCACCGATCGCCGGGCCGATCCAGTGCAGGCGTGGGTACGATGTCCAGGCGAAGATGAACAACCCGATGGGGATGCACCAGCACGAGATCATCATGGGGATCAATCGCACTTCGGCTGGTGGCTTGCCGTTGTATTTGGTGTTGGCGACGTGCAGGTAGTGTTTGTTGACGAGTGGAGCACAGCATGCGGATGCGATGACGCCCAAGGCGATGGGGATGAACATCAATCCGGTGATACCTGCTGTGTAGCCTTTGCCTTTTTGGTAGACGATTGGGTAGCTGATGGGGTTGTTAGTATGATGGTGGATGTAAACGAATGGCAGGAAAAACAAAACTTACGCGACGAAGAACATATATAGAAGACCGTAGAGAACACTCATGTACAGGGAGATAAGCAGGACGATCAATTCGCCAAATAAGAGCTGGAATGGTCGGATAAGGAAAATGCGAAGTCTCTCGCTGAAAGGACGGAGATCCAGGTCCTGCTCTGTAACGTGGTCGCTCTCTCCCGTCTCCTTTCTCAACTTCTTCGCTCGAGATGCGAGGATCGTGGGCGCATACGTTTCTGGTACGGTGAAGGTGATCAGAACCCAAACCACGGCGGCAAAGATAAGTTGGATCCAGTACGACCATCTCCAGCCAGCGGTATCCGAGAGGAAACCACCGATCAATGGACCAATGGCAGGGCCGATGAATGGAGCAGCTGAGAAGGCGGCCATGGGAACACCTCGTTCTTCGGTTCTCCACAGATCTGCAAGCGTGCCTCCTACTAGAGTCATGGGTGCTGAGAAAGCGATCCCATCGATGGCACGGCATACAATCAGAGTCGAGATGTTCTTAGATACTGCGCAGGGAATGATGAAGATGACTGCTACGAGAAGTGTTGTGCCGTAAATCTTTCGTCGGCCGACAATTTCGGACAGAGGCGCGAATGCCATGGGACCTGTAACGAATTAGAAAAAAGTACATAAACTGAGCACAAGAGTGCAAGTTTCTTACCAACTCCAAAACCAACGACGAAGATAGAAATAGTAACTAGTGCTAATTCTTCAGATACATGGAAGCTTTCTTGTACACCGATGATATCGGCTGTGATGACGGAAGAACAGAATGCGACGACGAAACATGTAATGGCGACTACCATCGTACAATACCACTTGAAACCCTTGGACCAGTTCTTAGGATTCTCTGGGTCGTTGGGTAGGAACGTAACGAGTTTATATTCAGGCTTGCCATCCTTGACTACTGGGATCTCTCCAGATGGATTCTCTGTCGTATATTCTGCGAGGTTGGCCTCATTGGTGAGTGTTCGATATGGGAGATTGACGTCCAGTTGTGGATCTCTTGATTCCTTATGTGATATCTGAGAAGTTGTTCTGTGTATACGAGATCCGCCTGTATGTGTTCGAGTGAGTGTAGGAGAGGTAGGGCGGTCCCTCGTCGCAATTGGCGCGAAGGTAGTATTGGGGGCGGCCATTCTTAGATGATTTCAAGCAGTTCGAGGACTTCCAGGCTTAACCATAAACCGGCGAACAGGACGAAGACGATGATGGATATGTCTTGAAGGTAATCGGGAATCAAGCTGAGATCTGTTTGCATGTAGAGCAGAAAAAGAACAGGCCATGTGGAGGACGAGCTCCTTATATATGAAAGACGAACCTTACCAGCTCTCACTTACCAGTACCATGTTCAGGCCCGCGGTTATTGCCTCCTCCGATAAAGGGTACATTATCAAAACCCGCAAGGCTCGATGCATCTGTAATGCCCGAGCCCAGCTCACCTCAACCCAGCGAACAAGGCCTGGTCGAGCAGGGTAGGATATGGTGCTGGATCGGGACTGGCTGGCTGTCACTTGGTATCCCGGGAGGTCCATGGCTCGAGTCAAAAGTGTGCAGGAAAAGAGAGATGGAAGAGACATGACTCTGCGTCCTGCTGAGTGTTGATGTGATGATTTGATGATTTGTACAGCCGATGTCATTGCCAAGTCGCTTACAGCGGCTGACATGCTTGTCGATGATTGCTCCCAGCTCGCTTAGCCAATCACTGACCATGGAGTGGAGAATGCTCCGATGCTCCTCGGAGCCTCCGCGGATGGGTAGAAGGTGTGGAAACAGAGACTTTTTCTGACGTGAATGTTCATGAAGATTCTGAAAAAGATGTCGAAGCCCGATGGCCAAGACCAGTAGCGTATCAAGAAGCCGAAAACTTGTCCCATGCTTCTTTGGTATCTGTGTCGAGCATAAGAGCCATCCGTGTTGTTCTTATCCAGGAAGAAACTGGAATAGCCGTTGGAGAAAAGGGGCCGAAGCGACAGATAAGCTCATAAGCGTGATGGGGTATGAAAGAGGCGAGGAACGTAAAGGGGTCGAAGAAGAAACTAGTAGAAAGGAGGCACATGGTTCACGTGGCTCGGACCTATTTAGGTAAGGGAGGAAGGGACCTCACCTGAGCCCAACGTGTTTTCAGGCCATTCCATCTCCACTATATCTGCTGTTCGTCAAACCATCGGTCCTGAAATATTATTAAAGACTGCCTGCACCTTGGATACCGAATATGCGGAGTAGATCCCATCATGCCAAGCAGCCCCCTGCTCTAAATTCTACTGGTCCATGCTATATAGGCAACTTAGGTGCTTTCAATTAAGATGTTCCTTTGAAGACTATACATTCACTATAAGTTTATCATGCCCCGGATAATTATATCTTTGCGTCTTGTGTTTAGAATCTATAAGAGATAGAATTAGTACAGACGGCTTCTAAACTTAGCTTGAAGTAGTTTTGATGAATCAACACACATTTAACAATTTGGATCATGCAAGCATTATAACCACATCACAACTGTAGAAAGATTTATATAGCTCACTTTAATTTTCAACAAACTGCTCTTGACATAAAAATTGTCGAAACTGTACAGCTATATGAAAGTGCTCCAAATCCTTGGGTTAGATTCTTTTGTAATGTGAGATGAATGTGAGGAGAACTTATTAACTGGCCAGAATACATATTCTCTCATATAGTGGAGAAAATTAATTAGCTAATCTACCAAGATTCTTTTGTAGTACTGTAACTTCATTTGACCTTTTTAAAAAGCATGTAGCTACCTGCCATTAGGCAGAAGTCGTTAGATGATGAAGCGACCAATAGTACCTCTAAAATTGTGCCACCGAAAACCACTGTTTATTTCCCATCCTCTGGCCACACAAACAGAAGGCGGTACAAAGCGGCAGTACGCCTTGTTGCTTTCAGCTTTCAGCTTTCCAGCCTCACCTTTTTGACTTTGAAGGAATGAATATAATGTCAAGGACAATCTGTGGAATCGCTATTTTGCATTCAAGACTAATTTACATCTTGATATCGCGGATTCTAGACTCGCGCATCGAAACTCTGTTGCGCATAACGTCTTGTGCTTAAATACCTACCTGAGAACCTTCAACCAGCTCACCTTCCCAAAATTGAAAGAATGCCTCCTCAATTATGCGATGTCTGTCAATCTATCATTCCCAGATTCTGGTCCGAAGACTTAGACTATGAGGGATTCCCTCGGGGTCCATACGTCAAGCTTCAACCCTTCAAATCCATGGAAGCAGCTGCAGAGAGAGGATGTCAGCTATGTCAAATACTTCTGGCTTCAGCAAATGTTGACTTCTTGGATGAATGGATGCTTGAGAAAATCCCCGTCACTTTGTCGAGAGCGATAATTGATAGTCATCAAGGTGTTTGTCTTGCCGTGGCAAATGATGATATATCCCATACTACCTTTTATCGGGTGCCAGAGCCGTGGAGTATGTTAATGATTCTTGTGAATGAGATTGACTAGGCTGCTAAGTTTTCTCAGGTGACCTTGCACCGATGGGCATAAACGACCATGTTGACAATCTTCAACTAATGAAGACTTGGATTGAAAACTGTAGAATGAACCACGACATATGCTTAACCAATCTGGAGAACTTCCTTCCCACGAGGCTTTTAGATCTACAGGCGTTCGAAACTGGAGAAGATGTCAAATTGGTAGCGATAACGCTGGAAGATTTTGAGTATGAGGAATTCCAGCCAGAATATTTAACCTTGAGCCACTGCTGGGGACCACCTGAAATACGTCCAATCACAACGACGAAAAGTAATCTGGAAGAAAGAATGCGCCGAATTCCTATTGGTGATTTATCCAACACCTTTCGAGATGCCGTTCGAATTACTCGCGAATTAGGTGAACGATATCTGTGGATTGACTCTTTGTGTATCATTCAAGATGATGAGGACGATTGGGCAAGAGAAGCCGCACTGATGGCAGATGTTTATGGAAACTCTTACTGCACACTTGCAGCTCTTAGCTCCAAAGACAGCACAGAAGGTTGCCGTGTTGTCCCAAACATCCAGGACACCCTTGGGACATTCATTGAGCTCGATGCTGAAGATGATTATTACGGCCCTTATCGGATTCGGGTTTTCCAAGATGAGCCGCAACATTGGCATGAAGAATACGGAGACAACCCGTTCCGACACAGTGGGTACGGAAATTTACACAGTCCTCTCAGATCACGAGCATGGACACTACAAGAGAGAGAGCTATCTAGAAGGAATATCCACTTCGGGAAGGATCAGCTTCTTTGGGAATGCTATGAGCTGAAAGCATCTGCTCAACTACCATGGCATCATAAGAGACCCGAAGATGATTTCGAAATGTGGCCCATTAGAAATGCTCTCGAAGAAATCCTAGCACCTTATGGTCCTGTCGCAAAGAGAGACCGCTGGTACGAGCTTATGGAGGATTATTCTTTCCGCTCTCTAACAAAAGAAACGGATAAATTGCCTGCTCTTTCTGGTCTAGCGAGGTATTATCAGGATATCTTCCCGGGCGCAAAGTATCTGGCTGGGATATGGAGTACACACTTACCAGCCGCACTGCTCTGGCGGAGCATGAATGGCGCTACGTATAGAACCCCATCATACATTGCGCCTACTTGGTCATGGGCATCAGTGAGAGGACGGATATCCTATGAAACCCAGCGGCTTGAAAGTTCCGGTGGAAGAATTGAGGACAGAGCTCAAGAAAAACCTTCAGATTGTGACTTCGGCAACCTCAAGGCGCAGATGATGTACACACTGCCAAAGTATAATGATGTTTACGGTGCGATTAAAGGTGCTCATTTGGTCCTGAGCGGCGCTCTCCTCGCAGACATTGATCCTGATCCCCACTTCCGAGAATTTGAGCACGATTATTCCTCTGGACGCAAAGCAGTGTTGACTAAGGGCAGTATTACAGTCGGCCTACTGTATCCGGATGCTCCGGACGAGCTACAGTATGCAGGAAAGTTGTTTTGTCTAAGCATCCGAGGGGAACCACATTCATCACAGATCTCACAGCCACCCGAGCTATACAACGATGAAAAGATAGAATCAAGTAAATTGGTAATGGGACTTATTCTCGAAGAAGATTTGGAGGAGGATTGTTACAGGAGGATAGGACTTGCACGTTGGGTTAAGCGATCTTTGTTCGAGGACTCTCAACCTGCTTCAATAACACTCATATGATGATATTCACTAGGTACACCAGACACTTAAAATATCTTAAATCTCATTGCTCCTAGATATCTAATTCTTTAATCGTTGATCAAGGCATCCTATAAGCTTGCCAGTTCTCGTATTCATTACCAAGTCATATGCATCTACAAACTCGATTCGAAGAGGGGCAATGAGACCCTTATCAACGTGCTGTTGAAACATAGGTCTTTGCTCTTGAAGTTTAGCAACGATAGCCTTTGTTGCTGTTAACAAATCTGTGGGTTGGTATGCAACACGAAGAGTGAGTGAATCCATTGCATTTACACGATCTATGACGAGCTGAGTCCCAGCTATCTGTGCACCTGAGAGAGCCTGCTCGACAATATCTCGAACTTGAACCACATCCAACGAAACTGGACCAATTCGAGCGGACTCATTATGGCGGCCGAGAACTCTAAAGAGTCCCTTTGAGTAGTCTACCCATTCTGCACGGTCGCCGCAAGGATATCGCAGAACCGGCTGCAGTCGACGCGCTAGATTCGTCACAAGAAGGCGACCAGGAATATTCGGTTCTGAGGTTGGAATGCTATTGTCGTCATCTGGACATATCTCAAGTTCGACGAAGGGACAATTGGCTTGGTGTAATCGCCAGTCAGTGTCAGAAGCCGAGTATCCCATAACTCCAGCATCCATGCTCGCGTAGACCAGAGAGCGAATTCGTGCATTTGGGAACGCAGCCTGCACGACGGCTTTCTGATCATCGTAAAACGCCTCACCCGCAAACATGAAAACCCGTATGCGGCCCATGGTTTCATTTCGCTGAAGGAGTAATTGTGCTAGCTGGGCCACTTTGGTGACAGTGCTGAAGATAACTGTGGCTTCTAGTTCCTTCATGTACTGAATGGTCGTCTCCGGATCGCAAGATCCGCCGATGGGAATATGTATCGCTGGGACCGAGAGATCTTGTATGGATAGGACATGCACCAAGAAACTTCCGTACAGATCTCCTGCATAAAAGAGGTTGGCTATGCGATCTGACGGTAGGAGGCCACCTTCTATAATTGCTCGACCAAGTTGAATACTGATACTTCGGAGCTCATCTTGAGAGATGAAGGTGACTTTGGGATTCCCAAGAGTACCTTTAAGATACGATCAGATTTATAGTGTCAACTGTTGTTGAAAAAAGAAGATCTTACCTCCTGTTTTCCAAACTATCCCACTTGACTGAGGCATGGTAATGACTGTGCTCGCGATTGAGGTGTTTGCTTTCCAAAAAGTATCGAGGTCAACTACCGGGCACTCGTGTAATAGAGATGGCATTTTGGGAGTATCTTTGTAAAGTAACTCATAATAAGGAGACAGTTTCCGAGCAAACTGAATCAACTCTTTGATGTCATTTCTTAACTCGAGATCAATATATGCTGCATCTCGATGTCCATTCTGAACAGGTATAGAAGCTGATTGGTCATCAGAAGAAATCATAATTCTACGATTTGGCTAATAGCCAGGAATTGCCTATGCTTTGAGGTTTGATCTTGAAATGATGAAATTGAAGAGGGTTTTTGGAGAAAAGTTAAGCTCAAAATCAATTAGGTACCTAGACGAAGAGTAGCGGAAAGGGCCTTGAAGTCAATCTTGTGTACAGCTGAATTGGTCTGGTTAGATTCGGCTTCACACGTGCCTGATGCTCGACAAGTATCTTCGGTCAAAAATCAAGCAGACCGTTCACCCCCATCTCCCCTATTTCTTAACGAGTCAGTCTAAAGTTAATACTTCCATTTTGTAATCTCGGTGTCTCGGTATGTCAGTATGTCATTTACTAACCACGCACGATACAAGAGTTAGGGTTTTTAGGAAAGTTTGAGTTGCTGTAAATGGCAGGTCGCTTTGTGGTGCGGTAGCAAATTAGGTTACGCTCGCTACCCAACGTTAGCATATTGCTCACCTGAAGCGACGCTCGCTCGCTTTCCTTGATTTAATGGTGGGATGGTTCGATAACTTTTGATTGATGACCTGGTCAATATTTAGCTGCAATTTAGAGACAAAAAGGCCGTCTAGCATTATATTCCTGAGAACTGGGATGTTGACGAGGAGTTCGTTTTGAAAAATCCGCTCAAGTAGCTGGATGCCTGCTTAGTAGCCAAATATCTAGCACCATTTTCATACAACGATTTACCCAGATGATAAAACTTTAACAATGCATAGTCGTACAAGTGAAGTGGGATGATTTACCTGATTCATATGGCACTAATTAATGTACGAGGTACAGGTCACGAAACAGTCATAATGAGGTGATCAGAAAGCACCATTTGGGCATAGTTAACCCCAAATAGTGTCAGCCTATGCATTTGACTTTACTCAACGTTCGAAGGTCATACAATGCCAGGATAGAGAGTCAGTCCATAGCACAGACTTTTAGAAGGGTCATACCCGGGTTCGGCCGAACAACGGCTATCGTTTCGAAGTCTAAATACGGAGTACGATAGCCGTATTTAAAGTTTTGAAACCACAAAAAAATCAGGGGAACCCCAAGTGCCACTTTTCCTCCCCACAAAGCTGTTCGTATTGCTTTTCAGACAGTATTGCAGAGCATCTCGGAAGATTTGGAACCCGCCAACAGGATGCCTTTTACTGATGCAGACGTTGACGTATCGCTTTACTCAGATGCCCCGTTTGCTGAGCCTTCATGGTACTGCAGCAATGTCAGTACTTACTACAATGCTTCTCATCGCAGATTGCTCGAAGAAGTACGGACATATGTAGATCAAGAAATGCGCGAAAATGCACATGAATGGGAACAACAAGGGGAAGTTCCCGAGGCTGTACGTACTAGATGCTCTGATAGATCTTCTTACCAATGAGAGCCTCAGCTGATTCTCTATCAGGTCTATAAAAGACATGCACAATTTGGATTTCTTGTCACTATGCCACCGAAAAAGGAGTATATGGGGAAAACCAAGCTACCAGCGAATATCCCCGTCGAAGAATGGGACGAGTTTCATAATCTTATCATGATTGATGAACTTTCAAGGTATGAACCTTGTACTTGTAGAGAATGAAGCTGAAAAATGATATTTCAGAATTGGGTATTGGGGTGTTGTGCTGGGATTGGGGCAGGGCAATTCAATGGCTTGCCCTGCAATTCAGCGGTTCGGAACGGAAGAGCAAAAATTGTTCTATCTACCTCGAGTCGCTAGCGGTGAGATCCGATTTTGCTATGCAATAACAGAGCCAGACGGTAAGTCTCAATGCTTTATACCTTAAATCGATTGGCTAAGATATATCTTCAAAGCCGGCTCCGATGTTGCCAATATCAAAACCACCGCAACAAGAGAAAATGACTTTTATGTTGTTGAAGGGATCAAGAAGTGGGTGACAAGTGGAATCTTCTCACAATTCTGTCTTGCTGCAGTTCGGACTGGCGGACCAGGCCGCGATGGCTTGTCTTTGCTAGTAATTCCGTTGACTACTAGGGGAGTCACTGCCAGAAGAATGGAAACCTCTGGGGTCAAAGCAAGTGGTAAGCTCTCGTGTTCCTAGGAATCTACCCTTGTGGCTAAGCCGAAGCAGGTTCCACACTTATAGAATTTGATAATGTCCGGGTGCCGAAGTCCTGCTTGATTGGGAAAGAAAACGATGGATGGTCAATGATTATGTCTAACTTTAACTACGAGCGAACAGTACTTGCTTGTGCGGCATTACGACTGAGCCGTGTTTGTGCTGAAGATGCATACAATCATAGTATTGTACGAGAGACCTTTGGACAAAAACTCATATCGCATGCACTCATCCGGGCAAAAATAACTCAGTTTGGCATAGATATCGAGCCAGCGTTTGGTCTCTTGGAACAATTGACCTTTAGGATGAAGTACGAACGCTTGAATCCCGAGAAGAGCTCACATTTGGCAGGAATGACTGCGCTGTTAAAGATTATGAGCATGAGGACATTAGAACGCTGTGTTCGTGAAGCACAGCAGATATTAGGAGGCATAGGGTATACCAAAGGTGGCCGTGGTGGAAGAGTTGAACAGATTAGCCGTGATGTGCGAATGCTCGTTGTAGGTGGTGGAAGCGAGGAAGTTATGATTGATCTTGCTTTAAGACAACAGCAGCGAGACTTGAAGATGATGCGAAGAGCTCAAGGACCTGTAGGAATTAGTTCGGCAAAACTGTAAATTATGCAAATCACGAGAGAGAGAAAAAACCACCCCGATATATAACGACACAGAATATTGTTAGAGCTCAATTTCCGACCTAGTGGACTGCGTAAAGGCTGTTTTCTTTAGGTAAATATCACACAAGACCCCGAAAATTCTAAAAACTTCAATTAAGGTTAGAGTTCCAGTTCTTGTTTTACATAGATACAGCCCGGGACCCAGAAAGGTGGGAGAAAAGTCTCACCGCTAGTTTCAACGACAAGGCGGGCTCCGCCACTTGAAAAGTATACATTTTCATCTACTAAATCAGAAATCAGCCCCAAAATCAGATATTCCTTTCGCGCTTTGATACGTTGCCAAAGCTATATCAGAGAGCCCGAAATTAGCCGCATCTTCGTGAACCGAGAAGCGATGAAAGCCCCATCAGATGACCCAAGTTTCGATGCATCGTTGGTAAAATTTGTGGAATCTCATCCAGGGGCAGCAACCATAGCCTCTTCACCGACAGCTGTCATGATTCGTGAAGTCTACGCTATTCCAAGAGAGATCGCCAAAATTAATGTCTCTGATGGACTTTTACGTGGACCAACCTTATTACGCACAGCACCATACCTCATTGTCGACAACGCACGGAAAACGGTATTTGCAGCATTCTCACTCGGAAATGATCTTTCGGGATATCCCGGGAACGCCCACGGTGGTCTCGTGGCAATGCTGCTTGACGAAGTCATGGGGAAAGCAGGATTGAGCGTTTTGGGGGACTCGATAGCATACACGGCAAAGCTAGAGGTGGACTATTTAGCTCCAATCAGTGTCAATGATTACGCTGTAGTCATCGCAAACGTTGAGTCAGTGACAGGCCGGAAGGTATGGATCACCGCGGTTGTAGAAGGAAGCAAACCAGGAAGTGTTTGTGCGAGAGCCCGAATGCTAGTGATTAGAATAGTAGATACAAAACTATAACTAAACACCAGTATGATTTTGTCACCTGATACATTGTAATAACTAGTAAAATATAAAAGAATTACGATGCCAATATTCGTCTACATGGGTCGAATTTCTGAATAAAAGCACTCACCTTACTGTAAAAACGATCTCTCACTTTGTAGATTAGGATTTTAACAGCGGATTAGATTTAAGAAACTGTAATTCGGATAAATATTAGTTTCAAAAGATAAATGAATTTGAATTAGCCACTGAAGGAAATACTCTCAAAGCGGGCGCTACTGGAGTAGTTATCCTGTCTGAGTGTCAAGGTAAGAAGCCTGCCTCTCTTAACCTATCAAAAGCAACCAAATACCCCTCTGCTGGATCCAGGGTTTCTGTAAATCCCAATTCTCTTGCCGCGGTGAGGTCATAGTCTGTACGAATAGGAACCCAAAAAGCCGTCATGAGAATGTCCCACTGCGTACTCTTCATAACATCTTCCCTCAAGCCATTTTCCTTCACCCACGCCGGCCATGACTCTTTTTCGGCTAAAAGCCATTCAACACCAACGAGTTCCTTGGAGGGAGACAAAGAAGGTGGGACGCCCTCTAGCCCGAAGTATTTACATACTATTGGCCATTTCATCTTCCAAGAGACCGACTCTCCGTCTCCAATATTGAAGGACTGCCCGTTGAGCTTCTCCTTTTCTGGCAGCAAAGAAACGTGGATGTGGAAGTGTGCAAGCAAATCTTGAAAGGTATCGGTATGCAGCGCATTCCATGCTTCAAAACTCCCTGGGAATACGCATTTTGCCCCATTACCATGCTTGGACTTGTATAAGGAGAGAAATAAGCCCATTGCCTGGGCCACATTCATGGCGTTGTGATTTGGTACGAATCCTGGCTGCGAGACATAAGTCGAGGTCATCTAATGTTGATTGAAAGGTTGGTTCCCTTACTAAAAATGAAGGCCTGATATCACAGAACTTCCAAGTGCAGCCAGGAAGTGCCGCATACTTTGCAACCATATCATACTGTGCATAGTAAAATGTCTTAGAAGCGTATGGCTCAGGCATACGAGGGAGAGATTCCTTCCAGGGAGCCTCGGGCCACCCGTGTCCTACTGCTCCATAGCCCTGATAGGCACATATCAGTCACTGCATGTTAAGGATGGCTATGAATTGAATGATTTGAAATTACCTTTCCACCAGTCTGCAGCACAAAGAATTCAAGCTTAGGACATAGAGCATTGACAGATTTGAGGGCATTCTCCACTATCTCAGAGTTGGCTCGAACCAATTCTTCTTGGCTTTGGCCATGGGCCGTATAAGCTAGCTGAAGTGAGTATTTTATCGCGCTGGGTATCAAGAGGAATAAATTGACTGACCAAGAAAGTATGCGTGTGTAACATCGGAAATCCCCTGAACCTCACTCAGTTTCTGCTGGGTCGCGGCGCTTTGACTGAGGTCAAACCGAGACTATAGGTCGGGTCACCCACTAGGATTAGCTCGCACCACCTGCCCGATTCGGCTAGCGCCCGAACGCTAGCGCGGAGTAGCCGACCTGCTATATTAAAAATTTCGTAGAAGGAAAAATCCTGTTCTGTATCTTTTAATATCCAAATACGTTATTCTAAGTACTAATTTTGTTAATATATTCTAAATATATTATTAATCTATTATTATAAATATTTTACTTAAAGTTCCAACTAATAATACCTAGAGTAATAATAAGGTACTAGAGTATAAGGACCTAGTAGTATTATAAGATAATAGAGAGAATAAAAGACTAAAAGACGAGATAAACTTATATATAATATATTAGGAATATATTACTAATATATTATAAGATAAAAATATAATTATAATAATAGTTCTATCACCTGACCAATTAGTTAGCTAGCGTACGTGTTATCGCTATAACGCCGCCTGATAATCGGGCCGCGTCCGGCTTATATATATATTTTAAGGGTAAATTTCTCTTTCTTCCTTAGAAATAAATTATATTATAATATTATAATATTCTACTTATAATTACCCTTATATTTTTTATCTTTTTATCCCTTAGGAGAGTAGCCTATTATAATTATACGGACTTAATATAGAATTAATTCGAAATCGAAATAATATTATAAAGTAAAGTTAATAGCTTAATTACTTAATCTCGAGCTATTACCTGCTTTTAATTAATTAACCTAGGTAATAAGAAGGAAAGGGAACAGAACTAGAGTAATAATAATCTTACCCTAGTCTTATCTGCTAGTAATAATAAAGATAAGGAGATTATAGAATTAATACGATAAATCGATACTACTAAGGCGAATATAAAATAAAAGCGTAAGGCTCTTATTACGATTAAAGCGAAAAAGAAAGCCGTAAAAAGGAGGATAAAAGAATTATAATATTTAGAAAAGAAGTAATAATACTTAGATACTAAGCTTAGGGGGCTACTTAGTAATATAAATAAGGGAAAAAATCTCCTAATAAGAGAGATACTAGTATTTATTTAGCCCTAGAGCGATAATACTTATAAAAGAATACTTAATAAGATAGAAGATAAGAAGGAGAAGAAAGAACGCTTATAAAAGTATAATAAGAGATTATTAATTAAGCTTTAGGACCTTCCTACTTATAAAAGTAAGAGCCTCTAGGAAATATAATCCTTTATAAGTGCTACGAAATTTCGGTTTAGAATCGATAATAGTAACCGATTTATTAATAATATAATACGAATTAGTTATTATATAATAATATTCGTAAAAGCCCTAGTAGTAAAGTAGGAACGGCTCGATTAATATATAAATATTAAAACGCTTAACTAGGAAAGCTTTAAGGAATAAATATTTAACTTTATATAAGATAAGAGTAATTATATTTTTAATATTACTAATAAATATAAGCGGGCTTAATAGAAATCTAGGTAATTTATCGACGAATTTATTAGTTATTTTAATAATTTAGAATTAGAATTAGCTATTATTAACGATCGTAATAAGAAAGATATATTTTATAGTAAGTTAATACTAAAACTTAAAACGAGTATAATTATATATAATAAAATACCCTAAACTCGTACTAGACTTATATAATTAGCGACCCGAATTAAGAATACCTAAAAACTCTCTTTAAGGCGGTCTAATAATAAACTACCTAGCTATAACTACTTTAGTAAGAACTTATATAAGGATTAATCTAACTAAAACTATATCAGACGAAGTAACTAATATAATAATAATAATAAAAGAGTAATACCTGCTTATAAAATAAATAATACGCTTATTACTAATATCAACTTAAGAACCTACTAGAATTATAATAAGGTTAGATATTTAGTCTAGGCTTATATAAAGCTAAAAAGAAACTTAATAATAAGATATTATAAGTATAATTAGGAAGGTTATACCTAACCTAACTACCTAAAATAATCGGGCTAGGGAAAAGATTAAGCCCTAGGGGTAATATAATACTACTTCGTATAAGCTTAATATAATATCTAATACGCTAAAAACTAATTATTCCTATCTAGATTACTAATACTAATAGAAACTAGAAGACGAAACGAGCTCTTATTAATAATAAGGCTAAGGCGAATTATATATAATAAAACCTTACTACTAAGTATAAATAAATACTAATAAATAACAAAGATAAGAAGCTAATTATTATTAATAATTAAGAAATTTAGACTTATAATAATTATAAGATTAATATTAGGACTACTAATAATAGAAATAATATAACTACGTACTAGTAATATTTTATAACTTACGACTTTAACTTTCCTAAAATTAATATTATTCTAAGATATTTATAATTAGTTATAATAAACCTACGAATTAACTAGGCTAAGGGAACCTGATTATACTAGAAGCTAGGTATTATTTAGATTATTATTACCTTAAAATTTACTAAGTTCTTATAATAAGAAGTACTTATAAGTTACCTTATAATAATATTAGCGCTTTATTATAAGAGGATTAGGGCGCTTACGTAGACGTAACTACTTATAATACCCCCGGCTTATAATAAATATAATAATATTTTTAATAATACGACTACCTTTATACTCTTATAATATTACCTTATAAAGTATAAGATCGACCTAATAAAAGGTAAGAAACTATTATAAGAGCTTATTTATATACTTTTAGAACTAGAACTTAAGGTATTATAAGAGTACCTTAATATTATTATAATCTAAGGCTAGATTTAGCGCTCGACTAACCTAGTAGGAACCCTAATTATATTCGTCCCTAAAAAGAATAAAAGACTTCGACTTTATATAAATTATAAAAGATTAAATTAGGTAACTATTAAAAATCGTACTCTCTTACTACTAATTAGGGAAACCCTTAATAGGTTATATTATACGAAGTTATTTATAAAACTTAATTTAAAAGATATATACTATTAGATTCGAATACGATCCGGAGACGAATAAAAAATAACTTTCTAAACCTAATATAAATATTTCGAATATACGATTATATTATTTAGATTATTAAACGTACCTATTACGTTCTAGGTATATATTAACTAGGCTCTCTTAGGGCTAGTTAATATAATATATATAATTTATCTTAATAATATCCTAATATTTTTAAAAGACCTAAATTAGTACGAATCTATAGTAAAAGAAATCCTAGATCGCTTACGAACTTATTAACTTTATATTAACCTTAAAAAATATAAATTTAATACTAATAATATAAAATTCCTAGGTTATATTATAAATACCTATAAAATTACTATAAATCTGAAGCGTATTAGGGTAATTAAAGAATAACTTATCTCTTATAATATTAAGGATATATAAGTATTTTTAGGGTTTATTAATTTCTACTAGTACTTTATTATAACGTATTTAAGGGTAGCCTAGGAGTTATTTAACCTCCTAAAGAAGTTAATAAGGCCTTTTAAAATAATAATTCGAGTATACTAAGCCTTTAAAACTCTTAAAGCTAAATTCCTAGTAACCCTAATACTAAGGTATTTTAATCCTACTCTACTAATTAAAATAGAAACTAATATATTAGGAATAACTATTACTAATATATTAATATAATTATTTTATAATAAAAAGTAATATCTAATTACTTTTTATTCTTATAAGTTTTTCTTAGTCGAATCTAATTATAAAACTTATAATATCAAGTTACTAATAATAATTTTAGGTTTTAAGTAATAAAGCTATTACCTTTATAATATTCCTAAGGCGATAATAATACGAACCGATTATAATAATCTCAAATATTTTATAACTAAGAGAATATTAAATAAGTATTAGAGTTACTAGGCTAAAAAGTTAGCCTAGTACGATTTTATACTAGAATATAAGCTAGGTAAAACTAACCTAATAGATAGCTTATTATAAAGGCTTAACTATAAGTTAATAATTAAAGAGATAAAATAAAAGGTAAAGATATTATTATCCTTATATATAAAGTTATAATATATAACCTAAAATATTATTAAAATAATTATAAGAAACCTCTAGTACTAGTAAGAAAACTTAAGGCTTAGGTAACCTGAAACTAATAAGATATTAGGGCTAGAGAATAATCTTAACTTCTTAATAGGAGAGCTAATACGGAATTATAATAAAAATATTACTATAAAGTATCTTAAGCCTATTACTAGTATTATTAGTTATAAATAATATATATTACGGGCGGTTACTAATAAGGTATTTTATTCTAAAATAATATACGGCTTATTAATAGAAATAATACGAGATATTTTTTTTTAGTTATAAAAGACCGACTCTTTTATAACTAAGAAACGTTTTAAATTATTACCTAAAAAGACTAATACTAGGGTAAAGAAAACTAAATAAGAGATAAACCCTAAAAGGCTACTTTATTATAACCGACGTATTTACGTGCTAGTAGAAGCTATTATTCGGGCTAAAATCCTTATAATATATTATAATAACTTATATACTAGGTATTTTAGATTTAAAAGAATATTAAAGCTAGTATATAGGTTATATTTCTAGTAAGACTTATAATATAATATAAAAAACCACATATAAACCTATAAGATATATTAACAGATAAAATTAAGGTAATACTACTTATATAATAAGCTTATATTACTCTTAGTCCTAACTAGATTATAATAAGAGATTATAATAAACTTTATTATTAGGCTACTTCCTAGCAAATAATAAGAGTATATATATAACTTAGTACTAGTAGTTATTAATAGATTCTTAAAAATAACCTAGTACGTTCTTATTATAAAAAAGATTAATATACTAAAGCTAGTAGAAATCTTTATTTCTCGAATCTAGAAAGATTTTAGGACTCCTAAAAGTATAACCTTCGATCGTAGCTTATAATTTACTAGTAAGTTCTAGGGCGTTATTATATTCTACTTATAAGTTTAATATTAGCTTAGTATCGCTTTTTATCTGTAAACTAATAGTTAAATAAAAAGGTAGAATTAAACGCTAAAATAATACTTACGTACTTATTATAACTTTAGATAAACTAACTAGGCTTTAAAACTTACTTTTACTAAATATACTTATAATAATATAAAATACGAGAGTATAAGATTATTCCTTTTTTAAGCCTTATACGAATTCGAACTAATACTAGGAATAAATATTAGGGATATTATTATAAACGGGGAGATAATATATATTATAAAAAGAAGAATTAAAGAAATCGAGACCGAACGAAATAAGCTTAAAACCTAACTCGAAGCTATAATATTAAAGTAAAAGAAATATTATAATAAGAGGTATAAACCTATAAAGTTTATTATTAGATAATAAGTAATATTATTAATAAAAAATATCTAGTAACTAAGGCTTAATAAGAAACTTACTAATAAATACTAGGGATTATTTAAAATCCTAGAAGTAATTAATATATATATATAAGCTTATTAGTTAGAGCTCCTAAAAAGACTATAAATATATAATATATTTTATATTTTATTATTAAAATTATATAATAGTCGAAATAATACTATTATAAACCTAGAACCTTATAATATTAATAACTATAAGGAATAAAAAGTTAAGTTAATACTTATTTACTAAGAAATAAAAAAAGAGCGAGAATATCTAGTCTAATAAAAGGGCTATTTTATAATAAACGATACCTAGGAACTTATAAAAAATATAATAAACGCTAATAAATTAGTAACTAAATACCTTAGTATAATATAAGAACTAATTATAATTAGATTAAAAAGAAAACGTAAGATATAAGTATTATTATTAGAGGAAGTAAACTTTAATATAAAAACCTTATCTAGTAGGAAGCCGTAGTAAATCTATATCGTATTTATAATAAACTCTTAATAAGGCCCTATAAAATATATAAAATCTTAAAACTTATATTAATAAAATAATAAACTTAAGGTATAATTATAATAAGAAACTTAATATAAGTATAAGTTATAATATTAGATTAATTTTAGTAAATAATAATATATAAAGTAAAGAAAAGTTTTATTTTATTAAAGAAACTTAAAGCTAAAAAACTTAAACTCTTAGGTATCTTATTCTAAAAACGCTATAAAAAATATATAAAAATATAATATATTCTTTTAACTTAAGGTTTCTTAAGTTTAAGTTTTCTTTATAATATTAATAACCTTTATATTTTTAGTTATAAGTTATTCTAATATATCCCGATTTATTTTCGTACTAAGTTTCTTAGCGATTTCTTACTTAATTTTATCCTAAAGATCTTAGTTTATCTTAAACTTAAAATACTCTTTTATTATTAGTAACTTTATAAGCTTACGTCTCTTATAAGAGGTAATAATAAACTCGGGCTTTTCTAAAGGTTCGCGCTCGAAAATAATAGAAAAACCCTTTACTTTAGTAGCTAGGTCCGGATTCGTATTAGCCTTAATACGAATTAGTTATAACTTTACTAGGGATAAAATAAGAACTTATAATAAAAAGGCGTAAAAAGCGATTCGTTTCTTATATTTTAAGGAGAATTATATAAGTTATCTCTAATTTAGTCTTAGGAGCGGTTTTCTCTATAGATTTCTTTTAGCTAGTAAGATTAATAGTAGTATTTTATATAACTTTATAAAAGGCAGGGGTCGGATTCTTCTTATATTTAATAATAAGGCTTAGGATAATATAAACTAAATTAATTATTCTAGGGGGAACTTATAAAAGTTAATAATAAATCCGGGGTAAATTAGGGATAAATTAAAAGTAGCTACTTACTAGGGTATACTTTTATTTACTAATATAATAATAATAATTATAAGAACTAGACTTAAGGTTAAACTAAACGTATTTCGTAAGGTTAATAAACTTTAAAAGACGGATTATATAATATATATAAATCGTACGTATAAGATCCGAAGAAATATTATATAAGAATTATTATAAAAACGTAATAACTAGTAGGACGAGAGCTTCTTATTATATATTTATACTACTAAAAGTAATAGTTAGTATTAGAAATATTATAGATATAATAAGAAAAAAGTACGAGGAATAAGGATTTAATCTTATTATTAAGGGAAACTATCGCGAATATTTATAAAGAAAAGAAGAAAAAGATAAGAAAAATAAGAGATATTTATATTTATAAGAAGAGATCTTTTACTAGCGCGTTTCTATAATATAAGGTTAAGGATATATAAATTATAGTATTAGAATAAATATCTTACTAGGATAGTTTAATAAATTCGTATAAGAGGACTTGCGAAAAATAACCGAACGAAGAAACTATAAATTATCGAATTTCTAATAAAGGGTATTATATTAGACTCGCGTATTTCCTATATATTACCTAAGAGTAAACCTATTAAATAAGGTTATAAGAACTCGATTATAAGAGAGGAGGTAGTTATAATAACAGTTTTATTACCTAACTAATTAGTTAGCTAGCGTACGTATTATTATTATAACGCCGCCTAGTAATCGGGCCGCGTCTAGCTTATATATATATTTTAAGGGTAAATTCCTCTTCCTTTCTTAGAGATAAATTATATTACGATATTATAATATTCTACTTATAATTACCCTTATAATAATTATCTCTAATAAGAGTATATATACTCTAGTAAGAGTATAAGAGATAATATACGTTAAGAATCTCCCTAAATTCCTAAATATATTAGAATATAAAGTTATATATATTATAAACGTAATACGAATATTATTATAAGAGATTAATATCTTATACTAGAATATAAGTTTTATATAATATATTAGTAATATATTATTAATAAATTTAGGTTTAATTTTACTCTTATTAAATTAAAACCTAAAAGGAAGCTTATTCTAGCTTCTTAAATAATACTTATTACTAGAGAATAACCTTTAATTATACTAAAATATTAGTATATAAATTTTTAGACTTAGAAATCTTAAATTCTACTTATATAAAAATCGAAGAAAATCACCTTTAAATAATTATTAATAAATAAGAAAAATATTTTATATTAACTAAAAGAAAAGAAATAAATAACTTTTTCTTAGTTATTTAATAACGATTTAAACGAATAAAAGCTTATAAGAACTAATAAAAAAGCTATAAATATTAATTTAGATATAAAAATATTCTAATAATATATTACTAATATATTAAGGATCTATTACTAATATATTACTAGATAATCTCTAGAAATTATATATACGCTTTTAATTATATTTACTCGGCCCTAGGAAATAAATACTTTTTTTATTTATTAAAAGATAACTTATTATAAGAGATATTATTCCTTATTTAATAAGTTAATTTAAATTTTAATATATAACCTAAATTTTATATAATAATTATATAGTATATAACTAGGAGAAAAGTATATAATAGGTAATATATTTAAAATATATTTGGAATTTATTACTAATATATTATAAGAGTTAATTATATTTAGGGAGATAATAAGCTTATCTAGTATACTTATAAGGTCTAATTCCGCTTATATTAGCCTTATAACCTATAAGAGTACCTATATATTATATAGGTATTATATAATATTTATACTTACTTACTCTTATTATCTTCTTATATACTAAAAGATCTGATTATAAGCCTAATCTTAGTTATATAACAAATTAATAATCCTAGGCTTATTACTAGTAATATATTAATAATTTATCTAGAATATATTACTAATATATTATAATAATATTACTTAAAAATCCTCTTCTAGTATCCTTTTATATCTCGTTTAATAAAATAGCTATTAGGGAGATATATAAGAGTCTAATTAATTATAATAAAATAAGTTTAATTCTATAAAAGTAATAGTTACTTCTTTACTCTTATAACTAAGAGATTAAAGGATTATATTATAAGTATATAATAAATTATTAGAATAAAAAAGACGTAATAAACTTAATTCTTAATATATTTTAAATATATTCCTAATATATTATAATATATTTAATTTATATATATTAATTATAAGAACTTTATAGTTATTTATTATTTTAAATAAGCTACTTAAGTTCTTTTAATACTTAAATCCTTTAAGGTTAATATATCTTTTAAGAGAATTTATAATATAAATATCTTTAAGATTATTTTTATAGCTTTTCTCTTATAAGTTAATAAAAGTAAGTAATTCTAAATATATTTAGAATATATTACTAATATATTACCTAAGATATAATATTTATTCGTATATTTATTAACTAAGATAATACTAAGATATATTATAAAATATTTTATAAGGTATTCTAAATTATAGCTATATAAAATAATAACTAGTTAATTAAATAATAATATCTTTATAAAATAAGGTTTCTTTATATTATAATAGATATAAATTCTAAGTAAATATCTAGTAATATATTCCTAATCTCTTACTAATATATTATTAATATATTACCTAGGGTTTAGCTAATATCTTTTAGATATTAATAAATTTAAGTAATTATAATAATTCTAAGTCTAGTATATAATTATTTATTATAATATCTACTTTAAAAGAGGAATTATTATTATTATAAGAATAAGTTCTTTTAGTAAAGCTATATAATAACTAATAGAATAATTATTATATATCTAATTATTATAAGAGTATTATACTTTATATAATCTACTAATTAGTTTATAATATATTCTTAATATATTAGGAATATATTAATAATATTCTTTAGGTAACCCCTTAACTTTAGCCTAGGTTAAAGCTTAGACTAAGTATAAGAAGTAATCTTATATTATATTAAGGTTAAATCCTTATTATAATTAAATCCTAGTTAGTAAATTCTAGAATTAAAAGTAGTATATAAATATAATAAAATAAACTTATTTTAAGAGTAATTTAATTAAAGTAAGAATTATTCTACTAAAAGTAGTAAAATTATATATAATTATTTATTAATATATTATAAATCTATTACTAATAAGTTAATAGATAAATACTTAATTAATATAATATACTTTAATTTAATAGTAAAATATAATATAATATAAATTATATATAGTATAATAGCTCTTTATTTATATAATATTTTTATATATAAATAAGATTTTATATATTTCCCTTTTATAATATATTCTTAATATATTACTAATATATTATAGTTTTAAAAGCTAGGAAAGAATAAAACTTAGAATAATAAGATAATTTAGATTAAGAAGATAATAACTTACTTATTCTTTCTTAAGCTTTATCCTTAGGATTTACTAGATCCTAATTAAGAAGTTATAATAAAAGGTTAGTTTTATAAAATATATTACTAATATATTTATAATCGATTTCTAATATCTTATAATATAATTAGATTTTTATATTACTCTTAGGCTAATATTCTTTATAATAAAGCTAAGTTTACTTAAATTTATCGTATTATATCTATAAACTAGGAATTACTAGGAAATTTAATAATTTCTTTTTATTACTAAAAGTATTATAATAAGGTTATATACTTGATTTTATTACTTTCTTTACTTTTATAAGGAGTTATTATTATCTTAGATACTATTATATAAGGGTTTTATAAGTACTTTTTAAGCGTTCTAGAAGTTATATATAATTAATTTATACTTTATTATAATAGTTAATTAACTACTTCTTTTACCTTTTACCTTTATAACTATTAATTTAATTATTAAATATACCTTATACGTAGTTATATATATTATATTAGTTACTAGTTATATTTATAATATTATAGATTCGGATACGCCCTAATATTTATCGCCTTATTATATTAGTAACTTACGTAAGGACTTTAAATATAATAATAAATATAAATTAAATTATAACTTATAATATTAATATAATAAGCTTATTTAGTATTAACCTTTAATAATAAGCTAAGCTCTTAAAATACTTAAAATATAATTATACGATTACTAGTAGAAGTAGCTAGAGATATTAAAACCTATAAATATAATTAACTATTAAATATATAAGGTATTAATCTAAGTTATTTTATAAGCTAGATACTTAATAATAAATATAAAAGATAATACTAGAATACTTAGGAGATTAGGAACTTATAATAAATAATAAGTAATAATTAGAATAATATAATAATATAAAGGTTAAAATCCTTAGGAAGATAAAATAACTAGAATAATAAGAATATTAGAAGGATTAGGAACTTATAAAAGATAAGAGATAATTATAATTATAAGAATATATAACTTTAAGGGTTATCTAGAGATACGTAGATATATATACTACTAGGGGTATTAAGATTATTATCCGAATAATAGAGATATATTTTTATAAGCCTTAGTTTAGGTAAAAGATATAATATCTAGAATTAGAGGAGAATTAAAAGGGATATTATAATAATAAGTATTAAGAAAACCCTAAGAACTAGAAATTAGAGGAATATAAAGCTCTAATACTTTTATTTATAAATAATAATTTTAAGAAATAACCTTAATCTTAATATAAGTATAAAACGAGTAATTATATTAAACTAGATAAGACCTTACTAAAAGCTTAGGTTATAATAAAGAAGCTTCTAGTTAATACTAGTAGGTATAAATTATACTTAAAGCTAGAGAATATAAGAGGATAAAAAAAGTAATATATTATTATACTAGAAAAAGGATAAATAATTAATTAATTATCCTTTTATTTATTTTTAGTTTATTTTATTTAGTTAGTTAATAAAATTTATATTATTTATATTATTATTTATTTTCTAGTTAACTTTATAAGATAGATATTACTTATAATTTAGTATAAGTATTCCTTAAATCTATTAAGGTTATTATAAAGATTATATTTATTATAATAATATCTTAATAAAAAGATAATATCCTTAAGTTTAGATCTTAATTACCTCTTATTTATACTAAGTTTCTTATAATAATAAGTCTAATATAAAGAATATATAAAAATTAAAGTTATTTATTTATCTAATATCTAATTAAAAATATAATACTAGGACTCTCTAAAACTTAGGACTTAGGCTTTAAAATATAAACGAAACTAAGTTTAAATACTTAAATAAGAAATTAATTATCTTAGAAGAGCCTAAGAGTAAATAAGAAATATAATATAACTAGTAAAATAAGAATATAAAAGTAATAGAATAATAACTATTTATTTCTAAGAAAGTTAATATAAAAAAAATAAATCTTATATTATATCTAATTATAATATTAATTTTATCTTTCTAGAAATATATAATAAAAGCAAATAATAGAAACTTAGAAGTAAGGCTTTCTTATTTAGATTATATTAATAGATATATATAATTCTAAGTTATTTCTTTTATATCTAATATTTTAATAATATAAGATTAAAAGAGATTTAATCTTATCTTATAACTTACTTTTTAAAGCTATATATTATATATATATAAAAGGTAAACGTTTAAGTAAAATAAAAGCCTTAAACGTTTAACTAAAAAGACTCTTACTTAGTTTTTCTAATTATTTTATAATTTATAACTTCTTATTATCTTATTTAATCCTCTCTTAATACTTGCTTAATACTTAACTTAAGCTTATATAACTTTAATCTAGTATTATAATATTATCTTAAGAACGCTCTCTTATTATTAACTTTCTTCTCTTACTTATTCCTTCTTATAAACGAAAATAAAAGAAGAAAAAAAAGCTCTTAATATCTTTTTTAGACTTATTAAGCTTAGGAATCTTACCTAATATAAGTATTCCTAATAAGAAAGGAAAATAAATAATTATCTAGCCTAAGATAATATATAAAATTATATAAATTACTTTAAAGGTTTATTTTCCTAGTTTTATTAATATTCCTCTTTTTAAGAAGATAAAAGCTATTAAATTTATCTAATATTATAAATAGATAATACTTAATAGAAATCTTTCTAATATAAAGCTAATTCTTAGATACCTTAATTATTATTACTTATTAGTTTATTCTTATATTAAAATATTAGATAACTTTAAGTAAAGAAATTAGATTACTTTTAAGAAAGTATTCTTAGAAAAATAAGCTAATTATAACTCTAAGTAATTTTAATATATTATTAAGTTCTTAAATACTTTAGTTAATTATCTAAAAAAAGATATAACTAAAATCTTAGAATTCCTAAAAATATATAAGCTAAGCTTTAAGCGACTACTTAGTAATAACTAACTAAGCTCTTATAAACAAGTACGTAAGCTCTTTTTTAGCCTTTCTAAAGATTATATTCTTATTATTATAAAAAAGAAAAAGATTAAGTATAATAAACTAAGAACTTTTATATTTACTAAGATCTATAAGTTTACTAAGACTCGTACCTAAGCTAAGAAGAATCTTACTTATTTACTTAAGTAAGATAATAATAATATTATTATTATTAATAAGCTACTAGACTTCTAATTATATAATAATCTAAATAAAACTTTTAATCTAATTATTCTTTTTATACTAGTAATTAATAACCTTATATAAATTATTATAACCCTTAGTATAATACTTAGTAATATAACTATAAAGATATAAGCCTTTAAAGTAACTCCTAATTATAATAAAATTAATAATATTATTAATATAATAGCTAAGATATTATTAGAAGATTATATTACTTTTAAGATTATTATAATTAAGTACTAGAAAGAAAAAGATAAGCTACCTATTATTACTAGTAAAAGTAATACTAGAGTTAATATATTAGAGATTAAGTTTTATAATAATAAGCTAGAGCTACTTAAGTAATATAATAATTATAATATTAAAGAAAAGGTTAATAAGATATATTATATAATAAAAATATATAACTATAAGTATAATTTAAGTTATATAATAAGTATAAATCCTAGTACTAATATTTATATTAGTATTTTATAAACTAGTTATTAATAGTTTAATTTTATAAATTAAGATCGTATTTATTAGTATTATAATAAGTACTTTTACTTCTCTAGTAACTACCTAATACTTACTTATTATATAAAAGTTAAAATCGTTTATAAAAATAAAAATAATAGCTAGGTATATCCTAGACTTATAAGATCTAATTTAATATTCTTTTAGAAGACTAAGATATCTTAAGATATTCTTACTAAAAAGTAGTATTTATATTATAATAATAATAAGATCTCTTATTATAATCGATTTAAGATACTTTAGCTTAAGAAGAATATAAAAACTAAATCTAATATTAATATTAAGACAAGTAAATATAAGTTTACTAAGATCTATAAACGTAAGAAGAAAGGTATTATAATTAGCTTTATTAATATATAAGATAATATTATAGCTCTCTAGTATATAATACTAGTTACTAAATTTAAAGAAAAGCTAGACTTTTACTATTAGTTATAACTAGTTATAATAAGTAAAAATAATAAGATTAAGTAAATTATACTTAATACTCTTACTATTATACTTATAAGCCTAAGGGGTACCCTAATAATTACTAATACCTCTAGGAAGACTAAGTTAAGTGCGGGTATTATAATAAGATTATATACTTAATTTTATTACTTTCTTTACTTTTATAAGAAGTTATTACTACTTTAAGTATTATTATATAAGGGTTTTATAAGTATTCTTTAAGCGCTCTAGGAGTTATATATAATTAATTTATACTTTATTATAATAATTAATTAACTATTTCTTTTATCTCTTACCTTTAGGATTATTAATTTAATTATTAAATATATCTTATATATAGTTATATATATTATATTAGTTACTAGTTATATTTATAGTATTATAAATTCGGATATACCCTAATATTTATTATTATATTATATTAGTAACCTACGTAGGGACTTTAAATATAATAATAAATATAAACTAAATTATAACTTATAATATTAATATAATAAGCTTATTTAGTATTAACCTTTAATAATAAGCTAAGCTCTTAGAATACTTAGAGTATAATTATATAATTACTAGTAGAGATAGCTAAAGATATTAAAACCTATAAATATAATCGATTATTAAATATATAAGATATTAATCTAAGTCGTTTTATAAGCTAGATACTTAATAATAAATATAAAGGATAATATTAGAGTACTTAAGAGATTAAGAACTTATAATAAATAATAAGTAATAGTTAGAATAATACGATAATATAAAGGTTAAAATCCTTAGGAAAGTAAAATAACTAGAATAATAAGAATATTAGAAGGATTAGAAACTTATAAAAGATAAGAGATAATTATAATTATAAGAATATATAACTTTAGGGGTTATCTAGAGATATATAAGTACGTATATTATTAGAGGTATTAAAACTATTATTCGAATAATAAAGGTATATTTTTATAAGCTTTAATTTAGGTAAAAGATATAATATCTAAAGTTAAAAGAGAATTAAAAGGGATATTATAATAATAGGTATTAAAAAGACCTTAAAAACTAGAAACTAGAGGAATATAAGATTCTAGTATTTTTATTTATAGATAATAATTTTAAGAAATAATCTTAATCTTAGTATAAGTATAAAGTAAGTAGTTATATTAGATTAGGTAAGGCTTTACTAAAAGCTTAGGCTATAATAAAGAAACTTCTAGTTAGTACTAGTAAGTATAAATTATACTTAAAGCTAGAGAATATAAGAGAATAAGAGAAATAATATATTATTATACTAGAAAGAAGATAAATAGTTAATTAGTTATTCTTTTATTTATTTTTAGTTTATTTTATTTAGTTAGTTAATAAAGTTTATATTATTTATATTACTATTTATTTTCTAGTTAACTTTATAAGGTAGATATTACTTATAGTTTAGTATAAGTATTCTCTTAGTTTATTAAAGTTATTATAAAGATTATATTTATTATAATAATATCTTAATAAAAAAATAATATTCTTAAGTTTAGATTTTAATTACCTCTTACTTATACTAAGTTTCTTATAATAATAAGTTTAATATAAAAAGTATATAAGAATTAAAGTTATTTACTTATCTAGTACTTAATTAAAAATATAATACTAGGATTCTCTAAAACTTAGGACCTAGGCTTTAGAGTATAAATAAAACTAAGTTCGAATATTTAAATAAGAAATTAGTTATCTTAGAAAAGCCTAAGAATAAATAAGAAATATAATATAACTAATAAAATAAGGGTATAAAAGTAATAAAATAATAGCTATTTATTTCTAGGAAAATTAATATAAAAAAAATAAATCTTATATTATATCTAATTATAATATTAATTTTATCTTTCTAGAAATATATAATAAAAGTAAATAATAGAAACTTAAAAGTAAGGCTTTCTTATTTAGGTTATACTAATAAATATATATAATTCTAAGTTATTTCTTTTATATCTAATATTTTAATAATATAAGATTAAGAGGAATTTAATCTTATCTTATAACTTACTTCTTAAAATTATATATTATATATATATAAAAAGTAAACGTTTAGGTAAAATAAAAGCCTTAGATATTTAATTAGAAAAACTTTTACTTAGTTTTTCTAATTATTTTATAATTTATAACTTCTTATTATCTTATTTAATTTTCTCTTAGTACTCGCTTAATACTTAACTTAAGCTTATATAACTCTAATCTAGTATTATAATATTATCTTAAGAACGCTTTCTTATTATTAACTTTTCTTTTTTACTTATTCTTTCTTATAAATAAAAATAAAAAAAGAAAAAAAAGCTTTTAATATCTTCTTTAGATTTATTAAACTTAGGAACCTTACCTAGTATAAGTATTCCTAGTAAGAAAGAAAAATAAATAGTTATCTAGCCTAAGATAATATATAAAATTATATAAGTTATTTTAAAACTTCGCCCTCTTAGTTTTACTAATACTTCTTTTTTTAAGAAAATAAAAGCTATTAAATTTATCTAATATTATAAATAGATAATACTTAATAAAAGTCTTTCTAATATAAAGCTAATTCTTAGATATCTTAATTATTATTACTTATTAGTTTATTTTTATATTAAAATATTAGATAACTTTAAGTAAAAAAATTAGGCTACTTTTAAGAAAATATTTTTAGAGAAATAAGCTAATTATAATTCTAAGTAACTTTAATATATTATTAAGTTCTTAAATATTTTAGTTAATTATCTAAAAGAAAATATAACTAAAATCTTAGAATTCCTAAAGATATATAAGCTAAGCTTTAAGCGATTACTTAATAATAATTAACTAAGCTCTTATAAACAAGTATATAAGCTTCTCTCTAGTTTTCCTAAAGATTATATTCTTATTATTATAAAAAAGAAGAAAATTAAGTATAATAAACTAAGAACTTTTATATTTACTAAGATTTATAAGTTTACTAAAACTTATACCTAAGCTAAGAAAGATTTTACCTACTTACTTAAGTAAGATAATAATAATATTATTATTATTAATAAGCTACTAGACCTTTAGCTATATAATAATCTAAATAAGACTTTTAATCTAATTATTCTTTTTATACTAGTAGTTAATAACCTTATATAAATTATTATAACCCTTAGTATAATACTTAGTAATATAATTATAAAGATACGAGCCTCTAAAGTAGCTCCTAATTATAATAAAATTAATAATATTACTAATATAATAACTAAGATATTATTAGAAGATTATATTACTTTTAAGATTATTATAATTAAGTATTAGAAAGAGAAAGATAAGCTATCTATTATTATTAGTAAAAGTAATACTAAAGTTAATATATTAGAGATTAAATTTTATAATAATAAGCTAGAGTTACTTAAGTAATATAATAACTATAATATTAAAAAAAAGGTTAATAAGATATATTATATAATAAAAGTATATAACTATAAGTATAATTCGAGCTATATAATAGATATAAATTCTAGTATTAGTATTTATATTAGTATTCTATAAACTAGTTATTAATAATCTAACTTTATAAATTAAGATCGTATTTATTAGTATTATAATAAGCGCTTTTATTTCTCTAGTAATTACTTAATACTTACTTATTATATAAAAGTTAAAATCGTTTATAAAGATAAAAGTAATAGCTAGGTATATTCTAGACTTATAAGATCTAATTTAATACTTTTTTAGAAGACTAAGGTATCTTAAGGTATTTTTACTAAAAAGTAATATTTATATTATAATAATAATAAGATCTCTTATTATAATTAATTTAAGGTATTTTAGCTTAAGAAAAATATAAAAACTAAATCTAATATTAATATTAAGATAAGTAAACGTAAATTTACTAAGATTTATAAATATAAGAAAGAAGGTATTATAACTAGTTTTATTAGTATATAAGATAATATTATAACTTTCTAGTATATAATATTAGTTACTAAATTTAAAGAAAAACTAAACTCTTACTATTAGTTATAGCTAGTTATAATAAGTAAAGATAATAAGATTAAGTAAATTATACTTAATACTTTTATTATTATACTTATAAGCCTAAGAGATACCCTAGTAATTATTAACGCCTCTAGAAAGACTAAATTAAGTATAAGTATCTAAAAGAATACTAAGAAGCTAAAAAGAACTATTAAGTTTATTACTCTAATATCTAGAATTATAAATTTAAATACTTTAGAGTAAGTATTTTATTAATACGAACTAATTAATACTAAGATATCTAGGTATAATAAGAAGCTTCTAAGTACTTAGGGAACTCTTATTAAGGACTTAATATAACTAGGCTTAGATAATAATAAAACCTTAAAAGTTATTAAAGCTAAAAAGAAGAAGAAACGTAAGTCTCGTATCTTATAAGCTAAGATACTTAAAATATAATATATAATTATAAATTAGATAATTATACTTATATATAAATAAGCTTTTATCTTTAATTAAATAAACCTAGCTTAAGTTATAGGAATTAGCTACTATTAACTTCTAAGTAATACGATTTAAATTAATATACTAAAGATTAAGAAGCTAGGACTTTATATAAGTATAAGCTTTTTTATATAAAATATAACTACTAAAGTTAATATTTTATTATATTATATTAATAACTTATACTTACTAGTTATTATTTATAGCTACGATAATTAGAAGTTAATATAAGTAATAAGTATAATAAATATAAGTACTAAGATTAATATTATAACTTATAATATCTAGAGAAAAGCTAGCCTTAGTATTAGGGAAAAGAAGAATCTTATAGTTATTAATTATAAGAAGACGTCTTAAGTAATCCTTAGGGTTTATAATAATATATAACTAGATATTAGTAATATATAAGTAACCTTATATATTTATATAATATAATAATTAGATTATAACTTAGTACTTAGGTAGCTATTTATATATAAGATAAAAATAAGCTTAGAATAAAACTTAAAAAAGAATTATAAGATATAAATTATAACTAATAATAATATTAATAGGATTAAGCTTTTATATTTTTATATTATTACTTATAAGTTTAAGACTTAAGTAATATAATAATAAAATCTAAAAGATAACTTAGATTCTAAGAATAACTTAGAAAACTAGGTATTAATTTATTATAAAAGGAATAAGTTAAGAGATATATAAATAAACCTCTTAAATATATATAAGAAACCTTACTAAAAGAGAAAGAAGATAAGCCTAATATAAGGAAAATAATAAAGGGTTATAATATACTTATAAATATAAACGCGAATAAGAAAGCTAATATTTTATTATATTTATTATTAAGATAAGAAAAATATAAGAAGATTTAAGGAATACTTAAGCTAAGTTATAAGCTTAAGAAAGCCTTCTTAGTTAAAGTTCTAAGACTTAAGAGAGCTTAATAAATATTTACTAGAAGCTTACTAAGTATTTTATTAGTTCTCTTAGAGATCTTAATACTAGAAAGTAAGCTTAAGATACCTAAGAGTAAAAAGATAATAAGAACGATTTTATAAAGTTTTTTTTTTCTAAAAAGTAATTTATATATTATTAGTCTTAAAAGATTATTAAGATTATAAGTATTTTATAAAAATATAATATTCTTTTTTTTTAAGATAAGATATAAAAAGGAAGTCTTAACTTTTTATAAGTAAAAGGCCTAAAAGATAAGACTTATAAATCTTAGAAGAAATATAAGAATTAAGTTATTTAGTCTTAATAACTAGAAGGAAGTTATTAAATTAATAAAAAAACTATTAGTTATTCTAGGTCCTTATAATAATTAGTTTAAGCCTTAATATACGAAGTTTCTAAAAGGCTAAAGACTTATACTAGAAAGAATATAAGGCTTATTTATAAGTAATATATTAATCTTAAAAAAAAAAGAGATATTCTAAGAGATATTTTATAATAAAAAAGAAGTATTTTTATTTAATTAATTAGAGAAAGAACTTATAAAGCTAGAAGTTACTAAGTTATAAGAAATTAAGATAATATTATATAAAGTATAATAAGTATAAAACTTTCTAATTACTAAGAGACTTTATAAGATTATATATAAGATAATAAGCGAGCGTATTACTAATAATATACTAGAAAGTTATTATAAGTTATATAAAAACTTATAATTTCTAGTTATAAAAGAAAAGTCAAATAAATATAAACTTATAAGCGTAGCTATAAAATATAATATAATAATAATTAGAGATACTAACCTTTTTTTATTAGTAGATTCTTTTATAAAAGAGTTCGTATATCTCTAGATTATTAGCTTAATCGATTTATTCTCTAGTTATAATTAGATCCTATTAGCTAAATAAAGTAAAAACTTAACTACTTTCTTTATAAATAGTATTAGACTACTAAGAGCTATTACTCTCGTATAAGGCGTAATAAATTTAATAGCTTAGTTCGTACGTATTATATCTAAAGTATTCTTTTCCCTAAATCCTTATATTATTAAATTATTCCTTAATAATATTAGTATTAAAAGATCTTATTTATAATATAATAATAAAAAAGTTTTTCTAGGAGTTTAATAATTTATAATAAAATATATATAAAACCTTAGTAAGATATTACTTAAGCTTAAGAGGATAGATTTAATTATTAGTCTTAAGTCTAAGTTTTATATAAAAGATATTAAAGTTATTAGATTCGTTTATAAGCTTAAGAGTAAATCTATTATAATTCTTATATAAGTTACTTAAGATATATATTATATACTTACTTCTCTTATATATATTTTACTTACCTTATATTATAACTTACTAACTCTAATTATATAACTAGAAATTTACTAAGTAAAGTAAATTATATATAATTTATCTTATATATTTATCTACCTAAAAATACGTATAATAAAGAATACTTAAAAAGCAAATACTAGTATAATAAGAAGAATTACTTATAACTAGCTTCTTATACTTTCTTTCCTTTTCTTTCTTTTTCTCTCCTTATACTTAGATCTTTTATTATTAATTAGTTATATTAATCCCTTATTTACTTTATATTTTATATATTATAATATTATCTAAGTATTACCCTTTTACTTTTATCCTAATAAGAATAATAAAGATTCGTATAAACTTATAAAACTTTTATATTTTATTATATAAAAACCTAGATCCTTAGATTTACTAAAGTTATAATAATACGTAATAAACTAGAAACCCTAGAACCTAGAATATATATAATAATATATTATTATATTAGATACTTACTAGTTATAATAAGAGAATAAGAATAAATTATATTAGAGATACTAAAATATAAACTCTAGAATTAAAACCTTTAATACTTAGAAATATAAATAAACCTTTAACTTATAATTAAGAAAGATAATAAGAAAGAGGAATTAGATAATAAGATATTTACTTTTATATTAATTAAGACTAGAAAGGAACTTATAGAAATACTTATAAGAATAATTAGATAACTTAGAAAGATTAGATATATTATCTTAGGATATATACGTCCTTAACCTTTAATACTTATAATAAAGGAGAATAAGAATATAAAAAAGCTCTAGGAAATTAAGAGTATAAAAGAAATTATCTTAATAAAATAAGAAGAATATAAACGTTCCTTTTAATTACTTAATAAATTCTATAAAGAATATAAGCTTATTAGATAAGAACGCGACTAACTAGTATAAGAAGTCTATAATATTATAAGTAACTTAATTAAGTAATTAATAGTAAGAGAATAATAGATTATAAAGTTAAAATAAGAGAATACTAGATTAATTAATAGAAATAATTAGTTAAATAAGATAATAAGCGCAAATACTTATAATATTTAATATATCTAGAAAATACTTAAGAATAAGAAATAGATTATTCGGCTAATAAGAAATTAGAGTATAACCTTAAACGCTTAAGAGAATATATAAAAAGATAGAAACTAATTATATAAAAGTAATAAGCTCTTAGATTTACTTATCTTTTTTTTTAAAAACTTATAAGAAATTTAAAAACTAGAAGTATATAATCGAGAATAAGCTTAAGGTTAACTAAGATTATTTTATAAGTAAAACTAATCGTATTAACTATATAAGTAATAAAGTATCTAGAGATATAATTAATTATATCTAAATTAGATTATATTAATTCTCTCTAAATAAATTTAATATTATAAATAAGGTTTTATATAAACTTAAACTTATTTATAATAACCTAGATAAGAGAGGAATTATTTTCTTAGAAGTTAAGAAACTTTATTAGAATAATAATCTCTTCTTAATTTTCTTTACTAAATTTAATAGATTTATAAGAGAACTTAGATAAGATAAACGATCTTAACTTAATAAACTTAATATAAAAGTAAATAAAAAACTTTAAGATTTTAGAGTTATATTCTTAGATAAACCTAATTATAAGAATATAATTATAAGATATAAGAGAATTAATTAAAAGGTTTAAGGAAATAAGAAGATCTAGAAGAAATTAGCTTGATTTATAATAATCGTATTTAAGGGATCTTTTATTTTAAGTAAACTTACTAATAAGAAAAAGTTAATTAACTTTGCTTCTAAGATAACTAAACTAAGACTTTCTAAGAAAGAGAAATAGAAATTATTAAAGAAAGAAGCTTACTTTTATTATTATAAATAAGAATATAAAGCTAAGAATTATTTATATAAAAAGGCTACTAAGATTATTATAATAAAATCCTTAAAAAAAACTACTAAGTTAAAAAATAAGAAGCCTTAAGGGAAATTATATTTTAAGATATAAAAAAAGAGATTCTCTTAAAAATTAATATTACTAGATTATCTCTAGGATTAAAGAATAATACTTCTTTTTTATTATAATATAAGATAAGAAAAATAAAAATACTCTCTTTTATATTAATTAATATTAGATACTTTAGTAGAAATTTTATAGATAAATTCTTTATATAATAAATATCTTAAATTAAATAAATTAGACTAATAAAACTATAATATCTAAAATCTCTTATTAGATTTAATAGTAAATAAATATCTTTTATTAAATATAAAATCCTAATTAGCTTTAAAATTAGTTAAAAATAAAAACTACTAAGCTTCTTCTAAGTTATAAAACTTAAAGAATATAATATTATATTTAGAAAAATATAAATATCTTTATAAAACGTATTACTAGATATAATAAAGAATAAAGTTATATTTAGTATAAAAGACTCTAAGGAATTACTAAAAATTTAAATACTAAGTTTTATTTTTTTTTATATAAATAAGAAAGAAAATCTATATATTTATAAAAAAATAATTAAGATTACTAAGATCTTAAAAAAAGATAAAATAAAAAAACTTCCTAATATATCTTTAATCTCTCTAGAAATTTCTAAAAACTTAAAATAACTAATTAAAAAAAAGATTCCTAGAAGCTCTAAAAAAAGAAAGAATAAATATAAAAAAGAGTTAAAACCTAGATATATAAAAGAAAAGGCTACGTAGAAAATTAAAGAAATAAGATAAAAGGCTAAGTAGAAAAAAGTAAACCTACTAAAATAAAAACCTTTATATATTAGTACTCTTAGATTTAGAAGAAAAATAAGATAAAAAGAAGTAATAATATTTATTATCTTTTTAAAGAATATTATTAAATAATAATAAAAAAACGCTAAAAAAGAAGTTAATATTAAGAAATATCTCCTAAAAGAATTATAAGACTTAATTAAGGTATTCTTAAAGAAAATTATAAACTAGTTATTATTATATAAGAGCTATAATTATTATATTAAACTTATAAGAGAAATAAATCTTAGATATATTCTTTTATATAAAATATCTTAAGAGAAACTCGAACTTATTAGAGTTTATATTAAAAAATAATTAGTAAAAGGCTTTATAAATATAAGTAAGGTATCTTACTTATTACTAATTCTCTTTATATAAAAGCCTAGAAGAAGATTAAGATTTTATATTAATTATAAAAAGCTAAATATAATTATAAAAAAGAATAAATATCTCTTACTTTTAATAAATAAAACTCTAGTAAAAATAAGAAAAGCTAAGTTCTTATTAAAGCTAAATATTAGATACGCTTTTAATAGAATTAAATTTTAAACTAAAAAGAATAAAAAGCTTATTATTTTTTATATTAGATAAGACTCGTATAAATATAAGATATTTCCTTTTAGATTAACTAATAAACCTTTAATATTTTAGAATTTTATAAATAAGATATTTTAGGAATATTCTAATAATTTTATCTTATCTTATATTAATAATATTTATATTTATACTAATAAAACTAGAGAAAAATATATAAAATATATTAGAAAAGTCTTAATTAAATTATAAGAAATAAGGTTTTAAGTAAATATTAAGAAATACGCTTTTTACTAAGACGAGATTAAGTTCTTAGGACTAATTATTAGTATAAAGGGAATTAAAATAAACCCTAATAAGATTAAGGATATTTAAGAATAAGAAATACCTAAGAACTTAAGAGATATATAAAACTTTATTAGATTTATAAACTTCTATAAAAAATTTATTAAGAATTACTCTAGAATACTTTTTTTAATTAATAACTTAAGTAAAAAGAAGGAAAAGATAAAAGGCTTTAACTAGAACGATAAATATTAGAACGCTTTTAAAAAACTAAAAAAGATAATTATCTTAGTACTAATACTCGCGTATTTTAATAAAAATAAGTAATATATTATAAAATATAACTTATTAGATTATATTAATATAAAAGTATTATCTTAATACGAAGAAGATAAACTTTTATATCTTATAATATTCTTTTCTAGAAAACTTTTACTAGCTAAGTATAATTATAAAATTTATAATAAGAAACTCTTAATAATAATTAAATATTTTAAGAAATAAAGACTTAAACTTTAGGAATAAACTTACTTATATAAGTACTCTTAGATTATAAGGCTCTAGAATATTTTATAACTACTAAGAAATTAATAAGAAGATAAGCTAGATAAATAAAATTCTTATTAGAATTTAACTTCTAAATCGTTTATAAACTAGGAAAATAAAACGAGAAAGCAGATATTTTAACTAAAAATCTTAAGATAGATTATAAGATAAGTTAAACGATTAATAGAAAGAATAAATATAAATTATTCTTTCTAAAATAAAATTAGTAGAAAGAAAGCTCTAGAAGTATTTAACTTATATATTTAGGCTATAAGAGTAAAATAAATAATTCCTAAGTATATTTAGAAGAGATAAAAGAATAATTAGTTTTACTAAGAAACTCTTAAGGCTTTAAGAGATAATAAACTAGTAAAAGATATTCCTAAGTTATATTATAAAAATTAAGATAATATCTTATTTTATAGGAATTAAGTCTAGGTTCTAGAAGCTTATAAAATAAAATTAATTTAGAAAATATATAAAGAACTTATAGTTAGATACCTAGTTAAGAAGAGATATTAATCCTTTTATAAGATAATTATATCTAGAAGAATATAAATAAAAATCTTAATTAATATATTAGAAACTATTATATCTATAGAAAGTTTAAATTAAATAATATTACTTACTAAGGATACTCTAGAGCTATTATTAATACTAGATAAACCTTAGAGTTATATATTTATAAACTTTATAACTAGACTTTTAGAGAATAATAAATTTAATATTATCTTAGTTATAATCTATAGATTATTAAAAGAAAGATATTATATTCTTTATAGATACGAAGATAAAGAAATAAGCGTAAAAGAAACTACTAAATTATTCCTAAAGAATATATAAAAATACTATAGATTACTTATAACTTATATCTCTAATAAAGGTTCTTAATTTATAAGTAAGATATAAAGAAAGCTTTATAAGATATTAGGAATTAATATTTAATTATTTATAATAATATACCTAGAGATAAACGACTAGATAAAAAGAATAAACTAAAAATAAATACTACCTAAGAGCTTATACTAATTACTTATAAGATAACTAGAGTTAAATCCTACTAATAATAGAATTTATAAGAAATAAATATTAATTTATAAGTATAAAAGTTATATTATTTTTTATAAATAAAAGATATAAACTAAGAATAAATTTTAACTAGGAAAATACTAAGATTAATTAAATATAACTTATAAAGACTAGACTAGACGAAAGATAAGTAATAAAATTTATAAAAAGAATAAAAGATACTTAGAAATTTATATATAAAGAAATAACTTAGTCTTAGAGTAAGATAAAAAAATATATAAATAAGAAATAATTACTTATATTAAATTATAAACTAGGAGATAAAGTTTATATCTTAATAAAAAATATCCGAATATAAAGACTCTTATAAAAATTAGAATATAAGAATAAAAAGCCTTATAAGATTAAGAAGAAAATTAGACTAAGCTCTTATAAAATAAAGTTACTACTAGAACTTAAGATTTATCTTATATTTTACTTTAACTTATTATATAAAAACCTAGAACGATCTTTTACCTAGATAAAGAGAAACTAAATCTCTACTAATTAATATAAAAGGAAATAATAAATAAGAAGTAAAAGATATTAAGAACGTAAAGATAATTAGAGGAAAAGTTTTCTATAAAGTTAAATAAGTATAATAACTACTAGATCTAGAGTAATATCTAGTAGAAAATTTTAAAAATATATAAGAAATTCTAAAAGATTTTTACTCTAAATATCTAGATAAACCTTATCTAATATAGAAATTAGACGCTTAGAGGGGAGGTAATATTACGGTTCTTATATAAGTCACTTAAGACACGTGCTATATATTTACTTCTCTTATATATATTTCACTTACCCTATATTATAACTTATTAACCCTAATTATATAACTAGAAATTTACTAAGTAGGGTAAATTATATATAACTTATCTTATATATTTATTTATCTAAGAATACGTATAATAGAGAATACTTAGAGAGCAAATACTAGTATAATAGGAAGGACTACTTATAGCTAGTTTCTTATATTTTCTTTCCTTTCCTTTCTTCTTCTCTCCTTATACTTAGATTTTTTATTATTAATTAGTTATATTAATCTCTTATTTACTTTATATTTTATATATTATAATAAAATCGCTTATTAATATAAAGATTATAAAGCTAGTTAATTAGCTAGATCTAACTAATATAAAAGAGGTTCGTATCTTCTTAGGGATTTATATATATTATTATATCTAGATTAAAATCTTTATACTTATTATAAAGTTATTATATAGTTTATTAAAGAAGAATATAATATTTAAGTAGGATAAGAGGTATTAGAAGACTAAACTAAAGCTTATTAAGATATTAGTAAAAGCTTCTTATCTTATTATAATTAATTATAAGCTTAGAGTAAGAATAATTTATATTATTATTAATATAAGTTTAGATAACTAGAGAGATATATTCTCTTAGGATAATAAAGATAGAAAAGGTATCTAAGTAGATATAAGTTAAGAATATAAAATCTAGCTAAGTATAATTATAATATTATTAAATATAAGTATAAAGATATCCTTAAGATACTTAAGAAAATAAAAGAATATATTATTAGGTATATTTTACTCTTAAGATAAATACTAATATACTTATTACTTAGCTTAATAATATTACTTTAGATATACCTAGTATATTATTAATAAGATAAATTACCTAGATTCGACTATTTAACTTTAAGATCGTATATATACCTAGTAAAAAGAATAAAGCTATAGACGTATTATCTTATTATCTTATTATAAAAAAGAAACTTAAAGATAAAAAGTAAGAAAAAGAGATTAATAATTATATTATCTTCTAACTTAGCTCTCTTTAAATAATACTTATTTTAAGATCTTATACTTGACCGAATACTAAAATAAGTATTATCTTTTAGAGTAAGTAAAACTTAAGTTAAAATAAATTATAATATTTCTTATAACTCTTAAGAAACTAGCTAATATTAGAGACAAAGAATAATTAGTATTTTAATAGTATATTATAGGATTCTAAGTATACTAAAGCGTATTATAATAAAGACCTACTAGGAGTAAGTATAAATAATATATTATTAATAATCTAAAAGAATAAGTAAGTATTATTAAGAACTTATATAATAAAAAGGTATATAAGAGATAAGAGATAATATATATAAAGGTAATAAAATATTACTTCTAGGAGGGATATTATAAGTAAGTAAAGGTATATATAATATTATATTCCTAGTATTAATTTAGGTTATATAATATTACTTATAAGATAATTTATATAACTAAAATATTATATATATATTATAAATAATATCTAGATATTATTAATCTCTTATTAAGTATAAGTAAGTTATTTATTATTAATACGTATAAGAAGATATTAGATATAATTATAAGATATATTATCTCTAAAATAAACTTTATTTATATTATAGCTTTTATTAAAAAGAATATTTTTTATATTTATAATATATTTAAGATACTTATTATTAATAAAAAGCCTAAGAACTAGAGAAGCCTTAATAATCTTATATCTAAGCTTAAGTTTATTAAGATATAAGTAAGTACTTATAATTCTTATACTTAAGACTTAATTAAAAGAGGCTACTTTAATATAAAGATAACCTTTTCTAAGATTATAAATAAGATATTTAAGAACTAGCTAAGATATATTAAGAAAATCTATTTTATAAATAATATTATAATAAGAGCTCTTATAAGACTTATTATATTTTATTTATAATTTAGCTTTAAGATTATATTTATTATTAAAAGTAAATACCTAATATAATAATATCTAAGATAAAACCTAATTAAGAAGATAGATAAAAAGTTTTTAATTATTTTATATATTAAGTAACTTAAAATCTATAATAAATATATACTAGAAGTTCTACTAATAAAATAGTATAAACGCTAAGAATTAAAAAAGCTACTAATTATAGTTATATCTTATAAAAAGAACTACTTCTTAAAGAGAATATTATCCTTATATTTAATATTATATAAGAAGCTAATATATTAAAATAATAAGCGCTTAATTTTAGGTAAAGAGGCTTATATATAATTTTAAAAGCTAATAGTAAGAAAGGTACCTATTAGCTTAGTAAAATAAATATAACTTCTTTTTATAATATTTATATAAGATATAAATTAAAGAAATTTATTTAAAGAGAAGGTATTTATATTCCTACTAATAATATTAAGTCTTCTAAAGATAAGACTATTATTAGAATACTAATACGTCTAGACTTTAGAAACCCTAATAAGCTCTTACTAAGCCTTAAGATAAAGCTTACTAGTAACTTACCTAGTTTTTTAAAAGTATTTATATAATTATAAGAGTAGCCTAATAATCCTAGGCTAACTTCCTAAGTACTAGCTAGAAGAGGTTAGTAAGATAATATATAAGAAACCTTTTTAGAGGAAGCTAGTAATAATAAGATTAATATAATTATTAAAAGTACTAAAAAAGAAGTACTAGAAAGAGCTCTTATTATACGATCCTAAGTAATTATATAAGCTACTTATATAAAAGAGATTTTTAGATAATAAGAACTTAATAAATAATAAAAATTAATTCTATATAAAAAGAAGCTAGTAATAATAATAAGATAAGAAATTAGCTATAATATACTAATAATAATATATAAAGGACTAAGAGTAGGACGCTTTTTTTTAGAGTATCTTTTTTATTTATAGTCTAATTTATAGTATTTTAACGTCTAGTATTTTAAAGGAAGAATTATATTTAGTTTAAGGTTTAAATATCTTTTAGTAGCTCCTCTTATTTAATACTTTACTAATAAATTTCCTTTTATATTATTATTATTATTTTTATATATTATTTATTTAAGTTTAATTTTATTTTCTTAATTTAAGTAATATTTCTTTATTTAAATTTCTTTTTTATAGTTAGGGGACGACTAGTATATAAAAGAGAAGGAAAAAGAGTTCTTAAATTATAAAAAGTCTTTTAGAGATTAGAAGCTATAATAAGATTCTAGGAGTTCTTACTAAGTATATATTAAGTACTCTAGGTATTATTAATAAGTTTACCTAGGTAATTCTTTAAATAGTTTTAAATAGAATTTATATAAATATAAGATATAAATATTATAAATTATTAAGTAAAATAATACTTTAATTTTATAAATATAAATCTATTTATTTATCTAAATATATAATTATATATAAAACTAGGTATTAAAAAATAAAAACTCTAAACCTAGAAATAATCTATTATTATAAATACTTAAGTAAAAACTTTATAAGAGTAAAATATAAAAGGATTTCTTACTAGGACTCTTAGATCGTATATAAAGTCTTCTTAGTAAACTTCTTAAATTTATTAAAATTATTATAAAGGCAGATTAACTTATCTTAATTATTATTATTACTAGATTTAGTAAAGGTAATAGTAGAGGTAAATATAAGAATAATAATAATAAAAGTATTAGTAATAGGCTTCTTCTTTATACGATTAGTCTTCTTAAGAACCTTTAGAGCCTTATTATACTCTTTATAAGCTTTATAAAGCTCTAAGTAACCCTTAGGAAATAATAGAAGGTCCTTCTTATAAAAGCGATTATAAATTACTAGTATAATTTATTTTAAACTATATATAATATTAACTAAAATCTAGAGATCACTTAAGTATTTATTTAGTCTCTTAGTTATTTTATCCTTTTTATTCTTAGTATTATAAAGGTAATATAATATAAATATCTTATTTCAAATCTTAAGAATAAAGATATTTAGCTTATTAAGGTATTTAGACTAGAATAATATTAGCTAAAGCTATATAAGTTAGGAATAAATTACTTATATAAATATAATACTTTAAGTAATTAGAACTAATAATATAAGAATAATATTTATTACCTAAAAGATAAGAATAATTAAGTAGTATAATAGGTATAAAGAAGGCTCTCTTAATATAAAGAGAATATAAGAATAGTTTTATAAGAGCTTTTAGCTTTCTAGAAGATAATAAAAAAGCAAAGATAATATTAGAAGTATTATAATATAATTACTTTAAAAGTAAAGAAATCTAGTTATTATTAGGACTAAAAGAATATTTTAGAGTATTCTTTAGGTATATAAGGATCCCTTACTAAGAGTATACTTTATAAGATAAGGAAATAAAAAGGGATTCTTCTTCTTTTTCTTCTTCCTAATTATTATTTTTATTATAAGAATTATTATTAATATCTATACTTATATTCTTAGCCTATTAATTAATAGCTTTATTAATACGATTAAAGTTACTAGTATTAAAGGGGTTAATATCTTTATTAACTAAAAAAGTAATAATATTTTTTAAAATACTTATATTATCCTTTAGATCTATAATTAGGTTTTTTAAAGCTATAATCTTATTATCTTTCTCCTTAGCTTATAAAAGTAGGTATAACTTAATCTAATAATATAACTACTTACGCTTCTTAACTAGAATATTAGACTAGTCTCCTCCTAATCTAATTAGAGTAATAAGTAATATAATCCTAATATTAAAAGTAAGAAGCTAGGTTAAAGCCTAACTTTATAATTAAGTCTAGTAACTAGAAGTTAGAGTACTAGTAGATAAAAAGCTTATATTACTTAATAGTTAACTACCCTTTAACTTAGGAGTTATTAGAGTAACCTTCTTAATTATAAAGTCTAAGTATTACTTTAAATTATAAATCTAATCTTCTAGGATAATATTTATAAACTTTAGAAACTTCTTCTAAATAAACTTAAGATTACTAGTAGTAACCTTTTTCTTTTAATAAATATAAAATAAGTTCTTTATATTATATATTAAGTTTTATAAATACTTAGTTAGCACTTAGTAAGGTCTTATTAAGTAGAAGGATAAACTTATTAGAGGATAGTTAATAAACTAAAGCTTTTTTTCTTACTTCTTAGTATAAAAACTCTTTTATAAAGCTAAGATCTTTTTTAAGTAATTATAAAGATATTTTCTTATCTTTAACTTATTCTTATTTAAGAAATTAAATAAGATATTAGGTATAATCTCTTTCTTATCTTCCTAACTTAGAACTTTCTTCTAAGGTTAGAGTTAATAGCTAGATAATAAATAATAAGACTAGGGAACTTATAAAAGTAGGCGTAAGTTTTATAAAAGTAATATAATAAGACTTATAAATAATAATTAGATAATTATAATACTCTAGTAAAAGATTTTAAGTATTATTAGGTAGACCTAATTTATAACACGTATCTTTTAATACCTAGAGCGAGTCTTCTTCTAGAAATATATTATATAAAACTTTAAAGATAAAAGCTATTATTTTATCTTTATTATTAAGTATATTAAATAAGAAATAATTATACTCTAGGATTATAAGAGTCTTAGCTTATTACTAGGCTACTTTACTAATAGCCTCTTATTTTATAGGTTATATATCCTTAGGATTATTAGAGATAACCGAATTATTAAAGATAAAAGAGTATTCGAGTAAGCTTAGCTTTATATAAAGTTTATACTAATACTTTACTATTAGCTTAAAAATAGCTTATTATTTAATAAGATAAAGCTTATTCTTAAGCTTATTAAGAGTATTATATAAGATAATAAAATCTAAGAGTATTAGAACTAAGTTAAAATATACGCTTACTAACTTATTAGTATTTATAATTATCTTCTCTTTTAGGATAAAAATAATTTATATAAGAGTTAGCTTAGGTCTAAATATAATAATTTAGAGTATATATCTATTTAAAGTAGTAAGTATCCTTATAGTTACTTAGTATATAAAATACCTTAATAAAATACTACTTATCTTTTATAAAATAATCTAATAAAACTTTTATAAAGTAAGATAAAGTAAAGAACTTATATAAAGGGATACTAGTATATATATTATCTTTTATTATAGTAATAGGTTCTTATATTTAGTATAAGCGCTTATAGTTAATTATACGAACCCTTATTAAGCCTTTATAAAGGATAATAAGAGAAAGAAGGATAAACTTATTATATTAAAATAATTTATAGCTAGTTTCTTAGGAATAGGATTAGGAGTTTTATACTTAGATTAAGATTATAATATAAGGAATAATTAGTATAAAAGTAGATTAATATATATTACTAACTTATATAATAAGGTTAATAATAGATAATTTAAGAACTAGAGATAAAGATTATAAAAGAACTTACTAGGTCTAAAAGAAGAGAAATAAATATATTAGAGATTAAAAGAAGAGAATAATAAAGACTTAATAGGGTATTATAAAGTTAGAGTTATAAAGATATTTTATTTTAGTTTAAATAAAAGAAGCGAAGGAATTTATAAGTAAGAGGCGATTTAACTAGAATACTCTTTTTTCGTATAATAAAAGATAAGTATTATAATTATAATTAAAAGAAAGAGTATAATATTAAATTAATCTTTAGAAGATAAAGATAGTAAATATTAGAGTTTATAATATATCTAAATAAAAAGAAAAGAGAACTATAGCTTTATATCTTAAGTTAAGAGATTTTTTATAATTAAAACGCTTAGTTTTATACTAAGAGTAATAATTCTTATAAGAGATTTAAGCTAAGAATAACTTAACTAGTTATTAGGAGTATTTATTAGAGAAATATAAGTTTATTTATTATAAGAGAAAAGTAATCTAAGAGTTATAAGATTATCTTTTAAAAGATAATTAGAAAAGCGAATTATAATAACCTAGAGTTATAAGAGATATATATTTTATACCTTAATTTTAATTTATTAAAAATAAGAGATACCTAATAATATTATAAGAAAGGCTATTATATAAGGGATAAATATAATAGGATTATATACTTAATTTTATTACTTTCTTTACTTTAGTAAGAAGTTATTATTATCTTAGGTACTATTATATAAGGGCTTTATAAGTACTTTTTAAGTACTCTAGGAGCTATATACTATTATTTATACTTTATTATTATAGTTAATTAACTATTTCTTTTACTTCTTATCTTTATAATTATTAATTCGATTACTAAATATACCTTATATATAGTTATATATATTATATTAGTTATTAGTTACGTTTATAGTATTATAAATTTAGATACGCCTTAATATTTATTACCCTATTATACTAGTAGCTAATAATACTTATAATTTTATTATATAATACTAGTAAGTCTATTAAATACTTCTTATAATTAGTATATTAATTATATTACGATTATCTTACTAGTAGCTAATAATACTAATAAGAACTTATTATCTCTCTAATATAAATATCTTTTCCTTTCTAAGCCTTTTAATTTTATTTTTACTAGATAATATACTAGTATTTATACCTTTATATTTATCCTCTCTTATACGCCTTCGCTTTATAATTTATTTAAGATATATTATCTAATATATAAGTACTCTTTTTATCTTATTTTTTATCTAGTTCGGGTTATATAACTCCTAATATTAATTCTAATTAATATAATTATTAATAAAATATATATTATCTAGTTAAGGCTTAAGATTTAAAAATACTAGTATAATATATATACTTCGTATAATTATATCTAAGATATAAAAATATCTCTTACTTAGCTTTTAATTATCTAGTTATAAATAGGTTTATAAAACCTAAACTTTTATTATACTATAAATTTTATTAGGCTTACCTTAGTTCTTTAATATTATAAGATTAACTAGAATATTATAATAACAGATAAGTTTATAAGTTCCTAGTAATATATTAGATAAATCGAATACTAAGATTAAGCTTTATATATAAGTAATTCGCTTATCTCCTAAAATATTAAACTTTATCTATAAATACTCTTAAACCTAATAGTAGTTCTTCTAAGTATATTCGCTCCTTTAAGATAAAGTATATTATATATACTTAGCTTTTAACTTTTTAGTATTTATATAATTTTTACTTATACGTTTCTAGTATTTTATTAAAAAGTAAAATTAAACTAGAAAATTATTAACCTAACTTAGGTTTAGCTTTTTATAATTAACTAGCTTATTAGGTATTATTATATTATCTCTTTTTTGTTAGCTTTATTAAATAAAAATAACTAAAGTATTTATAAAACTATTTAATCTAGTTATTACTTAGGCTTTTTTTATTATTATAATTATCTTATAACTTAAGCCTAGCCTCTAAAAGAGTTCTTAGTAGGACGATAATTTACTTATTTATCCTAAAGAATTAAGATTAATCGGATCTTAGGTTAATATATTTACTTATATTATAATTAGCTTATTTGCTATTATTCTAGAATTAAGCTAGTAAGCTAAAAGATTATTTATAACCTATAGATTTATTACTCTTATATTATATAATATAATTTAGTTAATATATATTAGGCTTTTATTAGTTAGATTATAGTATTTCTTAAGTAAATACTTATAAATTATCTTTATTATAATCGAGTCTTATTCGTCTAGTAAGTTATACCTCCTAATATAATCTAGATAATATAAGAGTATATAGAATTTTATATAATTTTAGTAGGCTTTACTATTAGTATCTTTAGGCTACTAGTTATTAAAGGCTCCTTTTATTTTATTAAATTATAATAAGATATATTCTAAGTATTATATAATTTCCTTATTATATATCTTATATTATATTATTATTATAAAGTTAGTAAGAGCTCTAATAAACTTTATTATAATTAGGGAGTATTATATTAATAAGGGTATAATAATAAGAATTAGGATTTTTAGAATTACTTTTTCTTCTTTTTTAGTCTATTATATAATATAACTAAACTAACTAAAATACTTAAGACCTTTAAATTATAATATTATATTAAAGCGTATATCTAGTTATATTATACTTATAATATCTCTTAGGGAACGATTTTACTTCTAAACCTTAGTATTAGCTAGTATAAGCTTTATAATTAGTTCTTTTATCTAGTTAATAGTATTTTAGATTACTTTTTTATAAAGTTAATAAAAGATATTAATAGTTATATACTAATAGATATTAATATAATAATAATACTAAGTAAAGTTTATAATATTATAAACCTAGTCTAAGTCTCTCTTTTTAGTATATTCCTCTTATTACTATTAAATCTACTATTATATTTACTTATAGGTTTATAATTATAATTTCTCTATAATATTTTATTATTCGTCTAAACTAACCTAGTAGATCGAATATTATCTCCTAGATTTAATCCTAGTAATTAGCGTTTATTTCTTATAATCTATTATAATACTAGAGATTATAAGATAATACCTTTAGATTCGATTATTCGTATAATAAATTAATATATTATCTAGAGCTTATTATTCTAATATTATTCCTAAGTTTATTAATATATATCTAGTAATATATAAGATTACTAGAAAGCTAATAATTAGGTTAAAATATACGTTATAATATAACTACTATAAACTTATAATATATCTTAGCCTTAATCTTTAATACTTTATTAGTATTAACCTTTTTTATAATTTTATAGGTTACTAGAATAAACCTAAGTAATAATTTACTTAAAATTATTTATCTTTAGTAAAGCTTCTAATTATAATTCCTAATCGTAATATATACTAGCTAAGCTATCTAGTTATTATAAAGCTTAGTTAGTAATATCTTATTTATTATAAGTATTATAAGAATTATTTGTTAGTATAACTATCTTATAGTTATATATATATATAAATAATATATATATTAATACTTAGTTAATTAATTAGTTAATTTATCTATAAATACGTTAACCTATATATAATATATTATTTATATAAAATACTAAGACTTAACTAAATACTTATAATTTAAGAGATATAAATAAAAAGTATATAATCCTTCTAATACTAATAATTCTTTCTTTTTTAAGGAGTATTAAATTAAATCGTATATTATATAAAGTAATATTATATAAGTATAATATTATAGATAATTATTACTAAGAAAGTATAAGTAACTAAGAAACTAAAGATAAATACTTATAAACGCTAAACTTATAAATATAAGAAATATAAATAAAAAAATACTTAATATAAGAAAATAATCTACTAAATAAATATAAGAAAAATATTATATAATATTAGTAAGCCGTATACTAGGGTTCTAGAGGGTATTTCTAACTCGAGTAAACTATTAACTTTATCTCTTAATAAATAAAGCTAATAATTATATAAATTAATATTTAGTAGTTATAAATTACCTTAAAAGTTAAGTAAATTACTTTATACTAAGTAAATTATTACTTAAGTAGCTACTTAGTCTCTTTATAATTATAAATACCTAGGAATTTTCTACTTAATCTCTTTTTTCCTTTCCTATTAATAACTAAACTTTATTTCTCTCTTTTTTATATTTATAACTAATTATTTACCTCTCTTCTTTTCTTTTCTCTCTTTAACTTCGTATATATTACTCTTATATTATATACCTTTACCTTAGACGTATTTTAGGTTACTAACTTAGTCTTATAAAAAATATAATATCTAATTATAAAGAGGATCTTAATTTTCTTAATATAATTAATTATAATAACTTTAAAGATTTTATTCTAGAAATATAAGATTATACGTTTAATATATATAATAAAAGAATAACTCGAATTTACCCTTAGTACTCTTAGCTACTTATTATCTATTATTTTATTATTATTTATTATTTAGCTAAATCTAATCGCGTTTTCTAATAATAATACTTCTAAAATATTTTATATAAAGTTATTATTCTTACTATTACTAGAAGGTATAATCTAGTTAGTATATATATTAATTAGACTTATTCTTAATATATTCTTAGACTTCTAGTTTAATCTTAGTAGAAAGTAGATTATTCTCTAATAAACTAATAATATATTATATATATTTCTAGTAATTATTATAAGCCTTACTTCTTATTTTATTTTATATACGAACTTAAGATTAGTAGTAAAATATATAAAGAATACCTAGTAAGCTAATCTAGTAATTACTATAAATATTATAAGTTTATTTCTAAATAATCCTTTTATATTTTATAATTAATTAACTTTTAGGTAATAGTTTCTTTCTTATTAGGTTTATAAGCTATAATAAATTCGTATAATATTCCTTATTAAGATCTCTCTAGTAAATATTATCCTAGTACTTATAAATACTCTAGTCTTACTCTTACTAATCTTATTATATAAGTAGAAGTTATAGCTATTATATAATATATATATTAGAAGGCTTATCTTATTACTTTAACCTAGTCTTTTAATAAAAAGGAAGATTCTCTTTATAACTTAGTTCGTATATCCTCTAGTAATAAGAATACTATTAACTTTATTAATACTTAGACTAGTTTAGAGAATAATAATAATAATAATAATAGTTCTAGTAATAATAATACTTATAAGAGCGAAAGCTTTATCTTATAATTTAATTTTCCTTTTACTTAGCTTTTTATTTTCGTATAAAGAATAATACTTATTTACTTTTCCTAATTTTAAATAAATAAATATTCAAATAAGTAACTAAAAATATAAACGAAAATAAATTCTAAAAATAAAATTAATATAATAATATATAAAAATTCTTATCTTCTAGTTATTTTTTTTCTCTTTTAACTTACTTATTAATTCGTATAAAGATTTTATTATTATTAAGGAATTTTTTAAGAGTATTATTAGCTTTCTTCTTTATTATAATATTAGCTAAATTATTAAGTCTATTTATTTAATAAACTTTTATAAGCTTTTTTCTCTTATATAATTAATATAATATTATAATATTAATTATTAGGTATTTCTCCTTAGTAGTTCTAAGCTTTATAAGATATTCGTATAATAAGTACGAATTAGTATATATAATTATAGGTCTTAGTAGGAGGTTTAATTATAATATTATTTTATTAATTATATTACTAATAATAATAATAATATTAACTCCTATTATTATATTATAGATTTCTAATATAAGTATACTCCTTATAACTCTCTTATTTTTTATATTACTCTAGTAGATTATATTTCTTCTAAGAATAAACTTATTTAGTTCGTATATAAATAAAAGAGTTATTAAATCTTATTTTATTATTATTTAAGATTCGGTTACTAGTAAAATAATAAACCTAAGTTAAGAACTTAGGTTCTTATTATTTATAAATAACTTATCTATAAATATAAATAACTTTATATAAGATAAGTTAAGAGGGATATAATAGATTCCTTAATCTAAGTTACTTATCTATTACTTTAAACAAGCGTTTAATTTTATAATTTCTATAAGAATTAGCTTCTAATATTAAGTAATAATAAAAAGATTAAAAGTAGCTTTAGGTTAGTAAATACTTATTATATACGTATCTTAGGTATACTACTATTAGTAATTCTCTTAACTAAAAGATAAATCTAAGTTAATAAGTTATATCTTCTTACTTTATCTTTTTTAGAATAATAATAAGAAATTATTATAATTTTATTAAAGGATATATCTATTAAATATTAGAGATATTTTATACGTAAGTATTTCTAATAATTTTACTAAGAAATTAGCTTTTTTTAGCTCCTTTTCCTCTTAGTTAATAAATATATTATTACCTAAGATTAATATATTATTAGTTTATATACTTATAATTCTAAAAGCTTTAGAATTAGAAATAAGTAGGTATAAATTATACGTAGATATTTATATCTATAATTAATTAATATAATACTTATAATATATTATCTACTAATATATACTTGCCTCTAAAATATTATATAATAGCTTTCTTATTATTATAATTATATCTTTTAGGTATTAATATTAGATCTCTTTTAATAGGTATATAAAGATCTAATAAGCTAAATCTATAATAAACTAAATATATACTTAGGTAATATTATAATAATAAAGGGTATATTCGTATAAATTAAGTAAGATAATAAGAGTAATAAGTAAGCGTTAGTTTACTCTTTAGATTATTAGTAACTAAGTTAATACGAATTACTTTCTTATATTATTATAAGCTTAAATAATATAATAGGTTTTTTTATATAAAGTTATTATTTCCTTTCCTTTTACTTTATATATTAACTAGGAGTTAAAAATCCTTTCTTTATATTATTATAAATTAAATCTAATAAATTCGAAAATATTATTTATAATTAATTCTTTAACTTTCTTTCTAGTAAATTTCTTAAACGATTACCTAGGTATTATAATAATACCTAACTCCTAAAGTTATCTTAAAAGCTTAAGATTATTAATCTTCTTATAAGTTAGATATACTAATAATATTACTTATCTTATATTACTTATACTTTATACGAGCTAGAATAACTTATTAGAGGGATATTATATATAAGAAAATAAAAATTAGACTATAGAATTCTTATTAGACTTCTTATTATTATAAGAAATTCCTTTATTAAGAGAACGGATTAATTTTTATAATAATATAACTATTAGTATAAATCTTAGTTATATAAGTATTATATAGATTTACTTAATCTAGGTAATATCTTCTAGTACTTATAATTTTATCTTTTAGTTATTTTTTACTCTTAATATAAGCCTTATATTCTTATAATTAACTTCTTAGGATTAGCTATCTTATAACTTTAAGTTAAAAGGTTTTATAATAATTAAATAAAAATTTGTTAGGCTATAAAATATATTAATAATATAAGTCTTACTTATAATACTAATTAATTTATATAATCCTTTTTAACCTTATTTTTCTCTTTATATTAGGATATCCGATTATAATAATAATAATATTATTAAGTTTATATAAGGGTTATTTTATATAACTAATATCTTTTTAATTAATTACTAGACGTAAAAGTATTTAATTTCTTATATTACTAGGTTTACTATCTTTTTACGCTTTATTATAAATATAATTAGGGTATTATCTTAGCTTATTCTTAGGTAGATATTAAAAATAAATAATATAAATATTAGTTTATTAGGTCTTATAAAATTATTAATAGCTTTTATAGCTATTTAAAAAATAATATTCTTATTAATATATTTATCTTTTAATTTTATATAAAGTATTTTATACGTATATTATAAAGATATATAATATCTTTTTATTTTCTTAATATTATTATAAGCTTTTATAAGAACTTTCTTAGTCTTAGTTATTATTACTAATATATTTTATTAAAACTTAGATACTATAAAGTTTATACTAGTATTATATATAAAGAAATCTAGTAAACTAAGGTATATATTAATTTATAATATATAAAGTATATTTTATATAATTTCTACTTTTATATCCTTTAGAAATTTTATTATATTAAATAATATTACTTTATTAATTATATATATTACTAGTTTTTTATCTAAATATATAATATTAATTACTACTAAATAATTAAAATTTATATCTTCCTTAATAGTAAATTTAAATCGCTCTAGTAATTTAGAATAAATTTAATAATACTTATAAAATTTTATAAGGTTCTTAAGTATTAGAATCTTAAAATCTTAATCTACTTTCTTAAGAATTTCTACTAATCTTTATATAAAGGGGTATCTAAATCTATAATATACCTAATAAAGCTTAGACTTTATTAGATAATATAATATAATTACCTTTAGTTAGTCTAATAATATAAATAGATATTCTTATTTTTATATTAAAGATATAATTTTCTTACCCTAAATAAAGATATTTTATAGGTTATTAATTTATATAAATATCTTATTTATATCTTATATATAAAATAAAAATAATATTAAGACTAATATAATATAAAATATAATATTTTTAATTAGTATTTTAAGGTTAATAATTTCTTTTATTATTAAGAGTTTCTTCCTAAAGTATATAATATTACTCTTATTATTTATATATAATTATAAGTTTAGGTATTATTATTATAATACCTAAAACTAGGATTCTCTTATTATTAAGATCCCTAATACTCTTATATCTAGTATAATATCTTAGAATATCTTTAATAAATATCTACTTTTATTAATATAATTATTTATTTTATATATAGCTAGCTCTTCTATTAATTTTATTTAAGAACTAAGAATATCTTATCTTATAAGAAAATAACTTATCTTCTAGTTATCTAAGATTATCTTAATAGATTATATATTATCTTTAATAAAATCGATTAAGAAATATTCGTATAAAGACTTTTCTTTCTTTATCTTAGTCTAATATACCTAGGTATTAATAGAATATTTACTTTTATTTATTATTCTTATAACCTAAATAAGTATCTTACTTATTATTCTTAAGCTACTAGTAAAAATAATAAATATATTAAATTATTATATCTTCTTATTAAAAGAGGGTTTAGTATTAGAATAATCCTTATATAAAGTAAGTAATCCTTTAAAATTAATTAAAAACTAGTTAAATTTATTATCTTAGATATATTAGTTTTAAGATTTATAATATATATATACCTTAGTTCGTTTTTTATTTATATAATTACTTAACTAATACCCTAGCTTTTAGTATATATAATATTTTTAGTTATTATTAAATTTTCTTTTATCTTTTTAATCCTCTTAGAAACTTCTCTTTTTTTTAAATTAACTAAAATTTAATAGTTTATTATACTTTATATAATCTTAGTAATATTAGTTTTAGTTATTATACTTTTAATTAATCTAGTATTATAATAAGGTGATAAATATTAGGGCGTATTCGAATTTATAATATTATAAACGTAACTAGTAACTAATATAATATATATAATTACGTATAAGGTATATTTAGTAATTAAATTAATAGTTATAAAGGTAAGAGATAAAAGAAATAATTAATTAACTATTATAATAAAATATAAATTAATTATATATAACTCTTAGAACGCTTAAAAAGTACTTATAAAGCCCTTATATAATAATACCTAAGATAATAATAACTTTTTATAAAAGTAAAAAAAATAATAAAATTAAGTATATAATCTTATTATATTCGTTCCTTATATAATAGCCTTTCTTATAATATTATTAGGTATCTCTTATCTTTAATAAATTAAAGTTAAAGTATAAGATATATATCTTTTATAACTCTAGGTTATTATAATTTACTCTTCTAATTATCTCCTAAAAGATAATCTTATAACTCTTAGATTACTTTTCCCTTATAATAAATAAACTTATATTCTTCTAATAAATACTCCTAATAACTAGTTAAGTTATTCTTAGCTCGGATCTCTTATAAGAATTATTACTCTTAATATAAAACTAAGCGTTTTAATTATAAAAAATCCCTTAACTTAAGATATAAAGTTATAATTCTCTTTTCTCTTCGTTTAAATATATTATAAACTCTAATATTTATTATTTTTATTTTCTAAAGATTAATTTAATATTATATTCTTCCTTTTAATTATAATTATAATATCTATCTTTTATTATACGAAAAAAGAGTATTTTAGCTAAATTATCTCTTACTTATAAATTCTTTCGCTTTTTTTATTTAAACTAAAATAAAATACCTTTATAACTTTAATTTTATAATATCTTATTAAGTCTTTATTATTCTCTTCTTTTAATCTCTAATATATTTATTTCTCTTCTTTTAGATCTAGTAAATCCTTTTATAATCTTCGTTTTTAGTTCTTAAATTATCTATTATTAACCTTATTATATAAGTTAATAATACGTATTAATTTACCTTTATACTAATTATTTCTTATATTATAGCCTTAATCTAAGTATAAAACTCCTAATCTTATTCCTAAGAAACTAGCTATAAATTATTTTAATATAATAAGTTTATTTTTCTTCTTCTTATTATCTTTTATAAAAGCTTAATAAGGGTTCGTATAATTAACTATAAGCGCTTATATTAAATATAAGGACTTATTATTATAATAAAAGATAATATATATACTAGTATTCTTTTATATAAGTTTTCTATTTTATCTTATTTTATAAAAGTTTTATTAGATTATCTTATAAAAGATAAATAATATTTTATTAAGGTATTTTATATACTAAGTAATTATAAGAATACTTATTATTTTAAATAAGTATACGCTCTAAATTATTATATCTAAGCTTAAGCTAACTCTTATATAGATTATTTTTATCCTAAAAGAGAAGATAATTATAAATACTAATAAGTTAATAAATATATATTTTAACTTAGTTCTAATACCCTTAGATTTTATTATCTTATATAATACTCTTAATAAGCTTAAGGATAAGCTTTATCTTACTAAATAATAAGCTATCTTTAAGCTAATAATAAAGTATTAATATAAACTTTATATAAAGCTAGGCTTACTTAAATATTCTTTTACTTTTAATAATTTAGTTATCTCTAATAATCCTAAGAATATATAACTTATAAAATAAGAGGCTATTAATAAAGTAGCCTAATAATAAGCTAAGACTCTTATAATCTTAGAGTATAATTACTTCTTATTTAATATACTTAATAATAAAGATAAAATAATAACCTTTATTTTTAAAGTTTTATATAATATATTTCTAAAAAAGAATTTACTCTAGGTATTAAAAGATACGTATTATAAATTAGGTTTACTTAATAATACTTAAAATCTTTTACTAGAATACTACGATTATCTAATTATTATTTATAAGTCTTATTATATTATTTTTATAAAACTTATATTTATTTTTATAAGTTCCTTAGCCTTATTATTTATTATCTAACTATTAACTCTAATCTTAGGAGAAAATTCTAAGTTAGGAAGATAAAAAAGAGATTATATCTAATATCTTATTTAATTTCTTAAATAAGAATAAGTTAAAGGTAAGAAAATACTTTTATAATTACTTAAAAAAGATCTTAACTTTATAAAAAAGCCTTTATACTAAGGAATAAGAAAAAAAGCTCTAGTTTATTAATTACCTTCTAGTAAGTTTATTTTTCTATTTAATAAGACCTTACTAAGTATTAACTAAGTATTTATAAAACTTAATATATAATATAAAGAACTTATTTTATATTTATTAAAAGAAAAAGGTTATTATTAGTAATCTTAAGTTTATTTAGAAGAAGCTTCTAAAATTTATAGGTATTATCCTAGAAAATTAGGTTTATAATTTAAAGTAATATTTAAACTTTATAGTTAAGAAAATTACTCTAGTAACTCTTAAGTTAAAAGATAATTAATTATTAAGTAATATAAGCTTTTTATTTACTAGTATTTTAACTCCTAGTTATTAGACTTAATTATAAAGTTAGGTTTTAACTTAGCCTTTTATTTCTAATATTAAGATTATATTACTTATTATTTTAACTAGATTAAAAGGAGATTAGTTTAATATTTTAATTAAGAAGTATAAGTAGTTATATTATTAGGTTAAGTTATACCTATTTTTATAAGCTAAAAAAAAGGATAATAAGATTATAACTTTAAAAAACCTAGTTATAAATCTAAAGGATAATATAAGTACTTCTAAGAATATTATTACTCTTTTAGTTAATAAAAGTATTAACCCCTTTAATACTAGTAACTTTAATCGTATTAATAAAGTTATTAATTAATAAGCTAAGGATATAAGTATAAATATTAATAGTAATTCCTATAATAAAGATAATAACTAAGAAGAAAAAGAAGAAAAAAAATCCCTTTTTATTTCCTTATCTTATAAAATATACTCTTAGTAAGGGATCCTTATATATCTAAAGAATACTCTAAAGCGTTCTTTTAGTCCTAATAATAACTAGATCTCTTTACCTTTAAAATAATTATATTATAATACTTCTAATATTACCTTTACTTTTTTATTATCTTTTAGAAAGCTAAAAGCTCTTATAAAATTATTCTTATATTCTCTTTATATTAAGAGAGCCTTTTTTTACGCTTATTATATTACTTAATTATTCTTATCTTTTAGGTAATAAATATTATTCTTATATTATTAGTTCTAATTACTTAAAATATTATATTTATATAAGTAATTTATTCTTAACTTATATAATCTTAGCTAATATTATCCTAGCCTAAGTATCTTAATAAGCTAGATATTTTTATTCTTAAGATTCGAAATAAGATATTTATATTATATTATCTTTATAATACTAAGAATAAAAAGAATAAAATAACTAAGGGACTAGATAAGTACTTAAATAATCTTTAGATTTTAGTTAATATTATATATAATTTAAAACAGATTATACTAGTAATTTATAATCGCTTTTATAAGAAGAACCTTCTATTATTTCCTAAGGGTTACTTAAAGCTTTATAAAGCTTATAAAAAGTATAATAAAGCTCTAGAGGTTCTTAAGAAGGTTAATCGTATAAAGAAAAAGCTTATTATTAATACTTTTATTATTATTATTCTTATATTTACCTTTATTATTACTTTTATTAAACCTAGTAATAATAATAATTAAGATAAGTTAATCTACCTTTATAATAACTTTAATAAGTTTAAGGAGTTTACTAAGAAGATTTTATATACGATTTAAGAGTCCTAATAAGAAATCCTTTTATATTTTACTTTTATAAAGTTTTTACTTAAGCGTTTATAATAATAAATTATTTCTAGGTTTAAGAATTCTTATTTTTTAATACTTAGTCTTATATATAATTATACGTTTAGATAAATAAATAGATTTATACTTATAAAATTAAAGTATTATTTTACTTAATAATTTATAATATTTATATCTTATATTTATATAAATTTTATTTAAAACTATTTAAAGAATTACCTAGGTAGACTTATTAATAATACCTAGAATACTTAATATATACTTAGTAAGAACTCCTAGAGTCTTATTATAACTTTTAATCCCTAAAAGATTTTTTATAATTTAAGGACTTTCTTCTTTTTCCTCTTATATATTAGTCGTCCCCTAATTACAAAAAAGAAATTTAAATAAAGAAATAATACTTAAATTAAGAAAATAAAATTAAACTTAAACGAATAATATATAAAAATAATAATAATAATATAAAAGGAAATTTATTAGTAAAATATTAAATAAAAAGAGTTACTAAAAGATATTTAAACCTTAAATCGAATATAATTCTTCCTTTAAAATACTAGGTATTAAAACGCTATAAATTAAGCTATAAATAAAGAAGATACTCTAGAAAAAAGCGTCTTACTCTCGGTTTTTTATATATTATTATTAGTATATTATAACTAATTTCTTACCTTATTATTATTACTAGCTTCTTTTTATATAAAATTAATTCTTATTATTTATTAAGTTCTTATTATCTAAAAATCTCTTTTATATAAGTAACTTATATAATTACTTAGGATTATATAATAAGAGTTTTTTCTAGTATTTTTTTTTTAGTATCTTTAATAATTATATTAATCTTATTATTACTAGCTTTCTTTAAAGAGGTTTCTTATATATTATCTTACTAACTTATCTTAGCTAATACTTAGGAAGTTAGCCTAGGATTATTAGGCTACTCTTATAACTACGTAGGTATTTTTAAAGGATTAGGTAAGTTATTAGTAAGCTTTATCTTAAGGCTTAGTAAGAGTTTATTAGGGTCTCTAAGATCTAAACGTATTAATATTCTAATAATAATCTTATCTTTAGAAGACTTAATATTATTAGTAAAAATATAAATACTTTCTTTTTAAATAAATTTTTTTAATTTATATCTTATATAAGTATTATAAAAAGAAGTTATATTTATTTTATTAAGCTAATAGGTATCCTTCTTATTATTAGCCTTTAAAATTATATATAAGCCTCTTTACCTAAAATTAAGCGCTTATTATTTTAATATATTAGCTTCTTATATAATATTAAATACGAGAATAATATTTCTCTTTAAGGAATAATTCTTTTTATAAGATATAATTATAGTTAATAGCTTCTTTTAATTCTTAGTATTTATATTACTTTATTAGTAGGACCTCTAGTATATATTTATTATAAATTTCAAGTTACTTAATATATAAAATAATTAAAAACTTTTTATTTATCTTCTTAATTAGGTTTTACCTTAGATACTATTATATTAGGTATTTACTTTTAATAATAAGTATAACCTTAAAGCTAAACTATAAATAAAATATAATAAGCCTTATAAGAGCTCTTATTATAATATTATTTATAAAGTAGATCTTCTTAATATACCTTAGCTAGTTCTTAAATATCTTATTTATAATCTTAGAAAAAGTTACCTTTATATTAAAGTAGCTTCTTTTAATTAAGTCTTAAGTATAAGAATTATAAATACTTACTTATATCTTAATAAACTTAAGCTTAGATATAAGATTATTAAGGCTTCCTTAGTTCTTAGGCCTTCTATTAATAATAAAAATCTTAAATATATTATAAATATAAAAAATATTCTTTTTAATAAAAGTAATAATATAAGTAGAATTTATCTTAGAAATAATACGTCTTATAATTATACCTAATACCTTCTTATATATATTAATAATAAAAGACTTCCTTATACTTAATAAGAGATTAATAATATCTAGATATTATTTATAATATATATATAATATTTTAGTTATATAAATTATCTTATAAGTAATATTATATAACCTAAATTAATACTAGGGATATAATATTATATATACTTTTACTTACTTATAATATTCCTCTTAGAAGTAATATTTTATTATCTTTATATATATTATCTCTTATCTCTTATATATCTTTTTATTATATAAGTTCTTAATAATATTTACTTATTCTTTTAGATTATTAATAATATATTATTTATATCTACTCCTAGTAAGTCTTTATTATAATACGCTTTAGTATACTTAGAATCCTATAATATATTATTAAAATACTAATTATTTTTCGTTTCTAATATTAGTTAGTCTCTTAAGAGTTATAAGAAATATTATAATTTATTTTAACTTAAGGTTTTATTTACCCTAGAGGATAATACTTATTTTAGCGTTCGAGTAAGTATAAGATCTTAAAATAAGTATTATTTAAAGAAAGCTAAGTTAAAAGATAATATAATTATTAATTTTTTCTTCTTACTTTTTATCTTTAAGTTCCTTTTTTATAATAAGATAATAAGATAATATATTTATAGCTTTATTTTTCTTACTAGGTATATATATAATCTTAAAGTTAAATAACCGAATCTAAGTAATTTATCTTATTAATAATATATTAGGTATATCTAAAATAATATTATTAAGCTAAGTAATAAATATATTAGTATTTATCTTAAGAGTAAAATATACTCCTAATAATATATTCTTTTACTTTCTTAAGTATCTTAAGAATACTCTTTATACTTACGTTTAATAATATTATAATTATACTTAGCTAGATTTTATATCCTAACTTATATTTACTTAGATATCTCTTCTTATTTTTATTATCCTAAGAGAGTATATCTCCTAGTTATCTAGACTTATATTAATAATAATATAAATTATTCTTACTTTAAGCTTATAATTAATTATAATAAGATAAGAAGCTTTTACTAATATCTTAATAAGCTTTAGTTTAGCCTTCTAGTATCTCTTATCTTACTTAAATATTATATTCTTTTTTAATAAATTATATAATAGCTTTATAATAAGTATAAAAGTTTTCGACCTAGATATAATAATATATATAAATTCCTAAGAAGATATAAACCTCTTTTATATTAGTTAGATCTAGCTAATTAACTAGCTTTATAATCTTTATATTAATAAGCGATTTACTCTTAGGCTTATAAATAAATCTAATAACTTTAATATCTTTTATATAAAACTTAGACTTAGGACTAATAATTAAACCTACTCTCTTAAGCTTAAGTAATATCTTACTAAGGTTTTATATATATTTTATTATAAATTATTAAACTCTTAGAAGAACTTTTTTATTATTATATTATAAATAAGATCCTTTAATACTAATATTATTAAGAAATAATTTAGTAATATAAGGATTTAGGAAAAAAGTACTTTAGATATAATATATATAAACTAAGCTATTAAATTTATTACGCCTTATATAAGAATAATAGCCCTTAGTAGTCTAATATTATTTATAAAGAAAGTAATTAAGTCTTTATTTTACTTAGCTAGTAAAATTTAATTATAACTAGAGAATAAATTAATTAGGCTAATAATCTAAAGATATATAAACTCTTTTATAAAAGAATCTACTAATAAAAGAAGGTTAATATTTCTAATTATTATTATATTATACTTTATAATTATACTTATAAGTTTATATTTATTTAGCTTTTCTTTTATAACTAGAAATTATAAGTTTTTATATAGACTTATAATAGCTTTCTAGTATATTATTAGTAATACGCTCGCTTATTATCTTATATATAATCTTATAAAGTCTCTTAGTAATTAGAAAGTTTTATACTTATTATATTTTATATAATATTATCTTAATTTCTTATAGCTTAGTAACTTTAGCTTTATAAGTTCTTTTCTCTAATTAATTAAATAAGAATATTCTTTTTTTATTATAAAATATCTCTTAGAATATCTCTTTCTTTTTTAAGGTTAATATATTACTTATAAATAAGCCTTATATTCTTTTTAGTATAAGTTTTTAGCTCTTTAGAAACTTTATATATTAAGGCTCGAATTAATTATTATAAGAACTTAGAATAACTAGTAGCTTTTTTATTAACTTAATAACTTTCTTCTAGTTATTAAGACTAGATAACTTAACTCTTATATTTTCTTTAAGATTTATAAGTTTTATTTTTTAGGCTTTTCGCTTATAAAAAGTTAAGACTTCCCTTTCGTATCTTATCTTAAAAGAAGGAAGTATTATACCTTTATAAAGTACTTATAACCTTAATAATCTTTTAAGACTAATAATATATAAACTACTTTTTAGGAAAAGAGAATTTTATAAAATCGCTTTTATTATTCTTTTACTCTTAGGTATCTTAGGCTTACTTTCTAGTATTAAGGTTTCTAAGAGAACTAATAAAATATTTAGTAAGCTTCTAGTAAGTACTTATTAAGCTCTCTTAAGTCTTAGAGTTTTAACTAAGAAAACTTTCTTAAGCTTATAACTAGCTTAAGTATTTCTTAAATCTTCTTATATTTCTTTTATCTTAATAATAAATATAATAAAATATTAGCCTTCTTATTTACGTTTATATTTATAAGTATATTATAACTTTTATTATTTTCTTTATATTAGGCTTATTTTTTTCTCTTTTAGTAAGATTTCTTATATATATTTAAGAGATTTATTTATATATCTCTTAACTTATTTCTCTTATAATAAATTAATATCTAGTTTTCTAAGTTACTTCTAGAATCTAAGTTATCCTTTAGATCTTATTATTATATTACTTAGGTCTTAAACTTATAAGTAATAATATAAAGATATAAAAGCTTAATCTTACTAATATTATTATTAGTTATAATTTATATCTTATAATCCTTTTTTAAGCTTTATTCTAAGCTTACTTTTATCTTATATATAAATAGTTACCTAAGTACTAAGTTATAATCTAATTATTATATTATATAAATATATAAGATTACTTATATATTACTAATATCTAGTTATATATTATTATAAACCCTAAGAATTACTTAAGATATTCTCTTATAATTAATAGCTATAAGATTTTTTTTTTCCTAATACTAAGGCTAGCTTTTCTCTAGATATTATAAGTTATAATATTAATCTTAGTACTTATATTTATTATACTTATTACTTATATTAACTTTTAATTATTATAATTATAAATAATAACTAGTAAGTATAAGTTATTAATATAATATAATAAAATATTAACTCTAGTAGTTATATTTTATATAAGAAAGCTTATACTTATATAAAATCCTAGCTTTCTTAACCTTTAGTATATTAATTTAAATTATATTACTTAGAAGTTAATAATAGCTAATTCTTATAACTTAAGCTAGGTTTATTTAATTAAAGATAAAAGCTTATTTATATATAAGTATAATTATCTAATTTATAATTATATATTATATTTTAAGTATCTTAGCTTATAAGTATTATAATTCTTATATAAGTTACTTAAGATATATGTTATATACTTACTTCTCTTATATATACTTTACTTATCTTATATTATAACTTATTAACCCTAATTATATAACTAGAAATTTACTAAGTAAGGTAAATTATATATAACTTACCTTATATATTTATTTACCTAAGAATATATATAATAGAAGAATACTTAGAGAATAAATACTAGCGTAATAAGAAGAACTACTTATAGCTAGCTTCTTATATTTTCTTTCCTTTTCTTTCTTTTTCTCTTCTTATACTTAGATCTTTTATTATTAATTAGTTATATTAATCTCTTATTTACTTTATATTTTATATATTATAATATTATCTAAGTATTACCTCTTTTACTTTTATCCTAATAAGGATAATAAAAATATATACGAACTTATAAAACTTTTATATTTTATTATATAAAAACCTAGATCCTTAGATTTACTAAAGTTATAATAATATATAATAAACTAGAAACCCTAGAACCTAGAATACATATAATAATATATTATTGTACTAGATACTTACTAGTTATAATAAGAGAATAAAATAAATCGTATTAAGATACTAGAATACGAATCCTAGAACTAAAACCTTTAATACTTAGAAGTATAAATAAACCTTCGACTTATAATTAAGAAAGATAATAAGAAGAAGAAATTAGATAATAAGATATTTACTTTTATACTAATTAAGACTAAAAAGAAACTTATAAAAGTACTTATAAGAATAATTAGATAACCTAGAAAAATTAGATATATTATCTTAGGATACGCGCGCCCTTAACCTTTAATACTTATAATAAAAGAGAATAAGAATATAAAAAAGCTCTAGAAAGTTAAGAATATAAAGGAAATTATCTTAATAAGATAAAAAGAATACGAACGCTTTCTTTAATTACTTAATAAATTTTATAAAGAATATAAGCTTACTAGATAAGAATAAAACTAGCTTATATAAGAAGTTTATAATATTATAAGTAACTTAATTAAGTAGTTAATAATAAGAGAGTAATAGATTATAAAGTTAGAATAAGAGAACGTCTAGATTAATTAATAGAAATAACTAGTTAGATAAGATAATAAGTATAAATACTTATAATATTTAATATATCTAAGAAATACTTAAGGATAAGAAATAGATTATTTAGCTAATAAGAAATTAGAATATAACCTTAAACGCTTAGAAGGATATATAAGAAGATAAAAACTAATTATATAAGAGTAATAAGCTTCTAGATTTATTTATCTTCTTTTTAGGAACTTATAAGGAATTTAAGAACTAGAAGTATATAATTAAGAATAAGCTTAAGACTAACTAAGATTACTTTATAAGTAAAACTAATCGTATTAGCTATATAAGTAATAGAATATCTAGAGATATAATTAATTATATCTAAACTAGATTATATTAATCTCTCTCTAAATAAATTTAATATTATAAATAAGGTCTTATATAAACTTAAACTTATTTATAATAACCTAGATAAAAGAGGAATTATCTTTCTTAGAAGTTAAGAAACTTTATTAGAATAATAACTTCTTTCTAACTTTCTTTACTAAATTTAATAAACTTATAAGAGAACTTAGATAAAATAAACGATCTAAACTAATAAACTTAATATAAAGGTAAATAAAGAACTTTAAGACTTTAGAGTTATACTTTCTAGATAAACCTAATTATAAGAATATAATTATAAGATATAAGAGAAGTAAATTAGAAAGTTTAAGGAAATAAGAAGATCTAAAAGAAATTAGCTCGATTTATAATAAATATCTTTAAGAGATCTTTTACTTTAGATAAACTCTATTAATAAAGAAAAATTAACTAATTTTACTCCTAAGATAACTAAACTAAGACTTTCTAAGAAGAGAAATAAAAATTATTAAAAGAAAGAGCTTATTTTTATTATTATAAGTAAGAATATAAAGCTAAGGATTATTTATATAAAAAGGCTACTAAGATTATTATAATAAAATCCTTAAAAAAGACTACTAAGTCGGAAAATAAGAAGCCTTAAGAGAAGTTATATCTTAAGATATAAAAAAAGAGATTCCCCTAAAAATTAATATTACTAGATTATCTCTAGGATTAAAGAATAATATCCCTTTTATATTATAATATAAGATAGAAAAAATAAAAATACTCTCTTTTATATTAATTAATACTAGATATCTTAGTAAAAATTTTATAGATAAATCCTTTATATAATAAATATCTTAAATTAAATAAATTAGACTAATAAAACTATAATATCTAAAACCTCTTACTAGATTTAATAATAGATAAATATCTTTTATTAAATATAAAATCCTAGTTAGCTTTAAAGTTAGTTAGAAATAAGAATTACTAAGCTTCTTCTAGGTTATAAAACTTAGAAGATATAATATTATACTTAGAAAAATATAAATATCTTTATAAAATATATTACTAGATATAATAAAAAATAAAGTTATATTTAATATAAAAGACTCTAAGGAACTACTAAAAATTTAAATACTAAGCCTTATTTCTTCTTATATAAATAAGAAAAAAGATTTATATATCTATAAAGAAATAATTAAGATTACTAAGATCTTAAAAGAGAGATAAAATAAAAGAACTTCCTAATATACTTTTAATCTCTCTAGAAATCCCTAAAAACTTAAAATAACTAATTAAGAAAAAGATCCCTAGAAGCTCTAAAAAAAGAAAAAATAAGTATAAAAAAGAGTTAAAACCTAGACGTATAAAAGAAAAGATTATATAGAAAATTAAAAAAGTAAGACGAAAGACTAAGTAGGAAAAAGTAAACTTACTAAAATAAAAACCTTTATATATTAGTACTCTTAGATTTAGAAGAAAAATAAGATAAAAAGAAGTAATAATATTTATTATTTTCCTAAAGAATATTATTAAATAATAATAAAGAAATACTAAAAGAGAAGTTAATATTAAGAAATATCTTCTAAAAGAATTATAAGACTTAATTAAGATATTCTTAAAAAAGATTATAAACTAGTTACTATTATATAAGAGTTATAATTATTATATTAAACTTATAAGAGAAATAAATCTTAGATACGCTTTTTATATAAGATATCTTAAGAGAAGCTTAAACTTATTAGAGCTTATATTAAAGAATAATTAGTAAAAGGCTTTATTAATATAAGTAAGATATCTTACTTATTACTAATTCTTTTTATATAAAAGCCTAGAGAAAGAATTAAGATTTTATATTAATTATAAAAAGCTAAATATAATTATAAAAAAAAATAAATATCTTTTATCTTTAATAAATAAAACTCTAATAAAAATAAGAAAGACTAAGTTCTTATTAAAGCTAGATATTAGATATACTTTTAATAGAATTAGATTCTAAACTAAAGAAGGATAAAAAGCTTATTACTTTTTATATTAAATAAAGCTTATATAAATATAAGATATTTCCTTTTAGATTAACTAATAAACTTTTAACGTTTTAGAACTTTATAAATAAGATACTCTAGGAATATTCTAATAATTTTATCTTATCTTATATTAATAATATTTATATTTATACTAATAAAACTAGAGAAAAATATATAAAATATATTAGAAAAGTCTTAATTAAATTATAAGAGGTAAGACTTTAAGTAAATATTAAGAAATATACCTTTTACTAAGATAAGATTAAGTTCTTAGGATTAATTATTAGTATAAAAGAAATTAGAATAAACCCTAATAAGATTAAGGATATTTAAGAATAAGAAATACCTAAGAACTTAAGAGATATATAAAGCTTTATTAGATTTATAAACTTTTATAAAAGATTTATTAAGAATTACTTTAGAATACTTTCTCTAATTAATAACTTAAGTAAAAAGAAGGAAAAAATAAAAGGCTTTAACTAAAATAATAAATATTAGAATATTTTTAAAAAACTAAAAAAGATAATTACCTTAATATTAATACTTATATATTTTAATAAAAACAAGTAATATATAATAGAATATAATTTATTAGATTATATTAATATAAGAGTATTATCTTAATATAAAGAGACGGACTTTTATATCTTATAATATTCTTTTCTAGAAGACTTTTATTAGCTAAGTATAATTATAAAATTTATAATAAGAAACTCTTAGTAATAATTAAATATTTTAAGAAATAAAAACCTAAACTTTAGGGAATAAACTTACTTATATAAATATTCTTAGATTATAAGGCTCTAGAATATTTTATAATTACTAAGAAACTAATAAGAAGATAAGCTAGATAAATAAAATTCTTATTAGAATTTAACTTCTAAATCGTCTATAAACTAGGAAAATAAAATAAGAAAGTAAATATTCTAATTAGAAGATCTTAAGATAAACTATAAGATAAGTTAAATAATTAATAAAAAGAATAAATATAAATTATTCTTCTTAAAAGTAAAATTAATAAAAGAAAGCTCTAGAAATATTTAACTTATATATTTAGGTTATAAGAGTAAAATAAACGATTCCTAAGTATATCTAGAAGAGATAAAAGAATAATTAGTTTTACTAAGAAATTCTTAAGGCTTTAAGAGATAATAAACTAGTAAAAGATATTCCTAAGTTATATTATAAAAATCGAGATAATATTTTATTTTATAGGAATCGAGTCTAAGTTCTAGAAGCTTATAAAATAAAATTAATTTAGAAAATATATAAAAAACTTATAGTTAAATATCCTAGCTAAAAAAGGATATTAATCTTTCTATAAAATAATTACGTCTAAAAGAATATAAATAAAGATCTTAATTAATATATTAGAAACTATTATATTTATAAAAAGTCTAAATTAAATAATATTACTTACTAAAAATACCTAGAACTACTATTAATATTAGATAAATCTTAGAGTTATATATTTATAAACTTTATAACTAGATTTCTAGAAAATAATAAATTTAATATTATCTTAGTTATAATCTATAGATTATTAAAAGAAAGATATTATATTCTTTATAAATATAAAGATAAAAGAATAAGTATAAAAGAAATTACTAAATTATTCCTAAAGAATATATAAAAATATTATAAATTACCTATAACTTATATCTTTAATAAAAGTTCTTAATTTATAAGTAAAATATAAAGAAAGTTTTATAAGATATTAGGAATTAATATTTAATTATTTATAATAATATACCTAAAGATAAATAATTAGATAAAAAGAATAAATATAAAAATAAAATATTACCTAAGAGCTTATATTAATTACTTATAAGATAACTAGAGTTAAACTCTACTAATAATAGAATTTATAAGAAATAAATATTAATTTATAAGTATAAAGGTTATATTATTTTTTATAAATAAAGGATATAAACTAGAATAAATTTTAACTAAGAAAATACTAAGATCGATTAAATATAACTTATAAAAACTAGATTAAACGAAAGATAAATAATAGAATTTATAAAAAAAATAAAAGATACTTAGAAATTTATACGTAAAGAAATAACTTAGTCCTAGAATAAGATAAAGAAATATATAAATAAGAAACGATCGCTTATACTAAATTATAAACTAGGAGATAAAATTTATATCTTAATAAAAAATATCCGAATATAAAGACTTTTAAGAAAACTAGAATATAAAAATAAAAAATCTTATAAGATTAAGAAGAAAATTAAACTAAGCTCTTATAAAGTAAAGTTATTACTAAGACTTAAGATTTATCTTATATTTTACTTTAACTTATTATATAAAAACCTAGACGATTTTTTATCTAGATAAAAAGAAACTAAATCTCTCCTAATTAATATAAAAGGAAATAATAAATAAGAAGTAAAAGATATTAAGAATATAAAGATAATTAAAGGAAAAGTTTTCTATAAAATTAAATAAATATAATAACTATTAGATTTAGAGTAATATCTAGTAGAAAATTTTAAAAATATATAAGAAATTCTAAAAGATTTTTACTTTAGATATCTAGATAAATCTTATCTAATATAAAAATTAAATACTTAAAAAGAGGATAATATTATAATTCTTATATAAGTTACTTAAGATATATATTATATATTTACTTCTCTTATATATATTTTACTTACTTTATATTATAACTTATTAACCTTAATTATATAACTAGAAATTTACTAAGTAAGATAAATTATATATAACTTATCTTATATATTTATCTACCTAAGAATACGTATAATAGAGAATACTTAGAGAGTAAATACTAGTATAATAAGAAAGACTACTTATAATTAGCTTCTTATACTTTCTTTTCTTTCCTTTCTTTTTCTCTTCTTATACTTAGATCTTTTATTATTAATTAGTTATATTAATCTCTTATTTACTTTATATTTTATATATTATAATAATAAGATATAAGGCTTACGTTTCTTTTTCTCCTTAGTTTTAGTAGTCTCTAAGATTTTATTATTATCTAGGCCTAGTTATATTAAGTTCTTAATAAGAGTTCCCTAAGTACTTAGGAGTTTTTTATTATACCTAGATATCTTAGTATTAATTAATTTATATTAGTAAAATATTTACTCTAAAGTATTTAAATTTATAATTCTAGATATTAGAGTAATAAATTTAATAATTCTCTCTAGCTTCTTAGTATTCTTTTAGATACTTATACTTAACTTAGTCTTCTTAGAGGTATTAGTAATTACTAGGGTACTCCTTAGGCTTATAAGTATAATAATAAGAGTATTAAGTATAATTTATTTAATCTTATTATTTTTACTTATTATAATTAATTATAACTAATAATAAGAGTCTAGTTCTTCTTTAAATTTAGTAACTAGTATTATATACTAAAGAGTTATAATATTATCTTATATACTAATAAAGCTAATTATAATATCTTCCTTCTTATATTTATAGATCTTAGTAAGCTTATATTTACTCGCCTTAATATTAATATTAGATTTAATCTTTATATTTTTCTTAAGCTAAAATATCTTAAATTAATTATAATAAGAGATCTTATTATTATTATAATATAAATACTACTTTTTAGTAAAAATATCTTAAGATATCTTAGCCTTCTAAAAGGATATTAAACTAGATCTTATAAGTTTAGGATATACCTAGTTATTACTCTTATCTTTATAAACGATTTTAATCTTTATATAATAAGTAAGTATTAGGTAGTTACTAGAGAAATAAAAGCGCTTATTATAATACTAATAAATATAATCTTAATCTATAAAGTTAAACTATTAATAGCTAGTTTATAAAATACTAATATAAATATTAGTATTAGGATTTATACCTATTATATAACTTAAATTATACTTATAATTATACGCTTTTATTATATAATATATCTTATTAACCTTCTCTTTAATATTATAATTATTATATTACTTAAGTAATTCTAGCTTATTATTATAAAACTTAATCTCTAATATATTAACTCTAGTATTATTTTTACTAGTAATAATAAGTAGTTTACTTTTCTTTTTCTAGTACTTAATTATAATAATCTTAAAGGTAATATAATCTTTTAATAATATCTTAGCTATTATATTAGTAATATTATTAATCTTATTATAATTAAGAGCTATTTTAGAGGCTCGTATCTTTATAGTTATATTACTAAGTATTATACTAAGGGTTATAATAATTTATATAAGGTTACTAATTATTAGTATAAAAAGAGTAATCGGATTAAAGGTTTTATTTAGATTATTATATAACTAAAGGTTTAATAACTTATTAATAATAATAATATTATTATTATCTTACTTAAGTAAGTAAATAAGATTCTTCTTAGCTTAGGTATAAGTCTTAGTAAACTTATAAATCTTAGTAAATATAAAAGTTCTTAGTTTATTATACTTAATCTTCTTCTTTTTTATAATAATAAGAATATAATCTTTAGGAAAACTAGAAAGAAGCTTATATATTTATTTATAAGAGCTTAGTTAATTATTACTAAGTAGTCGCTTAGAGCTTAGCTTATATATTTTTAGGAATTCTAAGATTTTAGTTATATCTTTTTTTAGATAATTAACTAAATATTTAAGAACTTAATAATATATTAAAATTACTTAGAGTTATAATTAGCTTATTTTTCTAAGAATACTTTCTTAAAAGTAATCTAATTTCTTTACTTAAAGTTATCTAATATTTTAATATAAGAATAAACTAATAAGTAATAATAATTAAGGTATCTAAGAATTAGCTTTATATTAGAAAGATTTCTATTAAGTATTATCTATTTATAATATTAGATAAATTTAATAGCTTTTATCTTCTTAAAAAGAGGAATATTAATAAAACTAGGAAAATAAACCTTTAAAGTAATTTATATAATTTTATATATTATCTTAGGCTAGATAATTATTTATTTTCCTTTCTTATTAGGAATACTTATATTAGGTAAGATTCCTAAGCTTAATAAGTCTAAAAAAGATATTAAGAGCTTTTTTTTCTTCTTTTATTTTCGTTTATAAGAAGGAATAAGTAAGAGAAGAAAGTTAATAATAAGAGAGCGTTCTTAAGATAATATTATAATACTAGATTAAAGTTATATAAGCTTAAGTTAAGTATTAAGCAAGTATTAAGAGAGGATTAAATAAGATAATAAGAAGTTATAAATTATAAAATAATTAGAAAAACTAAGTAAGAGTCTTTTTAGTTAAACGTTTAAGGCTTTTATTTTACCTAAACGTTTACCTTTTATATATATATAATATATAGCTTTAAAAAGTAAGTTATAAGATAAGATTAAATCTCTTTTAATCTTATATTATTAAAATATTAAATATAAAAGAAATAACTTAGAATTATATATATCTATTAATATAATCTAAATAAGAAAGCCTTACTTCTAAGTTTCTATTATTTGCTTTTATTATATATTTCTAGAAAGATAAAATTAATATTATAATTAGATATAATATAAGATTTATTTTTTTTATATTAACTTTCTTAGAAATAAATAGTTATTATTCTATTACTTTTATATCCTTATTTTACTAGTTATATTATATTTCTTATTTACTCTTAGGCTCTTCTAAGATAATTAATTTCTTATTTAAGTATTTAAACTTAGTTTCGTTTATATTTTAAAGCCTAAGTCCTAAGTTTTAGAGAGTCCTAGTATTATATTTTTAATTAGATATTAGATAAATAAATAACTTTAATTTTTATATATTCTTTATATTAGACTTATTATTATAAGAAACTTAGTATAAATAAGAGGTAATTAAGATCTAAACTTAAGGATATTATCTTTTTATTAAGATATTATTATAATAAATATAATCTTTATAATAACCTTAATAGATTTAAGGAATACTTATACTAAATTATAAGTAATATCTATCTTATAAAATTAACTAGAAAATAAATAGTAATATAAATAATATAAACTTTATTAATTAACTAAATAAAATAAACTAAAAATAAATAAAAGGATAACTAATTAATTATTTATCCTTTTTCTAGTATAATAATATATTACTTTTTTTATCCTCTTATATTCTCTAGCTTTAAGTATAATTTATATCTACTAATATTAACTAGAAGCTTTTTATTATAGCCTAAGCTTTTAGTAAGGTCTTACCTAGTCTAATATAATTACTCGCTTTATACTTATACTAAGATTAAGGTTATTTCTTAAAATTATTATTTATAAATAAAAGTACTAGAGCCTTATATTTCTTTAGTCTCTAGTTCTTAGGGTTTTCTTAATACTATTATTATAATATTCTCTTTTAATTCTCCTTTAACTCTAGATATTATATCTTTTACCTAGACTAAGGCTTATAAAGATATACCTTTATTATTTAGATAATAATCTTAATACCCCTAGTAATATACGTACTTACGTATCTTTAGATAATCTCTAAAGTTATATATTCTTATAATTATAATTATCTCTTATCTTTTATAAGTTCCTAATCCTTCTAATATTCTTATTATTCTAGTTATTTTATCTTCCTAAGAACTTTAACCTTTATATTATTATATTATTCTAATTATTACCTATTATTTATTATAAGTTTCTAATCTCCTAAGTATTCTAGTATTATCTTTTATATTTATTATTAAGTATTTAGCTTATAAAACGACTCGGATTAATACCTTATATATTTAATAATTAATTATATTTATAAGTTTTAATATCTTTAGTTACTTTTACTAGTAATCGTATAATTATATTCTAAGTACTCTAAGAGCTTAGCTTATTATTAAAGGTTAATACTAAATAAGCTTATTATATTAATATTATAAGTTATAATCTAGTTTATATTTATTATTATATTTAAAGTTCTTTATATAGTTACTAATATAATAAGGACGATAAATATTAAGGCGTATCCGAATTTATAATACTATAAACGTAACTAATAACTAATATAATATATATAACTATATATAAGGTATATTTAGTAATCGAATTAATAGTTATAAAAGTAAGAGGTAAAAGAAGTAATTAATTAACTATTATAATAAAATATAAATTAATTATATATAACTCCTAGAGCGCTTAAAGAGTACTTGTAAAGCCCTTATATAATAGTACCTAAGATAGTAATAACTCCTTATAAAAGCAAAGAAAGTAATAAAATCAAGTATATAATCTTATTATAATATTAGTCGTATTAGAGGTTAAAATAACTTATATATTATATATAGTTATTATTATTATTATTATTATTATATAATATCTCTTAGATATATAATAATAGTTAGTTATATTATATAATAATAATAATAATAAATCTTAATTCTAAGTAAAATCTTTTAAATATTAGAGTTAGTTTATAAAGTACGAAATTATACTCTAGGATATTATAATATATATTTAGTACTTAATCCTATAAGTTATACTTATTTTAGTATTAAACTAAAAGTTCTTATTATATTATACGAAGTATATTAAATAGGATCTTAAGATATTTAAGTCTTAACTTATCTAGGTATTATTAGATAATTCCTTAGAATATAATCTTATATTATTCTAAGAGATATAATTATTTATTCTTTTTAGTTTTAAAGTAATCTTTTATTATTTATATTATTATATAAAGATTATAATTCTAGCTAGATATCTTATTATAATAAAATTCGAACGCTTTATCTTAAAATATTATAAAGAATATTAAATAATAGCTATAATCTAGTATTCTTATTTTATTATAATAATTAAAGAATACTTATATTTTTATATTAAGAATATTATATAATTTACTTATATATTTCCTTTTACTTAATATATTATAGATTTTTATTAGCTTAATAATTAATTTATTAACTAATAATACTCTAGGTTCTTAAACGTATTATTATTATTATAAAAGACTTTATATAAGATTATCTTAAGGGTATAAAGTTATAGAAGGTTACCTTTTAGGCTAGAAACTTAGATTTAGGATATTAATAAACCTTAGGTAAATACTAGGTTAAGATATATAAGAGTTAAAGTATTAGTCTAGGTTATATTCTTCTAGTTATATTATATAAGCTTAGTTTACCCTTAGAAAGGTATATATATCCTTAATTAATAGTCGAATATATTACTTTAGTATTATTATTAAGCTTATTATAAAGATATTATATAAAGTACTTAATAGGAGTAACTAATATATTAGATCTCTTAGCTTATATATTAAATTAAACTTCCCTTTATACGCTTTTATCTACTTCTTAATCTTATCTTTAGTTTATATATAAGGTTTTTTCTCGTTTAGGAAGTTTACTAAAAGTTAAATATAAGATATAAATCCTAATTTAAGTTTAGTAAATACTTTATATATATATAAGTATATATAAACTTTAGATATAATTACTCTTAATATTATACTAAATATTACTAATATTTATTCTTAAAATATATCCTTAAAATTATCTTATAATTTATTATCCTTTATCTCTTATTCCTTTTATATATTAATATTTATTATAATATACGTGTTAATAAGTATATTAGTATATTTATTTATATTAGTTATATTAATTTTATTACCTTATTATTTAGGGTTAATAGGGTATTTTCTCTTTATTATAAAACTTATTATTACTTGTAAGTTTTATAAAAGATCTTTTCTAGTTAAAATTATATTATTTTATCTAGAGATAATATCTCTTATTTTATATTAGTTAGACTTATAAAGTATCCTTTTAGATTAAATAAATAAGCTAAGATCTACCTTTAATAATCTTATTAAGAATCTCTATATATTAAGTCCTAAAAAATCTTACTAATCTATAATCTTATTTTATACGTAAGGTTATTATATAATAGTTAAGTTAAACTACTAATTAATATTAGTATAATTATCTTATAGTTATATATATATATAAATAATATATATATAGTTACAAATATATATTAATACTTAGTTAATTAATTAGTTAATCTATCTATAAATACGTTAACCTATATATAATATATTATTTATACGAAGTACTAAGACTTAACCGAATACTTATAACTTAAGAGATATAAATAAAAAGTATATAATCCTTCTAATATAATACGTATATATTATCTATCGTATATCTTATATATAATACGCGTATATTATCTAATATAAGAATATTACTAATAAAGTATAATCTATTAATTATACTAATATAATATAATAGAAATCTTTTAGTAACCTTATTATTATATATAATATAAGTGATAATAATATTAATAATAGTTTAGTTAAACTAATTATTAAAAGTAATAATTATAACTTATATAATTATATTTTTAATAAATATAATTTATATAATACGATTATTAATATTAGCTACTAGAATAATCGCTAAAGTTATTTACTTACTTATTAATCGTATTAGAAAGCGAGATATAAGATTATTATATTTTAATATTATTAGTATACTTTTAGTATTACTAATAACTTTCTTAGTTTATAAATATAAGTTAGAGAATAAATAATTAGAGATAAATATAACTAGATAATAATTACGCTTATATTAGGAGGAGGAAGACTTATTATTAGATAAACGTAAGTAATATATTAGGAATATATTTATAATATATTATATACTCTTTATACTTTTTTTTTCTTTTAAAGGTAAACTTAAAATAAATTATCTTATTACTAAGTATTATTTATTATAATCACGTCTACTAGTAATAGTAATAGTATTAAAAAATTAGGTTTTTATTAGGTATCTTTAAAACTTTATACTTAATATATTATAAATATATTATTAATTTATTCTAAAATTATTCTTAAATTTATTTTTAATTTCCTCTCTTAGCGTCTCCCTTAGTAACTCCCTTAATAGCTCCCTTAATAGCTCCCTTAGTAATAGCTTCCTTAGTAGTAGCTTTCTTAGTATTATTATTTAATAAAGTTAGAGAAATAAGAGTAATTAAACGAGAACTAATATAAATTAGCTTATTTTCTTCTTTTACCTCCGAATTAATAAAATTATTAAAAATATTATAAGTTTTATATATATTAGGGTATTCTAAGGTAATATATTAGGAATATATTTATAGTATATTAGGGATAACTTATTAATCTTTGCTTTTTTATATATCTTATACTTAGACTTATAATTACTTAGATACTTTATTATAACTTTATTATATTATAATATATTAGTAATATATTATTAATTAATTTAAAAATACTTATAAAATTATTAGCTTTTTTAGGGATAAAAGGATAATATTACCTCTTTTTAAGGAGCTAGGGCTTTAGTAGACCCTTAATTAGAGTAAGAGGTATTAGAGAAGAGGAAGTAATTATTAGAGTAATACTACTACTAGCTTTATTAGCTAGAGTAAATAAAAGGTTATAATTCTTTATAATTACCTAATAGAATTCTATAATATATTAGTAATCTATTTCTAATATATTAATAAAATACTTTTATATTAATCGTAGAATAACTCTTCTTAGTAGAGATTATACTCTTCTAAATTATTATAATACGAATATTATAACTAAGGATATAAGTATATAGATTTCTTATAGTCGAAAATCGAGCCTAATATATTACTAATATATTAGTAATATATTATATATAAAATAAGAAACTATTTACCTTATATCTATATATAATACTATTATCTATATATCTAATATAATAGAATAATTCTTTAGGACTAATATAAAGCTTTTTATCTTCCTAATATATTATAAATATATTAGTAATAGATTACCTAAAAATATAAATTATAAGAATAAAACGCGCGCGCAGATTATAAGAAAAGGGGCTATTATATTATTATAATAAACGAGTTAACGCTTAAAAGACGTTTTATAAGCGTAAAATAATATAAATAATACTCCTATAATATCTGATTAGCTTATAATATATTACGAAGCGTTTAGGGATATATTATATTCTTATAGAGAGTTATTATAATTATAGTTATAGTTGTTATAGTAGTTGTAGTTGTTAAGGAAGAGAAAGGAATTAGTAGGAGAGGTTAAGGTGGGTACGCGCTAGCCGAATCGGGCAGGTGACGGCAGCTAATCCTAGTGGGTGACCCGACCTGTAGTGAGGGTCAAACCCCGACCAAATATTCAAGCGGTCATCCTCAGGCCACGCAGCCTCTTTCTTCGTCAATTTCCTCTTTGTGAGTGCCAGGATCCTAGAGAAGGCAGTGTTTGTGGGGTAAGTAAGCGCTTCGCGAGTAACGGCCCATCCTGACTTTCGTGTCAGTGTGTTAGTTACCTTTGCTGAGAGAGAGGGGGGGAGAGAGAGACGAACTATCCCAGACGCGCCAAAAATAAGCGCTACTTTGCGGTTTTCTCGTGTCATAATTATGGTAGGATATGTGGCTGTTGCACTGTCTATAAAGCAGATATGATTGAAACTTAATTGATTTGATATCACTCAAGTTGTTGCTAAGATAGATAAAAGGGAAGATAATTTGATTGGTTTTAGTAACATCCATATATTTATACACTTCTCGCTATCCACTAGTTGTAGAATATAGTACGATACACCGTTTTCGCATTCTATGCGAGCGTCTGGATCAATTTCATGCATTTCCCTTTATCTAGAACCGTATTCTTCTATGGTATCGTATTACCTCCTATGATGTAGCACGAATACTGCAGGATAGAGGGGACCCGGGTAGAAAATATGTGGGTTTCTGACAATAACTTGGAAGGACTTAGTCTTTCGGTACTCTTTCTTCCCACTTCCGGGGCAGCATTACAAAGGAAACAAGAGAAAAGAAAGGAAAGAAAGAAAGATCAAGATCAAGCACCAAACATTCATACAGGCTGACAAATCTCAACTGCGGAAGATCATCGGAATCATGAAACCGGAGCCTTTATTTTCCCGAACTCCTGAAATATTAATCCGTTGAATTACCCTGGAATATAGATATGTGCCGTAAGTAGATTGAAATTATTATCTCGCTGGTCAGGTCTGATTTTGAGACAGTTTGTAGAGCTATTCTAGATCTTTAAAGTTTTACGATGTTTGAAATTTACTTGGGCAGATTAGAAGGGCTCGATTTCTGTCGATGCTTGACACAAACTTTGAATAATAGCGGGTATCTTGAGAAATTACACTAGCTGGACTATTGCTAAATCCTTTGAGGTTTAAAATTTAAGATACGGTTATTATTTTTTAAGGGTGTAAGCCGTCAGATGAAATGAAAGTCACGGCTGAAGAATTTTAGACCACTTAGACTTTCGCTTCTTAGGGTTTGCGTTGTTTGGATTTCACGGCTAATGAATGCGAATGTTAAGCTTTCCAGTGGCCTAAAGAAAGTTCATGAGTGTATTAAATCATACAGCTATAATGAGGCTGTCAGATTGGCTGCTTTTCCCCTAAGCTCGGTTATTACAACTTCGCTTTGAGACCCCGCAAGTCATTTTATCGTGGTATAAGCATAAAATCCGGGGGTAAAAACATTAAGGTTCCTGTATTTGGATGGAAGATCCACAGAAATCCTTCATAAACTCTATAACACGAGTCAACTCGCTTAGAATATTTTAGTGCTCTAAGGGAGTGGAGTAGATTACCGAGTTAAGCATTTGTTTCAAGACTCTGCTATATATATTTTTAGTAAGATAAGCTACTTGAAATTATAACTCGAATTGTATTACCGTCAACTAGATGACCTGATGACCTGATAATCTGGTCTCCTGACCTCTTTAACCGCTGTGAAGAAGACTAGAAGATTCGAAGTCCCCGAGCCCCTTGAAGATACATGTTTGCCTAATACAAGCATTTTGATTGCCGGTAACTGTGCATGATAGAATTCGCCGAGTTTTATAAGGTACCTATGGAAAGGGTCAATATTTTATTTCCTGGGCCCCAGAGCTTAGTGGCGGAGTGCTTGCTAACTATGATTTAATATATGCTTATAGCCACTATTTTTTAATGTTTTGTTTTTCATTTGGTGTAATTATTCCGGTCTAAACATAATTATCCTGCAATAATTTTTAAATTTCTAGGTGGCTAGAAGTAAAACTCTCTTTTAAGTTCTATGTTTGAATGGTACATGTCTTCCGTGCGTGCTGGTGTTAGAAGATGGCGGTGGAGAGCAAACGCCGGTGCTATATATTTCAGCGAAATGAATCTTCTGCAGCATCCAAAGATTTGATTCTTAAGAGAGCCAACCACGTTATTATTCTTTATAGTGATATTAAGGTAAGCCTAAGATGTCTGCATCAGGCTTCACTGTTGTTTCGCTAGGCTTTTCCGGCTATTATTTACTTCGTGATAGAGGATTTATTACCCCAGCGATTTACATTATCGCGCTTTCTATATTGTTTCTCTATTACATCTTCATTCCACTTTGGAAATCTCCTCTCAAAGACCTTCCTGGACCATGGTACGCGCCATTTACAACAATTCATCTTCAGTATGGTTTTGCCACCGGCAAAATCTGGAAGTCTGTCGAAAAAGCTCATGCTAGATATGGGCCAATCGTCAGACTTGGTCCACGGCAGGTTTGGATCTCAGATAAAGAGTCGTTGAAACAGATTCTGTTGACAAAGGACCTTCCCAAAGTCTCCATGTACTCGGAAATATCTAGGGATAGAACGGTGCCAGGTTTATTCGGAGAAATGTGAGTAAGCAAATGCACCTTGGTCTAAAGCAATGAGTTCAAATAACTTCACAATTCTGACCACTATTTGACAGCCGACCGGAGCCACATAGAAAGTTAAAGCGGTTTCTGTCGCCAGCATTCACGGTCTCTTACGTCGATGGATTAGAGTTTCTATTTGAGAAATGCACACAGTCGCTGCTAGACAAGTATGAAACTATAAAGCAAGCAAATACAACGACGCCATATCAAAATGGAGAAAAGATCGATTATTTTGAAACCGATCTGATGGACGATCTACACAACGTAGCCCTTGACATGTGAGAAACTCCAAAAAAATGTAATGTTTAGATACTAACTGCGTCAATTTTAGTATGGGCGAATGCTCATTTGGCAAAGGCTTTGGACAGACAAACCCGGACGCAGAGCCCGAAGAAGGTGTTGCTGAGAAAATCTGGAGATCCATTCCAAGATCCATCTTTGACAATCTCGCAGCAAAGTATCAGGTGAATAACTTGCCCCAAAAATGTAGCAATATCTCTAAATTGGCAGCTCTAGAATGTCTTTATCAAGCGGACTGCGCGGAAATTGGGAATAAACTTTAATTTTAATTGGTCTGAGGAAATGGTCACGGTAAGTTGTTCGTTATGCTTAATGTACACAAGTGCTAAAACAGTTCAGGCTATTGAGAAGATGGTCCAAAAGCGAAAGAATTATCCCGATACTGCTCGGCCAGACGTACTCCAGCATCTCATAGAAGAAGGGAAGCGGCCTGACACAGGTGTACGAATGGAGGTCCAAGATGTTGTTGATCAGATGTCCGAGTTATTGCTCGCAGGATCAGAGACTACATCTGGAACGATCTCCTGCTTTTTCCTCGAGATTGCAAGAAATCCTATCGTTCGGCGGAAGTTGTTAGTATCACTACCACTTAAACACTACTCCGATCCTATCATAAGTGGCAAGACAATTCGTAATGATCCACAGTTTGAATATCTCAATGCCTGCATCAAAGAATGCTTAAGGATGCACCCTATTGCTTCGGAAATGGGCCGTCGCACAGGTAATGATTGGGTGAATCTCATGGGATACGATCTTCCTCCACATACAGTTGTCTCGGCATCCTACAGGTCACTTCATCGCGACCCTGAATTTTGGCCTCAGCCCAATAGATTCTGGCCAGAGAGATGGCTAACAGAAGACAAGATGGAAGGTGCAGCTCCACCAGAGTACGTGGTTCACTAGCAGTTCCGTATTTTATCCTTTCCCCAATTGTTAATGTTTTATCAATAGTATGAATGCATACTATCCATTCTCTGCCGGCAAACATTCTTGCATTGGGATCAAGTAAGCATATAATGAAGTTCCATTTATGCCATAAATTACTAATAGTCTCGGTAGCTTTGCTTGGGCGGAGATGCGAATCATCACCGCTAACATTCTTTCCCGATACGATATCGACGAAGTACCAGGCCAACATGTGGACTGGCGTCAATTTATTACCATGCAATTTGCAACAGCATCGTGGAAGACCTATCTCAAAGCACGCACAATCTCTGATTAAGGCAGTTTCAAGAACTTTAGGTCAAAGCCGAGATCATCGAAGACGTTATGAGACAGCTTACAAGAAGATAAAGTAAAATACATAGCGAGAATACAAAAGACATCTGAATTTCAGATAATCAGACTTTAGAGCTAGAGAATAAGTTGAATTGTGTGAATTAAGACTGAAATATAAAATACCGATAGCTTGGTAGATACCTATAGTTACCTAGGTATACAGGTATACATTGATCCTGATTAATATATATATATAGAGAGAGAGAGAGAGAGAGAGAGAGAGCGAGATACCAAGCGAGCGTTGTACTTTGAAACCGATGAGAACTTGCTAAGAGTTTAGGACTAAATGGTCTCATCGAGCAGAAGCTACTCTATTTGGCTCATTCATTGATGCACTGATGCCTTCATCGAGTGACATAGCACAATGGCGTTGCTACGAAAGTCTGCCACATCACAATCAGGATCATACTGTGAAGCCACCATCCACGTTCATTGGTCGACTTTGCCAACGATGCGCTAGCTCGCCCTTGAGTAAAGAGAAAAGAGTGCGTGGAAGGCAATCGTAGCACTCTGAACTGAGGAGATTGCCTTGTATTGGGGAATCTACAAATCAAGATCTCATCGGTCCGTCTTCATCGGTTTATGACATCATGGGAAACGGAGAGTATCAATAAGGAGCCCCATTCGTCTACCAGGAACCTTTGATAATCCATGTTCCTTTGCTATTAAAATGCTTCATTGGATACATAAGTCTATACCTATAGAGTACACATATGTCGTATGGAAGACGTGTGATCGCTCGGTTACGATTGGACTCGAAGGGAGCCAATCCAAGCTAGATGATCGTTGGCCAAGAAATGCTACATCGGTTGGCTTCTTTCATGTCTGTCTCACCAACCGATGAGCAGTTATCTACACCGGTCCCATTGTATCCGGGTATACACTTGATTTCATTCGCCATCTCTTTTCAACGCCTCATCGGTGCAAGGGACAATTCTCAGCGCTAGGCGCTCCTTCCATTACCTCAGATTCACCTTTCGATTCATCAGTATCTTGTATGAGGGAACATCATGAAGGACTGTTGGTCTCCATTTCGAGTAGGGTCGCCAATTTCTGTGTGTGACTCTTCTTTCCTCGCTGATTATTGTTTCCCATTCCCATCTGACTCCTTCATACTGCTGCCTTCCTTCAAGAGTTATGCAATGATCAAGCATCTAACAAAACATTAGACTCATGGAATTAAGCGCGGCGGAAGCCAGGACCCCCCCCCCCCCCCCGAATTGAGTGGGCGGAAGCGTGTTAGGCCAAGCGTTGATATATCCTCATTATCTCCTGCACAAGTTGCTGTTCTTTCTGAAGCAGCCGACATTCTTCAGGTCGATATCTCGCACTTGGCGGATCTACCAAGAGCTCTTAGTGGTCGGTTGGCCTCGATGCTCTGAATCAGACAACAAGTCTCAAGCCATTTCCGAAACAATTCTCTCCCAGCAACAAGTGCCAATCATGGAGCCAATACTTTCCCATTCTAGAATTTCAAGCCAAGCAACAAAATCGAAGTCTAAAGCACAGTCCGGACTCAGGTCTACTATCATACAAAATTCAGCAGGAGATGATGTTTGTGACATTCAATCCTTCAGCCTTGGTTTGATACCAAAGCAAATCGCAGACTGTTTTGCAGGCTTCACGTCTCCAGCTTCAAGAGTCGCTCTTCCAGCCGACTTTCAAAGTAAACACTTATACCACGTCCAAGAATCATATCATTCATTAACCTCTGCTTAGAAGATTTAACTAATCATAACGCGGATATGACAATGATCGAATCCTCTTTGTTACCAGACAAGCGTCGACTTTCTTCTTCATCTTTAAATTATCCTTTAGAGATACCGGAAACAAGTGTTATGCTTAATCTGTTTGAAGACGATTATCCTCATGATGTTGTACTATCATCTTCATACTGCAGATGTTTACAGACTAACATCTCAGTAGATTAAATCCAATCACGCTTGTGATAGTTTTGCTCCTAGCGCAGAAGAATGGTCGGCAAGTACTGGACAAGTATTCAAGTCACAATATATGGAGCCATACCTCCCTCCATCATCCATGATGTATCGTCTAGAGGATAATATCGAGAATAGTGACGATTTAATATCCTTCGGAGGGGAATTTGGAATTTACACGACCCAGGAATCTTCGGATATCCCCGAGCAAGAACATGGTCTTGAGAATCGTGAATTGAGCCTCTTGAATCAAAGCCAGGCGCAAAATTCTACTTTTAAAGCTGGCCAGACAACACCGCAGATGAATGCCACTCCTCGAAGAAAGTTCCAGTCCGCTGATGACCGCCAAAAGACGGCTCAGACTCGAAAGCTCACAGCCTGTGTTCGTTGTAGAATGCAGCGGATTAGGGTGCGTATTTATGTTCAAACTAGCAGGTCATCACTAATCGATATATCATAACAGTGCTACCCAGACCCATCCAACCCCAAAGGCGTTTGCTTGACCTGTCAAAAAGTCACAAAACCCACCCTACATAAACTTCCTTGTCTCCGATATAAGTTGACAGATATTAGACTGTTCAGGGAGGGAAGCTATGCTGCTGGTCGTGAGTGGAGCCATCGCTGGTCAAGCAACAATATGGAAAACATCACACATTGGGCATCTTCAAACTTGAAGAAGATACAAGTTACTCAAGACTATGGACCCACTACTCTTACGTTCACTGTGAGAGAATTTGTGCCAATGAAAGGAGATATGTTGAGTCGGCAATGGTATGATGGAGGTGTCATCAAATCCGTCACAATTCCCAATTACGCTATTGTTGACATGGCGGCGGCCTTACAGGTACATAGAGATTTCATCATTACCCAAGGAGCCCAGATTTTCAAGAGCACACTTGATTACAATGATCGATTGCTCTGGAGTACCTACGACACCGCAATTTGGTTTTCCAATGAATCTACAGTATGTGGTTCCGAGATTTCTTGTCACAAGATAACGTTAGCGCTAATGAGTGGCTTAACGTCTTAGTGTTTCAGAGAAAGAGAGCTCTTGCAAATGGTTCTTCAACTATGGGTGACCATCAGAATGACTACGCGCTCAGTCCGGATCAACGGGATGGATACACTTGGCATGTCATCTGACTTGATGGACAATTCAAGCGGAATGCATGGAAAGATACCTATCCCACCAGTATTAGGCGCACAGATGCAGTTTATCTTAAACCACAAGCTTCAAGCACCTCTCCGCTCCCACATATTGACTGGATTACAGAAGCTCACTCTGGAACAGAAACCAGACAATTGGTTTTGTATCTATCTTTGCACTTTCATTTTACTTCATAATTGCTCCCTACTCACATTTCATGATATTGGCTACGCTCGAAAACATGGTCTCAAGGTCTGTTATCAATCTTTGTAACTCAAGTTCTCAATGTCTAACCTGTCAGAAGACTCGGCATGCTAGGCCGGACATGATCAAAGAGCTCCATCTTGGCGCAAATGTTCTACTTGCTCACTATCACTACGGCTGCAAAGGTTATCATCCGTTCACTCTTGATTGGAAACCGGAATTATCTAATTCGATGGCGAAATTGGACGAGAAGCAACTTCGCTTTGTCAGGCAGACGGCTAAATATGTTGAGTATAATGGTTAGTATCTACCGATCTCATATTATCTTTTCAATCCACAACTTTACTGATGTGAGAAAAGGACCACGCTTTGAGAAGCTACGTTCTGAAGGGGCCACCGATAGCGAGCACTACTTCATAGCTCAATTGTATGAGGAAGAGTGGAGACCCAGATTGTCTGTTGAATAAATTGATGACAGTTGAGGGTACTGGTGGTTGAGGGTTGGTGAACTTAGTCGCATGAATTAGAATATTTTCCACAAGGCATCGGCTCTCAATCGTGATAGGCTGACAAGTGCGTGGTGTGCTAATCGCTACAATTGAATCTTAGCGAAGCCTTGTATATGCAATCCTGACCACCGAAGAGCCTCTCTAATCCGCATCCCACCAGCGTTGACCAATACGGGGACCTTGACGTATCCGACATCAGACCAGGGACACAGACTCCCCACTCTAATCTTCCCACCCACGTGTGACAACAGTTTCCCCCTCTTTTTCCATCGTATCATCGATGTTGAATCTCCAGCTATAAAGACTTACTTGTGGAGTAACAGCTTCAGCTTCCCACATAGTTATCTGAACGCACGTACAATGGCATTGCTTCGTCCCCTAGGCTTGAGAACCTGCCGCCCTGAGCATCGCCAGATCCCACTACAAGGCAGAGAAGGAAAAGATAACATCACTATTCAATCCTCTACATCACCAACTCTGCCATCGGGCTTCCCCCAGTTTTTGGATTCCGAACTGGCTTGGTCCACCTCAGAAATCCAGGTTAAGATGAAGCACATTTATCATGTTACGCACAAGGACAGGGCCGAGATAGATAAAGAATTAGCTTATTTTAAAGGTTTAAATCGCTCTAGCATTATTTGAAGTCTTCTCTAACTTTCATATTAGCTCAGGGTCTAGATGGCGACTTGGTCGATTCGACAAACTTTCCCCTCCCAAATCTCCGCCACACTCTTCGAAAGCTATCTTTGGAGCTGTATAGTGGCAGAGGATTCTGCCTAATCAGGGATCTCGAGTACGAAAAGTATTCGGTCGAAGACAATATGGTCATCTTTCTAGGAATACAAAGTTTCATCGCAGAGACAAGGGCTCGCCAAGACGAGAAGGGGAATATGATTGGTAGTTATGAATCTTCCATTCTGTGCAATGAACCTGATTGCTATGATAGTGCATATTTTTACGGACGATACTGTTTCATTAGATCCTTTGAGGGAATCCCATACGAGACATTCGAAATCTTCCATTGTGAGCGCCTCGGAAGAAACCAACATGGTGATGCTGACGTCTGGCTCAAGCCCTTTCACACATACGACTTGGGAGACATCCTGGCGTTCCAAACTCGCAGTGCTGCGGCTCGCTGTGGTGAATGCATTCTGTCATCTGCTTATACAATATACAACGAGCTTGCAGCCACAAGACCAGATGTGATACGGACGCTTAGTGAGCCAAATTGGCCTTTACACATGTAAGTAATCTACATACCACTTCTCATAAATATAAACCAATCAACGCCCTTCATTCATTGCATCTCTTACCAACGATATTTACATAGCCCATACCATCACCAGCGCGCCTTGCTGTTTTACGAAGACTCGCGCATCATCTTCAACTTTGCTCCTAGCGCACTACTCGGTAGTAAAGCCCACCCACGGCCAACAAACATCCCCTCTATATCATCTCAGCAGCTCGAAGCCTTAACAATAGTCCAAGCATTGGCAGAGAAACACAAGATTTCCATCCGTACCCAAAAGGGTGACTTACACTTTTTCAACAATCTCGCCCTGGTGCATCGACGTGATGCTGCCGAGGTTGGACCAGGAGGGAGAAGGCATCTTGTGCGAATATACTTGAGAAATGAAGTTATGGCATGGAAGATTCCAGACATTCTTAACAGTACCAGTGGCTGGGAAGAATCATATAGGCAAGGCGAAGACGTGGAACAGGTGTGACATATAGAGCCGATGCCTGATAATTTCTTTCCATTGATAAGAAAACCAAATTAGGCTATATTTGACTTGTTGAAGCACGCTTCTAACATCTAGACCGTTACTGTGCTAAAGCTTGGGGCTATAGAAGTTGATCGTCGTTTGCGATGGCATTTTTCGAATTTTAACGAAACTTGTTAGTGATTAAGAGCCAGGAATAGCTATAGTCTCTCCTGTTTTTCTAGGTCGAAGATGAGTGAAGACAGATCATCACCAAGCTCCAGAAAGTCCATACTTAGGCACATATGCGGCTTCAAGGGGCTTGGAGATTTTGAGTTTTCTAGTCTTCTTCATGACAGCAAAGATGTCACAAGATCAGGTTATCAAGCTATCAGATCATCTGGTTCTCTTTTTTTTTTTTTAACTCAAATTATAATCATATATAGCTTATACCACAAGAAATATAGAACAATGTCTTGAGACAAGAGGTAAGTTCCTGACTCGATCATCTACTCCTCGTACTTGGATGGACATGAACACAACAATCAAGTTGGCTCGTGTTGTAGAGTTTGCGAAGCATTTTATAGTATTCCATCTAAGTATAGTAATCATAATATTTTCGGCCCCAGGTATTTTGATCCCAACATTATAAAATGGTTTAAGGAAGTTCGAAGTCAATGTTATAATAAGCAAGCGTAGGAAGGCATGCTTTTGGAGAACTCTAGTAACATCCGATCTTTAATTGGTTTGTGGCATTTTAGATCCATGCCGAGTTCACTAAAAACGGCTACATGAGACACTTTACAAGAATGTAAAGTAAAGTAGGAAGCACATGGAAAAAATTCTGTTTTTAAGATAATTAGACTTAAAAGCTCGAGAGTAAATTGAATTGCATAAACGAAGACTGATATGTAAATGCCAACAACTACTTATAATTACATTCCTAGGTAGATGAATATTGATTCTTCATCTTCGAAAGTTGAGATATCTGTCTTTAGTCCATACTCTGATCCTTTTTCCGAAGACAATAAAGAAGACAGAGAAAATTGTGATTGTGAAGCTAAGGCATCCCACGGTGATGAAGGTATTTTGAAGTCCGACGCTATCGATCCAAGGTTGAATCGCGAAAGTCAATGCAAATCCAACTATATTTCTGATGAGAATGATTGTCGTTACGACCTCACCAGCAAGATCTTTATAGCAATCTACAATGTAAGCCATTGTAACGGAACCACCGACTGAAAGGCCGAATCCGACCATGCCCATACCAAGGACTGGGACAATCCAAGTAAGACCATGTGCAGCGGTAACACCATAAATGACAAGACCACCTGGCATGATTATTGCAGCTGGAACAAAAGCCCATAGGCGATACTCGGGCTCGCGTATTCCGTGGTTTTGGTTGGACAAATACAGAGAAAGCCAATCGTTTAGAGGGCCTGCAAAGTATGCACTGATGAAAGTTAGTGTGTATAACTTTACTGTATAAAATGAAACCAAATAGAAAAGACTTACCCAATGAGCGACCCAATCATAGGCGAGATAAAAAAGAGTCCTAGTGTACTGGGAGGAAAATTGTATGGCGGAGCACTGAAAATTTGACTCTCGGTCGTTGCAAGGATGGAAAGCCAGGACACACAGGTTCCATAGTTTATGCCACCCCATATGACGGCTGGAAATGCAGTGACTGCCAAAGGACGCCAGAGTTTCTCGACAAACATACTGAAGGAGCATGGACTCAATCTCCAGAGTGGCGAAAATACTCTGAATCCTTCGACATTGAAAACTTCACCTACTCCTTCCTCGATATCTTGTGGTTGTTTTTCGTTCTTGTCGTGACCAGTATCATACTTTGGTCCAGAACTGGTGGCTTCAAGAACTTTGGAGTCCGTACCTGGATTGACGGTATCTTCAGACAACTCCTCCGGGCGGTGGAAGATTGTCTCTTCCATGAACACAAACATCATGAGTGCAACTGCTCCAGTGATGCTGACCCCTAGCCAGTATACCATACGCCAGCCGTGATTCACAGCCATATAGCCTGCACAAATCGGCCCGATAAAAGAACCGAATGCAAGACCAAAGACATAAGCTCCCATCATGGTACCACGTTCATGAGCGAAAAAGGTGTCGGAGATCTGCAACGCTGTTAATTATTAAAGATAGAAAGACACACAATACCACTTACAGATATGACTGGTAGCGCTTCAAACGGAGCAGCACCTATACCAATAAGAGTATGACCAAGGATACTGTCAACAGTATTTTTGCTCAGTGCCAACCACAGCTGGGCTGCCATGACGATCAAAGCACTTAAAATATACACCGAACGTCTACCTAGAACTACGAGAGATCATTAGTAACATTGGATTTCATAATAAGTCTAAACTTACTATCTGACATCGGCGTATAAAAGAGATTTGCGACTCCAAGCATAAGAATCATAAAAGCTGCGCCAAGATTTAGCTTAAAGACTGTGGTCTTGTACTCGACAATCAGATTCCCGTAGATAGTTCCATCCCAATTAGTGACAGCCCCCATAACAGAGGAGTAGGCTCTGTAGGATTGTCAATTGGCGATCACAAAAAATCATATTCAAGACTGACACCAGAAGAAACACAAGCAACAGTTTTCGCCATTTTGGCCATCGCTGCCCATAGGTTAACAAAAGTGCAACAATCAAGTCTAGCAATACACCTACTAAAGGATCATTAGGGTTATTTGAGGGTGTTGGTCTCAAAATTATGTCTTTGCTGGTCAAGGCGGTCCCAGAAATATGGCTCTGTTTGATGATGTACACAGTTCCCGGAACGAATTCATCCTCAGTACTGGATTTACTTCTTTGCAGAAATCTCGACATTGTAAAGTATGAAGCTAATAGTCCAATTCGAAAAATCCAATGTTGCGAATGCTCCGTTGTAATCATGCCGGGGATCCGTTGCAATATATAGCCAGAGACCTTACACTGGCAGAATACGGCACTGACCAGGGCCGTATCTTGAGCTAACTGCCGGTAGATAAGAACTCATTGGTGTTGCGGCAATCTCCTTCTTGATACATTGTAATTGTGGTCTGGTAGCAACGATAAGATAGTGATGGATTCACTATCAAAATGAATTAAAGTTCTAGGGAGGAACAGTTCCGCCCAACCATGTGCGGTTTGAGAGTGCAACGCTTGTCCGATTTGGGACAGCCGCCACGCTAGCAGCATGGCGCTCGCTAAACTTTCTCTTCAACCCTTCCCCTGACCTGACTACCATCGTGGCGAAGTGATTGTTTCCAGATACCCGTGATCATCCAGCAGGGCGGCTGTCCATAATAAGATATGTGTAAAACTACCCCGCGTTCTTATCTGCAGGTTTCCACAATTACCAATCCTCGAAGTTTCGGAAAGTGCGGACATGATAAGTGAGGCCCACAATTGGCCGAGTTGCTACCCTAATCTGTGTGATCTATTTCTCACTTCTACATCTATCATCTAGACTCCCCTTATTATTTCTTATCTTCATCCCTTTGTAACTTCCTGCCTCGACCATTCAATCTTCCACTTGAAAAATGGCTTCTCTTTCTACTATATCAATCACAAGCGCCAACATGGCAACTTCACCTTCCATCCCAGAGGATAGAGGTGTAACCTCTGAACCTGAGTGGGTGCAAATTGCTGCCAAGAAGAGATATGCTAGAGACAGCTCCATACCCACAAAATGGCGTATACCAACACCGGCTGCAACTAACAGCACAAACTTACTACAGGTGCCTGTAAGCTGTGGATTGTTGACGGCTGAAGAGATTACGATCACCTCTGACTTCGACGCCGTTGGCCTTGTTGAAGCATTGAAAAACTCAAGATTTTCTGCAGAGGCCATTGCAACGGCATTTTGCAAGCGTGCTGCAATTGCACAGCAACTTGTAAGCGTGTTTTCTGAAGCCTCAGGCATAAAATTCAAGCTAATTAAAGTAGACGAACTGTCTCACAGAGACCTTCTTTGAGGATGCCATCGAAACTGCTAAAGCTCTAGATATTGAACGAAAAGAAAATCCAGAAAAACCTTTGAGACCACTCCACGGACTTCCAATATCTCTTAAAGATAGCTTTCACATCAAAGGCCATGACTCGGTCATTGGCCTTGTGTGCTTCGTCAATAAGCCTGCTACTAAGGATTCAGATTTGGTAGCATTACTCAAATCTCTTGGAGCCATCATTTACTGCAAAACAAATGTACCTCAAACTATGATGACGGCCGATTCCGATAACAACGTCTACGGAAGGACTCTCAACCCTAACAACACTACACTGACAGCAGGGGGGTCTACTGGAGGAGAAGGAGCATTGATTGCACTTCGTGGTAGTATCTTGGGCGTCGGCACCGATATTGCAGGTAGTATCCGTATTCCCAGCTCTTGCTGTGGTACCTATGGATTTAAACCAACCTCCAACCGCATACCATTTTCAGGGCAGCAGGATCAAGTACCCGACGGACTGCCAGGAATCGCACCCTCAGCAGGTCCTTTGGCAACCTCTATCCGAGCCTGTCAATTCTTTCTCAAGGCAGTCTTACAAGCCAACCCCAGCCAATTTGATGATTCGGTCCTCAAAATTCCCTACCAGCAAGAGTTTGAGACTTTGCATTTCAACAAGCTGAGGATTGGAGTTATTCAAGATGATGGGTTATACACACCCACACCACCACTCAGGCGAGCATTGGAAGAGAGCGTGCATAAATTAGAGGCTGCAGGTCATGAAATTATACCCATCAAGCTCCCAAATGTTTTACAAAATATGTATCTCATTTGGGACTTTTTCTCATTGGATGGCTGCGAGGTAAGTTGGTCTGAGTTTGAGTAAACGGTGCTCTTGCTAATCGAAGTGTTAGACTCTTAATCAATTGATTGAGTCCACCTCCGAACCACTAGTCCCATCTGTACAAATGACGGGACTCACAGTTACTCCCGGGAAAACTTTGAAGGAGCTCTTTACGTTGAATCACAGGCGGTCTATTGCTTGCAAAGAGTTCAATCAGATATGGCGAGACAACAACCTCGATGTGATGTTAAGTCTTCCAGCACCCCACACAACTGTCCCTTTTGATACCTGGAAAGCAATAACATATACGAGTCTTCTTAATCTATACGATGCCCCAGGATGTATAATCCCAGTTGGCAAAGTTGATCAGGAGTTGGACTTGAAAGATGATTTGGTGTTATATGGTGACATGGATAAGCAGGTTTATGAACTTTGTAAGCATCATCAATGTCGTCTATACTATGAGAAATACTTACTCTTGTACCAGATTCTGGGCCCGAAAGATACAAAGATGCACCAACAACTCTACAACTTATCGGGCAGATCCAAGAAGATGAGAAGCTCGCTGCCGTTGCTGTTGTTATTGACAAAGTCTTAAACCCTTGATTCAAGCATCAATCAGATAGACCAAAATAGACATAATATTAGCTGAAGACTTCTCTTTTGATACAAAGTTATTTGTTTATTGCATCTCATAGTCTAATTTATTCACTCTTCAAAACCTGACCTCTGATAAAAGTTTGCTAAAGTCCGTACAAAAGCTTGTTTTAGTGTATTTAAATCCTTATCAAGAACATCTTAGGTATTTACAACTATCCCAATAAAACTAAAATTAGTAGTTTATTTAAGCTCGACGTGATAGTATAACGAAAGAATGATGGCAGCCAAGACCGAGGTCACGAGTCTTATCTTCCATCCTTGCCGATTACCAATATCAAAGCAATTGTCAATACGGAGCTTGCTTATCTCCCAGGTGTTTGAGTACCAAATATACCGTAGCTGATCATTCACATAAATCTGGGTTCATAGATAAAGGAGAACATTGGGGTAGCGTGGCGGCAGACTTAACTCGGTTTAGCGTGAGATGTACGTACACCTTTATGCCAGGGCCGGATAACGGATAGCGGGTCGGGTCCATTATGGTGGGTAGACTGATATGCTTCTCGCTCATTCATTTCATTTCAGTTTCATTTCAGTTACGGCATAGTAATTTGAAAGTTGGGTTCTGGGAACTTAATCTATAGAATACGCTCTTGACATCTGCCGAAGCGAGCCGAAAATTCTGATACCCCGCATTACCAGAGATTCGAAAGAACTCAAAAGATAATTAGTGGAGCATCAGCTATTTGGTCATGTCTTAAAGTAAGTTTCTCAATAGGTTCTAAACAGTGTGGAAAGGAGATATTGTCTTCATCATACAGACGTCTGAAACTGATATACAATCCATCAAACCCAAATTACTGTTATACATAAAACATCGTTAAAACAATCATGACATCTTCATCAAAGCCCGGTACCACCCCAGCAATGCGCCCACCGCATCTCGAATTTCTTTACCGTGTCGAAGCTGTCATGGCTCCAGACCCTGTCACGGTTGGAGCTCCTTTCGGGACAGGAAATGTTCGAGTAATCATGAACATACTTGGAGGCACACTTCGAGGACCGGGACTATCAGGGGAGATATTAGAACATGGAGGTGCTGATTGGGGTGTCAGCGTGAAAGGAGCTGATGTATGTCCGATCTCTTCTCTCCAAAATCCACAAGAATGCCGAGAAGGTGACCAGTCAATAGTTCATGCGACTTGATGCGCGCTACACAATCCGCATGTCGACAGGAGAGCATATTTTTGTGTCTGCGTCTGGAATATTCTCGCCACCAAATCCTGATGGCGATCAGCCAGCATTCAATATGAATAAATCGGACTTTACTCAAGATGAAGTAGAATGGTTCACCAGTATCAAGATTGAAGCTGGGGATGGACAGTACAATTGGCTAAATAGCTGCGTGATTGTCGGTGCTCTTACGATGGTGGATAATAAGATCATCATTGAAGCGTGGAGATTGACGAATTTTCCTGGTAAAGATCCGAAGAGTATCAAAGCTCTCATGTAAAACTCCATTGCTTCCGAATATTGTTCGGTAAATTTACCATGAGTGTCTTTCCAAATACATGTCCGAAGAATAGTTCGTGCAAGCATTTACTCTGCTGTGATTTTAATAATGTGCAGAGATTGATATGAGAGCATAATGCATGCTCATACATCTGAAACATTGGAATCGTCGTATTCCTTGTACACAAATGCATCAAGACCTATTTGCCGATCCAATTCATCGTCGAAGGACCAGGCATGGTTTAGAATATTAGCAACTGTTTTCAAGTATCCAAATCCTCCTCCGTTAATTTCCCTCTCATAGGAGCTGCGAAAGACGTGTTTCTCTTCTGATGTAATGGCTCCAGATCCTAGAATAATAACAGGCCAGTGAAGAACGAAAGTATCAAAATTAGCAATAGACATCTGCTTCATGAGGTTCACTGATTTTTGGATGATGTCTCGAGTATATTGATGTGACGAGGTGAGGGCAGGATTTATTATCTTGGCAAGTAGCACCTGGCAGGCAAGACGATACAATTCTGCAGTGAGCACCATTTCGTGAGGAGGATGGTGAAATGTACCGTTTTCGGATGACGTTAGCATACACCAATTTTTCAATTGATGTTGTAGCTGGTTAGCTTTTACTTGATCGTCGGCTTGGAGAGGTAATCTCTTTCTAAGTTGTGAAATGCGGAAAGCAATATCGAACAGATCATGTGAGACGCCGAGAATGGCCCCCGATGCCCATAGAGGACCAGGTAAGACTTTTTCGGAAGCCTCGCGAAGCTTCTGCAGAAGATCGAAAATATGATCATCAGGGAGAGTAGATGGCCATGTTAAGTCGCTGAGTATCCCTGAAGTTACTGTATGATAAATGTAGGCCTCTAAAAGTAATGCCATGTGTGAAGACCACGGTTTCTCTGATTTGATTGCAGTAGATATGAGAGTTTGGGCTCCTTTGAGGTGTACTTGTTTTCGGTGGATTGAGTCACTGCAAATATCCTGCTACATATTAGCTGCTGACTAATCATTCTCTGAGTTTTGGTCTAACTTCAAATAAGTGCAGAAGTAACACTGCTGCTAGATTTGGCTCTGTTGGTAGTGACATCAAATCGTTCTTGATAGTATTCACGGTCTCGCTGTAATACTTCAACGCAGCTTCTTGGTCAGCGGGCTCACCAGAAAGCCTGAAGATAAGAGCGAGACCGCAAGCTATAAATCCGGTCCTGATAGACCGATACTCAAACGCAAGTGGAAGGCCATTTGCTAGTATCGAACGGTCTGGGTTCGCGTACGACAACGTTACCATTGGATGAAATCGAGTCATAAGACTTTGCAATCCTCGTTGTTCTTCGGGCTGATTAAATAATTTGGAAAATGGCGATTCTATCGTCTTCCAAAGAGGTAGAGGTAGTGTTGATCTCAAAGTAAATAAGCGCTGAATTATTTCCTCTGCCTGCTCTCTCTTATCCAAGGAAACTGACAATGTTGACCCCGGCCCCGACGCGTTAGATAACCTTTCCTTTTGGGAGAATGCGATAGGAGTTGGTAAAAAAGGCGGTTTATTTGATGTCAACTTCATTTGCGTTGTGTGAGAAGACTTGGCCATCGAAGTAGTTTGTGTGGCTTGTGGCGAGGAGTGCCGTGAAGCTGAAGGCGAGCATGACTTCTCTGGCGATGATGATCCTTGGGCAAGACTACAGTCGCTTCCATATTTCAAACAGCTTTTACAGACCGGTCTTTGCTCATCGCATTTCCGTTTTCTTCTTCGACCTGTCTTGCATATTAGCTTACTATCTTAGCCTACTTAGATATAGACAAAGCTGGGTTACATTGAAGACAGCCAGTTACGGTCCGATTGTGACGACGCGGGGGCGGTAGTTTGATGAGGACATCCTCATACAGTTCAAAATTCGCGAACATATTCCCACCTATGGGCCTCTAGTGGACCCTTGATCAGTCTTGTACAGTCTTGATGTTGTCGAAGGCAGTGTAGGCAGGCCAGAATCAGTTTGCGGGGTGAATTAGGTGGCGATAAGAGACTTGGCGTTACACGTTTAGCCTTATTCGGTTATGAGACATCGGTTTTGCCTCGGCAAGTCTCCAGAGGTTTCCACCGAATTGACAATAAATACAGGATTCAAATATTAGAACGAAGAACTCATTGTATTTCATCGTCTATTACCCGGATAATATAAGCAAATAGATCACCACCGCTGAGCTGAAACGATATATTTTGTTCAAACTGACTTAACGAAGCATTAAGCGAGCGGTTTGCTTTCTAAAACTGCTGGCTTCTTCGTAAAGTTACCTCACGCATAACATTTATTTGAAGTTGCCTTAATAAATAAAAGCTGTAGTCACTTCACATAACGCACAAGGACTTGATCATTTGATTTGATTTTATTTTCCAAGAGACAGACCGGGGAATTGCTTTTGAAACCCCCAATTCACATCAACACTTGCACAAAAGATAACAATTCCACAGTCCAGCAATTAGAGATTGATGCGAAAATTTTATGCAGGATATCGCGCTCGAAAAGCATCTATTTCAGACTGCAGTAAGGGTGTAACAGAACCATGCTTAAGTCCAGAAGGATAACCCGAATAACTTGACGGTTGCCAATTGGGACCAGTTTCGATACTTGAAGATTGATAAGGTATATACTGAGTATAATCGTCGAGAAGAAGGTGGTATAGCCCTGGAGTCACGTTATCGGCGAAAGATGCCGAGCCTTCTCTAGGAGTCTCAGGTCTCACATAACCGGGAATTCTCGTCCAGGTTCCGAACAGTCCGCCAGTCGTCTTCTCTTGATATACTTGATTCACAGTTTCGTTTTTGAGAAACCGTACGAAGTGGTCAGGTGTACCAAGGTATTGAAACTCTTGATCGATCAAAGGAGTACTGGATAACTTGACATAATCTTTGGGAGCAGAGAATGTTGTGAAGTCGGTGGTTGTTGCATAGCGAATACGGTCAAGACTAGCAGTACCGGTATGACTCGTATCGGAAGTTCCATAGAATCGTGATGACCAGAATACATAGTATTGCTTTGATGCATCATCCCAAACCGCAGATGGTGCCCAAACCATGCCCGCTGTCGTTTCCTCGACACTAGAAAGACTTGTTAGATTGATAATCAGATAGAATTCCTCGCCAAAAACCAACATAACTAGTTTCGAAGCCGACCAGTCAACCAGATTGGTCGACTTCCAGACAACGATGCCTCGACTGCCTGTTCTCGTAGCTTGGTCCCATGAAAATGTGGGGCTGTTGATATCAAGATCTATAAGCTTGTCAGAAAATGTTACATACTGAAACTGAAACAAATAATACCTGTCGCTATTATAAACCATTGAGAGCGTGCCGCATTGGTTGTTAAGTATATATCACGGACACCCTTTGTGCCCACGGTTGAAGAAAGGACAGCTTTTCCCTTATTCGAGAAGGCATAACTTCCTGGATTATTTCCATTAGATAAATGGAACTGAACGGCAGGATTGGGATCAGAGAAAGTGCTGATCAAATAGCCGGCAAAATTAGTTGCTTGCCTTGGCAAGACGCCATCGGATGTAGGAGCTGTGAGGGCAAATGGCGCAAGGCAACAGAGAAGGGCAGAGGCTAGATATGTTACACGCATGATGAATAACAAGTAAGTGTTCAACAACGGGTTCTCTCGCCTATGCTACGGATGTGCGAGTTGACATTATATAGATCTATGATATTTTGAACATCTGATATAAAGCTCAGTTCTGTCCCCTCAAGATCTTCCGGCGCTGCGGAAAATATAAAGTTTTGAAGGCCCACCTGATCACAAGTCTTCTCTACCATGGTGGGTTCTTAAAATATTGCTAATTTGTAACCAATCGTTTGGTTTCTTTCTTTCGGCAGGCCTATTTGAAGTCTTGGCCCGCATTTTGCCCGCGATTTTCATCTAATAGCCTCAAGTTCCAAGGCAGAGAACCACACAAGCGCACCTATCGCTAATTTCCCCCATCTTTTATACTTTCCGTCCCCCGCATTCCTCAATATTAGGGTCCAGTAGAAAGATTCGCATAAGCGCACCTATCATTCGTTCTATGTCCCTGTTTGTGGAAATAAAAACTCTAGTGTGCCTGTTCAGAATCATTTTGTTGATTATCTAAAGGAGGATCCATTTAATCGGCTGTGGCAAACATTGAATTTCACATAATCCTTTAGACAGATAAGGTCATGACTCATTAGGTAGGTATCTACTAACACAAGTTCGATATTTCTATCACAAGGAAACATATATTTTAGAAAGTCGGTCTACAAAAGGCTGGAAAGGAAAAACTTGTCTATTTGAACATCCGAATATGCATCGATTAAACGACTTGTACTACTGCCGCTCCTCTCAGATATTTGATGGAATCTTCCAGTATGATTCGTCATTTAATAGCATTCTTTGAGCCAGGGGTGGGCTAATAACTCATGCACCGTCATTCTTTTTTCGGGGTCAAAATTTGTCATACCTGCAATGAGATTTTTGAAATCATCATCAACTTCCTTCCATAAAACAAATGGTTTTCGGGGATTTTCAGCATTAAACCCGTCCTTAATTATCTCAAAGACTTCAACCCAAGGGCTTTCACCAAGGTACTTCAGAAAGGCCTTAATCCCCTCTTCGTCGGCAAAATAAGAAATCTGACGCTGAATGATAATAGATAATGGCTCCAAATCTTCATGAAGTTCCTGTTTGTTGACTGCAAATATGACGAGTTTGAAAACAGCGTAGCTGCACTTTCAGGAATTATTAGTTGAAGTTTTGAGAGCTTTGACTAGAACTTACAACGACCCTAAAAGAGAAGATATCAGGTGTCCCGACGCTAGATTGGGCATGTGCTTCTGGGCTACGCCACATCTGATTACCAACTTGGAACCCGACAATATGACTCCCAGGTAGTACATGAGCAGCGTCTTCGAGATCAGCAAGTTGAACTCGTTGAATGGCTAATGTGCCATTGTTGGTTTCAAGGTCGATCAAGATATTGTTTACCTTGATATCTACAGACTTAATCAGTAACTTTCTTCTTCAACTCAGCTGATACTTACCAGCGTGGACAATGTCTCTGTCGTGTAAAACAGCGAGACCACGCAATTAATCTCTGAGGATTTGTTTTATCTGTGAAATTGGCAGGTCTTTTTGTACTAAACTCAAAAGATGATCTTGGAGATAGCTATAGACAAACATAGATTCCGACGGGATTGTGTCATGGACGAGTCGTAAGAAAGGGGCACTTTTGAAAGAGCATTGCATTTCATACACGCGTTGAAATTCGGATCGAAGGATATCCTTCAAAATGAAAACCCGACTATCGCAGCTGTTTTGCCAATAGTTAGTAAACTATGGTTTTTGGTACACGAGATCCGGTACATACGTTGCCATGTAGACACGTTGACACGGGTTTTGTTTTTCTTGGAGGACTCGCTGAATGAGATATGTATGACCGGATTGACCAATAAGCTTCTTGCCAGCAAATTCCTTCTGTGCGAGTTAGCTGAGGGCATTGCCTGACGACATTGTGCTGTGAAGGCGTCCTATTATTTTCCGGCTCGCGCAAGACACTGATGATAAACCAAACCACGATGGTCGAGCTGTGAAACTGCGGCTGAGCATGATGCGGACGGCTTCCGGTTATAACAAAGCTTGAATGTTGTCCAATTTGAAGGTGGACAATCATTCAGTGACGAGCTCACTTGAGGGCTGAATTCTTGTATGAAAGATGGTTATGAAAACTTGGAGTAAGAACCAATCAAACCCACGTTTTGATCTAGGCGAAGAAGGTGTATATTCTTTGTGAGCAGTGAGCCGAGCGCGGAAGAACTTCGTATCGTTGTGATAGCCAAGCTAAGTCAACGCCCATCAACGACAACGGCAAGGTTATTATTGTACGGAAGGGGGTTGCAAGAATTAAGGGCCACCCCCATGTAGGCGATGAATAGGAACCGACCATAGAACAACTGAAGTTTCTACAAACTTCTCCACGATTTTCCTTATCAAGTACTAGCAGAAACCGGGGGGTGATCCTTGATTCTTGCAACCCCCTTCCGTACAACATTTGGTTAGAGGGATATAGATCCGTATGTTCCCATACACCTTTACCTTAACCACATACTTAGACTTGGATATTCATTAGATCTATCTACAATAGCACCAGTACGCTTAGTTTCGTGCCCCTTGCATTATATGTTCTCTCCGACGATCAGAAGGTGCTGGGGTAGATGCAGCGACCTATTCTTGGGTTCTATTGAGTACACGGTGGCTGTTTATGTCACTTTCGATAGCTGTTATAATTTGTTTCTCAAATTCACATCGTATTAATTTCTCTCATCTGATAATGCTTTTCGCAGCAACCTCTTTTGAAACTCCGAAAGGCGAGTCGGGTATTCAATATTTACAGTTACCACAAAATCACCTCGTTCGTTTGGCTTCTTCGAAATAGGCATACCATGACCAGGAAATATCTCTGAGGTCCCTGGCGGGGTAATTCCAGTGCGTTGAAAATTAATCTGTTTTCCCTCAATGGTAGTCAATGTTTGTCGTATACCCAAAAGTGAATCGAACAAATTGACTTTCAGGTCCATGTGAATATCATCACTCTTGCGTGTAAATAGTGGATGAGGCTTCTAGAGATGTACCATCAGTCATAACATGCCAAAGCATAAGTCAGAACTAGAAGTCATCAATGCTTACTTCTTCAATTATAAAATGCAGGTCGTTGCGTCGTCCATCTCTCTCTTGGTCTCCTACCCCCTTGAACTTTACTTTGCTACCTTTCTTAAGCCCAGGTTTGATATCGAACTCGAGTATTCGATCTTGAGAACTACTCATTCCACCTACTTCGTCGATGATCTTCCGCTTGATCTTCATTTTCTTATGAACCCCGGTGAACATCTCCTCTAAGCTTATTTTTAAGGGTCGTTCAACAGTAGTAACTTCAGGTTCAATTCCATTTGTAGCAGACTCCTTATTAGAGCCGTTTGGGTTTTTTGAGTAAAATTCATCCATATCATCGTGATCGAGTCCACGCATGAATTCCGAGAATACCTTTTCCGGGCTTGCAAACGAAAAGCCTCCTCCCTGACCTCTTTCAAGTTCTGGTGGTGGTTGGTACGTATTCGGCTCAGTAGGCCCAGCGAAGCCATTTGAATAATTGTCGTATTTATCCCATTGAGGATTCGCGAAATACGACCGTTCTGGATATTCAGGTGACTGGGCATACGGAACTTTTGGGTAGCTAGAATGAGCGGGATTCTGACCAGTAGTTTTATAACGACGATCGTATTCAGATGACTCGCGCGGTGGTCCTGGGAACGTGGAGTATTGCTGGTTGGTGGGATAGGCATTTTGTCTGTCCATTTGAGATCGTTCGCTCCCCGGGGCTTTATGCGGATAATTGGATCTACGTCTCGCCTGCAGATAAAGCGGTTCTCTGTCCGCCGGCTGATCTCTTGAGATTTTAGGTGACTGTTGGTCAGCAGAGTAACTTTCTTCTGGCTCGGAATCTGGATCTCTAGAAACTCTGATTGGTACTGTTCGACCTTGGTCGATGATATATCTAGTAGGCTCTGGCTCGGAATTTGGATCTTTAGAAACTCTGATTGGTACCGTGCGACCATTGTCGATGATATATCTAGTAGGCTGTGGAACACGATGATGGATTTTTGGTCTTGACCTTGATGTATCTGTTGTACGGCCATTCTCAGCAGAGTGTAGGGGAGAAGGCGATCGATCACGGGCTAGGTGGGTGCTCGGCCATTCATAATTTGAAGTTTGCGGCTGGTTGACTTGCGAAGTCGAGTCACTTGGTAGAATGGTGTCGGTATCATCGTCTGAAACATCAGATATCAAATCATCCTCGTATTCTTCATAGCCGTTAACATGGTTTCCTGGAGCTTCTGGGGTGTTTGTCCTGTTGTTGTGCCCTCCACTATCTAATTCTTCGGGTTCGTCATCAGACTGTTGAGACTTTTTGCTATGCAATTCACCTGAGGATTCAAGAGGCGTTTTCGTTGACGAAGGAATACTATATGCTGAAGTTACAAAGTCCTTGGGTACTGACTCCTCCGAGTCCTCCGAGTCTTCGTAGGCTTGCTCATCCTCATCTTCGTTTTCGACCATAGGTGGTTTGTATTTAGAGGAAGAGACTTTCTCAGACAAAATCGTAGATTTTTGTTGCGCTCCTGCTTCTGTATTGGAAGTCCTCGATATGTGCTTCTCGTCTTTTCCCCCGGTTTCTGTTGGAAGAGTTTCAACCTGGTCTAATCCTTCAGAATTCAATGATTCCAGTGGTTCTTGTTCCTCAAGATCTCCGTTCTCGACAAGTTCAGTTAATTTTGCTTTAATCCAATGTTTATGCCTTTCAATATCGGACCTGGGAACACCTTCGTCGGCTAAGTCACCCTTCAAAATATTCCACTGCGTTTCCGAATTGTCGTCTCCATCTCCACCAGCAATCGTGAGGATCGTCCGTTCCCTTCGGCCAGCCCTCACATCCGCAATCAATTCATCCAGTTTCTTCTCGATCCTTCCAAGCGAGCCAGTGCCCAAGGTCGTCAAAAACAAAGTCAGCGATGATGTATGACTCAGTAGTCTATCCCGGATCTCTTGTAGATTTTCCGCCCCGAACTTAACCCTATCCCATGTCCGCTTGCTCGATGTTCCCAGCGATTTGTACTTGATCAGAAGTTTGTTCAGGTCTTTCAGAACGCCCATACAATTGCGCACAAGTGTACCAAGTTCGTCTCTCTTCCCTGCACCTGTGCGATTGAAGATTGAGTCCGGGTTTTCTGTCTCGTCTTGTAGCTCTCTCAACGCGGTGTGTAAACCTAGGACTTAACAAAGGAACTATCAGCGGGTTCTCATGCATATGGCACGGGGGATGCGGAGTTCACGTACCTTCATTTTGGACCTCCGTAAAAGCTGAACCTGCTCCTTTACCTGCGTAGATCTGAGTGGCCGTTCCATTCAACAAAAAGAGAGGCAGGGAGTAGACTCTTACATGATTTGTAGACCTTCCAAGCAAATTCTCCCACCGCGAAGAAATCTCCCAGAGAAAATCCAAAACTCATGGCAGGCTCGGCGATCGTCTCTTAAATGAACCTTATACCATACGAAGAGAGACTTGGTAGGAGAGAGGTCAAACACTGAAAGGAGATGAGGCTGTGCGAGGCTCGATTTCTGTCTTATTCTCGATAGCGGGGTTCGGAGTTAACCGCCGGCCCCCAATATTTGAAAACATTTCTTAGAAAACACATTTGATTCAAGAAATCACAAGCAATCCATTCTAGAATTTGTTTTGAAACGATCACAGGTCAAAATGAAATGGTTTGTATGATTTCCACGTTAGGCCAAGGCTTAGGCAGTGTATACCAGATTCATACTACTCCAAAAACGAGATAAACCCTTTCAAGAATTCAAAAACTGTGCAGAGTAGCTAGCCCTCAATTGATATGTGCTTTGACATGTTTCACATGTGAATATCCGACTCCTCAGAGGTTAAAGGGGCTCTTGAGTCTTTTGAACTCAATTTCAGTAGTCATGTTTGGAATGACAGCAAACCCTTGAATCATACTCGACGGTCTAACACCACCTTCCTGCTTCACATCGCCCTTAAGTCTTACATCCCAGTTCCTCAGAAGCTCTACCATTACAACTTTTATCTCAGCATTGGCGAAGAAGCGACCTGGGCATGCATGTGGCCCATGCCCGAAGGTCATGCTATCAAGTGCAGTTGTAACGAATTGATGCTTATTTTCTTTACCGGGCATTTGACGCAATTTATAGTAGCGAAACCCATCGAACTCGAGCGGAGAAGTATACTGTGGTGGGTTATAGCCTGGAGAAAAAGCGGTAGTCTCGGTAGAGGTGTGAATTGCGTGCGAAGGAAAACAAAACCGTGTTCCTTTTGGTAATGTATGTCCGGTGGACAAAGTTATATCGGATGTTGCCATGCGAGCCATTACCTCTGTGTGTAGATTAGTAATTTGTCATCTCTAGAAGAGTTCTGACCAGAAGAGAGATATGGCATACTGATCTCAGGGGGTGACAATCTTTGACTCTCCTTCATGAAACTATCTAATTTCTTGAGTTTAGTGTAGGATGACTTCTTGAGAGTCAGACCTCCATCTTCACCGATTTGTTCACCGTCCTCCTCGATGGTCTCCCTCAATTCATCACGCAATGCTTTATGATATTCAGGGCGAGCAGCAAAATCAAAGAGAACTTGTGAGAGTGCCATGGAAGTAGTGTGAACAGCAGCAAAGGACACTAAGTAGGTAAATTATTATTACTCGCAGTTCAATGGATGAGAATCGTGAAATACTTACAGCCCATCTGGTTATTTGCCAGCCGTAAAGGGTTTTTCCGCTCCTTTCTGTCAGCGTACTTCAACATCCAAGAACAGAACGTCCCTTGCTGATCTTCATAGGTATTGTGCTCTGGCTTCACCAAACCTTTTGCTTCTCTGTCTAAAATATCATCCAATATTGGCTTCAAGATCTCAGCCCCTCGTTGACGCTGCGCTCTGAGATCCTTGACTTCTCTTAAAAGGGACCCAACTATTGGTCGTATGATGGGAGGATATTTATCACAAGCATCGCGGGCTTTGATGCATGAGTGGGTATAAGTTATGGTTGTTGTAATCCACTCCTCATCTCGGCTTAGAGGTCGTCCAACAAATACCCTCCCGCTAAGAAGAGCCACAATGCATGTTATCTTTGAGTAGACACCTTGGGCAGTCCAGTCTTCACAAGAGCCAAACTCCTTGTCGAGAGAGTACCGGGCTTCTTCCTGTAAGCTACCAAGAACATTGGCGATGTGTCGATTAAGATCATTCTTGATAGCTGGGAGAGACTCATGCGCCTCTTCCCCGATATCGGTAACATTGCTAGAGAAAACGCGCTTCACTTCTACCATCAACGATGCTTTGTTTTCTGGCATTGCCTTGACTTCGTCGATGCAGGATGCTGGTAGGAAGACCAGTGGAGGGGTTGTTGCAAGCACAAACGGTGTATCAGGATACTGATCGTAAAAGAAGCGTGATCAGCAGAGGTCAATAAGAATCGCTGCCTTACTTGGATATCAGAATAATATAAATTACATCACACCTTTGCAAAGCCTTCTTGCACTACTTGATCATAGCTACGGGTCTCTGGTGCAAATTCAATGATGGGCAAATTCAACTTTGCAGGCCTCTTGAAGAAGTAGTGAAGAAGTCCAACTATGCCGGCGACAATTGATAAACTCGTAAGAGTGGAAGATTTGAATGCATGGTCTTTGATATTGCTAATGATGATGCTCGACATGATGGATATTGCTCCAGAGCACAAATTGAGTGGTTGTAGATGGCGGTTCTGAAAGTTCTTGCAGTTCTGGGAGCAAGAAATGGCAACAAGATAATACTCCAGACGATGAGAAGGAAAGGCAATAATATCACATACCTGATACTATTCAACTGGGGCACAAAAGTGACCATCAACTGCAGCAAAATACGTCGTATTCGTTTTCGCGAACGACTCGAGGATCGTACGAAGATGAGCATGATTCGGGCACAATTTGATTAACCTCGCGCATTCATTCGAACGCTAGCTGCATCAGATGTTCTTATGATTGGCTAATATATGTTGTGTCACGCTGGTTGCATGGGATGGATACAGAAAAAGCAGGTAAATGTAGAAACGGCTACTCAACCGGGGCTCAATGATCGCCCTTGTGACAGATTGACAAGCAAGAAGCCACAACCTAAAAGTTTCTGCAAAACGTTAAAGCTTAGCATAGAGTATATTAGGAGCTAGATGTGTACCGGCTCGCCTATGAATTAGGTTGTTATAATGATTCGATCCGGCATCGAGATAATATCGCACCGAGAACGAAGTGATAGACATGTAATTCTCGTACTCGCACATGTTATATGCGGTTGTAAGGATCAAGATTGTAGCTATTGTAATATATATATTAATAGTATAACTATCTCATTAAGCTCTCTATACTCAATCTGGTTTCTTTATTTTTATCAGACAGATTTCATTTTTGGGCGTAGTTTGTCTGCTTATATTCTCAAATTAATTTTGATTGGCTTATTATTTAAGAAAGCACCCTTCTAAATTAATAGTATAGTAATTGATACTAAATTCAGAATAACAACTTACAAACATAACTGATGAGACTTTACCTTAAGAATCTCAGAACACTCTCGCCGCCAATGCCCTTATCTGGCAAGGTTCCAACCGAGAATATCGTTCAGAAAAAGAGTTTAGCTGAAACGATCCAGTGAAAATGTGACCAGAGAGACTAGGTAATATGGCATAAGGCGATTAGGATTGGTAGAGAAGGTGGGTAAGTTAGTGCGGGGTTAATCAGCCAAGAGTGATCGACCTTATGTGCGAAAGATGATAAACGAGCGCCCACATACGAATCCGACAAACGATTCAAAGGGCTACAACATCGAGATGAGGGGAACTATATCCAGTTAAGAAACTGACTACTAAAGAAAAGCCTCAAAGTTAAACTTCTAGCATGAAAATACGATTTGCGCATTCTCTTAAAGTCTCTTTCATCTTCTATTCTAGCCTCTTGTAAAAGATAACAGGCCACATTTCTTGTATTGAGTTCGGTGATTTACGATGCATATTTCTCAAAGGAGTCTTTATCTGCTGTTCAAAACCCCCTGGTACGATTTAAACTGATCATTTTTCCATCATATTCTTCCTCTATGTCACGAGATTTGACCCTTGAATTCTGATGTGCCGAGTCCTTTCATGTGCAGGTAATTCAAGAACTTGAGACAGTTAGATTTTACAGGAAGAATGCAAGAAGGCCCTCACGTACTTCCCTGCACAGCTAGGTACATAGTATTTCTTCCTCCCAAATATAGAATGCAAATAGATAGAAAGAGGACCGAGAAGCCGCAAAAAGAACAGTGGACCCGCAAGCCAATTTGCGGGGAAAATAGAGAGAAACACGAGTTCAGCAGTTGTTATTTCGGTTGACCTGCTTAAATCTTTTGGTGCCTAGTTGTCAGATGACCAAGCCCCAATACAGATTTAGCCCAAACCCTGGTTCTTACAAGGACTACCGTTCCGCACATTAAGAGCTGATGGGATGGTTTATTGATAGGGCCGTTCATGACTGCTCGCTAAACTGCCTACGCGAGGTGACTCTAGAACTTTAACGTAGCGAACGTATTTAGCTGCCTTTTTATCTGAGAGAGTTTCCTTTTTACTCAGCTATATCAATCGAGCTACATAGAGTCTGTTAAGCCCAGGCTTTCGATGATTAACCAGACACTGTTGATAACCGCGACGTTGCTACTTTTGCAATCCGTATCTTATTAACATCGCGGTATCTGAATGTATCTGGATTATCTGGCATAACAGGATCTATCTCCTCGCTATTTTAAGAAGTTGTCTCTTACAATAATTATCTCGAAAACTCCAATGTCAAAGGCATTGAAGTTTAGTCGTGGTGCAACTCTCGCTGTATCACAACTTGTCTATTGGATGAAGTCGCGCATTTTGGCACCCAGACCTACACACGCACTGACACCAATTTTTTCAGTAGCCAAATCATTCTTCCCATATTTTATCTAGCTTATTTCATATTTAATGAACTCGAGGCTGAATGTGGTTCGCTTCTCCACTTCATTAAACTTGGTCATACTTTTGTCGCCGGAATAGATCTATCTCTAAGATTGTAAAATTTCTTCTCTCTCCCCAGCCTCATTAATTTGATGCTATACTGTACAAATAGACCACACGCACGCGCATGAAATGGCGGCTTGTAGTAGATCTTGTTAGAACCGCTTAGATTATTGATTTCTCGTGGCAGGTACTAACTCTATTTATCAGAGTTCTGCAAGTAGCGTCGTTTTAGATAGTGTATGTTGAAGTTGGGTTTCTTGAAATTTTGTAGTTGGCAATGTTACCAGTTAAACAAGCATACCGTTGATACTGTAAACTCTTTTGAGAACCATCGCCACCTCTGCCCCCAAAGTCGAACAAAATTGCACAAGATCCGATCATAAGAACGAATTGGATAAACAGGTAGTCCCACAGCATATGATTTTAAGTTAGTCTAGATACTGAGTTTTACACCTTAAGCCACGCATCGAACCACCTCACGGCCTGGAAATATGATGCTTCCTGGGCAAATTTCTTTTCGGGGACACTCAAGTCTGTTCTGACAGCAAACCCATGATCGGCTCCAGAGTACAAGGAAGTTTGATAAGTTGCGTTCTTTGATTGCAGGGTGGTCTCAGCTGCAGCCCGTTGAGCTGGTGTATTAGCAGTGTCAAGCGCTAACAGAATATTTAGTACTCCAATTTCATCAGGACAGGGTAAGGTACAAACCTCCAAAGGCGACACTCAATGGTTTACTGATTCCTTGCCATTCCTCCGCAACTACTTGACTTGGGTGTGCAGCAAATCCAGCATCCAATCCTTTCCCTGGAGCAAGGAATCGTGCAACATACTTTCCGCCAAGGCTTTTCACCTCTTAGCATAAGAATACCTCACGGAATAGGTGTAGGCAAAATTTAACTTACCAGTAGCCAGCAGCACCAATCTTTGTAACCCCTAGAGTACCACGCAGGGATTTGATGGTTGAATCTATAATCGCATCTATTTTTGTGGTAGTGTGGTTTGCGAACCAGGCAGTTGTATTGAATCCGGAATTAGGATTACTCAATGCATCGGCCGGAACTGTGTTTGTTAACAGTGAAAGGACGTAGTAAAATATGACAAGGGCAGCGCACCTGGGTCACCCTCGAATAGATCTGGCACAACAACAAAATAGCCAGCAAGTGCAAGGCTGTCTGCCAAACTAATTTGTCTCGTTAGTTAAAACTTCTTCCCATTAATGATGGAAACACACAGTCTATTGTTGATAAGCTGCACGCCAAAAATATCAGTCAAATATAGAATTGCTGTGTCGGTCTGATTTTTTGGTGGATATGCCAAATACAAGCTGACTATCATCTCGTTAGTACATAGCATCTATAATCAAAACAGAACGTATAACTGACCTCCTCCGATGTTCTGATATGTCCCAGTGGAGTTGCCATCAGTTAAGACGCCATCAATGCACTTAGAAGAAACAGAACTAAACAGTTGCCCCGCATGCTCATGCTTCAATACTGCGGAATATGAAGAAGCCGCAGATGTTGATCCATTAAGGCCGAGAACGGCAATCAAAGCACACAAACTGTGCCATCCGAATTGGCTCCGCATTTTGGTGATTTAGCGGGGTATACTTGGGGATGAACAGAGTAGACTCAAAAAACCGAAGTTGAGTTAGGGTTAGAGGCAAGAGCACTGGTACAAAAACATGGAAAAGCAAGATTATAAAGAGCAGCAGGTCAAAGTGGGGTAACAGGCTAAAAAGGGCGGGCCAAGCATAGCTAACGATGTAAGGATTCATCTCCGCGTCAATAAACGGAGATAACGCAGTTTTGTTGAATGGAGAAGGTAACATTAATTTAAGGTTTTTTTCGTCATTGTATAAGCAGAAACCAAATTGCGTATGACGCAATGGATTTCTTAATGCCGCCGGCACATAAAATTAAGCTTACCTGCTCCCGTTTTATTTCCCTCACTCGTCCTAAGCACGTCACTTTCACACTTGTATTGATCATTACTACAAAACCTGGTGATGAGAGTTGAGGGTTCACCGAAACTTATACAAACCCAATGGTCGTAATTTGCAGCAAATCTACACTAACTCTTCCCCTTCTATGGTCATCGTACTTCAACTCTGAGTCTCCTCGTTTTAAGCATTCCAGGACCCATTAGGTCGATTATGTAGTCGTCCTATAAAGACAATGGAGACCTTGTATGCCTTTTTAATACATTCCCCCCCCCAATTAATCACTACAGTCCGGTTGTCGAAAGCTGCGATTAGAAATCATGATTTAAATCGCGGCAATTATACGGTGTACTGGAACTTTATCGGGATACCATGTTGAGCGACGATTTGATAATCTACCCATCTAAGTACTCCACCTTTCCGGCTTAACGGACATTTATCTTCTTCCGCACTGCCAAATTTTGTTAACTTGCTGAACCTATTTCCTGCCGAGGCAGCGATAATGATCACCTATCAACAAAACCCCAATATACGCGACGTTATGCAACTAAGAGTCCTGCTACTTTTCTGTTGCGATATTACATACTTTTACTGTAGGCGAAGGGTACAAGTGTGGCAGGTAAACGGGACTTGTAGTATGACTGCATATAGACGTACCATAACACTGGACGCTATTATTTATTTAGAACCGTTCATTTTCATGAGAACCTGGAAGTAAAAGAAAGCTGACATGAGATGAAATGTTGCTCGTATGGGTAACTATTAAGCAAATAGTATCTCAGCTAGCAAAACATTTACTCAACTTGAATAAAGACAGCGTAGCTCGGCTTGCATTCAAGTCAATACGCGTTTTAAAGACCCAATGCATTTTGTATAAATACATCTTTAATTGAAGATAGGTTGTGTACGATGATGGTATAAACCTTTGGTATTCGTATTCGTACAGAAATACCCAGTGCGCGGCACTTCAAGTTTCGACGCCCAAGAACTCAGCATCGCAGTTCTCCTTTACTCCCCCACCCCAATCCATAACAATGTCGTATTTATCGTTGATAAGAAACCCACACTCCTTTCGCCCACATCACCTGTATTCTCCATCAGTTGTTCCGCACACAGCCTCGCTACGTTGCCACGATCAACAGTATCAAGATCACCGGCCAGGCAGCTGATAATATAAACGCCATCACGACTGAAGGGAAGCCGATCGACACCTTTCCATTTGGCCCTCTCCAACGATCGACGAGGGCGAGTGTACCCCAGATCATGCCCATTCCATAGAAAGATGCGAGGCACAGCAGAGCCATATCTCTTGTGGCCTTGCCATCAGCTGCACTGATGATATCCTTAGATGTATCCACCACCACCGTCGATGAGAGATTGGCGCCCATTGTGCTGATCGATATATAACAAAAGAGGGAGTTCGTTCGAGGTTCCGGGTTCGTTCTCGGGGAGCACAGGCAATGGAGCTCAGGGATAAAAGGCCGAAGGGCGGAAGTGGTGACAAAGGTAGGAAATGGTACGCTTTTGGTTGACCAGCAACGAATGAAATCTCGATCAATTGAAGGAAAGAATTAGAAAGGTGACCGAGAGAAATTAAAAGTGAGGCGATCCAGTGCAGTGAATGAGGAGAAAGCAAAGGATGAAAGAGGTTCTCAAGTGTTCCGTTACACCTCTTATCACCCTCAAGGTTATAAAGCCAAGACAAGTGCACAGGTTCATGGCTGTCAGCTGGAACGTCTCCACATGTCTTCCGGCTGATCTTACGTCGCGACGAGCCCGTTCGCGATGTGGTCTGACATGAGGTGTTTGAGTTGTGTTCTTAGCCTGTAACAGATGGCAAAGTTCAGATAAGCGAAAATCCCAAATCCTGGGATGACATTTCGATCCTGAAGAAGTGCACATGGTTCACTACGATCTTAGGGAATTCTCTTTTCGGTTTTTGTCAGACTTCACATCTCGACTTGGGCTTTAATTTATCCTGCTTATAAGAATACAGAGAGATGTTCATTGATAACATCTGAAACACCTCCAGGAGCTCGAAGGAAGATCCGACGAACCGAGCTCGCTTACGCATGATTATCGGATGGTCTTCGAAGGGGACTGGGGGCTGGTGGCTTGACTGACCATCTCATCTTGCAACTCAGACCATAAGATGAGGGAATGGCTTGATTCTTAGACCAATATTCCTCGATGCATCCTTATATTGGTCTTTACTTGACCTTTGCAGCACTTAATGGTACGATTACCGTAGCACAGAATGGCGCCAACACCGAATGCCAAGTGGTTGGAATCTACTACAGAACTAAAGACTCAGCCCAGTCAGATAAATTGTTCTTCTTCGAGAAGATCAGGACGTCAGCTCAATTTCTCATTGGCTGTAGAAATGGTCATGTGACCTATCATACCAAATTGAGAGCATTGATGCATGAGTTATGTTTCTTCATCAATGACATCTCGACTTGGCGTTGAACTGGTTTGGTTCTATTTATGCTTTAAGGTTCTTCATATGCTGCGCATTTTCACTTATTTATGTCTATGCCAATACTAAGTAGACCAGGTGGTAATGGTCATCTCCAACCACATTCGCAAAAGAAGTGTCTCTTTGTGTTACTCTAGCAGGCATAATAAGTGCACGGTTGGTTCAAGGAATGATATCATATATAAGACATATACCCCCGCACTCTCAAGAACCCACTTGAAGCAGTCAACAGGTTTAAAACTTTAAATCAGAAGCGCTTCACGCTAAACCCCACAAATAACTTTACTCGCTCGCTACTGGAAAAAGATATACTTACTGCACATAGAAGCTTCTTTGTGTTGATAGCTGACATTGGCTCGGCCGCCGGTGAAAGTTTACCCCGTGGCTGCAAATATAGGCACAAAATACCAGCGGGTGTGCGTTTGGGAGTAGGAGTGATGTTGCCAGATTCAGCTGTTCCATAAGTACCACTGCAATAGAAACCCACAAAGGATCAAGCATTTTGACTGAAAAATAGCATGTTTTGCTAACTGACAACAACACGATGAATGACAACAACAGCGTAATAAGCTTATTAGCAGGTAGAAACGCGATATATATGACCCGCTCCGTTTTGTTTGAGAAAAAAAAAAAAAAAAAAAAAGAGAGAGAGAAAACACTCTACTCTTTGTGGATGTGATGTCGCAAAGGGTATGGAATTTGACATCGCCATTGTGTCTTGGAACGGTATAAGCAAGGATATCAAATAAATTTGTCTTTCACGCTTTTCGATGTTCATTTTTCCTGCTCAAGAATTTCTGCTTGGGATCGGAGACTTCAAATGCTGCTGTTGACTTTGGGAGAATACGTAAAATAGAACCTCTTCTTTTTCAGAACCATAAATAGTAGTACGCTCGAGATTAGTATATGCGGCTTCAAAAGTTCAATGTAGGATATCTATAAAATAAGAATCAATCACTTTGAGATTTGAATCACAAGAAATGCGTTTTAGTGAGATTTCTTCATCCAAATCTCTTCAAAAGCTCCATCTAATGATAACAGGAGTCGAACTAGGGAGTTCAGCACACGTACTAGTTTGTGGATCAAGTGCCGCCTTCCAAATCTTAAATTTTGGTTTTCCAGGCTTAGGGTCAGTTTGACTGCGACATCATCCGCGCGGGAGCCTTACAGCAGTGCAGTCCTCGCTTGCCAAGTATTTGGTTCTCCACTGCTCCTAATTTTCGATGAGTCCACTGTTGGCCACGTTGAGGAATATGAATTGAATGAACAGCCAATAGAAGAAAGATTACTGCTGCCTGGTGGGCTCATTGCACTGGTCAAGTCATTCGTGGATAGCCTACTTGACATCGAGCCACAAAGTTTAGCGAGTGTGTAACCAGGAAGGATGATCTGAAGTGGAAGGTAACTAGGAACTTATGGGTACAACTAATAAACCCATGTCTCTTTGATAGTTGTAATTGAACCTCCTTCGAGATTGAACAAATCTCATTCATATTCACATTCACAAGAATTGTCGTCCTTTTCTATAGTTACAAATAAGTATCAAGAAAGTCCCTTCAACCGTAATATACTCGATTCAGCAAAAATAAAAAGTCATATCCTATCATTCTGAAGAAACTTGAGCCTATTTGAGTAGAAACTCAATATCTTTGATAGAGAGGGGGGGAAATACCAATAAGATTCCACGTTGAGATGGCCCATGAACACTTTCTGGAACGCACCTATCTGCACAGTTATTGCATTGAAATGTAATTGTTGATCTTGAAATAACTGCCTGTATTTATATTCCTGTTACATAAGTTCACAGTTCTACCACTCCGAAACACCGGGTCAATAGTCCACACTTCCCCATCCCATAGATATACTCCTCAACTCCCTTTCGTAAAATAATACATCCATATATCATCATAACACGAAGCAAACCGAAGCCTGCGTATACTGTTTCATTAATAGCGATCGCTAGGCAACTCGTGAATAGGTGGTCTATAAAAGCCGTCCAACTCAGACCGCACCACAGGTGTATTGTGTAATTCTGGCTTATGCTCCCAGATAGGCGTCTGTGGTTGTGGTTGCATCTTAGCATTTGTTCTTCGCCGGCGTAAAATCCAGATTGCTGTTGCCAGTGCAACCAAGCCAATGATTCCAACAGGGATGCCAACTCCAAGGCCAACTTTCGCTCCTATTGTTAAGTCGCTTGATGGTGTGGTCTCCAAAGCCGCCGTGGGACTGGGCTGTGGAAGATCTGATGTAGATTGTAGAGAGTCTAATGCGGGTTCAGAGGAGGCTGAAGTGGGCTCTGTGGATGTTGATGTGGATTGTATAGAGGTTGTTGGTTGTGTGGAAGATAAGCTATCCTGCGACGAACTTGGTGCGGCTGAGGAGGTTGAAGTTGTGGAGGTAGTTGAAATCGTAGAAGTCGATGGAGCTACAGTTGCGGCTTTAATATTCCAGCCCACGACTCCAATTGCTCCAACGGTAGAAGAAACAGAGAGGGTAGTCGAAGTCATCGTCCAAGTGTTTGAATCGGTTGATGGTGTTGAAGCATATGTTAAAACAGCTCCTCTTCTCACATTCGAGGCACAGTCTCCAGCGACAGAGCCAGGAATGCCATGCGTAAGAACATAGCCTCTGTTGTGCACATTTAGCCAACATAGACATTGAAGACAAAGATTCGACTTACGGAGGACAGCACATAGCAAGGGTGCTATTGTTGTTCTTGACGGATGTCGCGACCGTTGAAAAGCCTTCCGGGCATGTTAGAGGCAATATACTGACAGCAGTGTGTCCAGTGCCTGAACCTCCTCCTAGGCGGTCTTGGTTCCACCATGTGGTCATAGCAGGTGGTGCACATGTAGCTTCTGAATTAATCGAGATTCCATATCCTGGATCGAAGGCTACTAGTCTGCTCCCTTCGAGCATAAGAGAGTCACTGCATCCTGACACGGATGGCCATACAGTTGTCAAAGGAATCCACGACGTTACCACACCATCGTTAGTCTCTGCTGGGTGAGGAGCAGCCATCTGTGGCTGCCAGTATGCAAATAGATCTCCGAGAAAGTTGGGTCTGTGGATAATCGTGCTTCAGTTGATTAAATCAAGTTGAAATCCAGAGATTATTCCGATTTGAATGAATAGCAGTCCGGCTGCCAGGTGAATTAACTATACAATAGAACGTGTATGAGAGGTGTTGATATTTAGACATATGAAGCAAGCCATAATGCACTTGTTGGTCACGCTCCTGGAATTTAAACGACTCACGTAGAAGTTCAACTCTCTGGCCACTGAGCAAGCACTCAAGCCCCGTTCACTTCCTCCATCAAAAGTTCGAACAGAATTGACAACCACACTGCTGGGAACGACATGGGTTTGTGTTGGACTTCATTTTCTCTGAATGTGAGATGTAACCTCAAATGAGCTCTTCTACTACACTTCCTTGTCTGTGACTTGTTTTGTATGGCTTCTCCTAAATGCCCGTCACCTGAATCCTTATATGAGGATTTTCTATGGCAAAACTCTTTGATTCTAATCGTGAAGTAATAAAAGGAACAACTTCGGCCTGAACCTCGTATTCTGCGCATTGAACAAGAACAATCAAAGGCGTCTGGGTATGGATAAGAGACGGATGAAAAGCGAAAATTAGGAATGCGCTTAGCCATGACCGGGCGCGCACTGTCGCTATTCGCCTAATGTAGAGAATTCAATTGGTAACTCCCCTTGCTGTTTCCACGGCGTTAATCTTTGGGAATTCTAGCGTCGTTTGCAATTCTTCCCTCTTTGAGCATTATACAGCATGTCCCGGAATACCCGGTGTTCTCCTTTCCTGGACCACCAATAAGAGCCGATTCCAACAGATTTAACCACGCACCGGAGAAGCCAAGGAATCCTGTTCCATAATTGTTACGCGCCGGCCGACCGCTTTCAGCCTCAGGGGATTACAAGCCTAGAGCTCGGTATAGCCAACCTTATCACCCTCATAAATAAAGTTTCGACATGATATCTTATGCCAAACAAGACAGAGAAAGTATTTACTAGTCGGTGCTACTGTACAAAGCTTCGATTGCAAGCGTCGCTTAGGCGATGCACGACACGAGGATAGCACGAGCACCGCTGAGATACCTCCGCAACCCACCCATGTGCTTTAGCGACCAATGCCTGTAGAGCACTCTGCAGGTGGTTTCTTTCGAGCGCCTTTGATACTCACCGGCTGTTGGGTGACATCGCTTCCAATCTGGCCTTGAAAAATTCCTGGTTATCGTATGCCAAGACTTCAAAATGAGGTGACATTCCAACACTTTCAGAGAGTGTCTCGTGGGGTTTTCACCAATGACTTGCAATCGGGGAGCAGCTCGTACGGGGAAGCGCGGCAAGGAATGTGATGAATAAGGATCAACAGATAGACGCTGCCCCTCTAAAATGCCCCCTCCTGCTCCACTCAAGACGGTGATTGTTGAACGAAATACGGGGTCGCCTCTCTCATCCTACTTCATCGTCATTTATCATTACCACGACCTCAAAATCACTCGCCTCTGGATAGCCACGCACCTTCCGCGAAGCTCTTGATGACTTCAACAGAAACGGAACATCTCGTAACGTCCAACTGTCATCAGAGACGCAAACCTCACTCACAGCCTGAGACCAAGATCAAGCGAATTATGCAACTGCGAAGCCCGCAGCATTTGGGAATTTCTCGACGTAAAGCCTCGATCGCTGGTTTCATTGTCATAGCTGTGAGCTTGCTCTTTTGGTGGCGAGTATCTCGATATGAACTAGATTTCTCACTCCGGCAAAAGGTCGTGAACTGGGATGCACGACGGGAGGAGGTAAAGGAAGCATTTGTAACGAGTTGGGATGCATATTCAAAGTATGCCTGGGGTTAGTTCTTTACTATTTTATTCTTCTTGTGCCAACAATCTTACCTGACCAACCTAAGCTGAATACTAAACTCGGGGACCAGGTCAAGATGAATTTCACCCTATTTCGAAAAAAGGTTCCCAGATGAGCCCGCAAGGTTTAGGGTGGATCATAGTTGACAGTCTTGACACTATGATGATCATGAATTTAACTTCCCAACTAGCCGACGCGCGTAAATGGGTGTCTCGAAAGCTGACCTACGACCAAGATCAAGAGGTCAACACTTTCGAGACGACGATCCGTATGCTTGGTGGATTGCTTTCTGCCCATTACCTTGCAACTCAGCTGCCTGATGTCTCCTCGCGTCGTGATTACATCTACTTGAACAAATCCATCGACCTTGCAGATCGCCTTCTCGGTGCCTTTTCATCTCAATCTGGGCTTCCATATGCAAGTATTAATCTGAAAACTGGAGCTGGTATCCCTTCACATTTTGATGGAGGGTCATCATCAACTGCGGAAGCTTCAACATTACAGCTTGAGATGAAGTATCTAGCGCACCTTACTGGAAACGAAGTATATTGGCGTAAAGCTGAAGATGTCATGAGGATCCTAGATGACAACGGCAAGCAAGATGGTCTTCTTCCAATTTTTGTCAACCCAGAATCCGGAAAGTTCACGTCTTCGGAAATCCGCCTAGGCAGTCGTGGTGACTCGTATTATGGTACGTCTCGCATAAAGTGCATCTATGCTGTCATAACTGACATCTACCAGAGTACTTGATCAAACAGTATTTGCAGACCGGAGAAGCCATCTATCTCGACATGTGGTCGCAGGCTTTACGTGGTATTCAAACACATATGATCACTACAACTAAACATTCCAACCTTCAATTCGTCGCAGAGTTGCCGCAAGGAATCGGAAGTACCCTGTCTCCGAAGATGGACCATCTCGTCTGCTTTCTACCAGGTACCATAGCACTAGGTGCAACGGATGGCCTCACAGTAGCAGAAGCTCGAAAGAAGCCCAACTTCTGGAACTCCGAAAAAGACGAGCAGATGCGGCTGGCCAAAGAACTCATGAAGACATGCTGGGGCATGTATGCCGTTACAGAAACTGGACTCGCGCCTGAGATTGCTTGGTTTGAAGCTGAAGACGCAGATCTGAAGCCTAGGACCACTGAGAAACCATCGTTTCCGGCTAGCAGCAACGCGCAGGCGGGCTGGAAGCAAGATTACATTATCAAACCTCTGGATGCACACAATTTGCAGCGCCCGGAGACAGTAGAGAGCCTCTTCATGATGTACCGCATCACAAATGATCCCATCTATCAAGAGTGGGGTTGGGAGATCTTCAAAGCCTTTCAACAACACAGCATCGTCGAGGATGGCGAGGGCTACATGTCTCTCAATAACGTAAATCAAGTCCCTCCTTCTCGGAGAGATAATATGGAGAGCTTTTGGCTGGTAAGACATCTCCCACTTGCGAATCCCACCTAACTTTTAGAACCCCGCTGACATGTCCATTCGAACAGGCCGAAACTCTCAAGTACTTGTATTTGCTCTTTTCCCCCACAGATTTTCTCCCGTTGGATGGGGTTGTTTTCAATACTGAGGCGCATATATTTCCCCGGATAAAGCAGGATAGGTTCAAGACGGGGTGGAAGCGCACAAAACATGTTGATATGTAAAGTAAATCCAATCTATATTGCTATTTGTTTCACATGATCTTCTTGATATACACGTGAGATTCCTCTTGAAGAAAATCGTGCCAACATCAAGGATTATGCATTTTCCCCCAACGGGGGGTCAGCATCCCGAATGCTAATGATATTGGAAAGGTGTCATTCAGTACAGTAGCCTCCAAGTTTTGCAGTCTTGGCTATCGAACAGCCTACTCACTATATGCTATGATTACCTCTAAAGCCATACGCAAAGGTGACCTTCCTAGCATTTACTTCCACCTTTTGAGCTTATATGTCGCATTATCGCATTCATCTGTCATCAGCTTTCGTGCGAGAAAGTTTTTGTTTATACTTTCTTCCCGGATCGACTGCAGGTCGTCATTCGCTAATGCCCGAGTTTCATCGTCCCGAGCCTCCCGGCGCAGAAAGACGTCAGACATCCTCGACGTCCAAGAGCCTCTTTCAGAACACATAGCATATTTCAAGTTTATGCGACTGTGTCTCCTGCGTCCATCTATTCTTCCGCAGCCGCCGGCGGTTCACCACATATTCACGACATGGTGGCCAAGCTTCCATATAGTCTTCACGGTCGCTACCCGGCAATTGCAATTGCCTGGACTGTCATAACCATACCCCCGATCTTCATAAATCTAGGTCTATTCTATGGTCTCTGGTATGGCAGGCCACAGATGGATCGAGTGGCTGGTATATTTTCCCTGAATTTTATCGATTTAACAAACATCTAATCGCTTACACAACTACAGTTTTGACAATCCCAACGGCAGTCCTGGGTATATTTACAGCTATCGCGATAGTAGAACGCATCTGGAAACTCACTCAACTCTCCCCGGAATTCCGCCCACTTAAATCACCACGCTATGCTCTTGACATATTTCAATGGGGTTACTTTGCCGCCCTGGTCTTGATCTCAGCTCTTATAAGCTCTACCCTCGCAAGGGGCGACAGTGACCACGATGGACATGAATTACAAACTCGCTTGGTATCAATGCCAGCACCTGTTCTCATGTACTTCTTAGCTACACTCACCATGCTATCATTGATCCTCAATGGACTCAAAGTCAAGTTGCCTTTCCGCTTTGGTAGCCTGGATGCCGGGAATGTAGTGCGGCCGGCTGTTTATTATATTGTGGAGGATGTTGTAGCAGTTGATGGAAATGGCGGCGTTGAATATCGCCAAGCGTTTACAACGCGATACCAGACCAGTCCGATATTCAGGAAGATGATCTGGATGCTTAGTGTGGTATGGATGATGGCATTTTATGTCTTTGCTGCCCTCTTCACAGCTCTTGTGTTTAGTTTGCCAAAGGCCGCCGTTTATGCCGTTGGATGGGCGGGGCCTTTTCCGTTAGCAGGGCTTATGGCAATCTGGACGATATTCTACGTTAAGTCAGCTTTGAAAGAGGAAGAGAAGGCCGAAGAGACGGAGGTAGACGTATCAAGACCAAGCGATGATGAGAGAACTCCTTTATTAAGTAGCGCGGTCTAGAAAATAGAAATCGAAGACCTGGGTTCAATCTCAGTATAATAAATAAATTGTACTTGCTTTATCACAATTTCTTTGCTTTACATTGTATAGCTCTTAGATGTGCTTGAACTGACTGGAAAGTATAGGGATCAAAGGCAGAAAATAGAGCGAGAAAGGGTCTTCAAAGTGGAAACTAACAATCAACGTCTCGAACCAGAAGGTGTCATGTTTTACGGTCCTCACAAAAAACGATTTATCGGGGCATCATCTTTGACTCGAATCGGGACGCCATGGCACTGCGAGATAGTATTTTTTGACACTGCTTTACTATGAAGACCCTATTTTTTCAACCGCCACCAGTGTGCACGGTGTAAATTTCAAATTCTGGAGAAACAGAGCTAACTTGTATTTCACAAGCTCGTCAAATAGTGCTGTATTCGAGAGTGACATATCAAAGTACTAGTTTTAGCTCTGATCAGACTACAAAAAATTGTACAAGCTCTTGGTCTATATGAGCTGTATCTTGCAGTGTGGTACGGTGCGTTAAAAGCAAAGAGGGCAGATTGGCATTCAGAACTCGGAAACACAGTGCCACAAGATTAAACGATGACATCGCGTCGTCTGCTAAAGTATCAAATGGGAAAGTACGCATGCTGACCAAGACAGAGATTATCTCCCTTCCCCGATCAACTTGACATTTTCTCCCCAAATAATTTATCAACCATTAATTTTATCCTTCATTATCCCAGACAACTCAGCTCACGCCATCACTCTCGCTATCTCCAAAACTCAACATGTATAACCCGGCGTATCCTTCTCTGCTGCCACCACAAGTGCAAGTATCGCTCTATTTCTCTCTCATTTTGTTAAAACCTCAATCTAACGTCTCACTAGCCGCTTCGTGAACGTAACCGGCTCGCCACTCTTATTGTCCCAGACGGTAATTGGACGTCTAAACCGGTACATAATCTCAGACCCCCCGACGTAACATACTTGAGAACTAAGAAAAGAAATTCTGCACAGAAGTTTCGGACCTGCCTGCTACAACCCCTTCGATCGGCAATGTTTTCCGATTTTTTTGCTGTCCACCATCGTGTGCTGTCTCATCAGGATAGCCATCTTAGTTCGACAGAGGAATATGGTTGCCCGTTTGATAGACTGGCTGCGTGGAGAGATTGTAGACCTTAGAGATGGAATTTGGGATCTGGCTCGGCCGAGCATGCATGCTGCTAGACGAGAACTCACACGGTTGTGGTGGGCTGTTAATTCGGGTGTTTCGTTACAGAAAATAGCTAGGTTGATCAACATGGCGAAGACTTCTTTGGCAGATTTGGTACGTGGATGTCAACATTGGATAAGAAATAAGATAGCTGGTTGGAAATGGTGGAGAGTCAACAATTCAGATCCAAACACGGCAGATTATTCAGGAAAGGAGTCGTGATTCGCGGCGGAAGTTGGCGTCCAATGCAATCACTCAGCTTATATTCATTGGTATTGAAGCATTCCTTTACCAGCGAAGTTATCAAAATACAACTGGATCAAATCTACTAGGAATGAAAAATGAAATTTGTAAGTCGAGCAAAAGAACAGCAATTGTGATAATACTCTCAAACATCAAAAGCGGGTCTCAGTCCATAAGGTTCATTCGAAGCAGCCCTGTGGGTTTGAACTATTCAGATAAATCTGTTCCATTACTTGGAAATCTTGAACCCTCTGCTCTATTCTGCACGCAATTCATTATTCTTCATAGCCGTTCGGTTAATCTAAAATCCTCTGCACCTCCCCCATCACCAACCCTACGAAATTGACTCCCATAATTTTAGGTCAAGTTGAATGCAAACGCATCTACTTCCAGAGAAACTGTGTGAATGATTTGAGGATGCTATGGCAGAGCGATGGGTTGATCAAGTCCAATTGTCTTTAGTAGGCATAAATTAGTATATCTGAAATCAAGAATTACATGTAAACTTACAAGCCTCGTCGAAAAAAGAAGTTTCCCCGAGAAAAGAAGGCTCTAGTGGATCTATATCTGTCTCGGCGGTAGTAGTATCCATAACGTCTGCGTTTGATATCAGCTTCCACTACAACTAGGTTCGTATTTAACAAGATTAAGAACATGAGACTCACCGTGCTGTTCACCTTGGCCGCTAGAAGATGTTTTGAACTCATGAGAGCTGTGTTGTTCGCCTTGGCTGCTAGAAGGCATCTCATGGCTGTGAGAGTTGCCGTGCTGTTCACCTTGGCTGCTAGGAGGCATCTCAGGAACTCGGGATTTTTTTACATCACTTTCTATAAAGTAACGATGTTGTGGTCCGCTAAGTTCATCATGGAAAATCCAAGGGTGAATTTTTTCCAGGTTCCAAGAAGGGACCTCAAAAGGCTCGTTGTAGTCCCAAAGAAATGGTATATTAAGTCTTTGGTATTCTTCAGGGTGAATCAGATTCGGCTCAAAGTCGATTCCATATTCAACCTTAAGGCTAGTCGCATTGAAAATCCAAACGTTGAGACAGAGCCATGGCCCCGGAGCCTCTAAGCAAAAGTTCCCGGTGTAAAGGTGGGGGTACAGATATTGATCGAGCGCACCCGAACTGCCGATCTTTGTCCATGATTGGAAGTTTTGCACAGGTGATGGATTTGGTGCAGGACCTGGAGCCCAAATGATAATTTCACCCTGTGTAATCCATCAGTAGCTGCTATGTGGTTGGTTGGTGAGTGTGGATTACCGGTATAAGTCCAAGGTTTTGGGGCGTGTCCGCTTATGCAGGTATCAGTACAAAATGACCAAACGTGATTGTCACTTTAACTTACCAGGATAGATAGATCTTCCTCTGAATTCAAAATGACCATCGAAAGTCAGTATCTCCTCCTGGAAGTCGTGTAAAATAAACCCCATCGGCTCATTATAGTTGGTTCTCATGTGCTTTTCCATGCCTCCGCCCAACACAACAAATTCGATATAATCCTCCTTTGACTCTAGGGAAGTAAATAGAAGGTGTGTATAACTCTTTGGGCCTGGACTGAGAAAAGGGTTGAATGACCCATCCTCCTTTTTGAAACCGACAATAGGTGGTTGAAATCCTGCGGTAACAAAATTTTGTTGCGCTATCCCAGGCTTCTCAAGCGGTATCCCGGTGATTATATTGACCTTATTTATATGTATAACCGTAATGCATGGCTTGACTGGCGGTTCTCCGATTTTAATCTCGAATCTTTCACGATCTATGTGAGGTTATATTAGCAGTTTTTCGAATTCAGCATAGTCATAATGCTTTGGTTCTGCTCCTGGAAACTAGTGCTTACTGAAAACTGGCAAAATAAAGCCACCAATAGCGACGATCTCCTCTGGAAGTTTATCTGCATGATGATTAACCGACAGGAGCTTCATCTTCTGCTCATATTTTGGAAGTGGTAGGTCAACTGGAATGGACTCGGTTCTAAGACGCGATATAAAGGTAACAGAAGGTGTATAGGGTCCGGCAAAATTGGTCGATAAACAAACAGCTGGTTCGTTCTGTTGTGGATGTAAAAGAGAACTTTCTGGTTGGTGAACAAAGGGTGCCTCTTTGATGGGTGAATTTGGTTCGTACGGTGGAGGAGAAGATTCTGGTTGGTCAGGAAAGGGTGCCACTGGTATGAGTGGATTTGGTTTGTTCCGTGGAGGAGAAAGTTCTAGTTGCTCAACAGAGGTGACCGGATAGTCGTTGTCAGATTGTTCAGCCATGATATGTTTTTGGTGGTAGAAATGCAACACAATGACTAATAATTGGGGTTCCAAAAAGTTGGATTTGATGTTAAAAGGAAACCCGGAAAATACGAGAAAGGAGCGATATCATAGAAGCACAACCTGGGGAGGAAGGAGAAGGAAGGAGCGCAGGTGCTAGAATGCTCTCGCTTAAACAAATCTCCCCAAAAGACTTTATACTGAGCCTTCCGACCATACAATCAGTCTTATCAACATTGCCAAGAATGTTCTTGTCTGTATTCCCAATTGCGAGTTGTGAATATTCCACGCGAAGAGACTAGCTACAAATAAATCGCTGCATTCCAATCCCCAATAAATGGCCTGTCAATTACAAGTAGCCTGCATGGCTAAGTTATGATCAAGGAATAGCAAAATATAGGAAGTCGTGTGCCGTGAAAGAATCTCAAGGATTCTTGCTTGCTAACAAATACTCTCATCCTTTTCTTAGTGAGGACTTTCTTTCGTTTAGAGAGTAACTACTCAGATTAACCTGCACAGAAATGATCTCAAAAGTCAACCTGAGGACTGTTTGGCCATAATGGCGAAAACTTTAGTCATAGAGAATGGCAAGGTCTAGCTCAAACTATCGAAAACAATATCAAGGTATTGTGAACCGCAAGTTGGTTGCTTCTGAATTCCCTTCGTGGGACATAGTAAGGACAAATGAGGGCAGGAAGAGAAAGAAAAGCAGTGTATGGCTCAGCGTGAGAAACATAATTCTGGCGGTAAATGCTCCAAGAGGAGTGGAGATTTTCCAGCGCAGCGCCATTTATTGTATCTTTTTATATTTTAGCAATCGTGATAAATATCGTTCACCCAAATAAGATCATTGTTGAAGCTACCTGCCAAGCTAACTATGTAATATGGTCACATGTGGTAATGACTTTCATTTCTTTCCACGTATAGGTGTTCTAAACAACCTAAATTTTTCTTGTCTCTTAATTCTCATTCCGGACCAGCAATAGATTATTGCTACTGTTTCCATGCAGCAATTAGAACAAGGAAAAGTGTAAGTCATGTGACTCAGTGAAAAATCTCTATATATATGTATTCTCCGAACTCTTATCTCGCTACAGTTCTCTCACACCCTGATACACATGGCGAAGATTGAAGCCCGTTTTGGAACATGGGACAGCCCAATCACGAGTGAATTATTGACCACACAGAGTGTATTCTTAAGTGGGGTTTACGTCTCCGTATGACAGCCAGCCGCATACCCACAACACATGCATGATCTGATAAACAATTAGGAAGCAGACGAGAAGATCTACTATCACGAGGGACGATCATCAGAAGGTCGCAGTACCATCGTAGAGTATTCTACCGAAGGCGTTAGAGAAGTGCTACCGACTGCGTATTCGGCTGCTTCTAGCATTCACGAATATGGAGGCGGATCTTTCTGCGTGGGGTCGGACGGCAACATTGTCTTCGTACACAGCCTGACACAAACTGTGTACTCGCTCATTCCATCTACAAAGGAGGTCAAACCCATCACGAAAAACAATCATCTGCTCCGATGGGCCGACTTCAATGTCCATCCGATTGATACGAAATGGGTTCTTGCACTTCGAGAAAACCATGCGACTAATCCAGTCGAGAACGTTCTGGTGGTGATTGATTCGGATACGAAAGAAAATCACGTCATTGCTCAAGGAGCAGATTTCTACAAGAGTCCTCGCTTCAGTCCTGATGGTAAGAAGGTTTGCTGGATTCAATGGAATCATCCAGATATGCCATGGACAGGAAGCGAATTGTACGTCGCAGATTGGCATGATGGCAAAATCGCCGATCCTCGATATATCGCAGGCAAAGCCATTGTCGAAGCGATCGACGAACCGGTGTGGGGGCACGATGGCACGCTGTACTTTGTCAGCGACCGTACAAAGTTCTTACAGTTGTATCGCTTGGATGCTGGAGAATCCAATCCAAAACAGATCAAGCTCAAAGGCTTAGAAGATGCCGAGTTTTCAGGAAGGTGCCCGGCCGTGGCGAGGTATGTCATGATCTCATATCCTTATGGTTTTAATTTTACTAATTCTTTATTTATAGCTCCACGTACGCCGTACTCACATCAAGCACAATAGTAGCAGCCTATACAAAGAATGCTATCAATCATGTAATAGCCATCGATCTGAAGACGGAAACCTGGAAAGATCTCAACTTACCCCTAAACTCTGTCCAATTTAACGCCATGAGACGTATATCCGACTCCAGTTTTGCCGTCATTGGGACAAGTTCCAAAGTGCCACAAACACTATATCAGGTCGACCTCGCCACAGCACCTGCCATGAAAACGATCAAAAGATCATTGGAGATTGGGTTTTCAGAGGCCTACTTATCCGAGGCTAAGCACATGTCATTCCCAAGAACGCACGGAGACGACAAAGAGGGGACATGTCACTGTCTCCTACATCTTCCAAGCAATGATATATACCAAGGCTTACCAGGAACTCTTCCACCTCTAATTGTTTCTCTCCACGGCGGGCCAACAAAGCACATCCCGCCCGGATTATCGCTCGACACGCAATACTGGACCTCTCGCGGCTATGCCTGGGTCGACATCAACTACACGGGATCCTCAGGCTACGGGAGAGCATACCGCGATGCACTGAACGGCAAATGGGGAGTAGCCGACACGGACGATTCCGCGAGCTGCGTAGCGTACCTCGCCAGCGCAGGGCTCATAGACGGCACGCGCGTAGGAATCCGAGGCGGGAGCGCCGGTGGCTATGGGGTTCTGCAGGCACTGTGCATGTATGCCGACACATGGGCAGGCGGCGTCAGCGAGTATGGCGTCAGCGATCTGAAAGCCCTTGCGAGGGAGACGCACAAGTTCGAAAGCCATTATCTGTTCAAGCTGCTGTTCGAGGACGGGCTTGGCGAGCACGAGATGGATAAAGTCTACCGCGACCGCAGTCCGTTGTTTCATGCGGATAAAATCACCGCGCCGGTCTTGTTGCTCCAGGGGACGGAGGATGTGGTTGTACCGCCTAACCAGACGCTGGAGATGGAGAAGATCATCCGCGAGCATGGTGGTGAGGTTAAGGTTGTCCTGTTTGAAGGAGAGGGACATGGGTTTGGGATGGTTCAGAATGTGAAGCGGGCTATTGCCGAGGAAGAAGAGTGGTGGAGGAAGACTTTGATTTGTTGGTTATGAGCTGAGATGGTATGTTGTTACTCTCTCACATACTCTGTCACCTAAGGGCTTCTATTTAATGATCTTTAGGGTAGTCGGGTCAGATTTCTTGATGGATAAAGAATAAAACGAAGGCGAAAATAGTTCCTCGCATTCAGATCGCAGATTGGATTATATTGATTGGATACAATAGTATATAATACTATCTGAAGATAATAGAAGAGTTGTTATGAGCCAGAACAGTTGTTGTGGGCTAAAGGAAGTTTAAGGAACACTCAGCATTCTCAGCCTTTCACTATCTCTCTCTTTCTCTAACGATCCACAAACCCAATCCCAGCCTGCACATACTGCATCTCCAAGAAGCTACTGCCCCTCAACTCGCCCCTCTTCTGCAATCTAAATCTCGTCAGGACACGCAACGTAGCATCCGACAAGAGCATCAGCGCGATTTCCTTTCCAATACAACCTCTAGCACCCTTACTAAAGACGACAAACCTCTCATCCAGCCACTTCTCGCTCTCCATTCCCTCAGCACCCACAATCCAGCGTTCAGGCCTCCACTCATCGGCATCCAAGCCCCAGATCTCCTTGGACCTACCAAGCACATACGTATTGGCGGCAACAACGGTACCGACGGGCAAGGGGGCTCTCAATCCCGGGATGGCCGATTCAGCACCGGGCGTGATGTCGCGGGGGAAAGCCGTAGGGAACGGAGCATGCAGACGCAGGGATTCTTTGATGACGGCTTGCAAACTGGCCCTCTTCGACTCGGTCTGTTCTGTTTCTCTCTCCTCTGAGAGGATCTTCTCCTGCCACTCGTCGTGAACGGCTAGTTCGTACAAGACGGCTGTCAGTGCTGCCGCTGTACTTCCTGGACCCGCAAAGACTAGATTGAAAGACTCGCGCCACATCTGCTCTGCATCCATCGCCCGCGCGTCGTCCTTGCGTAGGCGAAGATAGTTTTGCAGGATGCTTGATTGGGGAGAGTTGAGGATCTGAGTTGTGTCGCTCGATAGAAGCGTCCGGGTTCTGCATACCAGTGCAGAGATGCCGTTCATTGAGCCGTCGGTATTATAGGTTGGCTTGCGGATCTTTGCCTGGATGGCAGGGAAGGAAGTGAGCCATTGAAACCAAGGGAGTAGAGCTGTCGCAATAGAGAATTTCGATATCGCTCGGAAGGAATCCAAGGCCTTGTTTGCAGAGGCGAGGTTTGTGTATGGTTCTGGAGACAGCTGTGGACCGTAGATGACCTCTAGCATGGTATTGAACGTAAAGCGATGGATTAATTCAGGGACATCCACATTATCGCTTTTCTGGTCGGAGCTTTTAGCTTTCTCGATCTGTGCTATTAGATCTGCGATATGTTTCTTCACCACTGGCTCATATGCTGATATCTTACTCGTCGTTAAGGCCGGTCCAACGACTTTCTTCCGATGTTCTCGATGCGCTGCATCTGAGCGGGCTGTGAAGATGCTCTCTTCTTGAGTCTTCTCATCGCGACCGAAGGAGTAAAAGGGTCCTTTTTCAAAATGGCCATTGAAGCCATAGATGGTTGAGAATGCCGCCAGGCTGCTGAATGAGAGGCTGTTCGGTCCAGTGCGCACGATAGGTCCATACTTCTCATGCAGGGATTGCTCAACTAGGTGGTGGTCTCCCGCGAAGAAGATATTGAATCGCCTGTTTCGAGTTTCTAGCTGTTGCTCTTCTGAGGTCGGAAACGGCAAATGGAAATGTATTATACGTACCAGAGATTCGTGAAGCTTGCAAAGACAGGACCGGGGTAGATGGCGAGCGGGTGGAAGTATCGTCGGTAAATGATGCGAGCCACCACGGCTAGAAGCAGGGATTGAAGAAAGATGAAAATGCCAATCATGTTGAATTCGTAGCACTATGGATGAGCCTGGCAAGACTGACGTCTCTTGTTCTTGCACCTAAGACGTTGCAATTTACTGCTTCTGGGTAAGCACATTAAACTAATGCGGTATGGTATGGTATGCTGTGTGGTGGCGGCTGCAGTGCATGCAACACCACATGCGGAATTGAGTATCACAGTCAATTCGGACGTCTAAAGACCAATTTTTAAACTCCGAACAGAGATTCTGGTAAATGTATCTCGGTAAAATAGAAGGTTCTTCTCGTGATCTTACTAGTGACATATAAAACGTTAGTTGGCTTGTACAGAAGTTAAAATATCACGTGGTCTCTCTTGCCAGCCTTCACTGGCTGGCAATGCCCACGCAACTTGCGGATTTGTCTTGGGGGATAGCTTGGTAAAGCAGTCTGCAGAAAAACAATTACAGCTTGCGTAGAAAGGACAGCACTGACAGGTATTCAGGTACTTCAGCGAGCGAGGTAGCGTCAGTGAAGATGTGGAAGCCCTTCTGCTGTCTTCGCATCAACAGTTACTTGGGCTTGCGTACAGCGATCTTGGCCAAGTTCTGCTAATAAATCGTAGGTGGGAAGATGGCGCCAAAGTCTTTCGTGGCTCAATCGATACATACAGCGAATGGATCAAAGTAAAACAGCGAGAGTTCGGCCGGAGTTCCCAAGGGTAGGTCTCCCAATAGCCCTCTCAGAGATGGGCAGGAACGAAGAAGCCTCCAGCATCTCCTTAGAGACTATCCGAAACAGTCTTCATTTCCAGCTGGTACTTACGGTCTTCTAGGTCCGCGCCTCTTATAAGGGTGAGTGTGCAAGAGTCTTGAATGTCCAGGCCCAGATGAGAAAGACACAAGGAGCTCCTGAAGCTACAGTCGATGCGCTTGAATGGCAAGCATTAAGATTAGATACGGAAGTGATTCAAGCCGACAAGCTTAATGTGTACAGAGCATCTCTTCTGGAGGTTGACTTTGAAAAAGCAGATCCATATACCCACCATACCATTTCCGAACTCTTTAAAATTCATGTCGAAAGCCCGTTGTTAGCGAAAGAGGCAAGAAGAAGAGGAGGAAGAACGCCAAAGGCGTAAGTCGTCGAAGACCGTCAGGTTGTGTAATGATTTTCCTAGATTCTTCCAGAATAGCCATTTTCCTCATTATAGTGCTATTCTCGATACAGCGGTTGGATAGTTCCGTGGCGCGTTGGAGAAGATGTGAAGAATCGTTGCTCAAGGAAGACAGAGCGGGGTGCAGGGACTCGGTAATAGATTCTAGAGGACCCGTAGATGCGCAGACCTTGAGGCTCTTCTCTGTATAAGTCTCTGTATAAGTCTTAGGGAGTCTTCTGGGGGGGTCCATGGTGGTATATCTGAGCGTGGCTAGCATGTTCTCAAGATTAGCTATGTGGTGGTCATCTATGGCCGACTTGAAGTATCGCAGCTTAGACAACGTCCATTCGTTTTGTTTCCCAGGTGACTGGAGTCGGACTTCTCAGTCGACCAAGCCTTGAATCAGGCTCAAGAGTTGGCATTCTGCTGCGCCAGTGAAGACGAACACATTGTGCAGAGCATCTCGAATATCGCGCTTGTTACTCTCTAGGAGCAGGGGAGTCTCAGCAAGAAAGCAGGCATTTTGGGACATGGGACTGGAGGACCATTGGTCAGATCCTTTCCCAGCTCACTGCAAATCACAACTGTTAGTCCTGCATCGTTCGAAAGATAGATCTGAGTGAAGCAGTCTACCAATCCAGCAATTATGCCCTCTGCTGCGCTCCAGGTAAAAGAACATTTCCTGCTCAAGAGTGAATGTTATCTTGTTGAAAACTACCTAGGTAGATATCTGATCTCGAAGCTGCAGTTTTTGCTGATGGAGATGCACCGAGTCTGCTGTATCGCTGCGTGGGCGTTCGATGGGACAATGGACCTTCAACAGATAGCTGTCAGACGTACGGTGAGCATTCTTCAGGTGGACGATGGCATGAAGACGATGTTATGATGAACTCTCGATCACAGAAAGACGAGATGTCTAGAAAGAACTCTGGGTAGCCCAGTAGCACCCACCCACCCACTGTCGAGAAAGATAACCAGAAACCCACGTGACATTTACTACACAGCCTGCATTGTTGAATAGCACGAGCGGGTTGACAGAAAATTTCTAAATTCCCAAATGTCAAGCATCGAGCCGTAAAGCTGCGTGCCTACCTAGGTTTAGCATCATCCACGAAGCCGTGAGCACGTAGCCGGGGTATGGTAGCCGAGACGCATCAACAACTCCGGTCCTGATGCTAACGTGTTGCTCTGTGTACAGTTTATCGAGAAACTCTGTTAGAGCACGGCAATCTGTGCCTGAGTGGATGTCGATATTCACAGGTCGGTTAGCACAATGTCCTATGTCCAATTACCTCGATAGAGCGGTCGAATCTTCATCGGCATCCTACCTAGGGCTAGGTACCCAGGCTCGCCAGGGAACTAAGGATACCAGACAACAAAGCTGAAATAAATAGCATGTAACGAATTACTCGGGTGCATCCGAAAACAACTTCTACCTACCTACCTAGTAAGTAAGTTACCGTAACCTGACAGCATAAGAGAGAGATGTAAAATGACAGGCATTAGTGAGTACTTCTCAAGAAAAAGAAGAAAGAAGAAAGAAAGAAAATCACTCTTAAAAACGTCCTTTTGTTACCCTGACACGCTTAGCTTCAACCCCTCAACTAGCTCTACCCTCCTCTATCTTCTATCCTCCAGCTCTGCTCTGCTGTTGCTCAATCCTCCTCTTTCAAAGTCGTCTGCATAAGCAGGTAATAGAATAAAGTGAAAGATGGTAAGCGCTTTCGACAGAGATCAGTATTTATCCTTTAGTTGAGTAGTTGACAACCAAGAAGCTATTCCCTGAAGTTATTACAAGCCCCAGGGCAGAAAGATGTCGCATCAGGCACGAATCAGCAAATCACAAGATCACCAAATCACGAAGATCCCAAAAGCCGATCAGAAGTAGAGAAGAAACAGGACATGTTTTTCAAATCTCTCTAAAAAGCACCTTCCATCTCCTCGTCTAAAAAAAAAAACGTCCAAAAAAAAAAAAACCTTTCCACAGTATCTGTCTCCTCTCAAATCACGCCCAAGCATCTCGGTCCAAAAAAGGCAAAACTCCGTCCCCGAAAAAATGTGAATCCCATGGTGCATACACCATGTCTCGTTCGCGCCTCAAACTAAGATTATCCCCAGAATAATTTGGTCATTGACCGTCCGTCGTTGCGAGAGAGGGTGACTCTATGCGGCAACGGTGGGCTTGTTGACACCAGTGGAGCTGAAGGCAACAACGTTTCCGCTGGCGTCGCTCATGGCTGCAACTTCGGCTCCGACTTGGGGAGTACGGGGGACGACGGCTGGGGATGGGTGTTAGTCAGCTATACCAGAGAGAGAGAGAGAGAGAAGCACAAGACGTACCTGGAGCAGCAAAGGCAACGGCCAAAAGGGTGGCGAAGGTGATGAGAGTGAATTGCATCTTGACGGTAGTGATTTGTTCTTTGAAAGAAGAAGGGTAGTTGAGAGAGTGTGATGAAAAGGGTCGTCCGGCGACAAAGTGTTGTATAAAAAGCTCGACAGGTGAAAAAACTGATGTAAAGACGGCGGTAGAACAAGGTCTAGAAGAGTATTTTTAATTTGGCTTGTGGACTGAAGAGAACGGAATGGAATGAAGAAAGGAAACTGAACAGAGAGATGGGAGCAGGTATTATTTGTACTCTGCCAAGGAGGCTGAGTTGGGGATCTCGTCCATCCGGGAACTTCTCAAAACATCAAATCATACTCTGGACCCCTACCCCTCGTATTATTTTCTTTGAGGTCCGGTAAGGTAGGGGGAGGGGGAAGGGGGAGGGTCCATACGCCAATGTTCTTGCGGTTGCTTGGTACACTTGGTAGCTGATATCGCCTCCCATATTGACTGATGCTGTGGCCGGAGAGGATGGAGAAGTGGGCTCAAGGTTCCGGAGCTTCAGAGATCCTTCAGAGATCCAGGTTCATTGACGGGTTAAGGTGCAGCACATCAGCAGCATGGTGCGACCCAGCCGGTTTGAAAGTCAGACCTAATCGCGCATAAGCACTTTTGCAGCCCACAAGCATCCACCGCCGACGCCCTGTAAAGAGTGGAAACGTGGACGATGCGTAGCTATTTCAGGTTATTTCGTGAAATTGGGGGAAGATCATCCGAAATCTCTCGGAGGCTCAGGCTTATGAGACGAGCCTCAAACGTGCTTTGCCCTTAGCGAGAAGGTTAATCTGGCCGAACCCCTGTGCTCAAGAGCTGGAAGTGCTGTTGTCCGGTCTCAGGATCCTCGCGCGACTGGTGACACCTTCCATCCTCTTCAGATGATGGGTTTGGCGCATAATGCCAGGAGCTGTCAAGTCAAGCTTTTTGGATGACGGGGTGGTGAAGGGGAGGTGAAGGGGTGTGATGGGGCATTATTGACGTCGTCGTCGTCCTTGTTGTTTCGCGAGCGAGATGATCATGTGATATAGCACGGCATGTGATATCAGATGATGACCACATCATGTGACCGCTACGATTACGGAGCAACTCTTCTTATCGATGCAGCTCTGGCTTGTTTGGTGACGGCGTCACATAATGACCCCGCCATCCGGCGCCAGTCCACCCCTCACCCAGCCTCCCAACCTCCAACCTCCAACCTTCCGACCTTCTCCTCTGGTCTCCGCACCTCGAACTTTCAAGACAACCCACAGAACGACAGACAACCTCAACACTGGCAACCATGGCAACCGTCGAGCACTGTCTGTACTGTTTCGAGGCTCTGAGCGCCAGCCTGGAGAAGCGGACCCCAATGAGCTTATACCAAGTCCAGAGCTCGTGGGCCGACTATCCCAAGGGACTCGAGCACGACGAACCCGAGATCGAGGTCGGGGGAGAAGAAGACGAGGAAGGACTCGCATCCAAGGCCGGATCTGTAGGGGCAAATGCTCGACCACGCAACCCAGCACTCGATGAGCTCTCGAGCAGCTCGACTCCCTCGTCCAACTCGTCGCTCTCTCTGGCACCCTCGACCAATGCCACCACGCCCGCATCATCCACCACGTCGTTCACGCCCATCGGCATGGGGCGCCGCACGTCGCAGCGCAACGAGTCCATCAGCGAGTCGCCCTTGTTCGTGACGTGGAACACGGTGTCAGCCCACTCAGCGTACCGGAACCTCCGAGGCTGCATCGGGACCTTCGAAGCGCAGCCGCTGTCGTCGGGTCTGTCGTCGTACGCGCTGACATCGGCCCTGGAGGATACGCGCTTCTCGCCCATCGCGGCGGCCGAGCTGCCTAGCCTCGAGGTGTCGGTCACGCTGCTGACGGACTTCGAACAGGCTCGGGACGCGATGGATTGGGATCTGGGCGTGCATGGTCTCCGCATCAGCTTCTACTACCGCAATCGCAGGTACGGCTCTTGCTACCTCCCGGATGTCGCACCCGAGCAGGGCTGGGATAAGGAGGAGACCATCGTCAGCCTGATGCGCAAGGCCGGCTGGATTGGCAAGAAGGAACGCTGGAACGAGGTGGGGGATCTCAAGGTGGTGCGGTTCCAGGGTAAGGCCGAAAGTCTGGATTATGCCGAGTACAAGGCGTGGAAAGAGTGGGTTGAGAAGGGCAAGAAGTGATGATGCTGATGATTGGAGTTGGGATAGATGGGATTGTTTTCAGGCGTTTCATCCGGACCGGATGGGGTATGGGGTATGGGGTTCAGGGGACTGGATATGAATAGTGCGCATGTATGCATGGGACCTTTTCATCGGTACTTGAGGAAGAGGATAAAGACATTTTTGCTCCATGTCTGTTAGCACGGCATACAGGGAGACTTCACGGGGTTGGTTACTTTAGACGATACATCAAATCACATTCGACTCAAATTATCATTTATTTCCTACCGTTGAGCTGAAGCAGTGAATCTCGACACGCAGGTAGGTAGATGGTTAGCTAGCTCTATCAAGTTTAGTTCCTAGAGAGAGAGCTACGAATCGAAAGAATAAATCTGTATGTAGTACAATACATCTCTCATAATAAGACACCCACCCCATACTACCCCCGAAAAGAAAAGAAAAGAAAAGAAAAGAAAAGAAAAGAAAAGGGAAGAAAACGCTCTTGTTCATGCGATGCTATCCCATGCTATCCCGTTTAACATTTAGGATCTGTCTCTTTTTTCTCTCCTCATCTTTCCCCCTTCTTTTATTCTTCTATCTCTTTTCTTCTCTCTTTTCTGTCTTCCTCCCTCCGAAAGGAAAACGCAAAGTGCAAAAGAAGGAGAAGGAAAGAGAAGAGAGAGAGAGAACTAGGTGGGTACGGGTAGTGATAAGTAATAGCTGAAGGAGAAAAAAGAAGAAAAGAAGAAGAAGAAAAGAAAAGAAAAGAAGAAGAAAAGAAAAGAAAAGAAGAGAAAAGAAAGTAGCTAATCCCCGATCCTTCCACTAATCTCTCCTAATCATCTCTTTTTCTTTACCTTTCAAACATCTAATTTCCACTTCCATCGCTAGATACTTGTTAGTTCAAACGAGCTATGAGGAGGTCTACTTGAATTTGTTTAGGCGGTGGGAAAGAAGAGTCGAGTCGAGGGAAGAGAAGAGAAAAAGAAAAAAAGGAAAGGAGAAGAAAAGTCAGCTGGTTTATTTTAGTAGTCTTAAATCATCATTACCGTTAGGTACGTGATATACTCAGCTAGGTTAGGGATCTCTATCTCTATCTCTTCGTCTTTCACTTGCACTTTCGCTCTTAATCCCACCCACCCAGCTACTCATACACGCTTTCACATACTCATACTCATACATACTTGCACACAACTTATACTCACTCACTAACTCACTCACTCTCACTCTCACTCTCTTCAGACGCAAATTGAATTTTTGAAATGTTTTCTTCGCTTTTCCTTCTAATCCACACATCCACACATAGATAGATACAATACGAGTCTGTCCATCCATCCATCCATCCATCCATTTCTCAAGTTCCCCCTACTGAGGATGAGCCTGCTTATCTACCTACCTACCTACCTGCCTACATAAGAGTAAACAAGAGTAAACAAGCAAGCAAGTAATCAAAGGCCGAGAGAAAGGAGAAGAGAAGAGTGGGACTCTCACAAACACTCCCTTCACATCCCATCCACATCCACATCCACGCAATCCTTTAGCACCTCCTATCCACGCAAGTAGCAACCAAGACAAACCGCGCGGGAAACCAGGTGCGTGCTATGCGATGCTATGCTATGCCATGCCGTGCCATGCAGTTCAGAAGGCGAAAAAGGTAAAAGCAAAAAGCATCAAGGGTGGAGTAGATATATGGAAGGGGTAGGAGAGAGGTAAGACCGTATATGGTGTATGAGGTATCGCTCCTCGCGGTGAAGAACAAGCACAAAAGAAAAAGAAAAAGTGAAAGTGAAAAAAGCAAATGCGGTGACGACGAGAGAAGAAGCTCGTCGTCTTTTTTGTTGGCCGAGAAGAAAGGGGGGTATCCGCATATTCGTAAAGCTCATCATTGACCTCCCAAATGCTCCCTTGCTCCCGTGCCCAAATCATGTCCCATCATTATCAATCGTGAGATCCGTACTATGCACCGATCCATGTCTCGCTCGCTCGCTTACTCGTTTGCTCGCAGCACGCAACCAACACCAGACCAGACCAGACCAGACCAGATCCTCCATCTGGCAAAAACGTAAAAAGGAAAAACCGACCCAAACAGAACTTAATACCCAGACAAAATCCACCCGTAGCCAAAGAAGCGAGGCCCAGTCCCTTATGTAAAGTGATGTGATGTCCCTCTTCTGTACCCGATAGTAACGCCATGTCGTAACCAATGAATGATTTTGAGTCACCAGCACCAGTCGTCAACACTTCAACAGCGCCAGCATTTCAGCCTCTCAAAGAAGTTGATCCAGCGACCTTTGATAAGCTCCTTGCCCTTGACCTCCTCAGATGCGTCTTCCTCGTGTGATGATGCTGGTGGGAGAGGGCTCAAGGGCGCCGTCACAGCATGTTGTGTGAGAGCTGGGTTGGGCAGGAGTAGTTGATCAGGGAACATGTGAGTAGGCTCCACCAGTTCAGGTTCGCGGTTCCTGGCTTCTGCGACTCTCTTGATGAGTAGGTTCAAGGTCTCGTTGATGTTGACTTTGTTTCTCGCGCTGGTCTCCATAAAGCCGCATCCATGTGCGCGTGCCCATCTCAACCCCTCTTGGGCGTCCACCTTTCGGTTTTGTTGCAAGTCACATTTGTTGCCGACTACGATCTTGATTGGAGGGACAAGGGGTGGTGCATCTTTTCCATGCTGCTCGGTCTCATGCTTGGCTTCCTCACGCTGTTCATACATGGTGTCAATCTTGCTGTTGAAGTCTTCGAGTTCCTGGAAAGACTTTGGGTTGGTTATATCATATACCATCAGGAACGCCTCGCTGTCCCGGTGGAGGTACTCCCACAGACCTCGATATTCCTCCTGACCGGCCGTGTCTATGATGACGATGGTGTAGTCGATACCCTCCACATTGCGCGTGATGGTGTATGAGTCCTCAATGGTGGGATCATATTCGTGTCTCCAGGTAGAGCGCACCAAGCGGACCGTGATACATGATTTTCCAGTGCCCCCGTCGCCACAGATTGTCACAGTAATCTTTTTCATAGGTCCTGTGAACGTCGGGTCCACAGGCTGCGAAGCATAAACAGGCTCGTTGCCTGGATTATATACTGGTAGGTACTGGAAAGGCTCGGACATCTACACTGGGAGTATGGGAGTAGCGTGGCTGGGGGGGTGCGGCTTGGGGGAGCAGCAGCTGGTAACTTTCCGGAGCTCGTAGGCTGTGTGTAAGCGCGTGAGGAGGGGTGCAAAGCTCGTGATAGCGACGCAAACCGGAATGCGCGTGGTCGATTACGCCCGCCTTGTTGGAAGCGCGTGCGAAGTGAAGGTCGCCCGGACGATATCAGTCGTCAATGTAAACGTCGGGGGCAAGTTGAGCGTGGAGAAGGTGAAGATGTACGTTGTGGGCTCGAGGTTGGAGGTGGAAGTTGGAATTGACGAGGGACGCTGAAGGAAGATGTGAGGTTCGAGATTCAACAACCCGTCTTCCTCTTCGTGGGCGGCACGGAAGCCCTATTTTTCCATCTCCTCGTGACCGACCGGGTCGAATGATCCTCGCGCCTCAGACGGCCTCGCTCCCGTGTGTATATGTGGTTGTCGATGGGATTTCTCGGTGTTGCAGTTGCAGGAACAGGATGACGGACGACGCTCGACTGGCGACAACAGCAGCAACCAACGACCAACGGCAGAATAGAGTTCAGTGGATTGGGAGATCGGGCCCTGGACACACGAGCAGACTAAACCAAACGAGAGAAAGATCCTCCCTGCAGCCTTCTTTCCTAGTCGCAATCCAAACCCACCTTTCCTTCTTCTGGCTTTCAACCTTCAGGACCAGCACGACAAGAGAAGACACAACAGCACAAGAGACGACGAGATGAAGCACCATGAGATGGAATGAAGATTGGGGTTTGACTCAACAGCAAGGACAGTGTGCTTTGATGGGCGCAAGAGACACTTAAGGGTTCAGGTATTACAGTATGGGCAAGGGTAGGAGTACATTGTATGGGTCTCCAGCCACGCATCCACGTTTAGGAAGGTGGAAGGTGGAAGGTGCCTCTGCCTCGGAGCTTTTGACTTGCTTCGTGGCGGGGGCGAGGGGAACATGTCTCGATTGGGCCATCCGAGCTTCTGGAGGAGGAGGAGGAGGAGGAGGAGGAGACAATACAATAAGCAGAGAAGACAGAGACAGAGAGGAAGACTCGAGGTAAGTGGTCATTCTGCTCCAACCATGATGTCTACGGTAACTACGGAGCTCACTACACTTCTCAACCATCTACGGATTCACGACCGAGGAAACCTTCTTGAGAATCAATTGTATCAATTACGCTACCGGTATGCAAGCTCCATCCATCTCCATCCGTCCTAGGGAATAGCTTCCAGACCAATAACTACTTCAGCGGAACAAGCCCACACCACCGAGGGACCAAGCAATAGAAGAAGAAGCAAAAAACGGATGACGAAACAAATCCACCTCTAAAGAAGAAAAGAAGAAGAGAAAAAACGCTTTGATCGCGACTTACAGAACCGAGCATCTGTGTCCTCTCATCCAATTCATCCAATTCATTCAACTCTTGGTCCGCTCATCCATCCATCACGACAGCACTAGGCACACATGCTTTACAAAAAGGTTCCCCATCACATCATCGACCCCTCCCGTTCCTCCTAATTGCTCTTCGGAAGGAGAAAAGGAATGAATCAGAGACAGACGGAAAGAAAGCACCGTTGAAGGCTGGTTGGTGGCCATGCAGATCTTGATACCCAATGCCCCTCCAATCGTTGACACCGATGACGCCAAGGAATCCTCGAATGACCCGACAGAGAGGGACGTGAGCGGCGCTACTGTACTTGCTATCTTCCTTTTATATGGCGGTGAAGTGGATTGCTTATCTCGAGAATGCGACGACGGTGCTTCTTGAGCATGCCACTCCTCAGCTACAGTCGTGTTCCGAAGTTCGTTCTAGACGTCCGAAGCCATCGTTGTAATATGGCATGGGTGTCACGGATCGACTTCTGAGATATCTTGGACGCATGTGAGTGGGCGGGCTCATCTAGCTACTCAATAACTGTTCGGCGTTAAGATCGCATACGGTAAGAGGTAAGAACAGCAACGTCCTTCTTTTGTCTATTTACTTCTATCGTCATAATGCTATGTTCATCCAAACTCATATCTCATGAATCCTCTTTCTCATCTAAATATCCTTCCCAGCCTCAACAATTGCCTTGATTAAACCATCTACCGTCCCTCTCCTGGTTTGCGAATTAACAACGACTCTAAAGAAGCTTCCCTGGTCGCCGGGCGCATAATCAACCAAGAATCCAGCAGAGATGAGTTTCTGCGAGATGGCACTAGTTGTGCGCGTGTTCTCTGCGTTCTCCGCATGTAATTTTCCTCCCTTGGCGTAGTAGAAGCATACTTGCAAGCAGGGGGGAGGATTCTCGGAGACGAGCACGAAATCCGCATGTTGAGCGATGCTCGTCGCAAGATGTGATGCGATGGAGAATGCATGATCGACTTGTGCTTCGAAGCCCGATGCGCCATAGTAGATCCAGGATAGTGCGAGCTTGAGACTGTCTCCTCGTCTACCACACTGGAGTGTCAGGTCGGCTAAATCCCACACCTCGCCTCCGTCGTTACTTTCGTGAAAGAGATACCCAGCTGGTAAGGTGTTGGCTTTGTGGAATGTCCTCAAATCTGGACCGAGGAGGAATGAGCAGGTGACTGGAACTCCCATCATCTTGTGGGGGTTCACAGCGAGAGAATCCGCAAGCTCGGCACCGGCCAACTTGTGCTTTTGCTTAGATGAGAAGATTACAGATCCTCCCCAACTTCCATCGACATGCATCCAAAGTTTATGCTTCTTACAGATCTTAGAGATTTCGACGAATGGGTCAAAAGATCCGAGGACTGTGGTGCCTGCTGTGGCATTCACATAGAATGGTGTCTTGCCTTCTGACTTGGCTTGCACGGCGAGCTTCTCTAATTCTGCGGCAATCATACGGCCCTGCGCATCCACTGGAACCGGCCACACATTATCTGAACCGAGACCACACATCTGAGCCGCTTTCTCTAGTGAATAATGACCATGTGCACTTGTGAACAGAATGAATTGGTGGTTCCCGTTGCCGGAGGTCTTGGTCTCAGGGTAGAGGTTGTTCCGGGCTATAATTATTGAAGTGGTATTAGAAGCACTGCCTCCTTGGGTTGAAATTCCTCCAGCATGTTGGCCAGTGAACCCGAATAGGCTAGCAAATGTCCGAGCCGTGGTCTTCTCAATGACCGTAAGAGCTGGAGAAACTTGGAAAACATGCACCTGTTCTCGTTCAGCGACTGCTTGCTTGAGTTTCGAGACCGGAGTACTCACATTCGTGTTCAGCACTGCCAGAAGGAGTTCCGAGATGACACCAACCTAAGCTACTTAGCTCATGACCCGGGCTTTGGATATTCTCGTCACCTACCGCATTCGTGCTGCTGTACAGCTTATCTAGAAATCCTTGATCCCACGTATTTACGCTGTACTTGAGCACTTGCTCAACCGTCTCTAATAAGCCCTCTTTGCCCCTCGCATCACCAGGAAGATCAAAATTCATCAACTTAACCAGCTTCTCGGGTTTATGATGTTCGAGCAGACTGGTTCTTGGACCACCACCCGGGAGAGCGAGTCCATGACCCGAGCTCTTGGAAGCAGCATCCTCATCAGCTGCTCGTACAAAGGGAACTATAAGCGACTGAACTGCTTGCAACAACTTTGAGTACGACGCCAAAAAGTCAGCAAAGTTAACTTTTTTTTAATTTGGTTTTTTTCTCTCCGTCGCGCCGCCGCTGCTGTGCAACGTGGGGCCCGAACAGAAGAAAAAATATGTACCTCGGAAAGTTCACCAGCTCGATTGAGGGGCTGCTCTGTCCCGTTCTGAGTCGCGATTCCAACGCCATTTGGTGCCATGTTGAAATTATCAAGGAGATGCAATACAATGTACAGGAAAATAAAGAGGATGAGATGAATGGAGCCGTCATGAACATGCTACCAAAGACATACTAAAGGCCTTTAATGACGTGACTCGCGCACGTGATATGTATGCGGCCACACTGAGCAAGTGAGGGGTGTGGATAGAGTAAATGACCGCAGCAGATAAGTCAGCATTAGCACCGAGAATGGTCCAATCTAGTGGTTGAAGACTCCATCCACGCCCAGTTACTCACCGCCTTGGATCGTGCAGCAGAATCGAAAATATCAAAATATTTTGTCCAAGTCGCTGAGACTGCCGCGAGGGAAAGCAAACCGTACAAAGCTGCATATCCCCTACTACCGTCCACGATGCCGAAGGAAAACAAACACAGCAGAGGTCGGAGAGACGAGAAGAAGCTGAAGAGGAAGAGAGACAAAGGCGAGGTGGAAGAAGAAGAAGTGCCAACGACGAAGCGCCAGAGATCCGCAGAGCCATTAGAGGAGCAATACGTCGCATTCGCCGCGAAGGAAACGGAGAATGTCGAGGGGGGCGAGGCAGGCGAATCTGTCGACAGGCCGTACTACGGCATGCTGGAGGACGAAGAGCAGGAATATTTCCGACGCGCAGACGAGCTCCTCGAACTGAACGATTTCCCTTCCACCGAGGAACGCTCGCTCTTCTTGGCCAATGTGTACCGCGAGGCGGACGGGAAGGAATTGAAGATCGCATGCAGTCAGTCGTGTTCGCGCCTGATGGAGCGATTGATCCTCCTGAGCACGACGGAGCAGAAGAAGAACCTGTTCGAGAAGTTCAGTGGGAACTTTGCGCATCTAGTCCAGCATCGGTTTGCGAGCCATTGCTGCGAGACGCTGTTTATCCAGTCCGCCCCGGTCGTCACGCAGGAATTGACGGGAGAGGTAGAAATCCCAGCCGAGGCCAACTCTTCGGAAGTCTATGTTTCCATGGAGAATCTGTTCTTGTACACTCTAAATGAGTTGGAGGGACAGATGACATTCCTTCTTACCGACCGTTTCGCCTCTCACACTCTTCGAGTACTGCTCGTTGTGCTTTCCGGCAGACCTCTAGAGCAGGCATCGACCAGGACATTGCTCCAAAGCAAGAAGAAGGAGAAGATTGGAATCAATGGCATGGACTCAGCGCCCACAGCCGTATCTCTCAGCAAGCGAGCAGTTCCAGAGTCATTCCAATTCGCAGTCGACAAGATTATTACAGATACAATTGCCAGCATGGACACGGCATTCATTCGTGTACTGGCTACCCACCCCACTGGAAACCCATCTCTGCAATTACTTCTGGAGTTAGAACTCACCAACCCCAACTCTAAGAAAGGAGTAAACTCGCCAGAGAAGACAATTATCTCGGCTCTTCTACCAGACGATATCACAAAGCCGGATAGCGAGTCAGTAACCTTCATAAATGGTCTGATCTACGAGGCTATCGGATCTCGACTTCTCGAGACCATCATGACATTCGCTCCTGGAAAGCTGTTCAAGCAAATCTACCGCAGCGTCTTCAAAGAGCGCATCGCCGCCTTAGCCCGTAACGAGATCGCCAGCTACGTCGTAATCCGTGTCTTGACCCGACTGAGTAAAGAAGATCTTGAAGAGGCCGTAACAAGCATGCTCCCACAGATTGAAGGACTAGTGACTCGCAACCGCACGACAGTGATCAAGACACTTCTCGAGAGATGCGATGCCCGAAGCGCCTCAACCGAAGCACTCACAGCCGAGATCGCCAAAGCATACGGCTCTGAACCGTCAACGCTGATACTCAAGATGGCCGACGTCGACATCGAAGTCCTGACAAAAGCCACAGCAATCAACACTGATGCTGAAGAAGAACCCAGCACCAAAGCCGCACCACCAGTGAAGACAACACCACAACAACTCCACGGCTCGCTGCTTGCTCAAAGCATGCTCTCCATCTCTGGACCACCCAGCAGCCTCATCCAAGAAAGCCTTCTGGCGCTGCCAAGCAGCACACTGATAACCCTAAGCCTCTACACAACAACATCGCACATCATACAAACCTCTCTCCAGCCAACAAGCACCAACCTAACCTTCCGCCGGAAACTCATCAACCTGCTACTCTCCACCTCGCCATCCCCAATCCTCACACTCGCAAGCACACCCACGGGCTCGCATACACTCGACGCCCTCTTCAGCGGCACATCATCGCTCCTCTCGCTCAAAGAACGCATCGCGCTAGACCTGCTCTCACACGAGCCTGCCCTGCGCGACTCCTTCACAGGGCGCATCGTGTGGCGGAACTGGATGCTGGACCTGTTCAAGCGAAAGCGGGGCGAGTGGATTGGCAAAGTGAAAGCCGGCGAGGGGGGTTCTACTTCTACCTCGACCTCTTCAGCTTTCACCTCTGGCGGTGGTGCTGGTGCTGGTGCGGTGAACAAAACAGTTTCAGAAGAGAAGGGCAAGGCGAAAGGGAAGGAGAAGGGGAAGACGGCCATCGAATTGGCGAGGGAGAAGTTCGCCAAGGGCAAGAACAAGAAGAAGATGATGGCCGAGAGCAAGGGGACGGGCAGTAATGCGATTTTCTCTTAGTGTAGCTAGGTAGTTGGGTAAAAAAGAAAAAGAAAAAGAAGAAAAATCAGATGTCGGATTCAAATCATGCCATGTCTTCCCATACCGTACCTTACCGTACCATACTTGCATGCATATAATACTTGCTTTGCTATCTACCTACTGTCCTACATCGACCTTGGCTTGATGCCTTCCTGCACTATGGTCCATCCAATCCAATCCAATCCAATCCAATCCATCTCATCTCATCTTGTCCCTAGAAAACTCAAAGAAGAAGAAAAGAAGAGAAGAAGAAAAGGGAATATGGTTGGTTATCTTGATGTCTTCCTCTCACCCTCCCTCCCCATTCCCCTTCCCCTTCCCATTTCTTCTTCTTTTTTTCTCCTCCTCCTTATCCTAAACCCCACACATCCACATCCACATCTACAACCACCACCACCACAACCACCACCACCACATCCACAACCACCACCACATCCACAACCAAATCCATAACCAGAGCTATATTATATTTCATATCTCCTAATTTCGTAACCTCCAAAGAAGGTACTGTGCTTTTCTTTGGAAAGATGGACGTAGGTAGGGAAATAGGGAGGTAGAGAAATTCAAAATGCCTACCTAACCCAAGATGAGAAGATATGTCAATATCAATATCAATCATGTCATATCGTAGTCTCCATCTTCGGATGCAGTAGGAATTTCATCGGACTCACATACACACACACACAGAGAGAGAGAGAGAGAGAGAGAGAGAGAGAGAGAGAACAGCTCAGACAGAGAGGAGAAGCCACCCAGCATAACCATAATCCTAAACAGATGTATTTGCTGACAAGACCGTATCTCACGATAACAAACCCAAGACCTCTTTTCGTATCCCCAATCAACCTAAGAGTCAAGCCACAGTCAGAATAGGATTAGTCATGATCACATCGAAAAAGCAGAAGAGTATTGAATATGTGGTTGAATTTTGGTTAAACCCAACGACTATTTCAAAGGGGAAAAACATCATCGCTTGAGTGGAACCTCTACGACTCGTAAGGAGCGAGGGTATACCACTAAAAGAAAACTATTGTACATGCTGGGGAGAGAATCTGGGCGAAATCATCATATGCCAAACCAGAGATCAGAATCAATGTTGACAACCCGTTTTCACCACCACCTTAGATGTACCACATTCCGTTGCGGAGCTTCTGGCGCTCGGCCTCATTGATCTTGTCACCACCAAGTGGGATAAGTGGACGGGGCTCATCTTCTTGAGAGCTCGATCCGCTAGTGGTCGATTGTCGCATAGCACCCACAGCTTGAGCAGCAACTCGGTCGTGGTGTGCCTCAACGAACTTCTGACCGCCACGAGGACCTTCACTAGCGGCAGCATCTTCATGTGCACGAGCGCGGTTAGATGCCAAGTGAGCATAATAAGCAGCAGGGACTAGGAACGGTTAGCAGCCTTCAATGTCAAGAAAGTATGTTGGCACTTACACAAGGATACGGCTGTGGTTGATCGCTGGTACTGGTAACACATCATGTTGACCATGTTTTGGAATGCATTGGGAGCAATCTTGGCCTCATCCAGAAGAACGTGGTAGTGTACAGGTCTAGCGGTACCTTGGATTGCCTTGTGCGAGTTGAGATCTGGCAAAGTTAGAATGGCTAGAAGTACTTTGGAATCACTACTTACAGAAGTCATACTCAAATGGATGAGTGACGTCGCGCTCAACCAAGGTACCAGGAAGAGCGTTCTGGTTCTTGTCACCATCTCTGGGGCCAGTGGGGAACAAACGAATGTGATGACGCTTAGAGCAGATTGTAACAATCCATTTGATCTAGAAGAGTTAGCATTGTTCGAAATCCAAGGTTCCATTTTCACTTACGCTCTTGCAAACATCACCAAAGCTCTCACCAAGCACCTTCTTCATGCTAGCTACTTCTTGGTCAAGGACATGTTGGTACTGGCCTTCAGAAACACCATCACGGAAGTAGAAGATGTGTGTTGGACCTCTAGGTGTGCCATTATTACCTTGTGCACCAACGGTGGCCACCCAGTTCTTGAACATCGGGAGGAACATGGCTCGGATATTGTTCTCGGTGATCATCTCGACCCGAATTCCATTGATCTGGACTGCAGCTGAATATCGGCACGCATAGCCGTCCTGTGACATTGTTAAAGCAGCCATCGAACCTTGAGGGGATCCAGGTGCAGGATGAGATACATCAGCTCCAATAAACATGGAACCAGGTGGGAACAATGCTTTGTCTCCTTGGCCTACAGCTCGCATCGTAGAACCACCAAGCTTGGCGTTAACCTTCATGGCAACGTTGGAGCAGTACTGAGGGTTCTTCTTCTGAACATGAACAAAGTTTAAGACTGCAGCAAAAGATCAGTAACAGCGCAGTTGGATCTGGGAGGTTAGGCTTACCCTGGGAGAAGTTGATGAAGCGACACTCCATGTTCTTCTTGATGCGCTCATAGGTGGTAGAGTTGCGCTCCTTCATGATGAAGAACAAGATCTGTGGGTTGCAGTTGAATTGAGCGCCAACCTTGTTACGGAAGTTATAAGCCAGATCAGCAATATTCTCTGTGGCTCCTTGCTGGTAGATAATTGGCTGCTTGTTCACGACAACACCGCCATGTTGAACGTAGGTCTGAATAAAGAGCTTAGCGAATTCTTGAACGGCTACAGTTGGAAGGGCACCCTCCAAAACAGCAAAGCCCCACGCCTTTAGTGGCACGGTGTTTGGAGTCAAGAAGACCTTGCCCTTAAGATCCCAGCTACCGAAGTTTCCAGGGTTGGTCTTTGAGCCTTTGAAGCCAATCTCGGGGTTTGGAAGGAGTCTAGCCTTGGTGACAGACATGTTTTGTTCCATCTGGAGACCATAGTGTTTTAAGTACTGATCTTGGGACCACTTCAACATCTCCACGCCCTCGTTGATGGCTGCGACACGCTCCTTGGGACGGGTGACGGCAAACTTGATCATCTCCTGAGTTTGCTTGGGGTTCAACTTGAACTTGTACTGCTGGTTTGGTAAAAGCTGGCAGCATTCCATGGGGAATTTACCAGCTCGCTCAGTCTCGATCAAAGGGAGGTAAGGGTGCTCCAAGTGTGTGTTGTACTTCTTTCGAAGGAAGTCCTCAATGCTGATCTTCTGCGTAGTTCCATCAGGCTGATTCCAGTTAAAGTATGTGTTGCGAGCATTTTCACCCTCCATGGCATAGTTGTGCTTCCCATCGCTCATGATCTTGGGAAAGGTGAAGCGCTTAACCGTATAGGTCTTGGCTTCTTCCTTTCCACGATAAGTGACAGTGAAGCGCAGCTTGCACATCTTACGAAGCTCTTTGAAGTCCTCGGACATTGTGTAGGTCCCATTGTTGTGCTTTCGATCCGGGATAGGAAGGAGAAGTCGTCTAAAAACTGCATAGTCTCGACGAGGGTTTCTGTCTGCGCAAAAGTTTCTAGCAGCCTGGGCAAAGTTTTGTGGGGTCCAGAAAACACCGTTCGCAACATCAACGTTCAAAGCAACACCAGTACCGTTGCCAACAGATGGCTTGAGCTAAAGAGAGTCAGAGAAATCCATGAACATGTGGTTTGAGAAAACTTACATCACACAAACGAAGAGATGCATAAACACCCTTCATGGCTTCCACACAGGTGTCGAGCTGGCGGCGCTCTCTGCCACGGGCGAAGAAGGATCGCTTGATCGAAGTGTAGTTCACGTTTGGATACTGACGAAGCAAGTGATCAAGGAAGGCTGCCATGTATTAGTACCCATGATGCGCTTGGGTGGCCACGAAAACTTACTGATAGCCTCGAGGACCGTATTGTCAAACTGAATCTGCTTGTTCAGGAACCCATTAATAGCAGCCAATCTAATGCTCTTGGTCTGCCTAATGATAACCTTGTGTGTGTTGGACTTTCCAGGGCGCGGAGTTCGATTTTGCTCAGCATCCAAGTCGACGCTGAAATGCTCCTCCTTGCGTGGCATGGAGACATCACACCTGCTTCAGGTCAGCAAGAGGAGCTAATTGAATCAAAGAAAGACTTACCAGGCAATCTTGTCACCATTCCAGAGCCAAAACTGGCTGTAGGTCTTCAAGCGGCCTTGAAGGGTTTGCGAGTCCCAAATCTTCTTGATAAGGCCACGCTTCTCGGCGCCATTACCGATATGAATCTGCAGCAATGTTAGTGGGTTTCAAGGCAGGATGAGAATGAATGATAACCTACATCATACTGGTACACATCTTTCTGTGGGTATCTAACAACCTTAAATTGGTTGACCTTGACTGAGATCTCACGGCCCGTGGTGTTGTAGCCTGGACGACCGGGTAGGGCTGATCTCATGCTGTTGTACTGCTTGGAGTCAGATTTCTTGTCGTAGTATTGGAAGTTTAAGTGCTCCATTTTGAGTGTAGAGGAGGAGGATGATGATGCTGCAAAGATGAAGAATTGTGAGAGGGTAAGGACGATGAAGGGTTTTGAAAGGTTGGAAGCGGCTTGATGAATGAAGAATCAAATATCAAGCTGCGTGAATGTTTGAAGTATCAAAGATACTATTGATTGTGTAGAGTATTGAATGTTTGTCTTGTATGAGAAGATGTTTGGGGTGAAGGAGGAGAGGATGTTTGAGGTGAAGGAGAAGAGGATGTTGGTTGTGTTTTTGGAAGGAAGGATTGGAGGTGGAGGAGGTTTTTATAGCCTTCGGAATGGAGGCCCCCTTCGCAAACAGTGCAAACAGAATGGCTAACTGCAGATGCAGATAATGGTGAATACAACTGTTGCCTAATAGGCAGCAGCCAGTTAAACTGCGGCGAAATCGATTAAGTTGGCAACAACAGTGTGAAGTGAAGTGGTGACTTGGGGAAAAGATAGAAGCTTGATATTGAACTTTCAACACCAAGCAAACACTTCTCCAGCACAAGCGAATTTGATCTTGTAAAGATGAAAAAGGATTACTCACACCACCATCAAGCTTGTAAGCAGCTTGTGGGAAGTCAATGTTCTTATTGACAATTACCGACTGAATGGCCGGAGTGGGCTTGGCAGGGTCGTAACCCAGACCAGCAGGGAATGGATTTGCTCGAGGTGGGTCAGACATGATGTCTAAGGCTGTTTGAGTGATGGGTATTAGCAGATTGTCTCCAAGGGATTGAGTGTCTTGGGAAGTTTGATGTGCTATGATAGGTTGTTGAGGGAGTGAGGGAGTGGGGGGTCGGGAGTGGGAAGGGGGAACTTACTTGACTCTGAGAGCCTCGGTAGCGCGAATTGCGGATGTCTTCGATCTAATGCGGGGACGAGTTAGCTTTCAATAGCTCGCTCGATCTTGATGATTGAGAGGTGTTGTAATGATGTGGTGTAGAAGAAGAAGAGGAAGAGTGGGTTGGTGTTGGAAAGGAAGAGTGAGCTTGCGCGCGCGATGGAACTGCCTACAATTGTGCCAAAGCCAAGGAGAACAGAAGTGCGAATACTTCTCGAGAATCTCTTTGGATTGTTCGAAGGAATGAAGAGGGTATTGTAGCTTACCAGTTATTCTAAAGAGGGTGTTGAAGAAAGGATGTGGGGAGAAGTTGGAGGTTGGAGGTTGGAGGTTGGAGGTTGAAGAGTGGAGGTTGAGGGTTGAGGGTGGAGGACGAAATAGGAAGTCGAGATCGGCAGAAGAAGTCAACACTGCTGGCAGGTACGGCGCTAAACTAGCGTCTTTTTCTCAGTTCATGCAGCTGCAGCTCATGTTTGGGTATCAATAGAGGCTCGAGTTATCAAATGCCTTTTTCCCTTGAAATCTCGATTTTCCTTCAAGTCACTTAATCAGAAGATATGAAGTGCTCGACTTCGAAGATCTGCACATTGGAAACTTAGCGATATCAATCTAAACTCCTTCTCAATCAATGCTGAAAAACTGAATATCTATGAGATCGTGGGAAGAGATGCTCAGTGCTTGGAAGATGGCCGCGTTCTGTTTGACAGCGAGTTCCCTACAGATGAGCCGACGGGAACTCACTATGCTTGTGAGCCCCTGCCACGACACTGATCATGGACAAGTACAGATGCAAACAGAACCACTGGTTTATTTCAAATTTGCCAAAGATACTGGAGATCATCAAAACTTGAACAACTGCAGCTTCCAAGGCATCTTGAAAGTCAGCCGATGAACTTCAAATCCCCACTACAGGCATGCAGACTCAGCATTAGCCGCCAAAAACCAGACGTCAACTGTCATAGAGGTCGTTGCAATGATGAGAGTCTTCGTGGCTGAGTTGCGGCGGCGTTTGGAAGGTTTGTGACATCATGAAGGGGACCTGCAGCTACCCGTCTTGGCATCAAAACTACTCATTCTTGCAAACCCTAGACCAGAATTCCCTCGACATGAGCTTTAGCTCGTCACATATTAACGGTTCAATCTGCGTCTTGCCTCGTCTTTCGGAAGTGGCCATGCTCCCAGCTTACAAGTTTGTGGATTTCTTTTCCTTTCCCCTGTCAATTATTGACGCAGCGGCATATGCGTCCAGCCATCGGTGAGTCTACAGTAGCTCAATTAGAGATGGTTGATGCATTCTAAACTACCGAAAACGCTTGAGGCAATGAAGCTGAGGGTGTATGAGTTTGGGGAAAGAATGGTCAGTTTCAATACATCAAAAGCCTTTCTACTTCAATTCAAGTCATGGGCAGCATCATCGATTCCCAAGCAAGACATGGCTAATAAGGTCTCTCATCTGAACAGACTCCCAAGCCACGAGCATATTGCTGCGATGGTCGAGTTCCAGAGAGCCATTGATTCGTATTCATTGGAGAGTTCTGCCCAGTGTATCCACAAGCTGCTAAGGACCCGTAGCAGATGAAAAGGAGGGGCTCTCTCGGCCCGGTCATTGGCCGGGCGCAGAAACAAGCTCGGAGGATGCAGACCACTTGGAGGAGGCCTTGTAGTTTCTATGGAGCCAAGAAAGGAGCATAACATATTAGGGGCGAGAGAAGGAAGGCACAGAGACCTGACGATGCTGGGCTGCGTATCACCAAGACGGGCACTTCTAATCCTCTATTCATTCCGCTCCAGAATTCCGATTCGTGGTTGTTGGATTGAAAGCTTGGGCCCAGACCATTGTGTTGCTCTACCTTTGAAAGTGCAAAAAATTCCGAGAAAGCAGCTGCATCAGAGTGCTTTAGTAGCAATTGTAAAACATAAGCAAGTCATCCAATCTTAGTCATCTTAAGAGTCAGAGCATGAAAGCTAACTTGCTGTTGTTTCAGATTTCAGCTTTTGCACGGCAACCTCTGAACAGTCCAGGTTTTTGGGATAGAGTTAGGAACAACACTTGAATACCAGATGACACATACAAACTTGAAGAAGAAAGAAAGAGCCCGCATGCTGGAGTTGGGCTTTTGAGGTCAGACATAGCAAAGAGGATGAAAGAATACATTTTGGAGAGCATGCTGGAGCCTTGAGAGGCTGTCTGGAACATAAGTATATCTGGAACTTGGCAGGAGTTTGGGGTAACACAACAGAAGGATCAGTCATTGGCATTGGGACTCCGATCTATAGATCGACGACGACTTGCTGTCGTCCTGTGCCAAGCACTCGCTTCATGAGTTGGACTTCTTGGCTACAAAAACCTTCATAGGTATCCAGATCTATAATTTATACTTCCCAAATATCACACACATCAGCATTCCCAGGTCTGTTTCATGCACCTCTGTCCCTCTGTATCAGCTGCTTAAGTTTTGTTGCACGTCGCACCCTGTCGCTAGACTTATTTCCTGTCCGTCGCTTAATGGAGTACAAAGCGAGCACGCCCAAGCGATATATCATATGACGAGCGACACTCTGAATAGAGGCAGCGCTTGAGATACAGGTACTACAGACAGGAACATACAGATTAGAGGGATAGGAATATGGTTGAGAATCTGGCGGCAAAGAAAGTGAGCAAAAGTATATCAAAAGACGAGTTGTATTTTCTAAGAAGTCTCCTTGCTAGCCACCTGTTCCTCGTGACCTTCTTAATCTGCTCGCCTCTATCTCTGTCTTTGTCTCTCTTGCTTGCGGTTTGTTGCATATCGCACCCGTCGCTAGACTTATTTTCCCGTGTTCGTCGCTTAACGGGGCAGCAAATGTTGCTTAGAATTCACCGGCTACCTTTTATACTTCACTTGATATGTATGTCTCTCTTCTATTGCTTGAAACTTTGTTGCATATCGCACCCGTCGCTAGACTTATTTTCTTGTGCTTGTCGCTCTAGAGCAAGTGACAGAAATATTTATATTACCTTAGAAATCACTTCGTACGCTTCTCTTATTACAATAATCTTTCTTCTTTCACTTAAAGCTTTGTTGCATATCGCTCCCGTCGCTAGACTTTTCCCTACTGCTTGTCGCTTGACGAAGCTGGGAATAGATATACTTACATTGCTTTAACTCACCTGTCACCCCCCAGATTTGACTTGCAGCTCTCTTCTACTGCTTGAAACTTTGTTTTATATCACACCCTGTTATTTGGCTTTTCCTTGCCACTTGTCGCTTGAAGAAGCAAACAGTAGATGGTAATAGGCTTAAGAAGCGCTTTCACTCATCTTTTATAGCTGCTACCGTCGGTAGTTGTTATTATCTCTCTCTGCTGTTTAAAGCTTTGTCATGTAGGTATCACACCCGTAGCACTACCTTATTTTCTCTGTCTGTGAATATACAAAGGTTTTGAGATCTGTAACTTCTATTATCTCAGAACTTGACACTCAAAATTTGCATTTCTCACTATCATTTGTAGCTCTTTATTTGAAGTTTGAATTATGCTATGTCTCGTAACCTAGGGGCTAACCTTGTCTCAATCTATCACTTCATAGAGCGAGGAGAAACAATATATATTATAATCTGCAGCTTATACTTCTTAAGGAACTAGTTACTCTCCTAAACTATTAATATCTCTCTCTGTGTCTCTTACTTTCTACTTGTCGCAGGTTGCAGCCCCCCCACCTGACTGTTTCTTTGCCTGGAGCTTGACAAAACCAGCAATATTCATCACGCTTTGAGTCATGTGTTCTGATTCCTAATAACAGATTAACCATGCTTCTGTATCTGCTAGCTATCTTTTGTTGCATATCGCATCCGTCGCTAGACTTTTCCTCTGTCTGTTCCGTCTGTCCTTTGTTCGTCGCTTAATAATACAAATATTAGATATATATGCTAAGACCTACAAGTTATGTTAAGTGGCTAAGAAACCCCTTCACCAGCCTTCCAGATCTCCCTCATACCTCAGTATATGCTGCTTGGCTTTTGTTGCATATCGCACCCGTCGCTAGACTTTTTCTTTGCCTATTCTCTGTCCGTCGCTTGACTTTCTCAAAGTGCGACATGCAACAAAACAAGTTCTGCTGTGCCCTAAATATTCACTGTGGAAAGATGAGTCTTGGGAGATACCTCTCTCTATGTCTGTCGTTCCTGGTTTGTTGCATATCGCACCCGTCGCTAGACTTATTCTTTGTCTGTTCCTCGTCTCTTCTTCGCCCGTCGCTTGACTTTTTCAAAGTGCGACATGCAACAAAACAGCCGCGGTTCTACAGTTTAACGTGACTGGCACCTGATAATAAGACTGCTTGAGTCTTATCTCTACATGCGATTACCACCTTTGTTGCATATCGCAACTTCGTCGCTAGACTTTCTCTTTTTCTGTTCTGCGTCTGCCGCTTAGATTTTCTCTATATACTCAAGCAGTAGTTCGCTCCACAGTTTCGAGCTTATGCTAAGCAATGATTAAAGCCAATGAAGATGTATAACAATAGCAAAGTCGAAGGGGTTCTCTACCTCAGGTATTAAACAGGGTGCGCCTGCCACTTGAGCGCATGTAACAGAATAAGTACTACCAAAGGCTATCACAACATTCTTTAAAAGGATCACTCTCTCAATCTTGTGAGGTATCTCTGCTGTACACGCTATCTGCATCCGTTGGCAGACTTATTTCTTTGTCCTTTGTCTAACACTGAAAAATGCATATACCAAAGACTTATAAGTGAAGGTAGCAGCAGTTAGCAGTGAAACTGAGGCATAATTGACGATATACCCTGCTTGAAGTTTTGTTGCATGTCGTACCCCGTCGCTAGACTTTATATCTGTCTGTTGCTTGACTGTTGTTTGTGTCATGCATTTATACAGGTGATACTAGACAAAAGACAAACCTGTGATATTCTGCCTGGCTGTTAGTATGATATATGACATGGTATCTCCGCTACTTCTATACCTGCTCCCTAGAGTTTTGTTGCATGTCTGACCCGTCGCTAGACTTTTTCTTTGTTCATCCGTCGCTTAATAGAGTGAGGAGTGGTATCACATAAGGCCTGACAAGCAACATCTTTGCTCCGTTAATATTATTACTTGAAGTCTTGTTGCATGTCGCACCCGTCGCTAGACTTCTTTGTCCTTTATTCTCTGTCCTTTATTCTCTGTCCTTTTACTTTACTTTATTATATGTTTCTTAACGAAATTCGCATCATATATCTCCTATCTTATTATGAAATACCTTAACCTGTCGCCAGATATTCTTATCTCAATTTTCTGTTCTTAATCTAATATGTAAAGAAATATACACTGGAGACAAAGGTATATATTAATACTTCACATTTTGTTGCATGTAGCACCTTTTCCCTTGTCCTTTGTGCGTCACTTAATAATAACAAATGTGTGACGCTAAGCTACCACCTATATTCATGTGTCGATATACCCGTACTGCCGTACAGTAGAGGTGATTCAGGGTAATTACCTGTAGCCCTACGTAAAATATTAGTGGGATTCACTAAATGATACGCGTTAAGCTTGGTAGATAAAGTTGATGATATTCTATAAAGGATCGTAAGGATCCGTAAGCTTGAATGGGTGTAATTATTCACCCAGTTCAGTCACCTGATATTACCAACACAATGTTATTGCTTAATCTTTTGTTGCATGTCGGACTCCGTCGCTAGACTTATTTATTCTTCATACACGTCACTTAACAAAGACTGATATCTGTATTATTACTTGATATTTTGTTGCATGTCTAACCTTGTCGCTAGACTTATCTAACACTCGTGGGTCACTTAACAAAGACTGACGTGTAAAGCTATATATCTGTTTTGTTGCATGTCGGACCCCGTCAGCAGACTTATTTGACCTTTCTTTCACTTAATAAAGACTGATACATGAAGCTACGTCTGTTTTATTTTGTTGCACGTCTGACCTGTCGCTAGACTTTTCTGTTCTGTCGTGATATATGAAGCTCTGTCTCTGTTGTTTTGTTGCACGTCTGAGCCCGTCGCTAGACTTCTTCGCTCTTTACATATATCACTTAACATAGACTGATATATGAAGCTGCATTTGTATTATTTTGTTGCACGTCTGACCCCGTCGCTAGACTTATTTGTTCTTTATATGTCACTTGACGAAGACTGATATATGAATCTGTGTCTATACTTTTGTTGCACGTCTGACCCGTCGCTAGACTTATTTGCTTGCTGTTTATATATCACTCAACGAAGACTGACGTGTGGAGCTGTGTCTATACTTTTTGTTGCACGTCTGACCCCATCGCTAGACTTATTTGCTTGTTCTTCGTTCGTCGCATAACAACTACGACTGCGACTGAAATATTTGGTTGGTCACGGGAGCTGGCAAATGTGAGTAAGCAGGACAACAGAAGGTCTGCGCAGTAAGCGTCAGCTTTGGGATCTGGAAGAGTTTGCCTTAGCGCTTCACTAGTTGGCATTCACAGAGTACCTTCATCCCTCTTGTGATAGACTGGTCTAATTTACCCAGGGTTACAGTTAAGTGTAAGGCATATTGGAATAGCTTCATTTCTAAAAGGAAGATTGGATCTGCGCTCTTCCAAGATAGTATTCTTGGGGCACGGAAACAAGAGAATGTGTAATCTTTGTCTTTGATCAGTCTATAATACACATTCGCCATAATCCAGCTTCATTCTTCATGGCAATATGCCTGTCGGCCTGGAACTGCATCTGGCTAGATATATTTCAGCTTACATGTAAAACTATCCTTGCTATTAGACTGACGGCAATCCCAGCAAATCTGAGCGGCCGGCCCACAAAGGCTATACATGTGACTCGAGCAATCCAAGATTTAATCGACAAAACGCTCAATCTATGATCTGACAGGCAAATCAAATATCTTAGAGGTAAATGAAGGCTGAAAAGAATGCAATAGTAACGGAGAATAATTTGGATTATTTCTGCTTTATTATTACTCCTAAGTACCACTATATCTTTATTGGTTCCAAGTTTTCATGAAACACCATTGTTATTTCATGCGGTAATGTGGTAGTCATACTTGAAGATATAAGCCCTGGTCATATCCAGCATCTTGAAATTGAAAGAAAGCAGTTCCTTGCTGGTATACCTCAGCATAATGAGCATTCCACGAATCTTCCTCAGAGGCCTGCAAAGGATAACTTTCCCATGTCCCAGTGTATATTACAGTTGAGCTAGAACAGTCATCCTCAGTTGATCCAGCCATGACTATCTCTCTAGAAGGAATGTTATAGAACTGTGCTCCAACATGAAGAAGAAGTTCGTCTTGATTCGTATCAATGGCATGGTTTCGCAAAGTTGAAGTGGCTTTTTGATTGTTCTCGGACTTGAATGTGTATTCCGACTTCTTGTTTTGGTGCTTCTTTGATCTTGAGGGCGTCGAGCTGGATGCTGGCTTTGTGCCAGGTGTAGACAGCGACTTTAGCGAGCTTCGAGATTTCAGGCCAGCTTCAAGATAAGATGGCGATATAGTAATGCTATATTAATTAGCAAGTGACCAGACCATGGATATTTCTTATCTGACCTTTGGTGATCATGTTGAAGGCGAGGATCTCGGGGAATAATTACTGCTATGCGAGCCATTGTTGTACGCACACGTGATATGGTACAGCAAGCTGCATGCGACACAACACAACGACGAAGAGAAGAGGGATCAGATACAATGAATTACCGGCGTTTGAAGTTCGATTAAGTAGTTGAGGAAGAACTGCGAACTTATAAAAGAATAGCTTTCAAGCCCGCCACAGAAATTCTAACGTCTTCGCTAGCGCGAGGACATTGCATCTTTGTAAAGTTGATGGGCATGCCTATTACCGGGCGATGTGTATTTTGCAGCATGGTATAGATCGTGAAATTACATAGCACGCACCGTGAGATCGCATAGAATGCAGCGTGAGATCGCGTAGTCTCTGACTGGAACGGCCGATTATTGGTGGCTGACGTCGGGCAAGAACAAGAACATGATACAAGCGATGCCAAATTGCGGCCTGACATCGCCCGATACTTCGGGTAATTACCTGCTCTGAGAAGATTCACAATACAGTCTTCCTAGATTTCCCTTCCGGGTTTGGTTCTTGGCAGTTATCTGTGGTCTTCGAAATTTCCAGGATGCTTGCTATGCGGGCAGAGCCAAACGTGGCTGCATGGCCGAGTGCCCATCGCTGGCATAGACCATCCCTCTTGTCTTCTGCCAAGAGATATACTACGGTACTTTTATATCCCATCTTCTCTCAGCCATCGTAAGAGGGAATAAGCGAAAGAGAACAAGTCACGAATTATTTTGCTTCGTCTCCTTTAGATTCACACCATGTTCCATTGGTTATGCAATTAGCTACTATACATTCTCTCCTTCTGTCCTCTCCTCTCCTATTTTAGATCACCGTTTTCACTCTCAGCATCACTCCCACCCTCAGAACAAGCCGCCCATGCGGCACACGCAAGAAGAGAAAAAGAGGGAAGCCGGACTAGGAATTACTCGACAGAAAGAAAAGAAAGGAGAGATATCCCGGATCCCATCCCATTGCCCACGCCATAAACTTTTCCCGGAGTCGATTTTGCGATTGCGATTGCGATTGCGATTGCGAATTTGAATGTTGCACGAGGAGATCTGCATCCCTTTTCATCACCGTCCGTAATTGTATCCTGAGACGCAGCAAGAAAAATGGGTTAGCTTAGGAGTAATAATAGCCATGAGGGGGTTCTTCGGGCTGCCAGTATCTAGATGCACTACTACTCGCATTCTCATCTCCATCACCATCACCATCCCAACTACCATGGATACGCCGAGGAGCAAAAACAGGACCAGAGTCCCCATCATTATACAGATGAGGAGAGTCGCTGCTACCATTGACACCTTGATAACGAAATCCAGCGCTGGCATGTCCACTATTGTCCCGATAGTGACCAGTGCTGCTACCATTGGGGAGCTGGTTTGTGATACTTGGCTGAGAAAAGTAGGTTGGCCCGCTCGGGCTCAATTCATTATGAATCGTGCTTGGAAACTCATAAGGGGGTGGACGTCCAGAAGAATTGGAGTAAGACACAGCTTGTGTCTCATAGACACGTGTCTGGCGGGGGCTTTGCATACCATCATATCGTACAGGCTGTTCTCGTGCTGCCTTCCATGCTCCATAATCTGGAATGGGTGTTTGACTTAGTAGGCGAACCATAGCTTCTGAGTTGAATTTGGTAGCGGTGTATAAGTCGGCTCGAGGAATGATGCTAAGAAGGAAAGTAATATCACGAGGTATAAAGAAAGGTGGTGGCCCATTTGACTGCCAAGCTGGAGCACCTTGATTCTGCTGCAAACGTTTCTGCTGATCTAATCTTCGACCTGCAGCTCCCTTCAAAGGAGATTCACCACGAGCTATTTTGCGGGGCGGATTATCCAAGTCATCAACACCTGGGAATGGACGCTTTGGAGAGTTAGTGGTGGTTAGATATTGAGGTCTTGGGCTGTTTTCTTGAACATAGGCTGGGCGTGGACTATCTTCACGAACTGAAAGTGGCTGTTCAATGGACTGCATCACCATCTTTGGTCGCATTTGCGTACCGGGCGAAACAATTGGACGAACAGCAGTTGGATCAAAGCCTTCTCCAGTGTAACGGGAAGCAAACCTTCGAAGTTTGGGATCATCCGGAAACAGCTCTGCCATTCGTTTTTCTAGCTTCTGTATTTGAGAAAGTTCACCGTATTGGGATTCGTACTTGTGGAAGTACGAGTAGAGGACTTTTGACTTTGCCACCGTCTCTGGTTTTTGTGTCAAGCGGCTGACAGCTGTCTCGAAGGCCACGCGAGCATCTGTTTGGTTGTTAGTTTACATTTTAAACCCTGACATGGAAGATCTTACTGGTCGTATCACCAATTGAGAGAAGGTGCTTTAGGTATTCCAGAATGAACGTCTCGTCCTCTGGGAACAGCTTTGCTCCACGCTCAAAAATCTTGGTACCTGCTGCATCTTTATAAACATGATGTTCAATGAGAGCGCTGGCTACGTAGACATCACTGGTGATCTTGCCCCGAGCGCGAGCATCACTGAAAATTTGCCTCGAACCACCAATTGCATCTCGCACCGCACCTTTCCCCTGCACTCGACGCATAGCACGCATGAGGGCGATCCAGGCAAAGGAAATTGTTCTGGAAAGAAGTTGGGCTTGCATGCTATAACCTTGTTTGATGGCGGTTATTTGTCTGGTCTTTTCTGCTTCGGTGGCTTGCTTAGCCGCTAAATCGTTGTCCTCGTCGTCCTCCTCAGCCTTCGCTATGATCGCATTGATCGAAGCATCCAGTTGTGCAGATTCCTCAGCTTTTGCTATATCACGTGTCTCGCGTGCTTTCAGACTTTTGATCAGGTCGTAAAGCGCGTCAAGGAGCTTATCGTAAGGTGCACGAACTATTGCGCCTTTCTCAGCTAAGCTCTTATCCGCTTCCTCAGTCGAAAGGGTAGTTTCAAGGCGGTCTGCCCTCTTGAAGGCAAGTAGACAGCTTTCTGGGTTAGCGACGATTCCGTCGTTCAAGAAGGTATCCCCATCTTTCTCCAAGCCATTGGCAAAGCACCATTCAGCGGCGTTGACCCACATCTCGGACCAAAATCGCAATGCCATCATAGCTTGCTTGTACACATACAATACGCGCTGCTTGTAGACTTCAGGTTCGTCTGTTTTGAGAACCAATGGATCTTCCTGTTCCCATTCAATCCATCTCTGCCAAAGAACTACTTGGTGGAGATATTCTTGATCGCCTTCAAAACCAAGTGCTGGCGCAAGTCGGGGAAGTGTCGTACGGACGAGTCCTCTGGTAATATTCTCGAGGGCTGTGTTGGCACTTCTTGCAGACATGTAACTTGGAGAACGCTCTTGAAGGAATTTCCGACCCTGTTGAAGTTAGTCGCCTGCCAAAAAGGTGACAGCTGTACTCACAGTAATCTTGTTCAATGACATCTCAAACTGATCATACTCTTTCCAAAGACCATTCACACTAGACATGGGAACACAAATGGCACGTTGATATGCTTTGCGCAGTTGATCCATTTTTTGCTGGTCTTGCCAGCTACTGCCACCAATCTGGCCAGGTACGCTATTAATGAATTGTATGTATTCTTGCCATATCTTGCCCGAATCTCTATCAATACCCACACTGGCTAGAACGAAATCGTATGCCTCAGACACTGTGCGACGAGCATTTCCAGTACGATCATTTGTCAGATCGTTCACACGTCTGATATAATTGAGATAGACAGACCAGAGGGCGACATTTGGTACCGCTAACAGGGATTTGCCAAATATTTGCTCTGCAGCACCGAAGTTATCACTCTCCAGCTCCATCTCTGCATATGCCACCCATATTTCGGCCTGGACGATGTTAGCACTAGTTTGGTAGCAGGGTCGGAGTACTTACAGCAGTAGGGAAGACCTTAAAGAAGCGGTCGTAAACAGCTCTGGCATCATCAAGTTTGTTGCGCTTCCTATGCTCGCTGATGAGCGATAGCCATGCCTCCAAGTCACCTCGCGGGTCCTCTTTGATTCGATCTTCGAGAATACCAGCCTTGTCATGAGGCAGACGCGCCTTAGGGACTGATGCATTTGAAGTTGGAGTTGGGAGCTGAGGGGTTGGCTGGGTAAAGGTGACTGCTGGTACCGCGACGGGCTGCGCAACAGGTTCTGGTTCAGTTGGAATTGGGACGGAGGCTGGCTGTGTCTCTATCGTCACTTCTTCCTCGTCATCAGAATCATCTGCTATGAATCCGCCGACGGTTTTGGGACGCGCAGAAGCTTGTTCTGGTTCCGGTTTGGGCGATGGGTTGGGCAAGTCCGTTGTGATCTCTACCTCTGATTCTGGAGACAAAGAGCCAGAACCGAGATCATCCTCAACTTCGATTGAGGCCATGATTGATCGTTTACTGCGATTGCATAATCAGAGGGTCGCGCGCGGTGTGCGATATCATGCAGCGAGGGAATGAAGGACAGTGGTGAAGATGAAGTCGTTCGTTTGTGGTGAACAAAGAGCTGTTTGTCTGCTTGTCTGCTTGTGGTCGGGATTTTGCGACGGCAGCGTGGACAGCCTTGCGGCTCTGTGATTATGTAAGCAGGGGTCGGCCAGGATTGGCTGGTGGATGCGATGCTTGGACAACCGCCCGTCTCCAGGGAGTCCAAGGCTGTTGCTATGGCTGAGCTCAGGTAAATAACAACCTTAAGTGAAGTGGCTATGGGATTCCAGATGGGCTCTGCATAACGGTGCCGGTAGTTGATGTTGTAGTTTGCAGAGGGTGGGAGAAGAGATCTGGTGACAAAAGAAGTGTGCAGTTAGAATCATCATGCAGTATCTATAGGTAGATTAGGTACCTACGTACCCGTACCTATAGGTACCTACCCTATTTGCAGGTACGAAGGTACAAGTTGGCAGCCACACACGTGGACTGGCTGTAGCGCCATAGCCACCACTAATTAACGCGTTCACTTCATCTTTACGCGTCTGCAGGCACTTTCCCTCTCCCTCTCCCACTTCCCCTTCTGTATCTTCAGCCCTTCCGTCGCGCAGAAAAACAACATCACACCCCCCCTTCCAACTTTCCAAAACATCATCCACCAACTAGTGTACTCCACTACTACATAACACTCTACACTCTCCACAACCCTTTTATCCTCTACCAATTCGAGTCTCTTTCACAGGCCACACATCCATTCCTATCCCAACTGCCGTTCCAAGATCAAATACACACAAACACGCACCGTCACGATGTCTGTAGTCTCACTCTTGGGCGTCAACGTCCTCAACAACCCAGCCAAGTTCGGTGATTCATATCAATTCGAGATCACCTTCGAGTGCTTGGAGTCTCTGCAAAAGGGTAAGTCTGGCCGCGAGAAGATTCTGATTTCTGCAGCCCCGATCTAACACTGCTGGTCTAGATCTCGAGTGGAAGTTGACCTACGTTGGCTCAGCTACATCGTGAGTCCCCCCCTTCAATCTCTTGCAATCGGCCAGTCCTAATCCGTCACAGTGATGAGCATGATCAGGAGCTCGACAGCCTTCTCGTGGGCCCCATCCCAGTCGGTGTAAACAAATTCATCTTCGAGGCAGACCCACCGGACACCAAGCGAATCCCCGACGCCGAAATCCTTGGTGTGACTGTCATTCTCCTCACCTGTGCCTATGACAACCGCGAGTTTGTTCGGGTTGGATACTATGTCAACAACGAGTATGATTCGGAGGAGTTGAACGCCGACCCCCCAGCCAAGCCAATCCTCGAGAAGGTTCGCCGCAATGTGCTCGCTGAGAAGCCAAGAGTCACCCGGTTCGCCATCAAATGGTTTGTGGTCCAGTTTCTCGTATCAATATGATCTCTAACGTTGAACAGGGACTCCGATGCATCTGCCCCCGCCGAATTCCCCCCTGAGCAACCAGAAGCTGATCTTGTAGCTGATGGAGACCAATATGGTGCCGAGGAGGCTGAGGAAGAAGAGGAAGAAGAGCTAGCAGAAGGCGCTGAAGGTGTAGCACCAACGGATCCAGATGCCATGGTTGACGATTCCGAAATGGCTGGTGGTGACGGAGCCAATGCAGAGGAATCGGACGATGGCAGCGAGGATCTCGAGGCAGAGAGCAGTGGAAGCGAGGACGAAGGCGAGGAAGAGGAAGAAGTTGAGGGTGCTGTGGACGAGGATATGGAAATGGATGGCGTTGAGAAGCCCACAGCTGCACAAACTCACCACGCCGATGCAGTCATGGCTCAATAATTTTCAAATACCCAATGGCACCAGCCCATACTTTAGAGTTGTATACGGAGGAGTTTTCATAGCACATTGGAAGCGGAGAAGACTGACGGATAGCTAGTTATGAAGAGTAATGATAACAAATGAACACTGTATTTATGACCATCGGTCAACTGCCGGAGCTGAGTATGGTGATCTGGATGCATCCCCCACACACCTCAGTGTTTTCCGTTGGCGGTTGGATTGTAGGGCTGTAGCTCCAGCCACAGATGTGCCGACAACCGTTCAACACAGCACCTTGGACCTGGACGGGATTTCCCACGGCGCCAATAGGAAGATGGTTTGCCGGATGAAGGATCGTGATAGGTAAAGAAGTGCGACTGTACGAGGAAATGGATAGGAAATATGTTGCCAAGTGCTTGGGCCTGGCATGATTCCCTTTGTTTGCACAGCCTCAGGCGACAACTACCTTGTGACGAAAGCCAGGGGTCCAACATTTAAGTGAATCCAGGTACCAACCTTCATCCACATCCCTCCGGATACAAATACACATCATGGCGAGCTTTCTAAGAGGCAAGCAATCTGGCATGCAAAATGACCTTTCTGCTGCCATTCTTCCGGGCTTGTTTGCTCCTGATGATCAGGCCCGATTTGGTATCAACTCTCAGATAGGGTACGCTTCTGCCCCTCCTTCGTCATAGCACGATGCAACTCACTGACCTTGCCCAGCTCCCTAGCATACGACCCAGTGCAATCTCTCCTTGCCATCGGGACCAACGAATCGACCTTTGGCAGCGGACAAATTTATATCTTCGGACAGAATCGAGTTCAAGTTACCTTCACCTTACCCCGCCGGGCATCCGTAAAGACGCTCCAGTTCTGTGCCGACCGACTGATCAGTGTCGACTCGAAGAACGAACTTATAATATGGGATCTACAGCTTGGGAAGAAGCTGGCAAGCTATGCAGCACCAGGCGTCGTTACCGCGCTGGTTACAGACCCTATGCTCGACTGGGCTTTGATCGGGATGAGCAATGGGGAGGTTATCGCCTACGATTTGGACAGGGAGAAGCTGGCACCCCTTCGACTACCCAATTTCTGGCGAGAGCGCAACCCCAGATCTAGACTTCTGGGGATTGTTTCCATGCAACTACATCCCCGAGATATTGGACAGCTACTAATAGGATATACCGAGGGAGCCGTGATTTATTCATTCAAGCAGAATATGCCGATCAAGTACTTTCAGTACGAAGTTCCTCCAGGAGCCCCCGGAGGATATGCAGTTGATGGCGAAGGTGCAAATACAGTGCGCAGGCCGCGCGTGGTCCAGGTTCTGTGGCACCCCACCGGAACTTTTATCGCGACTGCTCATGATGACGAAAGTATTGTATTTTGGGATCCCAAAGACGGACGGGTCATTATGGCAAGGACACTTGCAGATACGCATGTTGATAAGCCTGGAACCCAACTGAAAAGTTTCGGTAGTACTCCTGGGACACTTGCGGTAAAGGACTCATTTGCACGCATTACGTGGTGTGCAAAGGAGAATCCGGATGACACAGGAATACTGATTGCGGGTGGTGCTCCTAATACATCTTCACAAAAGGGGTTGACTTTCCTTGAACTTGGTGTAACTCCGGTTTATGCCACATCATCATGGCAGGTACTTAGCGACCATTTCCAGGGTAAACGCACTCATCTTCTCCCGACACCCCCCGGTGCTGACGTGGTTGACTTCTGTCTTATTCCTCGTCAATCACCGCATTTCGCTGGTGCACAAGATCCTATTGCGATTCTTGCTGTTCTAAGTTCAGGAGAGCTCATCACAATGAGTTTTCCCTCTGGTCATCCCATATCGCCCACCAATCAGCTACCTCCCTCAGTTGCCATTGTTCATCCTTTTGTTACCTCGATTGCTGTATCAGCTGTTGAGCGAGGACGATGGCTTGGTATGACCGAGACTCGCCAACAAGGGCCGCAGTTGCTTCGCGGCGGTGCCGAATCCACGAAACCGCTCCGAAGGTATGAGTCTCGGAACATCATAGCTATGGCACATGGCGATGGTACTATTCGTATTTGGGACGCAGGTCACGGTGATGAACTCGAAAATAGCACTACACTCCAAGTGGATATTGCCAGAGCTCTCGACCGGTTCGAGGACATCAATATCACATCGATGAGCATGGCAAGTGTGACGGGAGAGCTTTGCGTCGGAACTGCCACTGGCGAAGTAGTCATTTATCGGTGGGGTGGAAACAGACTGCATGGCCGCGAAGCTCCTGAACGAATCCAGGCTAAGCGAGGAGAGATTACCGATATTTCTTCCCGATCAGAACCAGCGCTCAAGGAAGGATTACAGCCATCCTTCTTATATGATATGGCACAAGGCTCCATTAGTGTGGTCAAGATGTCTGATGTTGGCTTTGTTGGAATCGGTTCTGAACATGGAGTCTTCTCGATTATCGACCTTCGTGGGCCATCCGTGATCTTTACCGGATCTATGAGCGAATATGCTAAGGCAGAAAAGAGAACAAGCTTCATCAGAAAGGGGAGTAGCCAAGCATCACCAAGGCCCGAATGGCCTGTGGTGATCGAGTTCGGTGTCATGACCTTAGAAGGTGATAACTATTCCAGCATCTTGTGTTTTGTAGGGACAAGCATGGGAAAGGTTGCCACATTCAAGATTCTTCCACAGCCAAATGGTGGCTACACAGCTCAACATGCCGGTACAACCAATCTCTCGGATCGGGTTATTTCTATCACGCCTATTGTTTCTGACACTGGCAAACTTGCAGCGGCCACTGGCCCGGCTGTAGCTGCTCTCCGGAATGGTCAACAGACGAATGGTACTCTGGTTGTCGGTAAGTAGTTCCCAGAATTTTTCATGTTCCTTGCTAATTTGGACACAGCTACACAATCAGAGGCACGGATTTTCAAACCCGCAACCGCAAAAGGTGCTCATAAGACCTGGGACGATGTTGTCTGTGATGCAGCAGCTGTCACCGAGTTTGAGTTGCATGGATATGCTCTAGTTGGTGTTTTTGGAGATGGCACAACTCGTGCCTATTCGATTCCTGCTCTGAAAGAACTTGGAGTTAGTAAGCTGGGTATGGTTGACAAATCTAGGATTTCAAGGTCGGTGGTTACAGATTCAGGCGACATTTTTGCGTGGACGGGCCCGTCTGAGCTGGCCATGCTTAATGTCTGGGGCACGGGACAAGAACTGCCAAGATCACAAGACAAGATTTTCAACCCGCAAGCCCTAATTCCACCTCGACCGACCATCTCGAATCTCCAATGGATCTCAGGGACCCAATATGTCAGTCCTACTGATCTGGACCTACTCATCGGCGGACCTGACCGTCCGCCGAGCAAGCGCATGATGGATGCAGCAGCCGCCGAAGCCCGCGGTGGTAGCCCTGGTTCCTCTCGAGCTCCCGGGACGCAATCAAGTGAGGGATGGGGAGACTACATGACCAGGCAGCTGAACGAGAGGACTGAGAAACTGAATATCATGGGTGACAGCATGGACAAGGTGCAGGAAAACTCGCAGGGTTGGGCAGACGACGTTAGCAAATTTGTGGGGAAGCAAAAGAGAAATGTGGTGCTCGGAGGCATCACAGGAAAATGGTTCTGAGTTGATTCGAAGGATAGCACCACAGGAAAATGATTCCGAGTTGATTCGAAGGATACCCGGCGGCTGGGAATTTAAATGGAAGGATGGTTTGGGATGGGATGGGATGGCGTTATCTCCGGGAGCTGGGCAGGTATAGCAGGCTCGACGGTCGCTTGGTGAAGGAAGCTCGGTAGTTGAGTTGTTCGCCGCCAAGAGAGGCAATTCTTGTCTGTGAGAGCGTTAGAACAATGAGATATTATTTTCTGAAGGCGCCAGGTCGGCGTAGAGTGGTAAATACATGAAGGTTGGGGGACTACGGAGCGGTAGTGTGCAGCGCTGCAGCAGATCACCACACTTGTTACTGATTCCAATGTTCTAATGGCGGTGGCCCCCCCCACTTGCTGCATCCCCGGCTCCGGTGTGGACTTGGCGTGTCCATCCTCTGGATTTTCACCGCTGGAAGCCTGAAGCCCGTGAAGCCCGTGAGGCCCCCGTAAAGACCAGCCAGCGAGCCCGGCGGCGATGCTGAGGTCAGACTGCAGCTTGACTAGGCAACTGTAGCAACACCTCTTAGGGGCTCCAGGGCTCCTCCAGGGCTCTTCCAGGGCCTGAGAGCCACCTGCAGGATCGAATCGATGGCACACTCACCAGCCAGCCAGCCAGCCATCACCCATCACCGAGTCAGCCAGTTTCGCCTCGCCCATGCAGCATGCAGCCTGTCCAGCATGTCAGAATAAAGACAACGCCATCCCCCCCGCTGGCGCAGAACCCTAACGTGTCTTCGGGATCCCAACTCTCGTCTCCAGAAATGAACAATGTCCAGCAATACCGAGGAACTACTGAGGCGGCTCGATGCTCAACACCAGGCCTATCTCGAGACCTTCAGGCTCGTCCATGAGGCTCTGATGCCCGCGCCAGCACGGCCCAGCCTCAACAACAGCAGCAATAACCATGCGGGCACCCCGTCAACCTCGACATCGACAGGATCCGTCAAGTTCCTCAGAAGGTCCACGACGCTCGACACGGATTCTGACCGTCCGTCGCTGCTCACGCCCGCAAAGACCTTCACGTTTCAGAGCTCCATCGTCACGGGCGATTCGGATTCGTCTGATGACGATGAGGACCTGTATGTGCAGACGCCGTTGCCAAGGCTGAGCTTCGATCACGAGCACCTGAGAAGCCATCTGAAAACGTACCGGTTTAATGAGGAGACCAAGAGACTTCTTGAAGGTGTCGTGTTGAGTAATGGCCGGCTGAAGAATCCAGCCCTCTTTGAGAGGGGCGATGAAGTTGGTGGCGTGGGCAGTCATTATTCGGTCTTTGATGTCGGGCCTGATGGGGCACCACTTTCGAGGGCTGAGATTGTCAAGGATGCCAAGGGGATTGACGATGCAATTTGGCAGGTGATTAGGGTACGTCTTTGGAGTTCTCTCTTTTTTCCCCCCCTTGCGAGGGAATTCCGTCGTTGATGGATCTGGATTTAGGATGTCAATTCGGATTCTACCAAGGAACGCAAGGCTGTAGGTCGTATAACGTAACGCACCCCCCTATTCGATTTCTCAAGCATTACTTACAAATCATAGCGTCGTGAGAGAGCCTTCTCCGTTGATTTTTGGTGCTCTTCACCTTACGATGAATCTGAATTTTGATATGGATGAGATTTATAAGCATTTAGTACAAGATAATGATACGAATGCTACACATGTAAGATTGATGGTCCTCATTTCCAAGCCACTTACTGAGACGATTCCCAGGCTCTAATGGGTCAAGACCGAGCTTTCTCTTCAGACCATCGGCATCAACGCTCCTTTGTCTTCGCCTTCGAGTACTTCACCATCGTCTCGCCCGACTGCAAACCCATGCCTTGGCAATCGGGCGATCACGTGTACTCATCCACATCACACATCCCCATCTCGCGCTGCTCTTCTATCGTTGCCCTCTCCCTCTCAGGTCAGCCGATCCGTCGGCTTAAGAACATCTCTCGACGCAACAAGGAGGTCCAGTACGGCCATGTCTATGACCCGTGGGCGCCCTGGCATGTCCTCAGCACACAGTGCTATCCGGATCTCAAGCATTCCATGGACACGCATGATTCGTCCAGGCATTATATTAATGGACCTGAGGCGTTTTTGTATACCCTGCTTGCTGAGTTTAGGGATGCGCAGAAGAGGTTTGAGGAGATTTTGTATAGGATTTCTAAGCTGGTGACACCGCCTGTAAGTTTTCTTTTTTTCCTTCTTTTTGTCTTCCTTTGCTTGCTGGGCTTGTGTGATTTTGTTGAGGATTTAAGTGTTGGTTGAAACCAGACCCAGCGGTCAACCACAGGTGTTCCTTCTGAGTGACCGCTTCCGTGAAAGTAAACTCATCTGAATGCTTCAATCGTGCCCATCACATAATTGGATTATATAGTAAGATGGGGAGTCTCGGAAGGCTTGTCGTATCCTCGACAGGATTTTATGATAAAACACCACAAGCCCCCAAAGAGACTAGGTTCTTTCTATGTAATACATGCTTTCTTCGAGAGCTCGGAACAGATTCGGTCACCAAATAGGGATGGTGGCTTTAAACGATTCCAGTTATCCAAGAGGCATCGAGGTGCTCAAGTGAGTTGAGTCGGCAATGGAGCCAATTGACCAGATTCATTTACCATCACGTACATATTCCTTAACATTATACTCAGAACCGAGCAAGAGTTCTGCAATAACATCTTATAAATACCGAGTGCCACCAAGGGCTTGAGAATTAACCACCTTTCCTACATCTGCTCGTTCTCTAAAGCCATGACAACCAACAGCCCGACTAAAACCGCACACAGGCAGATTTCATGTTCAACAGCAAGCTGCGAGACGCGCTCCTCTTCGAAGACGCCAACTTCACCTACTCGCGGCGCTACTTCTGGGCCTACCAGACCCTGGGCATCATGAACCAGAACATCAAGAGCATACTAGACTCCTACCTGGACACCTTCACGGCGTCCTTCTGGGCCGGCGAGCACAGGCATCTCTGGCCCATCATGGAGAAGGAATCGTCCCGCTCCGTCTACTACCTCAAGCGGTTGCAGATCCTGAAGAAGGAGTTCGAGCGCGAGGTGGACAAGTTCCGAGAGATCGCCCAGGAGAACAACGAGCGGCGCAAGGAGATCCGGACGTTGAGGGACCAGCTGTTCTCCGGTACGAGTGTCCTCGAATCGAGGAAGAGTGTTGAGATGGCGAGCATCACGATCCAGCAGGGGCACAACATCAAATTACTCACGCTTGTAAGTTCCCCCCGTCCCTTCCTCTCATACCAAATATTGCCCGCAGACTAACCAGAGCGGACTCACAGGTCTCCATCTTCTTCCTCCCCCTAACCTTCGTAACCGTATGTTCCCCTCCCCTCCCCTCCCATCCCCATCCCCTCGTGCACCCCGCTCACCACCCCAAAATAGTCCGTCTTCGGCATGACCAACATGTCGACCGAGCACACGTTCAACACCTTCGGCATCGTCATGGCGACGGTGTGCATCCCATTCTTCTTCCTAATCGGCTCGCTCAACACGACCCAAGGCATGGAATTCTGGATCGGCAAATGGCACTCCCTGCTCTCACACCTAACATTCAAGAAGAACGACAAGAAGAGAAACGCGTCGCCGTCGCCCTTCGACGACGACGACAACAACGACGACATGGAGGCAGAAGAGGAGAAGGCCAAGCGGCCCGAGAAGAGGAAGAGATCGCTCTCGCACCTCGAGGCCCTCGCTAAGCGGCGTGCCGTCAAGGGCTTCGTCCCTACGCATCCCCGCGCCGCTCAAAGGGTCAAGGTCGGCCATCCCGCACACGCTGACGTCTCGGTCACGGAGCGCGAGAGGCCGAAGAGGTCCTGGCTCGATCGGCTGCTTGGGAGGCGGAGGAGGAGGCTCGAGAGCGATAGTGCTAATGCTGGTTCTGGGGCTGGGGCCGGTGCCAGGGAAGGCGCCCGGGAGAGCGCGCGCGGGAGCATGGTCACGGTTGTGGATGTCTGACAATTACTGAGCCGGCTTGGGCGTGCGAGGGGGGAGGCTGGGGAGGCTTCGGGAGGAGGTTGTGGATTTAGAAGGAGATGTAGATGTAGATATCTGACGATGGTCGAATGACAGTTAATAAAGATTCTTGTAGACATTCTCCGCGTTCCCTCGCCTGCGGTACCTGGTTGTGTATTTGTGTATGTACATGTATATGGTTCCAGAGTCTTGGAAAGAGAAAACCCCCCCCAAAAAAAAGGAAAGATCACTCTCTTTTTTTCTTCTTCTTCTTCATACGTCCTCGTACTACCCTACCCTACCCTACCCTGCCCTGCCATGGTCTGGTCTGGCCTGGTCTGGTCTGGTCTGGTCTGGTCTGGTCTGACGATTCATCAGGACGTGTATAATAAACATTTTTCTTTGTAGGGGGTTTGGAACAATTCTTCCTCTCTCAGTTTTCATCTCCTCCTTTTCTAAAACCTCTAGCAGTGCTCATCACTGATCGATGGATGATATCCGGGAGGCGAAAATCCGGCTAGCTCTTTCAAAAAAAAAAAAAGAAGAAGAAGAAGAGAAGAAGAAAAGAAGAGGAGAAAAGAAAGGAAAAGAAAGGAAAAAGGAAAAAAGTAAGTGAAGCGAGGGAGGTAAGGATATCACCACCTTTTTTTTCTCTCCTTCGTCTTTTATTTTTTTCTTTTTGCTGAGATGAGATGAGATGAGATGGACGATAAACCTGTTCTATCCTCCTCCTCTTATTTTTTTCCTTTTTTTTGGGGGGGGTTTTTAGTTTTTGGAAACCTCAGACGGAAAGAAAGAAGAAGAAGAAAAAAAAAAAAGAACTTGTATGGCGGGTAATGATACCTACCTACTAAACTTCGAGTACTTAGTTACCTGAACGAGGAAGAAGAAGAAGAAGAAGATAAAAAAATTGTCACAGAGTCTTATCGCTCTTTCGATATATACAATATAGTGTTGACATGGTGATAATCATCTCTCATCTCTCCTGAGAGTAGATTTTCGATTCCGGTGCATTCCACAAGAGTCTTACCATACAGACCAAGACCGACTCACCTCCTATAAGACAGAATTGTAATAAGTGAATAGGCCGTAAGCCTGATGCTACCTGCAAGAAGAAGTAAAAAAAAAAACATCGCTAATAACCCAGAAACCCCCTCCGCGCAAAAGAACACCCCGACCATACCCATACCCAAACCCAAGCCTAAATCACATCAGCCAGCACCAAACCCCCTCCCCCACCTCTCCTTCCCATCCACCTCATCCTCCTCCTCGTCATCGCCATGATCGATCAGCATATCCAGATCCCTCTGCTCGTCCTCGCCAAGCACCTCGTCGTTGAGGATGGAATTAGTAAACCTCTCATGCTCCTGATCCTGCTGCTGTTGGGTAGCGTTAGCCGCCGCCGCAGACACGAAGCTCTGATTAGAGAGGTACGAGTCATGGTCGTGGTGCGAGATGATCTGCGGATCGAGCGGGAGGTGGTGGTGGTAGGATTGGTCTTGGTCTTGAGAAGAGGGCAGGGAACGGTTGAGAAGTTGCGGGGACACGGACACGGAATGGTGGTAGGATTGCTGCTGAGGCAGGTGGGAGTGTGAGTGTGGGTGTGAGTGCGGGTGCGTTTGGTGATGTGCTTGGTGGGCATGTGGGAGAGCATGTTGCGAGGGCGAGAAAGCAGAGGCATGATGAGGAGGGAGGATGGTAGCTTTGGACGTGGCTGGCACAGTAGAAGAATTTTGATTGTGGTGTTGCGGCTCGAAGACTGGGACAGGTTGGTGTTGAGAAAGTAATTGAGATTGGGTGGAAGAAGGTTGCTGCTGTTGCTGTTGCTTGCCCAGTTCTCTACACTCGGCACAGTTCTTGATCACGAGACTGACCGTCTCTTTGATGCGTACCCAGTGAAATCGCTCTGCAATCGTGGCTGTGGTCTTATTGATGCCCCCATGGCTATTCTGCACATGTGTAGCACGTGCGATCTCGTACTGACGTTTGGGATCACTAATGACTTCCTTGTCCTTCAACATCAACTTCTCTCCACCCTCTCCACTTTCGTCCCCCTCCATCTCACCGTTGCTGTTGGTGCTAGGCACGAGTTTATAGTGCGTCGCTGCGCTTCGAAGTCTGCTTTTTTCCGCTCGATCAGCCCCTGCCGGATATTTTCCCGTGCGCAAGTAGAATTTGATCTTATCGAAGCGCTCTTCACTCACAAATTCCTCGCTTTCTTCCTTGCCCAGGTCACGCCCATAGATGATGGCATCGATCAGCTGTCCGGGATACGACCGCAGGTTTCCTGCTCCCTTGACTCGACCGATCCGCTTAAACCCAAGAGCATCCCAGATCCGGCAGGACGCGACATTCGTCTCGAAGACTAGATTGAAGACTGAGTAGGTGTAGCCGAGTTTGGGAGCATAATCAAGATATGTCTCTCCCATCAGACGGCCAGCACCACGGTTGCGTGCTGCATCTGTGACGAGGAAACCTGCGTTACAGATGTGGCTGCAGCGTCCTGGATAGTTTGGCTTGACGTAAAAACTCCCTAGACACTCAGTGGTCCAGTCCTTGCCTTCGGTGACTTCTGAAGGGGATGAGATGTTGCCGAGCAGCATAACTGCACCAAAGTTCTGGAACCAGTAACTGCTGAACTTCTCAAGAGCCATAGCGTCGTACATCGGGTACGTGTTACCATCCTCGATCTCCTTGTTGAACTGGTCACACAGGTATGCGAGCAAGGACGCTGGCACTTGGTGACGGGAGGAGAAAGGACTAGTAAGACGGTCAACGGAGATACTTCTTCGCAAGGTCAACATGTATCCTTACACGACGGTGGCAGTAGTCACTCGATCACGGAGAGTCACTTGCCGAGGCAAGACGTCAGCCGGTAGAGCCGGGTTTGCATCATGAGGATCTGGGAAGGGTTCTGCTCCAGATGTACGATAGATAGTCGGCGCCGTTGGGTCATCATTCATAGCAGGCATTTTGCACGTGACAGAAAGATACAAGAGACTATGGAGATATCCAGTCAGAAGGTACTTTCTGGCATTCAAATTTGAGGATATACGGCCAAGATCACTTACAGAAGTGGGGGACGTTCGAGAAACTTCTCTCTGAACTACCACACCACACAAACACTGTGGTTTCTTGCTTTTTGGTGGAGCAACTGGGTACTTTTGCGACAAAGTGCTAACGAAAGGGCGTAACGAGAGCGATAGGGGGCCGAGGTTTAGAATAGGGGAACAGTTCTGAAAAGTGCGGTCGTCGTGATGTTTTCAGCGTTCTTTTAGGTCTGCATACTAGGGTGAACATTAATCCGCCCATCACGTGCATAAACAGTATCACCAGGGCGAAGGACTAACTCGAACAGGAACCATGTCTATTTTGGATGTGATGGTATTATACACAAGGCGAAACAGATTCTCATAACTATCTAGCGGCGGGGCATACCTCTTCCTCTCCCTCTGAGCGCTCTTTGTGCAGCTCCGGGAGGTAATCCTCTTTGGGGAGCTTGCGGTGCTTGACTCTCTTCGTTCTTGATGGTCTCGTCAACACTCAGGATCAAGCAACTAGCCTCGGTAGCAGCTTGGATTGCGTTAATCTTCACCAATGCTGGTTCCCAAACGAATGCCTCCATATTGTCAGTGATACCCTCGTGTACAAAATCAACACCAGCCCAGACATTGCCCTTTCGGTGCTCGACACGAAGCTTGTTCAAGATATCAGTGGCGTCGAAACCAGCGTTGTCGCAGAGCTGGCGGGGAATGACTTCCAAAGCTTTAGCAAACGACTTGATGATTGCTTGCTGCTTGTGTGGAACATTCTTGTCGGCGTATTGGTGTAGGTAAGCTGAGATCTCCATCTCACATGCTCCACCTCCTGCGACAATGGTCGTGTTCTTGATAGCTCGCTTGACAATCATAATTGCATCGTGCAATGATCGTTCGACCTCTGCGATGAACTGCTCGGCTCCACCACGGAGGACGAGTGTGCATGTTTGGGAGGCAGGGCAATCCTCGAAGAAGTTGAATCGCTCACCACCAATCTGTCGCTCTTCGAAGTTGCCGCAGGTACCGAGATGCTCTGGGTGGATATCTGAGCAGGTTGATTGAATAGAGCCACCAGTTGCTTGAATGACGCGCTCCAAATCATCGGATGCTACACGACCGGCGCAGAAAATATCTCTGTCGGCAAAGTACTGGGTTGCCAGATCTCCAATTGGTAGTTTGCTGAGAACAACCTTCGCTCCCGTCTTATAAAGGGCCTCCATCTTGTTGTAAATGATTTGCCATTCTGCATCGACAATGGCTTGGTATTCTGAAACTTGCTCCACTCTGACTTCTGCGTTGTCCTTCTCACTCTTCAACTCGAGCTCGACGTTTAGGCAGACAATCTTGGGGTTCTTGAAGGACTTAGGTTGCTGTTCGAATCCGGCGTACGAGAAGGTCTTCTTGAAAGATACTCCGTTAACGAATAAAGAGTCTGTAAGGGATCCACCTGGAATCTTCTTGATTCCAATCAACTTCTCGTTCAGGTCATCTTGGTCTAGCGATAGTACGGCATCCACAACCACTGTATTTTATTAGCCATAACCCAACTTGATTTGGCGAGTATCTTACTCTTTGTGAAGAAGCCAGTATTTCTCTTGATCAGTTTACTGCTCATAGCGGTACCGGCCAACTTGACTAAAGTTTCCCTCTGGTTGCCCTCGCTGGTGTTGACAGCAATCTCCTTGATCTTGTTTACGGCCATGGTCGAGGCTCTTCGCAGACCCTTAATAATCGTCTGCGAGCTGACTCCTTGCTCAACGTGCTCCTTGACCTCCTTCAGAATCTCGCCAGCCAAAACAACAACAGAAGTCGTTCCATCTCCGACCTCCGCATCTTGTGATCTCGCAATATCGGTAAGAATTCGTGCAGCTGGGTGTACAATTTCGAGTAGCTAGTTCTCGGCATCAGCTCTGTCATCTGCGAGTCCTTGAAGCACATGTAATTACCTTCATAACAGTAGCTCCATCATTTGTGATTGTCTGTCTGCCATTCCCATCCACGAGCAACAAATCTCCTCCGTATGGTCCTAAAGTACTGCGAATCGTTGCCTGCACAGCCAAACAAGCGTTAATATTCGAAACTATTTGGCCCTTTCCCTGGGAAGAATCAGTGCCTATAAATCCAGTTAGTGCCAGTCTTAGAGAGGAGTCTGCAAATGTTCCCGACCTTCTTTCAGGACAATGATCGTTGGGGTTTGTCCACCGAACGACATGATTATAAGAGCTTCCCTTAAGCCGTTCCGATATGATTAAGAGCTGTAATGAGGTCGCGGGATCCCAGAAAAGAGGTTCGATAGCTGTTATTGAAGATGAAAGGCTTCGTGATACAACTTGGAGCTCTTTCGTATGGCCTTCACTTTCTGCTATCAACTTCTAAAAGTTTCTCGCGTACGCGTTTAGCGGTCATGGTGGCTATGGGTTGGCGGACGGACAACTTCGCACGTGATATCAAAATGTTAATGGATATGCAGGTAAATCAGTTCTGTAAAGCTCAAGGCAAAGGGAACCCACCAAAATATTTGAGAAAGTGCAAAGATCCTATACAAGCTTGCCAGTATGAAAATGCAATGGAAGAGACTCAACAACATGTGCAAATAAGCTCTAGTATATCTTACATTTTACATTGAATACATAGGCCCTAGCATTTTACTGTACAACTATACAAATTCTACTTCTTTTGTTCTGACGCCTCCTCCTCTAAAGCCTTAGTCTCTTCCTCAAAATAATCCCTAGTAGACTCTTCCTCCAATTCCTTTAAGGATTGCGCCCATCTCGCATCCCTGATGTACTGGCTCATCTCCTCTTCGTCCTCTGAGACATCGAATGCATCCGCATTAATATCCTGCGTGAGGTTCTCGCCTCCAACTGCATGTAGGTCATCTTCAGTGATGAGAGACGGTTCAATCTCGCCAGTCCAGTCATCCTTGACTGCTATGCCAGGGCCGAACTCGTCCTCGGATGGTCCGTGCGAGGCCGCATCACCTGAGATAGAATTGCCTTCATCGTCTGTAGTTGCGCGCCGTTCATTCCGCTCAGTATCCATGATGATTCTCTCCTCCTCATCGCGTTTTTTCTTCTCCTCTGCCTCTCTAATATCTTCCAGAGTAACAGGGTTGCCTAGACGGGGCGTAGGGTTCCAGGTGATAATTCCCTTCTTTGCAGCTTCGAGTCGTTTTCGCTGGCCTTCTTGCCCTGCGCGACCAAGCACAGCTGCTATGAGTTGAGTACAACGTAAACTATTATAATGGTAAGCAATGAATAACTTGAGGGATGCGGGATGTCAAACCTGTCATCGTTTGCCGGGATGGGATACGTAACCCATGTTGGGTCAGCATCGGTGTCAATTATTCCAATGGTTGGAATGTTGTTCAGCCCGCACTCATGTAGTAGAATGTAGTTTTCCAAAGGATTTAAGCAGACGACCAGGTCGGGTTTCAACGCCCTCCATTTCTCAAACTTATGTTCATACCCATCAATCTCATTATCGTGCTCATCCAATGCCTTCACACTGCTGACTGGAAGAATTTGGTCCCCATTTGTGATTGAACCTGGAATCCATCGTTCGAAGAGATGACATCCCTGAGCCATTTCGGCAGCCTGAATAACTGATTCGTCTTGTCCTGGTCGGGTTCCTACAAAAAGAATGAGACCGGCATGATATGCAACACCCTCGACCACTTTCGCAGCGCGCCGTAGATGAGCAGCGGTGGTCTCCAGCGAGATAACATGGATCCCTTCTCTGATACCATAGATGTATCTCTGGTTGGCAGGATTCCACAAACTAGTAGCATGTCCCAAGTGTGCCTGCGATGCCATCAACAGCTCCAGCGTTACATCTTTCGGGGATGGTGGGTTTAAGAGAACATGATGAGGTTCATAGTGAGGTGCTACAACTGATCCTAACTTTGCTGTGTTTTTCTTGACGTTTTTCATCAGTCGATAGTCCTGCGCTACATTATCATCGTACTTCTTCGTCCCCACAAGAGGTGGTATGAAGTTCTTCGTGAGGTGCAATTGATTGAGATTCGCCTCGATTGATCCGGTCTCTGTCTCGTGGTTCTTTACGGAGGATTCGATCTTTTCGACTTCTGTGGACAGACTGCGCAAATAAGACCTCCGTAATGGAGCGGCCAAAGCCTTGCGGCCTATAAACACGGGGAATCAGCTGGGAGTATACAATACAGTCAGTCACCTATACATACCATGACGTATGGCCACATTTCTGAGTATCATCGTCATTGAGCTTATTGTCGTCGGTTTCGCCTGTCAACTTTTTTGATGTTCTTGAGCTCGACCTCGCGCTAGTGAACTTCCGCATCACGCGAGGCCGACAGAAGGCTGAAGCTGAACCCCTTTAACCCTTTGAACCGCTTGAAGTCTGAGGAAATGACATGCATAATATGTTATATTTTATAATTAAAACCTGATTACAGAGCGAGCCGCTGGTAGAATGTAATTTAATTGGAATCTATCGCAACAATCTCATTAAATGCATCATGAAAACCTGATGGAGTTTTAACATGCAGTGCTCAGACATAAATGTACATTGAAATGAAGTGCAGCATGCATCCTTCTCATCCCAAAATTTATTAACGGCTCGTAGCACGAGTAATAGCAAACACTCCAACAATCACAACAGCAAGAGTAACTATCGCACCTGGCAATAGTAGTTCGTTCGGAACACCGGCAATGACTTGCTCCTCGACATGCTTTGATGTCTTTCTGTTTCTTCGAACGGGAAGCTCCTCCTCAGACTCTTCGTCTTCAGAAACATGTCTCTTCCGCTCTCTAATGGTAGATTGGGGTGGTGTTGGGTTGGAATGAATGACAGGTTGAGGATCCAGGGTGGCACTGATCGGTGGCTTCTCAGGATCATGAACAAACAGATCAACCTTGTCACGGTGACCATGTCTGGCAATCATAATAGCCTCGACAAGATCCTGATCGGTCGTGATAGAGACACTATCACCCTCGTCGTCCAAGTAACTCAATGCGTAACCAGCACTTCCAAGTTTGCCATCTTCGAAAGAGGCGGCGCCGCCCACAGCTTCCGTTTCAGCTCCAAGCTTTGCAGTGACAGCCGAGATGAGATCGACCATACCATGAGCAGCGATAACTTGCAGTCGATGAACACGGCCGGAAGGTGCCTTGAACTTGAAGGCAAATGGAATCTCCTCAACCGGGACCTCGATAGGAGCCGCAATGTGAGAGTGGATATTAGAGTGAATTGGCGAATCCGGAGCACCTGTGTGCGAAGCAGAGTCTCCAGGAGCAACACTCGCATCGACATGTCTCTCGTTGCGGGACATGTCTGGGGACATCATAAGTGAACGTTGGCCAGCTGTGTGGTGAGTGCTTCCTTCGCCAGACATGATTGATTCGGTATCATTGTCAAGCGACAGCCAGAATTTATTCCATGCCGGGCCTTCACTGTCCCCAGTTGACATGGTGTTGATTTGCTCCAAAGTAGCATATGTCAACTTAAGAACATCCACCATTCCAACGATTTCTCCAGCATCGTTCATCACGGGTAGGTTGAGATAGTGGCCATCTGAAAATTTTAGTCAGGTACAAAGGAAAAAGAATAAGAATGCTTACCATGCATCTTTCGGAGAGCAGCTTGGATGGTCATATCCATGGGCGCAAAGTCCGGGTGGGGCGTCATTACGCGAACAACACTACAATTTGCAGGGTCCAGTCCTGGAGCAATGACACGTAGAACGACATCTTTGCTGGTAAATATACCTGTAATTGCACCGTTGTCCTGCACAAGGACCGCTGTCGTATGATTCTCCTTCATTAATGCAGCGGCCTCCTTAACAGAAGTCCGGACAGAAACAGTGGTGGGCGGTGTGCCATTCAGAACCGTCTCGAGAGTCGGCCCAGACATCTTAGACCGCAGAGCTTCCACATACTGGATAATTTGTTGCGGCTGGCTGGATCCCAACTCGGACTGGACACCTTCCAGCGCATCATACAACTTTCGTGAGGAGCTGTAGGCTCGCTCCAGCTTCTCCATCGCATCGTAGAAACACTTTGTGATATCGAGAATACCCGAAATGTCCTGGTTCTCATCCATCACAGGCAGATGGCGGAAGCCTTTTCTGACCATCAAATCCAATGCATCGGTGGCACTGGTGTCTGTCCTGGCACATAACGGGTTCTTGGTCATGATCTCTGCAATGGTAATGCTGCTGGCCTTGACACCTGCGCCCACCACCCTGAAGGCGAGGTCTTTGGCGGTGAAAATGCCAGCAATTCGATCATCGTCATCTGTAACCAGTACGCAATCCTCTCTCTTTGCTGCCATCAACTGTGCGGCCTCTGCGACGGTGGTGTTCGGTTTGATTTGGAGGGCTTGACTTGGGCGAAGGGCGAGGACGGTTCCAGGAGGAGCTCTCTTGGATTGACGCGCACGCCCAGTGGTCTTCCCCTTCTTGCTGAGGTCCGTCTCGATCTTTCTTCGGATGGCCTAGCCAGCACACTATCAGCATTATCTCTGTTGGGGATGGCACCGGGCCAGATGCCGTGATGGCCAACAAAAGAAATCTGGACCTACCTCATCCCTCTTGGACTGTTTTTGCCTGCTTGCACTCATGGTTGATGCGCCTCCTACTTCGCTCGGTGTGGTTGTGCTTGCAACTGTCTCGAGAGCTGGTCGAGGAATATTTGAAGCTGGACTATTGGTAAATGCAGGCATGTTCCCACGACCCTGGCCACTGCGGCTCGGGGTGCCTCTCATAGTGGGTGTCGAGGACGCCATGTTCATGCAAAGAATGAAGAATCAGGTCGGTCGAGGGGAGCCAAACTCAAATGCTGGAATGAATTCCAACGAGTGAGAATTGAGAATGCAATATTGCTGGTATCGGGCCAGTTTCTGTGATGGGGGCAGTTTTTTGCAACCAGCCAGCTACCAGCTTTCGTTGATATGGGAACGAGGGCCGGGGGGGGTGCGGGCTGATCAGGCTACACGTTAGGAGATGCTGGTGATTGGATAGACTCGCACCACCAGCTGGAGCTGGAGTCGCGCCACAGGGAGAAAGTCAGGAAGTCATGAGCTCGCTTCGGATGCACGAGCCAATCAGCCAATCAGCCAATGGCGCTGAGGCTTGATTTGCGCTGGCCCGTTGCTGTAGCGATCATCTCTCCGCCGTCGCCGACGCGCAAAACAACATTGAAAGCCCGCACAGCGTCACTTATCCAGCTTCACATACCACTTCCCCAGAACCACACAAACCACACAAACCACCCTCTATACACTCTATACACTCTATACATCTTACACAACTCTACCACCCTCATCGCACCTCCTTCTGGTCTCGAAAGCAGAAACCACACATCTCCAGCTTCTCGTTCCCCATCCACGGCCTGAGGAGGGCTTTATATCCACTTAGTAGACTCGCCAGAGTCCACATCTGCTGAGCAGACCTCAGCTTCCAATTTGCCCGGCCTAACGGCTTGCGCTGCGTGAGGTAGGCAATAGGCAATACATCTCCACCATCGTGGCCACAAGCTAACACCCTCCAGTCTCGGAACCTACAGGTTTGCTTAATTGCAATACTTTCAAACGACGACACTTCCGAACTCTTCAAGCATTCATAATGCTGTCCAATCCAACCAACAACCTTCAAACTCGACAACGACAACATCGACGACAAAACTCGACACCAACGGCATTCGAGGCCGCGAAGGTTCCCACCCTGCCCAACCTCCAGAGACATGGCTCCCACCGCCGTGGAATGAGTCTGGACCAACGACGACGACAAACCCCCCCGCAGGACATTACAGTAAGTATTACTACTAACCAAGGATATCAAACGACACCACAGCATATTTTGCGAGAAACGCAGCAGCAGAGACTGGTACGCCCGGGCCAGCAATACCAGCAACACTACGACAACGACGAGAACTACAAGTCTTCACCAGCCGTCACCCCACACAGACAATCATTTGATGCCGGATGTATGAGTACCTTTGAAGGCCAGCGCACCGCCTCTCCGTACCAGTACTCCGGACACTTCAATTCGACAATGCCAGTCGACCCCAACACCTATAATGGGGGCCACGACTTCAACCTGTATGCCTCGGACGGGAACCTCACACCGTCGGCATTTTTGGACTTCTCACAGTTTGATGGACTACCTGGTCAATCTCACAGTGCAAACTCGAGTAAGCGGTCATCGCGGAGGATAAGTGGAGGGATTTTGGATAGGGTCGCTCAATTTGAAACTATGGCTACGAAGGCTGAGAGACCAATAACACCCCCGAGTCAGAATGCACCAGGTACTTTTCGCCTTTTGAAGCAAAATACAAGAGAATACTAACAGATCCAGGGTACTTCCCGTTAACTCCAGCTGACACACCATTTGATCGTCTTTCCAGACATGACCAACGGAGGTTGCTCGAATCTTTCGACGCCTCGATGAATGGAACGATCAAGCCAAAGGCTGAAAACCGAAGGTTCCTGGACACGTATGACACTTCAATGGAAGACACCATCAAACCCAGGAGCAATCAACGTGCCCGAGGAGTTTTCGAGGACATGAGAATGGCTGCCGAGTCAAATCCTGTCCCGACTCCTCCTGCATCAACGCAAATCTCTAATTCAAGCTCTTTTGATTCTGCCCCAATGCCAACTGGAAACTTCATGAACATGTCGAATTTGAACATGGGCCTCGGAGACTATGACCCAACCCAGTACTCGCCAGCATCAAATAACCATTCTCCAACCATATCTTACCATTCTGAACCATCCCCGGAAATGTCGAACATGCAGCTTTATCCTGATCCATTCGCGAATAGGCCGACTCTAGAAGCCCCGGAAATGATGTATGGATCAGATGATTTGTCGCTTCGTAGCTCTCCAGTGCAGTCTTCGCATCGCAGATCAGAGTCAGTGACAAGCATAAACCTCGATGAGTCGATTACTGAAACCGGAATCACAATTGATGATATCGCTACATTCATCCAGGGCCCAGATGCAGTCGATGGAAAATGGCTGTGTCTTTACCCAGAATGTAAGAAACGATTCGGAAGAAAGGAAAACATCAAATCGCACGTTCAAACCCATCTTGGAGATCGTCAATTCCAATGTCCTCACTGTCAGAAATGTTTCGTTAGACAACATGATCTTAAGCGACACGCAAAAATCCACACTGGAATCAAGCCATACCCATGCCAATGTGGAAACAGTTTTGCCAGACACGATGCACTTACTCGTCACCGCCAGAGAGGTATGTGTATTGGAGCATTCGAAGGAGTGGTTAAGAAAGTGGTGAAGCGTGGCCGTCCAAAGAAGAATCGTCCAGATACTGAGGAGCGTGTCAACAAGTCGTCGCGAACTCGCAGCAAGAACAAGGAGAAAGCTATGTCCTCAGCTTCTTCCAACTCAGGTGCTTCCGACGGATCGTACGGTCAATCTCCAGCCGCTGATAATGACGTTCTTGATGACAAGCCTTTTGAGTTCACCGACTACAGCCAAGCCTCTTCAAACTATCAATACTCTCCGGCACATTCACCTCGACCAGCCAACTGTGTATCACCTCATGACATTCAAAGTGCGCACTCTCCATCGGCATTCAGTAGTCATTCACATTACTCCAATCAACATGACTCTCTGCATTCGCATGGAGGATCTCCCGCTAAGAGCTATCATTCTCCCCCTGGACTGTGTGATTCATCTTCATCTCCAGCAGCAAGCAATAAATTCTATGACGTGGATGGTGTTTCCAACCACGGGGATGAGATGACGGGACTGACCAACATCTCTGAGCACGATGAGGATATGTTTCTCGAAGCGTTCGCCAACAGCAACGGAAATACCATTAGCCAGCTGGAGCGAGAACCAGATTTGTTGATGAGTAAGTTTGATGACACTTTCACCAATGCCGGTGGTGAGGACCTGTTCCGGAACACCGAGGACATGTTCTTCGGCAGCCCATGAGAAGTGAGGCGAGGCCACAAGAACTTGCGAGCCAGGTTTAATTTTCCTCACGATGATCACGAAGCAACGAATCTTTTCTCATAAGTGAACCCCCCGCGCTTTATTTCTTCCAGAAGCAAGCACGCCAACGACAAAACAAAAATGTACAAATAGGATTTTGGGGAAAGCGGAGCGAGAAGCGAAACGGGGTACATTTTGTTGGGAATTTACATGGTTTCTCTTATCATAGGAAATTGGGCGGCGGAGAAATCTGGATTGTGCGTTTTTATGTTTATTTAATCGGGGATGGAGGGCTGGACGGTTGGGATTCTTTTGGGGTTGGTCAGGGCGAGAATGGAACAATTATTGGGATCTTTTATCAAATATGGGATTTGTGTTTTACTGCGTGCGTGCGTGCGATTGAGTTTTGAGGGTTTTTTGGGTTGTGATTTGATTTGATTTGATTTGATCTTTGCATTCTCATTGTTGTATTTTTGGAAGGGGGATGTGCGACGTGTATTATGTGGCTTGTCTCTTGTACTCTTTCTCGCTGGTTCATCACAACGCAACGAGGCCAGCTGCGATGGGAAAGGAGCAAAGAGACCGGGAAACTGTCGTTACCTGGATTATTTTTGAGGCTGGTCTATCTCTCTCTCTCTATGGGGAAAATGAATTGGTGTGGGACATGTTGTTTTTTGTTTTTATGTTTTTGATCGATTTTGATTAAGAATTGGGTTCTGTTTATGTGTGCATAGATGTACTTGCTGTTGATTTCGCTAGTCACTCGTTTGGCGTTGCGCTGATCATTATCTTGTTTTAGGGTGGAGGTGGGCAAGGGGAGGTGGGAGGTGGAAAGAGGGAGAAAAGTAATAGTTCTGATCATGTTGGCTGTCGTGTCGGTCTTGCAGATATGTAAATGCGAATCCAGTTGCAAAATGCGAAACGCGAAATGCGAGTACTTAATTACCCTTACCTGTTCTCGGTCTCGTGTTATTTGCCTTTTTTTTTTTTTTTTTGAGGGGAAGGATTTTCAGCTCTTCGGTCTGAGTTTCGTTCCAGTATCAGATGAGCTGTGAGCACGGGAAGCATAGGAGGGCGGGAGGTTACTTGCTTTGATGAGAGAGGTGGGAAATTGTTCACACTCTTTTTTGATCTAGATAGGTTTATGGTTTTATATGATGCAATGCACATCTGAGCTTTGGAGACATGGGTTTTAGTTGGCGGCTGATTGTTTGTTTGATAAAAGGGAGAGAGGTACCATGTGCTATAATTTGAGTTGGATCCATCTGGACTGGGAGGTCTTTTGCCTTGCTCGCTTAGAGCGTGGATTTCTTTTCTAAAGCACTCGAAGTGAGAATGCAGCATGGCAAAGCTTCTGTGAGTTTTGTTGCTCGAGACATTAAAGAAGTCGAACAATGAAACTAAATATACTTGACGTATCCACCTGCTTTTACTGCAAGTTTTCGTATACTTGGCATCTCGCTTAAATATTATTCATATGGAAAATCAAGATAGTGAAGTCAATGCACTTACTTTCCAGAAAATACATTGGAATACATGTCGCTAGATATTCCGAGTTATCCAGCCTACCCAAGATCTTTCTGGAATTGTTGTTCAACTCCCGCGAAGACAGCGGGAAAGGATAATACCTTTGTCCTGGGCAAGATAATCGGCGTCTCACTTTTCCTCTGCTTTGTTTTGAGAAACAATCGACACTGTTTCTGTAGACTTCTTTGTTGGATTGTTTACAAGGTGACAAATGTTATATTGGCTTTGTTTCGGTGATAGTGAATACTTAATCTTGCATAAAAATTAGGCGGGAGCTCTTTCATTATTCTAGGGCTTTGTCCTTATGCTGAGTCAGAAGGGTTTGAGATGTGACTGTTCTACTTCAGTTTGAACCGACCGCTTTATACTATGGGGAAAATAGCACTACATACCACCAACAAACCAATAATCTATCGATTCACTTGGACGTTACAACATACTAGTAGATCTTTATCTGTTTTCTGGACTCTTCATTATAAGCATCTTGTTACGAACTAATCCCAGATATTGAAGGCATCTACCTATATATATCTGATCATCTGCTTAGCTAAGAACACTTTCTCTCATCATCCAACATTATCACTGGACATTTCAGAAAACCAAACGAAATCCAGAGACTCACCAGCACCATCAAAATTTGCACAATGGATACCGAAGCTGACGCCGATAGCCCTCTCTTGCAACTAGGCTTTTGGGCATTTCCAGCAGAAATCCGACAAATGATATTCTATCATGCTTTGGCTGATACTTGGGATGGAAAGCAGCCGCCGCTAATCGTAGCGTTGCGAGGTGGTGACCCAATGCTCTACCACCAGGCGCTGTCAGTATTCTATCGGCACAACGACTTCATCTTCTCGGAACGTAATAATTACAGGTTTCCGCATGAGATGCCTCTGCAGTTGAGGCAGACTGTGAGAAGAATAAGATGGGATACTAGGCCGGGGCCGCGAGCAATAGAATCAAGGTCCAAAATAACCTTCCTAAAGGAAGCATTCTTCCGTACGTACAATGAAGACAGACCCCTAGTACATGGTTACATTGCGGCTGTTGTGGTAGTTTTCTTGTATCTCCTTTGTTACATCGAGTTTACCTTGAGTTCTGTAGTAGGATATTTCTATCCTCCTCCCCCACCTTCTGCTTGGCATCTAGTTATGCTAATAATTACGTTACCTGTAATTTGCCTGCAATTTGGCCTTTTAATTCGTCGTTTATATCAGCTTTGGACATGGCTTTGATATCAATGCAAGAGTGGGGCAAAACATACCTGACGAGACGACAGATACTAGACCAGGTAATAGATAGGCACTCCTAAATTTGACAAGTAAAAATGATTAATGAGATCATTTTTTCTTAAGGCAAATAATTGTACATTACGTCAACTAATTATTACAAAACATGTGAGTGATAAAATTTCATAATAAGAAATTGATAATTGTGAGATTCTGATTAATTCATTTAGCTGCCATTTATCTAATAGTGATCTTAGTTATTGTCGGTTGACTGTAATCAATAGTTCGATAAGTACCATATATTCACTCTGTAAATTGAATGCTCGCATTCGAAGGTATTGATTTGTCTAAGAAGGAAAGAGGGGAAGAAGCTGATCACATGATTACTCCAACAGTTATGTCTACTGTCAATCCCTCTGTATTATTCCAGAAGGATTAGAAGTTGTGTTAAAAGGGAGTTTGCAGAGGTAAGTTATAAGTTGTCTTGGTAATACTCTGAAATATAGAAAACCATATGGTTATTAACATATGTGCTATTATTAATGCTTTGTGACCACTTACAAGTTCTTTGTAGATGGATAATACATTGAAAGAAAGAGTGCAGCATTCAGAAGAGGACATAGCAAGAAAGAGGGCATGTGAGATGTCTTGAGCACGAAGGGAGGATTATAAGGGGTGAGTAGACATACTCTTTTTAATTTTCAGGTCTGGAAGTCAAAATATTTTTCAAATATCCAGCATTCTAAGTAGAGAGATTATAAGTTGTCAAGAAAATAGCTCAATAACTTCATACAAAAGAGTAAAACCTCTATGACCACCATTATCGAGATGATTTATTTACAACACCTACTGCAAAGAATGATCTCTATTAAGAGTTAGTAATTGAGGGTGATTGAGAAAATGTTATATCGCGAGAATTTTATTTTCGAGTTTGATTGAAATCATGTTTCATTAATTGAATGCCTTAAAAACAAGGAGTAAATGGCCAATTAGATTTCTGCTTCTGACGTTAACTGATTGTCATTCTTCCTCCTAATACAAATTTGTTCCGATACTACGCTCGGTAGAAAGGCTTGCGCCCAGTCTGTATATTAAGATATAATGGCAAGCGAGAGGGTACTTACACTTGGAAGCATGCGATACTAAATTCTTTCCTGTTCACGGGGCCTTCTTGGAGCCTACCAATTAAATCACTGAAAATGTGGTGGTTTCTAAAAAGGAAAGGCTCTGTGGCTGGTGGGACGATCTAACACCCGCTGTATTAAGATTCAGATTGACTCTTAATTAAGAATAAGCGAGAGCCTAGCACCCTTACATAGCTGCGTCATAAGGATCAGCCGGGCATTTTCAACTCAAAACAATGTTATCATTGCGATCGCAATTATGAGAGTAGCATTCCTTCTAATATTTCCGAGACTTGAGACTTGGTTGGAATTTAACTTTTGATAACTTTTCGCATATAGACTTTAATCATTCAGCCTCCTCTCTATTGCTTAATATATGGTTTTATTCCCTGTCGCATCTGCAAAATAACAAAAGAAAAAAGGTATTACACTTTCCATTTGCAACTGATGCTTTCGAATCATCCAAGTAAGGAATCTTAGGCCATGGAGTAATTCGGCAGAGAAAACGATAGGATTTTAACATTAGAATCGGTACGGTACATGGTTAGTATAGGGGAGAATACTTGTTGCCTGTACCTTTGCAAACTACAAATTTAGAGTTGATCTTATTGTTTATTTCCCGAGTCGAGGCCACTTTTGACTGCCCGCGACATGGGCCCCGCCGAGGGTGCTATCTCGGGTAATTGCCAACGATTTAAAGTAGAAGCGCCCAAAACTAAGAGTTCTTTCTTTAGATTCATTGGATAGATCATTTCCTTAGCTTCACGGGTCCGAATATCTGTCGTTCGGTCGGTCTCGGAAGCGAGAAGATCAGCAGAAAAGAAAAGGGGGGCGGGCACAGCCGTACAGGAAGCGTCGTCAGGATGGCTAAAGGAATATGTATTAAGTGAGTATCATGAAAACAAGCATTGTGCCTCGCTTCATGCGTCGTACAGCTAAGCGTGTGGTTGGTCTGAGGTCATGAGTAATCGTGTAATATCATTCCGCAATTAAGGTTCTCATGCAAATAGTTCTCTGAATCCGAGTACGTGGGTACGAGCCCGAAGCGACGCTCTCGGCTCACTCGCCGCCAGCTATCGCGCGGTTTCCCGAGCGCAAATGCGAGCGAGCCCGAAGCCAAGCTCCTTTATTTACTATCTCTAGAGCAATCATCATACGGATAACGCATTGAGACGCGCGTATGAATTCTAGGAAAACCTTGTGGTAAAGTAGATATTTTGTCTATATAGTATCTATTCATCCATACCACAATATCCCACCAGATCCTCAAATACCATTATCATTCCGAGTCTCTTGGCCATCAACCTTCAAGACAGTTCTCCAAGTCTAGCATTCAAGATAAACTACATCCAAACCGCACATAAATAAGCATCAAAAACTCAACCAAACAACATGTCTGCTCCAACCCAATCCCGCGCCAAAATGATGATGTTTTTACACATCATCTCAGTCATCATGATTGTGGCAGCTCTCGGGGTATCTGGCGTTCGTTTACTCACGCAAAAGACAACTCAAACTGCCTCCGCTACAGGCTCTATAGGTGGAAGATCAAATACTATTGCTCTTAGTATGGTAGGTTTATCTTTAACTCTACCTAGAAGCCAAAAATGCTAACAAGAATAATTTGTAGGGTGCCAAGTCGCTTATTTTTGTCCTCTATCAAATCTTGACAACGCACGTCTCTAAGTTCCGAAGATGGGCGAGTGCAAAGGCAAACATGATCCTCAATTGTATAGATGTTGTCTCATGGGCTGCAGTTGTATTCCTCGGAATCCAAGCCAACTTGAAGACTTGTGACGGAACTGGTTGTTTGCTTAGCTGGATCGTGATCGTATTAGGTGGTTGCTTGAGGTTTGTTTTCGCATTCAAAATGAACAAAGGATGGCACACTAACATTTTTTCTCCATAGTCTCCTTAGCGTTGTAACATCGTACATTTCTATCGGCGACTACCGCTACTTCCGTGCGAATAAGGTCCTCCCCGGAGGGATGCCTTTGGAGGAGCTTAGTGACAACGAAGCAAAGCCTTATAGCCGACATGGACGAGTTTGAATACACACATGGCGAGAAGAACTTTTACATATATTCCGCAGACATCAATGATAACAATAGAGCGGCGAATTGGTGTGGCATTTAGCGACCGAATTTTGGGGGCCCGGGGCCAACAGGGAGTTGTAAATCACTGCTTGAAGCAATGGCAATCAGGCGTTTTATTTGTTTTGCTCAAACCGGTTTGGTTTGACATTTAGCTACTGGAGTAAGGAGAGTGGATTTCTCCCGGGGTTAGTGAATCGCAATCTACAATTATATTAAAGAACATAGAGGTCAGAAATAGAATATAAATATTAAAGAAGCTTTAGCATCAATGGTTTGAATGTCACTTCAGATGTCATTTTTAGTTACCGATTTCAAGTATTCAGTGTTTACCCTATTGATTATTTAGCAAATTATCACGTATCAAAGTATATGTAGTATAGAATATCCAATCGTTGCCCTAAATATCTAACACTGATTTTTTTGATGTATTTATCTAAAAGGCTAAAGTACAAGAAAACCAGGGTAGTTGTAATACACTATGTTCTAGTGTAATACACTATGTTCTTCCCAAACAATTTCTGTCTTACCCGGATGATATGCAAGGAAATCTTTTCGGAAGCATTTCCCTAATGGCATTTCGTCACGATTACTAAATGATCCTTTAATAGCGGGTCAGTGCGCTACAGCACTGCCTTATCTATTATTGTTGTCTTGGTCGTACGTGCTATTATCCTCATCCCGGCTCTGAGAGATATGCGAAGATAATATGTTTTTTTCTGCAGCAGACTCACAACAGATTTTGTCGTCTGCAATCAATCCTACTTATGCTTGCGAAGCCTTCGTGGCTTCGATGGCTAAAAGCTGGTTATATTCTGCTTTCGACTGCTTATCAATGTGCCATGTCCAATCTTGCGCTTGATTATAGAAGAAACTCGCAATCTCGTGGGGATTGGGGGTATCAGTAGTCCCTTTGACACCTAGGGCATTGTCGATGGAGCGAATAAAAGTGTTGAAATATTTTCGATTACGCTCAAGGATCGAAGTTACATCGACGCAAATTTTGAAGACGCGAAGGTTCTCTAATGAACGCAGAAGCTCTGCAAGTTTGGTATGGAGAAGTTCATCAGTATGCTCCTGAGCTTCATTTCCCACCTTCCAGTCATACCATCTTGTTTTAAAGTCAATCGAGAACTCTTCAAGGTTGGGACATTGTAACAAGATCTGATCTTCAAGAAAGCGCATCAGGACCGTGTATGACAGGCGCCCAGGGTTTGTGTACCCCACTGTTTCGAATCTAGGCAATATGTGCCACTCTGTGAGGTCAGCATTCAGACGTGTGATATACTTAAGTAATGTCGAGTTGTATTCTCGGAACGTCCATGTATTACGAGGCGATAATGTAATCACAGTTCTGCTTAAATATATGCTTGCTGCCTCTTGAAATAGTTCTTGGTCAGGCTCAAGAGCTCTGAATAACAGCGGACCTTTGCCTGTCCAGTTCATAGTTAGGGCCCCTTGAAAAAAGTCTGCTCGGCTATCCTTCGACATTGCTCGTAGATCTTGAAGTGTTGAAGGACCAGAGAGATTGATAGATGCCATTCCCTCTAGGATATCATTTGCTTCTTCTGTATCGGCTTTTGGCTCTTTAAGAAAGATTCTGGGAGCCTCGCAATCTCCAGGCTCTACATTTGGTGTATGATCGTCTGCAAAGGAGTCCCAAATACATTGTTCCTTGTATTTTTCCTCCGATGTGTTGGTCAGCTGCCAGACCCAATGCATTTCTTCTTCCATAAAACGGTCAAGAAAGCCATTATCTTGGTAAATATTCTTGTATACCCCGTGAAGACAATTTCCACGAGGAACGGACACTCTGTCCAGTTTTCCTTGTGTATGCAGCATCTTATTCATCTCTCTGATGAAACGATTGAGATTGTCTTTCTCAGGCCTCAGGTGTGGAGTTCTGATCTTGATAACCATTTTGAAAATACGTAACTTTCTGAACCTTTTCCCTTTTTCTAGAAAGAATCTCAAGGTACTCAAGTCATTAATGCCCCAAGAGTAACTTAAATCAATTCTTAATTCTTCAATATTATCTCTGAAATACAGTCCGCTGTTCCACAGCCGATTTAGGGCCATGTAAGGGTACCCGCTATAGCTCGCGTCCCGAAGGCCGTTGTCCTCCGCTCTTTCCCCAATTACAAAAGCAATTCTTTTAGTAGTAGTCTTCAGTTCCAATTGTCTGTGGGGTTGAACAAGCATTAGATGGCGCCAGACCACAAACGCATTTTCTTTAAGAATATGGGGTAAGAACTCAAAGTACAGCCTTTTGTCAGGTCGAAGAGCTACAAGTAACCCAGGAGTCTGGCCATCCCATGTACCGACTAGCACTCCAGAGAAAATCTGCTTTCTGATTTCTGCTGGGAAGGCATAAAATCCCCTTTTGCAGAGAGAACCCGAAGGACTCTTTTGAGTAAGGGACTTGGACTTGGTGGTCTTCGGATTGGACATTTTGTAGTGTGAAAATGGATCTATGAACCTAAGTCTATTAGATTTCATAGATCCGTTCAAATTCATGAAGACCGCGATGGAAATACCTACATTTATACTCAGGCCTACGAAGAAAAGAAAATTTCCAGGAGAACGTAATAGCTTAAAACAGTGTTAAACAGTCTTTTTTCAACCCCTTACACAAAATCGAGTCTGAAAAGGAGTTCATACAAAGATAAGTAGGTAGTCGCATTGGCCTTGCCACTGACTAAAGCCTTAGGTTTACAAAGAAGTACTTTTGCATTTCCTCCAGCCTCGGAGTTTACGAAGTATAAGCAAGAATCTTTGAGACAACAGCACTTAGTGAGACAAAGAGAATAAGTAATCTGAAATGGGCGTCGGTCAAAACTAACTATGGGCCTTTAAGGGTGTAGTTGTGAACAAACCAACTGTTTCTAGTGCTGTAAGGAATTGTCTGGATCTTTGTGCAACATAGGCTGTTATGGGATAATCCTAACAACGGCGAGAACCTGAGGCACTCTGCAAGGGGCAGACTTACTTTGCTCTCACTCAAGGGTGGTATCTCATACAATTTCATAAACTATGTTCTAAATGATAAATATTTCAAGGGAGTTTTGATGGGTTAAATATAGTCTTGAAAGATTCATGGGGAAAACACAATCGCTATATTAACTCAAGGTGATATTTGATACTATAATATGAGGATGCCACATTATGTATTTATTATCCTAACAAGATAGTATATATCCAAACGTTTCTTTGATATTAATACACATATAAAGGCTTTAGCAAATTAAAAGCAAATTATAAACTCCATACCTTAGTATATTACTGTGCGTACTTCTCACGACCAATTTAAAAAAGAAGAGGGGCCAAGATAAGTCAGGAACCTAGAAGTTATTTAAAATCAGATGATTACTATTGCTAGATAATTAAGATATTAAGGACTTTCAATTCGAAAACTTAAAGGAATTTGATAGGAGAAAATAAAATAGAAACCTCCTCACTAGAGAGGTTTAAATAGCACCTTAGATACTAAATATGTATCCAAAAATAAGAACAGAACTACATTCGAATGATAGTTCCATTTGTATTAACGTTGCAGAAAATGAAAGAAAATATTCTTACCGACTAATCTTAATGCCACCATTGAAATATGTATATTTTGGTGACGAGGCTTCTAATCCCTATTTTCAAGTTTCCACATCCAAGATATCGGGTTGAAAAAGTTTAATTCGTCAGCCATAGTTGAATCCGCTGGATCATCTGGTGGTTCTCCTGACCACTCTGTATCCCACACGTACGTGGAAACCCGAGCCAACTTTGGATTGCATTCAAGTGTATTGCTTATAGGCTGGATAAATTCTTCCAGGTATGTCCATTCATCTGATCGGCTCACATACATATGCATATCCTTCATTTCGATAACAACAATGTCCGGCTTTTTTATCGAGGAGAGGAACATACAGATCATTCGGGTGTGGTTTTCTGATCTGATCTCATATTCTGTGCCGGAGTCAAACCATTCCCAGCTAAGGTTGATTGTGATTTTAGGGAATCTGATATTTCGGAGGATGTTTAAATTTACTAGGTGCTCGAAGATCTGGCCGTCTGTAGAACTAGTCCTAATGTAGCTCCACCCAAGAACCTTTACCTGGAGATGTTTGATTGTAGAAACTGCCGAGTCCGACATATTCTTAAAACTCCAATCATTACGGGAGTTGAGCGAGTAGATATTGCGATCATAGAAAATTAGAAGACACTCGTGGTATAGTGTTGGTTGACACCTCAAAGCCTTGATCAAAGGAGGTATTTTACCATCCCAAGGCTCTTCCAAAACATATCGGAAAATCAATAGCCGAATTTCGGCCGGGAAATCCCCAAGTCCTTTTGCATAGAAGGGACTTGAGGCTAGTGAAGACATGATTTTTATGATGAAGCTATGTAATCAAAATAAATTTGAGAGACGACTCCCTGAGTTGTCATGCTCAGTAAGTTATATAGACCAAGAAATGCCCAACATACTGTCTTTATGGATAAGAATCACAGTATCTCGAATCTCTTTGTTTACGACATTTCTGTCTAAGGGTTTTAAAACAAAGCAAGTGCTTCTTTGTCATTTTACGATCTTCTGTAAAACAATAACTGTTTGCATGTACTTAGACTTCTCACCATGTAGCATGTTCTTTGATGCATCAAACAGAGAAAAGAAATATGGCCAATAGTAAAAGTAAGTGCAGAGTCTGGCAGTTTAGACCAGATACGACTTTAAATAGCAAATATATACACATATGATCTATAGAAGAATAAGAAAGGAAATAGATGTAATAGCCAGTCTATGATTTTGCCAGTCTATGATTTTTCCTTACGGGGATCCAGATGTTCTTTAGTAGCAGTGAACGTATTTGTATCTTAAACCAAGGAAGACAAATACTAATGGCCAGTATTATATATTTATGCTACTGTAATATCTTCAGAACAAAACTCATATCTCGAGCCCTGGAATTTGAGAACTATCTCATGAATCCAAAGGTGGGAGGGGTTCGGGTAGCTGGACCATTTGATTTCATATGCGGTGCAATACAAATCACAGGAATAAAAATTGGAAGAGTTGAACACAAAGTGGTGGGACTAGTGTTTGAGCAAGGAGGTCGTTGTCGGAAGAAAAACGAGGCTGTCGTTTCGCTTGCGTCAAAGTTATGTCGAGGAATCGTGTCATTGATCAAGTTACAGTTTGTTTGCGATAGCATTGCTCTACATTAGCGCTTCTACTGATCCGAGTAACAAATTTTCTTTTTCATCAAGCACTGACTTACCCTTGATATCCCATCCACAAGCTGTTTTGGTGCTTTGGAGAATCATTCAATGATAGTCAGAGTAAGTACAATGGCAGGTGGGGCAAGGATAGGAGGAGGTACTCAGGTAGTGTTATTAGAGCAGAAGATATTCCTTGTTGATATTTGCACCTTATCTAAGCGAAGGAAATATAGGCGCTGTTTCACATCCCTCGTCTCTCCTTTCATCGTAGCAACGAGTCAATCCTCCCGAACCGAGGTGAGCGCTAGAAGTTATTGGTCATAAGAACTCCTTGTGCCATTACAATTTTGGCGCCTTTCTCTTGGGAAAGGTAGCTTCCCAGGCACTCATCAACTGCACGAGAAGCTCTTCCTGGCCAGCTGCAGCAATGACTATCAGTCCAAAGGGCCGGCCATTGCGACTGTAGTAAGAGAGTGGTAATGTTGCGCAAGGATATCCTATGAAAATGTAAGCGAAAGAATCCCCTTGAAGCGGATCCGCAAGTACCAGATCCGGTCACGATTGCATCAAGCCTGCTATCGCAAGGTACGATGATGACGTTGATATCATTTTCCCGCATCGTGTGATCCACGCCTCTTTCACGAGCTACCTTGTGCATCTAACGAATTGCCTCTTCAGACTGTTCCTTCGTCCAGGGCTTAGCCTTGAGCACTGACTCGAGATACGACTGGTTTGGGTAATCTGTACCCATAGTTAAACTGATAGGTATGGAGAAGAGGCTGTGTCAATCATGTTCGTACCTGGTGGAAGTTCCACGAGAGAGTACCTTCGGTTGAACTCGACAATGTCCTTGACAGTTCTGACTGAAGAATCTTGGAGGTCACCTAAATAGTCGTTGATATTTTGTTGGATATTACCGACTGTAAGGGTTCCATAAGCTATTTTCCAAGGAAAGAGATTTTGGAGGCAGAGCTTACACATTAGTCCATCTATCGGGCTGGGTCCGTTCTCTTTATAAGCTTGAATACTGATCAGCGACACGGGATGCTTGATTGAAACACCTAGCTTTTCGTATGCTGCTGCAATTTCTCCACGCTGGCAATAGTCAGCAGTATGGCGAATTGGGGTGGGGGGTAGTTATAACCTGTTGGCTCTCAAATGCTTCTTCATACGCAGCCTGTGCAGTAGACATAGGCCAGTCTGCACTGTTTACAGCTCCGATCCGGATCCCACTCCAATCCCCGGTTGTAGCGGCCGCATAGTTCTTCGAGTCTCTGCCAACCAATGCTTGAAGCGTATTCGCAAAGTCCAGGGCACTCTTTGCCATGGGGCCAGCCGAGTCCAGATAGCTACATGCCGGGAACATACCGTCAGTGGGAATGAGGCCCAATGTTGGTTTCATTGTGAAGACAGCGGCCCTGTTACCTGGCATCGAAAGGCTGCCCGTTGTTTCCGTTCCTACTGACACCGGTGCAAAGCCTGCTGCTACGCCAATAGCTGAACCAGAAGATGAACCCCCGGGGTTCTGTTCGATTGTTTAGTTTTTGGTCCAATTCCAAGTCCGATCTACTTACGCTATGCCCACCGAAGCTATCTTTTGGATCAAGGCCTCCTTCAACATATGGCGACTGTCCTTGTCCTCCAATGGCAGACCAACCGCACCGCAACTTGTCCCCTCTGCGGAAATAGAGTCAGCATACTACACGACTTGGCTGGATATTTTGGTAACAACCTGGACCAAGCTAGCTCCTGATACGTGCATAAACTGTCAGCTTTAGATTCTCAAAGAAAGAACTCAGGTGAACATACAGATAGGTTCGCTTTCCCAATGATAATGGCGCCTCCATCTAAAAGCTAAGGGCAAGGTCAGCATGCCCTGGCCCCTGTGATTGATAGGAAAGAAAGCTGACGTTGTCGACCACCTTGGCATTGGCTTGAGGCTTGCAGTGGAGAAGAGCGAATGAGCCGGCTGTAGTGCCCATTCCCATCGATGGATGTGTGTTGATATTGTCCTTCACAAGTCAGTAGTATACTGGTGTCACAACTCAACTTGTTTCTTGCCTTGACCAGCACTGGTATGCCATGTAGCGGTCCCCTGACGTTTCCTGCCTGTCGCTCTGCGTCTAAAGCTTTGGCTCGTTCAATTAGATCCTCCACAGGCGCGGTTTGAATAACGGCGCGAAGTCGATCGTTATACTTGTTGATCTGGTCCAGATAAACTTGGACAACGTGAACGCTGTCGTATTTGCCCGTAGCTAAGCTATTTTGGAGCTCGAATGCTGTGGCCTCGAGTGGATCGATCACCGTGGCCATGATCAAACGAGGTAGGTTTGGAAGTAGGCTGCGCAAGTATTTCAATGTCATTCCAAGTTTTCCAAAGCACAAACAAGAGGGAGATATGTGTTGTTATAGGAAGCTGGACTAGGCTCCCAGTGAATTGGGCGGAGTCTCCTCCGGTGTAGCAAGGAAGGAACGCGCTAGCACTTTTGCCTGTATTTAAGCCTCTGCCTCCGTTACAGGAGCTCTCTCTTCTCCAACCACCCAGAACTCTATCACTGTCATGTCACCTAGAAGCTAGAATTCTGTGCCAACAATTCTCAACAGATACAAATCGCGTATAAGTGTGATCGGTTTGCTTTACTGTGCCTTCTTTTGGCTGAGATACGCGACCGGCAAGTCTCACTCGACGCATTCTCAGTAACTCGCTCACACGAGATGTCAGGGACCCCATCCTATCCCAGCTTGCTCCACGCCAGCATCGATGACATTGGGCATGGTTTGGACTCGAACGCTTTCACCGCCGTTGATCTTGTAAATGCGTACGTCGCTCGAATACGAGAGGTAGAGTCGACTCTGAATGCTGTTGTTGAGATCAATCAGGACGCCTTGGACATAGCCGAACAGCTCGATGCGGAGCAAAAGCGCCATGGCCGCAGAGGGTATGTTCTTCAGAGAAATCTAGGCTTCCTCTCATACTTATTTACCATCACAGACCTCTGCACGGTGTGCCGATCTTACTCAAGGACAACTTTGGTACCACAGATGGGATGCAAACGACCGCCGGTTCGCTCTGTCTGATTCATTCCACCCCATCGCGTGAATCCTCCGTGGTGGACCGTCTTCGAAAAGCAGGTGCTGTGATTCTTGGAAAGACTAATGTGTCTGAGTGGCTAAATTTCCGGTCCAAAAATAGCTCCAGTGGGTGGAGCTCTCGCGCAGGCCAAACATATGGGCCCTACTTCCACAAGCAAGATCCGTGTGGTAGTAGCAGTGGCTCAGCTGTTGCTGTTGCCATTGGGTTGGCCTCGGGTGCCCTTGGTAGCGAGGTATGTGTTCCCAGAAACTGAAACTGGCAAGTTCGGTCACTAACTGGGCGCGTAGACTGATGGGAGCATAGTTTGTCCGTCAAACAAAAACAACATTGTTGGGATTAAGCCTACCGTCGGCCTTGTGTCTCGAGATGTTGTGTTCCCTGGCTCCTTCCGCCAGGATACCGTGGGACCCCTTGGACGTACTGTCAGAGATGCTGCTCTCATACTCAATGTCATTGCGGGGAGGAGTCCTTGGGATAACTACACCAACAACATTCCGTTCGCCAAGATACCCGATTATACTGCCTTCTGCGACTCGTCTGCCCTCAAGGGAGCTAGGATTGGAATACCCAGAAACGCCATCCAAGGTTCCTCTGGCGTTTTGTCGGCCTTCGAATCAGCGATATCATTTTTCGAGGCCGCTGGTGCTGTCCTGGTTGATCATACCGACTTCGATTCCTTCAGCAACTTCAAGAATCTCGACCGCAACAAAGTGATATATCGAGACTTGCGCTCCAGCTACGAGTCCTACTTCTCCCAGCTGGTGAAGAATCCCAGAAATCCAAAGACTTTGGAGGATGTCATCAAGTTCATCAAGGAGACTCCCGAGGAAGAGTATCCGGACCGGGACATTGCTGTATTCGAAGAAGCATTGGCGGCCCCGGCAGAAGACACAAATGAGTATTTGGACATACTGGGAAAGGGCCGTAAACTTGTTGGGGAAAGGGGTATTCTGGGTTCACTCGAGCGTTGGAATCTGGACGCATTGATTCTTCCCACAGCATCGGTTGTGGCTACTAGCATGGCAGCTGTTGGAGGCTATCCCTTAGTCAATGTTCCCATGGGATTTCATCCCCCTGATGCCCCGATAGAGAAGAATCGAAGGGGAGACCTGGTCAAGACCGCTCCTGGCATACCGTAAGTTCATTCTAAAACGTTATTTACCTCGCCCGCCGTTTTGGTTCCCGCTAACTTTGTCTTGCAACAGTATTGGGCTCCAAATTATGGGTAAGCCATTTGATGAGCAACGACTGGTAGGCTACGCCTACGCGTTCGAGCAAGTCTCAAAGATCCGGGAGCAAATTCAGCCGAAGACTTTACCCAGGACAGAACTGGGCGATGTGGTTCAAGCCCGTCTGATGAATGGGATCAAAATCGAGCTCTGAGGTAACTTAAAGTAGCTGATACGAGATCAGTCCACTTTTTTTAATGTCCAATGCTATCGTACATCACATGGTTTTATGTTTAGAGAATCAACTTAATAGATACATCAATGATTCATTTCAGCTCGAATAATGATGGCAAAGTACTGATTCATCTTGACTAACCTTCAAGGTTGATTTGAAGGGCCATCATACAAATTGCAGTTTCTCAATAAATCGATGTAAAAGACGAAATTCAGGTTTGAATATCCTTAGAGGGTTTCGTGGCGATGGCTAAGAGGTTGTAGAGGCAGTTTTTGGGTAGGGGAGAAAAGAAAAGCAGGAAAAACTCGGCTTAAAATGGCATGGTATTATAATTACCCAAACAAGCCAGAGCACTTCCTTGACGGTCCTGTTCCGCGTGTGAGTGCGATAACAAAGCCGACCTCCCTGCGTGACTTCGAGTCTGAGCCGTGCTAGGTCAGCTGCACATGTAGTGCTACCAAATTTAAGTGGTGTGCCCGCCTGTATTTCCCCTCCTTCTCCTAAAACAGTCTCATGGCAGTCTGCGGATTCCTTCTGACACACTCACGATGGATTCATATGCACAGGATGTTGCTGCATCATCCTTAGACTATCTGGAGGATCTTAAACTCTACAACACAGAGAAGCCCTACGATTGTTCAGGCTTTGACACACCAGATGGTGCCACTGAGGCCGACACAACTAATCTACGCTTCTCGTCAATCAAGACGGATTTCCATAATATTCGCAGTTCCACTCAACAGTTTACTATCGAAGAAGACGGGTTCGAGGTGTTGGACAAAACAAGCAAGTTCGTGCACGATGGCTTCCAACCTGGCCAAATTTTGGATTCCATAGACGAAACAATTGAATGTCTGAAGGAAAGATTCATGGCAGATTTATGCTTCTGCTACTCCTACAGGGTATTTCGAAATCCATGTCGATCACCGTGCACTTTGCTAATGATATCTAGATTAGAAACGATCAAGATTCACGGGAGTGGTCAACACGCCCGAAAAAGTCAGTCAAAATTCACACATTGGTGAGTTCCACAAAGCATGTTATATATCATATGATGCCAACGAGGGTTAAGACCAGACTTTACACGGGGGGTTCGACCGATTGAGGAAACATATGAGTGAGGAGGAGCAAGCAAGGTATCTCAAAAGCCCTTGGCGGATCCGAATGGTGAAGTGAGTTTCCGGAAGGTTGAAGCTCTCGACAACAGCAGTTGGTATGGCAAGTTAACATTGAATATCCAGTGCCTGGAGACCGCTGGAAAAGGTTGAACAGAGCCCTCTTGCGCTCTGTCATCCTCGAAGTGTTGAGACGGGGGACATGGTGGCCTCTGATCGAGTCACTCCTTTTCAGATTAGCGAAATATATTACCTCAAACACAACGACCAGCAAAAATGGTATTGGCTGAGGGATCAAACGCCATCCGAGCTGGTGATGTTCGTCAGTTTCGATTCTGTGGGCTTGAGCTCATCTATTCCGGCATGTGAGTTTCCTGAAACGCCATCTACTCAATAAACCCTAGGTATATAGCCGCTGGTGCTGACGGCTCTTGATTTGAAGTTGTGCCCCATGCTTCATTTACTCTCCCATGGACCCCAGACGATGCCCCGCCACGGCGAAACATAGATGTTAGAGCAGTCGTTATAACTCGAGCATAGATTCGGGAACACTACCTCTTACAAACTCCTAGCGAAAGTTTTGAAATGTTTCATTAGTTATTTCGAGGATTCGCACTAACTTATTAGCTTGTTGTGAAATCTCATTAATCTATCATATACTTTTATTCATAATTACTTTTAACAGTTTTCTTTCTTTTTTAATTGTTATGTTTTCATTATTATGTTTATTAAATAAATTTCCCTCGTTAAAGAACGGAGTGTCATACAGTTCTGTAAGAGTAGAAAGTGTGAATTGTCCTGACTTTGGACCAGTGTGCTGCCTTATCGATATAGAACAAATGTTTAGGAGGAATAAGCTCTAAAGGCTACCCATTTCGTATACAAAATCCTACCTAGTCAGCAGGTTAAAGACGGTGGTTCGCCTCTTCTCCTTAATCACGCTGCTTCCATCTCTTCAAAAAAAAAAAAAGAAAAAAAAAGTTGAAGCCAGGAGCTCTAATGTACCTTCTCGGCTGTAAATTTCCGTCCCCCTTCGAGTTTCCTCCTTCTTATCTTTTTCTTTTCTTTCCATACATCCTCATAGCTGAATACGGCGAAAGTGGTGTTTGCGACCTACGAATCTACTTACATTCAGCAGGCGCTACATATATTTCCACTCGGCTAATAATGTTATTAGTCGAGGAAGTCCCTATAGAGCTCATAGAAAGAGTCTTCTGGCGCGCGATATTGAGCATCTAAATTAATAACACACAAGTTAGCGAGTCTTTGGGTTCCATTTGAGGAAGGCTGCTAATGTAGAAGTTTCAATCCCCTCATGCATCCAAGGAAGGAATAAATTGCGCTCACAGCTCGTCTATAAGAGGGTTCTTCTGCGATAGCTGACGTGGAAACTGCGGATATTAGTATTGTGTAATCATAGGAAGACCGATTGGAAAGTTCCTACGAAGTCACGAGGACTCTTACCTAGCGTGTCTTGTTACAGCAAGAAGTTTGGTAGGAAGACTTTCCCGATTTCGCCTTCGATACGAATGTGCAAGATGAGAAAGACAAAGAAGTGAGAGAACAACTTGGGTCGGTATCGCAGAGAGGGTTCTTTTATATTAATATAAAGCTTTCTCTTGCGTAATCACGACTTGAGCGAACAAGGATTTCCTCCTAATGAGCTAGTCTCACATTACGCTCTTTTATGACTTCTACACTTGAAATTCGGGTTCTTTTATTGTTTTAATTGGTTTAAGATCGATTTTAGACTGTTTTATGAAGAGCAAGTTTATACGGCTATACATGGTTAGAATTAGAGCATCCGACGGCGGGGAAAAAAACCCCATGAAATACTAAGGTTATTCAAGTATAGTTCGTGTCATCTTTGTCTTCGTTTGAACCTCACTCTAAGTTTCTAAACGAGAAAAGCAAAGCTATCTAGGACTAACATTCCGTTCGACCGGCCTGCAATTGTCCTGGCGAAGAAAGCAACTTGCAAGCTCTGTAGGCCACAATGAGCTCCATCAGCCCTCTCTCTGAGGTGTCGAGCCGAGAAAGGAAGAACAGAAGGAATTTCACAAGTTCTTTGCTCTTAGAAATGAGGGAGAAAGAATGCAGATATCAGTTTTCGTTTGCCACAGCTTAGTAAACTCTCTCCTCGTTTTGCTTCTATTTAACCAAAGTCAGCTTGGTAAACTCTCTCCTCGTCTTGCTTCTATTTAACCAAAGTCATTCAATTCAACAGTGAACAGTGAGCGATTGTCGTTCAAGCGGTGCACCAGCGCTGATTCTTGCCGGTGGAGGCAATAGCTAAGTTCTCGTTTTCAACTGTTAAATACATAGCTGTTGATAGGTCGGGGCCGACCGCAGATCGAGTTCTGGGCTTCAGTCAACACTATAGCAGATTTGAAGTGTATGACTCAAATGACAGAGCCAAACTGTTTGCTCAAAAAGCGTCAGCTTCTCGACCTTGCCATTAACAGACTTTCGGTCATAAATCAACATAGTGGAACTGGATGAAACATACGATCACAGACTGAGGAGAATTGGGCTATCTCACAACGCCAATGACACTCCAGCATCACATCGATGTTGTTCTTATGATATCTCAAAAACCAGATCCGCATTTCGGAACCTAGAATTTGAGTACTATCTCGCAAGTCCGAAAGCTGTGACTGGCTCTGAGATCTGAGATATCGCAGCTATATGCTGCTTCCAACGCCTCCGCGAGTGCTCGAAACCTTCCGCCTCTTGTGGTCGCTCAGACTCGACAGCAACAAGACGGAGAACTCAGACTCGCAGTCCGCCGTCTGTCTGTTTTTGAATACGATTTAAATGTTATAGCACTAGGAAGAATTCCATAGAAAAGAGCGCGGGAATCTCAATTCCGAGGTCCAGAAGAAAGCCAAATCTTAGTTCTCTAAATCTTTTCCGATATTTTGAGACCGAAGATCTGGGAAACAAAATCCAGGTCTAAGTATTGTATTAGTGCGAGTTCTCCGTTAAAGAATCTCAAATACTACGTCACAGTCAGTTCCCATTTCTCATTCTCTGGCCGTGTTTCCTATCTTATGTCAATTTCAACTTATTCAACTACAACCACTTCTTGCCGCGGCCCCGCTCTCTTCCAAGCGGATTTGTATATCTTTCCGAGCCCGACTCGTTCTACAAAGCCATCTTTTCTTTTCTCTATGACCATAATGTTGTAAAGAGGATATCCAGAAACATCAACTCTCTTCTCGTTGCCCAAATATTGGGCTTCTGACAAGACTATTGCTGTAACTGCATCACACACGTCGTTAGTCGAAGGCTTCGCTCCAGAATTTAACTTCACCGTTCCCACTTTTGTTGACGACGCCGCATCGATGATCCACCGCTCTCGTGAGATGGTCACGTCTTGTTCTGGCGCTCCGTCTTCGTACGCCTGCGAGGCATTCGTGTTCGTTTGGGATGGGTCCTCGTCCTGAAGATTCTCCCGTATGTACTCAGTGTCGCCAAATTCAGAGCATGTCCTGATCCTGAAGCATTCATTGCCTAGCCAAAGCGAGGCAGCAGAGGTGCAAAAGATAAGATGTCGATCGCTCAGGTTGTTTAATGGTAAATTCTGGGGAGGGAGAACAGGTTTTGGTTTTACTTGAAAGGATTCCCAGTCTCTAGGAACCTTGCCGAATACCTTCCTTTGAGAGAGAAGTCCGAGGTCAGTGAGTTTATGCGAAGGAGTACCTTTGGAAGACGAGACAGACTTCGTGATGCCGTAAAGAGATCCATGGAGGGGCCGGACTCTCTCCTCTCCGATTGGGTTGGTGCACATTAAAAGTCCGTTCTCGTCTGCATGTACTTCAAAAGGAGTTTCAAACCCCACCATGATTCCCTTTGAATCTACTTCTGTTGGCTCCCACCCAGCCCATGACCAACTAGGCGGACTAAGCCGCAAGGTATTACAGTTCTCATCTTCCTGATTTCTCCGGCGACGGACTGACCCTTGTGGCTGCCAAAGAAGTGAAGCATCTATGAATCGCGTAGGTAGACCATATCGAAACGATGAATTCAGTATCTCTGGGGATTCTAACACCCCCCGAAGTCCTTCAAATGCGTCCAAGATCTTCCATGGCTCTCCGATTTGCCGGCCGCTGAGGTCTTCCACGACCTTGATGTATTGACAAAAAGCGGGCAAACGAAATAATCGAACACTTTCACCCTCCTCCAACATATGGAGACCAGATCCGTTGAGACTGTCTCCAGGCCCAGGGATCGGCTTCAGGTGTAGCCACGGGAACAGAGCCGAGTTACTGTTCGCATCAAGAGCGTTCACGTCTTCTCTCCATATACCACCCCGACAACGCCATACTGCGTAGCCGCTTGCGATTAGCAGCATCCGTCTTGAGAGCATCTTTTCCTGCAACGTCCATGCTCTAGACTCCCAAGGATAAAAGCTTTGTTGCATGCCAATGGGGAGAAACAGCTGTATGTCACCCAGAACCGTGTCCATTAGTTGATCAGATACGACCCGGTCTCTGGTGATTCCCACCATGCCCGAGTCCGCAGTTGGAGCATCGCCAGCAACAATGGTGAATAACGCCTCACTATATATCCGACCCATGCGAGCTATGTTGGCAGCATTATCAGGATCCCCTTCGTCTTGAATAATGCAGAGACTGTCTACCCATAGAAATTCTTGTCCCATTCTTTTGCAGACATCGATAGCGTCTTGGATAGTCTTCGGAATATAAACATCATCTTTCTCGAGTGAACCTGGCTGCAGCAGGCTGTTCATATTCTCCCTGGTCAGCCGGGTGTGACCAGGACGGTTGTATGTTGACTCCTTTGTAATCATGTTGTAATAGAATGCTTGACCTAAAGCTGTCAGTAAATCGATTTCCTGCCAAAGGATTCAAACCCGAACTCGCTCCGATTAAAGGTGAGAACAGCATGATAAACACATATAGATTTGTCGTACCTTCAGAATCCCTATGCTCCGTCCATTCCGAAGTTCCCCACACATAACTCAATACCACGTAAGTCCGATGGTTCGGGTCCGGGGCAGGTCTGATAATCCGCGAAAAATCCTCCCTGACAAGTCGCATACCCCAAACATCGATGAGCCGGAAGGGGAACTTCTGGTCAATTTCTTGGAGATATGACTGTGAAGGCCAAGAGGATTTGCTACAGGCATCACCATGGAGCTGTTGGCATGCCAACAAACAGTCTTTGAAGAAAGGAATATCAATGCGTGGTTTGAGAGTCCGTCCATACCATAGCTGCTCCCCTTGCGGTCTGGGAACCGATTGCTCGAGACGCAAGCTGAAATGAGATATTTCTTTGAGCGGTGCTCTAGGGGCTCTCCCATGGGCAAAAACGCGTACACTCAGTACACCGTCCTTAGTCTCTCCCAGTTGATAAGCTCGGACGATCAATAAGCATGGTAACGGCTTTGCTTTGCCCATGCTGAACATGGCCATTTGAGACATGACAAGCTGTGCACCTGCGAACTCTCTTCGGGGGCTTGCTATCCCTCCAATCCCAGCTGCAAAAGCTCCCAGTTTGAGCGCCTTGTCAAGGTTATCCTCGGCTTCATATGCGCCGTTGAGCACGCCTGCATTGAGATCCTTGTCCTCCGCTGACTGGAACAGCTCCATTGCGATATTTTCTGCTTGCTTGGCCGCTTCTTTCTGATCGCGAGTATAGCCAAATGGCCAGATGTCCTCGCCTTCGGTCCATCTTTCCCAGGATGAGAACTTTTCAATCCATTGCTTAAATGTCTCCACATCCTTCAGCTTGTCACTCGTGTGGAGATGCTTGGCAATGTGTTCATCTTTGAGCAAGTCATATTCCGGCCGGCACATGCTTTTGAATAGAAGTCCACAAAACTTGCACCAGGCTCGGTGGGACAGAACGTTGTCAAGCTTGAGGCAAAAGACATTTGAGTTGTTTCCCAACGGAGTCGGCCGTGGTTCTGAAAGACGAGCCACGCTCGGCAAATACTCGTTGAATGGGATCCGTTCACATTCGTGGCAGAGACTGCATCTCGGAGGTTTATCTGACACCTGCGTCCATAGGTCCTGGCTTTTGTCGCCAGCCTTGTGGATTATCTTTTGGAATTTAAACGGCATCGTGCAAGTGATTTTCCGACGTTTCGAGTAGAAGTATTATGGGACCATGCACATTCTATATGCTGTTTGTGAATGCAATATTCATTCCAGGCATGCAGTGAGCATTGTAAAATGCATAATAATGAAGAGAAACAGGGCAGGAAGCTTTGGGAATGCGACCATGACTGCCGTTATTTGTGCAACAACAACACTTGTTTCGCTCACCGACGATTACAGCATTCTCATGATGATGATCTCAAAGTTGTGTTACTTGAAAGTGCCAATAGGATAAATAGGAGGAGTTGACCGAAACGCAGATTAGAGGCGAGGGCTGAGGTAGTAGGCTTGGCATATCGAGGCAACAGCTTCCCGGCCTCTACAATTGGGCGGTTCTTTTTCTCAAAAGTAGAAATTGGGTTATAGGTGTTGATAGGCCATTTGTTGCCACATACGACCATAGACTGAGGAGAATTGGGCATCCCGTCCGCTCTGCCATACACAAGCCTCAGATCGGTAGATTAGTAGTTGGGTGGGTGACCACCAGCGAATACCTACTGTTGTATGTTTTTGACATTTTTTTGTTTTGCTTTTTGCTTTGCCTTGTGTTGCTTATTTAGGACTTTATATACCACACTCTGCACGTCAAACCTCCTTTCATCAAGTGCCCATCCTACCAAAACCGTTGCTATCCTGAATGTTATTTCTAAACATGGGATATGATTCCACCTTGTTGACCCAGAAAGGCCAAGCATAACTAGGAGAATCTTCTGGGCGTCCCCTGCCGGTCGCTCCGTATCCTGAGTGATCAGATGTGAAACCATCGCACCAGACTTCAGTGGCATCCTTTCCCTCAAACTCGCCGTCCTCAGCTCCTAGCTCTACAACTTCAAAATCTGCCGTCACGGTAGCATCGTCCTCTTGATATATACAGTCCATTCTCGAAGTCCACACATCTTTGATCTTGCTTTCCTCGACCGTTCCAGCCCGCTCGGGTCCTTCCGAATTCTGGTGGGGAAGCCGTCTGTAAAATACTGCTTTCTCAGGATATTGGCCGAGACCTCCATCGCAGTTAGATATCCAGGCATGGATATCGCAGGTGTGAAGGCGGGGCAGACTGGTAAATATTTCTCTCCCGAGGTCGCAGATAGGATCGAAATCTTCATCCTCGTCTAGCGACAAGCCTTCGCCGTTTATCTCAAGATAGAGCTCCTCTAGAGATGCAGGAAGGCCTTCGATAAAAGCAAGCAAGTCCTATGATGTATTAGACTGAGGGGCTGCGTACGCCTGAGGCAAACTTACAGGTCCATATCCCTCGCAATCAAGTCTTCCATCATCCGCGTAGCGTCCACCACGATTGTTGTCGTCTCCCACTTGGAGAAACTTGAGATTTGTTAAAGGTTTAAATAGCTGAGCAATAGCTGGTGAGAACGGACATCCAATATCCGCAAAACAGAAGCTCTCAATTGAGTAGCTCGGGCTGGCAAGAGTGGCCGTAAGTGCGCGAAGAAAATCCACACCGCTCGCGACATTGCCCGTTCCATCAGCTACACGCCCACCTAATCTTAAGTCTTTTAGGTCTGGCAGTGAATTGCACACATTCAAAACAAACGGCAAATGTGCAGGAATGGAGACAGATTTCAGTGACTTCTGGTGCTTCTTGATAAAGTCAAGGAACTCCTTGTCTATGTCGTTTTCGCTGTAACTATACTGGAATCCAAAATGCCGTAGTTTTGTGAGCTTCAACTCCGTACTTGGCTCTTTGCAATACTGCTGGGCTCTCTCAGCTGACGTTGTGGGCAAAGTAGGCAGCTCGTCGTATGTCTCGCACATAGAGATTTCTAGCGATTCCAAACAAGGGCATGTGGCCTCGACCACATTTACCAAGAATTGGACGAAGTCATTCCACGGGGATTGCTTTGCAAAGCGCGAGCTAACTGGTATATCCCAGACGAGTGATGTCAAATTGACAGGAGCCATGTTCCAAATGTGCTCCTGGGGTTTAAGTCCGCTGACTGTTAAGTAAATGAGGTTCGTGTAAGATGGCAGAGTCGTAATAATATGACCAGCAAGTGCGCTTGCTGTAAGAGATGCCTTGGAGAGACGATTCATGTGTTTAGCTGCCCTAACGAGCATAGTCGATTCTGCAGCCCAGGTCGCATCTTGAAATTCTCCAAAACGGCTTTTCTGGTGATTTTTGAAAGTGTTGACGCAGGCAGCTAATTTCGGATTACTTCATTGATGGGTTAGCTTCAGAAACCTTTATCGGCATCTTGTACGTACTTTGAGATAGAACGCAGTAGCTGAAGCTGTCGTTCTGTGGACTTTTCATCGTCATCTTCATTATACCGGTCGTCTATGCTAAGATCAACATGACTGTAGAGTACTAAAGATGCAGCTTCCCCTAAAAATCGGCAGACGAGACTGCAGTTGAAAAGATCACTAATTTGTAGAGCTTGATCGGACAGAATCGCATGAAGAACTTCCATAGGGAGAGCCGTCATCCCCGTCATCCCCGTCATATTGTCGAATGATGAAAGAACAAAGTAACAGAAGTTATTTCAAGTTTTATCAAATAGATGTATGGGCAAAGAGAATGAGAAGCACAGATGATTGATTCTCCTGATTCGTAGGTACCAGCTCTGGAACTAGGCAACATAACCTAAACCGTTCTAGGCAGAAGCGCACTGTATCACGTGAGTGATGGGATTGAACGGTGCCACCTGCTGGCCGACGGTCAATTAGAATATATATTCTAGCTGAGCAAAATTGAATATTAGCAGGCTATTATAAAGATCACGCAAGATATTCGTTATCTATTATAATTATATCCTTTAGCCCCTGATTGTTTAGCCGAGGAAATAACAAAAGTATCGGCATTCCGATAGCATCACAGACAACTCGAAATAGATTATAGTATTTAAAGCACTAATAATCCCGATCCCGTCCTCTCTAGGTTTAAATCAAAAGCATAGCGTGTCAGCAGTAAATCAAACTTAAAGTGATGAATAAGGTCCTTTCAGGGGAAATTGAAGGGCCCTATAGCGAGTAAATAATGCAAATTGAACTGCGAAATTGCATGAGAGCAGGAAGGGGTCGTTGATTCACCAACTTGGAACAAGATGCTCCTAGCAGGTTGTGAATTTAGAATTAGGCACAAAGGAAAAGGTTCGTATTTCAATGAAGTAGCACTTTTGCCCTTCTAGGAACAGAAATTAGATGACAGCTAAGTTTGTCGTATTACTATGAAAGTTATCTATAATTCAAATAGTTCCGTCTCCCATATCTGATGGTAGATAGATCAAGATGCAGAAATTAGAGATACATGTATGCTTTTAGATACGAAATCGGAACACATTTGGACGTCGACGAAGACACAGCACTGGAAATCTTCTGCCAGTAGCTAAATATGCACCTGGGCTAAAGCAGAGTAGCTATCTGCTGAAATTGGGTTGAAAAGGATCATTCTATAGCGATGACGATAATTCTATCCCGATGACAAGGAAAAGGTTGTGTATACAAATCCACAAATATGAGTGAATTGCCAGAGCAAATATCTCTCCTACCTGATAATCATATCCTCGCGCTTTGGTCCTGCATAGCCTGTTAGTAATAGGTTTAAATTGTGGGCATGGCCTTTTGGGCTTGACTTACCAATACCTATGTGCGAAACTGCCAGATGTGAGTCAGTATGCCGATGACAACAGCAAGATCAAATAAACAATCGACTCCCAAAAACTGGGATGAAACGAGAGATTCAAGATGAACTGATTGGAAGACCAAAACCATTGATTTGAACTCGCATATAGTTACGCAAGAAAAGGGGGAACTCACTTTTCACACCGACTTCCTTCTCAATGAATTCGATGTACGCTCTGCACTATAGCATAGAATCAGCAAGCCGTCAAGATATCCCACAAGATAATACATACAGCTTTCGGCAAATCGTAGAAGGCTTTGCACGCTCCAATTGGAGACATCCAACCTTGCAGGGTCACATACTCCACTTCCAGCTGCTCAACTAGAGACAGATCTGCTGGGAAGCTTTGAATGATCTCCTTGGTCTGGGGATCTTTATAATTCACAGCGACCTTGATCTCAGGGAAGGTGTCGAGGATGTCAAGCTTCGTAAGATTGATCTCGGTATAACTGTTCATGGCTGCTGAATATCGGACCACGGGGAGATCAAGCCATCCACAACGGCGTCTGCGGCCGGTTGTAACCTAATCAATATATCTACGTTAGCAAACATATTCCCGCGAGTTTTTCAGAACAACATCGTAACGTAAGCGCAAAAAGACAGAAGCTGCATACGCCGAACTCTCTTCCGATCTCTTGCAATTTGTTGCCGTACTCATCGAGTGCTTCGGTTGGGAAGGGGCCGCTATGTTATTAATGTCAGTTTTTCTACTTCGAAGTATAAAATAGAACGGAAACGCAAGGTTTGGGAGCCAAGATGGGAATATTATCCCGAAACTCCCAGGGAGTACGTACCCTCCAACCCTTGTAGTGTAGGCCTTCACAACTCCAAAGACGGACTTAACGTTTCTGGGATTTAATCCTCCGAGACCAGTGAAGATTCCTCCAAGGCCGGCTATGTATCACTTGAGTCAGTTTTGCTATTCGAAGAAAAAAGGGGGAGAATGAATGAGGAAGGAGAAAGTCCAAAGCAAAAGAGAGAGTCCTAGTTGTACTCCCTAATAATACTGGGAATGGAGAACTAACTGTTACTCGATGTGACATATGGGTATGTTCCAGCGTCGATGTCAAGCATGATAGCATTCGCGCCTTCGATCAAAATCGGCGTCTTCGAATTCTGGGCACTCATGAGAAGTGGAAGTTGATCGATGACGAGAGGTGCGAGCTGTTCTCTGTAGGTCTTGAATCGGGCAATCTCCTCTTCCGGATCATACTGTAGCAGGTCACCGAATCGCTTCTTGAAGGCAGTAGCCAGCGTTCTAACTTTTCTCTCAAAAAGCTCCTCGTTGAATACGTCTGCGACTCTGATACCGCTTCTTGATGCCTTAGTGCTGTAACATGGTCCAATTCCCTTGCCAGTTGTGCCGATCTTGCCGCCTTCGAGCTCTATCTCTTCCAGTCCGTCCAGCTTTTGGTGAAGATCGAGAACAACGTGAGCCCTGTCGCTGATGAACAACCTGTCTCTCGCATTTGGCAGACCCTTTGCCTCGAGGTCGGAAAGCTCCTTGAACAACGCTGGCACATGAACGACACATCCTGATCCAACGAGGTTCTTCGCATCCGGATTAAGCAACCCGGAGGGGAGAATATGAAAGTCGTAGGTTTGGCCTCCTGCTATGATCGTATGTCCGGCATTGTTTCCACCTTGAGCACGGCATACAAGTTTCATCTGAGGGCACAGGATATCCACGAGCTTTCCCTTGCCCTCATCTCCCCATTGCGCTCCTAGAACCACGGTAGCCATCTCGAGTTGGAAGTTGGAAGTGGGGTTGGTTGCCGTTTACAATGCGCCTGGGCCGAAAATCAAGAGCAATTGCTTAGAGAAAACGGGGTAGTCGATCAGTAGCTGTAAGCTGGTAATCCTGTAATTTGTTGGAACAAGTTCTAGTCAATTTGAGGGGGAATGAAAGTTAGCAACGTACCTTGACAAGGAGAGAAGAGAGTGCAGTCACCCCGCCATAAAGAGGGTTAGTGTCCGAGTTCGCGTAGCGAAATTTGCTGCCCTACTTTGGTGGGGGAGGCGGCCGCATCCACCGCATATCTGGTCACGTGGAATGAGGAGCTGGGAAGCGGAAGTGTTCCGGTGGGATCACATGGGGGGTTTATAACTTCATTCATGTACAAATCAGGTGGGCTATTACCATAGTGCCCTTACGGTCATATAAGAAATAATTTAGAAAAAAGACCTGAAGGTTTGATGTACAAAATTTTCAAAGATACTAAGCATTTCAAAGATTACTGAATTACTGAATACTGAATTACTGAATTACTGAATGTACTTATTCTAAAGGACGAGGACCCGCAACATTCTGTTGACCCCTAAGCGTCCTAAAGCTCTACTATTAATCTACAAAACATCCAAAAGAAAGTAGCAATTAGTCGTACTCGAAAGGTATTCCTACTTTGATTCGATGTACTTAACTCGACCACCATTCTTACCGTCAAACGCAGGATACTTGCCGGAAAAGTCCCAGAACCACATCATACCACCATCCTTTTCATCAGTGGATACGACTAATAGTTTCCCCTGGATATCGAACTTCTCGCTGACGGCGTTGACGAATTTGTTGATGAGATTATCCCTATCGTAGGCGGCCTCTGCACGGCGCTTCCGCTGCCACTTATAGCCGCAAACGATGTGGATCAAGAGCCTGCCGTGGTACGTGCCGTCTTGCTTGCGCATGAGGCGGTCGAGGATGTTGACAAACTCCTCGCTGTGCCAGAAGGCTACTGCGAAGCATCTGAACATGTCAGTGATGGAGATCTTCAAGTCCAAGAGGTCACAACGACCCAAAAGCTGGCTGGCGAAGACGTTGTTGAAAACTCGATTGATCTTTTGTATGTGGGTCTCGGGAAAAAATCTGAAACTGCTTGGTTGTCAGTCACACTATCAGTTAGAATGGGAAGTTGTGGAGATGGCTTACTCGTAAGGCTGGGCTGTGATGTGCAAATGCCGGATGTTTTGTAGCGCTTTTAAAGACATGCCATCGAGCAACTGCCGGTTTCCGGCCCACAGGTGATAGGGCTTGACGCTACCAAGTATCTTTAATGCTTCTTGGTACATTACCATGTGGCCTCTGAGAGCTTCAATGAGGGGCGGGGTCCAATTGGGGGTATTGAAAACTTCCCTGCGTGTTTCCTCGTCGGCAATGCGGCGCAATACGGGGAAACCGTCATTCTCAAGAATATCTGGACGGAGAGCTTCTCGGAAAATCTCTGCGCGGATCTCGGGTGGAAACGCTTCAAAGCCCTTGTCTGACAATGGCCCAGATGGTTTCTGGGCTATATCAGAAGGAGGGTAAGCAGATCTTTGACGTTTTGCAACCTTCTTCCTTAGATATTTAATCCAGTCGGTTAGGTAGGCTCGTAGTGGTTCCTCTGTTTCGTCAGGAGATTGATAGCTCAATAGCATCATCTCATCGAGCTTCTTCATTAAATCTTGGTATGACATTTTGAGGAATTCCCAGGATTTCAGTAAGAGTTCGAAGAACTCGTTCAAGGCGTAGTTTAGTCTTTCAAGGCTATCATTTTGAAAAGAGAAGTCACAGGTACAAGTAAGTACCCTAAATTTCTTTGTTTCATCGACGGTGTTAATGTGAGATTATAACAATAAAGGAACTCGCTCGTACTGATCAAGTCACGTTGAAAGATGGCAAAGCAGGTATAGCTTTTATGGGTTTGTTTTAAATAGGCTTTGTAGGTTTTAGGAAATAGATAAAGATCACTGTTATGCTACCAATTCGAGACCATCTCGCTTAACACAGGCGACAAAGAAAGACACTCAAAAATCCCTGACTCTAGGTAAGAGCCTGCATTGACAGAGATAAAAACCAAGCATACGACAAAGAAAACCATCGAGGTGTGTGTACAGCAAGAGATAGATGACTTACAAAGGTGCTTTTCTGAACAGTATAAAGTAAACAATAGCCGAGAGAAGATGGAAAAAGAGCTAGACAGCCATAATATCATTAGCCTGCTCGCTTAGTTTCTTCACTGTTGATATATCAGGTGACTTGTATAGGTCAATAACCGGATCCTTACGATCTTCCTTCATGAAATCAACCATCATATTACCTACCAAGCTCACCGCGTATGAATGAGTGAATACCCAACGTATATACCTACATAGAGCTACAGGATTAGCCCAGATGTATCAACAGATAGGTACATGCCTAGCTACTATAACAAAGGAGGACATGAGAGCGTAGGCTTTGGCTAGCCCTCAGCCCGAAAAGAATTTTTGAAAAAAAGAAAAGAGGAAGAAGAAGAAACGTCATTACGAAGATCTAAAAATAGGAGCAAGCAATCTTCCTAAACCAGACTTGCCCTCAAATATAGAAAATAATCAAATTCATGCACCGATAGAGAAATGACTATTCCCACATCTCCTCGTCCAAACCCAGTCTTTTCAAAACAAGGATATGTAGGTAATATAGCAATCAAATACTACCCGATGCCTTCGAGATATCAGTCTGCGAAATATTTATATTCCAGCAGGCCAGAATGCCAAAAAGCCGACATAAAAAGAGAAATAATCGGCAGTATCATACACCAAATTTTGCCAAACATGAGATCGAACATACTTATTTTACACATCAACGTGCACTTACCTATCACCCCATAACATAAACCAACACAGACCTCTCACACCTCTCCCCCTCACTCCCCCTCTCCAACCTCTCCTCCTCAGCAGGCAAAAACTCAAACCAAACCACATCCCCCATCTCCTGAGTCCCACCATCCCTCAACGCCCACACATCGCTGACACCTTCCTCTCGCGAGCCACCGATCTCCAAGAGCAGACGGCCGTCTTTTTGCTTGACGATAGACTCATACGGTACGGGGAGCTGCAAGATTTTTCTATGGCGGACCGTCTGCATGATGGCGTCTTGGAACTGGCGCACATAGAGCGCGTCAGCACGGTCGGCGGATTCCTGATCCGGGTAGCCAGAGATGAAGACGAGATTCTGTTTTTGTTTCTGCGCCTGCGCCTGTGTCTGTGTCTGTGTCTGCGCCTGGCCGTCGCTGGTGTCGAGCCAGAGCGTGTGTGTAGGGTTGGGAGTTTGGGAGTTGCAGAAGGAGAGGAGGGATGTCCATGTGGAGAGGAAGAGGGGGGAGGAGAGCGAGATGGAGGGCTGGAGTTGGATGAACCAGAGTTTGGTGAGCGGGGGCATGGTTGGATGGGTGGGTGGGTGCAGGTGGAGAAGGGGAAAGGAGAGGATGTTGAATTGATGTCTGCCTGTTTAGATAATTTAGTGCTTATGATTTGACGTACAGTAGAGATAAACGCCAAAGCCTAAAACCTAAGATCCAAAAACAGGAAAAGCCAAAAAGCCAAAACGCCAGAAAGTGAGAGTCAAAACTAAAACAAGCATCAGTGAAACTCTTCCACATCCCCGGTAGAAGAATTAACATATATTCTTATTTATCTCTGCCTAAAGAATAGAAGCATAACCCCGCCCTCTACCCCCTAAAAAGAACTTCGCAAAAACATTTTACTTATTCCTTATATCACGACCCACGAGGTTCACATCTCCATCCACTCATCCATTCATTTACCAAAAACGGCAATTGCAATCGAGCGAATCACACGCCATGTATCCATCTTACCTTTTTGCAGCGAAATCACGTGCCTCACACCCCCTCCTCCCAAAGAAACAAAAAGCCCCCAAACCTTAAGGGACCCGGTTCCCAGGACCTACTCGAAAGAAGGTGCAAGCTAGAGTTAAACCACGAACCAGATATGCAGCTCGCCGGGAAGAAGAAAGCGAAAAGAAAAGAAAAGAAACGACGCAAGACGAAAAAGAAATATATATCTAGGTACCCATAGAACGTCGATCAGCTCATCTAGCATCCGTGTCTCCCCTCAGAAAAGGAATATGATTGTATGCAACCTACCTACGTACATATTAATAATCAAACCCTTAGTCAGATCCCATCCTCACCTAGCTCTTCTGTAGCAACAGAAACAGGGAAAGAGAAACTAAATTATATTAACTTGTATAATTCAATGATATTAATGATTGATCCATACCTCTTTGCAGCTCCATCTCAACCTCTGCTCCTATCATCCAGGGAAAAGAAATAGCAAATCACTTACCTGACTCGCACACCTCGCCTCGCTTCGTACTCGGTCAAGCTCCAGCCTCAAAGATCAGATCCATCACGTGTAGCAACCACAAACGGATACTGTAAGCATGTCAGCAAAGAGAAACCCCCAAACCGCCAAAAGCCCCACGAGCGATTAATACAGTAAGACGGCGGCTTATCTTCTGAGTCCATCTTGGCTTTCCTCTTAGCACCGAGATGTATCATCAGTCTTGTCCAATGTTGGGACCGGAATAAAAGCTCGGGAAACACTAAACAGCAACGCAGCTGCACGTCGACGAGAAAAGGATATCATGTCCACCCGTTCCCGTTCCCATTCGTTGTCGGAACCTCCGAGTCCGGGGGCTCGCAAATCTCAAATAGACCCAATCAATAGTCTCTCACTTTGCGAGCATGTAGGTAGAGTAGTAGCCAGCCAACCAACAATGTCAGAAAACCAACCAGCCATCCGACCAACCACTGGGAGCCTCGCTCGCTAGAATTTTTGGGGATTTTCCATTCTCCCGGTCCCCGAGAGCGTGGACAAAGCAAAACTAAGAGCTCCCCCTGGCCCTGAGAGATCCATCTCACATCCTACGGTACTGTACTGCATTTCATTCCATCATGTAAGACCAAAATATGTCACATCCGTGGCCCCAGGGCCCCATTTTTTGCCTCGTGTCACTTCGCGCCTAGAAGGTTTGGTCAAGCATTAGAAGCAATCCTCCGTTTATCCTATATCCATGATCATCGGCTAAACCAGGAAAGTTTAAAACACTCAAACCGAACTTTCGTCTCTGGCTTGCGGCTTGCCTTATCGTCGGGCGTGGACGTGGACGTGGGCGCCGGCGTGGCGTGGGAGTTTCCTTCGCTTACCTGTTACTGTACGTACCGTTTCTTAACCCTGCTTGGCTGGTTTAACACTTCAGACGAAGAGTCAATGGCACCACCCAACGGGTTGTTCCACAAATTGACGTATAAAGAAAGGGCTGTGCTGCATATAGAGTTCAAGGCCCAGCATCGGAGTTCAACTAGACTATCCATCCATTCATGATCGGAACAACGGCCTCTTTACAGACAGCCAGATATATCCTACTGTGCCATCATGGCCACTAAGCCAAGCCAAGATACGGCAGATACCACGCTGCACCTTCCGCGGATACTATGCCTCCACGGCGGTGGTACCAACGCGAAGATATTCCGCGCGCAGTGTCGAGTTCTGGTCTCGCAACTTAAACCCTACTTTAGACTCTGCTTCGCAGATGGGCCTTTCCTCTCCGAGCCCGGGCCGGACGTCACTTTGGTCTATTCGAGTGCAGAATACGGGCCGTTCCGGAGGTGGCTACGCTGGAAGCCCTCACAACCCGCGATAGACGCCATAACCACGGTGAAGTTGATCGACCAGTCTCTCCAGAAGGCAATGGACGAGGATAATGAGAAGGGTGCCACGGGTGACTGGGTTGCATTGCTAGGATTCAGTCAAGGTGCAAAGATGGCGGCTAGTCTGTTGTTCATGCAGCAGGTCCGTTGTGAGAAGCTAGGGGAGCAGAATGCTGGATCGAACTACCGCTTTGCAGTACTGCTAGCAGGGAGAGCGCCTCTAGTGTCCCTCGATACGCAGCTCATCATGTCTCCAGCCTTGGCCGATGCATCGCAGACGACAAGTGATGAGAACAGCGGCAGTACCGAACAGAGACCCGAGGAGTGCCAGCAGGCGCATGTCCTAAGGCTGCCCACGATCCACGTCCATGGACTGAGAGACCCAGGACTGCACTTGCACCGTCAGCTATTGGACAGGTACTGCAACAGCAGGAGTGCGCGGGTGGTGCAGTGGGATGGCGCTCACAGGATCCCTATCAGGAATAAGGATGTGGCTGGCATTGTCGACCAGATGTTGGAGCTTGCGAGATTGACAGGTGTCTTCCTAAGCACCTAGCGCGTTGCGGAGGACGGGATTGCGTGTATATCAATCCTAGAGGGTGATAGCAGGTCGGATTCTCATGTACATAGAACGGGGTTGAGTCCCAGGTGGGAGCGACTGTTGATGTAGGAGGAGTAGCGCAGAGCGAAGAGAGTGGCGGTGTGAGGTCCCATGTTCGTCGTCCAGGTTAGCCATGATTTAGACGAAAGTCAAAAGAGTCTGGGTCGGCCGCTTGGTCGCTACAGTGGCTACAGCGACGTCCCTCGTGCACCGTCGCCTCCCCACCAACCCCTCTATTTGTGGAACAACTTATCGTTGATTTGATGCTATCGCAGGAATGGGATGTCCTGGCACTGGAATCCATCCATTGGTACATCAATCAACCATTGTTACACCTGACACTGACAGAGCATGTTGGATACTGACTGCACTGTACGCTCATGTCAACATCATGCAACGCCGAACGTGGCCGCATAGTCCTCATGCGAACCAAGCAGGGTCCAGCCATTGAGACGGCCATGAGTTGACCGGGGGAACGATGCCATGGAACCGCGTTTACCACCAGCTTCTATTCGCAGAAGCCATTGCAGATGGGGACCGCGATGATGGGAAGATGCTGGCAGGCTCCCCTATTTCATTACCGCACCGACGCCCTGTTGGAAGGAAGTGAGTACTTGTCAAACGAATTTCAACATTCAGCAAAACTCACATTGCTACTTCCTGCCCTCTCCCGCCGCCTCTGTCCAGGCAGTTTCCATACCACGGGTCGTTCATCGAGCCCTTTCCCCTCATCGATCTGTCTTCTTGCCATGGGTGGAAGCCAGCAGTAGGCTCGTGCTTAACCTTTACCACCCTTGGCGACAAACTTGCAGCAATGGCCGCCATTTCGTCTGCTCAGGCTCCAGCAACGACCATTTTGCTGTTTGGGCCGCAGGTCCACACCTTCGATGAGGCTTCCTTTTCACAGCTCAGATCGACATTGCTTGAAGAGCCAGGATATACCTGGTTGCTCGATGTGATATCTGAACTTCCCCAGTATTGGGAGAGCATCTCAAACTCTATCCCCAAGCTCCAGATCATCAATGGCTCGAGCCAACTAACTCAATTGGGCAGCTGGATGAGGACAGCCAGCTTTACCAAAGAATCATTCCCGCTGCCGAATATTCTTCTGACTCCTCTGGTCGTCATAACTCAATTGGCCCAGTATGCAAAATATCTCGAGGTTGTGCGACCGGAAGGTACAGATCGACAGGATCTGTGCGGTTCGTTTAAGCAGGATGTCGAGACCCTGGGATTTTGTACGGGGCTCCTAACAGGGCTTGCGGTATCCAGTGCTAGCAATGAATCGGAATTCAAACACTATGGCGCGGTTGCAGTGCGCCTGGCAATGCTCATCGGGGCTTTGGTAGATGTGCAAGACGGTTCGACGAATCCTCACGGCGAATCCAAGTCCTTCTCAGCTACCTGGAACTCGTCTGAATCCCATCAAGAATTGCTCCGAATTTTGGAAGAATTTCCAGAGGTGAGATCTCAAGACCCGCTCGTGTTTCAACCTTTGCTTTAGGCTAATTGATCTCATAGGCATATATCTCCGTATTGTATGACGAAAGACGAATCACCATAACGACCTCCAGGAGCACCGCTTCCTCCTTGCTTCAACAGCTCAAGGCAGCAGGCGTGATAGTGTCGGAATTTGGGCTTCTTGGGCGATTTCACTGCCCGTGTTATGATGGGGACATGGAATCGTTGTATAGATTTTGTAACTCGCAGCCAGCGTTCCAATTTCCAGATGCTTCTGCGCTTGTGCTACCTACTCGGTCGAATTCTGGAGGGTCTTGTGTTGATGAGGCAAGACTTCATAATTTTGCTTTGCGATCCATACTGGTAGAGCAGTCAAATTGGTATCAAAGCTTTACAGCCGTTTGGTCTGCGCGACTGGCCGACCACGAGTCGATGGTAGTGTCGTTTGGCCTTGATCGTTGCGTGCCGCTTACTTACATGCGCAAACTTGGTTCGCGTCTAATACAGGCAGCCGATCTGGACAATCTCGCATTTCGCCTTCCCGGGAGAGTGCTGGAGCCAATGAAATACAAGAAGAATCCGTTGGATGACCAGATAGCCGTTATCGGTATGGCATGTAAAGTGGCTGGTGCTGACAACCTTGAAGAGTTCTGGGACCTCCTTTGCAAAGGACAGTCGCAACACGTAGAGGTGCCAGCCGAGCGCTTCGGCTTCGAGACGACGTGGCGTGAAAATGTGAAAAAGAAATGGTATGGGAATTTTGTAAGGGACCATGATGCCTTTGATCATAGATTTTTCAAAAAGAGTCCTCGTGAAATGGCATCAACCGACCCCCAGCAAAGGTTAATGCTGCAAGTGGCATACCAAGCCGTAGAGCAATCCGGTTACTTCCAATCGCAGAAAGATAAGCATATCGGATGCTATATTGGCATGGGAAACGTTGAATATGAACAGAACGTCGGTTGTTACCCAGCCAATGCCTTCTCAGCGACGGGAAATCTGAAAGCCTTTACCGCTGGAAAGATTAGCCACTTCTTCGGTTGGACTGGGCCTGGTCTGACGATTGACACAGCTTGTTCCGCGTCGGCTGTATCAATACATCATGCCTGCAAGGCAATACTGAGTGGTGACTGTACAGCAGCCCTTGCTGGAGGCGTTGCAATCTATACAAACCCTGGCTGGTACCAAAACCTGGCTGGGGCCGCGTTCCTCAGCCCTACAGGGCCTTGCAAGCCTTTTGATTCTAAGGCGGATGGATACTGCAGAGGTGAAGGCATTGGGGCCGTCTTTTTAAAGAAAATGTCTACAGCCCTGGCGGACGGTGACCAAATCCTTGGCGTCATTGCTAGCACTGCTGTCTACCAGAACCAGAACTGTACACCCATTACAGTTCCGAACGCAATATCTCTGTCGGGTCTTTTCGAGAATGTGACTCGTCAGGCTGGGCTGACACCCGAGCAGATCTCTGTTGTCGAGGCCCATGGCACAGGAACTCCTGTTGGCGACCCGGCCGAATTTGAAAGTGTGCGCAGAGTCTTTGGCGGACCAAATCGAACAAACACCCTTTCTTTAGGTTCGGTAAAAGGGCTGGTTGGCCATACAGAGTGTGCCTCTGGGGTTATTGCGCTGATTAAAACACTTCTCATGATCCAAGAGGGTGCTATTCCGCCTCAAGCAAGCTTTGAAACACTGAACCCATCCATCAAAACCACGCCAGCTGACAGAATAGAGATTGTGAAAAGCTTGAGACCATGGGAGGTTAGTTTCCGAGCCGCCCTTATCAATAATTATGGTGCCTCTGGATCCAACGCATCTATGGTCGTGACCCAAATATCAAAGTCAAGCTTAGAACGCGATCCAATCAAAGATTTGTCCGGAGTGAGATTGCCATTCTGGTTCTGTGGATTCGACGACCAAAATCTGCGAGTATATTCAGCCAGATTGCGACAGTTCATTAGATCCAACGTCCTCTCGAGGAAAAACCTTTCCCTCGCAAACTTATCATTCAATGTATCTCGTCAGTCAAATCGGTCTCTCAACCGCGCCTTAGTCTTCAACTGTAACTCGGTAAGCGACTTGGAGCAGAAACTAATCGCGTTCGAAAATGGCGATACCAGTGTTGCTTCGGTTGCAAGTCAGGCCCCTAGGCCCGTAATCCTCTGCTTTGGAGGCCAAGTATCAACTTTTGTGGGACTAGACCGTCAGATCTATGATAATGTGAGCGTGTTAAGATATCACCTGGACGAATGCAATACCGCTTGCAAGTCAATAGGCCTGGATGGCATCTATCCAGAACTATTCCAGAAAACAGCGGTAGAGGATGTTGTCAAGCTGCAAACGGTACTATTTGCCATGCAGTATTCGTGTGCTAGAAGTTGGATCGATTGTGGCACTCAAGTTGCATCAGTAGTTGGACACAGCTTTGGCGAATTGACAGCTCTTTGCGTCTCTGGAGTTTTATCTCTTCGGGATTCCCTGAAACTGATCGCAGGGCGAGCGCGAGTTATACAGAATCTCTGGGGTGATGAGAAGGGTTCGATGATAGCAGTCGAAGGAAATCTCGAAGACGTGGAAAAGCTTCTGGCTGAGTCGATTAGTGTAGACGGGGAACGCGCAGCCACTATTGCTTGCTACAATGGACCCAGAAGTTTCACACTTGCTGGATCGACTAAAGCCATTGACCAGGTCGAGAAGACGGTCGCTAATTCGACCCTCTTGTCGTCAATCAAAGCTAAGAGGCTTAATGTCACAAACGCATTTCATTCCACTCTGGTGGACCATCTTACCGACGACCTTGAAAAGGTGGCTGAAGGTGTCGTGTTCAGAAACCCAACAATCCCCATTGAGCGCGCGACCGAGACAGGATCAGCGACACTCACTACTAAGTTTATAGCAGAGCATATGAGAAATCCCGTGTACTTTAACCATGCAGTGCAGAGATTGTCATCAAAATACCCCAATGCAATCTGGCTAGAGGCTGGATCCAGTTCGACAATTACAAACATGGCAAGCCGAGCTCTAGGATCCCCCAAAGACTCTCATTTCCAGCCGATGAACATCACAAGCAGCGGCGAAAACTCCTTGCAGTATCTTACAGACGCAACTACCAATCTGTGGAGAGAAGGGTTAAATATCTCTTTCTGGCCTCACCATTCGATGCAAACTTCGGAGTACGCTCCGCTTCTTCTCCCACCATATCAGTTTGAAAAGTCCCGACACTGGTTGGAACTTAAGAAACCACAACTTACAATTGACGCACCAACACCTCCAGTTACGGTCTTGGAGGAACTACCGACAGAGCTGTGGACATTCATTGGATACCAAGATGCCAAACAGCGTTCTGCTAGGTTCCGGATTAACACAATGATTAAAAAATTCGAAAAATTTATTTCTGGCCACAAAATGGTTCAGACAGCGCCATTGTGCCCAAGCACTCTGCAACTTGATATTGTGATCGAAGCTCTCATGAGTCTTCGTGCGGATCTCACAGCACCAGGCTCAAATCTTCAGCCACAGCTTCAAGGCCTTGAGAACCATGCTCCACTGTGCCTCGACCCATCACGTCTTGTTTGGCTTGATGTTGAGAGCAAGGACTCAGACGCTCATGATTGGGAATGGAAGTTCGTGAGTAATACGGCTCAAGACAAATCTGCCACAACTCTTCATGCATCCGGCAAAGTGGTTTTCCGTTCTACAGATGACGAACAACTGCAAAGCGAATTTACTCGATATGAGCGCATTGTTGGACATAAGCGTTGTCTTCAACTACTAGATGGCAATGATGCTGACGACATAATGCAAGGTCGTAATGTTTACAAGGCGTTCGCAGAAATTGTTGATTATGGGGAAATCTATCGCGGCGTTCAAAAAGTTGTAGGCAAAGGTACAGAGTCTGCAGGTCGAATCGTCAAGAAATATAGCGCAGAGAGTTGGCTTGATACTCCTCTGGCAGACTGCTTTGCCCAAGTAGCTGGCATATTTGTAAATTGTATGACAGACAGAGGAAGTCAGGATGTCTTCATCTCAAACAAGATTGATCGGTGGATACGCTCACCAAAATTGCGCACAGGAGATTCACGACCTGAAGTTTGGGATCTGTTTGTTTACCACGACCGTCAATCCGACAAGGAGTATCTTAGCGACGTATTTGTCTTTGACTCACGCAATGGATCATTAGTGGAAATGATCTTGGGTCTCAAATTCCACAAAGTCTCAAAGGCTGGCCTTAGCAAGGTACTTTCGAGACTCAATCCAGGCGGGACAAAATCCCAGCCAGTTGCACCTTCAACTGTTGCTCAAATTGACATCCCAAGAGCAGCAGTGAAGCCTCTTGCCGTGGATACTTCCATGTCTCCAAGAGCTATCACCCCAAAGAAGAAGAAACCTTTGCGCCCGGATATTTCAGAAAGTCTTCGGAGCCTGCTTGCGAATATTTCTGGTCTTGAGCCAGGAGAAATCGAAAACGATACAGGCCTAGCTGATATTGGTATTGATTCGCTCATGGGAATGGAACTAGCCCGTGAAATAGAGACCGCATACAAGGTTTCACTGGATACAGCACAGTTGAACGAAGTCGTAGACTTTCAAGACCTCTTGAAGTGTATTGAGGCTTCGCTAGGACCCGTAGAGGATGATATGGGCTCCGAGAGCGATGGAATTCCAAGTGAGATCGAGGACACTGAAAGCCAAGGAAACGATACACCTTTAGAACCGTTAACTCCCACTTCACCAAAGGCGAGAGGAGGAGTCTCGGAATTTCTGGCTGAACAGCTTGGAATACCTGAAAGTGACGTAGAATTAGAAGCCCATCTTTCGGATCTTGGTGTGGACTCGCTACTTTCCACAGAACTAATCTCGGACATTTCAGCAAGATTCGGATATAAGCTCTCGAACGATATAGTTTTTGAGGAGCTGACAGTTAAAGAACTGGAGGTCATGATAAATGGCGCAAATTCCCGTGCACCGGACACTTCCAAAAACAGCTCTTTTTCGGAAACTATCAAGTCCAGCGCGGCGAACAGTGTTTCAATTCCATCGACCAAGCAAAGAGATCTGGAAATGCCTACACAAACAGTCATAGAAGCTTTTGAGGAGTCCAAAAGGGCTACTGACCAGTTCATTTCTGAGTACAAACTTGCTGATTATGCCAACGTCATATGGCCTAAGCAAACCGAACTCACCATCGCATACATCGTGGAAGCTTTTGAGAAACTCGGATGCTCTCTTGTAGCATCTAAACCAGGCCAAGAGTTAGAACGTATCAAATATCTTCCGAAGCATGAAAGATTTGTGGAGCAAATATACACAATTCTGGAAAAAGAGGGCCGTCTGATTGATATTGATGGAACCCGAATCATCCGGACAGCCATTGCACCCCCAAACAAGACTTCAGAGGTCCTGTTCGACGAAATCATCCGTAGCTATCCCGACTACGTTATTGACAATAAGCTCATGAAGCTGACAGGCTCGAAGCTGGCCGAGTGCCTAAGTGGCCAGTCTGATGGCATTCAGTTGATTTTTGGCAACGCGGAAAGCAGAAATCTCGTATCAAGTTGGTACTGCCAGTCACCCATCAACAGAGCCTTCCTCAAGCAAATGGAAGGATTCATCAAAGGCCTCATCTCCAGACTTCCCATGAATGGACCAATCAAGATTCTTGAGATGGGTGCGGGGACTGGAGGGACCACGGCAGGAATGGCACCTCTCTTGGCAAGTCTCAACGTGGAAGTCGAATATACATTTACAGATCTTTCGCCCTCTTTAGTTGCCGCAGCCAAAAGGAGATTTAAAGAGTACTCCTTTATGAAGTTCATGATCCATGACATCGAGAAGCCAGCACCTGCCGAGCTCTTACATAGCCAACATATTGTTATTGCTAACAACTGTGTTCATGCTACTCATGACCTGGCAATTTCCACCAAGAGCATTCATAGTGTTCTCCGTCCCGACGGATTTCTGACAATGTTGGAAATGACTGCCACACCTTCCTGGATTGACCTGATATTCGGTCTCCTCGAGGGTTGGTGGCTCTTTGATGATGGGCGAAAGCATGCTCTTACGCCTCAATTACAATGGCAAAAGGTCATGCAGTCGGTAGGGTATGGCCAGGTTGACTGGACTGAAGGAAGCCGCCCTGAAGCTAGTGTGCAGCGTATACTCATGGCGCTTGCTTCTGGACCAAGGTATGCCCGCTTGCCTATGTCAAGGCCTCCAAAAAGTCATATAGCAACTGACTGTGAAAACCGTCAAGCCTTAATTGACGGGTACATTCGGAAGTATACACAGGATTTTCGAGGCCCAGTATCATCAAGCGATGTTAGACCCGAGATCTCATCAGATCATTGCGTGCTGATTACAGGTGCAACGGGGAGCCTTGGATCGCATCTCGTGGCAAACTTTGCAGATATGGATACCGTTCGAACAGTAGTTTGCCTAAATAGACGCAACGGCACAGATCCCTTAGCGCGTCAACGGAACGTTATCGAGTCTCGCGGTATACCACTGGGAGCTAAAGCTTTGTCGAAATTGAAAGTGTTCGAGACAGACACGACTAAGCCTATGCTCGGCCTCAAGTGCGATGAGTACGAAGAGCTTGTTTCCACAGTCACTCATATAGTCCACAACGCCTGGCCCATGAGTATCAAGAGACCCGTCAAAGGCTTCGAATCCCAGTTCCAGGCGATGCAAAACCTCATCGATTTGTCTTATAAAATATCGTGTATCCGACCTTCGGAGTTCAAGGTTGGATTTCAGTTCATCTCGTCCATCGCTACGGTTGGATACTATCCGCTTTGGAGTGGCGGTGGGACTGCCCGCGTTCCAGAGGAGCGGATGACTGTGGAATCGATCCTGCCTGTTGGATACGGTGATGCGAAATATGTTTGTGAAAGAATGCTTGATGAGACACTGCACAAGTATCCTGGATCTTTCCGGCCGATGGCAGTGCGGCTCGGACAAATTGCCGGCTCCCAGACAAGTGGTTATTGGAACCCGATGGAACATATTTCTTTCTTAGTGAAATCCTCGCAGACACTGAAGGCCCTGCCTCAGCTTGAAGGGGTAAGAACAAGCCTTGGAATTGATTGAATACGGCAGCTAACCGTTGTGTAAACAGAACCTGTCCTGGTGCCCGGCAAACAGTATTGCTGCAACCCTGGGAGATTTGTTGGTAACAGATACCACTCCCTATCCCATCTACCATATCGAGAACCCCGCACGACAATCGTGGGCCGAGATGATGGGTATTTTGGCGGACGCACTCCATATTCCAAAATCCAACATCATTCCGTTTGATGAGTGGGTGAACCGAGTGCGACATTTTCCTGGTTCCGCAGAAGACAACCCTGCTTCGAAGCTTATTGACTTTTTTGCTGGAGACTTCATCCGCATGTCATGTGGAGAATTGATTCTAGATACCACCAAGACCCAAGAGCACTCCACGACGCTGGCCAGTCTCGGCCCAGTGAGCGCGGAACTGGCTGCGAAGTATGTGGGAACATGGCAGGAGATGGGTTTTCTGAACTAGAAGGCCGAGTTTTGTGATTCCCTTTGTTGTTGTTTTGCATAATAGATGGACAAAGACGTGATGATAATGAGGAACGAAGTCTGAAGATAATGGATTGTGCGAGTGGAGGGGGAAGATGAGCTGGCTTATCTTCTTGGCCCTGCTTGCTTCTTGCAGGCGTTTTGCACTGGGTGTCAGCCTGCAGATAGGCTGTCACAAGGTAGCAACGACATCGCTACATGCGGGATGAGTAGATAGACCGTACATGATAAAGCAGAGAACCTAATAGACAATTGCATAGAGAATATATTCAGGACGTGACAAATGGCTGCGCCGTGACTGGATCGAATGCGCGATTGATGTTTTGGGAAAGACGTGAAGTCATCCAAGCCACGTGCACAGACACCGATCGAGCCACCCCCATCTTTCGGCCTGGCCAGATCAGGCATCCACACAGTAGCACACCATCGCGCGGCGATATCGCAATCAGCCAGACTCGAAGCTCTCTCGACTTAAATTTCGTAGAAGAAAAAAAGAAAGAAAGTCAACAAACCACAACACAAACTCCACTCCACTCCACCACAGCTCTGTACCTGCTTCCTCACCGGGCATACGCATCCATTGAGGACTTGCGGATCCAATTGGCCTTCAGAGAGGACAAAAACATACAAAAATGGCCGACGCAGCGGCCGAGATAGAGGCGAGTGGGTTCAAGCAGACATTTAAGGATCTGTTCTCGGGTGCTTGTGGAGGTATTGCACAGGTCCTTCTGGGTGAGTTCTACTTTTGTGTTTCTGTTCTGCATTTGTCTTATCTTGCTTCACCGCGTTGTTGTATCTCTTGGTCCTGTTTCCTGTGGATATCACGTGTTTCGAGATATTTGAGGGAGTTGGGATGGACGAGTTTTATATGGATGAAGAGAGGAAGACAAAGCAAGTGCTATCCCGGAGAGAAAGTTCTCTCCCAATTAGATGTTAATCGAGAAAGCCATCCCATCTACAAAAACACCATCTTCTCAAGACTAACCACTCCCACAGGCCAACCCTTCGACATAGTAAAAGTGCGTCTGCAAACAAGCACACAGTACCCATCGGCTCTGAGTGCCGCAGCGAGCATCTACAAGAACGAAGGCGCGCTCGCATTCTACAAAGGCACCCTGACACCACTAATCGGCATCGGGGCGTGCGTGAGCGTACAATTCGGCGGCTTCCACTACGTGCGGCGCTTGTTCGAGCAGAGCAATGCAGCGAAGCGACCAGGCCAGAACCCCGAGCTGTCATACGGACAGTACTACCTGGCAGGCGCTGCTGCAGGCGTGACCAATTCCGTCATCTCCGGCCCTATCGAGCACGTGCGTATCAGGCTGCAGACGCAACCGCACGGAGCTGCGCGCCTGTACGATGGGCCGTTGGATTGCGTGCGGAAGCTCAGTGCGCACGAGGGCGTGCTGAAGGGCCTGTACCGCGGCGAGGCCGTCACTATCCTCAGAGAGGCCCAGGCATATGGAGTCTGGTTCCTGGCATTCGAGTATATGATGAATGCGGATGCGGCGCGGAACAAGATCGCGCGCAAGGAGATGCCCAGCTGGAAGATTGCCTTCTATGGCGGTCTGGCGGGTGAGGCCCTCTGGTTGGGCAGCTATCCGTTCGATGTCGTCAAGAGTAAGATGCAGAGTGACGGCTTTGGCGAGAAGCAGAAGTACAAGGGCATGAATGATTGCTTCAAGCAGGTCTGGAGACTGGAGGGCGCGCGCGGATTCTGGAAGGGAATTGCTCCTACGCTTCTGAGGGCCATGCCTGTTAGTGCTGGCACTTTCTTCGTTGCCGAGATGACGGCGAGAGCGATTTCATAGACACGGCTTAGGAGAAAAGGGGGATCGACGGCTGTTTTTTTGGTCCTCACTCAGGTAGCTAGCTATGGGCAGAATACCCAACCTTGATTTAGTGCTTGGATTCAACTCAAGCACCGAGAAATATAAAAACATTACTCAACAAGCAGTAGTTAAGAGATAAGATGTTCAATTGTGTATGTATGACCGTCTTCTAAGAGAATACAGCGGATGAATTCATCATGCCCATCACTCACTAACCTCAACTCGTCTAACTATAATACTTCTTGCATCAGCAGCCCCAAGCTCCGTCAGGCCCAGCGTCTTCAGCAGCTTATCAGCATCTGCAGCTGAACTGAAGAGCATCTCATGGGCTTCCGACAACTTGACAGCGCCTGCCTCAAGAGCCTCGAGGGGCAGATTGAGCAAGACCAAAGCCTCCGTCAATCGCGGCATGCCAAGCGTCGTGCCATGAACCGAGCGGCAGTGCATATTGACGACACCCACAACAGCCATCAAGTCCCGCTTGATCTGTGCTGCTCCGAGGGTGGTGAAGTTCTCCTTCGTCAGGACATCGGTCCACAGGAGATCCTGCAGATTCTCGATGCATTCTCTGGCAACTCGTCGAAACGCAGATGAAGACAGCGTCTTCTGGAGAAACTTGAGATCTCGCTCTAAGATCTGTTTTTTGAGTCAGTAACAAGTTCTTCATTCTTGGTCTTGGTCCTTACGTGTAGTGGCTGGTCTAATTCTGCAGTAACACTCAACATCTCAGCTAGACAACTGTTAGCGAAACTCCCAGAAATGACCAAGAATTTTTTATTTACCTGACACTGGCTCGGAATTGATGGTCGTCCACTGTGGTTTGGTAAAATAAGGTCTGAAATCCCCCGGATATGCATATTTCATGGCATCTACTATGAGACGTTCTGCTCTGTTTCGCTGGGCTTCGAAAGAAGTAGAGCACTCGTCAAACATAGCACCACCAGCTTCTTCCTCGCCTAAAGATGTTGATGTGACCTCTCTAACGTCACTCAGTGTCATCGGTCCAGCAATGTTATCGTCGACATTTGAGGCCTGGGCCCGTTTTTGTAACTCGGCCCAAAGCTCGATGAAGAACTACACCATGTCAACATGTTAAACTCAACTACAGATGGACGTAGATTTACCTTCTCATTGCTCCATTCTTGTAATGCCGTTACAACGTAGTCAGCACTGACAAATACCCTACAGAGACTCTCCAGTCCTCCAATTCCTTGTATCTCTGCTTCCTGCTCTTTTGTAATTCCGTGTAGGGTACGGCCAACAGTAGAAGTCATGGATTGATATAAGTTCAACGACTCCTTTAGGCGCTCATGATAACGATCTAGAATGTTTACTTGAATGCCCAACAAGAACCGAACTTTGTATGAAAACCGTCGTACTTCTCTGTACTGATCCGTTGTTGACTTGAGCAAATGGACTATTTTTACGGCTCCATGGGTAGGATGATTCTTCCCTGGGGCTGAACTATCATAATCGATTTGTCTATTGTCCGGGGAGTCCATGATTTCTTGACATCTTGCAGCCTTAAATTCTCGCTCATATCTGAACCAGACATCAAACCAAGAGTCAAGGACATCCCAGGATGTTCCTTTCCATCCATAATCGTCGTTGCCAGCAGTGTACCCAAACTCGGTCCTGATGGTTTCATCGAACGCAAGCATCTGTACAACAAATTTGCTCATTTGTGGTGGATCCGAGGAGATTTTGGCAACGATATCATTTATCTTCTGCTGTAGGATTGGTAACATGGCTGTAATGAATGCAGAGACGGGATCGGCATAGATAGTATTCCCAGCAAGCGTTGAACCCCGAAAGTGAGCCGACAAGGCTGCCGCTACACCTTCCCGTAGGTATATCTCTCGTTCCTTAATGGTACCGATGAACCACTGGAAAATATGATCACCCAGCTACATGTCCATTAGAATGGAACCAAAGTTTTAATAGGAGGACTGACCAGTTGAGGATCGCTTGTTGTGCGATTGCCCATGAAGTGAAATTTGAATTGGGCTACAAATGGTCTTGCCATAACGCCAATAGGTAGCAATATGAGAGGCTCCCGTGCTATCGCGATCTCTGTGCCTTGCAAATTGAGCAGCTTTTCACAGCTATCATACCAAGCTATATCTGGATCCTCAGGAGGCTCCTTTGCTGTACCCGGCCAGTTTAGTCTCGTAACATGATCATTAAACTCATCGCACAAGATCTTCTTCATTTCTGACCACAACCTTTTTACAACCTCGTCTATATGAGACACAATGTGAGCTCCTGCGCCCTCAACAGCGTCTTGTTCATTGCGAAGACCGACCGCCAATTGCTTCAGCCGAGTATAAGGGCGAAGAGCAGCTTCGGGATCATCCGGCAGATGATCGATGGCCTCTTGGGATAGGGTATCAATTTCTTTGAGAAGCTGCACATATGCTTGGGCCAACTCAAGCTTGCGCATCTTCTCCATTGGGCTCTTGAGGCGCTCCACGGCTTGAACAGGAGTGGTAGATGCGGTCACGATAGTGATTCTTTCTTGTATGCTGGCCTGGTGTTCTTCGAATTCCCTAGTCTGCTCCAGCACCGATATTGTATGATCTTCAGAGGTCTTTTTTGCTTCGGCAAGCTTGATTTGGGCATCTTCCAACTGGCGGAGGAGTTAGCAACTGTGTGAAGCTGTGCCATCAATTGGTAATACTGACTTGTTCCTGTAGCTGCAACTTCTGCGTTTCAACACTCGCAAGAAGATTTTCAAGAACGTCAAAATCTGTAGCGCTCTGTATCTTGTCGTTGAGGTAATCTTCCAGCCTGATGTCTCGTTCCACGATAGGGACATTATGTGCAGGGTCGAGAAGAATAGCCAAGGGGCTGCGATCTCGATCAATTGAAGACATGGCTATTAGTAGCTGTAGCTACAATACCACATCGATTCGTGGTAATATATCGCAATTTTTCGAGGAGGTTGTGGAAGATGAAAGAGCTATTGAGCTTGTGTAGTTGGTCGCAGGTGATCCATGTTGACACTTTTGCCTTGTACGCGAGGCTGAAAACGCGCCTGCCCGCGACGTGCTTCAATGACGTCTCGACTTGTCATGGTTTTAATCACAACATTCTCAGCCTTGCCAACAAAGAGCCCGAAATGCTGGGTTACAACATACAAAAGCTCTAGAACCTATCTAGAAATGTGTGATAATATTTGGAACTCACACAACATGTTCAATGATTCGTATCGCATCTCAAGCAGCAACACACCAGACTCCTTAGAAAGGGCCAGTCGATGAATAGTGGCCTTGGATTTACTTGCGATGTTATAGCACACTGTACCGCCTCAGCACCTTCTACCTCTCATCATGAGCAGTCCTGCAAAGCGGCGGAAGCTCAATGGCGCTCCAAAGACTTCCACCGTCGCAACTCGCGGTCTTGACTACTTCTTCAACAAGCAGAAACAGAATACCACGTTGCAGCCACCCGAAGATGCCGGATCAGATGGGAAACCTGTCGCAGACTCCGAATTGACCGACGAACAACTTGCAAGAAAATTACAAGCTGAATGGGACTCTGAAGTTTCTGGATCAAGGGTCAAATTGGATGTTCCTGAGAAAACAACTTCGGAGCAGTCCGAGGTCGTTGCGAATTCTTCCATGAAGCATGAAACAAGAGAAAATAGCGCTGGGTCCATGTCAAAGGCTACCGAATCCCTGAATAATGACGTCTCTGGTGCAAATATGGTGGTGGAGGAGGCTCTGGAGAAGGCACAAGCAGAAGTGGAGGATGAAGGGAAAGGAAAAACCAAAGCCAAGAATACACTATCCCTACAATCTGCTGCGTCGGCAGAAGATACAATATCATCAAATATACCATTTGACGAAAGCCCTCTCACATTCGATCCATCGAAATATGTTGCAGATTTACAAAGTCATTGGGCTGCTGAGGGAGGAAATGCTTCCTATGCTCTACTCACAAGGTGCTTCGTACTAATCAATAGCACACAGAGCCGGATCAAGATAGTAGATACTCTTGTGAACTTTCTGAGGGTTATTATTGAAGGGGATCCTAGTAGTTTACTACCTACTGTATGTGCAATGCCAATCTTTATTTTTGTCTTGTCGAACCTTAAACTCATCAGATCTTGTGACTTACGATGATCGTAGGTCTGGCTTGCAACCAATGCCATATCACCTCCATATATCTCACTGGAACTTGGACTTGGAGGCTCTGCAATTTCCAAGGCCCTGAAAAATGCTTGTGGTCTCGATAATAAATCTCTTAAGAGTCTATACGATAAGCATGGCGATGCCGGAGACGTTGCATTTGAGGCAAAGAAAAGGCAAAGCTTCACTCTCAGGAAGCCGAAACCTTTATCTATCAAGGGAGTTTACCAGTCTCTTGTCAAGATTGCAAGTACTCAAGGTACAGGAAGCGGTGAGGTCAAGCAAAGGGTTGTAGACAGACTGCTCCAAGATGCCCGAGGAGCAGAGGAGAGCCGATACATTGTCAGGACTTTGTGCCAGCATGTAAGTTCACACCACAAAAGTAACTGGTAACTATCTGCACCGTTAAATCTAACCTGCCTAGTTACGTATCGGAGCCGTCAAAACAACAATGCTTATTGCTTTGTCACGAGCATTCTTGTTATCACGGCCACCGGGAGCTGACTTTCCACTCAAGTCGCAGGAGGAACTTGCATCATTGAAAAAGGAGAATCTTGCCGAAGTCTGGTCCAAAGCCGAGGAGATCGTAAAAGCATGTTTTGCAAAACGACCGAACTACAATGATCTCATCCCAGTCCTTCTTGAGATCGGAGTTTGCGAAGAGCTCACCATTAGATGCGGCTTAGCACTGCACATTCCATTACGCCCCATGTTAGGAAGCATTACTCGTGATCTATCAGAGATGCTTACCAAGCTTCAAGGACGAGACTTTAGCTGCGAGTACAAATACGATGGCCAAAGAGCTCAAGTGCACTGTGATGATAATGGGAAAGTTTCCATTTTCTCCCGTCATCTTGAGCTCATGACGGATAAATACCCAGATCTCGTAGCCTTGATCCCGAAGATTCGAGGTGAAGGGGTAGGAAGTTTTATTATGGAAGGCGAAGTCGTAGCCGTCGATCAAGCCACTGGAGACTTGAAGACTTTTCAAACACTCACAAACCGAGCTCGGAAAGATGTGGCTATAGGTAGTATCAAGGTTGAAGTTTGTCTCTTCGCATTTGATCTCATGTATCTTAACGGCGAACCTCTACTTGACCGACCCTTCCGCGAACGAAGAGAGCTTCTCCGAAGCCTTTTTACTGAAATACCAAATCAATTTACCTGGGTAAAGAGTATCGACGCAACCTCTCAGGATTCCGAAACCGTCTTGGAATTCTTCAAGGGCGCTACGGATGCGAAATGCGAGGGCATCATGGTCAAGATCCTCGACAACCTAGTCAACAAATCCCTTCTTCCAGAAGAACCAGCAACAGACCCAGAGCCCAGCACTCCGACCAAACCCAAAAAGAACAAGAGCAAGAGCAAGGATAAGAGCAAAAACGCCGCCGAGGAAAAGGAGGAGAAGAAAAATACAAGACGCAAGCCGCTGCTGGCGACCTACGAGCCCGACAAACGGCTTGACAGCTGGCTGAAAGTGAAGAAAGACTACTCGTCGACCTTCGACACGCTCGACCTCATCCCCATCGCAGCCTGGCACGGGCAGGGTCGCAAATCGCAATGGTGGTCGCCCATCCTGCTCGCCGTGCGGGACCCCGAGACGGGCAGTCTGGAAGCGGTGTGCAAATGCATCAGCGGCTTCACGGACTCCTTCTACAAAGCCAACAGGGAGAAGTACGCGCCCGAGGGCCCGAATACGCTCGGCGGCAAGCCGAGCTACATCGAGTACGACGCTGGCTTTCCGGACGTCTGGTTCGAGCCCCAGGAGGTCTGGGAGATGGCCTTTGCTGATATCACCCTCAGCCCTGTGTATAAGGCGGCTATCGGATTGGCTAGCGACGAGAGGGGTTTGAGTTTGAGGTTTCCTAGGTTCTTGAAGGTCAGGGATGACAAGGGGATTGAGGAGGCGAGCTCGAATGAGTTTTTGGCTGGCTTGTATAGGAAGCAGGAGGAGAAGGGGCCTAGCGCTGCTGATGCAGTGGTTGAGGGGACGAAGGAGGATGATGATGATTGATGATTGGATAGCGCTGTTGTGTATAATTTATAGCAAGAAGCAGGCAAGAGAATGATTTTCAAGTCAGGGAAGATAGAAGCGGCTGGATCATTCGAATTGATACCGAAGTTTGAAGGAAGAATGTGCATAAGGTATCTCTTTTAAGTACCTATAAACCTTCCATATATATTCCTCAACACAGTCAGCCCAAGCGAACTCTAACAGTCATCACGATATATAAAAAAGATGTATAAACAAGATTCTAGAAACATAACAATGAAGCATTCGAATATTATACTATGCCAAAACTTTACAAAACCATGCTGAGCAATTCCCCGATCCAAAACCTGCTGTGTATGCCTGTGGGCGAATTCCAACATCAGCACCAACACCAACACCAGCCTGATACCCTAACATCCAGGGACTGAGCAACAAAAGCAAAACAGCAAAAAGACCATACAACATGTCCCAAAACTCCTGCGCACAAGATCTAGGTGTGGTGTGCAATCACAACCCATCAAAGACCCCCTCAATAACATTCTCCAACATCCTGAGGCCGTAAAACCTCGCAACGCCTCTGTAAACCTTCAACTTCGCAAGGACCGTGTCGCGATCCATACTGCCCACCCACTCCCCGCTACACCCGCAATGCTCCATGAAGTCATTCACGCGGACTGTCTTGCACTTGACGCATTTGAGGTCTTGCGTTGCCCACTCGGTACAGATTGCCTGCACAGCCGCAATGCAGCGCTCCTCAATTTCGAGGCGCACAAATTCAGAGTTGCAGAAATTACACGTCCATGGCCGATCTTGGTTGTTTTTCGCAACGCCGGGGTCAGGAATTAGGTCTTCGTCCCGGCAGAGATCGAGATCGCGTGCCATGGTACAATTGTCGCAAATGATCTGTGGGAGCTTGAGACTTGTACTGGGGTTGGTAAAGTAGGCTTCTTTACTGAATTCGCGCACTTCGAACAAGGCAAGGAGCTCTTTGCGTAGTAGACGTGCTTCGAGTGTAATGTTCTTGTCGAGTGAGAGAACTTGCATCAAAGATTTGACGAGCTGTAGAGCCGGATTGCTAAGCTTGAGATGTGAACCAGGTAAGATGGGAAAGTGGTAATCAGATGCTAATTCAGGATGAAGCATTTCGTCTTTTTGACGTCGGATCAATCCTGCGATTTGTCGCTTCAGAGGCTTTTCAAAATCTTTTCCAAGCATAATCTTGTCTTCCTTGTCCTCTCCTAAGGCACGTACAGGTAATTGCGTAGGTCGAGGTGTAGAGTTGATGCCATGTTGTGGACGCTTGAGTTTGTGCATCACTTCGACGAATTCGACAACCCAGTCGTGGAAGATAGGTTGTAATGACACAGGAAGGAATTTGCTGAGTTGCCAATGCATGATGCAGTCCAAAGTCTGATTTTCTGCTTCAACGACCTCCTGACAGGCCTTGCCACCGTAATTGAATTCATCGTACCAGACTAGGTAATCCCAATACTCCTTGATCTCCAGGTCCAAGAAATGGAAAAGAGGTTTCGCTTTGATGGATTTCAGTATATACTGACTATATGCGTATGCATTTCCAACTTCAGACTTCGTTGTTTGTAACAGCAATCTATTCGAACTTGCGAAAACGACATGTGAACCAACTCTGCGGAAGTCTGTCATCAGTTGTTGAAAGGCTTTCCGGGACATCATTTGAACATAGTAATGTAGCGAACGATCGTAGAGAAACGAGCCCGGGTTTTCAACCCATCTCACCAGATGTTGAACCATAATATCTGCCATATTACTACCCTTGCAGGCCTCTGTCCACCAGGCTTTGACCATTTCACGCAGAACAGTGACACCAGCAGTAGCAAAAGCATTATCAGCATACAGGACATTCGTCCCGTCACTTGGGCCATCATCTGTAGGTGCTGCCGGATTGAATGAAATGGAATCACTTCCTTCAAGCTCATTAATGAGGGATGAAGTAAGGATTGTGTTGATAGCCAGATTTCTAACGTCAAGTTCTATGCAAACCGATGGATAAGTACCAGGATTGTTGATAGAAGGCATCTGAACTGTATCCAGAGGTCCAAGAACGTCATCTAATTCATATCCTGCATGATCTGGCCTTGGACCGCCAGACCACCACAACACCACGTTGTTCTTTTGTAGTCGTCTTGCATATGCAATATCGATGAGGAAACGCGGATCATCCCGCTCCAAATTGCAAAGTGGAACATCACCATATCTGGCAAGCTCGGTCAAATGCAATATCCATGATCCAAGACTGAGATAGTGATTTACTAGACGTTTGGCGACGAAGGATTGCCATCCAAGAGGCGGAAGATTGCTATCTGTATTGATGTCATACTTCAAAGGTAGAACAGGGAATTCACCAAGGATCGGTATATCGTGGATGAGCATAAGTCTCTGAGGAGATTGTATGACTAGCATGAGAGGCTTGGTCTCATCGATGCGCAATTTTTTGACCAGATCCCCAATCTCAAGTAGTGCTTTCCGCCTTGTCGTAACTTGAGTGGTCTTAAATTGGAGTTTTTTCTGGTACTCGAAACATGCTTGCCATGGCTGACCATCGGCCTCTTGGTTCCTTCTTGCTAATGAATCGTTATAAATCTTGCCAATATTTGGCAAATCCTGAGCTGAGTCTTTTGACTTTTGAAGAATGACTACATGTGCTTGATCATTTGCAGTGGATAGCAATGCGAATACTTGTCTATCTCCTGCCACGACATGATAGAGGTATAAGTATGCCATTGGCGACTGTGACAGATACGGCTGCTTTGATGGGGCTCGGGTAAGACCAGATAAATCAAACCCTTGCTCAAGGCCTTTGCCTAGAACACCAGGTTGTGTCTCATCAAACGTGCACAGGCTTCCTAGTTGTAGAACTGCACGAATGTTGAGTGGTACTTGTTTTTCATAAACACCTTCGACGCTGGGGTGGTTGAAAAGTAATGACAGTTTCTGAGCATCATTGACATATACGTCTTCCGGCATGGTGAGCTTGAATAGATGTACAGAAGGATGGCCATTTGGCAAAGTGTGGTTGACCTTTTGTGCTTCACACCCCTCGACTTCGATATCTGGGAGCTCTTTTCCCTTAAGATTGAGGAACACTTGGCGTGGAACGTTTATTTTCAACGTGTGGACTTTCGAATCGATGAGCACGTAGGCCATGACAACTCCTGGGCTCTCCGTGCCTCGTAGCTGCAGGACCTGCCAGGTACTTTTGAACAACTGTTCGGCTTGATTGCGGAAGGTAGCTCCAATGTTATTCTGGGCACTGACCCGTGACTCTCCAAACAAGTGACGTCGGCGAATTCGAGCTTGTTTCTGAATCTTCCATTTCTGCTTCTGATATTCAAGGAATCCTAAATAGTCTTCTGTTGGAGAGGGCATCTTCTCTGGCAAGGCTGCAAACGGGTTTGTGGATACTGCCACCGCAGGTTCAGGGGATTTTCTTTTCTGTGATTTCTGTGAAGAGGCATTTAAAATGTCTCCGATGGCCTTTGGTTTTAACAACTTCGTTCCATAATCCTCAATGTCGCCCATGCGTGGGTCGGAAAGATTTGTTATTTCCTCGAGAGGAGCTTTGGCAAAGAGATCTGTCATCTTCTTCTGCTTCAGCTTATCATCCTTGACGTTGATTCGTCTTTGAAGCCAATCTGGATGAGCAACTCTAGGTACTGGATTTCGTACTTTTTGTAGCGCGGCTGGAATAGTAATCAACTTTTGGATGACCGAACCAAGACGCTCTAAGTAGTAATCCCAATCAAGAAGGGCTCTTGGGTCCATATTTGTTGGGTCCTCTTTCAACCACTTTCGTAGGAAATATCGCTTCACAGGAGTCTCTGCTGAAAATATTGCAACGGGAATTGCTCTTTCAGTGACAGGTGCATTCTTTGGCCTTGAACAAATAATGTATTTGCAGTTGAGACCCTTGTCTTTTACCATCTGCTCACCGAGAAAATCTGCCAGGCGTTTTGCGGTGGTAATTGAGGTTGACTTTTGGGTTCCATACTCTTCAAGCGTCTTTGACATACTTCTATTCTCGCAAATGAGGTCAATAAGCTCTTCATCTGCGAGAGTCTCGCCCTTGGAATGCAGAACATCGAGCCATTGGTTTGCAACTTTTGCAACGGCTCCATAAGTCTCAGCAAGAGTCGTTCCTTCCAAGAAAAACTTGAAAATTTGCTGCTGGAAAATCTTGATCAGTTTAAGTTCACCTCTTCTTTTGACTTCGAAACCTTTCAGTTCGGCTAAACTTCCATCGTCATTGAACACAGCATATCTCTTCTTCAAATTCTTATCCTCTTCCTTCGATGTTGGAAGAATCATAGCTCGGTACGGGCCATCAACCTCGAAGAAAATTGAGTTGTCGCTATGTGTTTCGTACTTGAAGGTTTGAGGATCTGTAAGAGTCTGGTACTGGTGATTCGTGAATTTCGCGTGAACAAGGTGATTTAACATGACGCAAGGATACGAAATAGCAAGCTTCTTGCCATTCTTCATCTTGAAACCATAGTTCTCGGGGAAGGTTGCCGGTAGCATACACCAGATACCATCAGTATCAAGTTCCAAAGGTCGACCAATTCGTTCGACCAATTGACGAGCCATTTGAATAATATGAGCTCCTGTCAAACATGTAACACCAGCCATCTCCATTGAGTACCATCGAGATCCTTTTCTCATAACATATCCATAGAAGGAGTTCAAGATGACCTTGTGAGCTAATTGCAACGAATCAAACAGAACGATCATCTTTTTGCCGTTTTCAATCTCTGCTGCAGAAGCACCTGATGCCTTGAGTGCTTCGGTCTTTCCTTTCCAGACCTTTTGTTTGCCTTTGTAATCATAACGTCTGTCTCGGAAATCTTTGACAGTGTCGATGTAGAAAGGGTTTTCTCTTTGGCAAATAATGGCTTCTCTTTCAATTGTCTTAGACTCGTGAATCTTGTGGTAGATCTTCTGACTGTATACTTGCAGACGTTTCCGAATCAAAGAGGTCTGTTCGTCCTGGGATAGCTCTTGAAAGGATCTTGCTGGACTGTTTGGCCACTTTCCTGGAAATCTTTCATTTTCTAACGAGTTTCTAATCATGTTGTATTCGTCTCTCTTGGCTGGCAGATACTCGCCTCTCCAGGCCCACGGCATTCTTCGATCGCAGGTTTTGCCAGGTCTATTGAAGTCGCATGCGGCACAATCTGATTCTTCTATCATGGAATCTGGCTGTAATCTGTTCGTCGTCATGATATTAGGATACATTGACGCTACGTCCAAATGATATATCAGGGGTCGTTCGCTTCGGTTCGCAGTTTTCTTGAGACTATTTAGTCGATCAGTAATCTGCTGCTTGACCTCCTCATAATTTGTAATGTCGTCCAATGATTTTTTCTCTTCCACAGTGATACTGAATTTGAGAGCAGCATCCAGATCAACGAGTAGCTCGTCAATTGCTGTGGTGTCTACGGCAAAATTGACTGGTATGTCAGCTCGAAATACACCAGCCTCGATACTTTCGACGTGTCCACCGACATATGTTTCTGATTCAAGCAAGTGGCCGTCCCAGAAAGCTTCCTTGGGCGAAACATGCTTATTCGGCAAGACAATCTCTTTCTCATAAGCTTGCACCATAAGAAGCATTTCACAAAGTGTTCCGGTTCCTTTCCGTAAAACGGCATCAGCACCCAGTGGAATAATAGTACATAGTGAGAAAATGAAAGGATGCACATATTTCATGTACAGATAATATGTAGCGACAGCATCGGATACAGAGTACTCTGCTAAGGTCTGGGGTCGTTCGCTGGCATACCGAAGCATGAGTTCGGGATCGAGTTCGTCGGGATCATATCCTAGCTTAGCTGTCGTGACAGCCTTCAGACCTCGACTTCCTTGTGGCAAATAACTGTCTCGATTAACCCAATGGAAACAATCCATATGCACACTGTAATCGCAGCAGTACTGATCATCAGATCCTTTTCGCCATCCGATTTCTTGGTACATATCAATTCCGTTGATACTTGATCGAGCGTCGACAAATGGCCAATCGAAAAAGTCTCCGTTATAAGTTGATATCACCGTCGGCCTTGCTTCTTTAATATGTAGAAAGAATCGTTCAATGACGGCTTTTTCGTTTGGCTCGTTGAAGATCATAAAGGGACCCTCGTACTCGGGTTTAGGTGTATACTCGAAATCTTCGATGTCCTCGGAGACAATCTCTCGATTCGTGATTAAAAATCCTTGCCCATCAATCATATATGATATCATCATAATCTGATCAATCGATGCATCTGGAAACTTCAAAGGCAGTTTCGTCGTCTCGATATCATACGCCATTACAACTGGATCTGCTCTCTGCAGTCTCTCTTCTAAGCACTTAATTGTTGTCGTGCCATGTTTGGCCTCAACCGAGTACCATTTCCCCGTCCGTATATCTGGATGCGTTAATCAAGATTCCAAAGATAGTGAAAGGAAGACGTACTTAAATCAATCATTACTCGTACATGATATGGTACATCCCATTCCCTAATATCCACAATGAAATCGCTAGCATCCGCAACCGAAGCATTAAGTCGTTTATCGTCATCTCGTGAATCGTCAAAAAGGTCGAATCCAGCATTTTCGCTGTCCTAAATTAGTATTCTTCTTGCCTTAGCTAAGACAAACTTACCTAGCAACCTCAGCGTATGTATCCATCGCATTCATATTTTTCTTGTTCTTCTCGGCGATTGGCATTATGTCCCTCCTTGCTGATAGCAAGTCGTTGACATTTGAAAACCGCAGTTCGAAGAACGTTCTTCGATAGCCCAGTAAGTGATTGGGCATTTGTAAATCTTCCTTGTCAACCTTTCGTATCGATTTGACTACTCCACCTCCAGGTGATCTTTTGAGCCACTCTTCTGCTTCTGGTTCATGGCCTCTTTTCACTGCTACTAAGAAATATGGATCATATTCTAAAGTAGCTTTGAAAGTCCCGCCATCCTCCTCGATGAAGTAACAATCGAGGCCTGCACGACCATCGGGAATCTTTTCGTCTTCGACATTCGTTGACTTGACATTTACGAGCCATCCGGCCCTCTTCTTCCCGCTCTCATAACGCGCAAAGCCCATGGCCTCGTCTATGTCGTGGGCCAGCTTAACAGCCTCGCGCTTCTCGTCTGTGGACGTCGCCTCATTGCGATTCGATGGTGTGAATGTCTTTGCTTTTCGTGGTCCATGGTAAGCCTGTTTCCCTCCGCGTCTGTAACCATTCTGCGGTCGTCGTGTGCCCGCCATGGCGTGTTGTTGGACTCCAAGAAAGGAGTTTTTAAGGGAGGTAGAAGGAGGGGGTTCTAGAGAGGGCGATACTAATTAAAGAATCGCTATTTCTTCAGAATCGACAAGCTGGAACGAAAGTAAGTTGGGAGGGATATATTAGAAAGCGCGTGAATTGGTTGTAAATACATCAAAGTGTGGTGGAGGACTGGTCAAATTAGAACACCGACGCGTCTTTCGCGTCGCACTTTACGCGACTTGCTTTTTCAAGGGGCGCAGGGATTCTGCATGCGACAGGTCCAGACGTGCAGGCCACTAAATTACGGGAGCCGGGAATCTACCTTGATATCACTCGAAGCTCATCTAGCAGCGATTGCAGACTGTACATATACACGACAATGGCCGACGACACACAAGACTCACAAAATCCAACACCGCGGGGACCTCCGCCGGGCGAGACAGCACCACCAGAACATGTAAAGACGCCGAAAGTCTACGAGGTCTTCAATGCGCCTCCTCCCAGTGCGAATGCTCTTCCAGAGGGCTCCGGTCAGAATACAGCTGGAGGCAGAGCTGAGGTGCCGAGTTTGACGAGTGCAATCAAGACTGTGAGATTAGGCGACTTCAGACAGGTGTACCAGTATCCGTGTGTACGGGAATCATTTCTTTACGGAATTGGAGGCGGTTTCGCCATGGGTGGCGTGAGAGCTTTACTTGGAGGTAAATACGCAGTCCCTTCTTCGAAGGGCTGAGACCTACCCTTGGTAGCCGTCAATGCTGATTTTGATTGTAGCAAAAGTACCCAAAGCGGCCAATTGGGCTGTAGGAACAGTTGTCTTTACGTCGCTTGCGAACTATGAATTCTGTTTATACCGAAGGAGATTAGAGAGAGCACATATGAAGAGAGCAGTAGAGATTATCGATCGGAAGAAGGTTGAGAAGGAGGCACAGAAGGAGAAATTAAGGAAAGAAAGGAGAGCGGCGAAAGAAGAAGCAGATAGGATAGCCGAGGAAGCTGCTAAGAAAAGCAGTTGGAAATTCTGGTAGGAAATTATTCATTGCTTCTATTTGAAAATCTCCAGAGCCCGATTCAATTTCCAGGCATAATTTGCTCCTGGATCCCTGGTATATAAAGCCATTCAAACGCCACGCTATGCAATCGACCTGCTCCCTCACTTTCCTGGTATCACACAACAATATCCTATGGTATCTCCGACATCTAACCTCGTCCGAAACATCCTGGTACTTTCAGTAAGTGTCACGATATTGTCATCATGCTTTTAGCTTCGGCCTCAAGAAATCGAACTCTCCGTGCCGTCTCTACTTCTTCTTTTGTTGAAGCTTTGGAAAGCTCACTGGCCCTTCTCCGCTCACTTCGCCGCTCTCTCGCTTCCCGGGCCTCTCTTGTCCTATACGCCTCCATTTGCTGTCTCCGTTTTGCAGTTCTGGCATAAGCAATTGCGGCAGTAGGTTTGAAGCCGATTCCGTTAATTCCTTCGCCATCATCTTCCGGGTCACTCGGATCGTGGCCTGTGATCTCGTCGTCATGCCATGTCATCGCCGCTCGATCCACGTCTACAGATGAACATGCTTCTTTCTGTAAAGTAGCATCGGCCGCTCCAAACAAAGGTGGTGTGCCAACTCGCTTCCGGGGCGCTTTCGAAGTTGACTCTGATAATCGGTTGATAGACGGGTATGCTCTGTGTAACGTTTCGCCCTTAAAGGCATTGATATTTCCCTTGAAAATGACCGGATCCAGATTGTTATGGAGGACAACTTGGCTGGCCTTCTCCTGTATTGTAGGATCAACCGTTCTTTCACTTCCTATGCTGATGGTGAAAGCCCGAGGCGTTTCCGGAATCTCGCGGTCCTCTGTTTCCAAGGTACGCATACGCTTCCTGACTGCATAATCTTCTCTCTGACTGTCCATCGGATCATCCACCGGATACCCTTTTAACAAATCAAATTTGCTGATGGGTGCCCCGCCATCCAGTTGCAGTCCTTGGAAATTGTAAGCGACCTTTGTTCTTGGACTGCCATGTGCCTCGTCCTCCACCGATACCACCGCGCCGGGAATATTGGTGCTTAGACGCATCGGAAGGGGTGTGGAAGGAATGGCGAATTTCAGAGGAGACGAGGTCGGCGGAGTAGGAGGGATTTCGCGTTTGCGCTTGGGAGAATCGTTGCTGGGCTCCATCGCGGCCATTCTGGCTATTTGAGCTATCGATTCGAGGTGCACAGGCCGATGATGACGGTGGTGCCGTCCAGGGTCGACAGGTTTTGTGACAGGGGCTTCAATGACAATGGCGCAGCTCGCTGGATTTGAGAGTTGCGGGCGAAGATTCTCTTATGCTTCTGTTTGCGCGTACATCAAGCACAGTGAGGTGAAGCTGCAGAGGGGGTGTAGCTGAGCTGTGATGCATGAGAATCGGTGAATCGGTTACATGGAAAGCAGCTCGACGCTTCTCTTCACCGCCTAACCCCTCGTGACAGGGGCAGGTATAGCAGGTACCTCAGGTACTTTTACTACAACAGGCACCAGATGACTCGGTCACGCAGGACAGCTTTTTAGTCTCATATGAAATCTCATGGACAGCAGACCGTATTTCTCGGAATCGCCATGCTCGGTGCTCATTCGTGCGCAAGACTGTCACAGCCTTGCCTGGGGTGGAATTCTTACGAGCGAGCTTCCCCGCCAGTGCCCCACTATCGGGTCGTAACATCAGGCTGAATAGCATCCAAATAATGGGCCATCGTGCCATTCAACACAAAACCATCTCTCAAGTCTCTTCCTGTCTCTTGGAGCTCTAAACACCATACACTCTTACAGTCATGTCTTCTTCATTTGCGCCATTTGAATTCCTGCCTCTGGGGGCCATTATCCAGAAATTCCTCGTCGGCGAGACCAATATCGTGCAGTCGTTCCCTACCACGGCTCTATACGAATCGCACAACTCTCCCTACTTTGGTGAGACCATTGGACGAGTTGCAAACCGAGTCAGCGGTGCGAAGATCAACTCTCTCAATGGCAAGTCCTATGCGCTGGTACAGAATGATGGAGCGAACGCTTTACATGGCGGGGTAAAAGGGTGGGGGAAGCGAGTTTGGGAAGGCCCTATTCCAACCGGAGTAAGGAAAATTGAAGGGTTGGATGGCGAGTTGAAGGGTGGCGAGAGCGTCACTTTCAAGCTGACGAGCGAAGATGGCGATGAGGGCTATCCGGGAACCGTCGAGGCTGAAATCATTTACACCGTTGGCACGCAATTAAGCCCGGAGGGCAAAGAAGTCCGGGTTTTAGGAATTGAATACCAGGCGAAATTGGTTGGCGGCGCAGATGAGACAGTGGTCAATATTACGAACCACTCGTAAGTAATTCCTACCTACCTAGGTACCTATCTACTAAGGCTCTAAGGCTAACAATCAGGAAAGGTACTTCAATCTCTCTGGCCTACCTACCATCGAAGGCACCGAAGTAGCATTAAACACCAACTCATACTTGCCAGTCGATGATGGTGGCATCCCCAAAGCCGGAATCGAAACCTACAAGAGCATCACACCAGACCAGACTTTTACATTGGGGGCTGAAGAGCCCGTAGTGGATGATTGCTTCATCGTCAACACCAACTCGGCTTCTATTCCAATAGATACACGATCTGAGCCGCTTGCAAAACTCGTTACGGCTTATCATCCATCAACAGCTATCCATCTCGAGGTCCTGAGCACAGAGCCGGCATACCAATTCTATACTGGAGGCTTCATTAATGTCCCAGCAGTAGAGAATGTCCCTGCGAGAGGAAAGAGAAGTGGATTCTGTGTCGAGCCGAGCCGATATGTGAATGCACCGAACGTTGATGAGTGGAAGAGTCAAGTGCTCCTGAAGAAAGGACAGGTTTATGGAAGCCGGATCGTGTACAAGGGATGGAGCGACAAATAAGAAACTACTATCTATCATATAAAGACCAAAATATAAAATTATATCCCCAGAATGACATGGTTTTCTGATTGTCACAATTAAGATTCTCCAAGAGGTGCTTAAAATTCTAACCTAACAATTTTGACATTTCTATTTCTTCAATTTGTTCAGCAAAACCTAAGAAACCCACGCAGCTCTTTAGGGTTAGTCACAGTACTCGAAATTCGATGTACTGCATTGATGAACCCTACATAATCAGGTACAGAAACAGAATGTTTTCCCCATTTCGCTTAAAAGAACTCACCACGAGAGATAAAACGCTACAAAGAGAGAGAGACAAACGCAACAAAGAAGCGCGCACAAAGATTACCTAGAAGAGCAGAGTCCCTCCAAAATCCAAACCAGAAACCTTCCAAAACATAAATCTTTCTCGTTCTTGGGGGATTTTGCTCGCTAGCATAACCAATCCGTCTCGGCTCTCGCTCGGCGCTCCCCCTTTCGCATCTCGGCTCTCACTTACATTTTTCTTACCCGACCAAAACGGCTTAAAAAACTCACTATTATGGAGACATTTGAGATTCTCATACCAGGATAACTAGTATACTGCATGACCAACCACGAAGAGGGGTGATTTGTTTACGTATATATATCCTACCATAGACTCTGCTTCTTCTTCTGACGCACGATAAGCAAGCAAGCACTTCCAGTCCTATTGAATCCAATTAAAAACCAGAGAATCTATAAATCTTGGGTCCAAATCATCATAAAGTACCACTCCTCCAATTTACAACCTCAAATTTCAAGGGGAAAGATAAAAGAAAATGGCTCCTTCAGCAATCCTTGAACCGACGCCTTTGATCTTGCCACAAAAGACCATTGCAGTGCAAGATTCGGAACCAGCTCTGTTGCATAGACACCTTTTAGAACGTCCCCATCATGTAGACAGCGCAGAAGGAATACACCTCTACCTGCGAGACGGCCGCACCGTCATCGACGCATGTGGCGGCGCAGCCGTAGCAGCCATCGGGCACGGGAACCAGGAAGTGGCAGCAGCCATCGTGAAGCAGATGCATAGAGTGAGTTACGTGCACACGATGAGCTACACGACAGAGGCAGCTGAGGAGTTAGCACGGTTCCTCCTCCAAGAACCCAACTGTACGTACGTCTTTATGCTCATGTGCCGCCCTCAAATCCTAAGACAGAAATTGACTCGTGAACCTGTAGATGGCTTGGAAAAGGCCTATTTCGTATGCAGCGGTTCAGAAGCCAATGAGTCGGCTCTCAAATTAGCCAGGCAGTATTTCTTTGAGCGTGGCCAGAAGGAGAGGATGTATTTCGTCTCGAGACGCCAGGCGTATCATGGGAATACTATTGGTGCCATGTCCATCTCGTCCAATCTTGCTCGCAAAGTCCCGTATGAAGGCGCTCTCACACTTCCATATGTGACGTATGTCGAACCGGCTTATGCGTATCAGTACCAGGGAGAGGACGAGACGGAGGGAGAGTATGTAGCGAGGCTTCTGAGAGGGATTGAGGAGGAGTTTCTGAGGATCGGTAATTTTTTCTTTCTCTTTTTTTTTACTTTTCTCTTTTTGGCTTTCTTTTCTTTTATCTCTCATCCCTTTGGCATTAAGATAGACGTTTCTGTAATTTCTGACAAGAACTCTAGGTCCATCAAAGGTCGCTGCATTCATAGCGGAGCCCGTCGTCGGCGCAACGGCCGGGTGCGTCACAGCACCAAAAGGCTACTTCCCAGGCGTGCGAGCTCTGTGCGATAAATATGGCATTCTCCTGATTCTCGACGAGATCATGTGCGGCATGGGTCGCACGGGTACTTACTTTGCCTTCGAGCAAGAAAACATCGTCCCAGATATCGTGACCATCGGGAAGGGGCTCAGTGGTGGCTACGCCCCAATCGCAGCCGTGTTGATCCACAAGAAGATTGTGGATGTCTTGCGGCGAGGCACGAGTTCCTTCAATCACGGGCATACGTATCAAGCGCACCCGCTCTCTTGCGCTGCTGCTCTTGCGGTTCAGACAATTATACGCAGGGAGAAGCTCGTGCAGAGGTGTGCGGTGCTTGGAGGGGTCCTCGAATCGTTATTGCGCGCTTCTCTCAGCGAGTGCAAGTATGTGGGTGATATTCGCGGGCGCGGACTGTTTTGGGCCGTGGAATTTGTTGCGGATAAGAAGAGTAAAGGGTCCTTGCCGTGCGGCTTTGCGTTCGGTTATAGGGTGCAGCAAAGGGCTTTCGAGTTGGGTGTTGCCGTCTATCCTGGGGCGGCTACTGTAGATGGGATTCATGGTGATCATGTCTTGCTGGCACCGCCGTTTACGGTTGAGCGGGAAATCTTGCAGATAATTGTCGACGTGTTGAAAGAAGCCTATATGGCCGTCGAGGCAAGCTTTGATAGTTCCTCCTTGTTATGATAAATGAACTAAGACTCGCGTCCTTGAGACGTGGTTGCAAATTAATAGCCATGTTAGTCGAGATGGTGATAAACTGCTGATTCCTCAAAAGCTGTGCCACCAACCGCGAATGGCATCAACAGCTCACCTCCCCAAAATGGCCAGTTCCAAGAATCATCCAGTGCATCCTCGGTGATCGGCTGTTGATTTTGGCTGAGCACTTGATCACTATTTTCGGTCGCAACCTCTTGGATACCGATGGCGGTTGCATGTTCGTTACGAGGATTTGAGCTATTGGATTCTGTGGGTAGGGAGATACTTTCGTCCCGGAGAGGTGTAACGCCAGTATGGTCATGAAGGGAGGCTTCAAGAGCAATGAAATCATTACGTGTCTTGCCTTGAAATTCGGCCCGGTTTGCTACAAGACGTTCAAACAGATTTTTGATATGTTCCATGGTCTTGTACTAAAGAATCGTTAGGTTGTGTCCCAATTAAGTTTGTTGGTAATTACTTACCCAGCCCTCTCCGAGGGCCCATATAGACTTGAAAGATTTGAGGTAGGCGACATTCATCTCCAACAATTCCATGGTATTCTCACTCCTACCCAGATTCATGGATGGAAAGCTGGAGACGTATATATTCATTGTGGCCGCAGAGAAGGCGCAGAATCCAGTAAACGGGGTTTTCAATGAAGTGCCTGATTCTTCAAGCTCTTGCAGGATATTTGTGATGCAAGCTGCTGCCTGAAATATATCTCGAGCTCCGTCTTCCCACCATCCTTCTGGGGGAGTTTGTGGGAAGAGTGGTGGATCTATTGGGCCTCTAGGGGTCATTCTCATGGCTGGTAGGAAGGGAATATATTCTCTATGTAGGAACATGATGCTTTAATCGTAAGCGAGGCGCCATTAGAATGACGAGGAAAACCTACCTCGCATAATATATGAGATTGATGAATGCAGCTCTTTCTCCATTTCCAAGGGATGAATGTGCTGCTATAAAGCCTCTTGAATACTTAAGCCGCTCGCTCTGTTGGTTCCGCCACATTTTCAGGTCCTGATACATCATATCCCAAGGTGAATCAGTGACCCACGGGAAATTCTGTTGCAAAAGCATTTCCGGCTGGCGTCGTCCTCCCCTGAGAATAAACTCCAAAACCCTTGACCATATATCAAATCCTGTTGTCAAGCAGCTATAATAATGATCAATGTCGTATTGGGTTTCGGCTGGTAAAGACCCGTTTTTCATCTCAAGCGGCCATAATCTAGGTTCGGAGGTATTCCCGAAAGCAAAATTTTGCTCACCAACTGGAAAGGGGATATTCATTCTTGAGAGAGGCAGTGCTCGAGGTTGACTAATTCCACAGAAGACCATTCGATCGAGAACGAAAACACTCCAGTATGTTCTATTCCAGCTCTCTGATATTGAGCCATCGAAAAATTTGTCCCGTTGTAAAGCCTCGAGGGATTGGATCATTCGCGTTGCTATTCCTGCTTTGTTCAGTCCAGATATCTGAAATACATTCAAATGGTCATACCACTGTACATCCACGCTCTATAACCGTTGCCACTCCCCCACTCGTACATAGAAGAGAGGATTAAAGTCTGAACATTTTCAATGCTAGGCGGATCCATCAATCTTTGAGGGATTGAAGTTCGAAGATAATTAGCGTACTGTTCATCGCTTAATAAACCTTCGATCTGTCTTCCAGATGCATCCCTTAAGAAACGAGCACATAGAGCTAAGATTGCACACAAGAGGTCCAGTAACTGTGACGATAAAGGACTCCGGCACTTGGAGGATAAATTGGGAAGATGTAAGAATGCAAATTCAGGAAACTTGCACGAAAATACGCTTGCCGCTTGGAGTAGAACAGCTGCTGGAGTATTTTCTAGATGCTGTTGAATTGGACAATTTTCAGTAGTAACAAATAAGCGATCAGCGATATCATTTTGAATTGCCGGTTCTGGTGAGATCTGAATTTGCGGAGATTCCACTGCTCCATGTCTAGCCTGTACACGTTGTTCTTTCCTACGATGCACAGATCTATAGGTAGTTGTGTATGGCGCTGAAAGCACACAAACTCCCAACTCTACACGGCCGCTTTTCAAGCAGTTGCGGCAGGGTGACGTTCCATCATGAATGCACTTGATCTTCGACTTCCTGTAAACCTGTTGTGAGCCGCCAAGATACATTTCCACGTGATCGGAAAGCCAAGCGTTCTGGTCGCAAGATCCCGAAACCGGATGCTCACCTGCAAAACGAACAAGCAATGGTGGCTCTAACCATCTCGATATCCCGTAAGATGTGTTTCGCGCTTCAGTTCTTGCGGTCTTGTTTCTAATGGGTCGACATCTCGTCCTTGGTAGGTTGATGACGGAATTGAAAGGATGGTCGAAGGTTCGGCTTTGGATTGTGTGCCAAACCCGAGATGACGGCGACGGCTTTCGTTTCCATGGCTCGCTAACGCCCCTTTCGGGTTTGCGCTCTGGTTTGCGCTGCTTACGGTTGACGAGGCAGAAAATTTTGTTTTTGAAAAGCTGGTCTGTACTTGGTGAGGGAATATAATAAAATGCATTTGCGATTGAACGATATGATAGCATACAATGATGGCCATTTTGCAGTAGCTTTGAGAATAATCTATATGGACCCATAGCTGTTGATCAGGGCATTCCAACCTTCACCTCAAATCAGGTAATCCATCCTTCTTGAGGTTTTTGATTACTACATTCTCTGCAATTTAGGGGGAAATTTCTGGTCTTGTAGGCAACTCTATTGGTATCTGAGGTTATTCAGGAAATCTATCTATGTCTAATTATGCCTGTCCAAATACAAGACCCAAGCTAATAAAGAACCGCGATTCTAATAAGCGAGCGTTCGGTCAACCTTGTTAATATGTGGTTTACCCTCAGCAATGCAAGTCAAGTTATGTTCGAGAATAGCGAGCACTCTTTCTGTATAGTGCGTAGAATTGCCACTCGAATGTGGGGTGAGGATGAGATTTGGAGCTTTCCACAGAGGGTGGTCACTCGGTAGCGGTTCTGGATCCGTGACATCAAGAGCAGCGCCTCGAATCTGTCCGCTCTCAAGGGCCTTAATAAGGTCATCCGTATTAACGTGTGGACCTCTTCCGATATTCGACAAGAAAGTCTTTTTCTTAGACATGATCTCGAACTGTTCTGCTGCGATGATACCCTTTGTTAGTTTAGTCAGAGGGAGGCAGATGACCAAAATATCGAGATCTTGCGAGATGAAGTTGTTAACAGCTTCTTTGGAGGCGCCGTGGAACCATTGTGAAGGCAGCGCTCCCTCAGGATCTCCAGTACCTGGTACGCAGTAACTATCATCGCGCCGTGACTCTGGTGTCGATCGCTCACGATGTGTGTACGCAACGACATCCATAGCCATAGCTTTGGCAAGACGAGCGCATTGCCGACCAATTGCTCCATAGCCAAGTATGCCCCTGTTACGAAGATCGAGATTAGCGATTAGCGACGAGATGATGTGCAGTGCATTGCATAAAGCGCTCGCTAGAGTAGCAACTTACATTCGAAGCCCGACGGAATCTTCGACGTCTTCTTCATATGGAGTGGCTTCCCATTCCCCCACTTTCATGAAGTCCAAATATTTGGGAATGTGATGTTGGAATGCTAGCCATGTGCTTATAACCCATTCTGCAATTTGTGGACTGTTGTGGTCTTGTTAGTATCGTTTGCCGCAAGTCTAAATTGGGTAACACTAAACTCACGGATGTACACCATTTGCTGTGCAGAACGCAATATCAGTCTCTTCGTATAATACATTCCCGTGTAAGTGATTTGCGCCCGCAGAAGATAATTGGACGAGTTGTAGTTTTGGTGTTTGTTCTCGGGTCGGGAATACAACAGAAGTACATAATGCTGTGACCCCGTCATAGTATGAGGGAGGGAAATCTGTGTCATGCCAGTGCTTCAACTGATGATACTGAACTTCGAGGCCAGGGTATCTCTTCTGGATATGCTCGATGAATTTGGTGGGTAAGGCACGTGGTTGAGTAATGAGCAGTTTGTGACCCTTAAGCTCTGGATTGGCGAGTTGCGTACTGGGGTTTGGATCAGCCATTGTTAAAGTCGAGATGTGGCAAACTAAGATTTCTGGTTTGTGGACGAGCGAGATCAAATGAGGTTGGTTTCCTTGTGTTATAGAGTTCCAGATTTGCAACCCTTATCGATCTTACAAAGGTGGGGTGTCATTGATGGATTCTGGAAAGGCGTGGTGGTACACGTGACATGCCGCTAAAAAGGGGTAGCGAGCGGCTAAGCCCGACGCTTCAGTCCGACTTGTCCGACAGTTAGTAAAAGTACTGAAGACGTAGAAGTAGTCCATCAGCTGTGATATGCGAACGCAGTGTCTCTTAGATATCTTGAGTATCTCTATATTAGTTCCATCCACAGTAAACCTAACTAAATGAAACCAAAGTTCGCTTTGCATCCTAGCACTTAGCTTAGTATTGCTTAGCGAGACCAGAATTCTGCGTCGATTTCATACCGTTTCTTGAAGATATAGAACGAGTGAACTACTTCTTCCATATGCCACTAGCTATGAGAGACATGAGAATCCTGACAAGCAGGAAGCTACATACTCGATTTTGGGACATAAGATGAGCGCACCCGATCTGTAAGATTATTGAAGGCTGGGTTTCAGCAAGTACTTAATCTAACACGTAACCAATACTCTTCTACTTAGAATTCTACCTAACTAATCTTTTCAAGACTATGTGTTCTCAAAAAATCCGTGATATCTTTTCTTTTGGGATGGTCTACTTTTACTATCTCAACAAACTTTCAAATGAGAGTATTAGTCTCTAACTATGCAAGGGGAAAGTTCGGCAAAGATACTTATGAATAGGTAGTCAACACAAGTGGCTTCGTTTCAGCCTTCGTAGTGCTTCTTAATTGTAAGCTTTTGTGCTTTGAACTGGTGAGGCAATGCTGTCGTGTGTTCATTCAATTGAGCGGTTGCCTTTTCTTCCAGTGGTACATAAAACCAACCTGCTCTTGCCAATGAACACTGGTCTGAAGCACGATAATGAGCTCTCATATCCTCGCGAAAGCAATATGTTTGAGTCATAAGGTACATCAATCCTTAGTGGCAGATATTTCAAACCCAAGATACCGTTATGATAACACTGAAGTATTGTTGCTCGCCCTCCCACAACCACTCTCCGCCACTGCAAAGACTCCGTTGGCCACAAGTGCTGCGTATAGACTTTACTGTGGCAAAAGAAGTAAACGACAGCTACGCCGTTTTAGGTGATACTGCGTGGGGTCGGATGTAGCGAGGCAAAAGCTTGGGCACTCCTCTGGAGATTGCAACTGTTCTTGCGATTATATACCTGCTACGGTATGGTATGTAGGCATCTCATACTGTGGTATTTATTTGAGATGTCGGGTTCGGTGTATTCCAGATCAGTAAGAACGCCGTGGCATATTTCAGAGACATTAATTCAACTCTAGCGAATGTGTTCAAATTCTAGTAGTGTCATACAACTGCTTTCCCCTACTTGTATTGAGACAGAGGAATAATGAACATCAAATACAAGACTCCCACTGATGCCTTCTTCGGACGCTAGCAAGCCTATTGCTGTTCGAGCCCCATAGTGAGTCTTGAGGTGTCATTCCAATGAAAGTGGAAGTAGAATGTTAAACACGGAGAAAGTTTACCACAGACCATCTTTCTTTGCGAAATTATGACCTCTTTCGGGAAATGCCAAGCGATGGTGATGGCAGCAACGTAATAGTCTCCCTCTTGGAAAAGTATTGGGCGCCAACTCCATGTGAGAAACAGTGTTCGGTTGGCAGAGATAATCTTCAGCAAAGAATTAGTTCTTTGTAATACTCATGTTCCCCATCACCTCAAATGGTATGTTTTCACTTGACCCCTACCGGAGAAAGCTGTTCGTCCGGGTACTTCCAGGTTCTTTTGGGAAACATAAAACAAAGCAAGGTATAGATATTTGGACTCTAAAGAAGATTCAAGCAGACTGATTCACGAGCAGTCCTCTCCTTGGTTCTTGAGAAGGGCTGCTGTATTTTTTTGTCTGAGTCATCCCTGGATCAAGACGCAGGTCGTCATGATAGCTACTGCTCATATATCCGTCAGCTGGAGTCTGTAACTTGTCAGTCAGCTTGGCTTGTGTCAACGCGGTAAACTATGAAGATGCCCCTTGTTGACTGGAGGTCTTGTTTCTAGCAGTTCAACACCAATAAGGGGTGGATTATACCGAGGAGAAGGAATCAAGATGTGATGGGTTGTCAGAAAAGGCCTCGGAGAGACGCGAATGTGATTCAAACAGGACAGATGTCAGACAAGCTAGAGGCAACGTCGGAAGAATGAATAGAGGAACGAGCGGTGCCAGAAGATTCTAGGAATGTAATCGATCCGATAAACGCTGTATCAGCGAATGAGATATCATGCGAGGTAAATGCTGCTCCCTAGTTCCCAGTCTAGCGCCCGGCTGTGCAGACTTCAAATTGTCAGCCGATATCGAAGCCGCCGAGGTGGTCGAGGTGAACGAATTAAAAGTCTTCCGATGAGAGAAGTCGAGAATGACTCGAGCAACTAGCTGTACACAGAACAGCTGTCGATAAAATGCACGGATTATATCAAGGCAGCGATAATCCAGATGATGACAAGCCGTGCTCTCTTCGGCCGACATCTTTCAGCGAGGTATCGGTGATATCAGAGCATCGTACAACCCTACTCGTAGGTACGCACCACTGCCCATCCCCGTGGGACTGAGCCCTCATCCGTGATCCGGGCGTCAGTTGGCAGTTGAGTTCAGGTCTAAGCAATTGACATTTTGTTATTGTTCCGAACCTTGCAAGGAATGTGGGATGGCGTTCGAGATCTTTCAATCTGCACAACATGTTGTTTTGAAACCGTCTCTTGCGAAGGGATGAGGGGAGGAGGGGAGGAGATGAGGAGGTTGGAGGTTGGAGGTTGTTCGCGAAACCCTTCTGTCCAATCAGCCGATGGATCATGTGATTTTGACCACACAAGGGTGTTTCAGGGTCCCGTGGTCTGATGTTTTGTTTTATGTCACATGATCGGCTGCTGGCCCAATGCCATCTGCGGACCACATCAACTTCGTCGACTACATCATTCCCATCATGTCGACAACATCCATCGTGTCGACTCGATTCGACGGCAGAGAGGCCCTTGGAGTGGCTGCGTGTACTCCTGATGGCCGCACCAGAACTTCTGACGAAAATGAGATACGCAAGAGCGACGCCATGCGAGCCTGTGCCGTTCAATCGCTAGAGTCTAGTGCGCCTCGACTCTCTACTTGTCTCCAAAACAAAAACCAGTCTGCTCAGCCCTGTCTGTGTGTTTGTGTTTCCCTCTTATACGGCACGTCCTGACAGGGCAGTGGTTTCTGGTAGCCAATCACCCAGCTATCATTACATTTCAGTAGTTCTGTAAAACGGATTGCCTCTATGTAAGCAGCCCTGTACTAGGCCTCTGGACTCAGGAATCCAGGCTGGATGAAGGAGGGTTATCCCTCCCCTTTCACTTTCTCTCGTCGAGAGGGGCTGCTCGGCCAGTTTCACCTAATCATGATTCACAAACCCCTTTCTTGGGCTGATCATCCTATTGGAGAAATACAGCTCGCTGGCTAAATGATTTACCTCAGGTAGCAGAGCTCCGCAAAACATTGATCCAGACTATTTTACCGCAACGGTGATGCCGCCCGCCGCTGGTGCCCTACCCGGCCCTGGCCCTGGCCCAGTTGAGATTGTCGGCGTGGATCATGGCGGGAGCAGTGGTGCGCCAAATCTTGCGAGTACTACAGACCCGACCCCGCCATCGGGTTGTGTACTGTACATCTGTTATCGCATGGCCTTCTCGAAAGGGTTTGGCTAATTGGTCTTTCTATACGCATGGGATTCCATATTAGGCTGAGAATCTTCAGAGCGTTAGAGGGTCAAAATATGTGAAGAACAGGCAAAAGTCTGGCAATCGGCCATTTCTTTCTGACGTCCAGCGATATCAGCCACTCTCCTTTCCTCCGCACCTCTGCTTTCATTTTGTTACTATGGGGACTCCAGAGCAGGTTTCTGGTCGGCACGGCTGGACTCGGCCTCTCGTCTTGTTTATTGCTGCATTTATTTTGATATCTTACACCGCCGTCTTGCATCGCTCAATTCTGTCAAGCTTCCACACTGCAGGCCATCTGGAAGCACATGATTCGACGGTACCACGTCTCTCACAAGAAATACAGTCGCTTGATATTCCCGAGTTGGGACCAAAAAATGGCGAAGAAATCGCCCATATATTGAAAACAACTTCCGATCTCCTCGATGTTCTTAGCACTCAATATCAAATTCATTCTCTCGCTGGTTTGAGTAAAGACCTCAGATCGCATGCGGAGAACTCACGAAGATCTCCGCTGATATCAGCAGCTTCAGGTGCTCTCGAGTCAAGAGGTCTTCTTGATTCTCTCACTGGCTTATTGTCTGGAGGCGGTGCACAGGCCGGCGCAGCTGGTGGTGGAGGCTTGCTAGATGGGATCACGTCTGCTCTTGGTAATGCCGTCTCGGGATTGGGAACCGCAGCTCTTGGCTCCCTCGCAGAACCTGCTCAGTATTTAGGAGATGGTATTGGAAGAGGAGTAACAACCGGCTTGAACGTGTCAAACAATGCGACTACGACCAAGACGACACCCACTGGAATTAATGCTGTTGCTGACAATCTCGGGTTTGGGTGAGTCTGATTCCTTCCTTTTGAAGCCTCCAAGAAGCACACATTCCCAGATTTGGAGGTAATCGACAAATGGATAAGTAATCAATTTTTTGGTCAAGCGACCTTGGGAGCATTTATTTGATCGGCCCAGATAAGACAAAGATCCAGAACCTTAGTTCTAACATTTTGTTTAGTATATCAAACAGTCTAGCGGGATCGTTGAATCTTTCGTCATTCTCAGTAGGAGGAGACACAATTGCTGCCGCTTCAAAGGCACTAGGAGCAGGGCTTGGTGGAGGAGCAGCTGAAGGCCTCAAGCTCAACACTTCTGCTACCACTCCTAAAGCGATGAACATGACTGCCTCGGCTAATATGAGCACTATTCCAATGATCGCGAGCAACTTGGGGAGTGGTCTCACTCAATCTTTCTTCCAAACTGCTGATCTATCCATGTTTATGGGAATGATAAATACCGGGCAAATCTCCACTGCTGTATTGTCTGCGGGTAAAGGTAAGCTTATGCCATAACTTTTGGGGGGATCTTTTCTAACAACATTATAGGTTTGGGCGTTGGTGCTGCTGAAGGTCTTAAATTACCAATGATGTCTGTACAGGCTCCTCCTGCCAGACTCCGACTGAGACAAACTGCTCCTGCAGCCCCAGCTATCAATGTCGGGCAGATTTCTGAAGACTTTACCAAGTCTTTGTCGTCGTCCTTCCTTGGATCAGTTGACTTGAAAGCATTGGCTTCTCAGTTTACTAGTGGAACGATGACGGGTGTCGTAGGTAAATCTGTAGTTGGTGCCGCTAATGGATTTGGCTCCGGTGCTGCCACCGGCCTTGGCCTTCAGCAAAGCGTCGCGACCCCAACAGATGCAAATGCGGACGCTCCTGCCATCGCCAAAAATTTCGCATATGAGCTGACGACAAGCTTCCTCGCCAATGGTACTCTTCCTGCACTCACATCCCGTGTTCAAAGTGCAGGTATGGGCAATATCACTGCAATGATTGCTCCTGCAGCTCAAGGCTTAGGCAGTGGTTTTGGTCAAGGTGCAGCAGTCGGTCTTGGACTTCAACAAGCTGGCCCCGATGACAATGTAATGGGTGGAGATATTGCAATGATTACAAAGGGATTCTCTTTCGGACTCACAACCAGCTTCCTCGCAAACGGGACCTTGTTAAAATTGCAGTCTATAGCAACGGCTCTTGCTGGAAACGCTACCAATAGTCTTTCAGTCGCGAAAGTTGCTGAAGGTGCAGCCCGAGGACTTGTTGACGGTGCTGGATCCACCATCAAGAACGCTGGTGGGTTCTCCGCTATCATCAATGGTGGAAAGCCCCCTACAGATTCATCTGCAGCTTCTGGTGAAATTTCTGCAGGCTCAGGTACTTTCGATGATTCCGTCGGAGGTGCTGCTACGGGATTTGGATACGGACTAGGCGCCGAAGGTGTTAATGTTGCACTTCAAGCCTTTGGTCAGCCAGGAGTTCCGCCAGCTGTTTCTACAGCTACAACTCCAACCCAGAGTTCAGCAACCCCAGCCTTGCCCGCACCACAACCTCCAGCAGAATCTCAAGCACCTCCAGCCGGAAATCTGACTACCGTCACGAAGCGTCACCTCACTTCAGCTGTGCAAGCCTCAAAACGTTCTATGTGGCAAAAAAGAGAGGTCGATCTATCGGGTATTGTGTCACAGCTTAATGTCACAGCTGCTGATGCAGTTCTTCAAAAGGGCCTTGATAGTCTAACGTGCCAGGGTGTAGGTGGTTTCGTGCAGGTCCTCCTTGGTCTTGTTTCTAGTGGAACTATCTCTACAAACACCAGCAGTATCCCAACAAATATTTTACCAAACCAGACCTTCACTTTCGAAAGCGGTGGCAATGTTTACAAAATCAATCCAGGAAGTTTAAGTGGCGCCTTGAAAGGAAAAATTGACGTCAACAAGATCGACATAAGCGTTAATGGAAATGGCATTGTGAAGCTTGCCGTTGTAGTTGTTTTCCATGGTTGGTCTCTTCATTCTATTCTCTATTCTCCACTGACATTTCGAAAGTAATTTTCCTCATTGCCGCATACTTCTTCGCTATTCCACTGGCTCTTATTATCGAACACAGTAACGCACTCACAGTCCTCGTGTTCCGACCTCAGCGGTGGATTAATGCGTCCCGGTGGAAGAACCTTATCTGGGCTCTCTGGATACTACCCACTGCGTTAGTTGGGTTTATTCTTGGTGTATGTGTCAAAATCCCAAGGAAGAGCGTTAAGGCTAATCATTAATACAGGTCGTTTTGCTCGGCAATGTCAAACAATTCGCTACTCCCCATGGAATTGTTGGTCTTCTGACCTTCCTATTCACTATCATCGCTGCCTTATTTGAGCTTCCTCTCCTTCCAGCCACCATTCCATTCATGACCATTATTCGTACTGTTGTCATGGTCCTTCTTCTGCTCTTTGCAACGATTGCTTTTATCACCGGTATCGCCGATATCCAGCGCCTCAGTATATGCGCTGTTCAACTACCTGATGCTGCATTGATGGTAATTGCTATTCTCATTCTCATGAATCTTCTTGGCGCAGCTTCTCTTGCATTGACCCGATTCTTCCTTGGCCGATGGCTGGTTAAGGTGGGAGCCGTCAATGACGATATGCGAGGAGCACTTCTTGAAAATCAGGGCGGCGACCGTTCAAAGATTGAGATCAAGCATCTCGGCGGTGAAAAGATTGAGTCGTTCGGGATAAACGATCCGCAAGCCTTTGAAAGGCGATGAATGGGGGGGAGACAGTCTTTTATGAGCAAGTGATACGATATGATACCAGGAATTTCCAATTTATAGCGATTTCTTTTTTCCGGCTTCCAGAGCCACAACAAACATTTCTTGTAACAACATTTCTCGTCAATGTCTGGCCAGGGAGCTTGGCGATGTCGATAAACATCTTGAATGGTTTGGGCGGGGTCTGCACTCACTACTAAACCAGACGATAATTCCTGCTCTAGGAGTAGATGAGGAAAGCTGGAGCTACTTGATATATCTGACGCAACTCAGAGGGAGGCCCAAAGGGAAGCCATGCCATGTCAATGAGAGAGAACAACACTTCTGTAGTGTGCCATGTACGATTTACATTCATGTTAAATATGAGAGACAATCTCCAAGAGAGATACTCTATCGAGCCTTACACTCTTTAATAAAAGGTAGTTGATTACAATTCATGTTCGCCTTTGCTTTACTTACTACCATGTTTCTAAACAAGCCCAAGACCTTTACTCGCCTCTGTTCTAGGTAATTCGTACTCTCTCTCAAGATTGGCGACAGCGCATCATAAGCTTCTTCGAAAGCTATGGCTAGATGAGCTTATTTCTGACTTGCAGCTCAAGTAAATATTTAACCAGATAAGGTACGTAGAACTAAATGTGTCCGGCAGAGACCAATGAATTTAGCGACAGACCGGATGACTCTTTCGGCAGAAGTTTATGCATTCTGCAACAAGTTCGCCGAAGCTCTGATCGCTTATTCCTTATCGCATTCCATGTGAGGTGCGCATCACCTTCCCCTCTTGTCCTCAAACAGCATCTTCTGGGAATCGATTTATGAAGCAAGTCGATTTGGTCGGCAAGGAAAGAAAATATTGGGTTTGGGGATTTCTATAAGTATGGAATCTACTCCCATATTAATTGCATTATTGCCTTCACAATTTCAAATTTCCTTCTCTAAGCTGGCTCTTCAAGGTTTCGAAGTCACCAAACCTGTCTACATTATCACTACACCAGATATCAATTGATCTTTTACTTACTTCCCTACCTTGACCTTCAAGAAACTTCGCAATCATGGCCACCAACTCCTTCACCGTCAAGGCCGTGACGTACGAGGACGTACCGGCTCTGGCCAAGATAGGGAACGAGGCGTTCGAGGTCGATCGGCACACAGTGATGAAAGTGCAAGGCAAAGTGCCCTACGACATGGAAGCCGTCAATAATGCCAACATCCCACGCTACCTTAATTCCGAAACATCCGTCGTGCTAAAAGCCGTCGACGACTCGTCCGGTTCTATCATGGGCTGGGTCGCCTGGGGATTCCGCGGCTTCGAGAAGCATGAAATGCCCATCGTGGAAGGCGCACCGCAGAAGGAAGACCAACTCGGGGATAAGCTATGGCGGGATCAGCGAGAAGCACAGAATCCGGCAAAAGAAGAGGAAGAGAAAGACGAGCGGGATGAGTCGATCAAGAAACTCGAGGACATGACAAGTGCCGATCTGAAAGCGTGGATGGAGAAGCTGATGCCCCCGGGAACGAGATGTATGTTCGTCGCCGGCTTGAATGTCGCCCCGGCTTTCCAGCGACGGGGTGTTGGCGCGGCTTTGCTGAAATGGGGAACCGATCTTGCCGACAAGGAAGACGTATTCATCTGGGTCCATTCTTCCGAGCCTGCTTGGGGTGCTTATGCCAAAAGCGGGTTCGAAATCATCGGCACTCTCGATGTCGATTTGGATCATTGGGCTGTCAGACCTCCCCCGGATGGGTCGGCCAAGTGGGGACATTATATTTTTAGGTATATGAAGTACTTTCCGAAGAAAGCCTAAGTGAGGATCTTCAGGGGAACCTTCTTATTTATCAGGAGCCTAGAATCGAAGTTTGAGACAACTTGATGAGTTTGAATTTCGTATTGAGAGAGTGAGGTGATGGTATTTGCGGCTTTACTCTTTCCATCCCACAATATCCCCTATCAAGGGCAGAAGTTGCTAGCTGCTGTATGATAGTGCAGGTGCATGCATCAGTACAATTACCTAGCTTTTGATGATTGTGCAGAATTTGGAAGTAAGTAGCAATATTTACATACTTGATGACCAAAATAACCTCTTTAGCTGCGTCTCAATGCGTAATTTGCAAGTACTACGGAGTACGCCAGAAGACAAGGTGATTACGTTTTCTTGCATTGCCTTCTTCTCATTTTACAAAGGACCTTTTATTCTCAACGCTGTAAATGACTCTTGTGCAACGAAATCTCTTGTTGTCCAAGAACCGACACGAACGAACTTTGAGATCCTATGGATTCATCCTATCAAAACCAAAATGCCGACTTGATGATATGAATTCTTTGGGCAGAAGGTCTTTTTCAAAACTTGCTTGTAGCTAGGAGTGTATTCTTTTGATATTTTTGAATTAGAAAAGAGTATAACTTTTCAAAGCCGAGTTAACTTCCGAAGGACTTGAGGTTAAGTCAAGAGATTGTAATAAGAGAAAAGCAGGGTTTACTACTACAAACTGTATGATAACTAAGAGTGTTGAATTGTTTTGTAATTATTTCATCTCAACAATAAAGAGAGGGTCAATAGTAAGCTAGATATCTACCACTTTCCCAAAGCTCATCATTCTATACCTTCAAAGTCTCACACGCACCCGGGAACTTATAAGAAGAATACCATTTAAACAACCACCTTTACTAAAACCACTGCACTGAATTATGTAACATCGCCCTCAAAACTCAAAACACTAAAGCCCTATACTTACTAGCAGGAGTAAGTCTTCATGATTGGATTTATATGACAAGACGCCAGGCTTATAGATGTACCCAGAGAATGTCTAGCAAAGATAGATGGGAAGGTTTCGATCCCAACTGAAGACACTTCAAAATCTGCCAAAGAACCTGTTAAAAGGAAATTCCAAAGCCCAATGCCTGCCGCAGTGCCGTAAGAGTTGTCTGACGATATGATGAATAGAAGCAGGGGGGTTATCAAATCAACAAATTTGTGGAATCAGAAATAGAAAGCAAGATGGGATTATAAAAGAATGGTATTCTTTAATGAAGTAATATAGCGGTGTATCCGGGAAAGGTTGATATAGAATTCTTGTTGGCTTTTGTTATTGCTGTTGGGTTCTGTTAGGTTTAATGAATTCATGACCTTCTTCTTCTTCTTCTTCTTCTTCAAATCGAGACACCTGCTATAACTGCGGCGATTGGTCTATATAGGGCTCTGCTGCTGGCAGCTTTCTCATCCTCACTCCCCATCCATGTCCTGCCTTTAGGTACTCAGCCTTCTCATAGGACTTTAAGCCCTAAAACAACACACAGAGAATAACTGATAACAGAAAAAGATATGATAACAGGACCAGTAATAACAAGAGAAAGAAATCCTCCTCAACGCGGTAAAGTTACACCGTCCCGATACTGCAATCAGCAGCCAAGTCCTCGTGAGACTGTCAAACGGATTCTAACTGCGCTACTTCAGGCACTATTTCCAACACCTCCTGATGCTATCACTCTTGCCGGCGGTATCGGGACGGCTGGACTTTACCGCGTTAAAGAGTCTTTCTGTTGTCAGTTGTCCTTTGTGGCTTATATAGAGGTTGGGATACTGTGAGGAAAAGGCGGATGTATATCTTGGAGCAGAACATGGATGGGGACGGTGGTTAGAGAGGAGATAGGAGTACTCTTGAACGACTGCTACCCAAATAGATTCACCATGATCCTTCAATATATAATTAAGCGATTCCAATCCAAAGCACATTGACAGAGGAGGATGAAGGACGGTGGCGTAATTAAACGAGCTCATGTCGAAATTGGCCAATAAAAGAAAGTTTCATTGCTTGTTGTAACTGTTTCCACCATACCATTTATGCTAACATTGCAAAATTATACAATTAGTTTCACTGTATGTCATCGAAGCGGCTCGAGCAGTTTGAACTGTGTTTTAAACTCAGAAAATGGGTTGGTTTTATTTATTATTGTACAAGAATGAGAACCATATCGTCGTATTTCCAGTCACCGCCCCCAAAGCCAACGCCCAGATTTTCAAGGGGCAGAGGCCAACCGTTCATAAATCCAATTTGCTCTGTTCTTGATGGCGCATAAAATTTGTTTCAAAACTCCACCCTAAAAGGAAATTCGTGTCGTAGAAAATAAAAATCTTTGTGAATCGCATGGTCGAAAATAACAATGCATTAATGCCCTCGTCCAAGAGCCTAAATCCATGCTGGATTCGCTTGACCTTCTTTTAAGCTCAGCTCCTCAAATGAAGTACGATCCTCCGCCACCTTTTTTGCGGCGGCTTGTTCCTCCTTCCGTGCCGCCTGCTCTTCAAGAAGGACCTTCTTAATTTTGTTCATCTTCATGTAAATGTAGACTCCTGCAATGAGCGTCACCAAGAAGGTGAAGAAAAGCACAATAGTGTTGACTTTGCTGTCGGTGTTCTCCTGCACTAAGATAACGCCAACGTAAACCAGAATGATCTGCTTTGGCAAAGTTAAAAAGGTGGCGATTGCGAAATACCAGAAGTTGACGTTGCAAGTTGAGAAGACGGCTGTTGAGAAATGAGAAGGAATGACGGAAAATCGAATAATAAGGACGATCTGTACATGTTAATAAATTTCTGCCAAATAATACAAGTTGGCATGCTGCATACCAGAAAGCCTCCATCCCGAGTTACTCGTGCCAGCGCGCCATAGTTGAGATTTGTCTTCTCCAATTTGACCGCTTTTCTTCTGAAGGCGTACTTGAAGGCGAACCATGTGCCGACTGTTGAAATTAGCTTCCGCGCGCATGTTTGGATTCGCATACATACTCTCTCCAAGGAAAGTTCCCACCGCAACAATTGCGAATCCGACCCATAATCCGTACACGATACCACAGAGTAGAGCAACAATTTCATGGCCGAAAAGAGGTGGGAATGATATTGCAACCAGAACAGCTATCGGAATCACAAATCCCCATTGCAGGTCCCGGATCGAGAGTGATATTGGTTTCAATGCCTGTTTGCGTTAGGATATGCACCTTCAAAAGCAGATCTCCAACGTACTTCGACGATCTTACTGTGATTTACAGTTACCAAAACTACAATCACATTGAGTATGATGAAGAAAATCCAGTATGCTACTTTCATTAGTCTTTGGTTCCTTTGCTGCATTCGGTTTCCATTTTCAACGTACGAATATATTTCGCCTTCGTAAAGAAATCCTTCCACTTGATGCTCTTGTACTCGTACTCCTCAACTTCTTCAGAGGCGGGCCGGCCGTTCTCGAGCGTAGTTGGTGCTGCCATTGCTTTGTCGTAATCGCTACAGGTACTTCGGACCTGATCACAAGCGAAAAGACAAATAAAGAGCGAGTCTTAAGATGGATACGATGAGCTTTTGTACGATGTTGTCTGCAAAACATCAAGATGAAGACGTGCAGGAGAGATCGCCCTCATGGCATGGGCTGTGGACTAGTATGGGCACTGGGTTTGGTACAGCGTTTCGTTTGGCGAAGCGAGGCTGTGCAGTATCAGTTTTGCGAAGCGATAGCCAAGGCGTGTTTGAACACGGATCTCCTTTCCCCAGTTCCCTGCGATGCTGCAACGTTATCGAGCCTCTGATCCGGCTGATTGGAGGTGAATGATCGGTTTGTTCAATCCCATCTTGACATCCACTCCATTTTGGGGTCGTAATTCGTTGTTTGTCACAGTCGTGGTTCACAGCGGCAAAGTTGAAAGCCTGAGACGTCTCGATTGCCTTGAGAAGGCTGGTTTGGATGAGAGACATGTCTTTTCTACCATGCGGTCATTTGTCTTGGATTTCTGTAAATCCTTCCGGGATGGTCAGGAAGTGGAGCTTTTGATTCTCTTCGGTTCATGAGCAATTCCGTTGATCCTTCCCCTGAACCCCTGAGACAAGGCGGAAGTTAATTGGCACTCGCTTATGTAAGTCAAGCTTCGTGTCTTATTTCAACGACGCGAAGTATTTCTTACTTCGCTCTTTGATCTGTTTCCATTCTTCTCTCCCTCGCTGTTGACTTTTGTTTTGAGTGTCTCAGAGCTTCTGGGCAAATTTGGCAACGATTCGAAGCAGCTGTTGCCGAAATCCGGTGTACGACATACGATGTCAACGTACCATGGGGTGATTGGCACCTCGGGAACATCCTCCCGCTGTCTTGAAATCCCAAGCCCACCACGGAAAGATTAAGACGGCCATTGATGTTACAAGCGCCGCGCTGGCTGTTGTTGATTGAAGCCAAGTATGGTGATCTGGAGTTAAGTTCTATTTCTATACTTGCGGCTGCTCAGCTCGTTTCCGTTTACCAATCAGAATACACTTCACACTAGTGTCTTGATATGTAGTTATTATATACTTTTAAGTTATCATGAGTAAGTGCTGTGGAACAACTACAAGCGCGATACGTCATGGGGTATATTTCCTAACGAGCAAAGCGATATAAGTAATGCTGCAAGCGCAGTACCAAGGTTTGGCTGGTTTTCGGCCAACATGTGAGCCTTATCAGTTCATATATATTCAATCAAGATAACATAATCTCCAGCGGCATATGGCAAACTGTCCATACGAACGGCATATTTGAGGTTCTTGGCCAACGGCATGGGTGCCCTGATCGCCGTTTCTGGCAAAGATGGGGTTAGAGATAGGTTATGTCCGATCGTGAATCAACCCGTGATAGTTACAAACGGGCTATTCACGGCCAACATAGCATTTTTGTATATTGAGATTGTTATCAGATAAGTTGAAGAATTTCTTCCAGAGCTGTAATAATGATATAAATATGTGGCTATACAGCATTGGGTTGTCTATTAAAAAAAAATAACAGTCATCAACTCCAATCAACAGACATGAGTGTTTCAGGAGGAAAGGTCATGGCAGACGACAAGTTCCTGTCTCTGTCGAGGTCGCACTCAGAGCCATATGACTCCCCATCCACAGCAATCATCGATCCTATCAAAGAGCGAAAACTTGTTTGGAAGTTCGACATTCGTATTCTGCCATTCTTGTCCATAATTTATTTGTTCAATGCTCTTGATAAATCTAACCTGAGCAATGCTAAGACTGCTGGACTGGAGAAAACACTCCACATGGTTGACAACCAATATAGCACAATACTATCGATATTCATTGTTCCATACGTACTTACATCGCCATTGCTCAGTATGCTAGGCAAAAAGTATGGTGTGTACAGGGTCCTTCCATTAATGGTACTTGTCTTTGGCACTTGCACGTTATCTATGGTGGGAGTAAGCAACTTTAGCGGTCTGTTTGCTATCCGTTGGTTCCTGGGTATGGCGGAAAGTGCAGTATTTCCACTCGTCATTTATTATCAGACATTGTAGGTAACGATTCTCCTTCAGCCAACTCAAGTGCTAAACTCATTCAGGTTTTATCGTCGTGGAGAACTCGGCAGACGTCTCGCTATATTTTACGCAGCCCATTCTTTTGCATCTGCATTCTCTGGATTGCTAGCATATGGTCTTTTTCATATTGACGGCGGCTCACTGACATCTTGGCGATATCTTTTTCTTGTTGAAGGTTCAGCAACTATTCTAGTTGGACTTTTCGTCTTGTGGTATTTACCACGATCAACAGATCACTGTACTTTTCTCGACGAAGAAGAAAAGGCTTTGGCTCGAGCGCGGCTGCTTCAAGACAGTTCCTCATCTCTGGGACGCACAGACTTTGAATGGAAGGAGTCTCTCAAGATCTTCAAACATCCAACCACCTGGGTGATTCTCTTGATCGAGGCATGTCTTGGAGTTCCGTTAAATTCCGTGAACCTTTTTCTGCCACAGATTATTGGGCGGCTAGGCTACAGCAGAGTCAAGACCAATCTCTACACCGTTGCACCAGCTATTTCTGGAGGTGTCATGTTGCTCATCCTGGGATTTCTCTCCGACTACACGCGGTGGAGATTTCCCTTTGTCGCAGCAGGTTTTGCATTCACTTTTATTGGAATGATGATCTATGTCTCCATCGATGTTGAGAGTAAGCTTCATGTTGCTTATTTCGCAGCGTTCATGATGAACTGGGGGACATTTGCACCATCAGTGCTTCTTGATGTTTGGTACAACAACAATACCGCTCATGAAGGCCGTCGTGTACTTTTAACTTCCATCGGTATCGCAACGGCCAACCTCTTTGGGATTGTGCCTTCAAATGTGTTTCGAAACGAGGATGCACCAAAGTATATCCCTGCCTTAATCACAACTGCTGCATTTGGTGGATCCGGGTTTCTTCTCACTATAGGTCTCGGAGCTTATATGGTTTTTGATAACCGAAGGAGGGATAAAATACAAGGGGTGAGATTGAGAGCTGGAGATGTCCCAACCGAGATGCTCAAGGATGGACCTGATGCCAAGGAATTTCGATGGTTCTACTAAACTGTCTCAAATTTGATTTATTCCAACTAAAACTATCATGATGATATTACATAGTTTATAATATCAATTGTATTCTTGGGAATAAAAGAAAAGACCCTTATCTACTCAATTAATCAAAGAGTGTAATAATATTCGTCTCTACGTTTAATGAATATGTACTTTGACTACCTAGGTACTATTCAACACTATAAGTCGCTCTGAACGACTTAACTGATGTGCTTCTGGTTAACAAGTACATATCTATACCTTGCACGGCCCTCCTCAAAGTCAATCAGAGCCTTATTAGCATCCTCGAGTGGCACATTATTGTTCCATGTCTTGACGCCCTTTTCAGAGAAGAACTTCAGCATATCCTTGATATCTTGTGGTGATCCAATCATGCTGCCACCAATGTTTATGCGCTTGGCTAGTAGCGGAAAGACTATATTTGTGTAAACGTTAAAAATTCGCAGACTGGTTTGAAAACAGCTTACTATTAATTTTGATGCTATCTTCAGGTGCACCAACTTGGACAAATTGGCCTCGCAAACCTAAAAGCCCAATGTAATCTCCAATGGGCATTTCATGCGAAGAAACAGTTGAAACGATGAGATCGAGTGAGCCTGCATACTTGGTCGCCCAGTCTTGCTCTTCACCGGTTGCGATAAAGCTTGTCGCTCCCATCTTTAATGCATCTTCTTTTTTGGAGCTGGATCGGGAGATGGCTACTACTTTTTTGCAACCTAGAGCGCTTGCAGCCATGATACCAAAATGACCAAGGCCACCGATACCGATGATGCCAACTCTCTTTTCTGGGCCAGCATTGTGCTGCATAAGTGGAGAAAAAGCAGTAATCCCACCACACAACATTGGAGCAGCGATATCGGATGGGAGCCCGTCCGGTATGGGAATCACAAAATAGCTGTTGCCGCGCCAATAGTCTCCATATCCCCCGTTTGCTTTGCTTCCATCTGGCCATCTACTATCATAGGTGATGGTCTTTTTCGGGCAATGCTGTTCCAGTCTTTCAGGGCGCGTTAGTTATCAGTTCAAACCTCTTAATGTATTTGGGAACTTACCCGTCTGCACAAGCCTCACAATCACCATTCTGGTTTTGACAACATCCTGATTGTGCACCAACTCCCACTCGATCGCCAATCTTGATATCCTTGACCTTAGATCCTATCCTTACCGCCTTACCCACAATTTCATGTCCAACACACAAAGGATAGTCTGCCGGTGCCCAGCCAGACCGAAGATGGTGGATATCTGAGCCACACATACCGCAATGAGTGACTTTGATGTCGACATCAGTCTCCTCGAATGGTTTCGGTTCAAACTCGCCCCAGACCATTTTACCATTGGCCGATTCCGGGTCATGACCTAGCCATCCTTGGAACTTATAATCAGTTGACATTTTCTATGTGTTCTGTTGCAAATTTAAGTCAAGAAAGAAAGGGCTATGTAAATTCAGAAGCAATGAGAACCCATATATATGGCTCAGGACCCTTCGGCCCCACTGATCTCCGACGAAGTTAGTGCAACTCTCTTCCACTCAATCGTATAACTCCCCCTACTTGTGGTTTTAAAAAGAAATTTTCCTAGCGCATAATTTGCTGATCTGTACACTAGTTGAAAACGACAATACTATTGCACTCTACAACGTTGACTGGTTCATATCAACATGAACGTTTGGCAGTTTTTTCTTAGACATTCAGCATAACCATGTAAAAATGGGCAATAAGAGGTGGAACTCTCGCGCAAAACTGTGCTTGTGAATGTCGGCCGAAATACTCTTCCTCGCTTAACAATTGACTGCAGATCGGCCGAAACTGCTTCATGACGTATTATGCGCCGAACACAATTACGCTGCGCACAAGCGCAAGAGATCGATTTTTGAATGGCTTATTAGTAGACAGGGTTGCAAATGGTTTTCCTAGTTCAAGGTTCCTCACGTTATGTAACTTTGTTTTCATTTTCAAGAAAACATTGATGTGTTAAGAGAATTTCTTAAAATAAGACAACCCGAGCAGAAGTAAAACAAAGCCGAGACCAAAGTATTGAGTTCATAATATTGTCAATTGTTGTAGAAATTTCAAGCTTCAAGAAGGATGGTCTTGATTTTGACATGTTGATTTATTCAGCCAGCTACAACTATATGTGTTAAGTAATGAGAAGAAGCGGAAATTCGCATTAATAGTTGGCTGCAACTGAATATTTAGGCCTCAATGGAGTTATAATCAAACTTTGACACCGTTTCCTGCATGTTGATATCTCGCAGCCATCAGTCGCTTATGGAAGTACTCCCCCACAGCAATCTCCTCATAAGTCTCCCCCTCCGTCCTACAAGTAGGTAAGACAGTTACAATCGCATCTTCGTTTGGGCTCACGAAGAAAGGCATAGAGTATCTCTCGGCTCCAGATTTATTCATAACTCTATGAACAGTGGATTGGAACTTGCCATTTGTTGCTTGCATTAAGAAGTCTCCAATGTTAACAACGAAAGTGTTTGGTATTGGCGGGGCTTTAATCCAGATGCCATTACCATTTAGCACCTCCAGTGCTTGCACTTTATCTTGACAGACGAGTGTGAACCAACTATAGTCTGTATGGGCTCCTATCCCAATCTCCTCTCTATCTGGAGCCGTCTGTGGTGGATAGTGCAGGGCTCGTATAGCGGTCATGGGGAAAGAACACATCGAGTCCAGGTAGTCTTCCGGAAGTGATAGAGAGAGTGCGAATGTCCGGATAAGTTGTTTTGAAAATGCCAGAACATAAGCATAATATTTGTATAAGGCTTGGCGGAATTCGGGATCCTCTGGCCACTGGTTCTTATGGGAATGGCGGGATGTTGGCTCAAATGGAGGCGATTGCTCAGGTTCATGGGCATCCTCGCCCATCATAAATGCCTCTTTCATATCTAGCATCATTCAATTTATGACACATCTATAGATGGCGAAAAACTTACCTCATTTGCTCTTTGGATCAAGTTTCGTGTAAAACATAGGTTCATACCCCCTTACAAATGGATTTTTTCCAGCATGAACTTTCATCTTCATGTCTGTGTCTTGAGAAAACCATTTCTCCAGCGCATTGAAGGTCTGATCGATGATATCACCTGGGACTCGGTGATTCTGGGCATAGAAGAAGCCAACTTCCTGGCACGCCTTCCCAACCTCTTTGGCTACTCGGGCACGTTCGATCAGGTCACCTGAAAACATGCCAGTCATGTCTATCACAGGAATCGAATTGAATGACTGCTTTGCATCGGCACCTGTGAGTATCGAGCGTTTCCCTGGTTTTCCTCCTGCATGGTAAGTGACTACCCTCTGCACGATTGTTTTCAATCAGTGTTTAAACAAAATACATTTCTCTTCGTTGGGCTCCATACCGGTGCATCTTTATCAGCCATCTTCAACATACATTGATCGCTTAACTTGGTCTTCTGGTATCTTAGTCGGGGTTCCTGGTGAAAAATAATACTGTTTTCTAGTATGTACCTAGGTAGATAACATATCTCAAAACAAGCACGTTATCTACTGTCAGCCTCTTGTGGTGCTATCAGCCAACCTTCCCGTTAAAGAATCATCACATGATTTACTTCCCCTCCAAGTCAACTTCATCCCACTTTCAATATCCTACCAATCATAAACTTCAAAAGATAATGTGATTTCAGATTGCAAAAATACTAACTGCTCTTACCTTCCGACAAATATAATTAGAGTACAATAAAATAATTAAATCAAGAGTCATAAAACAACCAACCCTACAGACTCCAACAGAGAGTATTGAAGGCAGTTCTCAATTCTTTTACACGCTCTTAGTTTAAATTGTATGAAATGAAGGCTAGTGAAAATTTGTAAGCTATGTCAGCTCGTTCATTCCTCCATTTTGTCTGTAAGCGACATTGGTTCAAATGATCTCCCAGAAGCGGCGGAATGAACTCGTGCCTTCAAACCATAGCCCTTGCCTTTTGGAAGCCGCGGAGATGGACCTTTCCTTGGACGAGGTTCTGTGTGCAGAATGGCAGACTTATCAACATCAAAGTTACCAAACTTGGGCTCCTCAAATGGTTGATTAAATTGAGGGTCAAATTCTTTCCCTGTCTTTTTGCGATCTTCTTCATAGAAATCTATAGCTGTTTGGATGGTTGGAAGAAGATCAGTGGCAGTAGGGCGGACTTTTGGATCGTGGGCTAAGCAGGTGAGGACCAAGCCAATTAATGTTTTGCTGTAAAGTGGTTTAAAATCGCCTAGCAAATCAGACCCATATCCCTTGAAGCCCTCAGCATCAGGGCCATTTAAGTACACCATAATGCTCTTGTCTATTAAAACCTCTTCACCAGGAGCTAATAACGTGTAAATACACCGGGCTATTCCAAAAACATTTGCCGGCAGGCTAATATCTGCTTTGTCTCGTTCGTAATACTCTTGTTCCTACAATCTCGTCAGTCGAGGCGAGGGGATCAATAAAGGGTTATATACCGGAGTGTAATAACCAGGTGTACCTATTATAGATCCAGGACGGTTCCATGATACCAAGAGCTTTTTGGGGACTTGTATCGCGAGCCCAAAATCAGCAAGCTAGAATTTTTCTCAATTACTGTTTCTTACATGAGTTTGTTGTAGACTTACCTTAAATACTGGCGTGTGTTTATGAAGATTTGGGTCTTTAGACTTTTTGGTGATCAATACTATTGCATGTCAATCGAAGAACGTTTTATGCGTGCTGCTGAGCTTACTATTTGCTGGTTTGATATCAAAATGAACAATAGGATTCCACCCAGGTTCAATTCTTTCTTCAGATCCACGCTCTAAGATAGCAATTGCTTTGATGAGGCACTGCCATATTCTCCAAATCGATTCTTCCGAAATTTGATAACCTTTTTCAGTAGCCCTAGATAACATAGGTCAGCAAATGATACTAATTAGAGGCAAAACCTATAGTAAGCTGCACGTACTTTTCGAGATTGTCAAGATAATCGTGCATGTCCCCCTCTTCGCAATACTCTAAATACATCCGGCCTACTGCTTTATCCTTATCACCGGGGTCCATCAGGGGATGAGTGCCAGTACCACGTGCTGAGTGATATGATTTTAGTAGCTTGACAACGTGATCTGTTTCCATAGATTTATGACACATATATAGCATCGTGCTTTCACTTTTTAGTGTACTTCGATAGGCTACAGGGTGGGCGACCTGCTTGACTACTGCATAGTCCTTGCTTGAGTCTTCTTTTGTAATTTCCCATAGGCCGCAAATTCCGTATCCTCCTTGGCCAAGTACTCTGATCGGTCTCCAAGTATCCCCATCCTCCTCGTGGATTTTCCATGAAGAAGACCTTTCCAACCACTCTCGCTGGCGACGAGCTGACATATATTCGACCATTGCGCAAAATCCAAACCAATAGATCGGGCAAGGAGTGCTTCTGGATGCAAAGGTGTTGGTAATTTCTTATTTGTCTACAATAAAGCCCTAAATTTAAAAAACTGGCAAAGAACACATATCACTGCCGTGCCAAATCCGGACTTTAGTTCCAGTCGGTGAATAAAGATCTCTTTGTTTTGATTTAGATGGAATGAAAAAGCCTAGAATTTTGGGGAAAATCACAATTCCGCAATTGAGCAGGATAGATACATTTCTAGAAGGCCTTCATCAAATTTAATTATCAACTGCAGACATACTGTTGAACTATTTGGAGCGAGGTAGAAATATTTAACCCGCACAGTCTATATTTGATTTCCAGTCGAATATACTACCAATACAGCCCATCTCATAGGTCTAAGTCATCTAATTCACGTTCTTCACTATCGTAATGATAGTCGTCCTCTGTTACAACTTGCGTGCCATTTCTTTGGACAAAATCGCTATACAAAATTGAACTTGTGTCTTCCAATTTTGTTGTTCGCTCAGTGATATCCGCTGTCATACACTGAAGTTGCAATACATCAGTACTCAGAGTAGCAAGTGCACTTGCTATGGATGTCTCTAAAGTAGATGTTTTCCTCTTTAGTCGCCGGATATGCTTTTTTGTTGTCTTTGAAATATGCTCCACATCTTTCTTGATGGTTTCGGCTTCTCTTAGCGCGGCTCCTTTTGGCTCGTCTGCGAACTCGTATTTGATGGTCCAGTTGTAGTACTTGATAGTGGCCATGGCACTGAGCATTGCAAGGGAATGAAGAAAGATCCACATTCCATATTCTTGAAGCAGTAAGGAAATTATAGCCGAGATGTAAATCATCAAGTTCGCCTTGAACCATGCTCCCCAGCAGCCTGTTGACATCATTAATCCAACCCAAGGAAGGAATACAGACCAGACATAGGCTTCGGTAGGAGCTGGCGTTTCGATATCTCCTAAAGGGATGACATAATTAAGGTTATGCAGTTGGATTCGTGCCATTTTGAGCATGCCTATTGTTGGAGGGTCTCTAAGACAAGTGAGTATTATTATAGGGGATTAGCATGATTTATATGAGTTATAGGTCTTTGTTCAGAATCAGAAAATCGAGTCGGGACTAGTAATTTTTTGGGGAAAGACAAAGACCAAATTATCAAAATTTGTCACACATTTCTTCACAGGAATCTTTGTTCCTGCCAATTGGATAAGGTAAGCAATTAAGATGATGATAATTTTAACGTTTTTGGATTATTATCTGCTTTTCAATAACTACATGCTTTTGTGTAATCATAAATAGCGCGTGTTCTGAGTTCTATCCTTGCTTAAACGACCTGAAGCTGTGTATAATTTAGCCGAGGAGGATGGTCACATGTCAGCACCTTGGCGTCTGCTCAGCCACACACTTTGCCACATTTATGCGCCACATCTAGAACCTCGTTTGTACTCGTTGCCACTTTTTAAACATTGACAAGAATGACGACTGTTGACTTTACCCAGAACAACGTCTAGAGCTTGAGGACTCTTTCTCTCGCATCCCTCTACATTCCTCTGGATAATTTTACATAGTACTTTCCACTGCAGATAATCACAGTCATCACTCCCAGCACCCGACAGTTTCGCCAGGATGTTTGCGCTTCGCAATAGTAAGTAAACACAACCCCTCTTTAACCCCTCCGTCGCGCTACCAAGGCAGTTGCGATCTGCTCGTGCGTGCTCTTACTAAGAAAGTTATGCTAACTTTTAAACTCTGTTGACAGTTGGCAAGCTGATCTTCGGCGATACTTCTAAAGAGTCCATGATCGAGCTGCCTCAAGGACAACTCTACCTTGTTCGACCACTTTCACCCAAGGGTTATTCAGAACTTATCTTTAAGGACGCTGCTGCTAGGATCAGAAGAACAAACCAAGACTTCCAATACCAGCTTGTTATACAGCGCGCCTACGAGGAGGGGGAGGAAGAACTGTTGGATGGCGATGACGGCGAGGATGCTGATATAGCTGCGCTATCGGCAGACCGAGACGAAAAAACCTTCCTGCTCGACGAGAGCCTGCATTTTCGAACAGAATTTAGAGAAGGTGGAGAGAAGGTTCTAGCTTGGAGGGACTTGAGTGGTGATGCAGGAGATCTCTACGAGTTCGTTTGCGATTCGTCCGTTCCTACCTCCCAGGTTGGTCTATTCGAAACTACTGCGGTCCAGTGCCAGTACGAGAGGAAATACAGACGGAGTCACCAGCAAGCAACCGAGGAAGATCTCCAACAGTTCTCTTTCGAAGATCACGCTATACCGAGCGCAAGTCCAACTCACAGCCCTACAACCCTATCGCCAGTTGTAACAATGCCTTTGAGCGAGCCCACATCAAGAAACACTGCAAATTCGGCCATGAAGAGAGAAAGTACCCCGACAAAGGAATCTCGCCCCAAGACGGAGGAGATGACTGTCGCACCTCCTGTTGCTACTCATCCTGAAGCACTGTCTATTCTTGCAGCCGAGGTAGCCGAACTTCACCTCTTTGACTTTGTATCGCAGTCTTTCATGATACAAGATACAGTTGTCAAAGCAACAGTTTCTGAGGTCGGAAAATGGCAGTACTGGCTTCAAATCGAGAGCAAGGAAAGAGACTGGTTAGGACAGCGTGTGGAAGCAGATATCAACCCCGTGTTCAACTTCGAATTCTTATCCTTTATCTTCAACGCCTATGATGCTGAGGGTCAAGCTTACTCGTGGCTTCTCCGATTTAAAGATACAGAGGGTCTTGTCCGATTCCAGGAGGGACTTATGCAGGCCTTATGGGAACAGCTGAACGAGATCAAATGGAACAAGTCTAAGGAAGACGATCGGGAGTATGTTCTCGAAGCCTTCAATGATCTTACTATGGAAGAGGCACCGGAAGAGGAAGAGGAAGAGGAATATGAGGAGGAGATTGAAGAGGATGGACAAAGAAGCGAACATTATGACAGCGATGAGGAAGAGGATGATGTCGTCACAAAAGATGACGATGGCAATGTCAACTCGCAACTTGCTGTCGGATATAAGCACGACCGGTCGTTTGTCGTTCGTGGATCAAAGATTGGTGTTTTCAAGCACACTCCGAATAACAACCTGGAATTCTCTACCAATATCTCGAAGGTTGAAACTCCGAAGGGGAAGCTCTTCAGCCCGAAGAAGGTCATGCTTCACTCCGAGGATACAAGCATGATCTTACAAAATGAGGCCGACCCCAACTCCCTCTACCGGATGGATCTCGAGTACGGTAAGATCGTAGATGAGTGGAAGGTTCACGACGATATTGAGGTTAATAACTTTGCACCGGAGAGCAAATTTGCTCAAATGACTGGCGAGCAAACCTTCCTTGGTATCTCACGCAATGCACTCTATCGTATCGATCCCCGTTTAGCAGGAAACAAGCTTGTCGACTCAGAACTGAAGCAATACGTTTCCAAGAACGACTTCTCAGCAGCTGCAACAACCGAGAAAGGATATATTGCAGTTGCCAGCAACAAGGGAGATATCCGCATGTTCGACAGACTTGGAATCAATGCGAAGACTCATATTCCTGCATTAGGTGATCCTATCATTGGTCTTGACGTTAGCGCCGATGGACGATGGCTTCTTGCGACTACAAAAACCTATCTTCTCTTGATTGATGCCCTCCAAAAGGAAGGAAAGAATGAAGGCAAGCTTGGCTTTGAGAAGTCTTTCGGAAAAGACTCAAAGCCACAGCCAAGAAGATTAGGGCTTTCGCCGTCGCATGTCGCAACTTTCCAGATGGAAACTGGAGTTCCATTGGCATTTAAGCCAGCAAGATTCAATGCTGGTGAGGGTCTTTCAGAAACAAGCATCATCACAGCTACAGGTCCATTCATCGTGACTTGGAGCATGAAGAAGGTGCTTGCAAACCGCAAGGAACCTTACTCTATTAAGCGCTACACAGACGAGGTTAAGGCCGACAACTTCAAGTACGGTACTGATAAGAACGCGATTGTGGCTCTTCCAAATGAAGTTAGCATGGTTGCGAAGACACAATTGCGCAAACCAACACGAGAGAGTATCGCACCAGCAAGCCTGCTCAGCAGCGGAAGACGAAGCAGCGGTCGTGTAGGAGGCAGGGATAGCGGACGATATAAGCTAGGAAAGGAAGACATCGTTGATTCTCCTTACTAATTTATTACTTTGTTTTCGGCCGGCGTTTTAATTTCCTCTTGCCTTTTCTTCAGGGTGCGGGCTTGAGGATGGATGGATGGATGGGATGGAACGGATTAGCGATGGGTTTATGCGCCTCTTTCTTTTCCTTAATAGTTTCCCTTTCTACCTACCTGTGTCTCTTAATTCTCGGTGTAGTCCATGCTACGACATGACTCCTTAAATTTTTTCTTTTTTCTTTTGGTCATCGATCACGTAGTATAGTTTAGTCTATCTTAGCTAGATCCAGATGCAGAGTGGAAACGAGAAGAGAAATAAAACGATTCGTTGACATCTAAACTTATCACTTCATCTTTTTTTATTTGGCGTTTCAGCTCAAGTGCCCTTTATTTAGCTATTGGATAGTTTATGAAACGTACTCCATCTAGACTCTCCATACTCGTACTGAAACGGGTGGGTATATATATGTATTTCTGTGACAAGGAAGAGAAAAGAAAAACACAGACTATCGCCAGAACACCGTGACACCAGCTCATGGCAAAGGAAATCCTCACCCTTTGTCGTGTTTTATATTACATTAGAAAGGAGTCCAGTACATTTTCAAGCTTCTGCTTCTTCCCATTCCGGACCAGCCCGAATTTCTTCGCTGCTCTTGCATGATCTCGTTTCTTATTTGTTATCTTATCGTTCCCGCTCTTTGTGGGCTTGTCTCCTGCTCCGGCTTGGCCCTCTTCTGGGACTTTAATCCGGGTGAAGACCATGGTACAAAGAGGTGATTGATGGGCTAATTGTACATTATTTTGGCCGAGACGGAGAGATACAATGGGTATGGGTGGAACAAGCTCGTTGTCTACAACTGGCTGGTCGCCTATCTCGATGCCGGCAGCTGTGAGATCTTTGTCGTTGCGCAGCTCGCCGATTCTGGAAAAGCATGCGAGGTTGGAGAAGTCCCAGCGTTTTGATTGCTGGGGTTCTTTTTGTTTGTGCTTTATTTTGGCGGGCTCTTCTCCCTCGTTATGAACGGCCGTGAGTGCTTCCTTATCTCCTAGGGCGTTTAAGCTACCCTTGTCGTCACATTTGGGCTGGGGTAATGATGTTGCTCTTTTAGCGAGTAGTTTCGATATCTCCGAACGAGGAATCCTTTTGACTGTTGACCCGTCAAACAATTCTCTCTGACGACGTCGACGGGGCTTTTGTACCACTTTTTCCTCTTCAAATCGAGCCTGGAATATTTTGTCTCGCTCCGCGCATGCCGCAGCCAGAAGGTCAAGAGTATCTGGCAGGGCTGAATACTTCCATCCGAGTTTTTGAGCTTCAATGGCTGATACCGCTTCGACTGCGGTTCCTGAGACATCATAGATCGCCAGTGATTTGAAGCCGTTCAAATACGTAACTGATTGATTCGTTAAGCCTTGGTGATTGCACATTCTGAGAATTCGCAAGACTGGAAAAGCTTCGCTTTCGCTAGCTGCACGAGACCATGCTCTGACCAAGGTATCATTAACAGCTGGGAAAGGCCTCGATGAGGTGTCGTCATGCATCGGATCCGTTGGACCTATAATCTCAAGAATACCTATGTTTGTCATTTTTGACAAATTGACCAGATCTGGAATTGAGAAGCCTGTCGTAATACTTAACGAGGTAATAAACTCAAACGAGGTCGATGTGAGTGGAGCCGCATACACGTCAAGAGGCGAAAGTGGCTTTTTGATCTGATGACGATATCTCAGTAAGGTCAAATTCGTGGTATGCTCTTTACCAAGAATCCTGGAGAACATGTGCCAAGTCTCGAAAGATATAGGAAAGCTACAGCACGGATATAAGCAGATAGCAAGGGAAGGTATGGGGTAATGATACTCACCGAAAACTCGCTTCGACCCACAGACGACGAACAACTTGTAACGGAAGACATTCAAGTGCCTCGAGGCTGATATCAGCAAGATTTTGCACTAGAAATTCAATGACAACTTCAGTAAGTGGTCTTGCACCTTTCGCTGGTTTGACCCCTGGAACCTGCTCATGCTGAAAACGGTTACAGTCCTCCAGATACTGAGAATGATGTTCAGCGCATTTTGGATCTGTAGCCACGACTTCCTGCCTGGTCCAACGGTGGTCTGATGCAGTTTGTATTGGGACAATTCTCTCATCGAAAACTTGGCCGGTAGCCTCCTCATAATGCCGCTGGCGTCCAGTGCTTAGCCCCATTCCTTGTACATGACTCCGAGGTCGTTTGAGTAAAGCCCATTTCAGTTTAGAGTTCATGATTAATAGCTCTTTGGTTGACCATTGGAGTATAGGGTGGCGAGATCACAGCCCCAGTATTCTTGTAAGTTCCAATCAAAGAGTCACCTGAAGAGTACCTGGCTTCTTATGCAGGCTTGATCCAGTTCTTGACTTGGGACAGCACTCCTCGATGCTCATTGCTCAAAAGAACAGCGTTCAAAGTCAAGCAGCGAGACAAAATTGCAAGTTCTTTTCCCGAGGATCAAGTCAAAGTATGTTTGGCACGTTTGGGTATAAGCTAGACATGTTGAAGTAGCTGAGCTACTTTGAGTGCATTCGAGAGGGAGAGAGCAAGTTGTAGCTTCACGCGATAAACATGCGTGATAAGCTCAGGCGCGTCTTTTCCCGAAGAAGTAGATTAAGCGACCGTGGACCTCGATGTATGCTAGTAGCGCAAATCATCCGACCCCACTAGTCCGGTACATACTGGTCGGCGACTACATTTACCTCGATGACAACCATTGTTCTCTAATGTGACAAGCGTCTGTCTGTCAGCAGTGCTGACTCCGTATAGCCATGTTAAAGAAGACAGGTATTCTCTTCGGATCCTTACCGTCCATGCACTGCGTCCATTCTCCAAGTCTAACATCTACGACGTCACCACCTCCGTTCCGGACCACGAAGCAGTCATGTCGAACATATGCTATGGTATCCGATGGGCATAGCAGACACCACCATAATGGCCTCCGGTGGCCCGAAATCACATCTGCCAACACGATTCCTACCCCGTACCAAATCTTCAATCAGAAAAAAGGTTCGAAATACTCAAAGCAAAGGTTTTATGAACTGGTGAAGCTCTACCACCCCGATCGACACGACTACTCCGCAGCATACGATGGTCTGTCATACGAGACGAAGATAGAGAGATATCGGCTGGTGGTAGCTGCAAATGAACTTCTCTCCGATCCTGTCAAGAGGGGTGCATATGACTGCTACGGAGCAGGATGGAATGGCCAACCAGATGTTTTATCCCCTCGAGATGCTTCAGATGCCTCTGAAACATGGGGCAGAGGTTGGAGAGGTGGGCCAGAGGGCCCAAGTCAAAACGCCACATGGGAAGACTGGGAAAAGTGGTATCAACGAGACGCGAAGGGGCCTCAAGAGCCTACGTATGTGTCGAACTCTACCTTTGTTGGCCTGATAGTTACGTTCGCGATCCTTGGTGGCATTGGACAATTTACGCGGGTGGAGGATTACTCAATTAAATTTCTAGCACAACGGGACACTCTTCATGACCAGATGTCGAAAGACCTAATGCGTCGACGGAAAGATACCACGACCGTCTTTGGGTCGAGGGAAGAAAGAATCGATAGCTTCCTGAAGCAGAGAGACCCTGTAGGATACTTGTCGACGGAATCTCGCGATGTGGCATACCGGAAACTGCTGTCTGCTCCTGAAGTCTGCTCGACCGGTGAGAACAAAGAAAGACCAATGGATATTTACCACCCAAAGAGCAATCCCAAGGATGGCTGACTGAAAGGAACAGTTACTGAAAGAAAATAGGAACACTCAGCCTCGGAGCTGGCATGAGAGAAGCGTGCCGAAAATGGCATGGAGACTTAGGAGCTTGTGCAAGACACATCCAGGACGTTCCGGCCCGTCGGATGATACGGCAGGTGGAGATGAAAGAAACAAGCGACCTGAATGGCTTTGGGTTTGATACAGTACTGTAGCACAGCACAGGAGCAATAAGCATCACCGAGACCCAATAAAGTCTTCTAGATTTAGATGTCCGAATGCAAGCCAACCGATTAGTTTATAACAAGCTTAAGGTATAGAGAGATTCGTCATAGCCAGGTCAGTAAATGGCCTCGCTTGACTCAGCCTCGTGATTGGAGCTGAACTGGCTGGCCTCGTTTGCTCCGCCTTGTCACGATCCTTGAGGCTTAACCTCGCCACATCCATCAACTCCAAATAAACTTCCCTACCAACGAGACCAGATACCAAAGCGAAACTCAACCAAATACTCTTTAAAGGTGGCTCAATTCAGGAATACCCTCCTCTTTCTCTCCCCATTCCTTATCTTCTCCCTCGCACTCCTATCACATCTTTGCTTCCCCTCAGCCTCGTCATCCCTCTTCCCCTCCTTAACTACCCCACACCCAAACACCAACATCCAAACGGATACAAATATCGACAAGATGGGAGGTGGGGATGGATACAGATCCGTAGCCTATTTCGTGAACGTAAGTCACGTTCCTGAAGATAAGTGAAGCATGAATTCCTAACTCTTACTTTAGTGGGCTATCTATGGGCGGAAATTCCGAGCTCAGGACCTGCCAGCTGACAAGCTCACGCATGTGTTGTATGCGTTTGCGAACGTGAGGCCAGAATCCGGAGAAGTGTATGTATATCTCTTTGTTTCTGGATATCCAAAAGCTACTCCGGACTGATTTTCTCCTAGCTATCTCACAGATACGTGGGCCGACACAGGTACGTGACATGTGCAAGAACCAAGCAGGCGATGAATTCTGACTTTGCTCAGATATCCACTACGAGGGAGATAGCTGGAACGACGTAGGCACCAATCTCTACGGGTGCCTCAAACAGCTCAACCTCCTGAAGAAGCAGAACCGCAACTTGAAAGTCCTCCTCTCCATCGGCGGCTGGACATACTCGTCCAACTTCGCCCAAGCAGCATCCACGCCGGCAGGACGGAGCCAATTCGCGTCGTCCTCGGTGCAGCTGCTCAAAGACCTGGGACTCGACGGTCTCGACATCGACTGGGAGTACCCGACATGCAGCAAAGAAGCCGAAGATTTCGTGCTGCTCCTGCAAGAATGCCGGCGTGCTCTGGACAGCTACAGCCAGAGCACCGGGGGGCATCACCATTTCGAGCTCACCGTCGCGAGTCCGGCCGGGGCCCAGAACTACGAGAAGATGAACCTCCGCGCCATGGACGCCTACCTGGACTTCTGGAATCTCATGGCCTATGATTATGCCGGCTCGTGGGATTCTACGGCTGGCCACCAGGCAGCCCTGCATTGCTCCAAGGGCAACCCGGGCTGCACGCCGTTCGACACGGACCACGCCGTCAAATACTACGTCTCACAAGGCATCGCCAGCTCCAAGATCGTGCTCGGCATGCCGCTGTACGGCCGGGCCTTTGAGAACACGGCTGGTCTGGGACAGCCGTTCAACGGAGTCGGCCAGGGAACGTGGGAGAACGGCGTGCATGATTTCAAGACGCTGCCGTTGGGGAATGCCAAGGAGATCTTCGACCCAGATGCCCAAGCTAGCTATAGCTATGACGAGGGGACTAAGTGTCTGGTTTCGTACGATACGGTGCCCATGGCGCGGATGAAGGCCGAGTGGATCAAGAAGAAGCATCTCGGCGGTGCTATGTGGTGGTAAGTTTTCCTGGCCCATGAATCCTCGGTTTTGCATCTCTTTCTGCATCGAGGCAAAGACTAACGTGCTTTCTTCTTCTCTTCATAGGGAATCGAGTGCGGATCGGACGGGAAAGTTGAGCATCATTGGAAACGTCGTTCATGTCCTTGGGAATCTAGAGCAGAAGAAGAACTGCCTGGAATATCCGCAGTCAAAGTATGAGAATCTGAAGAAAGGTCTTTAAAAAGCTGGGTCTGGATTTTGGATAGGCAATATCCTTAAGCGGCTGTCTAGGATATACCATTCTATTGAGTTAGCTGGGTAAAATCTGAGAAAATAAAGGGATTTTTGGATTCATGACTGGACTGCTTACCACTTGTTTTCGACTTCACAATAATCGTAGACCCTGGTTCAATATGGACAGAGGCGTGCGGTAAATCATGGTAAGATTTCTTTACTCTTCTTGATATTAACCCAACTCCTCTCTCCAGGCGGGTCGCCTCGCAAAGCGGCATCTCCATCTTCGATACACTCTCTCACCTCGGGGCCACCCACGCGTCTCTCCTGCCACCTCTCTAACAGTTTCCTCACTGGCAACCACTCCTTCTCAGCACTCTCCCTCTCCCCATTCTCAACGAGCTCTCGAATCTTCTGCGGCGTAGCCAAAACCCTCTGAGCCAATTCCCTCTTCTTCCTCCGAGTCTCTTCTTCCTTCCAATTCCCATTCCCCTCCAACTCCTCCCTCAGGCGATCTCTGATGCCGACGGCCCGCTCGTAGATATCGCGAATGGCCGGGTCCAGCGTGTTGGCCATGGGGTTCAGCGGATCCATGTTATCCCTCATCCTGCGGATCGTCTCGGTGGCGGCGATCAGCTTGCTGTAGTTGTCATAGACGAGCGCCTTCTTCTCGGCGTCGAGGGCGCGGATGTCCGTCAGGACGGCATTGTAGGTCCGCAGCAGCTGGCCGAGGCTCTGCGTCTCCAGGCACGTCTTGACGTACTCGTCGCCCGAGAAGTGCGGCGAGTCGAGCTCCGACTCGGCCACGTCTGAGTGGTCGTTGGACGAGAGCTCCGACGCTGTTTCCTCGGCCACGGCCGCGCGCGACGACGACGACGACGCTGATGCTGATGCTGATGCGGCGCTGGCGTTCTTCAGGTTGTAGTACTCGCGCAGCGCGGTCCGGTTGCGCCGCAGCGCCGGTGCTGCTTGCCCCCCTTGACTCTGTGATGCTGGTTGTGGAAGTGGTGAGCCGCTCTCTGATCGAGGCACGTCGAGACTCGGTCGTGATGAGGATGTGGGTGTTGCGATCTGCGGGATTCTGCGGCCGCCGTTCACTGAGGAATCGCGAGGGGATGCGATGGTGGACATGATTGAGGCGAGGGGATTGGCATGAGAATCGACAGGTAGGCAGCTGTTTCGTCGCACGCAAGGTAAGATGGGCGAGGAAGGTATGGTGGTGTTCAGGAGCTTGAGCTTGAGCTTGAGCTTCATCAGCTCGCGTAAGGTGAGGCCAGCGCGATAAGAAGCAAGGCTGACTCGGTTGACAAGGCTCTGCAAATGAACGCTGGAAACCTTCAGCCTCGTCTCTCTCTTGCATCCATCAACAGATCAAGCACAACACAAAAGGGAAGATGACAACACCCACGCCCACGCTCGCCCAGCTCAGAAACGCAATAACCTCGTCGGGCCTCCCCGCTCCATCCGATGCCTTCCTGCAACCGATCCTCCAGCCTCGACCCGTCGCCGCCCTCGCCGCAACCGCCAAACACCGTCTCTTGTCGTCGAACCTCGCAAACGCACCTTCAATCCTCTCCCCGCAGGCCGGCACTCTTCCGGGCACAGTGACAGACGTGACGGTCAAGTCGCGCGTGCTCACGGAAGAAGTATGCGTGCAGATGCTGGACATCGAGGACATCGGACACAGTCGGTGGGACCAAGTCGACGGGCTCGAGAAGGAGCGGAAAGGCGAGAGCGTCAAGGGACGGGAAGTGATCCGCGTAGTCCCTGACTCTGAACCGACTACGCAGGTCGCCACGCAGGCGCAGGCGCAGGCTTCTGCGCCGCTGCTGAGCCAGGGTCCCTTCAAGCTGCTGCTGCAGGATTCGAAAGGTGTGAAGGTCTACGCCTTGGAGTTGCGCAGGGTCGACAGGATCACCATGCCCAAGGTCGCTGGTCCTGCGGGTATGAGTATTGGGTGTAAGATGATGTTGAGGAGAGGCACGAAGGTCGCGAGGGGGGTGGTTTTGCTGGAGCCGAAGGATGTTGTTGTGCTGGGTGGGAAGATTGAGGTTCTTGATAAGGAGTGGAGGGAGGGGAGGGAGAAGAGGTTGCGAGAGGAAGTGGGAGATACGAGCACGAGGGTTGGGAATTGACCTTTTGTACTGGTGGGATATTATTGACGTGGCAGGAGTTTAGTAGCATAGATACCCAGGAATTTCATTTCTTATTTCTTGACTTCGGTGTTTATAGTAGATGGGGTTTATAAATCTTGAGTTTTGATCATCACAATCAACCTACCTATGAACCTCCGTCCTGTTCTCTAAAGCCAGAGAAGCTAAGAGAGAAAAACTAATTCAAGTAATCAATCTCTCCAACCTCGTCCATATCCCCATCTTACCTCTCTTCATCCTCTCTTTCAGATTCCTTGCATGGATAGCTAGAGAGATCCAAGTAGATATAAGAAATAAGCCATTCCAAAAATCACCTACCTACTAACCTAGATACCAAACCCAAGGCCAGATTATATTACGTCGCTCGAGAAACAGAGACAGAAACAGAGACAGAAACAGAAACCTGACCATGAACATACGAAAAGCCTCTAGTGACAGACAGATTGCAAGACTTGTTAAAACCCCCCAATACAAGAGAGAGAGAGAGAGGAGTACCATGTATCTTGAGCACAACTCACTTTACTCACTTGACTTGACTTGATTTGACTTGACCAAGCTACCAAACCAACAAGAAAGAAAGAGATAAATAGATTAATTCAAAAAAGAAAAAACAAGAGATTACCTTCCTCCTCATCTAAACTACTCTACCTATCCTATGATATAAATCACCAAACAGAACAAAACTCTGGCATGCACATATCTCGACTCTCGTTTCTGTTCCCCTTTCAGTTACTACTTTCCATTCACCTTCAATCTAACGAGAGACACCAGGAAAGGGAAGAGATGTTCGACATTTTCATTTGCATGATTTGCATGATTTGATTGGTTGATTGGTTTGCTTGCTTGATTTGGTCCTGATGGTGGTGATGATGATAGCGATGAAGACGAAAATAAATCTGGAGAGAAGAGATCGGCTATCCATATCATCATCACCATCGGCATCGCCACCACCACCACCACCAACACAAAATTTATATCACATCACGTCGTTTGAGCTTTGCTTGCTTGCTTTCTCTTGCCCTCCCTTCCTGTAATATGCCCGGCCGCCCCAAGCCAACCCACATACACACACATCCATTTGCACACACAGAGAGACACAGACACAACAAATCCACAAAATTCCAAACGCCTTAATTCTATCCCATCGAACGAGGACTCGCCTAGCTTTCGACGTCTTTCCGATTATTTCCAAGATTCGACCTCGCACAAAAAAAATGTCTGTGCCGCTAGAGACACACTTTTTCCAGAGTTAGACCAAGTCATTGCGTGCTTATCTCATGATTTCATTATAGATCAACTCCTTGAGTTGCTCCTTGCTGAGGTTGTCCTTGTTTTTGTCAAAGTCGAAAAATTCCTCTGGGATTGGTAGGGCAGTTGGCTCATCCTCGGGATCGTGGTATGGCTCCAGGTATGGATGTTGAAGTGCCTCATCAACTGTGATACGCTTCACGGGGTTGAAAGCGAGCAGTTTCTCCAGAAGATCAAGAGCGAGATCTGAGGTCTTTGGGAACATCCCCTTGAAAGGTACCTTCTTCTTGAAGGGAAGAGAGCGGATATATTCGCGAGCACGGCGGGACTTGATGCCATAATAATCCTCCATGGTTGGGGTTCCGAGAACATCGAGAATCAAAGTTAATTGATGATGATCTACGAGAGGTTAGTCGATGGGCGAATTCGAACAAAGTGTAAAACCTACAATCCTTTCCTGGGAACAATGGCTTGCCACTCAACATCTCGGCCAAGATACAACCCACGGACCACACATCGATCGCCTTGGTGTATTCCTTGAACGTCAACATGATCTCTGGTGCACGGTACCATCTCGTTGCAACATATTCGGTCATGAATCCCGAGTTGTCTTCTTGCGAAGCTGCTGATCGTGCAAGGCCAAAATCGCAGACCTTCAAATCACAGTTGGCATTCAACAGCAAGTTGGATGGTTTCAGATCTCTGTGCAGGACGTTGGCAGAATGCATGGCCTTGAGGGCGCGGAGAGTCTGGTAGATGAAATATTGGCAATGGTCATCAGAGAGGTCTTGTGTTCGGATAACTCGATGCATATCTGTCTCCATAAGTTCCTGAACATGTCATTAGTTTACTTTATCACCATGATATGCTTCACCTGCATATTTTGCTCTCCATTCTTCCCCATCTTATATAGTGTGGGAAAACGAACCTGGATGAGATAAACCTCGGTGAAGGTCTCGTAGCTTCGGGGCTTCTGGATATCGAGGATCGAGATGATGTTTTCGTGGTTGAAGTAACGGAGCAGTTTCATCTCACGCAGAGTTCGCAGACAGAACATAGAATGATCGAATGGAGTGATCTTCTTGATGGCCACCTTCTGTCCAGAGGGCTTGTGGAGAGCTGAGCTAGACACACAATTCTGGTCAGCCTCGTTCGCTCATGCACCCGGTGGAGCGGCAAACGCCCACAACCTCCAAAACGTACCAGACAACACCATAGGCTCCCTCACCAACCACATCTTGGATGTCGTACTGCTCGCTAACATTGAACGAGATCTTCCGCGAGCCACTCGAGGGATTGGGCGCACGAGAAGTCATGTTGGCAATATACGCTTGGACTCTGTTCGCAGTTTAAAACCAGTCGGGTTGAGGCTCGAAGATGGTTTCTTCGACGTCTACAGACTGTGTACAACCGGTGTTGCAAGCCGTTCGCAGATGGGGGAATGGGATAAAGATGTATTGGTGGAGCAGCAAATCGGAAATTCGATGTCTTTGTTGTCTACCGTTCGTTGTCTTGCCTCTTTTAGCGTTGTTCCAGACACAGCGAGCACAATTGAAACCTTCCCAGGGTTCTCTCTGATATCAGGTGGTGCTCTGTCTACAATCAGCCCCGGAGAAGTGGTATGTATTCAGGACGCGAACCAGCGGATCGTGGTGTAGGGATGGTCTGTATGGGAGGAGGGAGGTTGGTAGGGTAATAGGGTCGGGTCGTGTCGTGATCTTCGTTATCATCAACTCTGGTAAGGTCTGGTCAGTGGTGCTTGGGTGCTGGTGCTAATGCTTTTGCGCTCGGCCCTGCGAGAGAAATGTCGCAGCTATGGTAATCTTGCTTCGGAGGATGGGACAGAATCGGGGGGAATTTGCCGCTATGGTTCGTTGCTGTGGCCCTCTGAGAGTCTAAGTCAAGGGAACAGAGGATCAGTACAGTACAGGACTACAGGTTCGCTCCTCGTCTTGGGAGGGGGATATCTGGGATCCAGCCTTCCAGGTTCCGCTGGTAGCTGGTGCTTTGTCGCAGCCAGCCCCGTTGTTGTCGGCTCTAGCCTCAGCATGCTCGCCCGCACTTTGGCTTCCAAAGCTTCCAGAAGCCGATCCCACCCACCATCTGGGAGGATGTGCGACACTGCACTTGCAGACGGACACTTTCAGATGCTTCATCTGGTCTCGGCTCTAACTCCCTTCACGGCGCACCTTGGGGGGGAGGGAGAGTTTTCGTACCTGCAATATTGCTCAATAATGAATGACCCAGACAACAATCGATGGTGCGGTGGTGGTGGTGGTGCTGGTGGTGGTGTTGATGTTGGATTGCCCCGCTACAGGGATGCGCCCGCCGTATTTTGCAAAGACGCTGGCTGCTGCTTCTGCTCTGCTGCTTCTCCTGCTGCTGCTGCTGACTCTTGAGTGTGTGAAAAGTGGGCTGCGGATGGTGGGCTGGGCAAAGATAGACGACTGCGGGCAGCTGGCACGAGAGTCTCGGAGAATTTGAGTTGACAAGTATAAATCAACGACGGACGACGGGTGCCTCGCAAGAGTCGTGTAGTGCGTGTGCAGAGTGTGTAGGATGTGCAGTGTGCAGTCTCTTTTCCTGTCGTCTGGATGCGCAAGAGGAGGGGAGGGGAGGGCAGGAGAGGAGAGGAGAGGGGTGGATGATGTATGGACGATGGAGGGGTGATGAGGAAGAGGAGGAGAGATTCGTGCTAGATGGTGTGCAGACTGCAGAGTGCAGATTGTGATGTGCCGTGCGGCGCTGCTTGTGCTGTGATGTGCGTGCTGTGAGATTGGTTTTGGTTTTGGTTGGGTTGGGTTGGTTTGACTATAATTTGATTTGATTTGATTGTTGGTCCAACCTGCAATAATGCAGCCAGCGCTCAGGAACTGAATCTTGTCACGACTCACGACTCACGAATACAGGCTCAGGCTACGAGGTACTGTACAGTACAGGCTAGGTAGAAGCTACAGGCTCCAGGCTCCAGGCTATAGGCGGTGCTGCTGTAGACGGTGTGGACTGTATGGTATTACTGTCGGACCCCAACAAGCTCCAGGTGAGGGGTTTCCTAAGCGCCCGCGGGCCATCACAAGTTCACAACCTAAATTCCAGGCGGGTCAAGCCAGGACTCAGGACTCAGAACTCACAGCGGGCGCCTGTTTCACCAGCCCCAAGAGCTTCGTTTCATGAGTGGCTGCCACCGGCTGGACGCTGGCTGGCTACTGTACACACACTGGCCAGAAGTGTGACTCTCCAGTGCACTCTGCATAAGAAAGCCTCGCCGACCAAACAAAACAAGAATAAGAACTCCTTTGCTATCTGTGTGTGTGATTTTGGCCCCCGCGGGCCCAGACCCCCCCACCCATCTCATCTCATCCCGACATTTATTATGAACTGCGATATCAGAAAGAGAGCTCGTCAACTCTCTGTCTCTAATCTCTCTCGCTCTATGCCAGTCAGTCAGCCGACCTGCTCTCTATCCGCTATACGATCCGTCATCAAAGCTACCCAGGCTGGCTACCTGGCTACCTAGCCACCGTTCCTCGCCGTGATGCGACTCAATAGACCCAATCAATAACAATAATACGATGCTACAATATGGTGACAAAGAGCTGAAGAAGATTGAGCAAAGACACTCCAGAATTGTGGGGATTCTTCTTGTCCCTCTGTCGATTTTCAACCATCGAATCGATTCACGGACCGATCCTTCCCTGGCCTTCCCTTTCCCTTTCCCTGTCCTGCCCTGTCTTTTTCTCATCATCGCTTGCCTCTTGCCTGCTTGCCTGCTTGCCCTCGATAGCCGACCTAGCCAGCCAGCCAGCCAGCCGTAGCCGTACTCCGAACATGCGAGAGAGAACAAAAACAAGAACAAGAACAAGAACAAGAACGAGCTCCAGTCTGATACTGGTACGAGCACAAGTCAAATAGTGCCGTGCCGTGCTGTTCCCCCGTCAGTGACAGATCCCAAAACAAAGAACGTCATCTGTCACATCGCCATCGGGGATTATCAGGAAGATAAACAGAGCCAGAGCTACTGTAAAGGGTCGAGAATACCTGGGTACCTGGTATCTGTACCTGTAGTTGTAAAAGTAAAAAGTAAAAGTAACGCACGAGCAAAGCAAGCGCCCGCGGGAAGCGGGAAACGTGAAGGCACACCCACCGCTATCACCGCTATCACTACTATTATCATCCTCATCCACGAGCGAGCGAGCAAGTAAGAAGCAAGCAAACGGGTAGAGGACAGCAGTGGCTGAGCAGTCTGGAGTCTGGACTTTCTACAGTACCGTAGACCCAGACCCTCTATCTATTGTGATCCAAGGCTGATCGGCGTCCATCCCTCCTGTATCCCTATCCCTATCCCTATCACTATCACTACTGTACCATCACCATCACCATCATCATCATCATCATACAGAACCTACCTAGGTATTCAATGCTCCATGCATATTATTATGCGGAACCACACGTCAAACTGCCGGCCGCCAGACGCCCACACACTGCCCACACGCATTTCAATTCATGCAATGCATGCATGGGACTGGGCTTGGGACCGGGGACTTCAAAAAGAGAGAGGATATCAGACGAAAATTAACCGTACATCCCTGCCTCCATGTGAAGCCGTTGTTTTGCCCGCGTTTGACCATTATCGCCGTTCGTCTCATCCGAGATCCTTGCCCCTACTGTACGAAGACTGCACTTTCCCACTCGCGACCCGAGAACCGACAACCACGCTCCTCTCCGTGCACAACATCTTGACCACAACTATTGTACCAACTTCAGAGAATCACCAGACGGCACGCACAGATCGACATCAGGAGCATGTGTATTTGTGTGATTTTTTTTGTATGACCAAAGGTTTTAAACTAAGATGCCTCTATGATGCTACAAGCTTGATTTGATTATTGAACGACCTGTTGAACAGCGTGTCAGCATAAGGCCATGACTTTATATGAACAACGTTGCTGCACAATCAGCTTACCTTCTCCCTCAGGGTCCCCATCCACTGTTGGAAACTCATGCCTTGGTCTGCCCTGTCCTCCACCAACAATGTTTGTGCCCATAGTTTCAAACTTGGGTCGCCATCCTCGCGAATGACATACAAATGTGGGACAATAATGCTTCCAACTCCCTTAGACCTGTAGTCCCGACTCTTCTGGAGGACTGCGCGGACCCGCTCGCTGAAGTCATTGTCAAGGTCAGGCAACGAGCTCTTGCCAACCTTGAGCTGTGTTCGGTCTGGGATGCCGAAAACATCCTCCAAAAGTTGCGGTACAGCATCTCTGCCAACCCATAGGAATTGGGTTTGGCCGTCGTCGATGAGGTAGAGCCCAAAAGGTGCAAGCCGTTCTGAAGAGAGATTGACCGGTGGTGGCAACACAATCAAGCCAGTTTCTGGATCAGGTACACCGGCGTTGTCTGGCATATCGTGTAACGAATAAAGTCGTGGGTAGATATACTGCATCAGAAGGGGGAGAGGGAGGGTCGACAGCTGGCAGAGCGCAGCAGACCGTAGATCAGAAGGTATCTGAGCAGACTTCCGTAAACCGACGTTCTTGATCAACCCCAGGAATAGCACAGGCAAACCGCGGAGATTTGCCGGGAACTGGAGCCCACCTCCGCCCATATTACCACCAGCCAGCTCTTTTTTGAAAGTCTGGAGAAGCTCAATCAACTTAGTCTGAAGCGCGTCTCGTGCGGCGTCTAGACCGCTGCTCAAAGCTCGCTCCACAGCCTTGTGGCTGAAGAATGTGGTAATTGCACACTGATCGGCAGAGGCATAAACATCTGCGAGCATGGTGGTCGTTGGCAGGGAGAGTGTCATCACTCGAATGCGTCGCTCCCCGTTACTTGTGGTGTGCAGCACAGCAGTTTGCATGCAAACGAAATTCTTCTGCAAGCTCTCGTCGATAGCAACTTCAACAACGTAACTCTGGTCGCGAGGGAAAGCCGGGAAAGCACAGAGATCTGAACTTCGGTTGAAGAAATTGCCGTAGAAAGTACTCATACGCAGTCCAGTGGTTGCACGAACACGTAACACTGCCTCAAGTCCGATCTCCGCAGAGAGATAGTCGCTGAATTCTGTCGCAAATTTTATAGCATCCTCGCTTCTTCCGGCATTCCAGCCAGGATAGAAATAGGTTTGACCACCAGTATACCTTGGCAGATTGCTCAGAGACGCAACATCCTGATATTGGGACGAGAACAAAAACATGTCGATTGAAACCTGGTTTTTGGAACACTCGACTGCGAAGCTCTTGTAGAAGCTGTTTGCTGTCTGGAGCAGAGCACTCTCCTTGGAGGTGCCAAGCAACTTCTTATCCTCTCTCATTTCCAGCTTGCCATACCCAGTATTTGGGAGAGAAGCAGTAATAACCGTTATCTTGCCGCCTAATGGAGAAATAAGCTTGTGACCAGCTCGAAGAGCAGAGCCCATGCAAGAACCATTGCTCTGGTTAGATTGGAACATGGCGGGTAACGAAACCAAAAATTTCTCCACGCTTAATCTGCACTCAGATAATGGAACCAACAAGTCCCCGGGAACTGGGAGGAACGGCTCGTCAAGATCACTGATCACGAGCATGTTTGTTTCACCGTTTTCATCCGTGTCTTTAGGAACAGCAAAGTAGTGGAGGCTTGCATCCACTGCCATAAATCCAACACGTGTTCTTCGATCAGCATTAGGTATCCTGTTGAGACTATCCAAGATGGTTCTAGCGCTTGTAGCGAGGAGACCGCACGAAACCGCTGCGTAGCTCACATCGAAGAGGAAAAGGTATACCAGAGGCTGCGGTGGTCGAACCATATATTCTTGTGGAGCAACAAACTCAACCACTGCATGGTTGAGCTCTGGTCGTTGCCATCGGTCGACACTCTTCTGCGCAGCGGCATCCCAATCAAACGCTTGAGGGACATCGTTCGTAAGATTACACATATTACAACGCCATCGATGGCCGTGATCGAGGAAAGTGACATAAGGATTTATGTATGACCGACATCTTCGGCAACGTGAAATGACTTGATCTTGAACAACTGGCACTGGATCGTCCACATCGTGGAGAGAGGTATATGGCTGAATGACTAAAGCAAAAGGTAACTTCGATTTCTTGAGTAGGGAGTGGGTGGTTGGAACTGCATTTAGAGTTGATCGGACATATTTTGCGGGGCAGTTGGCGTCTGGGGAAGGGGTTACACTCGACTAATTGGGTTGATCAGTATATTACATTTTAAAGGTGGGAATACACATACATTTGGGGGTAGAATGATAGGAGGGGGTGGTAATTCCAATTCTGCAACATTGAATGGCTGGTTGATTAAATCTGTTGGATATAGCTGGTTCAGAGGACCTCTGGCTGCTCCAGCCTGGGGAGGCTGCACCGTTTGTGCAGCTCCACCAACCCCCATCTGACCAAGTCCTTGTGTTATTCCAGCGACTCCAGGAGTTCCTGGTCCAGGGTAACCTGCATCAGGAGCTTGATATCCTCCCACACCGCCACCGTAACCTGGTGCGGGTGCGCCTGGCGCAGGAGAGCCCATTGGGGCACCATATGCAGGTTGTCCTCCGTATGCTGGCTGAGCGCCATATGCGAGTTGTGCCTCTGCTTGTTGCGGATAACCTCCATACGCAGGTGCTTGTGCAGGAGGAAATGCACCCCCTGCGACTGGTTGTCCTCCAAGGGCAGAATTGGCACCAGCGCCAAAGTCGTAGGCCTGAGCTGCATATCCTCTCTTTTTCTTTTTCCCACCTACTTCGGGTTCTTGGTGTCCAGCTTGGGGTGGAGGGGATTGCGTTGGCGCAAATCCTTGTTGGGCATTTTGGTCGGAATACTGTTCTGGGTAGCCTTGACCAGGAGCTGGATACCCTTCCTGAGGAGCCGCCATATTGAGGATCGCCGAGTGTCTTTTTAACGAAGGTTGTATCTGCAGTTCGTCTTGTTGATGGGGAGTGCCGCACCGATCAAATGCTAGAGGCGATAGTAGGGCTTCGAGGTAATTAGCTCCAGGTGTTCCTATCCCAGCTTCACAGCTGGAATTGGGTTCAGAGAAGGAGCTGCGATAGCAACCGGTGAAGCAGACAGATCGCTCCTCGTAGGATGGAGTTGGGGAAGAGGGTATGGAGAAGTCGATAAGGACACTGTTGGCATTGATTGGGAGCTTAATGTTATGAGGAGCGTAGTGGTGAGGTAACCCTGGCTTCTACCTAAGCCTCGTGTCGGCCCGCAAGCAAATCCGAAATCTGGTCTGGATTATCTGCTCCCCGACCTTCACGTGACAAATATCCACATGCACAATGCACATGCAGCTCAGCTGTTCAGGGAGCGAGAATCAGGCTGAGCCTCCTGCAAAGGATCGGGGGCTAATATGCTATTCCTGATCATCTAAATTGGCACCCGGCACCTCACTTCCATAAGAGAGTACTTAACCCCCCCACCAGGAACAATTCCTGCCTTCTCTCTTCACGCAAGAACCTTCAACATCAGTTCTACGTGCAACGACAACCGCAGTCATGGCTTGGGGAAGATCATCTGTGCCCAAACCCCCTCCTCCACCCAGCTCAGCCTTGAGGTAACTATGACCTCTGTCGCACCGAGGACCCTGAACTCACCGTTTGCGCAGTAAAGCTCTACCACTCATTATCCTGTTCGTCGTGCTTGGGGGGTTCGCTTTCGTGGGCTACCACATCTATCAAACCTTCCAGAAGATCTCCCAGACCACCAACGATAAGATGCAATCCAAGAATGTCGTCTTTACCAAGGACGGAGTGACCGTAGGCGTTAAGGAGATGAGGAATGAGAATTATGTCGACACAACACAGAGTTTCTTGGTGAAAGCCTGGAACCTGAGCACATGGCCTGAATATAAAAGCAAGCTTTGGAACAAGCAACAATCTGACGACGGGAAAGTCGAATCAAGGCGCCCGTAAGTTCGCTCCGCTGTTTTCTGGCCTCAGCATCAGCATCAGCTAATCGTCGTACCTGCAGATATTCTCGATCTTCTTCCTCTACTAAATGACGGTACGCACGACCTCAATTGATCAACGATACCCAAGCACGAATTTCTTCAGTACAAGCACGTCTTTCTCAAACTCAAGCACGTCTTTCTCATTCTCGGTCTCTTAACTTAGGGCGTTCCAAAGTGAGTGAAGCAAAAGGATGGTTGCAACGGCACAGTTCAGCTCCTTGAGCTATTTTCTTATCTGTAAGGATGATAAGTGATCATTAGGTCGGCAAAAGTTAATAAGGATATACACACCAATCAACCCAAGCGTCAGTGAAGAATAATGTGCCAAGTGTCTGGTTCAGTGAAGTTTGTATTGTCCACATGGTCGTGATTGCTTTTAATAAAGGGTATTTATGCCAAGCCACCTACAATTAAACCAACGCCATCCTTTTGCTATCTAATGGCTTTTCTGTTCTTGTTCGCCTGGGGTTTAGAATCCATTCAGTAACTCAGATTCCAATATTTAGAGTCTGAGAGTGCATGAAAGCGGGATTACCAGCCGTCAAGACTCGTAATTATTTCGAAAGGGTCCCTATCCGATTCACTCACAGCAACCTCAAATCCGTTCCTAAGCTCATCGACATTGTCAGCCTCCATCAGCTCTTCGCTAATCTCTTCTGTAATCTTGGCCTCGAGTGCAGCTTGCATTCTGTTCTTTAAGAATCCTCTTTCGGTATTGCTGTGAAATGCCGTGATAACCACTCTTCCCTGTTCGATAGCAGCTAATGCTTCGTGATGACTCATTTCACCAGTAAATAATAGGTCTACGTCTAGACCACCGAGCATATGCCCCCCAGAGCCAGCACAAATCCCGACTGAAGAGATTTTGATATCTGCTTTTGATCCAGGAATTACTGATTGCGGTACTGCTACTGATAGGCCTCTGAAAGAGCCAAGTCCTGTAGGGCTGTTGATTCGTGACAGGAGTGAACCGAGTGTCTGGGGAGACTTGAACTTGATAATTCGTCCATAACCAGCACCAGTATAAGGAAATACATCTGCTACTGGAGTGATCACTGATCGATCATGTTCGAGCCTGAAGAATTATTAGTCAAGGTTACGAACAATGGAACTGTAGCCAATATTTGAAAGAGTGAAACCAACGTATCAAATTCTTGACTAGTCTGCCCTACGACTATATCTGCTAGCCAGTCATTGAGGCCACCAGGTGCGGCATCTACAGCCGTATGAGGGCTATAGACACTGATACCCTCTTGGGCAAGCCTTAATAAGGAACTCTGTTGCGTATTTTCCAAAGTGAGTGCTTTCAAGCCCCGGAAAATGATGGGATCTATGAATATTATTAGCTACAATACACATGATAGTATTCCATACTTACGATACGCAATGACCACTGAATCTTTCCTTCTGATTGCCTCATTCGCAACAGCGGTCGTAAGGTCTATAGCAAGAAGAACGGAATTCTTGAGATATTGTGGTCTGTGTGGAGCTTCTAATAGAACTACGATTACCATTGTTAGTATTTGCTATGACCAGTTCCAATATTAAAAAGAAACTGCTCACGTCCGGTGTTGTCGAAGCTCTTGTCTGCAAGCTGTTCGGGATATCTGGAAGGTTGGTTAGCTAGGGGCAGACAAATGTACGTGATCTTTGAACACACAATTTTCTGACTGCACACAAGACGGCCTGGGTGAATGGAGAGCTTCTTGTCGTGGAAGCCATGGTGTATTTTCTCGAGAAATTGCGCAGGAGCATGACCTATGATGGATGTTTCTTGAGGCAGCTTGACCAAGTCGCATGGCATCTAAACCTAAAAACAATATCACCTGAACCAAGAAGCGGCCGCATCGTGGGGCTGTTTGCACTTCCAGCAAACTCACATCGTTCGCAATTGTTTTCCTGCGCAACTCTCCTTGAACTGCGACAGCGGCGCCAATCTTCCTCGACTCTCTGACGACCAAAATCCCTGAGAGCATCACTTCTGCATGCTGCCATGGCCGACTCAGGCGTCACCGAAGCAGGGCTTATAGCTAAGCTAACTAGCCAGTTAGCAGCAACGCATGTTGCTATCGAGGATATGTCAGGTGTGTCATCACCCCACCTCATGTTATATATTTCATCGTACTGACCAACAAACTCGCAGGCGGATGTGGTCAGGCCTTTTCAGCAATCATCGTGTCACCTCAATTCGAAAAGAAGACCACCCTGGCACGACACCGTCTGGTGAATGCAACACTCAAAGCTGAAATTGCTGCTATTCACGCCTGGACACCGAAATGCTACACCCCAGAACAGTGGGAGAAGCAAAGACAAGACGGAAACCAGGCTGTGGCACCAGGCAGGGAGACCACCGGGGAGGTTGTGAATGGAACTACTGCTTGAAAACCTACAACCTGGATCTATGAAGTTACGAAAAACAGATAAATGCCAACGAGTCAAGATGAATGGGACAAAGGTTTGAACCTCATAGAAGTAGTAATGACTTGTCTACGAAAAAGACGTTTAGAGGAGGTTTTGCTGGTGGCTCGTGGTCTCATAAGACCAAGCTTGACTATACGTATTAGGAGCCATTTTTGTCGAACATCTCATAGCAATCTACATGACTTGTGTTCGAGCTTCCGTGGTCGCCTGCGTATCATTGAAGCACAATAAGCTGTGCTACAACTATGAGCCCATGCATGCTTCCAGCCAGCTGCTAGGTTACCATGGCCTCTTGTCGCCTATTGGTCCCCTGCTTTCTTCAAGGCAGAACGGTCTCTCATAAGGTCTCACATGCCCGAGGTTTCCAGTTTTACCGCTGGCCTCTTGAAACATCTGAGGTTCTTCAGGCATCCATCGCAGTACAAAATGACACTGAATAGTAGGCCAAAATCATGTGGCGGTCTTGTTTACACGCTGGGCGACAAGACCAAATACAGCGACCGATGACATGAACATTACAATATTGTAGAACTAAGTTGGATAATCAGCTAGCAGTACGGTGCAGGTAAGGAAAGTACCTACAGCCTTTCTTGAATACGCGCTCTCTTCTGCATCAGATCGGGCTTCTACGAAGAGGCGACGTAGGTTCGGTAGATTTGCCTAACATTGGGTTAGAATGATGATGACCATGTGATTAATATCCTTCCACAAAACTCACCATGATAGCTCTTTGAGATAGGGAGAAATCCTTGTCTCTTTGCAGCAGTTGCTGTTGCAAAAAGGAGTTGGACTAGAAAGCCTGAAGTCCTCCTGTCACCCACAACACCCTTGTTATCACTAGCGCCTCCTTCCCGCACCGACCAGGCTGACGGACCAGCAATCAACAGCTTGCCTTATTGAACAAGCATTTCAACGTCGGCCGAACAAGTGCGCAAGAAGTGTTCAATATACGAAAGAAACGTCATATCTGGGACCTCGAGATTTAGATTGTCGAACACTTGTCAGCTGGCCATTTGCGCAAAGCTGCTGCTTCTTCAATAAACACATATCCCGCCGGCGTATGAGGGGCACAACCTCAATCGCCATCAGTGTGAGCGATGGCGGTGAATAGGATCAAAGGGGCCTTTGCGGTACCAAAGAAGGGCGAAACATTTGAGTTGAGAGCTGGATTGGTCTCGCAATATGCATACGAGCGCAAGGAGGCAATCCAGAAGACCATCATGTCCATGACTTTGGGCAAAGATGTGTCCGCATTATTCCCAGATGTATTGAAGAATATCGCCACTGGTGATTTGGATCAGAAGAAGCTGGTATACTTATATTTGATGTATGTGAAATTCCGCTCTGGGGATGCTCCATGTTCTGGACTAATCAAATGTGAACTTCAGGAACTACGCCAAATCACACCCAGATCTGTGTATTCTAGCCGTCAATACCTTTGTACAAGACTCAGAGGACCCGAATCCATTAGTACGAGCCCTTGCAATTCGAACAATGGGATGTATCAGGGTAGACAAAATGGTAGATTACATGGAGGAACCTCTCCGGAAAACATTACGAGACGAATCTCCTTACGTTCGAAAGACGGCTGCAATATGCGTTGCGAAGCTCTTCGATTTGAATCCGACTATGTGTTTGGAGAATGGGTTCTTGGAGACACTGCAAGAATTAATAGGGGATCCAAATCCAATGGTCGTGGCCAACTCCGTTACAGCACTTGCAGAAATCAATTCAGCTGCTCCCGAAACGAAGGCTTTACGAGTGACTCCAGCAACACTGAAAAAGATGTTGATGGCGTTGAATGAATGCACAGAGTGGGGACGAGTAACAATCTTGACAACTTTAGCCGACTATAAAGCGACGGATGTCAAGGAGTCAGAACACATTTGCGAAAGAGTATCACCTCAGTTCCAACATGTCAATCCCAGTGTGGTACTCGCAGCCGTCAAAGTTGTATTCCTGCACATGCGAAATGTTAGTCAAGAATTATCAAAGCAGTACCTGAAGAAAATGGCACCTCCTTTGGGTGAGTAGTTGGAACTTTAAAAATATTGGCCGATATACTGACTTCAATCAGTAACTCTTGTAGCCTCAGCTCCAGAGGTTCAATATGTTGCCCTAAGAAATATTGACCTGCTACTACAAGCGAAACCTGACATCCTAAGCAAAGAATTGCGTGTCTTCTTCTGCAAGTACAATGACCCTCCTTATGTTAAACTTCAAAAACTCGAGATTATGGTGCGGATATCGAATGATAAGAACGTTGATCAATTACTTGCCGAGCTCAAAGAGTATGCTTTGGAAGTTGATATGGATATCGTCAGAAGGTCTGTGAAGGCTATCGGACAGGTGGCTATCAAGATTGAAACTGCCAGTGAAAAGTGTGTCAACACATTACTGGATCTGATTGCAACTAAGGTCAATTATGTTGTTCAAGAGGCTATCGTAGTCATTAAGGATATCTTCCGGAAGTATCCTGGATATGAAGGGATCATCCCAACTCTTTGCAAATATATCGATGAGCTGGACGAGCCCAATGCTCGAGGAGCCCTGATCTGGATCGTTGGAGAGTATGCAGAGAAAATCAGCAATGCCGATGAAATTCTCTCTGGATTCGTCGAAGGCTTCATGGAGGAGTTCACACAAGTAAGCACGGTTTTTTCAGCCTATGGAAACCATCACTAACTAGAACCAGACGCAATTACAAATCTTGACAGCGGTCGTGAAGCTCTTCTTAAAAAAGCCTGATAACAATCAAGGCCTGGTACAGAAAGTACTGCAAGCAGCAACAGCTGAGAACGACAATCCCGATATCAGGGACAGGGCTTATGTGTACTGGCGATTGTTGTCCGGTGATCTTACAGTAGCAAAGGTGAGTACACATTTGCAGGTCTCCACATTGAGCAAATACTAACTAAACTTAGAGCATCATTCTGTCTGACAAGCCACCAATCACAACTACAATGAGCTCTTTGCCACAGGCGCTTCTAGACGAGCTTTTAACCGAGCTCTCTACCTTGGCATCTGTTTACCACAAGCCGGCAGCAACCTTTGTTGGTCATGGCCGCTATGGGGCAGATGCTCTTCAGCACGCAGCTATTCAAGAGCAACGTCAAGATGCAGCTGAGAACCCCATTGCCGCGACTGTTGCTGCAGCTGCTAATGGAGGTGCTGCTCAGAATAATGCTGAGAACCTTCTCGACTTTGACTTCGACGGTGCAGCCCCAGCATCAGCCGCTGTACCACCTCCTCAAGGATCATCTGGTCTTGAAGGCTTAGCAGGTACACCGCAGAGAGTAGCAAGTCCGTCAACCCAAGCCCCAGTTGGAAACAGTATGGATGACATGATGGGACTCTTTGATTCTAACGGCGGTGGAGGGGGAGATTTGATGAATGGCTTTGCTGGTCTCGATATGGGTGGTTCAAGCCAACCACCGCCAGCCCAGACACAGTTGAATGCAGGAGAATCAAAAAAGACAAATGAGGATTTACTGGGTATGTTTTAGAGAAGTATAGTCCGACTGAGCGAATGAAAGAAAAGATCCGAGATCCTATTGAATTCTCCTGACTTGCAACTTGAAGCTTTTGATCGCAACTGGTGCTGCTGTTACTGCTTGACAATACTTCTGGGTATCTTAGGAATTTACCTAACAGCTTGACACTAAAATGTAAAACATGCACACAGCGAAGGTGCATATACTACTACCAATCATCTTCGTCACTACTCTGTTCCTGCATCTCCTTCAAGATCCCATCCAACTCGATTGTCTTCTCCTCCTTCTTCGTCCCATCCCCATCTCCCTCCTCTCCTTCTTCCTCCTCATCATCACTGTGCTCAACAACTAACTTCCTCCTCGCCGTTGTTGCCGCCGCGCGTCGACTCGCTCGGCCTTCCGTCCCCCAATTCTCATTCATCTGCGTGACAGCCTCAACATCAGCAGCCAGCTCGCGCGCCTCCTTGATCTGCTCGGCTCGCTGCTCGGAAAACCTGCCGACCATGCCAATCTCGCGGAGCATATTCTTCAAGTGGCGGATCTTCTCGCCCTCGTCGTCGCCGAACTTCTTCAGCTCAAAGCCCCAGATTTTTTTCACGCCGCACTTGCGGAGCTGCGTCTGCAATGTCTTGAGCTCGGTCGCTTGAGGCGTTAGGTCTTTAGCTGTGCTGCTGCTGGCTTTGGGCTTAGTGTTTGCTTTGGTCTTGCTGCTGCTCGCTTTGACCTTGCTCTTGCTTTGGGGTTTGGCTTGTCGTTCTTTCTTGGATCGAGGTTTTCGAGTTGGTGGTTCGTCGATTAGGACGGACATTACAGACGAGTCGGAGTCGTTGGCCTTGATTTCAGATTCTGCTTGGGCTTCTGCTTTTACTTTGGCTTTGGTTTCTGGTGAGGAGGAAGATGTTTTGAGCTTAGAAAGTCTCTCCGTATTCTCGTCGTCGTCACTAGGCTCTTCGACTTTTGCACTCGTTGTTGCACGCTCTTTCTTAGTTTGTGGTGATTCAGTCTTGGGTTTTTTGGTGACTAGCTGAGGACTGGTTGATTTCTCAATGGATTTCTTCAGTGGTTCTTCGGTGTCCGATTCAGAGGACTCGAGTTTTGCAACGGCGCTGCCGCGTTTTTTGGTTGTTTCTTTCTTGATCTGCTTTGGAGTGGGCTTCGCATCGCTTTCTTCGTCGCTTAGTGCCTTTTCCTCCTCCTCTTCTTCTGCATCTGACTCGATCTTGGGTGCTTTTTTCTTCCCTTTCGGGATTGATGACTTCCTGGCTTTCTTGGCCGATGGCTTAGCATCACTTAGTTCTTCTTCTTCGTCAGAATCCACTATTGCTCTCTTCTTGCCCTTGCCAGCTGATACCCTCCTCGTTTTGTTCGGTGCCGGTTTTGCATCACTCTCGTCTTCTTCCTCGTCTGATTCTACTTTCGCCTTGACTTTCGATTGCCGCTTAGCTTGTGCTTTGCTCTTTACTTTCTTCGACTTCGGCGCATCTGAGTCTTCGCTGAAGGCAGCAGGTGCAGATGACTCGATATCACTCAGTGGGCTATCCTCGTCCGAATCCAAATCCTCAGGTTCTGACTCCCTCTCTTCTTTCTTCTGTCTTTTCTTCGACCTGGCTTTCGTTTCTACCGATGCTGCCGCACCGCGCTTGACAGGTTTCTTTGCAGGGGTCGTCTTGGGCTTCGGGATTTCCTTCTTTACTTTCGCAGGTTTAGGTGCTGGTGGTGAACTCTGTGGAGCATCACCTTCGTCTTGCATCAATTTATTCTACAAAGCAACACGAAAAACGAACTGTTAGAATGGTGTTCTCTTCCAAACCAAAAGCTGAATTGGCAAACGAATGCCTCCCATTGAAATGGTGGATTACGTACAGTATATTCCTGAATGATCTTCTTACTCCTCGCCTTCCACTCATCCTTTGTGAAGTAGTTCTCTTCTAGATCCAGCGCCTTCTCGACCTTGCCTCGGATCAAGCGCACTGTTAAGTCTTCGCGCTCGTCACTGTGGAAGACAGACTTAATTGCTTTCTGCAACTCATTCGTGAGCGATACTACACTATGCGCCATCTTTCCAGAATCTTTGGGATATGTGGCGGTTTGTGGAGTGGTTTTTTATATAGTGAGGGAGGTTGATGTCGCGAGGCTGAGCTGAGCTGATTGTCGCGTCGCGTTAGGGAAAGTTTGGAGGCGAGGCGGGGATGTGGTCCGTGTGTAATCCTTGTCACTTACTGCTTTGCTATTTGTAGAGCAACTGTGGTATATATGATTTCTTCCTGGGTGAGACAAAAATTTGTATATATCATTTGGTTGATACATGGTAAGGAAACAAAAGGTAAATCTTTTCTATTTCAAGACAACACGCATATTAACTACTTCGAATTGCTTCAGAATACGTTATAGTATTGATCTAACAATATATGGGGTTTGAGAAAAAGCCTTAACTTTATTGGTTGTCTCTTATTCTGAGGTAAAATCTCAGGTTTGAAGGCAACTTGGTTTATGTCTAGTACTTAACGTTTGAATTATAAGTAGCAAGAAGAAATTCAGATTAACTGAGTTATTTATGCCAAATGTCCCTCTAAAACGGAACTGAATATATGTACATAAAGTAGATTTCAATTGTTTATTATTAGAGTAAAACCAGATAAAGAATGTTACTATCTATCTCTTTAACTTCTTATTACAAACTATCAACATTCAACTCTTGCATGTTACTTATCACACTTAGAGAATGTTTTGTAGTGCCCCCCTTGTATAGCACTTATATGTGGAAAGTTTAAACCTTTATATTTATAGTAACTTCTTGTAAAATTTTAAATACAAGGTTATAGTTTATATGAAATGTTTAGATGATATTCTATTTGGCATTTCAACTTCTTGATTTAAGCATTGCTCTTTCATGTGTAAATTAGTACATAACCTTAATATTATGGTTTGCTTAATCAATTGGCTTATTGATAAATGAATAATATTCAATTCTTGTATAATAGATACTGCGCTTGAAGAAACATGTGATAGACGAGGTTCTTTACTTTAGGTACTTATCTAAATAGCCAGGTGTAAAAAAGATAAACTTTTCTTTCTCTTTAGCCACCTATCATCCGCCTTGATACTTGAAAGGGGGCTAAGAACATCAGGTTCTCCGGTTATCCTTATGGCGTGCATGTCTTAGTGCTTGAAGAAATATTGAGAACATCAGAATTTCTACTTAAATATTTCTCAAAATCTACCATCTACCGCAGTGCCTGAAAACTCATCTAAGAAATCAAGTTCTCTTCTTAAAAATTTGTCCAACAATCTATCATCCGCTATAGTTCTTGAAGGAGTGTCCAGAATTAGGTCCTTTGCATAGATACTTATCTGATTAGCTTAACACAAAAGGCATAACTCGTAACATCCTGTAAGCCATAACCCCTTCCTCTTCCTTGTCAAACCATCGTCCGCCTTAATACTCAAAGAGCTATCTAGTATATCAGGTTCTCCGCTTGAATGCTGATCTGACTGGCCTTGACACAGAAGTAATATTTCAAAGTTGTCAAAGGCCTGTTTCTTTCCTTCCGGAACCTTCATCCGCAGTATATTCTCTGCTCGGTCGTTTATACAGCTAGCCTAACACAAAGCCACAACCAACCTCAACCAACCTCAACCATCTCTTCTTTCTTCTGTCAAGCTTGCTATCTAGAACTTTCATCCGCCATATGTTCTCTGCTCAATCGCTCATACAGCTAGCCTAATACAAAGTCACAACCTCCCTCAACCATCTCTCGTTCCTTCTGTCAAGCTTACTATCTGGAACCTTCATCCGCCGTATGTTCTCTGCTCAATCGCTCATACGACTAGCCTAACACAGAGTTACAATCACCCTTGGCCCTCTCTATTCCTTCTTTCCGGAATCTTCATCCGTTGTAGGTTTTTCCGCTTGATCGATTTTACAACTAGCCTAACACAAAGTCACAGCCACCTTTAATCCTTTCTTCTTCCTTTCAGTTAAACTCACAATCTACCTTACACCCCCGCAAATTCCCAGTCAACTACTATTAAATCTTACAACGCTGTCACAACTCAACCACGGCACACCCAAAGCACAGCCACAGCTACCCTCTGCCCTTTCTTCTTCCTCTTGGTCAAACGTACCATCCACCTACACCTCCACAGCTTCCCAGTCAATCCCCATCAAAAATCCTACAACACTATCACAACTCAAACACAACTCAACCACGATACACCCAAAATACACCTACAGTTACCCTCGGCCTTTGTTTTTCCCTTTTGGTCAAACTTGCCGTCCACCTTACACTTCCACGACTCCCTAGTCAATCCCCATCAAATCTTACAACACTGTCACAAATCAACCACAACAAACGCACAATACAACCTGTGGAGTCTGTCAAGATGAGTGACAACATGTGTGAGGGCTATGCTGCTAGTGATGAGGCAGAATCACTTAGTGAGTCGCTGTCCTCGCTTAGCCATACGCCGTCGCTTAGCGGTTCATCGTCGCTTAGCCAGACCTTCGACTTCTATCCGCGGTTGTCCAAGGAGGTCCATCAACACATCCTACAATTCCTTTGCCCATCTCGGATTGTTCAGCTGAGGTTCTCGCGCCACTCAAACAGTCCACGAGCTGCAACACCGGTTCCCGTTATCCTTCACATTGACAGAGAGTCGAGACAGTATGGGCTTCAGATCTATCAAATCATATCAGGCACGGAGGGCGTCTACTTTGACTACGAAAATGACATTCTGCAAATCGGGGAATTATATGCCCGAGACCCAATCATGGAATTCTCGGTCCCGGCTCAACTTTATCGCTTCACGCACTGCATCAAGGAGGACGCGGCATTGTTGATCCGTTCCCTGTGCATCTCTTCCACTATGATGAAGACGATTCCGGATTTTCTGTCTCTCCGATGCTTCCTTATCCGAGCGAAGAATCTCATGGAGCTCCTCTTTCTCATTCCCGGGTACAACGAGGCCGCTGAGCCGTTCTACGAGAATCTATTGGAGCGGGTGAAGAAGGCGTTGAAGGTGGCAAAGAAGGAAGATGAGCGTGTTTGGAGGATCCTTTCTTTGGTGGCAGTGGCAATGACTGATGATGGAGAGCGCATGCGGGTTATTTATCACATGGGTCCGGTTTGAGCCAGGAGGAATACTGCTCGTGTGGGAAGACTTACCAAGGCTGTGATAGAGAATGCTATGTTGACTTGAATTTCGGTGAAACTATGACGCGAATTGTGAGTATGTCTTGATTGACAGATTCTGTGACTATGTTAATTGAATTTCGGTGAAACTATAACGCGAATTATGAGTATGTCTTGATTGACAGATTCTGTGACTATGTTAATTGAATTTCGGTGAAACTATAACGCGAATTGTGATTATGTCTTAATTGATAGATTCTGTGTTTATATAAACTTGAAATTCGGCGAAACTATAACCCGTAATATAACTATATCTTGATTAACAGATTCTGTAAATATATAAACTTGAAATTCGGCGAAACTATAACCCGTAATATAACTATATCTTGATTAACAGATTCTGTAAATATATTAACTTGAACTTCGGCGAAACTATAACTTGTACTATAATTATATCTTAATTAATAGATCTTATAATTATATTAACTTGACCTTTGAGACTTTGGCGAAACTATTACTCGTATTATGATTATATTTCAATTGATAGATCCTGTGATTATATTAACTTGACCTTTCAGATCTTAGAGAAACCTTTACTCGCTTTATAACTTTTATAATTTTTAACCTTTCATAATTATAAGTTTTTTTTTAGTAAACTTATAATTTTAAGTAGCTTTATCTTAAATAATTGTTATACCCTTTATAATAATTAAAAATTACATGCTTTTAAGTTGCTCTGTGTAAATTAGTAATTATATACTTTTAAGTCACCTTATAAAAACCCCATTTCATACCCTTCCAAGGCACTTACATAACCCTTGGCTTTAAATCGGCCACTAGTTTTTGTGACGCCTTCGATCCAGCTATCTCCAGTCAGCTTCTTTACCCAATCCGCTAGAGAAAACAAAAATCACTCATGGTGGCATGGGGGCCCAACCTCCAATGTGCCATGGAGCCCGACTACAACTCTCTTATCAAGCAATGAGCCAGCACAGAAAAAAATGACAGAAACAAATCACATGAGAAGATCAGGCCTTGCTCTGGACGAACGGGAAAGCGAGGTACAGTACAGCATCACGATATAACCGGAAAGCAAGGCCGAGATGGAGGGGTGGTTATGCGGATGTGGCACGGCAATGTGACTGGTTCATTGGATGAGAAAGTCCTGGAAGATTCGCAGTTTTTCCCTCTTTCCCATGTCCTGCTTGTGCCCTGGCACTGGGGGGTTTTTTTAATTAGGGTGCAGTAGCTACGTAGCCTGGTAGCCAACACACCTTGGCAGCATTAGCACCACGACGGGGCTTTACAGGGCCTTACAGGGCCATACACATACAGTGTTAGTTTTGAGCCTCGAGTTTAAGGGTGCAAGTATTCATAGCGTTGTCCTTCAAAGGTAGAGCTAGTGGTGTGAATGGGTTCTGTTGGAGGTCAGACGCTGAAGAAGAATGGCGAGTTGTTACTGTATCGCAAACTGTAAGCAGGAACAAAGGCTCCGGCGGTTGAAGCCGAGAATTAGCAGGAGAGAGCGCTGTGGCTGTCCCCTGTAGGCTGGCAGAAAAGACCCGTAGTGACCGAAGAACCCCGTAGTGGAGATCCTGTCGCGTACATGTACTTTCGTACCAAGCATCCCTGCCGCCGAAAAAGAAGCTGGCAATTACGTGCCAATTACGTCGTTTGCTTTCTTGCTTTTCTTGAGCCTGCCAGGAAACTTGTCAACATACACAATCTGACTGACCACTCAACCCGACCATTCTCTCAATCCTCTTCTTTACGTTGTCACACCCTCTGCACAATACATACTGCACCTAAATCATATATTCCGCACTGTCTGCAACTTCTGAGCCTTGAACTCTCTTCTGCCTTTGGCTTTGCCCCGCCAGCTCGCTCTTGGACATAGTGGATGTGATCGCTATTAAAGCTTGGGCAACCTCGACAACCTACCTACTCACCTACTCTCATTCCTTCTGCGAACCCCCTCCACGAAGACAACTTCGCGCCATCGATATCCTGCTACCTGCAGCAGTAAAACGAGAACTTACTGCCTCCCAACAATACGACAGCGCAGTTGACTTGCGCCAATACAAACACCTACCGCAATCCTCCCTCTCTAAACCCACAAACTTTCCCCGCACTCGTCATGTCTGCCTTGAATCAAGAGACCAAGGTGCAAGGCCGACTGCTCCTCGTTTCGAATCGTCTTCCCATCACCATCAAGCGCTCCGACGATGGCCAGTACACATTTGGTGAATCCTCTGGTGGTCTCGTCTCGGGTCTCAGTGGTCTCTCCAAGAGCACAACCTTTGTATGGTATGGCTGGCCAGGTCTGGAGGTTCCCGATAACGAAGCTGGCCCTATGATTGATCGATTGAAGAAGGAGAATAATGCGGTACCTGTATTTGTGGATGATGAGCTAGCGGATAGACATTACAACGGATTCTCTAGTAAGGAACACCTGCCCTTTTCCTGGACCTGACTAACGAGCTTGTAGACTCTATCCTCTGGCCACTCTTCCATTACCACCCTGGAGAAATCACCTTCGACGAGTCCGCATGGGCTGCATACAAGGACGTCAATCGCCTTTTCGCAAAGACAATGGCGAAGGATGTACAAGATGGCGACTTGATCTGGGTTCACGATTACCATCTTATGCTCCTCCCAGAGATGCTGAGAGAGGAGATTGGCAACACCAAGAAGAATGTCAAGATCGGCTTCTTCCTTCATACACCTTTCCCCAGTAGTGAGATCTACAGAATTCTTCCGGTTAGAGAAGCTTTACTCTTGGGAGTACTACATTGCGATCTTATTGGCTTCCACACCTACGATTATGCCAGACATTTCCTCAGCAGTTGCTCGAGAATATTGTAAGTAATATCCCATGACTCGTCGAGCGACTTCTAACCAAGCTACAGAGAAACACCAACAACACCCAACGGTGTCGAGTTTCGCGGAAAATATGTCACAGTTGCCGCTTTTCCCATAGGAATTGACCCGGAGAAATTCATTGAGAACCTGAAGATGAAGAAGGTTCAAGAGCGAATTGCTGTTTTAGAGCGCAAATTCGAAGGTGTCAAGTTGATTGTCGGAGTTGATCGTCTGGATTACATCAAAGGTGTCCCACAAAAACTTCATGCTCTTGAAGTCTTCTTGACTGAGCATCCCGAGTGGATTGGAAAGGTCGTTTTGGTCCAGGTGGCAGTTCCTAGCAGACAAGATGTTGAAGAGTACCAAAACTTACGGGCTGTTGTCAATGAGCTTGTGGGTAGAATAAACGGCAAATTCGGTAAGTCCAGCCAGCAAACCTTTCATACGCACCTATTAATGTGAGATAGGGACGATCGAATTTATGCCTATCCATTTCCTCCATCAATCCGTCAACTTCGAAGAACTTACAGCTCTATATGCAGTTTCAGATGCTTGTCTGGTGTCTTCTACTCGCGACGGCATGAACCTTGTCTCTTATGAATACATTGCTACCCAACGAAAGCGTCACGGAGTCATGATTTTGTCTGAATTCACTGGTGCAGCCCAGTCTCTAAACGGTGCTTTAATCGTCAACCCTTGGAATACCGAAGAGTTAGCAGGAGCTATTCATGATGCTGTCACCATGTCACCAGAACAGCGTGAGATCAACTTCAAGAAACTCGAGAAGTATGTTTTCAAGTATACCAGCGCCTGGTGGGGAGAAAGTTTCGTATCGGAGCTGGTTCGCATCAGCGAGTTGGCAGAGCAGAAGCAGAAGCGATCTGTGGGAGGAGCCGTCTCGGGAAAGGTGCATGAGCTAGTTGAGAGCATGAAAGAATTGACAGCTGGCACATCCGAGGGAAAGAAGGATGTCGAGATGAAGAAAGGAGAGTGGAGAGATTGAGAGGTTTGACTTTGGGATGGGATGAGATGAGGGAACGAATTAATGATTTTGAGAAGAGATGAGGTTGAGATGAACAAGCAAACGTGTATGAGATACCACACAGTCCGCAAACAAACCACTCCCGTTAAAGGTCGAGGAAGTCATGGCTTTTTTTATTTTCGCTTGGTCTTATGAAGATTGCGGTTCATAATTCAAAGGGCTTGGCTTGTGTGAGAAGGGATGGTAAGAGTACGTAGTAAACAGCTAGCTAGTTAGGTAGCTTCAGACAGAGTGAAGTAAATGCAAGAGAAGACGCATACCTTCTTATTGTTCTATGTATTTTGGGAGTTTCCATCTAGTCAGTTCTGAGATTGCTGAAAAAGAAGGAGGATACATACGGCCTTCCGATTCAGTTCTCTTAGGCCGGGTTTCTTGCTTAAAGTATGTATTTTTCTATTGTCGTTCATACTAGGAATAACAAATATAAACGCTAGAAAATAGAGAGCTTTCGACTTTGAAGAGCTGTTAGCACAGATATGTATTATAACGATAAACTGTCTAAGAGTAGCTCACACACCTATCCAGTAAGCGATAAACCTATTTGGATTGTGCTCTATAACAAGCTGACAAGTTAACCTAGAATGGGAAGATCAAGGTCTGAGTGAATAGTCATCCAAAGGGGGTCCCATCCACAGCTCTCCATACAAATTCGTAGCCTCATGCTTGAAATAAGCATTCTGGCTCCGAATAAACAGATCCAACCAAGATCCAGGTTCAGGCAGGACAGACCACTTCCCCGAGTCAGCTTTCTATCCTATCAATCACCAACGACAAGAGAAGGCAACATACTAGATTATGGATGTGATAAGCATAAGCACCAGCAAAGAACTTATCCAGAGTCCTAGGTATCGCCATCGTCGTATTGCCATTGCACGACTCCCCACCAGCACTAGCACAATCCCGCACCGTATATCCCTCCCACTCACCATCGACACTGACTTTGAAGAAATCCTCGAATTCCCGGAAGCAAGGCACGGCACATCTCCCCTGCCTCCCGCCGTCAAACTCTCCCCACACGGGATCGAAAGTGGCCGTCTCGAAGACGACCAAGTCCTTGATGCGGCCATCGCGGCGTGCAATGTCGCCGATTACGCGAGGGTGGTAATTCAGATCGAGGCGGGCGCCAGTGCGCAGGAGGTAAGACGAGAGGGAAGAGTTGGCAGGCAGGAAGAGGACGGCCGTGTTGATGTCGCCCAGGCCCTCGTACTGGCCCCAGCGCTCGGCGAAGGGCTGGCCGGCTGCGAGCAGTGGCCGCATGTCGCGCAGCAGCATGACGTCCATGTCGAGGTACAGGCCGCCGTGCAGGTGCAGCGCCATGAAGCGGAAGATGTCCGACAGCGTCACGGCCGAGAGGACGAGCTTGTTCTGCTGGTACAGGGCTAGCCAGTCCTGCCCTTGCACGTCGCGGTAGATGCGGTCCCCTACGAGCGTCATGTTGGCGAAGCGTGCATCGCGCCTCTTCGAGTGCCCGCGGCCATCTCGGTGGTCGACATCTGCTGGGAGTGGCACTCTGTCTGGGAGGTGCCACGGCTTGAGCAGGACTTGCTGGCTGGATATCAGGGGGAGAAACTGCTCGAAGCGAGCGTGGTGCAGGAATTCCTTCGCCGCCTCGCTATTCGAGTTGCTGTCGACCCACACCCAGAGCTGTGAACACGCCAGGTTCTGCGTTTGCAGGTAGCTTTTTATGAATAGCTCGACGCGCCACGTCATGGAGCCGTGCCAGTAGGTGTGGTAAAGAAACGTTGGGCCGGGACATTCATTTTTGGCCTTTCCATGTTCTTCCGTGGTCACTGAGAGACTGTGGCCTGTATCGTCGTGCGAATAAGATGAGATATGTCTCATATATCGGTCTTCTCTGTTTGCCACGAACGAGAGGCAGTCGGCTACCATGTGCATTCTTTCCAGCCCCGTAGCAGAACCTCTGCACTCTTCGACAATCATTCCGAGGTTTGCTTGGGCGTTTATGTGCGGTCGAGTCTTGTACTGCTCGGTTGGGGTTTTAAGCATGACTTGTTGGATCTGACTTGAGACTGGTTTGTCATTTTGCAATGGAGTAGAGAAATAATCTAGGAGGTAATTAGTACCCAAGAACAGAGAAAGTGATTTTGACCCTACAATAACAGAAGAATTCAGAGAGAGTCAAGAAAAGTGCTCTGAAATTGAGTTTTCGAAAATGATAGCGAGGCATGATGAACTGAAGAATTACGATGTTTCTTAACATTCACAGCAGTGCTTCGTCGAATCGAGGAGATCCTGTACCTCGCTCTTCGGTGAAACTAAATTCATTCGTGAAGCAGTTTGGTTTTCTTCCGGATGTGGGACGAAGATATATAGGCCAGAAGTTGAGTTATACTTTTCTCATGGGCATGTCGGTAACCGACAAGTCGAGCAAACAAGAGAACGCAATAGTTCTTGAGCAGGGGTGAGGTGTAAAGGCTTCTGGAACGAGAAGCCTTTTTGTGTGCAGATAGAGCAATCGAGACATTGATTGATTCGATGGAGAGAGTGAAATGAATAGATGCATCGCAAGTTATAGGAAGAACTATGGGAAAGCGTGTTGAATACTTCATGATCAGTAATAGAGACCCGTGATGTTTAGGAATCAAGATCAATTATGGTTAGAGCATTTCGTGAGCCTGTTTTGCTAAATAACAAGTCAAACCCAAAGACCAGGTTTGCTTCTTCATTCGATGACTCCCGGATCTCGGCTGAATGTTAAAAAGACGAACGGATCGGCCTGCAAGTGGCAGGGCAACAAATCCAAGACAACCTCGCATACCTACCTCGCTATTCGTGGTGATGTAATAGGTACTAAATGCATCCGGACTGTGGCTTGCAATTAAGAAGTCCCAATTGAACCATTTCTTTTCGAGAGAAACATGCAATGTGAATCTCTCAGATTGAGGAGAGAGACAGCAGTTGGTATCCTAAGCCTACGACAGACCAAAAGAGTACAATCATACTCCGTAGCTGATTGCAAATGTACAAGGGGTCAAACAATAAGCGAGGGCACTGGTGGTGTTCTGTGCAAGGGTTCAAGAAGTGTTCAAAAACTCTCTTGTGACACTCTGCCACCAGAACAAGGTGAGTATCCAGCTCTGAGATACCCAATGTGCCAAATGCTAAGAAGTGACAAGGAACTTTCCGGTTGTGTACGAAAAGATTAGAAAGGCAACTCAGATCATACTTTCTGCTCAACTATCTATCTCGGGAGAACAGCCAGGCGGGAACACCGATGATAGAGATTGCTGCTGTGCTCGAATGAGGATAGATAACTGGCAGCGTCTAGACACACCTAATCTTATAAGAGCTGGTTGGCTGCGGAGTTGAGGCTCGAGAGAGGTTGGAATTGGGTTTGGTCACAGGACGGGCTAATCACGGTACAAAGTTCGGCCGGGTTGACGACCCGAATCACCTCATAAATCGTTATCTGCAAGCTCTTAAGCACCCGCCTGTTCTGGCAAGGCCTGGACGACGCCTCCATCCTCTACACACTCGACACAAGGTTTGGCCTCCCAATCACCGCCCACTCTTGAACATCCCTTCCATATTTTCAACGAGGGGACGCGTTCCTATGGCGGGGTTGTCTGCTAAAGCGGTGAGCTCTCTCTCTGTCTTTCCTATTCTTCGGTGCCTACTCGTACCTCCTAGCACTTGCAAAAAGTGTGTGTACGCGGCGACATGCATGAAGTACGCATGCTGTGACATAGTCATCGAGCATCGCATCAGCCTTAGTGCTTACATTTGCTGTTTACTGCCCGTAACAAACTATTCCTGCCTCGTTCTTCATTTCTTCCTCCACAATCATCCTCTCAAGCGAGTCCTAGTTACACTCTGCATCTTGTCACACATATCGTGGGCTGCGTAGTCCTCGAGTCCCGAAATCAAACATGCCTTTCTCAGACAATTTGTACTCAGCAGAGGACGACTCCGACAACGAGTCGTTCAGTGATCAGCTCAGTCCTTCAGATGGGTACTTCAATCGGTCTGATATCCCGCCGAATATTATGGTGCCGGACCCATCCCTCGCGGAGAACAGCAACGCGGAGGCAAAAGCTCGTGAAGCAAGAGAAGAAGCTCAATCGAATGCCGAGAGTCAATCGAGGAACGCATCGTCACCAGCAATCTCAAACTCCACTCCCTCACGGTTATACACGTCAGCACCATCAAACACATCTCTCCCGACCTCGCCAACCTCGCAAACCTTCTCATCGCCAACCTCACCCAATCGTTCATATAATGCCATGTACACATCCCATAGCCCTTTGATGGCCGGTCCTCCTCCAGCTTACTCTCCACCTCTATCATCTTCTACTCCTTCGTCGCCACAAAACCCCCAATCTAATGTCAATTATAATACATTTGCACCACACAGACTAGAAGAAGGACTCCCTTCGCAGACACAGCCTCAGAGTATGGGTGCACCACCCAATCAGCCAAGTGAGGAGACCCCCTTGTGGACAACAGGGCAGGAAAAGACTTGGGCACGTCGAGCATTTTTCCAGAGACTGCTTTACGTCGCTCTCATAACTTCTGTTGTGATTGCAATCCTAGCAGGTGTTTTTGGGTCTGGACATTCTGTAAGTACCTACTCATGAGATTTACCTTGACTTGATGTGCTGATTCCAAAAAAGCACTCACACGACAAGCCTTCGACTGGGACCCCAAAGGAGCCTGTTATGGGCCCATTACCTGACCCCGAGCCTAACGACCCAGAGAAGGTTGAACCGCCACCATGGAAGCTGCCTAGTAAAACCGGAAGCGCCTATTGTTCATATGCAACATACAGATCAGAAGAAGCGACCTTCTCATGGCCAATGGACACAAAGTTGACCATCAAGCAAGCTACCTATAGCGATTACGAGAGTGGTAATGCAAGGCCTATCTCGGTCAGTGGCGAAGTTCGGATTCGGCCCATCCCAAAGAACGCAGATCACGGACCCTCAGCTGGATATATCACCAGCTACATTTATACCAGTCACCCTGATTTAAGAATGGAGAGGAACTTTGATGTGGCAACTCGTTCCTTGCAGATTCGTACACCTCGTTACCAAGTCCTAGATAAATCAGGCCCGCATTGTATCTCTCTGGAAATGACTGCTTGGATTCCAGAGGGTGCAGAGTTTGAATCAATTAACATCGACACAATCGAGCTTACTCAACGAATATTTAACGGCACCAATCTCAAAACATCCAGTTCTTCAATCTTCACAACCAAGTCAGGCGGCATTCATTTCCCAAGCATAGATAAATCCGCACCAGGTTGGAAGGGAGTTCCATTTGAAGTGTTTGAAGAATCTGAAGCTGAAGCTACTCCCGAAACGGATGAGTCTGCACTCGAATGGGCTCCGGTCCTGCCTGAATTCAATTATGATTCCCGACATATTGTAATCCAAACCGTCTCGGGTAGTATTACCGGTTCATATCCCCTCTACGATTATCTAGGTATAAACTCAGTATCGGGATCAGTCAATATCGGAGTCACACCATATAAGGTTTCTGATACAGCGCCACTTCCAGCCCAATTAGAAATCAAGACAACATCCAGCTCGATCAAAGTACACCAACCCATTTACGGGGCATCTACGACCTTGCCACCAAGGAACTACATCACGGCGGTAGACACCAAGTCTGGTAGTTTACATGGAGATTTCATCCTTGGTTCGGAAGGTACATTCCACAGTGAATCAGGAAGCATCAACCTTGAAGTGCTGCCTGTACTGAGGTTTGACAAGAGTGCCGAGTTCCACACATCCACTACCAGTGGTTCGACACATATCGACCTTCTGGATCCATTTTTCATCTCGGAATCCTTTCAAGAGAAGGCGCCCGCAACCCCAAGCCCATGGAAACCCATCGATGATAAGGATCCATATCAGGAATTACTACCACCTAGTATCCCGATTGGTGTCAACAGTGCTACTAGCAAACTCCGAAACTTGGTCTCCAGCCACTCTTCCAGATCAGGAACATTCACTCTACAATATCCAAGTGCCTGGGAGGGTGTTATCGATGCCAAATCTACTGGTAGTGGCAGTATCAGCCTTGATGGACGTGAGATTGAGATAATTTCTGACGAGACGAAAGGATGGGTACGACGAGAAGTCGTGGCGAGGAAACCTAAGGGGATCGATATGGAAAAATCGAGCACGGTTTTGATCGAGACGACTTCTGGTAGCGTTCATTTCAAAGTTTAGAGCATAAGTGAGTAATCTGCTAGGTTTAGTATATATTTTGAGGTTTGGGTTTGGTTAGGAGTTTGGGGTTTGAGCAATGGATGCGACATTCGTTTATTATCTGTAGCGATATGAATACGCTTGTGTTGGATTGGAAGAATACACTTTTGGGAATTGTATCTCGAGATAAAAGAGTTAGCTGAATATATAATCATACTTTACATATTACACGCGCTGGACTTTCATTTCGATTGCATATATGCTGATACGTGAAAGCTGGTAGCTGTAGGAGAGCGAATTCCAAATCTTGTTTGATATTTCCAGGTTCTACCTATCTAGTAACAACAAATAATATAGAATTCTGACGACCCAACCAAGAAAAAAAAGGCAACAAACAGAAAACCCAAGATGAAGGTTATTAAAAGTTCTCTCTCCTACGCACATTTGCCAGCCTATTGCATCACATGACCATCTCACCGGAACGGATAAACCTCCAGCACCCTATGCCGACATGCAGGGCTACTGGCATCCCGAGCATCGAAATTATATACCTCCCTCCTCCCGTCACCCCATCACACAGCCTCTTCTCCCTACGCCAGGGGAACCCAACCACCAGAGATGGCAACGCAGATAACCAAGTCGGTGCTGCCCAAAGCACAAGCAGCAAGCCGCCAGATCAACGCGGTCGTCGTGTCGGCCGGGCTGATGCAAAAAACCGTCAAGGTGCGCATCGGGACTCAGAAATGGGACGGGCACATTCAGAAAGTAGGATTCTTTTCTTTCCTTTCTCCCTGCTCGATTGATGCTGGTGCACGTCTCGCCCAGGCCAGGTCGCAATGGCTCTAGCTGGTCTCCAGCTCTCTCCTAGCAGATTTTATCTACTCGCCGACTCTACTTTCTCGCACGCAGGCTCGCTCGCAAGCTGACAAGGCCGCTATAGAAATTCTCCAGGACCACGCACCTCCTCGTGCACGACCCGGCATCGTCGCTGCGCGCGGGCGACGTCATCAGCATCTCGGCCGGGTGGCGGGTGTCGAAGACGGTCCGCCATGTAGTCGACAAGATCATCGCGCCGTTCGGGAGCGACATTGCGAGCCGGCCGGCGGTGCCCAGCGCAGCAGAGCGCATTGCGGCGCGCGAGAGGGAGGGCGAGCTGAAGGAGGCGCGGCGCGCTGAGCGCAAGGCCGCCGAGCTGAGGCACGAGGAGGAGCGTGTCAGGGCCCAGCTCGAGGACGAGAGGACTCGCAAGAGGCAGGATGCCCAGAGGAAGAAGAGGAAGGCTAGGCAGGCGAGGGATAGAGAGCAAGGCCGTGATTTGGAGGCTGAGCAGGATCAGGAGACTGTCGTTCAGAACTCTCGCCAGGAAGTCCTCACGCCAGAAGCCGATTCAGCATCGCCTCCAGCTCCAGCCCCCGCTCCAGCTGCGACCAAGGAGGACGTCCCTCCGAAGAAGAAGGGCTGGTTCTCGTGAGGGAGTTGTGCATCTTGGGGGATTTGGACGAGGGAAGGAAGAGGACGCCAACACGTTTCGAACGACGGTCTTGGAACCAGGGGAGAAAAGGCATCGGGGGTGCTGATTGTACAAAGAAAAGAAATCATGGCATGCGGCGTTCCATGGCAGAGAGCAGGACAGACCAGAAGAGACGTGTAGTGTAGAGCTGTACAGTACCATCATCAAACGAACAATAAATGTACCACCAGAGAATCCATTCCATTCTCAATTCTCACATTTACTATCTCGTGTACTTGGGTGTAAGTGATCGTTTAGCAATCTGAACGTAGACTATGTATGTATGTATCATATGTATGAACTTGTTCAATAAAGTAACTGATGAACATAAAATTTGACATAAGTCCCTTTCCTTGTTTTACTTTGCTTTGCCTTGTGTTTAAACCGATCCCCACCCCAAGCCCAAGCACAGAGAAAACACCCGACCCCAGAATCCAATTGAGAACAGAAAAGCCCAGGGTAATACCAAATCCAACCCGCCCCCAACCCGCCCTGACCTGACCCGACCTAACCACCACGCTCACCAAACTCCCTAGCCCAATCCTCAAACTCCTTGAGACCTTGTTTGCTAACACTCGGTCGGATATTGACCAGACTAGCCTCAAAGTCTATAGGTGCAATAGGCCGGATCTCATCCATAGACATCTGTAACAATGCTTCGCCTAATGATCTTAAGGGGCCCATGGCTGCATCCTTAGCTAAAGCTGTGATATCGGAACCAGAAAACCCTGAATCTTGTAAGCAATGTACACATAGAGCAAAGTAGAAAGGGGAAAATTTAGAACTTACCATCGGTCAGATTCACCAAGTCTTGTATATCCTCTTCCGTCAGGCTATGTTTTTGGTGACCAAGAAGTGTCCTCAACTGTACAGCCCGAGTTTCATCTTCTGGTAAGGGAATATACTGCCTTCTCACAAAGCGACGTCTTGCTGCCTCATCGATTGCCCATGGGAGATTCGTTGCTGCAAGAACAAGAACTCTGCTTGCATCACCTCGTTCCTTTTCTTTCTCGCTTTGTTCTCGGCCAGCTGCAGCTCTCTGTAAATCGCTCCACTGGATCAGAAATTCCGTTTTGATTCTCCTTGTAGCTTCATGCTCCCCAGAACCCGATCTTGAAGAGAGAAGAGAATCAATCTCATCTACGAAGATGATACTAGGTGCAAGCGCCTTGGCAAGAGAGAACAATGCTCGAACCAATTTCTCCGACTCGCCTAGATACTTGCTTGTCAAGCTACTAGCTGAGATTGAAAAAAAAGTCGATTTCGATTCCGTCGCTACTGCTCGCGCCAACATAGTCTTTCCTGTTCCTGGTGGACCAAAGAGTAACATGCCCCGCGCTGGTTCTCGAAGTCCCATGAACAGATCTGGTCGTAGAAATGGGTAAACCACTGCTTCTTTCAAAGCTTTCTTCGCAATTTCCAATCCAGCAACATCATCCCAGTGCACTTCATCTCCTTGGACAACAATCTCGTTGAAAATTTGCTTAGCAGCACCCTCGTCAACACCTTTAGGTAAATGCTTCATTAAGTATTCTACTTTCTGTTCCCAGGCACTCTTCTCCACTTTGGTCATGGGAGAGTCGGAGTCATCTGATGAGGGTGTTGTAGGGTCTGCGAGTATTGGAGTTTCCTTTTGCTTTACTTTTCTTTTCGGTTTAGGAGCTTTACCACTACTGCTATTGGTATCATCATCCAAACTTTGAGACGAGGTTTCTTCATCTTTGAGCTTTTTTGATTCCCTTCTTTGTCTTTGGCGGATTTCATCTCTATCCAGGTGCCGATCTCGGTGCCGTGGCGATGAGGTGTTTGCAAGCGGTTTCCTAGTCGGCTTTCCCGAAGAAAGAGAGGCTTCAGCAGGCTTTCTTCGAACCGGAAGTTCAGATTCTGCCCTGGTTTTCTTTGCAGATGTTTCAGGATACTCTTTAAGATAGGTGGGATACTGTAATGGCTCTAGTTTCGTCGGCTTCTGAGGTGGAGGCGGAGATTTCTTGCTTCGTGGTATGCCTGGCTCAGTGGATGAATAGTTGGGGTCTAGATCAATTAGATCATTTGAAGTCGAGGGCGAGATGACCGATCCAATAGGTGGTTCAGGAGGCGACATTGGATATGCATTTGAACGACCAGAAGAATCATATGAAGTGGTCCAGCCGGTAAGCAAATCCGTAGGACTTGGTGATCTAGGATGATTATCGTGCACAAGTGTCCTAGTCCTGCTATCATAACGCATGCGACCTGTAGAATCCGGTCTTGGATCGATGCTACTTTTCCGACCCCCTTCGCTCAACGTAGCATTGCTATTATCGAGTTCAGGGTCCAAACTCCGTCCCAATCTATCTTTTCCATTCTTTGATACCGATTGCCATGCCAATGTAGCAGCTTTGCTTGGAACAGGGCGGCTTGACGACACCCTTGGTGATTTAGAGGTCTTTCTATCTGATGTCCTCAACGTTGTTTTCATACTTCTGTGCTTATCTGGGCTAGGACTTCGCGAAGATTTCTTCATCGGTGGTACGAGAGTAGCAGAAGAGGAGGTGCTCAGTCTGGAAGACGAAGGTGCATACAAGTTATTGCTCGAGGGTCGCCTGCCAACCACTGCTATTTCAGAGCTATGCTTCGGGAGGAGAGACGGCCGCTGTGGTAGCGGTGGTGGCTTCGAGAGTTCGGGATAGTTAACGGCAGGTATTGTACCACCTCCAATGAATCCCTTCTCGGTATTATCTCCTTCTGAAGAAACTCGTGGGGCCGGGGCCTTCGATGGCATTTTCGAAAGTTTGTTCGGGTTTTCTTCTTTGTCGCCCCCGGCAGCACTCTCCTCCCGCGACAACTTCAATGCTTCCAACAGATCGACCCTCTCCTTACACTGCTGTTCCATATCCCGCAGGCTGTCCTTTAAAGCCTTCTCGGTCTCGGATTTGGGTACATACCCCGCTGGGACTTTATATGCATTATGGTAATAGATTTGATCCAGAGCAGACTTCCACGACCTCAAGGCTTCGGCTTCGTTGCCCTACAGTACTCGCAAATCAGCACGTCCCTAGTTGTACCAAACCACTACCTAGACTGCTTACCTGCCCCTCGAAATATACGGCAGTAGAACAGACCAAGTAGCACTCATCGTACGTTTTCTGCAGCGCCGACGATGGCTTGTTTCGCATCATGACCTTTAGTACTGCTGAAGACGGTAAACTGGAGCATAGAGGTTGTTGTAATAGGGATTATCAGAAACGCGACAGTAGAATTAGGTTTTGTTTGGATGTTGTTGAGGGGTCCCTCGAATCATGCACTTTCCCTGTCGTGAGGCTCTGGGCCAGTGACGTCGGTAGCGTGGGCACGAGCCAGTGAGTAAACCCAGCAAAGAGGCCCTGTCAGTTCGCTATGAGGTGAAGAACAAAGACACATTCATTTCCTGGATAATGTTATGTTCTGAGGGAACTGGCAGGTTTTAGGGAGCCCAGGATGGGTTCATGAAGAGGCAGTGTAAACAACACCACTCTTTAGGTTAGGACTTCGTGGTGCCGGTGGCTTGTATCTCACCCATCCACCTGATAAGTCCGGCTTCGTGATGCGCCTCACACGAGGACGTGTCCAGAGAAACGCACCCCACTAACCATGCAGAGAATGACTCTGGGGCGTGATACGGTACCACTTTCCTAGCTCACAACTGAAGAGTTATTCACAATAAGGCCACGGCGAGCAAACTTGGGTGCCAAGAACAGGATAAATTAGAAGTCAAATGCGAGACTTTTCATTAGGGACATAAAAGCCTTCCCTCCCGTTGCCCCTCTCTCTTTATAAATACATAACCAGCTCTACAGACCGTCATGAGCTGGTATCGCCATGATGCTATCTTCATTAAACGCCCTCGCACCCTGCGCTCTCTGTTGATTGAAAGCGCTCAAACACCCGGAAGCTCCCTTGGACGAGATCTAGGAGAAATATTTACACATTGAAAAACCGACTCCCCCCTTAAAGCCTGCAACTATTGCGAAAAGTAGAGCCAAGATCGTGGCTGGGTCAAGTATCCAGAAAGGTGGTGAGGATTGCCTTCTCGCAATTCTGGAATAGAAACTAGTGTTTTAACCAGCGAGTGCGAACTCACTGATTGCAAGGAAATTGCGCTTTTGATTTTCTCATCGACTTTAGATGATTGCGTCGTTCTGCTTGATGAAATAAGCCCTAGATGTGCTGTTAGTATTGGTGCAGCAATAGATGAAGCATTCTCGACTTACTTGCAAGCCTCATATGCCGACCAGCAGATTGCGGTGCTGGGCATAGTGGTGACTACTCGTGGTCGAACTCCCTTGAAGAAACCCCGGAATCCTTCTCTCCGATGGAGTAATCTTGCTCCCTCCATGAATCCGTTTACGTTTCTTAATTCGGCATCATTTGCCGAGCCTCTCGTCTGCAACATCGTCTTTACGACATCCATGGGTGTGGTTAGTGCCGCAGCAAATCCTCCGGCGACCGCACCGGCAGCACAATGTGTCATTGGATCGTAGGTCTTGGACGGGTTCATTGTCGTTGACATCGACTCGTATGCGAGGAATTGAAGCGCCGTGAAAGGCACTGTCATCGACAAGGTGGTCGGGTAGGAAACGTAGAATGCCGACAGGCCTTCGCTGCGGTACACATACTTGGCGCAGTCGGTCATCGACTTGTACATTTTGCTAGAATTGTGGATCTGCATGCGCTGTTTGATGACTTTTGGAAAATTTAGTATCAGAATGCACACAGATCCATCAGTCAAACTTACCATCGAAGGGATTCATGAGCGCATCACTGGCAATTGTTGCGCAGGCCCCACTGGTGGCTAGGATAAAATTAGCCAATGTCAACAAAATGTTGAATAGGAGGTTGGAACTCACCGGCAGCCAAAGGATGATGCACGCCAGCCTGGTTGCCTCCCATGATATGCTTTACAGCTTCATACGTCGCAAAATAAACAGCGTGTGCAGGCCCTGGGATTTCTTAGTATCTTCGTCCTTTGGGCCACGCTTCATTGGTACGAACCTGCTCCCACCACCACACTGGACATGCCTCTCCAGAGACTGAGGATTCCCTCCCCCGTCGCTATTCGGTATCCGCCTTGGACTATTCCATTGTAGACTGCGGAGGGGGTTGGATTAAGGATTTGCATGCGAGTCTGCGGAAATGTCAACGGCGCCCCAAGATATATCATCGATAGGCCAAGGGACGTACTTTGATGGAATCAATCGGGTACATGACAGTGTGTTCCTTCGGGAAAGTCAGCAAGCCGTGTTCTTGTGGTGATAGCTTCGACATAGAGGGTCCTTACAGCTATACCCGCAAATGCCCCTGCCGTCATGTTCTGGAGCAACGAGAAATTTGGTGGGAGTCCCTCATAGCTGTGGTGAGAAGGTCAGTGAGCAGAACAGGAAGAGGCCGCATCGGGCGAGAATGTCGTGCGGTGGTGGTACATACTCATACTCTTCGACGGGCTCTGCATTTGGCTGGGCCATTGGGGCCACGGCCACAGATCCTCCTCCGTACGTCGTCGATTGCAGAGCCAGGATGCCGGCTTGAGGGATGTCAGCGGCGACTTTTGAAGGACGATTGAGCTGGCAGGAGGCTGGAGGGCGACAGAGAGAGATTCGGGTTGAGGTGCGAATAGTGGTGATGTGGATTATTTCACAAAAGGATTTGCGAGACGGAGTCGTAGATGATGATTTAGTGCCTCCAAGACAAAAGAAGCTGCAGGGATGACCTCGGAGAGTGCAAAACCAGCACCGAGGTCGCTTCACTAACACTGACTGAACACAGGGACAGGACAGGACAGGACAGGACAGCAAAGCACAGCACAGCACAGCACAGCTCAGCATCTGGACCGAATCGCCCTGTCGCCTTGACAAATCCAAATGTGGCCGAGTGATTTAGCGGAAGTTAGATTTTCTTCATTTTCTTTAATTCTCAGCGCCAATCTTGTGGGCACATTTATGCGTAGGATAGGCTACTGTACGCTACACCAACAAAGACAGCCAGACAGACAGACGACAATGGACCTGCCGGACTTATCGCTCTATTCGGCCTCGGAAAAACAACAAACAATGAATACATGAGAGAATAAATTGACAACACCGGCGCCGCTTTCGCTCACTGTCCCGCAGACGCCGGACGTTGAACACTGACACTCGCCGGGGCTGACTGCATTGACATCGACTGCATCTGCTCACGTCGGCACAGTCCCGGGGACTCTGGGGTAGCAGCCAGCCAGTCCGCAGTCCGCCGTCCGTACACGCCTTTATCAGATCTATCGTCATTCCCACGGCGCCTGCAAATATCGTACGATGCCATCCAAGGGCATCGTTTCATTTACCTGGACCTGCTGCCATTCTGCCATTCCACGCACATTCCCATCAGTCCGGGGTGTCGAATCCATGGTATTGGGGCCACCACAGCGGGAACTAGCTGGTAGCAGCCAGCCAGGGTCCTTTCTTATCAGATCTTGGGCCCCGGAGCACACTGTACTGTAGCATCGCATCACCTGATCACGTCATGCTGGTGTTGTGTCCCCATGGATGTCCCAGGGACCTCCCGACCGATCTATCTATGCTTGTGGTACCGTAGGTGTGAGTTGTTCTTATTTAGGTGCATGTATTCTGACTCCTATACGTCTAATGCATAAGGTATCAATCAACTAGACTGCCCGCCTCCTGCAACCCCGACCCCGACCCCGATCCCGTAACTCCTGTCATGCAAAGATGCGCCTCTAAATGTTGATACCTGGCCGGCCCTCCGTTTGCGCCTTCAAAAATTGATCCAAAAGTCCTAATACACCTCCACCTGGCGCTCCTGGTTCCCCTTCGTCCTCCTCCTCGGCCTCTTTAGACATTGTTCTCATGGGAGACAGCTCCCACTTGGACTGGTCCAGGCCCACCACACTCTCGTACGGCCCAGCAGATTGAGCGCTGTCATGGCCTGTCCGGTCCGCCTCGTTCTCTTCGTCTTCAGCTCCTTCTTCGACGATGTTTGCGCGAGGAGGGTACCGTGCTCGTGAATTCCGACGTACACTGGGACCACCAAACCCAGAACTGGACGGTTGATGATGTGGATCGAGGAGAATGGATGCCATGGGAGATCCGTGAGTGCCAGCCGCAGGGAATCGAGGCGTTCTCGGCGGCATGCCGATACCTGTGGGCGCACGACTATGTGGCCGTCTTTCGCTCCTACCCATCCGTGAAGTCTGCATATCTGCCGCGAGTGTTGGGGACATTAACCCAGGGAACTGTGGCGGTGGGTTGAATTGGCGGCGCATCCCAGGAGGCAGATGCCCTGGGACCCCAGTCTTTGGGTTGAGAAGATAGTTATCCAAGAATCCATAGTAGGACGCGGCCATCTTCCCGTGCTTTGTTGAGTAATAATCATCTCGCATGTCTGCGTTATTGGCTCCATGATGCGGAGTCTTGCCTACGCCCTTCTTGAAATCGAATACAGCAAAAGAGCAGACGTATCCGACCCCGTCGACGTGAATGGTGAATTCTCGGAAGAAGTCGATAATTTGATCACTGCAGTTTGGCAGGCTGAACCAAAGAATAAACGGCGTGATGATAAACCCAAGAATCTCTTCTAGAAAAATCACAATTTTCATCTGGTACAACGCTGCAAAATCTCTTTTGACGTCGTCGCTATGCAGTCGGCCCGTCCAATTTGCAGGCTCGTAGTGTGTATATTCAATGACATTACGCAGCGCATACTCGGGATCGAACACCAGATTTTCATCGGGGACTGCCCCATGAGCCACAACCCACATTGTACCGAAGATTCCAAGGTAAAACAACACGGTTCGATCCGGTGTAAGCTCAAAGCTCAAAAACATTTCAGGGTCCCAAACTGTAGCTACAGTGAGCACCGAAACTACAGCACCTGCAATAAATGCAATGAAATTTGTAAACTGAATCATTTTCACCTTCGGAAACTGATCGAGGTAGCGAGAAGCGAACGGATACGACATGTTGATTCTCTCATGGAACAGATGAGGAAGTTCATTAAATTCTCGGAACTTCCACTCGGCGAGGGGTGTATATTGACGAGATCCAAGAGCCGCTGGATTCTTGTAGTATTCCTGGCACAGAGATTAGTTTCTGTCTGGTTCAACCTTGAATAACTAACTTACATTGAAGTACTTGAAAAAGTAAGTGATCATTAGATATATGATAGCGATCGGCCCGAGTAACACGTTCATAAATCCAGCAAACAAAAACCGGCTCCTTAGGGCATTGCTAAGCTGCCGTCGATGTGAGTCCTTTAGTACCATCTGGTTGACTTGGCCTGCAGGTGTGAATATCAGGTCGGTGATACAGTACTCCAAGGTCCATTCTAAGGTTCGAGAATAGAGTTGTCGACCTCGCAAGAAGGGAATTGGCAATGTCAAGTCTAGAATATCTTTATTGAAAAGGGCGATGAGATAATTCTCTTTCCTCATCAATCTATTGGCAATGTCGTGTGCATCTAGCCGTTCTTTGTTCTGGCTGCCAATGTATTTTCTTAATCCTGGAGCGACGGGGGCTATAGCGGTAACGGGATTTTCGTCGCGCAACGACATTATACGTGCAACGATATCTTGCCAAGAAATTGTTTGCATATCACCATCTGGAATGTCAAGTAGATACAGATAGAAATCGTGGATCCGCATCAGACGTGGTATATCCGTCAAGCATCGATACAACCTCCAAATGACATATAAAGTGAATAGCCACAGTGCAACATTCGGCATTCCAGCGATCTTCTTCGTACACTGAGGAATTATGACCTCAGATGTTCGACTACTACCAGGTATCTTCTTGTAGTCTATACACTGAGTGAGAAAGGTTGTAAAGAATGCGACAAATACAGTCTTACTATATGATAGTCAGATCACGTTTAAACAGATCATAGAGGTAGCTTACAGTAAACTCAATGCTTCTTCAAAAAGAATACACCAGATTCCAGAGCCAAGGTAATAAGCATACACTTGATGCATGAAGTCATCCAGGTTCCTGACATTCACCCATGTCCACAGAGCCTTGTCGCGAGGACTGCTCGACAGAGTTGGTTTTCTTCTTATCGGTTTAGGCGCATGGGGGTTTCTTGTGGATTCATCAGGATGAAGTCGTTGCTGTGCTTGTGCTGCCTTCCACTGGTTACGAGCCTCCTTCGTGGCCGGACCCGGTATCGCAGGTTGTCTCCCATGGCCCTTTTGTGGCCGGTTCCGTTGACTCGCCCTGCCGCTGGGTCTTGTATGGGTATTCTCTTCGATCAAAAGTGAAGCAGGTACATCATCATCGCCGTCTTCCTCTAGCAACCTAGGAGACTGTGGCTCCCACTTCGGGCCGCTTCTGTGTTTAAGCTTCCTTTCAGTCTCAGCGACCCGGCGGGAGGTATGCTGTCCCGGAAGGAATGCAGTACTTTCAGTTGTCAACCGGCTATCTTCACCGTTGAATACATCCGCATTATTGAGCTCGTCCTCGTGAAAACGAAGGTTCTCTTCGTCCAACGCCAGCCCTGCCCGCTCTTCTATATCTGATGTATCCGATGTGTCGTCATGGGCGCGGAGGTCCTCATAAATTGATCGGCCGGTGGTATTCGCTGGTAGGAAGCGAGACATAATATTCGAGGTCATCATGGCTGGCAGTGCAATACTGAGGGTTTCTTAGGTTTTATGGACGGTAGTGTCTCACTAGTCGGTTGGTCCTTGGGAAATGGACTGCCCGTTCATACGCGCAGCTATCGTCTCTAACGATGCAAGATGAGGCTACTAATATTCGCATTTGAAAAGCGGAAAAGTTGATTTTGGAGTGAACCCGGAGAGGTCTGAGTTGAGGTCTATGCCATGGTGTTCGTGATGTAGGAGTCACCTGGACAGGTATAAAAATGATATGTTTGTTGCCTTCAAGGTAGAGGAGGATAAGGCACGAGGCGCATTGGGGAATGACCGCCTCTCGCTTAGAGATAGATACGGCAGAACTTGATAGACCGCCTTCAAGCTCTCTATGCGGCCAACACAACTATTCTGGACAGCCATTACCCAGTCAAGTTTTGAATTCAGGATGGCTACCGACTATTTTGCTGGTCGAAAACGACCCTCTATAGCTGATGGTGCAGAGCCGCCTCTATCTCCCACAACTCCATTGGCGCTGAGAAGTAATCCTCTCTCTTCTAAGCTCAGCAGTGTCCTTTCCGCCTCATATGCCGACTCAGATATCCGTGATGCCCTGAACCTCTTAGACAAGCGTGGTCTGGAGAATACTGCAGAGACTCGCCGACAACTGCGACAGGACGTTCAGAAGGAAGTCATTGACTGCAATGGCCAGATCATACGTGAGTTTGGTCACGTGGCGGAGGTAAGCTCCTCTATTAGTACATGCTACAATTTTACCAAGCTAAGAAAAACATAGCAACTTAAACGCATCGGTTTGACTATAGCAGCACTTAATCAGGGCTGTGAAGAGATGAAACGACATATCTCTGCTGCTCACCAAGAAACAGCACCAGTACTTGATGAGGCTTCTGAGCTGATGAAGCAAAAGGAACAGGTCGAAGAAAAGCAGCAATTGTTGAAAGCTTTCAATACTCATTTTATCCTTTCGGAAGATGACGTTACAACTCTCACATCGACAGCCGAACCTGTGGATGACCGCTTCTTCACTGTTTTAGTACGTGCGAAGAAAATACAGAATGACTGTGAGATTCTTCTAGGCACGGAAAATCAGCGCCTTGGTCTTGAAATCATGGAGCAGACATCAAAGAACGTCAATAACGCCTTCCAAAAACTGTATCGATGGATCCAGCGTGAATTCAAGTCGCTTAACCTTGAGAACCCTCAAATAAGCTCCTCGATACGTAGGGCACTTCGAGTTTTGGCAGAGCGGCCTTCACTATTTCAAAACTGTCTGGATTTCTTTGCTGAAGCTCGAGAGCAGATTCTTTCTGATTCATTTTACACCGCTTTGACAGGCACATCTGCAACCGGCGAAGAGGCTACCACCAAGCCCATTGAGCTAGCGGCACATGATCCTCTGCGTTATGTTGGAGATATGTTGGCGTGGACTCATTCAGCCACCGTAAGTGAAAGGGAGGCACTTGAGGTGCTGTTCATTTCAGACGGGGATGAGCTTGCGAAGGGGATCCAGGCAGGACGAGAGAATGAGCCGTGGAATCGTGTTACGGAAGAATATGACGCCACAAGCAATTTCGATGGTCTCAAGGCACTAAATGAATTGACCGATCGAGATGTTGCCGGCGTTGCTAGAGTTCTCCGACAACGTGTTGGACAAGTTATTCAGAGTCACGAGGAAACCATCATGGCTTATAAGATCGCCAACTTACTCAATTTCTACCGCATCACATTTTCTAAACTTTTAGGAGATGATTCTGTACTACTTGACTCACTAGCAACTCTCGAAGAATCTGCCTTGAGACAGTTCCGAGCACTGATGCGCGATAATGTAGCCAGTCTACATGGGGAAGCTCAAGTTGCACCAGCAGATCTTGGGCCTCCAGAATTCTTACAAGAAGGCTTGAAACAGCTCACGGCCATCATGAAGACATATGATACATCTTTCACGTCTGCAGAGAGCCGGGAAGCAGACTTTGAGCCTACTTTAATTGAGTCTTTTGACCCATTCATAGAGACAGCTGAGGGCTTAGCCAAACATATGGAGATACCAGGAAGTGCCATCTTTCGTATAAATTGTCTTCTTACAGCGAGAACAACTCTAGTAGCTTTTGGATTCACTACTCGACGTGTCACTGACCTTCAGGCGAAAATGGAGGAACACGCTACTACCCTCGTCGAGTATCAATACGCATACTTTAGAAAGAGTTCTGCTCTACAACCACTGTTGCAAGCATTAGAACCACTCTCAGATACCAACGAAGATCTTAGATCGATCCGAACACTTGCCGCATTCCAGCCAGATAGCTTGGCGCAAGCGAGTCAAATGCTGGACGATTTCCTTCCTTCGGCGCTGATGGATGCTATGGAGAATATAACACTACTTCAAAGTTCCAAGCTCGCTAGGGAAATCACTGAAGAAGCTGCTGAGAAATTCTGTGATGACTTCGAGCAGGTGGAGGAGAAGCTCATAGCAGCTGATGAGTTGCTCGAGGAAGAATCGACTGGGGAATCCACAGTGGAACCGTTGAGATCCGTGTTCCCAAGAACAAGTGGAGAGATTAGAGTGTTGCTTTCATAGATTATGTAGCAGTCTCAAAGTCCAAAACTCGATTCCAAATCTGCGCAATGTTATTTTCATGCATCTTTCTACTTTCTGTGACGTCCATTGTGAAAATTAACAATTGGAAATCCACGATATATTCATCAAATGAAGATCAAGGAAATATAACCCTAGCTTGATTTAGGACTAGATATTACTAAATATAAACGAGGGATAGAATAAAGTGTAAGCGACACTTGTTATATCCGTTTGAGTGATTACAGATAACCAATGTACCATTGTACAAATGGTTTATAGTAAGAAAGTCAAGGATTATTTAGTCCTGTTATCATTTACCAATCCATTTTCATGATGATCTACATCTTTCGCTCCAGCTCTGTCCTAGGACTTCCAAGCATTCAAAACGCATTGACAACTAGACAGAGCAACTTGAAGTTCTTGGAACTTTACATGATACAATAATAATCCAATAACTTTCAATCAGGAAGAAGAAGTACACTTTACGGTGGCCAGCTTACCACCACGTAATCCCGCCAAGAAGAAAATATAACGACGAGGCTTATGATAGCCAACAGGATCTGCCATGTAAAGAGGCACAAAAGCAGCTTGAAGAAGCGATATGATAAGAAGCTCCTCGCTAATGTCATGTTCCAGTCTATTGAGCTATTAGCCTATCAAGCTAGCTAGTAGCTCGACTCGACTAGCTGTAATACCTAGGTAGGTACGAATTGGCTAGAGACTCTTCCATGACGAGTTCATTGTAAATCTCAGCCAATGGTAGATGAATAGATCCAGGAAACTGTCTTCTTCCTACACTCGATCTGTATAACCATTGGAATAATTTAGGCTCTTACTCGAGTTGTATGCGAAACTTTTGTGGCGACCTGGAGAAAAGTATATGTCTATAGTAAGAGCATAGGAGAGATTGGGACTTACAATCGCCTAGAGAGAACCCCTCGTTGCACGGAATCGGCGGCCAAGAAAAGCCTGAGACTTGAGTACCGTATGAATGCGTATTGCCTGGGAATCCCTAGAAGATCGCCATCTAGCTTGGCTTTTGGAACTGGAAAAATAATATGGTACCGAGTTATGAGACAAACTAAATATTTGCGCAGAATTCAACGATCCTCCTGCACCAAACTGCTCGTTGCCAAGAGTTGCTATGCATGCGATATTTTCAGAAATTCAGACATGATTTGCAACAAGTTGGACCTGCAGGAACTATATTCAGAAGACCAATATGATATATTAAACAAATGAAATGGTTCACAGAGGTCCTCCTCTTTGGGAAAAAATTTAATCTGTTTCTGTCGACATAGTATGTACAATAGCGCCTCTTCCCCTGGTCCCTCTTTATCTATATGGTGCATCCGCTCTAGCTGCTGCTGCCAATTCTGGCTCCCATTTGTCTCTATAAACAGTGTAAGTGGTTGCGTCTTAGACCGTGTTTCGAATATTACATACCCATTCGACAAAAGCTTCTCCTTGTTGTACAGCAATTCCTCTCTCGTCTCGGTGGCATACTCGGCATTCGGCGATTCGACAATAGCATCAACAGGACAACTCTCCTGGCAGAATCCACAGTAGATACATTTCGTCATGTCGATATCGTATCGGGTCGTTCTTCTGCTGCCGTCTTCTCGCTCTTCGGCCTCGATTGTAATTGCTTGGGCAGGGCAAATCTACTCTTGTCAGACAATTGAGATTCAATCCACACTGATTCCACATACAGCTTCACATAGCTTGCAAGCAATGCATCGTTCTTCGCCTGAAGGGTATCGTCGCAGGGCGTGTTCGCCTCTGAATCGCGGAGAGATTGGGCCCTGTATTATCATAAGCGTCCGCCACCCAATTCCGCCCCGGCTAACATGTATATACCTTTTCGAATGGATAGTAGATGGTGTATCTGCAGAGTATGAGCGACATCCGGCCGTGTTTCATGCTTCAATGGCAAACTTACGGAGGTCGGAAATACTGCTCGAGCACAACATACATTCCTCTGAACATCTCAGTCAAGAGGAAATATTTGCCAGCCTTGTCCAGCGCCGATTCCTTGCTCTGATCCCATCTCACGGGCTTTGGCAATCTAAAGCCAGCTGGTGGAGGTCCAGAAGGGGTGGCGGCGCGGAAGGAAGTTGTAGAGAAGGCAGCCAGAGGAATTGCCATGGGAGTAAAGGCGCGGGTGGAACTCGACAGCCGTACTGCTGGTCGGCTTCGAACCACGAGCATAGTCAGGGGCTTTGCGGATGCCATGATGTGGTTGCTCGTGGCAATGTCGTTGGGGAGGGGTGTAATAATTCTTGAGTTCGTCTGTCCAGAAGCCGCTTGATGACCTATCTGGAAAAAAACGTTGACGTGATTGGCCGATTTGAGGGAGCTTCACATCCAACCACAAGAACTATTATAAGCTGGAAACTCAATTTCAGTGTTAACTAGAGTCTAATTACCAAGAGCAAGACATCTCAGGCATTTTGTATTCGGGGTTGAGATCCTATTCAGGTGGCTTTATCGTTGGTTGTATGTATGTGCCACGTGACCATGACCAGGCTAAGGAGCGGAAAATAAAGGTCGAGCCGAAGAGCTTCACCTCATCGATTTTGGACATTATTGCTCTCATACACTACACTACATCCATCTCCACCTCCACCAACTCAACATGTTCCGCACCGCTCTTTTAAGATCCGCACGCAGTGCAACTGCAAAGGCAGTTCGACAAGGAGGCTCAATTGCCCGTCCGGTCGCTCAAAGCGCATTCGTCACCAAGTCCCAGTTCGCCCCATCCGCTTTCCAAGCCGTAAGATGTTACTCTGCGTCCGCCGGTCTCGCCAAATCTGAAGTTGAGGGACGGATAGTCGATTTACTGAAGAACTTTGACAAAGTAGGTGTGCTGTGGACGTATCTGAAGAGCTTGCGCTGACCACTTGCTTGCAGGTTTCCGACCCATCCAAGGTACGATCTCGACCAGGAATAGCGCATGCAGGTGCTTGGTATTGACTCATCTAGCTCTCACCAACATCACATTTCTCGAACGACCTTGGACTTGACAGTTTAGATACCGTGGAGGTGGTCATGGCTATCGAGGAGGTTTGTTGTTGATTCTCGGAGTAATTGGATGAGGTTCTGATTGTTGTTTAGGAGTTCAGCATTGAGATCCCAGACAAGGAGGCCGACGCAATTCACAGCGGTATGGAATTTCTGAGATGATGAAATGTGGAACAACTGCTAACGAATGTTGACAGTGGACAAGGCAGTTGAATATATCCTTGCTCAGCCAGATGGTAAGCCAATCTAGACAACACGGCCATAGCAACCGAGCTAATTTTTACCAGCTCATTGAGTTTATGATATTGTATAATTAGGGGATGGCTAGAAGGAGTGAGAGGAGGGAGTGAGGCACTGGTCTTTAGTGACAAGGAATGGATGATTATCTGTACAGTCTCGACATTCCAGGAGTGGGCACATTTGATGATATGCACCTGTAACAATGATAGAACATCTGCTCTATACCTGGCTTGGTCAATTGAAGAGAAGCCCAACTGCGTATCCCTTTAGTGAAGATGTTCTCGGAGGCAGCACCCAAATAGAGTCCCTGTACTGTACACAAATAGCGCAGCACAGCACATTAAGAGAGGGAGCTCGGGCCAGCCTTGTGCCCAAGTGGCTCAGGTCGCGCTAAAAAGTATCCCTGCTCACTGGATAACTTGTCGAAACTATCCTATTCGAACACGAACTCCCCACCAGTATTGCGCCAACCAACAGTATCAACATACAACACTTATATTGCGCAGTTACAGAGTTCTGCGGCTCTGTGCATGAGATCAGGAATTCATACAACCCCTTGTTCTTGCATGGCAGAACGGCCCTCCTCGGTTACTCGTGTGCGCCTCAACTGGAATTCACCCTGTGCTTAACAGTTCGCAACATTGTTGAAATTGTCACATACACACGAACACCATGTCATCAGGACTCACCCGTAGAAGAGGAGCTGGAGGGGGCGGCGGCACGAGTGCAGATAATGAAGATGGCGATGCCAGTCGAGTAGCGTCTCCTGTTCCCAAGGCGGGAGCTTCTCGTGACACCAGCGGACCAGAAACCTCTTACGAGGCTGGAGAGAATGGACACAAGATCGCATTCGACCCGAGAGATATCAGCGAGAGCGCTGAGCGAAGCAAGCAACCTAAACTTACGCTCATGGAGGACGTGCTGTTACTTGGCTTGAAAGATAAGCAAGTGAGTGATTGAGGACAGCTAGACAATGCGAAAACGACCAATTGCTGACGCAGAAAAGGGATACCTTTCGTTCTGGAACGATAACATATCATATGCCCTACGTGGATGCATTGTCATCGAGCTGGCCTTCCGCGGCCGTGTGAGCATGCAGAAGGATTCCTCGAGACGGCGATTCCCCCTAGCAGATAGAGTTATTGAAGTCATAGACGACACCTTGACGGGAGAAGTGCTTTTGGATGAAGCACTGAAGATGATGAAGGCGAGTGAAAAGATGAGTGTGAGCTCTTGGATTGACTTAATGAGTGGCAAGTTACCCCTTTTGAAGACCAATAAGTGGCGCGAAGCTGACGGTTTCGAACAGGTGAGACGTGGAACCTTATGAAGATCGGATATCAATTGAAGCAAGTTCGAGAGAGGTTGGCGAAGGGCTTAGTTGACAAAGGCATTCTGCGAACCGAGAAACGAAACTTCTTACTCTTCGATATGGCCACTCACCCCGTAGCCGATGGCGGCGCAAAGGAAGAGATTAGACGAAGAGTTCGGAACGTCCTTACCCAGAGAACTGTCGTTCTGCCTGGAAGTCAATTCCTCCCCGAAGATCTCGAGTTCAGATACATTCGAACAATTGCTATGGTTTGTGCGGCATATGCTGCAAATGTTCTTGAGAATGCGCTCTCGACACTAAGCCACGAGGCTCGCGAGAGAGCATTTGCTCAAGTTGACGAGTTGTTGGCAGAATACAGCCAATGGCCATTCGGAAAGAGAGCAGGAGGAGCCTCGGGAGGAGTTGGCGCAAATTTGGGACAGGTTATTCAAGAAGTAAGCGAAGTAATTCCAAAGAGCCACCAAGAATAAATTTTAACAGGTGCCTATAGGAGGTTGAAAAGGGCAAGGAGCGGGAGTTGCAACTTGAGGTAAGCCACTGTACTACTATGTCTGAATTGACGCAGAGAACTAACGAACATCACAGGTTGTAGCAGCATGTCTCAGCGTCTTTACTCGCTTGGATTCCTTGCTATGAGCATAATCCGCCAGCAAGGTTTATGAGCACAAGTAAGAGAGAGGGGGACTGGCGTAGCACGTAAGGCAGGAACTGAATGACTCGATTGATTACTGTCATAATATACAAAAAACGGGGGAACGCGGGTCTGTCTGTTCATCGCAGAGCATACATCATCTCATGCACACCATTCCCAAACCCAGCAGCGCTTAGGAAAGAAAAGAAAGCTTTTTTATTATTTTATTATTTCAAAACACGAGCACATGGACATGGGCATAACATGAAAGAAAGGAATGAGAGAAATGTCAATCTCTTCCCCTTCAGCGGTTTTTTTTCTCTTCTGTTTTGTTTGTTTTTCTCTCTTCATCAATTGGGAGAAACCCGCCTACGTTGCCTCCTTTTACTTGTTCCTTTCTGAACCTTTTTGACACAAGAGAAAGGCTTGTATTACAAAACGAACCAAACTTTTTTCTTATAAAATAGCAAGCAAAAAAAAAACTAGATCCGTTTATCCATATATTCGTCGTTGTCTTATGTGCTCTCCTTGCTTGTCGTAGGTATCCTTCCTGTTTCCTTTCTTTCCCCTCCGATAAAGGCTCTTGAGATCGGTGGTTTATAGGGCCTTCTTTTTGCTACCTGGGCATGGCTGACTGTATGTACATGTTGCTTCTTAGTTCCTTCCTTTTTCTTAACATCTTGAAATATATTATTTGGCTCGGGGAAGAGGGGCGGCTGGGGAAGGATAAGGATAGAGATATTGAATGAAATTGGAAGTTGCTTTTGTTTTCTTTCCATGCTATAACAATGATAACGATTCCGCTCCGGTGCACCCATACTTATTTACTGAATTCATTTCCATTCGCCTGCCGTGCCTGCTTTATGCTAAAACTACCTAGTATGCTTTCACGTCACGCTATACCGTGCGTTCCTGCACTCACTTTCTTTTCCCACCGGATCCAAAACTACCTTCAAACCCCGGTCTACTTTTCACTTTAGGCTTGCCACCCTTTCCAGCCTTAACCTTCGCTTTCCCCTTCTTACTACCATCCTTTCGCTTCTGTAAATTTTCCTCTCTCTTCTTCTGCTTCATCGCCTGGCCCTTGGCTACTCCCTCTTTTCTCTCACCCCACTCCTTCTCGCTCTTCTTCTTAGCCTTCTCCTTGCGCTTCAGAGTCTTCTTGAGGAGTGATGTGTCGTCCCGTACTTTCTCGCCGTGGGCGCGCTTCTTGGCATTCAGCCAGAGATCTTTCTCCTCGATATCAGCACGCTTCTCATCATCGAGCCCTGCTATCCGTAACCGCTTCTTCTCGCTAGCCTGTATGGCTGTGGCTGGATCTTGAGGACCGCGCTTCTTGGGTGCGCTAAGGAGTGTTGAGAGATCGTCTGTCAGTTGCTGTCCGTCTGCAAAGGCTACACGTCCGAAGGAGAAGTTCTGTTCTGGTGAATGTATGGCCGGGCTCATCATGCTGGATGCTGGGGAATCTCGGGCTGAAGCAAGAGCTGCTTCTCGCTTGGCGTCCTCTTCTGCTCTCGCCTTCAATCGAAGCTCTTTTTTATGTGCTCTCCGTTGCTCCTCCTTCTTTCTTCGTGCCTCCATCAATTCTTGACGATTTCTCGCCGGCGCCCCATCTGGGCCATCAGCCTTTCGTGCTGCTCGCAAAGCTTCAATTCGCGCTGTAAGACGTGCTTTGAGTAATTCGGGATCGGAAGGAAGTTTAATATGTTTCGGCGCTTTGGTCGGTGGTACAACAGAGGATGTGGATGTATTTGTGCTGGGCTCGGAGGCGTTTTCAAAGGTAGGAGAGGGTGGCGAGGGGCTGGTTGCTGAGGTATCATCCTTCTCTTCGAGGCCTTCGGCCTCAAAGTTGGTCATCTCATCTTGGGGGAAAATCTCGTCATCGGCCGCAGCATCATCATCATCATCCACCTCATCAGTCACAGTCTCCTCAACTTCATTGTCCGCAGGCAAGGTGACTGTCTGACTTGCGGCTTGCTCTTTTTTTGCCTTTCTCTTCTGATCCTTCTCGGCAGCCTTTTCTTTCTTACGTTGTTGCTTTTGATTCTTCAGTTCGGCCCTGGCGAGCTTTGCTGCCTGAGCCTCAGCGGGGGTCTGGGTTTGCTTCGACTGGGTCGTGTCTGATTTTGATTTTGGAGTGCCAGATGCTTTCGAGTCTTCTGCTGTCTTCTGCTTCTTCTGCTTCTTGTCTTTTGCGAGCTTGAGTCCTTGCCCGGGCAGTTCCTTATCTATACCTTCTACATCCGACTCGTCACTCATCTCCTCCAACTTGCGTTTCCTGGCCCGTTCATCCATAATATCCTTTGCACTCTTTGCTGAATCCGGGTCTAACTTGGCTCGTCTGGCGGCGGCGGCTTCTTCCTTCGTTTGTTTCTTCTTCTTCCATTGGTCCTATTCACAATTGATCAGTGCCCTGTTTTGTGGTTGCTGCAGCGATCAGGCAATGGTGCATACGCTATTGTCTTTCCCATAGTAGGTTTTTGCCGGTATTAAGGAGAGCAGCCCATCGAATGACTCGAAATGATCGCGCAGCCGGTCTTTTAACGTACTCTCTGCCATGTTGTTATCGAAGATAAGGATTGTCGTTGTTGAGGTTAATCATGCAGCAACAGCTTTGGCAAAAATTATTTTAGTCGAGCCGACAAATCGAATTTAGTGCGCGCGGGGTGAGGAAAGTTTCTCACGTGATATATAAAACCTTAATCACACCTGCAATGTTGATGATATATGCGTATAGGTATTTTATATACAATAATTATTTACTTTCGATGCTAAATCCAAAATATTGTTTATCAACAACCAATAGCAGTGCTGACAAAGGTAAGAGTCTTATATTGTTTTTTAACGAAAGAATGAGCATACAAGACTATCGTATGCTTTAGCTGTTTGAGAACCCTCCCATGGAAAACTTGTAATACACTTTCGAATATCCGAAGCTCTCTTTAGTCTGATTGCCGCTTCGTCTTTCCGTCCACAAGTGTCGAGAACTTCATAGATTTTAAATTCCGCTCTGGCAATTCGTGGGTTGGGGTCGTAGTTCTTCTCATAAATCTTAATAGCTTCTTCAAGGCACTTCCTACATAAAGTTAGTAGTGTCCGTCCCGTGTGGGACTTAGACTTAGACATCTTGATATAAACATAACTTACAATGCCTCATCATAACCGCCTCGCCGAGAGTATTGCATTGCAACCTTGCAAAGTACGTGCCCTAGCTTGTCGTGGGCCGGTGTCACCTCCCGGCGCAGGTTGAGTGCTTCCTCGTGTAGCCTCAGAGCCTCATCAGGCCTGCCTTGAGCTAGTCTGACATTGCCAAGGTCAAACAATACGCTACGTTCATACATCAGCCAGTACTCATAAATTGATCTACACATACTCTGCATATCTGTCTGATCTGATTTGTTTCGTTTCGCGCCACATGCGCTCAGCTTTCTCCATGAAGTTCACAGCTTTGGGTACTCGATTCATGGCAAGGTAACACAATGCTAGGTTCTGATATGTAAAGGCCGTCGGAGCCAGATCTTTGTCCGCAGATAATTCTCGAACATGCGCTGATTTGTAGTGAACTTCCAAGGACTCTTCATACCGCCCTTGCTCCATGTATATGATGCCCATGGAGTAGTATGTGTTGCCAAGTATTGGATCATCGGGAGAAAGAACAGCTTCTCGAATTTTGAGGGCCCTCTCACACAAAATGCTCGCTTCCTTTATCATATTGCACTCATTGCGAATTCCTGCACGATTAAATAAGATAGTAGCAAGAACAGCTGTCGGAGAGTCGTCACAGATATCTTGAGCTGTTTTCAGAAGGTCCTCGGCCTGCGAGAAGTAGCCGCGCTCGAACATATACCTGAGAGAGATTAATATTTGCAGAGGAAATCAACACTGACTAAGTCTTACCATGTACATGCGCTCAATAACTCTGCCAGCTCGGGACACTTTTTTCTGCCGGCCTTTTGCTCCGAATACTTTTGGCAAAGAAATAGCACATGGGGGCGATATCTTTCGCAAGTGTCCCAATCATTCCATAGAGGCATGCCGTCTGTTTCGCTAGGAAAACCGAGAAGCAGAATCTGTACTGCTGAAATGAAGGCCTTCGAACATTCGGTTTCCGTCATCTCAGAGATTACTACAGCTTGAACAAGGCGGTGCACTTGCAGAGTTCTTTTATCCTGGGTCAGTAGCGAGGTTGCTCGTAGTGTCTCTAGTGCTTGCAAATAGCTAAATGGATAGTTAGTACGGTTCATAAGGGACCAATGGGCTAGATTCTGACTCAAAAGTAGTTTGAAGTGTCTCAAACACCGGAATATGGTTAATGCCTGACGCAATCAGCTCGCTTGGAATACCATCAGGGTCAAAATAGCTTAAGACTTGTAAAGTTGTTCTAGCTTTTGTGTCGAGTTGACCAATGGAAAATGCTGTGGTAACACTATAAGGATAAGATCCATAGACACTATTATTGCCATGGATTCTTCGTGCATCCTTTTTGTAGAGCTGCGTGAATTCATCGAAAGGTAGCCAGTTAGTTCTTATGTACCTTGCCATTTGGTTCAATGCCATCGGAATCCCCCCCCCCCCCAATCCCTCAAGAAGGGAATCGAAGTCCTCGTTGCGCTTGTAATCTTCGTTCTTCTCAGCGACGTTTAAGAACAGTTCAATTGAATCTTTTTCGTCCAATGGCTTCACCAGGAGACTAGCTAGATTGCCAAATTCAACTGTGTAAGGATTTCGACTCGTCAAGATTATGTTACCGTTGCCTGCAGTTGGCCACACATCTCTTAAGGCTTCGACGTTTTCTACGTTGTCAAAAACAACCAACCATCTACCATCTTCCATAAATACAATCTTAATAATGGCTCACTCAAATTAATTGATTTGATTAACATACCTAAGGTCTCTAACCATGAATGGAGGATATTTATATTGGCTTCTGCGTCAAGCTGAGTCCCGATCCCAGTTACCTTGAGATATAAGACATGTCCGGAAAGTGCGCTGAAAAGTTTCTGCTTCGTATCAGCGGACATCCAGAGAATGACCTGGTAATCTTCATCGTGAATCTTGCAGTATTGAGCAGCCAACTGCGTCTTGCCAATTCCTGGCAGTCCATGAAGCAGGATTGCGGGGATTTCGCCAGTCTTTGTCAAATTGAACTTGTCAAAGATCTCTTTGATACAATCGTGTCGTCCTTGGAAGTATTTATTGACATTAGGAATTCCCCTGCGAGATCGCAGGGCTTGACTTCCTTGCTGAATGGATGGATTTATTATGCCATTGTCTCCGGGGATCATCGTAACTTGGCTAGTTCCGTAATGAAATACTGCATCTTTTGTTTTGAGCTCAGTAGGTGATAAATTTATTGATCAAACTGGGAATTATTTACTTGAAGTGAACCCAGAAACAGGGACAGAATCAGCCAGTTTGTTTATTGCTTTCCATACTTGAAGGTACTTCTGGCTGTGAGGATCCTCAAACTTGCATATAGTCGTATGATTAGTCCTAGCTAGGCCAACAGCTAGTTCATTGGGAGTCAGCAAGCATGCTGAGTCTCTATCTACGACCTGTGTGTAATATCAGTAACATTTCTCTGTGTTGCCTTTGCGTTGCATTTGTGATTCGTCTTACGATTTTATTGCCCAACCGTTCAGTTTCATAGAACGTTCTTATTTGTAGAAGTTCGCCCCACTCAATGAATTGTACAGATATCTTGGCGAACGTAGCAGACTTGCTTTGCAATGCCTCGATGTAGTTGAGGTTACCAGCGAATCCAAGGAGTGAGTTCTTGGCGATGTTTGCAGCGATTGTGCCCCAATAAGCAACGTCAGAACCTCTGTGAGGAACGCCAAAGAAGACCATGCCTTGCACTTTACTGAGTAGATTACCATACAGCTTGGAACGCTGATGGGCGAGTATCAAGGCCTAGAAGATAGTCAGCGCAGTACACAGCTACCGAGTGAAATGTAAAAGATTCCTATGATCGACAGACAATAATCAACTTCTAAGGACGTACCTGTTTGACGATGATTCCTCCAAGACTGTGGGCAATAAATATAATGGGTGCATCCTTCTCATTCCGCGTTTCTCTTTCTCCGTCGATCCGATCAAGAAGCATAGCTGCTTCATCGTCGATATCCGTGCTTGCTTTGGTGAGGATAGTGGCAGAGTTGTATCCATACGACATGATTCTTGCCGAAGGCAGTTGACCTGGTAAGATGTCTCTTAGCCATAGTACACCATTCTCGCCGGTCCATGTCGTTTCCCAATCTCCGCCCAGTCCATGAACTGCGATGATGCTACACAATATTAGTGTAGGTCTAATAAAACTGGATTCTGGGTGTAAACTTGCTCTAGAGTCTTTGGTTGCCTTTCAAGGTTGGATTCAAAATGAAACAAACCATAATTCTCTCTGGTTATATGAATTGTTTGAGCATTGTTCTGATTTCCAGCAGAGCCGCTTACTGCTGGGATAAGTCGAGGTCTAGCTTCCAATTTGCTCCTTGTACTTGAGTGATTCGACTCGATTTTTGGCCCTCCAACATTACTTCTACCTGTGTCTCTCGAATTTTTCAACTTCCTTTTGAATTTTTCTAGCAAATCTGAAAAGAGTCCCATGTCTCAAAGCAAGGCTGCAAGGCAAGGAAGGTGGTGAGTTTTACGAAGGTTGGTAGATGGGCTAATTTACAAAAGTTTAAAACAAAAGTTCAAAATGACAGCATTTCCCAAGGAGCCTCATTATTTCTAATAACTGATGTAATGTCATGAATGTTCTCCGGGTTGAGCAGCCAAGGAATCCTGCATAAGGTGATGATCACTTACTTGCGTGACCCTCTCTGGTTCATCTCAGCCAATGCTTCAAATCTTTTTGAGACGAAAACAATTAAGAAAATGGTGTGGTTGAACGGCCGTGTGCATACGTGTTTCATGTGCAGTGCTGCAGTGATGCAGTGATGCCCAGCGAAGGGGAGGTGGCCCGGGACAAATCAGTGACACAGTGACACCCAACACATCAAGCAGGTGGACTGGCAAATTTGAGCGTGTGTTACTAATACCCCGCATCTTGACGGTACATCGACTGAGTATACATTGTTGACCGAGCCCTATGAATAAAGCAAGAAGTCAAAGACAGTTATACTTCACAGTGGTTGCAAGAAATATTCGACTCTACCACATCATCGACGGCATAATCAGTAATATTTCCTACCTACCCATAGCTCAAGCCTAGAGAACTTAGCGGTGCGTATCACTAAATCAAACATGGAAGCTTTAACTAATTTATGGTTATCCAGATTTATGGCTTTGCCTCAAGTTACTCGGGTGAGCTCGCCGACTCCAGGCTCGGAGCGCTACCCTAAGATTCCGAGCGATGGTCGCTTACAGCCGTGGCGAGCATTGCCAATCCAGTTCGAACTGGAGCAAGTCGATAGGAGTAGGCCCGACCATGAACGCTTCTTCGGCAAAGTTTGGTATAATCTCGAGCGCGGGCGCGTGGTAAGCGTCGAAGAGGAAAAGTTCGCAAGCCTCGTAAAGGAGAAATTCGGAGACAACCCATGGTATAGCAGAGAGGGCAACTCTCCGCGCGGCGAACCATGTAAGATATGCGGTGCTGAGGAGGGACAATGTCATTGCTCTGTATTTGAAGGGGGTTAAATGGCCAAAAAGAATGGTGGCGGGAAACTTGTAACACCACCAGTGCACCGTACACATTTTGAGCCAGTAAATGAAATGATGAATGCGTATCTCCTGCTGAATGCATCACTATGCTTTTCGTGAGGCGCAAAGTGTGCAAAATAGACGGCAACTTCGTACGTAACTGGCTGTTGTGCAGACATTACCTGATTGTAGGACAGCATGTGGCGACGAGCTGGGTCAAGCTCATTGCATGGATGAGTGATTCTTACGTGCAACTCTTCAACTGTAAACACTACATCATCGACGCCCGAGATGATCAGCAAGCATGACCCCGCGGGTAACTATGGGGCTATCAGGCTTCATCTTGGAATCTTCGTTCAGATACAGTATCCCATCGCTTTAAATGGCCATTAGCAATACCATACAGCGTCTCTTCTAGTAAATTTACGGGGGTAGAACTTCAAACCACTGAAACTTAAAGAGGTTAACTTGAATAAAAGATGGCTTCGACATGTAAGTTGGTGTCCATTATTTCTTGGAGTTGTTTGACAACGGGTTTTAATCCTGAAGCGAGATAAACACTAGCGAGGGGATTTAAACCTGCACGCGGGTTTTAATATTATAGCTAAGCAAATCCTCAGTTTTATAATAGAGTTTCACAGACAGTAGCGAAATAGCGTATGGTAACCAGTAGATCCAATGCGATTCATAAACCATGATGTAATATTTAGTAGCTCGGCGGAATGATTTGTGACTAACGATTTGTGACTAATATAAGGCACAAATGGTAGGGCATAAATGCCTCGACGGAATGGTTTGTGCCCTACCATTTGTGCCCAATATAGGGCACAAATGGTAGGGCACAAATGCCTCGACGGAATGGTTTGTGCCCTACGATTTGTGACCAATATAGGGCACAAATGGTAGGGCACAAATGCCTCGACGGAATGGTTTGTGCCCTACGATTTGTGCCTAATATTAGTTATAAATCATTAGGCACAAATTAATGTTTAAGAACAAGTGCTTGGGGGTGGTATTTATATCCTATGATTTCCCCCCAATAGTGCGGGTAAACCAGTGTTCAGTCTTGCTATATATCAGCTCGTATAGTAGTAAACTTATTTGACTTATTAGTTCGTGTTCAAAGTCTAAATAAACCCTGCAAGAGATTACAAGCTAATATTATAATAGACAGACCGACAGACAGACAGACCGACCGACAGATGTAGTACATCATCAAAGATAACATTTGATAGTTCTTCCACCTAGCGTGTTTGACAACAATGAGATTAATGTGTACCCTAACCACAAACAAGCCGATCTCGACTGGACTGATGGTGGTGAAAAGACACTTAGAGCTTTACGGCATATAGCTTCAATCCCACATTGGGAAATAGAGAAGCCCTTTTGCTTGACTCTTCCTCTTCCCAAGGGCCAGCCAAAATCCAACGTTGTAGCGGAGAACCATGACGACGTCATGTTTTGCAATGTTCGAGGTCGTGAAAATACTTTCTCTCTCGATGTCCACGGCTTCGCGTTTACGACGCTTCCACCGCTAAATGTTGACCTTGATGACATAATGGCTGTCGAAAACGAATATGTCAGGCAGATGGAAAACTTTCTACAATCGGAGCTCAATGCAGACATGGTCTATATATTTGACTACACTGTAAGAATTCCAGAAGGCTTTTGTGCTGTACTCCATCCTCACCAGTTCTTAGCGACGAAGGCGGAAAGAAACTGGAGCTACATATGACGGTGACCTATACAGACCACCCGGGAACATGGCACACATTGGTGAAGCATACCATTAAAGCCATAACTTGTATCTTTGCTGAAAGTATAATATAGATCAAACCCCGTTGTCAGCTCTCTCTCGGATCAGACTTCATTTTGGCGACCGGGCAGATGAGCTTCTAAAAGGTCGGCTGCAGCTGATCAAGTAAGTCCTCATAACTTTTGAGGCATATATAAATTGTAACCAATTTGTAGTCTCTGGCGCCCAATATCTGGGCCTGTTGTTGACTGCCCAATCGCCGTTTGCGACGCTCGCTCTTTACAAGCAAGCAACCTCGTTGCATCTGACCTTGTATATCCTCACTACGTTGGCGAGAAGTATGATGTAAAGTGGAGTGATCAGCAAAGATGGTACTATTTAAAGCACATGGAAGCGACTGAATGCTTGCTGATAAAGAATTTTGACTCTAAAATGGACGGAAGAGCAAGGCGTGAGTTAGGATATCCCATGCGCTGGAGTTGAAACACTGACTGTATCTACAAGTGTGCCCCCATTCGGCTTTTTTTGACACTGCTACACCCCATAATGCGCCAAAAAGAGAGAGTATTGAGGTTAGGGCTATGATATTTCACCACAAGGATGACGAAGAGATTGCAAGTTAGCCTTGATTTCAGCAGATAAAAAAGCACGGCAAGAGCAAGCGACTATTCAGTCTGAACGGATGATGTTGGCTAGAGGATGTCATGCAGAATTTGTGAAGTAACTTTCATGATAACGAATAGTAGTCTGCATTGAGTTTGCGTCGTTCCCAGAATAACATAAAAATCCTCAATCCTCAACCGGAAACGCTGTTTTCCCTGACATAACAGAAGTTGCTATTCCGCATCTCGGCAGAATCTCATCGGCCAGTTTCAGTAGATCCATATCAGTCCCTATATGTTTTCAAATTATATTATGAGATTTAGGAGTGGAAAGATTTGGACAAACCTTTGAGACCTGTGATTGAAACAGAAACAGGGAAGAACTCCTCAACCCCTGATATCGATGACACAAAGCTACACTGGCCGACTATCAGGTCAGATTTTGATGTTTTACTAATTTGATAATAGAAGGACTTACTTGGAACAACGATATTGGGTAGACCTGCTAAGGATGCATGGAGGTTCGAATCGAAACCGTCAAAGTTGCGTTCAGTTGGGGACCTGTCCAGATTTTAGGACTTGTGGAAATTGAACATGGATAAACTAACGGTAGATACTCGTCACGATAGCGATTGTCATAGCGTGGTACGATCATTATGGTGTTTTCGTCGGTGGAATCCGCATGCAAAACATTCTCAAGAAACCATGAATTGTGAAGGTTCACCTCAGCCAAAGCGCTCTCCTTCCTTTTTTCAGTAATAGAAGAGCCACGGCTCCTAGCAGATTTCAATAGTTTGACCAGACTTGCTTATACAAAGACATACCATAACCACTGAGTTGACGGGCAAACATAGGGATTTGATTTGTTGACGCTGCGATAGTTTTCTCGAAAAATTCCAGCATGGACCCAGTACTCGTTTGAAAGAACATCAATGAACGTCTAGTTATGGTCAGCCTATCGAATTGTGAGATCAGAAAAAAACGATGCAAACCTTCTTGAAGTAGTCGAAGAAATTGGATGATATGTCCGCCGGCTTTGAAATTTTCCATAGAGTTTCGAGAGCGGGCCGGTCGAGTTCAGCGTCTAACTGCTTACAGACTGCAATTATGAAATCATCCACAAGATTTTGCACTTCCCTGCAAGAAGAATTGTACTCCAAAGGAAATACTACACGATTTGGCAAGCGCTTCTAAGCAGTATAAGTTGACGCTCAAAGCTAATTTCATCATAAGGATTCTCTAGAGACTTACCTGTACGTGTAGTTGCTCATCTTTAAGCCAGTGCTTTCCAAAGGTTATCATCATCTCTATGCTCCGACTCAAGAAGCCCGATCTTTGAAAAATCCTGATTTGAATAAGATCAATTATGCTTTTAAAATCGATACAAGATCTGGACTTACGGGCATGGTATAGCAGCACCACCCTCAGCTGAACCATCGTGGGTAGGCCGAAGACCATATATCCCATGAGCTGTTGCAGAATCACGGACACTTCCTCCAGCTAAAAAAATATATAATTAACAAAGGGATGAGCGCGCTTGACAAGGAGCAATTTACCGTCTGTTCCCAAACCAATGTCAAGCCAGTCATAAGCGGCAATACCAGAAGCACTTCCTGTGCTACTACCCGTGGAGACAAGATACCCATCTGCTCGTGCATTGAAGGAGTATGAGTAATCTGTCCAATCTCCAATGACTTCTTGGCTTCCCCCAAATTCTGCTGTTTTCGTTTTGCCTACCACGATAGCACCCTGTTCGATTAATGTTTGGACAGCATCAGAAGAATAAGAAAATGAAGGATACAAGCTACGATAAGCTCTATTGCCACATCCTGTAGCCACTCCCCTAAGATGGAAGAGGTCCTTGATCCCAACTCTCATTCCTGCTGGAGGCTGCTTAGAGGTAGGTTTGTAATACAACCGCGAGGGTACAGCGATACATAGAGTAGCAACACCATAGGCAGAAGCATTCAAGGTTTGATATCTAGGTAGTGTCAGCTATGAAAGTGTCCATAGGTATGTAAGTTTAGTTACCTTTCAGGGTCATTTTGCGCAGGAATAGTCGACATTACAAAGGCTTCCTGATTGTCGGCATATAACCTCCAAGCCTGGAAGACTCCGCGGGAGCAGAAAAAGTAAGGCCCGACCTGAATAGCATTCCTGGATGACAAAAGAAAGACTGCTCGACAACCCCAAGATCCAGACAACCGAAGAACCCCTTGATCGATTTTGAATTCGTCCGTGAGTAGAAGAATAGACTTCAAGAAGCTTATGCAGAAGACATCATCCTTTTTCTGATATTCCTCAAGTATCTCCTGCGCGGTCTCGCAAGTAATGCGTTTGTCCCTGCCATCAATTATAGTCAAGGCATCCCAGTAGGTGGTCTCTGTAAGCTGAAAGTCGTACTATCAAGAGTAAGCAGTCTTATTATAATTCACACGGTCCTTGTAAACTGCGAAGGAATCATACCGTTCGTTGCTGCTGCGTAAAATAGGAAATGCCCTCCATCTCGATGACGGTTGAGGTCGCCAGAGAGCCAGAGCTCGAATTGGAAGAATGTCTAATGAGCCCATCGCTACCGTCAGGCGAGACGTACCGCATCGACTGTGAGCTGCCATGGACTGGCAGGTCGTATTTCAAGATTAACATCGCTGTAAGCTTGTGTGGGTGAATGCTTCAACTTTGGCTGGGATACGGAAGTATATGAGTCTGCGATGAGTTTTCTTCAGCAGCACGTATGCTACACCTGACGTGGTGTTGACGTTTGCCGAGGCCTCAGAACTCGAACCCAATTGATGCTATGATGGCACAGCTTTTCTGCAGATGATGGGGCACCAGCGAATCGATCAGCTCAAGAACACTTATTCGTGAATTGTGTAATTGTATTTCCAAACTACTTGCTTATGTTATTTGTTTGAATGTACTATTTAAGAATACAATACTAGAATATGCCAGAAGTACAACGATCAGTCCATATCAAGGAATGAGGACGGCACCTGTCAAAGCAATTATCGAGCACAAAGTCTCCTGGAGCTAAAAATCTACTCTTCATGCCTTCAGCCATCCTCTAAATGTTTCCTCCAGCTCTGCATCGGTGAGCACCGGAAGTCCAAGCTTTTCATTCCATGCCTGATATCGGAAATCACCACGATACTCATCTCCATAACAGAAGGGCATGTAGAAGTTTATCATCTTAGATTTGTCACCCCTCTCCAAAGCTTCAAACGAGGCCTTTGTAAGTTCAGCAAGATTGATATCAGTTGTCTCGAATTTGATTCCGGTAATCTTGGACACAATGTCGGTGATCTTTCGTTCAGTAACTGCAGCAGTGTAGGTGTAGATAGGTTTGTTTTTGGTTGCTTCAGCATGCTCGGCCAATAGAACTTTGGCTACGCTCTCCCCGATTCGCTCCAACGTAGAGGTACACACAACCTTGTCGCCGCCATCGTGGAAGGTGGCCTTTTTGGTCTTGGGATTTGGTCCCATCCAGCCCGAAAGCCATAGCGGTGGAATACAAAATGGCCCGTTGTTGACCGTGGTCCAATCGATTTTACCAGACAAAGCAAGCTCTTCGACGTACTTGCGAATCTCTAACTTGTCCTTGACGATCGGCAAACCCTGGGATGCCTTGGCTTCTAGGTTGGTGCTGTATTCAGAGGGGACAATACGTTTGACTCCTGCAGAGACAGCGGCATCCATCCAGATTTTCTCACCAGCGAGGCGAGGATTTGGTGTTGCAGATACGACAACATCTTGGCCTTTGAATGCTGCAATAAGATCTGACTCGCTGCTATAATCGACCTTGATGGTCTTGGTCGATCCCGCAACGGTGTTTTTGGATTCCTTTCTCTGAATAGCAGTAACATTAAACCCTGCCTCGATCAGAGCTGGGAGAATTTTAGAGCCAAGATTCCCCGTGGCCTAGATTGATACATATTAGCTTTGTGTTGATATCTGAATGGGGTCTAGATACTTACACCGAGGAGAGCAATGTTTTTGAAAGTGGTTGCAGCCATGATTCAGGGAGTTTAGCTGTGTTAATTTTGGTTCAAGGTATGAAAGGATTGCCGAAAACCAAAGAACGTGGGCTGGATACTTATGGAGGACATCTTGATCTGATATATAGTCTCGAAACACATGGCTACTTGGTCTCGATCATCAAGTTTCTCCATGACGAAGCATTCCCCAGTATACAGCCAAGTGACTGTTGGAGATGTCAATGATCTCTCCATTTCGGTATGGAAATACTCCATTTGAACCGAGCTGACCAACAAAAGGGTCCCACATCCTACGTTTAGTGCTCGCAACCTGCAATTGACTTGGGTTCTATGGATAGAGAGATGACAAAGGTGTAACGTCAAGACGTGTTTCTCGCATCGCTGTCGTCCGAGAGCTGGTGACATTCGTCCGAGCAGTAAGAAAGTGAAATTCCCGGGCCCCAAGCACCCGACTATCATTTCCGTGGGTGGATTTAGTGAATACGGCTCCTAGTCAGATGATCTTCTCGCTTCCTGTCACGTTATGCCGAGCGGATTCTTGTTTTTTCTTTCTTTTTTTCTTTTTTCTTTTTGAATCAGTGAGACGAGACGAGACGAGAATCCTTTGAATCCGAACTTAAGCCACCACCCGGCCATTAAGGTTATGCGCCACCCCACAGCCTCACTGCCGCGTTGCTGTTTGTTGTTTACAGACACAGACTGATACCAAACCATTCTTATTATAACTGCTTGTGTCCTGCTGCCCGCGCGGGAGCTGAAATGGCTCTGCTCAGCAAATGTCATGTTGCCCATGACAGCGAGTGGACCGCCCTACCATCGATAAATCCTGTGCCCACAATCAGTCAATCAAGCCTGAATTCAACCTTACAATAATCGGGGCCTAGGATCTACGTTTCCTGCATCATCATCATCATCATCATCGTCTCGCAACGTCTTACAACATCTCGAACATCCCCCTTTTCTTTTGCCGTCACCGCCATCTCATCATCTCTGCAGAAGCAGTTCTGCTACCGCCATCTATGCACAGCTCTGGTCAAGCATGGCTCCTCAAATCGAAGCAAATTCGCTCTCAGATATCATACACTTGGCTACAAACCCGCCAAAATATCCTCGCAACCCGACAGAGCAGATACGCCCATCCTTGACGTTGTACATTGCGAGGGTTCCCGGGAGCAGAGGTGGGTCTGATGAGCATCTCATGTTATTTAGGACTAAGCCGTCATCTTAGACATTATCCTCACGACTCTGAAGCCACAGTTAAAAAACGTGACCGCCGCTGATGTCGCTAGTTCCCTGTACTACTTGCACTTGGACACTGAAGATGATGCACGACTCCTGGCAGAAGAGAACGCGGAAGTAGATGACGCTGCTCAGACAACTCCTGCTCAAAAACCTCTTCCCCGCAAGCCTCTACCTGACTCTGCCAAGTCATCGCTCGATATCCAGCGGGGACAGTTCCAACTAGGTCTTTCGGAACCTAACACCAAGTATAGAGGTGTACCTCCAGATGCCTTGCCACGTGATTCGACTGCTGCACCAACTCCTATCGTTATCCCCAGACGACCACTTGGAGTTCGTGCTTCCCAGTCGGAGTCGGGTGTCGCGAGGAAGCCATTGCCATCACTTCCACCATTGGATAGCCAGCTTTCGATGGTAACTCAGACTGGATCTACCGATCGCAATTCCCCAAGGGGGTTTTCTCCATCAAGGCCCGTGGTATCGACGCAAAGCAGCTTCAATTCTGTGAAATCGACCGACGGCGATATGGCTGCCAAGGAATTCTCTATAACAATTATTCGTCGTGATCCATCATCTGGAGGGCAATGGAATGTTGGAAAGGTTATTGGCAAGCCGGTCCCTCCTGATCCATTTGAGTATAGAGGATCAAGAGGTAGAACACAGCAGAAAAAAAGCTACTTCAACATGTCTATTCACCTTACAAACCCTGGTTACAACTGGTTTCGGGCCCCTCAAAACAGCGCCCAGGGCAACCAAAGTAACCAAGACTCGCAATCTCCGGTAGACAGTCCTACAGGAAATGGTCCTATTGCCGGATTCAGTCGACAGGTTCAGATAGAGCGGTCAACGTTCTGGGACCGCCCGTTAAGACAAACCCGAGATTCTTTCGACATCTCAGCTGCACGTGGAAACGGGCATATCAGAAATAGCAGTGAAGAATCGAACAATCCAGCTGATCTAGAGAATTCCGAGTTCAACAGCCGAGCGAACGGCTACGTATTCACCAGTATCTGGGGCGGGCGATGCACATTCTCTACCGGCGGTGGAGGACGTAACCTACGATGCAAGCACACACTCCCCGAACGTCACTCGACGAGCAATGCAGTAGCAGGTTCCGCTCAGATGTCAGCCGCCATCAGCGAATTACGGTTCAACCTTCCCGCATCCGCAATCTTCAAAAATGTATCATCATCCATTCAAGAAGACGACAAAGCACAGCTCTTCAAAGCCAAACTAGGCCATTTCCGCAATAAACTCTCTGCTACCTCTAGACCACCTCCTCCTCTTCCTCCGCGACCGCACCCTACATCATATGCAGCACTATACCCTAGCGATGAGGAAGGCGAGGCTCAAGAGAAGACTGAAGACAAAGACGATAGGTTAGATCTGAGCATGGGCCAAGAGAAAGCCGGGGGTGGCAATCGTGGAAAGAGAGCGAAACTTGGAAAATTGATTATTCATGATGAAGGGTTGAAGATGCTGGATCTCGTCGTCGCGGCGAACATGAGCGTTTGGTGGAGTATTTGGGAACCGGGCCACCGATGAGCAGAAGATAATCAGGGTCTGCTACCAATATTAAGTCGGTATATGCCGGATTCAGGCAAAACTACGAAAGAGGGATCGAAGCGAAATCCAAGGAGAGAAAGGATGGCATTCCTAATGAGATTGGATACCCCGGGGAATAATAACACTTGGAAAATGAAAGTCGGAAGTCAGAATTGACTTCTTATCGCTGCCAACCGCGCCCATCCCACCCCCAAACATGGGCCGATAGAAATAGCTACGGATTGGAATCTGGAGGTTATCTCAGGAACCATATGCAAAGAGAGTCGCAGAATCTTTTCTTTTTTGAAAAGGAAATATCTTTCTGGTATTTCACTCGTAGAAGGGAAAGAGAAAAGGAGAGGAAAAGAGTTTTGCTGTCTGGATTTCTACCTTGTTTGTATGTAGATGACGAAGAATGAATGAAAAAAGATACCAATTTGCCTTATGCTTTTGATGTACCAATCGGTAGATAAAATACGATTTTTCATGAGCATGCATCTTTTTTCCTTTTTCTTTTGCTTTCTTCCTCCATTCCGAGATGAACAAAAGGATAAATCGAAGTGTCTTTCTACTGTGTTATGTACTGTACTCTGCTGTCTGTGCCGCATCGGAAAGAAGAAGTTCACAAAAAAGCAAAGCAATCATTTCCCGCTCTCTCAACAGCCAGCAAATAAAAATCTAGCAAGCAAATCCCCAACCGCCTCTCATCTCCCGTCTTCTCTGAACGCCAACGCATTTCATCCCGGCCCGTCCCATCCCAAAACACAAAAAAAAGCAAATCATTATCATCAACAAGGCCCTTCCAGCAAGCCAGCCAGGACCACAGTCGTAAATAGGCAGAGATAAGTCAACACACAACACACGATACACTCTCAATGGGAAACGAACTGAAAGACGGCCGATACGACGTCTTCGCCACACTCCTGCCGAAGCAACAGATCCTGAATATTCTTAAGTCCCTCGTTGACAAAATGGTTCCAGGTACTCGTGTCACCGTACAGGGTAGCGGGGGCCTTGATATACTGTTTCCCATCAGGTTTGCAACGCTTACACTTGAACGTGTCGTGAGTATCACTGGTGGTTTTGCCTTGGAACTGGAACAGTTCTCGGAGACTGTCGAGGGTGAAATGACGCTCGACATCCTCAACAGAGTCAACGACACACGATGAGAGGGATTGTTTGTGTGATTGGCGCTGGAAGATCTTCTCTTCGATTGTCCCGGTTGCGATGAACCGGTATACAAAACAGTCTTTCTTCTGCCCATCACGCCATACTCTTGCTAAAGCTTGTTGGTCTGCGGCTGGGTTCCAGTCTGGATCGAAGAGAATGAGGCGGTTGGCACCGATGAGATTGATACCACAGCCTCCTGCTTTACTACTGAGAAGGAAAATGAACTCTTCTCCATTCGGATCGTTGAATTTATCGACCAGCTTTTGTCTCTTCGTTACGTTCATAGTGCCATCAAGACGAAGACTGCCATATCCGCGGTGGCGGCAGAGTTTGTCGAACATGTCGAGCGTTTGAGTATAGTTACTGATGAGTACAATCTTGTCATTGCTGTCTTGACGAATCCGAGCAAGCATACGATCCAGTACACGCATCTTTCCGGAGTACCAAGGTCTGATATCACGGTCTCTGCCTCGGGCCTCCTTTGCAACGTAATCGTCCGGCCAATGTTTCTCGCAACCAGGCAAGTCATCGGACAGATTCAAGAGATCAGGATGATTGCAAAGCTTCTTTAGCATGCCGATAGCCTTCAGAGGCTGACTTCCCTTTCCACGTAAAAGAGCCTTGATATCCGGACTTGTAATAAAGTAGTTGTAAAGGTCGAGCTGAAATGGTGCAAGATTGCAGAAGACGACATGCTCGTACTTGACTGGTAAGTACTTGGATAAAATATCGTTCGTTCGTCTGATGATGAACTTATTCACCAGCCCAAGAAGTTCCTTCAAACGGTCATCACCCTTTTTACGAATTTCATCGGAACCTGCAGCATCTCTGCCTCGTAAAATGGGCAATTCGTACTTTTTGCGGAACTCGGCTCGTGTTCCCAGAAGATCTGGATTCGCAAAGCTGATCAAAGAGAAGTATTCCATAAGATCATTCTGGATAGGCGTTCCAGACAGAATGACTCTCTTAGAAACATTCAAGCTGTTCAGTGCTGTGAACGTTTGACTATCTCCATTCTTCAGGCGATGTCCCTCGTCGCATAACATAAGTCCAATCTTTGTGCCCTTGAGTTGTTCGACATTAAGACGGAGTGTCTCGTACGAGACAATGATGACAGGTCGTGTTACAGCGCGACCACTTGCAATTGCCCACTGTCGTAATTGAGAAGTAAGCTCTTCCTTGGTAGCCTTGCCGTCAATTGCGAATGGGACAATCGCATCCGCACCAAGCCATTTAACCAACTCGTTGGCCCAATTCTTGACCAAAGTCGATGGACAGACAATGATAGCTTTTTGGATAGTAGCTTTTCCAGCATCCGGAGACTGCTTTAACAAAGTCCACATGAGAGTGATACATTGTAAAGTTTTCCCCAGACCCATCTCATCGGCCATGATACATCCATTGGCCTTTTCCTCGATCATTCCAGTCACGCATTTATACATAAATTTGACACCTTCAACCTGATGGGGCCGCAGTACTTTTGCGAGTCGCGGATCAATCACAACTGGAACCTTCGGATGTTCCCCTTCAACGACTTTCTTGATCCCCAATATATCAGCTAGACTTTTTGTAACTATAGGCGCATCAATCTTAGCTGCTCCTTCTTCGCCCTTCTTGGCCTCCTCAATCGTCTTTGGTTTCTCATCGACTGTGGGATCATACAACACGATAGCGAACTCCCCGCTAGGATCGTGCAAAGCCTTTGCAATAAATCTGGCACCCGTCCTCAATCCTAGTGTCGGTGGCGGCCGATTCGGATTATAGCCTCCAATATCCTTATTGATCAATGGCACAGCGAAGCGTTTCCGGAACATTGTCTCTTTATCTTTTACTTGGAATACTGGGAACTTGTTTGCGTCTCGATTCGCCAGCGCCAATCGATCCTCGTTCGTCCATGCCTTATCCTCATCGTCTTTCCCACCATCCGCACCACCATAATCAACCCTCCTACGCTTTCTGGTTGGCTTTTCTGAAGTGCGACTGATAGTGGCTGATCCAGGACATTTGAATGGTCGTATGAGTCGATCCACAGATTGCGGCGTCCCACCATACAATCGCTGCGAGCTTTTAGGAGTCGACGCGGGAGCATTTTCCTTGTCGTCGCTGAGAGATATTCGAAAAGGCTGCTTGAGCTTATCCACTGATTGAGGCGTCGATTCAACAGGCCTAATTTTCTTATTGACTGCAGAAGGTGTCCCCGCAGCCATAACGGGAATTTCTACGATCATCCTGCTAGTGCTCGGCGATGATTGCATGTGTGCCAGGTGTTCCAAAAGCACTCTGGGGATTGGTGGTGGGCGAAGAATAATTGAAGGCGGAAACGCGTCGAGACACAGTTGACCGAGGTGGCAACGCGACTTAGAGACGCGCTAGTGACTCTGATCACATGACATGTATACTCTAGGCATCACTGTTCCAAGTAACAGCTTATGGTGGAAGAAATGATTGATTAGGTTAAAGTTGCTTTATAATAACCTACCCCGACTATCTTTTATTTTCCAAACTCATTCAATTATTATAAAATTTACGACTACTACTTAGATTACCACGCTAGTGAATTTAATATAGAATCACAATACTCTATCAATAGTCACGTGTTGCCGCGGCAAATAATTTACCGGCAACTTTTTTGATGGCTTGAACTCCATGCGATTTAATGATTTAGTATTTTTTTTATGTGATGATTTTCTGTTTAGTAATGGTCTATTACAAGATGGAAACCTATACAGATAAGAGTACCTAACAATTTTTTCTATGTTGTGCATACCATCCAGGGAAAGGGAGTCTGGGATGAGATCATGTGGACTATTCTTGCAAGAATGATAGCATCATCACTATCAGCACGAATATATTGCTGTCTGTCAGCTTCGACTGGTGATGTACCATGTAATGGTTGAAGATAATCTTTGTCTTTGTCAACAAACCAAGTGCGGAACGAAACACCCACAGTGGTTAACACATATAACCACAGCAAGTCGTTCTCTAGCACGTAGTTCCTGGCTGCATCTAGTGCTTGTTTCTCGACCTCCTGGACGTCATCAGTCGGAAGCTTGCCTTTAACCCAGAGTAACACTGCTGGATCGTCGTCGTCGTCGTCCGGATCAGATGTTTTGGTAACGATATCGTCTTCATCTTGGGAGCCACCTGGAGGCGAGTCAGATGATACAAAGTCAACATTGATATCGTCTTTATATTGAGGGTTATCTTTATATTGAGGGCTATCTGTAGATGACTCAGATGTCACAGGTTCGATGTGTACTTCGGAAAATTCCTGCTGAAGATATGCCTGCCAAAATGCTGATGATTTGGAGCATTGATCATCGTTCTCAATGGCCTCCTCGAAGTGTTTCCGAATCGCACCTGTTGCGGGAACAATACTCATTTTGAAATCTACAACGATCCTTCGTTTCTACTGGATGTTTCCGAGGTTCCGGCTGGAGAGTTGTAATTACAGTATCACGTGGATGTCGGAGGACTAAATGAGCACTTGAAGTTGGTGGTTAAGGTAGCACAACACATGTACTTAATCATAATGTAGTGTGATGGTTAAAAAGAGATGTGTAGTTATAAACAATCTTTTCTTTTTCTTCTTCTTCTTCTTCTCAATCTCAACTTCTATTTCTATCTTTTTTTTTTTCAATTCTCTTTCGGGGTTTGTGCTTTGACAGAACTAGACCTTTCGAGATGCTTACCTCTTCCTCCTTCACATGCCAGACATGCAAGGTACAACAAAGCACAAGAAAGGAAGAAAGGAAGACAAAGAGACAAAAAGGAACCACAAAGTCGGCCTTTACTGAAATAAGGAAAGAAAGAAGAATTCCTCCCATGTCACGATAGCCTCAAACTTTCGACCCCAGGCAGTTGTGCGGGGTAAATAGAGGGGTTCTCCAGACCGTCGTCGACGAGGAAGAAATCTTGTATCCCTATACTCAGCCCAATTCATCCAATCAAGCGTTCACCAAGAACCCATTAGCTCTACCATCCACCTCAGCCTACATACTGTACAGCCCACCAGAGCCGCCCCACATATCCGCTGAGGCTCGTGGAGGGGGAAAAAAAAAAGGAAAAAGAAGCATAGCAAAACAGATACCATGTCTGCCGATTTCTGGGCTGGTTACATCAGCGGCGCCGCAGGAATCATAATCGGCAACCCACTGGATCTTTTGAAAGTGCGACTGCAAGCTGGGGAGCGCATCACGGCTGCTGCTCCATCGACATACAGCAGCCAGTTCAGCGGCGGAGCGGGCTCCTTAATCCGAGGAGCCACAGCTCCGATTCTGGGGTATGGAGCATTGAATGCTCTTCTTTTCGTGACGTATAACCGGACCTCGGCTCTGCTGTCAGGTAGTGGTGATGGTGTTGAGATGACGCCGACATTATGGACGACGTGGATGGCGGGAGCTGTTGGAGGACTCGCGACGTGGGTTATTAGCACACCGACGGAGTTGGTGAAGTGTCGGGCTCAGATACAGCAGGGAACTGTAGTCTCGAGTTGGGGCATCACGAAAGAGATCATGAGGAGAGAAGGTATCCGAGGTCTTTACTTTGGAGGTCTCGTTACGGCATTGAGAGATACGATCGGGTATGGATTCTACTTCTGGTCGTACGAACTCAGTACGCGGTTCATGGCATCTCCAGAGAAAGATCGGGGCTCTAATGGAGAAGAAGCAGCTAAGGTCCTGCTGTGTGGTGGATTGGCTGGTGTGGTTACATGGGCCAGTGTGTTTCCTTTGGATATGATCAAGACTCGGGTTCAGACGCAAGCATTTGGTGCTGAGAACGCACCACTGCTAGAACCGAGAACTGCGCAGCCGGCTCTAGAGCGACGACTTGGAGCCGTGGCTATTGCAAAGTCTGCTTATCGCCAGGATGGGATGCGGGTCTTCTTTCGTGGCTTGGGGATTTGTTGTGTTAGAGCTTTTATTGTTAATGCTGCACAGTGGGCTGTATATGAATGGATCATGCGAGAGTTAAGGCCAGCCAAAGAGGTTTATGCTCATGATGGGATTTTGATATGATTAGATTTGTAGAGGAGTGCATAGCTATATTTCATAGATATATATGTGTATATATATATATATATATATATATATACTGTATAGACATACTGGTCACAACATATAAGCTTTATAGTTCAAATTACTGGTGATTGTCTTTGTCTTGGTCCGTGGAAATATTATTCTATATATTAGTGGTCTTAGATTTGTTCTTAGGAGAACTATTTATTATACCAACAGCTAAGCAATTGAAGAAAAGTATGCAAAGCAAAAACAACAATAAAGATGTCATAAGTTATTATGAAAGCCTACTTTTGGCCTTGGTGTTTCCAGCATATATAGCACACTGATATTCACCAAGTTGTGTTCACTTTCAAAGGAGATCAAACAGCAGTGAGAACTTATTAGCTCAGGCAGACTATGCCGAGATCTAGTTATAAACAAAGGGCGCCATCAGTTGCTTGTAAACCCCAGACTATCCGGAGATTCTATTACAGAAAAGAGCGCCGTTCCTTTCTAGCAAACCCCAGAACTCCCATGTCCGTGCTTGCTATGCAGTAGTTTCCCCCAGGTCCATCCCATCCGTATCCGTTGTAATACCCAACACCAGTTATATCCTACAAAAACAAAAACAAAAACAAAACATCTGAGGCAAAAATGCCAAATGCCAGATACAAGATGCAGAATGCAAGAATGCCGAATACACAAACCCTTCCAGCTAATCGTTTAACGCCAAAGACATAAAAAGGAAGCGTCGAAAAGCGTCCATGCAAAGCCATCAATCGTCCGCCTCCACACGACAAAGTCTGTCGGATTCATCCCGGGTGTATACCTGTGTATAGATGGCCAGAATCTCCTCGCAGTAGTCATCTAGCTCGATGACTTTGAACTGACTCTTCCATTTCTCTAAGAACTCGGGTCTGCGATATCCTTGTCCCAGTCCATCTCTCCAGGAACAGATCTCCACTTTCCAACCCTTCTCCAAAGCGCGGACAACATTCTTCAGAAATCCAGAGGAGTATTCAGCTTTTGCTGCATCACCCGACGCAAGAACAATGGTTGATGGTACGTCATAGTCAACTATGGTCTCCAAAAGCTTCATATGAAGTACTTCATCCACTCCTTGTTCGGTCATGACTGCCCTAGTTCTTCTAGAGATTCCCTCTGAGCCGCTAGATGTGGTATAACCATTTCTGGGAGTCTGTCTTCTGTGAGAGGATACAAAATCCCTCACTTTTGATACTCGCTCCAGAATGTTGAGTTCGTAGCCACAGTTGGCGGCCTCTTGAAGATGAGGGGTGTTGTGAGGGTGCGAACCAAACTTGCCGGTGGTAGTTGAACCAGCTAATATCTTTCTTGCTGTTGGGCGTCCTCTCTCCAAAATCATAGCAAGGTTTTCAAAGCAGATAGGAGGCTGTGGAACACGGGTTTGAGTATTTATTCCTCTAGCACGCTTCAATTCGTCATAAAAGCCAATGAGAATGTTTGACAAATCAACGAATACGTGAATCCCAGCCTCTGATGGAGTTCGGTACGAAACAATAGCACGATCAATGATTGAAAGTCCAACAGAAGTGCTTTTCTGGAAATCGTCGAACTTTCCCTTGAGTTTGTTAAGAAGTTTCTTACGCTTCTCGGTGGCGGTTAATGTGAAGATAGGGTAGATGGAATCGCGGTTTTTGAGGAAAGCCTGATTGAGAGGTGGGGGTACCCAACCTAGAGGTGGCTCGGTGGGATTATATGGTGGCAATGCAAATCGAGCAGACTCCTTGTGTTGATTTGGAGTCAGGCTTCTGTCTAAAACCCTGAACTGAATAGCCCGAAGACTTGGCTTGGGCTTTGCTTGCTCTAGCTCTGATTCAAACTCGCTATTGTAAAAGGAATCTTTCTTCTGAACCTTTCGGCTTGTTTGCTTCCGTCGAGACTTAGAAGATGACTTTGATGATCTGGAACGTAATGCCGCAGCGACATAAACCGCAAGTGGATCGTCTACATCCGTAACATTATCTGTATTATCATCCGCATTGACGAAATGGACCTCTCTGGACTTGAAAAAGGGCTCGCTATCCTCTGGCTCGGATGAAGGTGCGGTGACGTTGTCATTGTCATTCTCGCCGTCGCTAGTGAAAACACGCTCTTCTTGTGAATCATCGACCTTTGAAGCTTCTGATGTGACTTTCTCCAGAAGCTTAAACAAGATCCGATCAAAGTCTCCAAGTGCAGCAGGAGATTTTCGGCTTGGGGCTGATTCAAGGGATGGGACAGGACCTTGTGTCGAATTAAAGCTTCGAAGCAGACGCAGCACTGGACTAAGATCTCCTAGGTGGCGAGCCGGTTGTAGACCAGCATTGGGGGGTGGGCAGCTTGACTGGCTGCTATTTGCCATGTTGGATGTGTGGTGTTTGCGGTGTGAGGGTTGAATTCATGGTTGTTATGAGATATGGTAGAAGCTCCTTTGAGGTAGAGCCCGTACGTTATTCAGTACGGGCACTCTCGGCTCGTCGCCACTTCAGCCTCGTGATGTGTCATAGACCGAAATAGTGACACGATTGGTCGTAAGCGAGTCATTTAAACGAGGCCTTCTAACAGAAATGACTCGAGGAAATGCTTGAGGCAGACTACCTTCTCTGAATTTCTTTATTAGATCGAATCTGCAAAATTGAATTGTCGGTCCTAAAGATTCGTAGGCTGGCAACTGGGCTATGCTCTGTGTCGCATCGAGACTGATAATAAAGACATCATGGTCCGACAAGCAGCTGAATCTTAAAAGCTTGCATTGTTCACTCAGAGAATTGAGGGCAGCAAGTAACGCACATAACTTGGGACATACAAAAACAAAGACTTGATGGGAACATATCCTTTGTATGAGTTCAAAGATGGCACACAAAAAGATGATATCAGATCAGAATTTGTTGTAGCCACTATTCTTCCGAGTATATCATCTTCAGTAAAGCATTTCGCGTGGTCTCATCATCGAATGACTTCTCCAAGAGAACGTCAAGCTCGTTCGCTGCAATCTGGCCACCTTTTTTGGCACTTTTCTCTTTCAGTCTTGACTGCCAGTGCTTCGTAAATGCTGTAATCTGTTGAACCAGTACTCGTTCGAGCTCTTTTCTCGCATCGAGTAATTGTTCTTTGACTGCAGGCAAGAGTTTACCTTGTAAGAGTGGTGTGAAGTACGCAAGAGGATTCAGTAGCTGTCTACGATCCTGTAGCTCTCTAATGGTGGTCCAGATAGGAGAGAAATCAAACTCGGGTGACTGTCGAACTGAGTCAGGAATCTCGTGGGTGAGAAATAGATTCTCGATTAAGATGAGATTCTTAATGAGAAAAATCTGTGCATCCATGATATTGGTCTCTCGCTTGATAATCGTTGCTGCTCGCTGAAGGGATTCAGTAGTTTGGTGTACGATCTCGTAAAGAACGTTCCCCATTTTCTCTCGCTAGTATTTGTCAGTACGAAATCTAGCAAATAATTAAATTTATATTTACTTACTCTTTGCAACGGTCTTTCAAATTTGTTATCGTTGTACATGACGAGAAGGTTTACGGCAACCTTCACAGTTGGGTATGCCTTTGTAAGCCCTAATCCAGCCAGTGTTTGAGGATCAGCAACTTTATCAGCGAGGCCTGAGCTAGGGGTTGTTCCATTAATTTTGAGATTTTCGGGCAATGGCTTGAATAGTTGTAGTTCATTTGCAGCGGCTAGGAATAGTGAATCCTGGAAATCCCATAGATACTCATTGAGAAGTACTTCCGCCAGCTGACGTAGGTACCTCTCTGAGTCTTCTTTTATGCTGTAGCGGCGCCCATTTTCTATTTCGTCGTAAGCATCCACCATATACATGGTTTCAACCCAGCTGACGAGATCCCGTGCCTGGTGCATAGTACCACTGGTCAAATGTGGTTTTAGGAAAACAAAAAGCGAAGCAATATGCGATATCCGGTTTTGATCCAGCTTCTCCGCATATTGTGGACCTCGAGTGCTGTAAAAAGCGAGCAGAGGACCATTAAGAAAGACCCTGTCTAGGAGTTTTCTCTCGTTATCGCACATCTCAAATACATATTGTATACATCGTCGTGCAAATGATTGAAAATCTGTGTCGGAGATTCGTTGTGCCGTAGCACTTTTCTGTTTGACTTGCTGATCTGCTGCAAACTTTTGGAGGTTCTTCTGAATAACTGTGCCCACGGCATTGCGAGACCGGATCCACTCGTCAATAATTTGCTCAAAGAGATGATGATAAGATGCCTCATATGCTCTTGCACCAATCTCATCTCGAAAAGCAAATTCTGCACTGGTGAGAATGGTGTCAACTTGATCACCGAGATCATTCAAGACATTTTCGTAGCTACCATACAGCAGCGCATACTCTTTTGTCTCGTTGGAAGCTTCACTGCTCAGCTGCTTCGTTACGCTATCTGAAATTTCTCGTAGCGCTTTGGAGATAGCCGAATATACAAGATCAAGTGCTTTGTCTAAGAGAGAAACATAACGTGTCTTGTAGGTTGCCGAGTCACGATATCCTGGCTAAGGTAGTGTCAGCAATCTCAACATACAAGTCGATGCGGCAAAACACCACAAGACAGTTGACATACGTGTTGGTCCATAAACTCCACGCAACTATTTAGATTCGTCAACATCTCCACAAAATCAGCGCCTTTAATAAGTCTTCCGGCTCCAGGAGCATTGAGCCGTCGAGTGAGTGGCTCCAGATAACCATAGTACTGCAAGTCAACGCCAACTTCATCAGCGAGGATTCGAAGTCGTTTTTGTTCAGCCAACAAATCCTCGCATTGAGATTGGAAGGCAGTTGTCTGGCTATCGACCGCTTTGAAAGAATTCGAAAGGGTTGCGAGTAAGTCCAATGCAGAAGTCGTATCACTGCATAAATTATCCAAATGCTGCTCAGCAAGTACTAATTGTTCTTTGTACAGTCTTGAAATTAGTTAGTGATGTACAGCGAAGTTTAGCAGAAAATGCTATGTACATACTGGAAATTCTCCTGGCTGGCATCCAATAGACTCTCTTCTAATTGGTCATACCGATTTTCGAACGGAAGATGACTACTTTTGGCCTCGGGGACCTCAAATGGATCTCGCAGATCTTGCTGGACCACTTCTTTGCGAATATAACTCCGGGCAACATGGTAAAAGTCGCTGTACGATTTCGCCCTTCTTGCCAGGGTGGCTTTGGGAGGACCCCTGGTCGCAGCAGATTCCTCGAATAGTTCAAGCACCGGTGCTACTGGTTCGGATAACTGTGAAGAGCCCTATACCATATCAGCAAGTCAATTCAACAAAAATGCAGGTTGGCTTACATTGGCCTGCTTCAACAACGATTCCCTCCGATGATGGTAAACAAGCTCATCTTTCTTTGGCTTTTCTTCTGGCTGGTAGCTGTACCACGAATCCTCATACATTGTGATATGTGTGTTCTTTCAGGAACCCAGCCGGATGAGTTGTATGGCTTTGGGCGAGCTGATTGCGCAACAATTCGATCTTGTGGGAGAAAGGCTGTGAACACCAAATCACTGTTGAACGAGGCTGCGATGGGCGCTTTCGGACGGATTAATATATGTCCGCCGGTCCCCACAATGAGCTGGGATTCAAGAGCGCTAAGTATTGTCAAGGCGTCATGGGAGACAAGGCTGAACATGGTGTGATGGTCAGCAAATTTTGGATGTCAATATCCATTGTTAAAGATACATTTTGCATTCAGAATTCCTTTCAAAAATGCTTCACTCCCGAAAAGCCACAGGCTCTATTGCAAAAGCTTCTAATTCTACCAAGCTCTCTGGGAGTATACAACGAAGATGCTTCCAGTACCGGCGACAAGCTCGAGTTCTAACGGCAGTTAAGCCGTCTCCAAATGCACGAAAGATCAACGGCGTTTTAGCAATCACAGTAGGAGCAGGCTTCTGGTACTCGTTTACATCTACAGCACATGCAGAGGCAGTCCCGGCACCCGCAGAATTAAAATTCGAAGAACCACGAAAGAGAGCGGGCTCGAGAGAGGAGAATCGAGATCTGATCAGTTCACAGCACCTGCAAGTCAAGAAGAGTTGGGAAAACCCAGGAGTTTATGCGTGGGGATCCAATACGGGCCGGGTCGTTGCGCCTGACTCAGAAGAAACATGCATCAAGACACCCAGGCGTATACCGTATTTCGATGGAAAGTTAATTCGGGATATTAAATTGGATCGAAATTTTGGTGCAGCTGTTACAGAGAATGGGGACTTATTACAATGGGGGACAGGATACTCGAAAGACTGCCAAGGGCCAACTCCTACTTTGAAGGGAAAAGATCTTGTGAAGATCACTATCTCTCGAGATCGTATCCTTGCACTTTCATCCAACGGTTCTGTCTATTCAGTATCTGCTGCACGTGCTGATCAAGACAAGGGTCCAAAAGTGCAAGAGAGCACTTGGTTTCCATTTTGGACAAGCAGATCTCCTATTAGTTATCGGAAGCTTCAGCCTAGTAATATGGTATGGGGAGAGAAGGTTACCGATATCAGCAGTGGACTAGAACATTGCCTCTTGTTAACGTCAAAAGGCCGACTATTTTCTGCGGCATCGGCGAATGAAGACTTTCCCTCCAAAGGGCAACTCGGTATACCAGGGTTGACTTGGACAACGCGACCACAAGGCCCCATCGACCAACCTCATGAAATTAGCACACTGAAAGGCTTCGAAATTAGGAAAATAGCTGCTGGAGACTTCCATTCTCTGTGCTCCGATGATCAGGGGAGAGTATTCGCATTTGGAGACAACGGATTTGGACAATTGGGATTTGATTTCAGCCAGGAATCACCAACCATTGATGCTCCATCTCTACTCGCTATCGACAAATTATACAAAGGAACGAACCTCGTCCCTCGAGTAACAGGTGTTGCTGCTGGTGGTGTCAACAGCTTCTTTACTATCGATGCAACACGGGTTGCGGGACAAGGAGAAGACGATCCACGAGGTCTCGGCCGTATCACAGCTGATACCTGGGCCTGCGGTCACGGTATTTGGGGCGGGCTAGGAAATGGAAGATGGACACACGTTCAAGGAACGCCATCAAAGATCAAAGCCTTGTCAGGGCTTTTCGAATACGACGAGAAGAAGAACACAGTAATTCCGATCCGTTTGTCCCGCCTATCAATTGGATCCACGCATGCTTCAGCCGTCATGGACAACGTTACACATCTTGGGGCCTCTGATCGTAGCTCTGAGAATGATACGAACTGGGGTGCTGATGTTTTATGGTGGGGTGGAAATGAGTTCTATCAGCTTGGGACGGGAAAGCGGAATAATGTGAACAATCCAGTTTATATTGCCCCATTAGATGTCCAGGCAGACAAGGAGAAGGGTAGAAGAGAACAGCACCGATTCCAGATTACGCCCAGGCACAAGATCAAGTTCGCGGGCAGAAACGTCAGTGTGGAGCAGAGAATCGAGTGTGGACGAGGCGTGACGGCCGTCTATTCCGGAACATGATCCCTCGAGCGCAAGAGAAAAAGAGAAAATGGAAATGAAAAATAAAAGGGCAAAAATAGGGCAGCTGTGTTTTGATTCTGCGACTGTAGTTTATTATGTATTATTGTTTTATACAGTGGGGACACCATTTCTAATCACAGCTCTTCACGACACTTCTCATTCCTCAGACAAGGTTTTCGGACATTTGAACTGGCAAGAAGTGATGTAGAAATTGAGGGCTCTTTTAAGTTTTCTAGTGTAAATCTCGCACATATCGATGCACTCATGTACGTTGAAATGTGCGTTTTAACTCATTTATTTAAGTGTGCGCGCTTGAGGCCGGAGAGAACCAACACATGGGAGGTGTTGGACTGGTTAAAAGCGAGGCCTTTGATCTTCGGACCTAATGAGAGCCAAATGACATGGAAGTCGTCAAGAAGCCCAATTTATAATCCGGTTGGTAATGAACCGCTCAAACTTGTGTTGAGATAGATATAAGAAAAAGAGACACCGAAGAAGAAAAACGCCTACCTCGAAATCCGGCTGCGATTTTCATCACCAACCACGAAGCAGAGATCGGCCTGAGTAGAATGGAGAGCGGTGAATTGTCAACTTCGTACTGCCTCTGCCCTTGCCCTGATCTGATAACTCTGGAGTAACGACCAATCTCGCAAGTCTTTCACGCCCGCCAGCCTTGATCCCTGATCTCAGGACTTGAAGAAAATCACCAATCCCCATCTGTATGATACATATCCCATATAGTTATATGCGTCGTGCAAGAGCACGCTGTGATTGGGTTCAGCCGCGCTTTATCATTTCTTACGCGTACCTCGAATCTGATCTTTGAGTTCCTCTACGTAGAATTTAATGAATCGCTGCGGTCGCGAGTGGCCGGTGCCTGTATTGCGTGTGGAATCAGCATATGCTGCATATTTGTATCTAATTGATAAGGCAGACTGCCAACTAACGTTCTATGTTCGTCCCTCCCATTTCGGAAGGGTCTTTGCCATGGCGGAACTCATGGACGGTTTTATGCACTCGTCGCACGCCGTTGTGGAATGAGGGACTCTTCAGCAACTGCGGAGGGACAGTAAGTATTGGTGTCGATTGATCTACGGCAGGACGGAGGGAGGAGCTTGATTACATACTCGCTGAATCAACCATAGCTAGAGGAAAGGTCAGTGATTGTCCTGTCCAGGCCGGTATTGTAGAAGAGAGGAGAAGAAGGGAGGTCTTACTTCCAGGGAAGCTGAGAGTAGTCGCCAAGCCATACTCAAAATCGGGTTGTCATCATCTCCTGCTTTTGCGCGATGCAGAAGAGGCGCTGGCGAGAAGGATAGCAAAGGATATGAATGCGGGACGTAGGGTTTAGTCAGCGTAAGCACGAGATGGAAGAACAGGAGGCGAAAATTCGAGGGGAGAAGTTGAGGTGAAGTATCACACCTATGCGCAAAAGCTCTGTAATTAAGAGGTAGGCACTACGCTTCGCCTACCTCTTCGCTAAGCCGTGTAGGTACTACAGGCGAAATTATCGCCTGCCCTACTTTAATTAGTTAGTAGTAAAAAAAAAAAGAGGTAGCAGGCTAGTTAGCTAAATATAAAAAAACCTAAAAAAGAAACGTTTATATAATACCTCTTAGCCTTTAATTATTTTATTATAATAGTCTTCTTATTAATCTTCTTATATAAGTTTTTTATAAATTATTATATTTCTAATTATACTAGAAACTATTTAATTACCTAACTTATTAGCTAACTTATTAGGTAATCTATTATTTTAATATATATACCTTAGATACTAAAGTTTTATATTTTACTATTATAATATAACTTACTTTTCTCTTAGGAATAATAAAATACTAGGTATTATTATTAGAATATAATAAAATAAAATAAAATAATATCTTATAAATCTCTTAGATTTCCTAAATCCTTTAGATTCTCTAAATCTTCTAAATCTTATAAATCTCCTAGATTCTCTAGATCTTATAAATCTCTTAGATCCTTTAAATTCCCTAGAGTTTTTAGTTTAATACTTTAATTTATTATTACTTATAATTTAATACTTTAGTTTAATATTTTAGTTTAATACTTTAGTTTAATATTTTAGTTTATTATTACTTTTAGTTTAATATTTTATTATAATACTTTAGTTTAATATTTTATTATAATACTTTAATTTAATATTCTAGTTTATTATTACTTTTAATTTAATACTTTAGTTTAATACTTTAGTTTAATATTCTAGTTTAATACTTTAGTTTATTATTACCTTTAGTTTAATACTTTAGTTTATTATTACTTTTACTTTAATACTCTAGTTTAATATTTTAGTTTAATATTCTAGTTTATTATTATTTTTAGTTTAATACTCTAGTTTAATATTCTAATTTAATATTATAGTTTAATATTCTAGTTTATTATTACTTTTAGTTTAATACTTTATTATTACCTCTAGTTTAATATTCTAGTTTATTATTACTTTTACTTTAATACTTTAGTTTAATACTTTAGTTTAATACTTTAGTTTAATACTCTAGTTTAATATTTTAGTTTAATACTTTAGTTTAATACTTTAGTTTAATACTCTAGTTTATTATTACCTCTAGTTTAATACTTTAGTTTAATACTTTAGTTCGAGACTTTAGTTTAATATTTTAGTTTATTACCTTTAGTTTAATACCTTAGTTTATTACCTTTAGTTTAATACTCTAGTTTATTATTACCTCTAGTTTAATATTTTAGTTTAATATTTTAGTTTAAGACTCTAATTTAATACTCTAGTTTATTACTTTTAGTTTAATACCCTAGTTTATTACTTTTAGTTTAATACTCTAGTTTATTACCTCTAGTTTAATACTTTAGTTTATTATTATTTCTAGTTTAATACTCTAGTTTATTACTTTTAGTTTAATACCCTAGTTTAATACTCTAGTTTATTACTTTTAGTTTAATACCCTAGTTTAATACTTTAGTTTATAGCCTTTAGATCTACTAGATTTTATAAATAATTTAGATTTATTAGACTTATAAGGTTTATTAGCTTTTATTTTAATACTTTTAGTTTAATACCCTAGTTTTATACTCTAGTTTATTACTTTTAGTTTAATATCTTTAGTTTATTACCTTTTAATCTATTAGCTCTTATAAATTATCTAGATTTATTAGACTAATAAGATCTATTAGCTTTTATTTTAATACTTTAGTTTTATACTTTAGTTTTATATTCTAGTTTATTACCCCTAGTTTATTACTCTTAGTTTAATACCTTTAGTTTATTATCTTTTAATCTATTAGCTCTTATAAATTATCTAAATTTATTAGACTAGTAAAATCTATTAGCTTTTACTTTAATACTTTAGTTTTATACTTTAGTTTATTATCTCTAGTTTATTAGCTTTTAATTTACTAGATATTATAAATAGCTTAGATTTATTAATTTAATATCTTTATTTTAATATATTTAATATAATAGCTTTATTTTAGTAACTTTAGTATAATAGTTATAACTTATACTTTTAAATTTATTAGATTTAGTAGATAATATAAATAACTTAGATCTCTTAGTTTAATACTTTTACTTTAATATATCTAGTATAATTACTTAACTTAAGTAACTTTAATATAATAAATTTAACTTAGTAGCGTTAGCTTAATAACTAGTAATAGCTTTAGTATAATAGCTTTTATTTTATAATTCTAGCTATAATATATTAACTTAAAGTTAATAACTTTAGTTTCTTATTTTTAGTTAATCTAATAATTTATTATCTTTAACTTCTTAGTAAATATCTAAAAGGTCTAAAAAATCTAATAATTCTTTTAGGCCTCTTATATCTATTAAATCCTTTAGATAATAATATTATATATCTTATTCTTATTATTATATTATTATAATAATAAACTAATAAATAATATAATATTTTCCTCTTATTCTAACTTTTAATATCTTACTTTTAGTTATATAAAACGATTATATATTTACTTACTTATTATTATTTATCTTAACTCTTACTTTATTATATTATCTTCTTATATTCTTTTACTAATAAGTCGACTAAGAAATTTTACTTATATCTTTTATATATTTAAACTTTTATAATTACTAGTTTATAAGTTATCTAAGGATTATAAACTCTTATTATCTTAATATAATACTAAAGCTTTTATTAGTATTAGTTAATTTATTATATATAATATTTATATTTATTATTATTATTTCTCTAAAATATATAAATCTTATAGCTAAGTAAGTAAACTAATTAAAAAAAATATAATATTTTAGTAAGCCTTTTATTATTAAACGCTAATTTTCCTTACTATAATCTAATTATTTATTAGATATAAAATCTATAATAAAAACTTAAGCTATCAAATACTAGAAATCTAGAAAACTTATAATATTATACTAATTTATTCTAAATAATAAGTTCCTAGGTATTATTTTAAATAATATTCTAAAGAAAAAGTCTAAGATAATATTTAACCTAATAATTATAAGCTAATATTAGATAAAGATTATATAATAAATATATAAGAATTAAGTTTTTTTCGTTTATAATAAAAAGAAGATATTTTACTTTTAGTTTAAGATACTTATAAGTAAGATATTAAAAACCTAAAAGAAGTTCCTAGGTAATTACTAATATTATATATAAGACTTTATTATTAAGGAGAATATATATAAAATTTATCTTAAGCTTAAGTAAATTAATATAATATATATTACTAAGGATTAAATTAAGCTTTATATAAATTAGACTAATATATAATTAGACGATAATTAGGATAATAATACTAAGAATCTAAAGCTTTATAAGATTATTATATTATTTGATTCTTTATATAATAAGAATTTTATAAAAGTATTAAAGTTAATTATACTTAGCTTTTTAGGATAATCAAATAAAATATAAAATTATTATAATATATAAAATATAAAATAAATAAGAGATTAATATAACTAATTAATAATAAAAGATCTAAGTATAAAAAGAAAAAAAAAAAAAAAAGAAAGAAAATATAAAAAGCTAGTTATAAGTAATTCTTTTTATTATACTAGTATTTACTCTCTAAATATTCTTTATTATATATATTCTTAGGTAAATAAATATATAAAATAAGTTATATATAATTTATCTTACTTAGTAAATTTCTAGTTATATAATTCGGGTTAATAAATTATAATATAAGATAAGTAAAATATATATAAGAGAAATAAGTATATAATATATATCTTAAGTAACTTATATAAAAATTATAATATTATTTTTCTTCTAAGTATTTAATTTTTATATTAGATAAGATTTATCTAAATATCTAAAATAAAAATCTCTTAGAATTTCTTATATATTCTTAAAATTTTCTACTAAATATTATTCTAGATCTAATAATTATTATATTTATTTAATTTTATAGAAAACTTTTCCTTTAATTATTTTTATATTTTTAATATCTTTTACTTCTTATTTATTATTTCCTTTTATATTAATTAATAGGAATTTAGTTTCTTTTTATTCTAGTAATAAATTATCTAGGTTTTTATATAATAAGTTAAAGTAAAATATAAGATAAATTTTAAGTCTTAATAATAATTTTATTTTATAAGAGCTTAGTTTAATTTTCTTCTTAATCTTATAAGGTTTTTTATTCTTATATTCTAATTTTCTTAAAAGTCTTTATATTTAGATATTTTTTATTAAGATATAAACTTTATCTTTTAGTTTATAATTTAATATTAGCGATTATTTCTTATTTATATATTTTTTTATCTTATTTTAGGATTAAGTTATTTCCTTATATATAAATTTCTAAGTATTTTTTATTCTTTTTATAAATTTTATTATTTATCTTTTGTTTAGTTTAGTTTTTATAAGTTATATTTAATTAATCTTAGTATTTTCTTAGTTAAAATTTATTCTTAGTTTATATCTTTTATTTATAAAAAATAATATAACTTTTATACTTATAAATTAATATTTATTTCCTATAAATTTTATTATTAGTAGGGTTTAACTCTAGTTATCTTATAAGTAATTAATATAAGCTCTTAGGTAATATTTTATTTTTATATTTATTTTTTTTATTTAATTATTTATTTCTAGGTATATTATTATAAATAATTAAACGTTAATTTCTAATATTTTATAAAACTTTCTTTATATTTTACTTATAAATTAAAAACTTTTATTAAAAATATAAGTTATAAGTAATTTATAATATTTTTATATATTTTTTAGGAATAATTTAATAATTTCTTTTACGTTTATTTTTTTATCTTTATATTTATAAGAAATATAATATCTTTCTTTTAATAATCTATAAATTATAACTAAGATAATATTAAATTTATTATTCTTTAGAAGTCTAGTTATAAAGTCTATAAATATATAATTCTAAGGTTTATCTAGTATTAATAATAACTCTAGGTATCCTTAATAAATAATATTATTTAGTTTAAACTTTTTATAAATATAATAATTTCTAATATATTAATTAAGATTTTTATTTATATTCTTTTAGATATAATTATTTTATAGAAAAATTAATATTTTTCCTTAGTTAAGATATTTAATTATAGGTTTTTTATATATTTTCTAAATTAATTTTATTTTATAAGCTTCTAGAACCTAGACTTAGTTTTTATAAAATAAAATATTATCTTAATCTTTATAATATAACTTAGAAATATTTTTTACTAGTTTATTATTTCCTAAAGCCTTAAGAGTTTCTTAGTAAAATTAATTATTCTTTTATTTCTTCTAAATATACTTAGGAATCGTTTATTTTACTCTTATAATCTAAATATATAAGTTAAATATTTCTAGAATCTTTTTTTTATTAATTTTATTTTTAGGAAGAATAATTTATATTTATTTTTTCTATTAATTATTTAATTTATCTTATAATTTATCCTAAGATCTTTTAATTAAAATATTTATTTTCTCGTTTTATTTTTCTAGTTTATAAATAATCTAAAAATTAAATTCTAATAAAAATTTTATTTATTTAACTTATCTTTTTATTAGTTTCTTAGTAATTATAAAATATTCTAAAGTCTTATAATCTAAAAGTATTTATACTAATAAATTTATTTCTTAAAATTTAGGTTTTTATTTCTTAAAATATTTAATTATTATTAAGAGTTTTTTATTATAGATTTTATAATTATACTTAGCTAATAAAAGTCTTCTAAAAAAAAATATTATAAGATATAAGAGTTTATCTTTTTTATATTAAGATAATACTCTTATATTAATATAATTAAATAAATTATATTTTATAATATATTATTTATTTTTATTAAAATACGCGAGTATTAATACTAAGATAATTATTTTTTTTAGTTTTTTAAAAGTATTTTAGTATTTATCGTTTTAATTAAAATCTTTTATTTTTTTTTCTTTCTTACTTAGGTTATTAATTAGAGAAAATATCCTAGAATAATTCTTAATAAATCTTTTATAGAAATTTATAAATTTAATAAAGTTTTATATATCTCTTAAGTTCTTAGGTATTTCTTATTCTTAAATATCCTTAATTTTATTAGGGTTTATTCTAATTTCTTTTATATTAATAATTAATCCTAAGAACTTAATCTCGTCTTAGTAAAAGATATATTTCTTAATATTTACTTAAAACCTTATCTTTTATAATTTAATTAAGATTTTTCTAATATATTTTATATATTTTTCTCTAGTTTTATTAGTATAAATATAAATATTATTAATATAAGATAAAATAAAATTATTAGAATATTCCTAGAATATTTTATTTATAAAATTTTAAAATATTAAAGGTTTATTAGTTAATCTAAAAAGAAATATCTTATATTTATATAAGTTTTATTTAATATAAAAAATAATAAGCTTTTTATTCTTTTTAGTTTAAAATCTAATTTTATTAAAAGTATATCTAATATCTAGTTTTAATAAGAATTTAGCTTTTCTTATTTTTATTAGAGTTTTATTTATTAAAAGTAAAAGATATTTTTTTTTTTTATAATTATATTTAATTTTTTATAATTAATATAAAATTTTAATCTTTCTTTAGGCTTTTATATAAAAAGAATTAATAATAAGTAAAATATCTTATTTATATTAATAAAGCCTTTTAATAATTATTTTTTAATATAAACTCTAATAAATTTAAGCTTTTCTTAAGATATCTTATATAAAAAAATATATCTAAGATTTATTTCTCTTATAAGTTTAATATAATAATTATAGCTTTTATATAATAATAACTAATTTATAATTTTCTTTAAGAATATCTTAATTAAATCTTATAATTCTTTTAGAAGATATTTCTTAATATTAATTTCTCTTTTAGTATTTTTTTATTATTATTTAATAATATTTTTTAGAGAAATAATAAATATTATTATTTTTTTTTATCTTACTTTTTTTTTAAATCTAAGAGTACTAATATATAAAAGTTTTTATTTTAGTAAGTTTATTTTTTCTTATTTATTCTTTTATTTTATTTCTTTAATTTTTTATATAACTTTTTTTTTTATACGTTTAGATTTTAATTTTTTTTTATACTTATTTTTTTTTCTTTTTAGAGTTTTTAGGGATTTTTTCTTTAATTAATTATTTTAAGTTTTTAGAGATTTCTAGAAAAATTAAAAATATATTAAAAAATTCTTTTATTTTATCTTTTTTTAAGATCTTAGTAATTTTAATTATTTTTTTATAAATATATAAATCTTCTCTTTTATTTATATAAAAAGAAATTAAGAATTAACGTTTTAAATTTTTAGTAGTTTTTTTAGGTTTTTTATATTAAATATAATTTTATTTTTTATTATATCTAATAATATATTTTATAGAAATATCTAAGCTTTCCTAAGTATAATATTATATCTTCTAAGTTTTATAACCTAGAAGAAACTTAATAGTTCTTATTTCTAATTTACTCTAAAATTAACTAGGATTTTATATTTAATAAAAGGTATTTATTTATTATTAAATCTAGTAAAAGGTTTTAGATATTATAATTTTATTAGTTTAATTTATTTAATTTAAGATATTTATTATATGAAAGATTTATCTATAAAATTTCTACTAAGGTATTTAATATTAATTAATATAAAAGAAAATATTTTTATTTTTCTTATTTTATATTATAATATAAAAAAGATATTATTTTTTAATCTTAGAGATAATCTAATAATATTAATTTTTAGGGGAATCTCTTCTTTTATATCTTAAGATATAATTTCTCTTAAGACTTTTTATTTTCTAACTTAATAGTCTTTTTTAAGGATTTTATTATAATAATCTTAGTAGCTTTTTTATATAAATAATCCTTAGCTTTATATTTTTACTTATAATAATAAAAATAAGTTTTTTTCTTTAATAATTTTTATTTCTTTTTCTTAGAGAATCTTAGTTTAATTATCTTAGAAGTAAAATTAATTAATTTATTTTTATTAATAGGTTTACCTAAAATAAAAAATCTCTTAGAAATATTTATTATAAATTAAGTTAATTTTTTTTAGATTTTCTTATTTCCTTAAACCTTTTAATTTACTTTCTTATATCTTATAATTATACTCTTATAATTAGATTTATCTAGGAGTATAACTCTAAAATCCTAAAGTTTTTTATTTACTTTTATATTAAGTTTATTTAATCTAGATTATTTATTTTATTTAAGTTCTCTTATAAGTTTATTAAATTTAATAAAAAAATTAAGAAAAGATTATTATTTTAATAAAATTTCTTAACTTCTAAGAAGATAATTCCTCTTTTATCTAGGTTATTATAAATAAGTTTAAGTTTATATAAGATCTTATTTATAATATTAAATTTATTTAGAGAAAATTAATATAATCTAATTTAGATATAATTAATTATATCTCTAGATATTTTATTTTTTATATAATTAATACGATTAATTTCGCTTATAAAATAATCTTAATTAATCTTAAGCTTATTTTTAATTATATATTTTTAATCCTTAAACTTTTTATAAGTTCCTAAAAAAAAGATAAATAAATCTAAAAGCTTATTACTCTTATATAATCGGTTTTTATCTTCTTATATATTCTCTTAAGTATTTAAGATTATACTTTAATTTCTTATTAGCTAAATAATTTATTCTTTATTTTTAAGTATTTCTTAGATATATTAAATATTATAAATATTCGCGTTTATTATTTTATCTAATTAGTTATTTTTATTAATTAATCTAATATTCTCTTATTTTAATTTTATAATTTATTACTCTCTTATTATTAACTACTTAATTAAGTTACTTATAATATTATAAACTTTTTATACGAGTTAATCTTATTTTTATCTAGTAAACTTATATTTTTTATAAAATTTATTAAGTAATTAAAAGAAATATTTATATTTTTCTTATCTTATTAAGATAATTTCTTTTATATTCTTAATTTCCTAGAGTTTTTTTATATTTTTATTTTCTTTTATTATAAATATTAAAAGTTAAGAATATATATATCCTAAGATAACACGTTTAATTTTTCTAGGTTATTTAATTATTCTTATAATTACTTTTATAAGTTTCTTTTTAATCTTAATTAATATAAAAGTAAATATCTTATTATCTAATTTCTCTTTCTTATTATTTTCCTTAATTATAAGTCGAAGGTTTATTTGTGTTTTTAAGTATTAAAAGTTTTAGTTTTAGGGTTTATATTCTAGTATCTTAGATATAATTTCTATTTATTCTCTTATTATATCTAATAAATATCTAATATAATAATATATTATTACGCGTATTTTAGGTTCTAGGGGTTCTAGTTTATTATATATTATTATAACTTTTAGTAAATCTAAGGATCTAGGTTTTTATATAATAAAATATAAAAGTTTTATAAGTTTATATATATTTTTATTATTCTTATTAAGATAAAAGTAAAAAGATAATACTTAGATAATATTATAATATATAAAATATAAAGTAAATAAGAGATTAATATAACTAATTAATAATAAAAGATCTAAGTATAAGAAAAGAAAAAGAAAGAAAAAGAAAAAAAATATAAGAAACTAGTTATAAGTAATTCTTTTTATTATACTAGTATTTACTCTCTAAGTATTCTTTATTATACGTATTCTTAGGTAAATAAATATATAAAATAAGTTATATATAATTTATCTTACTTAGTAAATTTCTAGTTATATAATTCGGGTTAATAAGTTATAATATAAGATAAGTAAAATATATATAAGAGAAATAAGTATATAATATATATCTTAAGTAACTTATATAAGAATTATAATAAAAATATCTTTTTTATTATTCTCGAATTAATATTACCTAGTAATAAATATTTTAATACTTTTATAATATAATAAACTTTTAAATTAAAAACTTTAGAGGATTTAAATAATAATAAATAAAGCTTACTTAATAAATTTAATAAATATTAGTAAATATTAGAAAATATTCTCTTATAAATAAAAAACTAATTAAAGTTAATTAAGTAATTATTAAACTTATATTATTAATATTTATTAGTCTTTTACTTAGAACCTAATAATCTTAGGTATAATTCTTAGGTTCTTTTAAATCCTAAGTATAATTCTTAGGTTCTTTTAAATCCTTCTCTAAATCTTAGATCTCCTAGTATTACCTAAATATATTCCTAATAATAAAGTTTTAAACTAGATAATTTAATCTTAACTTTTAATAGATTATATAATAACTTATATCTTATAAATATAATTAAAATTATAAATAAAATCAGGTAATTTATACGTCTAATATAAATATAAGTAAAAGGTAATATATTAAGAGGAAATAAAATAATTATAAATATTAAAGACTTAAAGTAAATAAAATAAGATAAAAGAAAGAAAAAGAAAGATATTTATTAAATTATAAATAATATTTAGAATAAGAAACTCTTATTTTATAATATTAATAATATTCTTATATAATTTTAGTTTTTATATAATTTAAAGAAAATAAGATTATATAATAAAATAATATATTTAATATTTAATTTCTTTTTTAACTCGAGTATTTCTAAGATTATTACTAGAATTTTAATCGGCTTTATATTTAATAAGTTTTATAATACGACTTTATATTATAATAAATTATTAGTAATATTTAGCTTTATTAAATAAAATAAATTTTATAATATTTATTATTATATATAATTAATTAATATAAGAATACTAAGGATTTAATAATTAATAATATATATTATTAGATAATAAGAAATACTTATAAGTATATTATAACTAATAAAATAAAGTTATTTATAGTTTATAGAAATATATAAAATAAAAAAAGAATTATCTTAGCTTATAACTTAGATTTTACTAGTATCTTCTTCTTTTAATTAGTATTTTTCTTTTAATTAGTATTCTTTTTCTAATTAATATTCGTTTATAAGTATATATTAGCCTCTTTTATATAAAATTATATAATATAAGATTATATTATATACTTAAGAGTATAATCTTTTTAGCTTTATTATTATATCTAAGCTTAAGTAATATAATATCCCTTTTATTTTCTTATTACTTAACCCTTTAAGTAATTTTTCTAAGAAATTAATTTTATTATTAAAAGATAAGTCTTAATTTTAATCGTTTATTATAAGAATAATAATAATAATAATAATAATAATAAAAACTTAGGGAAATTAATATTAGCTATTTAGATCGATTAAATAATAGATTATATATTAACCTTTAGTAATAATAATAATATTCTTAGATAATAAAATTAAAGTTTTATTAGATTTAGCTAACTTATTAATTTCTAGGGAAGTTAATATTAGCTATCTAAATCGATTAAATAATAGATTATATATTAACTTCTAGTAATAATAATAATATTTTTAGATAATAAAACTAAAGTTTTATTAGATTTAATTAACTTATTAATTTCTAGGGAAGTTAATATTAGTTATCTAAATTTATTAAATAATAAATTATATATTAATCTCTAGTAATAATAATAATATTCTTAAATAATAAAACTAAAGTTTTATTAGATTTAGCTAACTTATTAATTTTTAAGAAAGATATTATTTTATAATAATAATTTTTTAATATAAAACTTATTATAAAAGATAATAAAAAATCTAATTATATTCGCTCTTAAAAGAATTTATTATATAATTTAATACGATTAGCTTTTAGTAGCTAGTTTTTCTAATTCTTAATTTTTATTTATAACTTATTTATAAGCGTCTCTTAAATTATAAGAAGAAACTTATTATTAGAAAACTTAAGAAACTTATATAACTTATTAAACTTTTTCTTTCTTATTTACTTTTTTATAAAAGTTATAATTTAGAATATATAACTCTTAATAATAGCTTTTATATCTTATAAAAAAGCTAATTATTATTCTTATATTATTCCTAGAATATCTTAGTCTCTAAGTATTTTATATTCTTAATCTAGGCTTAGTCGTATATATTCTAATTATAAAGTTTCCTTAATAACTCTTAAAAGGTTTTATTATATACTAAGTTTTTAGTCTTTTATATTATTATTACTTATATCTAAATAAATAAACTAGATATTATTATTATAATTAAAATAATTTTATTTTCTATAAATATTATTTATATTTTATAATTAATATTATACTAATATTATAGTTTTATTCTTAGGTATCTAAGTATTTGATTTATATTTTCTTATAATAACTATAAATATTTATATTAACCTAGAATATATATAATAATAAAAAAATACTTAGGATTAAAAGTATTATATAAATAAGAGCTAAAAAGATATATATAAAATATAAAGTATAATAAATATACTTAATAAGTATAAGAGACGAATAAAAAAAGCTCTTATTTATTATAATTAAAGTATATAAAATCCTAAGTAATAAATTAATATTTATAAAAAATTAATTTCTTAAAAATAAAGATCTTTCATTTATAAAAATACTAATAAAAACTATAATACTAGTAATAAAACTTTAAATTAATATATTATCCTTAATTATAAGGATTATTATATTAGTAATCTAGTTAATATTAATATTTATATTTAATATAAAGTATTTTATTATAATTATATTATTTAGTAAAAGAGAATATATATTAGTTATTAAATATAACTTTATATTATTATCCTAAGATTAATAACTTATTAGACTTATATAAGAGGTCTTATAAATCTAAAGGATCTAATAGTTCTAGTAAATCTAGAAGATTTCTAGGATCTAAAGGATTTATTAAAAAATAATTAATAAGAGGTAAGTTATTAGATTATTATAACTAAAGCGAATTATTAACTTATATTATAAATATTATATATAATAATAACTTTTTCTCTTTTATAATATATTTATATTATAAATATTATACGTATTAATAACTTTTTCCCTTTTATAATATTAATTATAATACTAAGAAGTTTATAAAATTATAATTTTAATTATTATCTTACTTTTAACTTTAGATTTATATAAGTTATTCTAACTCCTAAGGCTAAAATAATATAATAATAATTTATATAATATTATTAATATTATAATTATAAATACGACCTTAGTATATTCTCTTATATTTTATATATATCTAATAATTTATTTTAACTTTTTTTATTCTCTTATATTATATCTTTAATCTTACTTATTATAAGTATATCTTCGCTTATTAGTATAATTATAATTCTTATAAGTATAAATAAATAAACTTTAGGAAAGCTTAAGTTTATTCTTATACCTTAAAATAAAAATATAAAAAAAATTACTAGTAAATTTAAATTAACTTCTAAGAATTATTATTAATTTTATAATATTTATATTATAAGTAAATATCTTTATTTATTCTTATAATAAATATAACCGATTAACTTTTTAGCCTAATAAATTTTATAATAAAAGAATCTTACTAGTAATATTTTTATATTAAATACGTATTAGTCGTCCTAGTATTCTTATAATAAATCTTATTCTAATAATAATCTTTTATATTTGTTTATAATTATAATTTCTTTAATTATACTTATAATCTTAGGCTTTTAATTAGACTTAGGTCGAGTTATTACTTCTTATTCTTAAATTATTTTATAATCTTAAATTATCTTATATTCTTAAATTACTTTTTATACGCGAGCTTTTTCTAATATAAAAACGATAATTATTTTATAAGAATATATTTATAATAATACGCTTTCTAATAATTTCTTAGTCTTATATATTTCTAGAGATATTATTATTATATTAGAAAACTTAGTCGAATTTAAGATAATATAAGAAATTCTTTTATTTTATATCTACTAAAATATTAAGATAAAAGAAAATAAAATTATAAAGAAACTTCTTTTAATAAAAAATAACCTAATATAATAATATATATTTTATCTTAAGATTAAAAAAATCTAAGTATACTTAGAAGCTAAAATAAGTTTATATAAGAGAAACTAGATAATAAGAAAAGTATAAGATTATAATTTAATTTCTTTAAGGGAACTAATAAAGTTATAAGTTATAATAATAACTATTATATTAGATAAATTAGTATATTAGAATACTAGTAAAATATAATTTATTAAGAATTTTAAGACGAATTTATAATCTATAAATTAACTTTTTTTAAACTAAGAAAAAAATATCTTTAAATATAATCTTATTAATACTAATATATTTATATATATCCTAAGGTAATATTATTTATACTTTAATTATTATATTAACTTTAAGGTAAAATATTAAGTATTAGTTAATATTTACTAAGATTAACTTACTAAAAAAAATAATATTACTTAGTTAGTTAATTAGAGGCGCTTTTTAGACGTTTTTATTAGTAATAACTTTAATATATTCTTTTAGTTATAAATATATAACCTAGGGTATATTTATATTTATTTAACTTAAATATACTTATTTTTTATATAATATAAAGTTAACTAAAAGTATTATAAGAAATATACCCTATTACTTATAATCTTTTAAATCTAATAAAAAGTTAAATTAGCTTTTATATAAGTAGTCTTTTAATTTTTAAGTAACTTATTATTATATATTTTATTTTAATATATTTTAGTAAACTTTTATTATACTAATATAAATCTATTAGGTCTTATAAATCTACTAGGTTTATTAAATCTTCTAGGTTTTATAAATCTCTTAGGTTTTCTAGATATATAAAAATTAACTTAAGTATAATAAACTTAGAATATTAAAGTTAAATATAATAATTAACCTAGTAAAAAGAAAGAATATAAATCTAATATATATAAGATAAAGTTAAATAAATTATAAATTATATTCGTTTACTTTTATTTTTAGAAGTAATTTTACTTATAATTTTATTACTTCTAGTAAAATATAAATATATAATTAACTTATTTTATTTAATAGCTTTATCTCTTTTATTATACTCGTATAAATAAATAAAAAGTATAATAAGTTTTATCTTAAACTTAGAGAATTATATTAAATTTAACTAATAATAAGTAAAATACTTAATTATAATAAAGAAAAGTTATATATTAGAAATAATATAAGAATAAGTAACTTAAAATATAATATAAGTTATAAATATTTTATAAAAGTAAAATAAGATATTATAATATAATTTATATACTAGTATTATATTATTAAACTTTTCTTTTATTATATCCTTAATATATATATATTAATATAATTATTATACTAGTAGTTAGTATAATATCTTTTTATTCCTTTTATAATAATATATATTAAGTATAAACTAAATACTTTTAATTATTTATACTTCTTATATCTCTCTTATTATTTAATTCTCTTAACTTAGGCGTATAAAAACTTTAGATTTTTTTATATTATTATATCTTCTAGTTATAAGGAATTAAGCTTTATTATATATAAAGGTTAAAGAATAAGAGTATATTATATTAGAAGGTAAAAGAAAATTTCTACTAATAATAATATTATAATTATTATATTAGTAGTTAATAAAATAAAAATATATAAGATTTTTAAGGCTATTAGCTAAAGAATTATTAATCTTTTATCGTTCTTAGTATAAAATATTTACTAGGAATTAAGACATTTTATAAAACTAATAGATAATAAAAGGTTTATTATTTTTATAATTTATAACTTATAATATTACTCTAGAGACTTTTCTTAAACTTTAATTACTAAGTTACTAGAAGATATTAGTTTTAGTTAATTCTTTATTATATCTAGATAAATATTTTTATTATATATATATAATAAATTATTTTAATTAATTACTTCTTTTAGCTTTAATATAATATTATTAATTATATTATTAGAAGTATTAATAATATATTTATTAAAGAAATATTTATTCTAAAAGTCGAATTTTAGAGTTTTTAAATCTAATATTACTTCTTTTATATTTATATTTAATAAAATCGTATAAAAGTTCTTATTATAATATATTATAAAACCTTAAGTATATATTCTTTTTATTAGATATAAAGTATTTTTAAGTATAATAACTAAGCGAAGCTTATATAATTTCGTATTATAATATATTAGTAGATTATCTAGAATAACTTTTTATTAGAAGATAATATATTTTATCTTAATAAAAAAATAATATTTATATAATTTTATATTATAATATACTAGCGGATTATCTAAAGTAACCTTTTATTAGAAGATAATATATTTTATCTAGATAAAAAAGTAATACTTATATAATTTTATATTATAATATATTTATATATTTTAGATTATAACTAATAAAAAGTATTTTTATATATTACTTAAAACGTGTAATTAATAAATTAAAAGCTAATAATTCTAAAAAGCTAATATATTTTTTTAATATAATATAATATAATATATAATATATAATTTAATATAATAATTAAATTTATAAGAAAGATATATTTCTAAGTATTAGATTTAATAAGGCTAAGGAATTTATAAGATTTCTAAGATCTAATAGATTTCTTAAATTATATAAATATAAGGTTATAAGAGCTAGCTTTTTATTATATTACTCGCTTAATAATATTTAAGTATATTTTTTCTAGTTAAAAACTTATAACTAAATAAAAATAAATAATTTATTATACTTTTTTATTTTACTAAATAATAGATTTTTTAAAAAAAAAGATATTAATTTTTAGAGATTCGAAACTTAAAAAATCTAAGAGAAAATAATTTCTTTATTATATAAAAAAACTTTAATAAAAGTAAAATAAATACTTTCGACTTTTTTAAAAGAAAGAAAATAAAGCAAAAATTAATAAATAAATAAATATAATATATATTTAATTAAACTTTTTTTAATAAATAAAACTTATATTCTAAATTATTTAGAGATTTATACTAGGTAATAATAAATAATTAATTTATAATATAAAAGTTATTACCTAAATTATAAGGCCTAAAGAAATTTACTTTTAGTTTTACTTTTAATAGAAAGATAAAATAAACTTAAATATTATTATATTTAATTTTATATCTTATATATATTAGACTAATATAATACTTTTATAAAAAACTTTATTATATATAAGTATTATCTTATCTTTTAACTTTAGTTTTTACTAATAAAATAAATAACTAGTAATATTATAATAATATTTATACGCGACTTTTTTATTATTAATAAAGCTTTTATTAATTAAGATATATAATACGAAAATCTTTTATATCTAAAAAGTTTAATTATAAATAATTATTAGATTCGACCTAAGGAAACTAAATTAGATATTATTCTTTCGATTAATAAGAAGCTTTATAAACTTAGCTAAACCTATAAAAAAGAGATAAATAAACTTAAATATAAAAATAAAATTAAAAATAATCGATTAATATAAAAGATATAAAAGTATCTTATAAATCTTTATATTAGTTTAAAATATATAATAAATAGCTTTAATAAATTTTATTAAATAAAAAGAGAGAATATATTAAAAGAAGAATTATAAAAGAATTATAAGTATAAAATAAAATATTTTAGAAAATAATAAAAATAACTTTCTTAAGAGGAAAAAAATAAATATAAGAATTTTATAATTATATTATTAGATCCTAAGAACTTAAAGCTCTTTATAAAAAAGTAATAAAAAGCTTAAAAAGCTTATAATTATATCTTAAATTCCTAGAGAAAAAAAGCGTTTAAAAAACTTAATAAAGCTATAAGTTTTACTTATTATAATATTAATATTATTATACTAATTAAAATAACTTAATAAACTTATAATTATAAAGTTCGAAGTATTTACTATTATAATAGATTTAATTACTAATAATATATAAGATTACTCGAATATATTTATATTATCTTATATAAAGTATTTTATTAATATTATATAAACTAAGAGATAAAAACTTAACTAGTTTTAAGTATTTATTATAATAAATAAATATTATATAAAGAATAAGAATAAGAAAGTAATTCTTAATAATATTTATATTAAGATTAAGTTTATTTTTTTAATTATAATAATTATATTAATACTTACTAATATTATTATTTATTTTAACTAAGATATCTTATAATAAAAAGTAAGATAATTACTTATAAATATATTAAATATAATTAGCTTATAAAATTATAATAAACAAAAACGATTCTTATTAGTAAGTATTTTAGTTATTTACTTAAGTAAAAAAAGCTTAAACTTAATTATTATTATAAATAATTTTACTTTAGATTAAAATATAAATTTAACTTAAAAGCTAATATCTTTTAGTTAGGTATTTAAACTTATAACTAAATTATTATTAGCTACGATTTATAAAATATTATTAAATAAGCAGATTTATTTATAACTAAACTAGATATTTTTATCTAATATTCTAGTAAACTTATAAAAAGTTTCTTTAATCTTTTTACTTTCTTTTTTCTTATTTAATCTTTCCTTATAAATTAATAATAATATAAGGAAAAGCGTATATATTTAGTATCTAGCTTTAATTTTATTAAATATTATAAATATTTTTATAAAAAGAATATAAAAATAAATTATATTTTTTCTTTTTATTTATTTTTTATTTAACTTTAGGGGTTCGTATATTTTTATATTATTTTTTATTTATTTATTATTAGATATTTTTAAATTATAAAATTCTAAGTATTTATAATTTATTATTTAATATAAAATAATAACTAAGTAACTTATTTATTATTAATAAATTAATTATAAGTAAAATAATATATATATTATCTTTAAAGCTTATATAAACTCTTTATATTAAGAGATTTTAAAAATCTAGGAGATCTAAGAGATCTACTAGATCTAATAAATCTCTTAGATTTACTAAGCCTAATATTAGACTTATATCTTTTAGATAATAATATCTTCTAATTTAAGATTATTTAAAATAATCTAGTAATATTATTATAAGGTATAAATTAATTATATAAGATAAAAAAGCTTATTAATATACTAGAGTATTTTAATATAATATAAAATTATTTTTTATTAACTAAGCTATAAACTTATTATAATTTCTATAAAATTATAATTACCTCTTAGCTTATTAAAATTAATAAGTATTATCTTAGTAAATCGTATAAAAGATATTATTTTTAAAAGCTTCTTAGTAATAATAAAAGCTAAGTAATATCTTATAACTCCTTTTACTTTATATAAATAACCTTATAATTATTTATTATATATTTTACTTTTATATTAGGTTAAATTAAATTAATAGTCGGATTTATATTTACTTTAATATATTTTATATTTTCTTATAACTTAAGAATTTTTACTTATATATAATAAGTATAATAAAATAAATAAGAATAAATTATATTAACCTTATACTTCTTAATACGATTATTATTTATAAAAATATTTTTAAGGATATTATTATTAAGCTATAAAATATTAATATTAAATTAATTTCGTTTTTTTTTAAAGATAAGAAATATATTAAATTACTTTAGATATATATTCTTTTTATAAGTAATTACTCTTAGTAAACTTTAGTAATATTATATATTCTCTTAGCTTCCTAGTACTTTTTCTTAGTAGCCTTTTATTTTAACTAAGATTTTTATAATTTAAGAATCGTAACTAAATTATCTAGGTTTATCTTAATTAATATATTAATAATCTTAACCTAATTATCTAAGTATTATTTTAATCTCTTAAGAAATATATCTAATAATAAGGTAATTAGGTTAATCGTATTAGGTACTAAGTACTAGAAATAATTATTCGCGCGTATAATAATTCTAGAATTATTTACTAGGATATATATCTTATTTTTAATACTTTAAGAAGTCTATTAATTAGAAGATTAATATATTATAACTAAGGTTACTAGTATATTAGTTATATCTAATCTTATTATATCGTTCGTTTTAGAGTTAAAAGAAAAAATATCTAAAGACTTAGGTATAATTTCTCTTATAAGTATAATTTTAATATATAAGAAATATTATAATTTTATTAATTAGCTTAATAATAAGATTAAAGTCTAAGAATTAACTTATATAATTAAATAACTTATTATTAGATATACTTAGGATCTTTAACTAATATATTAGTAATATATTTATTATATAAAAAGACGAACTTTATAAATATTAGATAAAAAGAAATCTAAGGCGTATTATATATAATATATATTCTAATAAAGAAAAACTTAAGTTAAGATATATTTATAACTCTAAGAATAAATATAAGTTTTATATACTAAAAATATAATTTATTACTAATATTTGATTTAAGAAAACTTATCTAATATCTTATAACTAAGTATCTTAAATAAAATATCTCTAGAAAGAAATTTACTATTAATATAATTTATAAAAAACTATAAATAACTAAACGATTTTAGTAGTTCTAGTAATTCTAGTAATTTATAAATACTAATATAAATAAATATATAATTAGTTATTAAAATTTATTTTACTTTTATTAGTAATATAATAATAATCTTTAAAAGAGAATACTTTCTAATTATACGATTCTTTTTATTATTCCTAATTATTAACTTTTATACTAAGTTTAATTATATATAATTAAGCTAGTATTTATAATAGTTTTAAAAGTAAAGAAAATATATTATAAGAAATTATAAGTAATTCTAGTATTATAATTAGATAAAATATTTTTCGATTATATTAAAGCCTAGGTATAAGAATAATATCTTTAAATAAGCTAAGAATATAATCTAAAGTCGAGCCTAGAGTTTAATAATACGCTTATAAAATTAGTTACTAAGAAGCTTATTATTAGAAAGTTTAGTTATAATAATATAAGATAAAAGATAAGATATTAAATTCTAAAAGCGACTAATATTTATATTATACGTAAGATATAAGAATAAAACCTAATAAGTAAAACTAAGAAAATAAAATATATAAAATATAAGATAATTTATTTTTATCTTAAGCTTAATATTTAATCTCTAATAAAACTAAAAGAAAAAGTTTAATATTTAGATTTCTTATACTTATATAAGAATAAAATAAATATTTATATTAGAGTAAAAAAACGCGTAATATATATAAAATCTTATTTTATAAAATATAATAATAAAATTATTTAAGAGTTATAAATAATATTATAACTCGAATTAAATTAAGATAAAAGATAATAAAAACTTTTAGCTTAAGTATTAGTATTATATTCTTCTAATATTTATACTTAGCTAGATTCGATTATTATAATTATTTAATAAATATACTTTAATAAAACTTTTAATAAATATATAACTTTATTTTATAATAAAATATTAGTAACCTTTTAGTTTAATCTTATTTATTCGAGCGAATTCTTCCTTTTAATTATAATATTTAATTTATCTTCTTTTTTTTTATCTTTTTTATCTTTTTTACTACTTATTTTTTTTTCTTTTTTTACTTTTATATAAACGTTTTAAATTATAATAAGAAAGTAGAAAAGAGAAGAAATAAATAATATTTATAAGGTTAATTTACTAGCTTATTCGTATTTATATTATTAATCTTAGATCTTATATTTATTTATAAAAATCCTTTTTATTTTTAGAAGAAATATCTTAAATAATAATTAATATTTCCTTAGAAGTATATAATTTATTTACGTCTTATAAGTTCTTAGATTATTAAAGTTTAACTCTTTAAAAATACTTGCCTTTTATTAGCTTTATAAGATATAATTTGAAACTTAGGGTAACTTAATAATAACTTAATAAATCTTATTAGCTTTATATATATATTAAACGAGTTATATAAGATATATTAGAATATTATTTGGTTTATATTATATTTATTTACTCTAAGAATTAGGGAATATATTATATTATTATAAAAAATAATCTTATACTAGGATTTTAGTTAGTTTAATTTTAGATTTTAGACTTCTTAAATTATTATTTAATTATATATATTTACCTAGGAATTTATAAGATAAAATTCTTTTCTTTTATATACTAGTATTTACTTTTATTATTATATTTATTCTAATTATTAGGGGAGTATTTTAGTTATATAAATATAACTTTCTAATATATTTATATATTAAATAATATTAAAAGTAATACTTATATATAACTCTTTAGCTTAATATATTCTTATATTTTTTAGGTAATTATATACTAGTTATAAATTAAATAAATTTATAATTAACTAGTTAACTTTTTAATTTTATAACTTACTAGCTTACTTTATAATCGCGCGAGTATAATACCTAAGAATATAATAGATCTAAGAGATCTTTTAGATAATAGAAATCTCTAAGATCCTTAAAATATATTTATTTTATAATTCTAAGTTCTTAAACTAATAATCTAATAAATCTCTTAGATTTAATAAATCTAATAAATCTAGTAAGTTAGTCGAACCTATAAGATTTATACGTATAACTTAAATTTTAGGTATAACTTATATATTTATATTTATATTTACGTCTACTAATATAAACTTACTTAAATATTAGCTACTTACTTAGGTATTTTATTATTAAAAACACGTTTTTAATTATAATTATATCTTCTAGAAAGATTATAAAAAGTCGCCTAATATATTAAAGTTATAAATATTAAGTAAAAATTAATCTAATAGGTTATTATTAAGAATAATATATAATAATATTATAAGGCTACGTACTCTTAAATAATTATCTTTAGCTTAGATATAATATTTAATTTATAATAGAATTTAATCTTATAAATACTTTTACTATTAAAAGCTATAATAATACTTATATTATTTTTAACCTAGATAATATTAATATAAAATCTAAGTTTAATATTATAAATATTATTAAAAAGAAGTATTATTATAATATATAAAATTATCTTTTATCTTAAAAATATTAGTTAAAAGTTTATTTTATTTTTACTTAAATTATATTAAATAATATACTAATATAATACTTAAACCTTACCTAGTATTTATAGAAAATTATTTAAGTATTTTATATTAGCTAAGAAGGTTAATAGATATTATCTTAGTAAACTTATTTTTAATTTTAATAAAATTTATATATTATAATATTCCTTATTATATTTATTCTAAATCCTTAGTAAACTATCTTATTAGTATTAGCTTTTTCCTTACTTATAAGACTTATTTTCCTACTTTTTATAAGTATTTAATAAGCTATAATTTAATTATTTTCTAGCTTTTATTTATACCTAAGTAATATTCTCTCTTAAGTTTATTAAATTCTTTTATAATATTATAATAATTAATAAAATTTTAAAATACGCTTAAGTATATAAACTTTAATAATTTCTTAACTAATAATTATTAGTTCTTATAATTAATCTTAAGAAGAGATAAAAGTATATTTATTTTATATAAATTAGATCTACTAAGTATAATACTTTGATTTTTAATAAAAAACTAAGGATTATATTAAAAGACTAGAAATCGTTTAATTATCTTATCTTATTTTATTTATTATACTTTTATTACCTTAGAGATTATCTTAGAAGCTTTTAGTTATATATTTTTAGTATTAATAATAATATATAATAATATTATAAGAAAGATAAAAGCTAATATCTAATATTTTATAAGAAACTATTAATATTAATATTTATTAATAATTCGATCGATTTAGATCTTAAGCTTTTTAATACGAATCTTATATAAAAGAATATTCTTATTTTATACTTAGATATTTCTAAAAACTAATAATCTTAAGAATTTACTTTTATAAGTAATATTAATTATATTATATAACTTATTTAAAGTTTTAATTTTTTTACTTAGTTATTATTACTTACTTTAGTATCCTCTAAAATAATTAGAAATAATTATAAGAACTTTTTTATTATTATAAAATTTAATAAAAAGTTATAAGAGAAAACTAAAAAGTTTAATAACTTAGACTAAACTAGCTTAATAAACCTTTATTATTAGTATAAAAGTTATTATAAGCTATTAAATATATATTAAAATAAGAAATTCTTTTATAATATTTATTTACTTAAGAGAATTTTTAAGTTATTTCCTAAAGATACGTTTATTATTATATAATATAATATTAGATATTAATTTATATTATACTTTAAGTTAAAAGAGCTAAATCTTATTAAATATATAAGATTTATAATAAACGCGTTTTATTATTATACTTATACTCTTAACTATTAACTAGAATATAATCTTTTATATATATATAACCTAGGATTATTTAATAATAAAAAAGTTAAAAGAGATTAATCTTTTAAATTATACTTAGTTATAATATATTATATCTTAATAATAAAATATTATAAAATACTTTTTTCTTTATAAATAATATACTAAAGTTAATTATAATAATAAGAACTTAGTAAGACTCTTAATATAAAATACTAAAAGGCTAAAAAGAAACTTTAAGAATCTAATATAATACTTAATAAAATTCGTGTAAATTTAATTAAAAAGAATATCTTATAAATATTATCTAATCTTTATAATATTTTATTCGACTTTATATAATATTAATAAGAGTAATTTTAGAAATAAGTTCGTTTATAATAAAACTATTAATAAAGCTTATTATATATATCTCTTAATAAAGTTTTATATAATAAAAAAGATATTATAAAGCGATTTAAAAAGTAAAAAGCTAAAGGCTTTAATATTAATCGCTTTTCTTTAGTTATAAGAAAATAATACTCTAGTATATTAAGATTATTTTACGATCTAAAAAATAATATTATTAAAAGAATCGAAATAAAACTTATTAAGTATTAATAAGTTTAAGAAAATTAAAAAGTTAAATCCTAGAATTAAATATAATATATATATAATTATATTTAGTTTAAACTTTATAATAAAATTATATAATTATAATATTAGGTTATATCTCAAATCTAAAAATTTTAAAATATTAAGATTTATCTTAATATTTATAAAATAAGAAAAGCGATAAATTATATAATTATATTATATAAAAGATTATCTCTTATAAAAATATAAGCTAAATAAATAAAAAAGCTTATTCTTTAGTTATTAGATAATAATAATCGACCTAAATTTATTAATTTTTAGACTTTTAATCTTAGGAATCTTAAGGAAACTTTAAGTTAAATATTATAAAACTATAAATTAATATACTAGAAAGACTTAATAAATATAAAAGTAATATCCTAAGGTATATTTTAGAGTTATACGAAAAATAAAATATATTAATTATCTGATTATATAAAAATATTAACTAATACTCTAAAGCCGACTTTTCTTAAAATTATATTAAATAATATTTTTATATTACGTAATATTAATACTAAGTTCTATTATATAAAAGCTTCTAAAAAGTTAAAGATCTTAAAAATAAAATAATACTAGTTAATAATATAAACTATAAAAAAGCTTTATATTTTTACCTAAGTATTTAAATAACTAAAACTTTTAGTATTTCCTTATAAAATATTATTATTATAACTTTTTTAAGATAATATTATAATAAATACGAATATATAAAAATATAATTCGAATCTTATATCTTTAAATAAAAAGAAATAACTTTTAGGTAAATAAATCTTAATTTAACTCTAAATTATATTAATTCTTTTTAGATATAATATTAATAATAATAATATTATTATCTTCTTTCTTTTTACTAGATACTTCTAATAATTATAAGAGATTATATACCCTATTAAAACCTTTAATATTAGACTAAATAATAACTAAAATAAAATTATCTAATAATAAGAGTAAGATTAATAAAAAAGTATTAGAAGAAATTATTAAAAGAATATAAAAGTTATTAAATAATATATAAAATACCTTTAATATAATAAATAAAATTCTCTTAGATTACTCTTATATAAGATAATAATTATAAACCCTCTTATAATATTTTTATTTAAATATTACTTTATAAAATAATAATTTAAATTTTAAATATAAAAATCTTTTAGGTTTTTTATATCTTTTAGATTTATTAGATTTTATAATAATATACTAAGCTAATAAAATACTAAGTTAGCTAGTAAAATACTAAGTTAACTAATAATATACTAAGGTAACTAATAATATAATTTAATAATAAAGTTAATATCTTATAATAAATCTTTTAGATTTTATAAATCCCTTAAATTTATTAGATCTAATAGATTATTTAATAACTTACTAAGTTAGCTAATTATATACTAAGTTAGCTAATAGAATACTAAGTTAGCTAATAAAATACTAAGGTAAGTAATAATATAATTTAGTAATAGAATTAATCTCTTATAATAAATCCCTTAGATCTTATAAATCTATTAGATTCCTTAGATCTCTTAGATCCCCTAGATCCCTTAGATCTATTAAATCTAGTAGATAATTTAGTAACTTACTAAGTTAATTAGTCGTATACTAAGTTAACTAATAAAATACTAAGGTAACTAATAATATAATTTAATAATAAAATTAATTTCTTATAATAAATCCTCTAGATCTCTTAAATCTCTTAGATTTATTAAATCTAGTAGATAATTTAGTAGCTTACTAAGTTAGTTAGTTATATACTAAGTTAGCTAATAAAATACTAAGGTAACTAATAATATAATTTAATAGTAAAATTAATCTCTTATAATAAATCTCTTAGATCTTATAAATCTATTAAATCTCTTAGATCTCTTAGATTTTCTAGATCTATTAGATCTAGTAAATTATTTAGTAGCTTACTAAGTTAGCTACTTATATACTAAGTTAGCTAATTATATATTAAGTTAGCTAGTTATATACTAAGTTAGCTAATTATATACTAAGTTAGCTAGTTATATACTAAGTTAACTAGTTATATACTAAGTTAGCTAATTATATACTAAGTTAGCTAGTTATATACTAAGTTAGCTAATTATATACTAAGTTAGCTAGTTATATACTAAGTTAGCTAATTATATACTAAGTTAGCTAATTATATACTAAGTTAACTAATTATATACTAAGTTAGCTAATTATCTACTAAGTTAGCTAATTATATATTAAGTTAGCTAGTTATATACTAAGTTAGCTAATTATATACTAAGTTAGCTAATTATATACTAAGTTAGCTAGTTATATACTAAGTTAGCTAGTTATATACTAAGTTAGCTACTTATATACTAAGTTAGTTACTTATATACTAAGTTAGCTACTTATATACTAAGTTAACTAGTTATATACTAAGTTAGCTAGTTATATACTTAGTTATCTAGTAAATTATTTAGTAACTTACTAAGTTAGCTAATAGCTTATTAACTAGAAATATAATTTAGTAATAAAGTTAATTCCTTACTTATATCCCCCCGATCTCTTATATCCTCTAGATCCTCTTAATCCCTTATATTCTCTAGATCTTTTAGATCTTTTAGGTTCCCTAGATATATACTAGATTTATTTTTAGTATTACCAATCGTCTAGCTAGTATATTATAACTAAATACTAACTAATTAAAGCGGGACAGGCGATAATTTTACTTATAATACCTACGCGGCTTAAGGAAGAGGTAGGCGAAGCGTAGTACCCACCTCTTAATTACAGAGCTTTTGCGTATAGGTGTGGTGAGGTGAAGTCGGGATAGACTCGGGCCACCCCTGTCGGTTCTAGGTCTCTTTGGGTCTTTGGGTCTTTGGGTCTTCTAGAAGGCCCAACTCGTCTATGCAAAAATAATGTCATCTGATATTTGATTGGAAGTGGTATTGTATGTTCAGATATAGTTTATCAAAGTGAAAAACCAAAAGTGTATGCAGAACTCAGTGCACGGTACAGTCCAGTACTCGTCCGGCCGGTCTCGAATGAATGGTGACCAAGCGACCAGCCCAAAACCAAAACCAAAACCTCCTATTTCCTGATCTCCGTCCCCCCAGGTAATTCAGGTATCGTGTGTACCTTACCTTTCCTCCGATCTCTCGTCCTCGCTCTTTCCGACCTGCTCTTTCTCTCACTGTTTCCGTCTCTGCATCACAATCACTGGTTCCATGATTCGCTATCGCTACTGATCATCGTCCTGATTCATCCAGCTGAGCCATCTCCATCTCCGGTCTTTGTCTTGCATCCATCCAGTCACATGAGTTTTGAGCATCCAGTATAAAATCACTTTCTCTCCACCAAGGAAAACCCAAGAAACAGCAGATCGCACTTGCCCAAATCCCAGTCCAAGGTTCAGCGCGAATCCATCGAGCTGCAGATATCGCAAGTCCGAATCAGGTTTTGCATGTTCCTCGACTTCGGCCTCTCCACAAGTCTACAAGAATAGAATAGCATCCCCGTACCCGTACCAGAGTCAGAACGGGAACCCAGGATCGCAAACCCCCCCCCCTCCCCCAAAACCAAGATTCGCTACATAAAATCCAGACGGGGACCCGTCACTTTTCTTCTCCTCCTCGCAACCACCGCAGCTCGCACTTCGAGGGTCGCGAGCTCTCCAACCGTGGATCGAATTCGTGCTTTTCGGCGGCATCGACACGAGCCTGCTGAGCCCACGCCCGCCGCCCCAACTTCAGGCCGCCAAGTTCTGACGGAAGACGATCAGCGCACGTCGCGAGCAAGATCACCTGCCTGGCTGCACAAAATGCATCGCAATCGCTCGACGTCCAAGCAGAGATCTCGCTCGCCCTCGGCCATCCCCTCGAGTCCTGCTTCGGTCCGTCACAGAGACCCGTTGCCGAAGACGTTCGATCTGGCTCACTTGAATGGCGATGCAAAGCCACCAGCAGAACCCGAGCCAAAGCAGGCCATGGATATGGGACCCAGACCTCCTGCTTTCCTTCAGCTCACCGAAGCTGAGAGACAGGGCAAGTTCGCCGAGATCACGCGACTGGAAAGTCTGCGCCTGTTAGAGAGGAGGGATCCGGCCATGGAATCAAAATGGTCCTATCTAAAGCCAGATAAAGTCCTGGATCGATATACTAACATTCATCCGTGGTACCACAACCGAATTACGCTGGAGGTACCGGAAGGAGTCAATAACTACATCAATGCTTCGCCGGTGAACCTGTCGGCTGTCGCGACGGCTAGCAAACCTCAGGGGCAGGATAAGTTTATCGTCATGCAAGGGCCCAAGATGGAGACGATTGATCATACATGGATGATGATATGGCAGTCACTATCAAACCCATCCGTCACAGCACCAGCAGTCATAGTCATGCTGACACCAACGCACGTCAACCACCCGATGATAGGCACGATGGTCCAAGAGAAATGCTATCCCTACTACCCCTTAGACGCAGACTCCGAACCGCTTCAGATCAACGACACATCAGCACTAGGTGAAGAATTCAAAGCAACAGTACGCTTCGTCGCACGCGAGGAGACCAGCCAAGGCGAAGCCATCGAGCTCCGCAAACTCGCCATGCAAGTCGACGGCTGCGACGAGGAGAAGACCATCTGGCACTTCCTGTACCCGGGGTGGCCCGACTACGGGGCGCTGGAGGAATCCGACATCGACAGCATCACGATGCTGATGCACCTGTCGCGCGAGAAGAACACGAGTTCGGCCAACCCGCGCATCGTGCACTGCAGCGCGGGCGTCGGCCGCAGCGGCACCTTCATTGCTCTCGAGCATCTCATGGCGGAGCTGGAGGCCGGCGCCTGGGACGAGCTCGCCGATGACCAGGACCCCATCTTCGAGACGGTCAATAACCTGCGCATGCAGCGCCGCACTATGGTCCAGGCCCCGGAGCAGTACGAATTCCTCTACTCGGCCATGAGGAGGTTCTGGGATGAGAGACATGCTTCTCCGCAGCCGGCTGCTAAGCCAGTCGAGGGTTTGGGTTCAGGTTCAGGTTCGGGTTCGGAATGAATGAGCGAGCTCACGAAGGAACGAAATGAACGAGACGATTACCTATTTTCTTTTCTGTCTTTTTGCCTTCTTTTGTATGTGATCTTTTAGGGCATGTTACGCTGGTCTGGTGCTGTTTGGTGTGGTGTCGTGCATGGTATGGTGTGGCATGGTATGGCATGGTGGTGCATGGCGAGGCGTTCTGTTTTCCCCCCTTTTCAGCATGGAGCATTTTTGTATTTGTTTCTTTGGCGGGCATGGTCATGGTCATCATAGGCATGGGCGAGCGAGGTAGCGAGGTAGCAAAGTAGTGAAGTAGCGAAGTAGCGAAGTAGCGCTCACCAAGTAAAGAGGTATGCAGCTGAATGGATTATGAGCAAGTAGTTAAAGCGGAATGGAATGGGTGGCTGGCTGTTTTTCGCTTGTGATTTCTTCTTCTTCTTCTTCTGCATATCTGTACACGTACTATTAGCATCAGCAAGCAAGCAAGCAAAAAGGCGAGCGAGTTATGTATGCTTTTTTTGTATCCTCTTTTTTTTTTTTGTCTTTCCTTTTTGCATCTGTTTTTATCTGCCTGGCTGTTTTTGTTTTTGTTTTTTGTTTTTATTTTTGTGTTGAGGAAGATGTGCGTATGCTTGATGGAATGGATGGATGGAGGATCCAGTCATAAGGGAGAATGTTGTAATCGGAGAAAACCAATTGATGCGCCTGGGAAGTGTGGGATGAGGATGAGGATCAGAATGAGGATGAGGATGAGGATGAGGATGAGGATGAGGATAAGGATGAGGATGAGGATAAGGATGAGGATGAGGATGAGAGGTGTATAAGATATGAAGAGCAGAGGGGAGGTTAGCAATCACATCACATCACGTCACATCACATCTGATCCATCATACATAAGGCACAAAAACACCAAGCGGCGAGAGAGACCAACTACCACATAAGAAAGGAAAAGAAAGGAAAAGGAAATTATATCCGAAGCAGTGATGTTGGGCGATTCTTTTCTTTCATTGACAACGATTTAATGTGATGTGATACCTGCCTGCCTATCCAAACCGGCATAGAACTCCAAAATGCTTGCTTTACAGTTTTGACATGCATGCTCTCGCTTGTCTTCTCTTCCCCTTTTTTCTTTACTTATCTTTTCCCCCTCTCTTTTTGGTCGTATCTACAACATGGGCTTGAGATCGTCAGCTACCTTGAAGGGAGCTTCGGTCTTGCTCTTGATTTCATCCACGGTAACACCATCGGCAATCTCGATCAAGGTAAGACCAGTAGCGAAATCGACATCAAAGACACCCTATGTTTAGTAATTAGCACGCAAACTTCACGTCAAAAGAAGAAAGAGAGGGATGGAAGGACTTACCAATTCCGTAATGATCATAGAGACACAAGCCTTGCCCGTGAGCGGGAAAGCACACTGCTTAACAATCTTGGCATTGCCCTTCTTGTCGGTATGCTCCATGGTAACGACGACCTTGGTCTGGCTCGGGTTTGACACGAGATCCATAGCGCCACCGAATCCCTTGACCTTGCCGGGCAACATCCAGTTAGCCAGGTCGCCGGAGCCGCTGACTTGCATGGCGCCTAGAATGGTCAAGTCGATGCGCCCGCTGCGGATCATGCCGAAACTCTCCTCACTGCCGAACGACGACGCTCCCGGCTTCAAGGTCACCGTCTCCTTGCCGGCGTTGATCAGATCTGCGTCTTCCTGGCCCTTCTGTGGGTATGGGCCGAGGCCGAGAATACCGTTCTCTGATTGCAGCTGCACTTCGACTTCGGGCCCGACGAAGCTCGGTGCTAGCATGGGCATGCCGATTCCAAGATTGGCGTACATGCCGTTCTTGAACTCCTTGGCTGCTCTTCGGACGATACGCTCGCGCTTCGCTGCCGTCTCGCCGCTTCCAAGCGCTTTCTTTGCGTCTGGGTCATTGGGATCGCGTGCCAAAGTGAGTTTCTCGATCTCCTTGGGTGTCGTTGATTGGATGACTCGCTTAACGTAGATTCCTGGAAGGTGAACAGCCTCAGGTGCGATCTCGCCTGGCTCGACGATGTTCTCGGCTTCTACGATGGTCATCTTGGCATTGCGTCCCATGGCTCCGTTGAAGTTGTTGGCTGCAAGACGGAATTGGACATTGCCCAACTTGTCGGCCTTATAGGCTTTGACAAATGCGTAGTCTCCCTTGATGCTCTCTTCCATTAGATACTGCTTGCCATCAAAGACTTTGACGTCTTTTGGGTATGAGTATTGTTTTGGAGTTCCGTCGGGGTTATTTCGTAATGGGAGCTCGCCTGTCTGTACGACAGTTCCGAAGGCTGCTGGGGTGTAGAAGGCTGGTATTCCCTTTCCTCCCGAAGCACACCTCTCTGCGAGGGTTCCTTGAGGGGTCAATTCCAGCTCGACCTCCCCAGTCAGATACATGGTCTCCAACGTCTTGTTCTCGCCAATATAACTAGCGATCATCTTGGAGATCTGCTTCGACTGCAAGAGCTTGCCCAGTCCCGAGTTGTCCGTTCCTGCGTTATTCGACACCGCTGTCAGACCCTTAATGTGTTTCTGGTTCAGCACTTCGTTGATTAATGTGTCCGGTACACCGCACAGTCCGAAACCTCCACATAGTAATGTCGAATTCGGCTTCATGTCTTTGAGGGCCTCGGCCGCCGAAGGGAAGACCTTGTTAATCTCATTGCGTCGAGCAGTCGATGCAAAGGTCCGTGCTAACAGGATTGATTGCTAACATAGTTGTTAGCACTTTTCAGAATCATGGCAACATCGCGGACTACCTTTGTGCTGTTTCTAGTGTAAGCTCTCGCAGTGCGGAAGCATAGCGCGGATGAAGGCATGGTGTGATTGTGTGAGGAGTAGAGAGATGCAAGATGAATAGACTTCGCAGCTTCAAGTAGTTCCAGACAAGAAGGAGTAAATGAGAAGCAAAAGTATGGGAATACAGGAGGGAAGAAGACACAGGGAGATATTTGAAGAAAGAAAAGCTGGGGAAACAGAGCTTCTCCCCCACCGTTCCTGAGCCGGCAATCATTCGCGGAAAGCGTCGGAATCAGGGCCGTGCCTTGCCAGCCGCCTGGGAAAGTCTTTAGCCGGAACCGAGTTGACGACAACACCTCAACTCAACAACCACGACCCGAATTTAGACTCGACGATATCCAGCTTCTTGCGGGTTTGTCCGAATTCTGGAGATCAGGACTACATTGCCTGATATTACCGAGTACAAAGGGAGCCTGACAATTTTGACGGGCCGGTATGGTGATAGCAATGGCAACGGCAACATTACAGCAAAAGCAGGTAAATCTATTTTATATTTAATTTCTATTTCCTCAAATTTGCGCACGTTCAGTCCTTTCTCCAGTCTGATCAAACCAGATTTTACTCCCCGAGATCATGGATTCTTGCAACGCACAACCAATCTTAACTGCTTGCACGGCACCAACCAGCTTCATGGGTAACTCGGAGTTCTCTAAACAACAAGCCGTGAACTCGTTCGCCTCCTTGGCGAAGGCATCCTTGAATCGTCCATAATAGTTTTGTGGGATCTCACGACGGATTCCTCCTGGCTGGTAGATATTAACCAGGTTAGACATGGGCTGCGCGTTCACGGTCAGTTTTCCAGCTGTCCCGATGATCTCCGTCGAGTCCTCCTGTCCAGCTGCCATCATGCGTGAGCAATAAAAGTATGCGATCTTGCCACCATAAAACTCAACAATGCCTACTGCATTATCGCGATCGTTATGTTTCCGTAGACCTGGCTCGACGGCTGTTATACCACTGGCAATGACGGATTTCACGATGCTATCTTGCCCAAAGAACCACAACGCCAAGTCGATATCGTGAATTGAGCAATCAACGAATATGCCTCCAGAGAACTCCGCGTATGCTACAAAGAAGCCAGTCGGATCGAGGGTATCGCACGTCTGACTCCGGAAGACAGAAGGGGTTCCAATCATGCCGGACTCCATTTTTTGCCATGCATCTTGGTATGATTCGTCGAATCGCCGCGAGAAGCCACACATGACTTTGAGGTCGGATCGTCTCGAAGCCGCATCGACAACACTTTGTGACTGGTTTTTGGATTAGTCGAGTAGACAAGCACAGCTTTTAAGATAGGCTTACAATTTCGACGCTCGTTGAAAGAGGTTTTTCGCATAATACATGCTTGTTGGCATTGATAGCTGCAATCGCCTGTGAAGCGTGGACTGTTGTTGCAGATGCAACCACCACTGCCTCCAGACCTTCATGCTTCAGCATTTCCGCATAGTCCTTATATATAGTGACGCCGAAAGGTTCGAGATGTTCCTTGGCCCATCTTATTTCCTCGTCGTCTGGCGTGCTTGCTGCAACCAATTCTGCACGAGGTACTCTTTCGAGGAAGTTCAGGGCGTGACGCTTGCCCATGCGTCCCAGACCTGCACAGCCAACTCTGAGCTTTTGAGGGGGGCCCATTTCTACGAGTATTCAGGTTGATTGGGGGTTGTTTCTGGGGATTGTTTCTAGGAAGAAGGCCGTTTTTCTTCACACGACTGGTTGAACACTTGGGGAGGCTCGATACAAAGAGACAAATGCTTTCATAAAGAGCCTCTCCACGGAAGGACTCATCCTTTTATATCATTTGATTCCCCAGCCATTGGAGAGAAGTGGTCTTTCAAGTGCATAGCCTCTTGATTGACCATACCAAATCGATGAGCTATCTCAGACATTTTGAGAATTCTCATGGATCTCAAACAAGAAAGCCTTGACGAGAGTTTGGGGACCCCGCCGAGCGAGCTCGGAAAAAGTTCCCCTGATGGATGGATTAGGCAAGTAAACTTGACTCGGTAGTCATGTCACATTCAACTTGTGAAACTAAATACGCGCCCACTTTTTTCTCTGTATGCAAGCAAGCTTGATTGAAGTGCTGCTTTCATTGAAAATGGATATAGCTGCATACCTATAGGTTTGTTTGTCTACGTCGATCACTAGCTTGTCGTATGCGGCTCATCCGCTCTCATGCAGACAAGCTCCATCCGATCCACATTCTTAGGTATTACAAAAATGTCATGCACTACTCGCATATTGCGAGTGCCTATGGTTTCCCTTCTCGGGTTGCGAGCTCTCGGAGAAACTTGCCAGAGCTCGAGGCGACTTTCCTAAATCAGGGACTTATAAGAAGAGGGATCGCTTAGCGAAGAATCGTCCCCAACAATACGCACTCAGTACGAGTTCTTCACGATGGACCGAGATGTTTCTCTCTTCAAAACTAAGTGGATCTTTACATATTTGCTAACTCGGTATCCCATCCCCACGATCGTTTTAAATGCTCCTGCGCCGTTGCCGTCGGCCACGCGTGGTCTTTCTCGGTCCGCACCAGCACATTCAGGAGGGCCATCTGCTCGTAGCGGTCTGCGAAGCGATCCCCACACATTGTCACTCCCATACATGCTGTGAACATGCCTGGTATTGTACGTCTATTCGAGAGAGCCGTGCCACACATTTCCTTCACTTGGCGCTTGATCTCGTCCTGTTGTGGATTGGATCAGCGACTTGCAGGATGTGAGAGTGAGGTTGACTTACTTCTCTCTGTTGGTGAGCGAGCTTCTGGCTCGGTCCGATACGAGGTAGTGTTGGATTGTAACACATCAGGAGCACACGAGCGAATATCGAGTGCATGATCCCGATGACTGCCATCTCGTCAACCATCACACAAGAAGTACAGGCTTATACATCGATATACTCACCTACAGCATGATTCAAATAGCAGATCTCGGGAAACACCTCTCCCAGACTGTTATCCGGCTCGCGATACGAGAGGGGTAAGAAGGAGAGCGGTCTCGAATCCAGCCACTGGGAATCATAATCCTTGAGTTCCTGATACTTGGCGGGCGTCTGCTCGTCGCTGCCGAAGCTGAACTTGGCTATCTCAGCACAATACACGATGATTCTATTAGACCATGTATCGTCATCAGCAGGGCAAAACGAGCGATCGATAAAGCTATGGTCTAGTTTGGTCTTCACGGGCCGCTGGTTCACAAAGGCCATGTATATCTCCTGCCGCAGGCCGACCCAGAAACACGCCTGTCGCAAACTGCTGGCGACGGATGAGGTTTGAATATTCATAAAGACCTGGATGCCGAGCAGGTGGCCTTGGTAATCCGTGCCTACGAGTGGGACTTTACGGAGAGGGGGAAGTGAGCATTAGCGCCATCAACATGATAAGATGGAATGGGTGGCGTCTATCTAGATGACTCGGAACATACCATCTAGTTCCTCTAGGGTGCGCAGGAGGATCGTCGCTGCGAGGAGATCGTCATTCATCAGAGCTGAAGAATCGCCGGATATGGTCGAGAGGTGCTGCAGGCATTCTTGATGATACCTGTCAGAGGCATATTGGTCGTACTGGCCAATGATGCTGAGATGGCGCGACGAGAGGGCGAAGATGGCACTGAGGAGCGTCGGGCAGATAATGGCTCGTTTAGGTACCTCGCATCCGAAGTGATTTCTTTTGGTATCGCAGAGGTCGAACTACGAGTTCACCCAGTCAGGTTCCTCTTCTCTTCTCTCCTCTTCACGAACAGGCAGGACGGAAGAACGAAAGAATGATAGATAAATACCCAATGACACATATGATCGATGTAATGCCGCATCAATCGAATCTCGTGCTCCCTCTGCAGCGGAAATGCCACGCGCTCCGTCGACGGGTTGCCTTCTGACCGACCCACCAGCGAATCCGCCGGGATGTCTGAAAAGGGCCGCTCTTCTGTAACGGCTGCCGTGGCGATCTGTGGAGGCGGAGGTGGAGGCGTCGTCGTTGTCGTCCAGTGGGTGAAGGGTGATGCGACCAAGGCTGGGGAAATTGTCGCCTCGGTATTGCTTACCTGAGGATGGGGCTGGTGCTGGGGTTCAGGATTAGATATTGTGGAGAGTGGTGGTGAGAGCCGGCGTAGTTGCTGTTGCTGCTGTTGCTCTTGTTGTTCTTCTCCTGATGTGTACAAGGCCTCTACATCTTGGCTCTCGTCTACGAACCGTACTGTTGATGTCTGTTCTCAGTAGGTATACTGTTATCTTCTTCATTTCTTCTTCCTCTTCTTCTTCGTTTTGTGTCCTTTACAGAGGGGGTTTGAGTGAGTCGATGGACTTACGATTGCGAGAGCTCTTGACCCATTTCTGATCCGGTTTTATCGGGAGGCTATCAAGAATCAGCTTTTTTTCTCTCCTCTTTCTTTTTTCTAATAAGCAAATAAGCAGTTCAAGATTCTGTGGCTTGCAAGATTCTGAGCCTTATCGAGAGATGCTCAAATCGCTCTTGAGATGTCGTCAACTCTACTCCCGGGACGTAAAATAGCCAAAGGAAAAGAGAAAAAGAGAAAAAAAGGAAAAAAGGGGGAGGGGGGGGGGGGAAATGAGGTCAAACTCACTCAGTCGAGTACCGAAACCGAACGTTGATCTCCTGGATGCACTCTGCCCCCGAGACGACACATCTCGAACAGGCCGGCTTGGCTGCATCACCTGTATATAGGAACACCAATTAAATTAAAATAAAACCGAATTTCATGCAAGATCCCATAAACCACATACAAGAAAAAGGGACAGAGAAGAAAAAAAGAGCTACACATACATTTAAGATGCCGCTTTCGACAGGCCTAGAGAAACGCGGAGAAACGAGCATCTCCAAATTAGCCGACGTATTTGATATTAAGTAGGTGGGTACTTGGGTCACTCCTACTACAAGACGCCAAAAGAAGAGATAAAAGATAAAGGCGAGTCCGAGAGCGAGAGTACGAGAAGACAGACGCTCGATTAGGAAATGTTTTTCTTTTCTCTCTCTGTGTCTTTCTTTCTGTGGGGGAGGAGAAGGATGGGATGGGCTGGCTTACCGTACAACCTAATTTGTGACGTTCCCGCGTCGTCATGATGACCACAGACAGAAACCCCCCAGGTTGGACGGGCAGAATAGAACGGAATGAATCGAGCGAGTAGCCTCTCTAACGAAGAAACAAAAAGAGGAGGAGGATTGGTTGAGGGTAGGAGAGTTGAGAGGGAAAGGGAAAGTCGGCACGCATGCACGCACGCACGCACACAGCTGAGGTATGTCCACGCGCATTAAGTAGTTATTCTGTCCGGGTGCCGCCGCGAAACATTTCCCGCGCGGGCGAAAGAGGAAACTCGCAGCGCGGCGACGCGGCGGCTGGGCAAGTCGCTACGAGGCCGCTCCAAGAGCGCGAGCCAATGGGCATGGTCGCATCCGTGGCTTACTGAGATCCGTCTCCTCTCGACCCATAAACTTGGGGTCCCCGCATTTTTTATTTTGCAGTGAAGTTAAGTTATGATGCTTGTCTCTCCGGTTTTAGTGCTGGAGCTTTCACATCCCGTCATAGCCCGTCGCGGCTTCTGCCCCCACCTCACCTCGTCTTCCCCTTTCTCTCCTCCTCCTCCTCCTCCTCCTCCTCCTCCTCCTCACCCCCACTTCCCCCGCGGGTGTCGGGAGTTTGGACCCTTAATGAGAAATAACTTGGCTGTGTTTGGATGGAGGCCATGAGATGCGATCCACGCTGGTAGCTTTTACCCCATATCCAGAACCAAATACCGCTCACATGCATGGGCGGAAAGCCTCTTTGGGGTAGCCCACTGGCTAGCAGGACTATGTTTGACCATAACAAGGTATGGCATGGCATAGCATAGCATAGCATAACCGTGTATAAATATGTCGCCGTGTCCTCGTCGTCCTGCTCCATTCGACAGGCAAGGCAATTAGCTATCTGGAAGCCGACCCCAATTCAAACCACCAATCCTCTCTACCCTCGATCCTTCATCATGGGTTCTTCGATGCTGGAGAAGAGTGATGCCGACGAGGTCATCACTTCTGGTACCCATACCGAAATCGTCGTTCCTCACGACTTTGAGCCATATGGCCCATCGGGTACGTTGGTTTTCTGTCCTGACATATCATTTTCTTTTTGCCAGCATGCTGATACTCGCCCCCAGGTTTCAGAGGGATATTCTCTTCGCCGTATGTTGCTCTCTGTGCAGCCTTCTCTGCCATCGGCGGTATGCTATTTGGATACGAGTATGTACAAGAACCCCCAGCCTGAATAGACACCTGACTAACAATTGCTCGCTCAGCCAAGGAGTCATCTCCGTAACGCTGGTCATGCCGCAATTCCTGGAGAGGTTTACTGAGGTCTCTGCCTCTGCATCGGGTGGAGGATTTTACAAAGGTTTGATGACTGGCATGATCGAGTTAGGGGCTTTTATTGGTACGTACTGGTGTACCTCACCTACTTCCAGCTCGCACAAGCTTACCTTTTTTTCTCTTTTCTTTTTTCTAGGTGCTTTGAATCAGGGTTGGATAGCCGATAAGATTTCTCGCAAATACTCTATCGTCGTGGCCGTGATCATCTTTACTATCGGTTCGGCACTGCAAACTTCGTCTGTCGACTATGCCATGTTAGTAGTGGCCCGGTTTATCGGTGGGATAGGTATTGGAATGTAAGTGGCAGGGCAGCATGTTTAGTTGGTGGATTCAGTACTGATAGATGATACCTTCTCAGGTTGAGCATGGTAGTGCCCGTCTACATTTCCGAAATCTCGCCTCCCGAAATCCGTGGATCTTTGCTGGTCTTTGAACAATTCAGCATCGTATTCGGAATCGTCGTTTCCTTCTGGATTACCTACGCCACCAAGGATATCCCGTCGAACTGGTCATGGCAGTTGCCCTTTCTGCTACAGATCGTTCCGGGATTGCTCTTGGGCGTGGGCATTTTCTTCCTGCCCTTCTCTCCCCGCTGGTTGGCATCTAAGGGTCGCGAAGAGGAAGCTCTTATCAACCTCGCAAAGCTTCGACAACTGCCCACGTCCGATCGACGAGTCCAGTATGAGTGGATGGAAATCATTGCCGAGTCGACCTTCCAAAAAGAGATATTGGAGGAGCGCCATCCGAATCTGGTTGAGAGGACGAAGATGAATAGGATCAAGCTGGAGATTGTGTCGTGGTCTGACTGCTTCAAACCGGGTTGCTGGAAGAGAACTCACGTTGGTGCAGGTCTGATGTTCTTTCAGCAGGTAAAGACTCGCAACCGAGAAATATTTGGAAAAGAGGAAGTGCTGATATGTATAGTTCGTGGGAATTAATGCCTTGATTTACTACTCGCCGACGTTATTCGGGTAAGGTCTACTAGAGAGATCCAGTCGTACTATTTACTGACACGGCAGTAGAACCATGGGTCTTGATTATGACATGCAACTTATCATGTCCGGAGTCCTCAACTGCACCCAACTCGTCGGCGTGCTATCCAGTCTATGGACACTCGATCGATTCGGCCGTCGAAAGATCCTCATGTGGGGAAGTCTCGGCATGACCATCTCCCATCTGATCATCTCTATCCTCGTTGGTCTCTACGACAAAGACTGGCCGTCTCATCGCCCCGAAGGGTGGACCAGTGTTGCTTTCTTACTCTTTTATATGCTTACCTTTGGAGCAAGTTGGGGTCCTGTACCATGGGCTATGTAAGATATTCTCTTCTCCCGCAGAAAGTCAAGATGTTGAAGCGGTGACTTACACTGTTTCCAGGCCAGCTGAGATTTTCCCATCGTCTTTGCGCGCAAAGGGTGTCGCGATCTCAACATGTTCTAGTAAGTCAAACCTCGCCAAACCTGCTTCGTAAATCCACACTAACGATTCTCACCAGACTGGCTCAACAACTTTATAATCGTATGTTTTTAATTTCCCGACTCTGAGAATTTCTGGGGGCAAAGCTAATCAAAAACTCAAAGGGCGTCATTACCCCGATCCTCGTACAGAACACTGGATTCGGCGCATACGTCTTCTTCGCCGTCTTCTGTCTCGGCTCGCTCGGCTGGACCTTCTTCTTTGTTCCGGAGACGAACGGCAAGAGTCTCGAGCAGATGGATGAGGTGTTTAAAGATCGTGGGCATACGCAGGACGTCGAGAGGCGAAATCGCGTATTTACTGAGGTTGTGAGGACGAGAGCTGCTGGTGGTGTTTGATTAGTTGTCTATTATATTGACGCATGTTGGAGTCGGAGGTCGGGTCTGGTTTGGGGATATCTCTATCTATCGAGGACGCTCTCTAAGCGAGCGAGCATTGGTTGGTTTGGCGATTTGATAGTAGACGATTCGGTGGCTAGATAGATATCAGAGGACTTGGCTATTATATATCAACAACCTTTCTTGTTCATGGAAAAACAATGGTTGAAGGGAAGACGATCGATAAGGGAAGTTGACAACTTTGGGAACATTCGAGGTGTTCTGCCTGTTTTGGCCCAAGTATAGGCCGAAATTGTATACCCGGGAGTCGGAAATTCGTCTCGCTTTCATCTTTATCTATTGTGTCTACTCGTAAGCGAGCAATGCCTTTGCTCCTCAGGATACTTGGGAAGGTTCCCAGGTTTGTCATTGGCGAGTTAGTTCAGGTTTGTGGGAAATTAAGCGATACTTGTGTTGATCACGCCAGCAAGGAATTGTTTGGTCTGCTGGTCGTTTCAAGGTAGTATTTTACTTCTGTGCTTTTCTGTGATGATATTGTTCGCAGTAAACGACATGAATTTGAAATACTGGCTCGTATGTGAAAACAGACAGGTTTCCAAGAACATAGGTGAAGTAGCTGCTTCCTCCATTGGGTACCTAGCCAATTTCTAGCAACACCATCATGTAACAATCTATTAAAAGAGATAAGAGTCATTGAAAAGCATAGAGGACACTGGAAAATTACAGGGTCATCAGAAAACAAGAGCCAAAGGGTCCCACTTAAACGCAGAAACTTGTGAAAATAAAGAGGATCAACAGAAAGGTGACTTACAGCTAAACCCTTGCCTTTTTTAACTGTCCGGCCCCGTGCGGACAACACTTGCTCCGATGAACGAGCCAGCAAATCCTTTAGGCCCTCGGACGTTCTTCCTCCCTCCGAGAGATCGTGTCTTCAAAGTTCAAAGAGGCTCCTGAGATCGCGGCGGCGAGTTAGAGGTCAGATTGGTAGCGAGTATTGTCACGGCTCTCGTACTAAATGCGTCATACTGGTGCTTCATGGCCTGCTTGTTGTGGTCGGTCCTTGATCGTGTGCATTATCTCCAGAATGCTAAGAATCCTCTTCAGGTAGTTTGAGATGTGGCCAGCGAGTCAGTGGACAGATTAATTAACACATCCTTTATTCGACAGGCTCGTGATTTGGATGTGCCCCTGTGTTCGGCTCCACGTGGCATGGGAAGTGAGTATTATCCTGACGAATAGTGGTAGATGGTCGTGTTGTAATATACTGGATATGACATGTCTCCGTCCGAAATCGAGTTGGCTGCTCCGAATCCTACCACATTACCAGGCTGTGGGTTTCTCCTGGGTGTTTGGGTACTGGAATGGTATCATGTATGGCTTGGCTGTCATGTCGATGGGTGACGATCGCCCGATGCGAACGATGACTGCATGAGATGATGGTGAGCATGATGAGCCAGACGAGCCATTTCGGGGTGCAAGGCTGCACACGTGACGCTTGACGTGTCAGCCTCGCTCCCAGAAGGGCATCGGCGATGTCGACGCGCTAGAGGCAAATAGGGGTCCTCCTGTCGAGCAAGATCCCGATCGGACTCACGATGGTCGATGACAGTCGGATTGTTCGATCGCTCGAGTTTTGCTGGAGTGTGCACCAGCCAGTGCACCCTCATCGCCAGCCAGGCCAGTTTATTGTGTGTGTGTGAGAGAGAGGGAGAGAGGGAGAGAGGGAGAGAGAGAGAGGGAGAGAGAGATGCTTTCTACTGTGTACTGTGTTGATAGCAAGCCACGTGAAGAGGTTGTCAGTAATCATAGTTAGGTAAGCAAGTACTTCCGTACCGTACCAAGCCCAAGGTCACATCAGCCTCGGACGTGTGGCTGAGATGCACATCAGGAACTTGGAAGGTACGATGCACACAATAATAATGATTACTCTACTGTGTCGACCACGATGCAGCATTTAGAGTTTGCTGGCCGCATCGATCTGGGCGCCCATCGAACAGTTCTTTCCCTCTTTCCCTCTTTCCCCCCTGTCAATCCACGTCCCCCGTCCAATGTCGTGCGCCAGATGGCACCAGCGGGCCCACTTTGATCCCTCTGGCAAATGGCAGCCCTTCGATCCAGAGAACCCTTGGAACCATACCGCATCGGGACAACACAGGACTGTCGACATCGAGAATTTGGTGGTGACTTCGACTGCATCTCTTCTCCTCGAACAACGACGAGCGCAACTCTCGACACGCTGATGCTAAAAGAACCCTCTCGGATGCCTTCCAACGGGTCAAATGCCTCCCGAATGCCTGCCTGGCTCGGCCCAGCCTGTCAGATGCCCGCCAGTTGGTCGATTCGCACGCCTCCACCTGGTCACTGGCTCACTGGCCCCCATCGTGTCCAGACTGAGTACCGTAAGTGTCTGGAGTAAGTTGTTCTGTTCTGCCTTACTGCTCTCAAGCGGAGCGTCTCCTTGCAATGCCATATCTCTTTACATATCCGTGTCGACGCGTTTCTGTCTTGCAGTCATTTTCCTATGAGCCTTTCCCCCGTGTCGAGCCAACCTGCATACCCAATCCCTACTACCAGAACCAGAATCAGAACCAGAATCAGCAATAAGCAGCAGTCGCAGGAACAGAAACACCGCACACAACACAAGCTTCCTCCACAGCATCTCAATATACATCCTCGCCCTGACAGAGCAACGAAGCATCACTCGAGCACTGTCTCCACAGGACAGCCATTGTCAAACCCCACCACAGCAGCGAGCTACCGTGAAGCACGTATTTCTGCCGACAAGAGGAACGATATGATAGTGAGGAGGAAAAGACATCTCCACGAACTCAGAATCGCTCGATGAGAAGAGTGAATATGGGCCCACAACTCCAGACAGGATCACATCCACGCAGAGTCCCCTCCAATCTATCTGTGTCATTGGTTCGCAATACGCCAGTTTCAGCCATTGGGCATCATGATGGGGGAGTGACAAGCGCACCGAAACATGCAGACAAGCATGAGATTGCACTACCCGTCCGCCATCCATCTAAGGATAGCGACGAATCAGGGAACTCCTCGAGCTCCAACGCGCAACAGTGGTTCAACGAGTCCAACAAACGGCCTGCTTTCGGAGAAAGTGGTCTACAAGACAGTAAGTGGTCAAGTTGTTTCTACACGGTCTAATATAATATCTAATTCACACGTGCAGACGAACCGCCTTTTTTCCAAAAGCGGTCCAGTTCTTCCAGTAACTCTTCTGGCTTGGCGGGCATCGAACGTCGTCTTCAAAGCATACATAACCCACACCACCTGCGTTCAATCACAAACAATGGAAGCGGATCCGATGATTATAGGAGTGTAATCGACGACCTAACAATCGAGAATCGCAAATTGAAGGAGAGACTACGGAAATACGAGGCCTCCCACAATACAAAGCTCGAAAAAGACAAACTCTTTGAAGTGAAGGTTCATGGTCTACCAGCACGGAAGAAGAGAGAATTAGAGGAAACTCTGCGTGCCTTTGCTTCGAGCATTGACGGTTTCACGGAATCATCTTCCAAGCGATCGAGGAACAAGCTATCTACTCCTTTTCCCAACTATAAATCCGGTTCAGCTTCTGGGTCAAAAAATCCATCAAGTTCTTCGACGTCAAACTCGAGACCAATCAATTCCGACTCAGCTTATGCTTCCATGTCACAATCAGGACAAGCATCCCGAGACAACAAGCCGATCAGTTTGGGCCGCGAAGAAAGCAGCAATGATCAGCAGCGTACAGCCAATGAGAAAAATGTGGAATCTTTTCTACATACAATGGCACCTGGGCTTTTGCCAAAGCACCCTTCAGTCATGACAGAAAAGCAAAGAAAAAAGGAGGTTGTCAGAAGATTGGAACAGCTCTTCACGGGAAAGACAGATGGTATAATCGGAGACCACAGTCAACCCCTACAACAACAAGAAGTCTCTAGGTCAGCTGCCAGAGCCGATCAGGCCACCAAAAATGGTCCGAAATCAAATGAAGGTGTTCGTGAAGCTCACATTTTGAAAGAGCAACTCGAAGGCAACCCTTCCCTTCTTCCTGCAGCTAAAGATCCCAGTAAAGTAGCTGGGACACTACTAAGGCAGGCGTCCAACTCATCAATGAATGCTTTCGTGGACCCGCCATCTCCAGAGCAGAGGCCGACTCGGCCATTGGATTTAGACCCAGACCGTCAACAGATACCAGCTGACAACGTAGAGTACATTCGGCATTTAGGCCTATCAACTCCACAGTTGAACACCGAAACGACAGCAGATGTTGAATCTGACGCTAATGGGTGGATCTACTTGAATCTTCTCATCGGTATGGCCCAACTACATATCATAAATGTAACACCAGATTTTGTGAGATCAGCTGTGGCTGAGGTCAGTGAGAAGTTTCAGCTTTCGCGGGATGGGAGAAAGATTCGCTGGAGAGGCGGAACAGAAGGCACTCGACTCAGTAGTGGCAGTAGCGAGAGCGAAGATGCTCGAATTTATTCTTCAGCAGATAGCGACAGTCTGGAGGAGCGAAATAGAAAGAGGCGAAAAACCAGCATGGTTTCAACTCATAAACTGAATTCTACCTCATACACGAGACATCCGCACTCGGGTACTGGATTGGGCAGATCAGGAGTCATGCAATACAAGCCACTGGGATTATTTCGACATCAAACCTCATCAGAAGAGGACTTTACGTCTCTTGAAAGCGATTGGCAGGTCAGTGGACCAGGAAGAACACCAGGACCTCTCGTTGTCAAGGAAAAGTCTTCTAGTTCTGGGTCATCTAGAAAGAGGCGGAGAGACGACGGGCCTATTGTATTCTACAGTGGGGCCAATTTTTGTGTTGATCTTTCAGGAGACAGAGGAAGCATTTTGACCCCCCAGCATATTGTAAACCACACACAACCCCCAATTGGTTACAGAGGCCAACGACCTACAGCTCTTGGACGAACCTCATCTGGCTCTTTTTTAGCACGGCCACCTTTCAAGGACTACTCAATTGGGTCTGATTTTCTTCAATCTGCAGCAGCCCGGCCAAAGACACCAGAACCTCTGAAAAGCGAGGATGGCATCGATTTTGACTTCTCCCCAGAATGGGCTTCTGGGAAATCTCATGCTCCTGCACCTGGATTACAGGAGCTTGTCGCAAGTGGCTTAGGCGGTACTCAACCCGCGGATCATTTCGCCATCCGTGTTAAAACGCGACGAGCACGGTTGAGCAGCCCAACACGAGTTAGGATTGCTACTGTATCAGCAGCCGGACCAACTCATCGGCTTCGTCATACCATCAGACCATCGGCATTAGAACTTTTCCAACATTCACTTGGAGGTTCAACAGAGGATGCTATTACATCCCGGAACTGTATCCCATACAGTTTCTCCCTATATGGTCCGGATGACTTACCAGTCAAGACAGAAGTCATTGCTACATCGGCACCGAATCGTCTCCGTCCATCTCATCTACCTGAGCCGACTTTCCTGATGGCTTCAACTAGTTCAGAGGATGAATGGGAAGCTGCCAGTAGTCAGTCTTCGATAGGCATCGACCATTTACGGGGCAATGGAGCATTCGCGTCCCCATCGGCTTCGTCAGATAGTGGATATGCTCCTGTAAACCAGAATCCTGGGGATGTTACTATGTATGAACAAGAAGATGAAGAAGAAGATGATGATGAGGTTGAGAGTGAAGGCAGCATTGACATGCTGGCGCACGCTCGAGAGGCGGACCCAGCTACTATCGCTGCTAGGGAGGAAGAGTTTGAGACACAGGCCCAAAGGAGAGTTTTAGACGAGCTCCCAGCTGGAAGCTCCGCTGCAACAATTGATGGAGGGAGTGGATTTTCAAGTGAGGAATGCACTGTCGGTAGTGGCAGTGAAGAATCTTTCTAGTATCAGAACTAGAAACAGCACAATGACTGTTGTATATTTATGATTGTTTTGTATAGCGAGATTAGCGTGCGAACATAAACGTGGCTATTATGCCACTTGGAGCCAATCAACAGAGGGATGCAGAATACCAAGTATGATTAAAACAACTAGATAACTGTCCAAATTCCAGTGCTTGCAAACTATCAAACGACCTATCACGTGGTGTATGGGTAAAAGAGGGGCCACAGCGTTCAACCTTGTCTTGTCCCAGTTCTGCAGACTCTCGCTTGCCTTACCTTAGTGCTTTGTTGACGGACATCGGTCAACCTTACACTTGATATTCAACTTCATCTTCGCAAACAATTCTCAGCTTTCTTCAACATACAAACCACCACTCTAGAAGTGACCTCTTCCTACTCTCAATTGCGCGTCCCGTAATAATCCAATCCACGTTGTACTTCCACCCATTCCCGCGACTACAACCAGACACGCACAACCAGGATTCACCTGCTCTGAATCAAGATCATCCTCTCCTGCCCCTCTACCTCGATCTAGCACCAGCTCCAACGTGTAACACCTCCTGCGCATCCCTAACATACACATACAAGTACGCTTCTGCGTTCAACAATCTATCATAACCACCAATCGAGGGTGGCCTAACTCAATCTCCGCCACGCGATCATTCACAACCTCATCTCCACACCTGTTCCCGCATACACGTCTCTTGCACCGAGACACCTAACACAATGACAGACGCTCTAGCAAACCAGCTAGATTCTACAAAGCTGAGGTAATTATGGCCGCTTGGTACTTGTGTGCTAGGCTAATATGTGGGTAGTGATGGCGCAGCCTCATCTGCAGACTGGAAGAGCAACCTGAAGATCCCCACAAAGGACACCAGACAGCAAACCGAGGTAGGAGCACTTTAATAACCACCGCCTTCTATGCTGACAGCTCCCAGGATGTTACCGCGACCAAAGGACTTGAATTCGAAGACTTTTCAATCAAGAGAGATTTGTTAATGGGTATATTTGAAGCCGGGTTTGAGAAGCCATCACCAATTCAGGAGGAGGCGATCCCTGTTGCGCTTACCGGACGAGACATACTTGCTCGGGCGAAGAACGGTACTGGCAAGACAGCTGCTTTCACCATTCCTGCTCTCGAAAAAATCAACCCGAAAAGCTCTAAGATCCAATGCCTTATCTTGGTACCGACCCGTGAATTGGCTTTACAGACATCTCAGGTTTGCAAGACTCTCGGCAAGCATCTTGGTATCAATGTCATGGTCACTACGGGTGGTACAACATTGCGCGATGATATTGTTCGTCTTCAAGACCCCGTGCACGTAATCGTTGGAACTCCAGGAAGAATTCTTGATCTTGCTGGAAAGAACGTTGCGGATCTGAGCGAATGCCCTATGTTCATCATGGACGAAGCTGATAAACTCCTCTCGCCTGAATTCACACCCGTCATTGAACAACTACTCCAATTCCACCCTAAAGACCGCCAAGTTATGCTCTTCAGCGCAACTTTCCCAATCACTGTCAAGAACTTCTCAGACAAGAATATGGCTAGTCCATACGAAATCAATCTCATGGACGAACTCACTCTGCGTGGTATTACTCAGTACTATGCATTCGTCGAAGAAAAATCAAAGGTCCACTGTCTCAACACTCTCTTCTCCAAACTCCAAATCAATCAATCCATCATATTCTGTAACTCAACAAATCGAGTCGAGCTTCTTGCCAAGAAGATCACCGAACTTGGCTACTCCTGCTTCTATAGTCACGCCCGTATGCTCCAAGCAAATCGCAATCGCGTCTTCCACGACTTCCGCAATGGTGTCTGCCGCAACCTGGTCTGCTCTGATCTACTTACTCGTGGTATTGATATTCAAGCTGTTAACGTTGTTATCAATTTCGACTTTCCCAAGAACGCTGAAACATATCTCCATCGTATTGGTCGCTCGGGCCGTTTTGGACATCTTGGTCTAGCTATCAACCTCATCAACTGGGATGACCGATTCAATCTCTATAATATCGAACGCGATCTAGGCACCGAGATTCAGCCTATTCCACAAACTATTGACAGAAATCTCTATGTCTATGAAACTCCTGAAAATATCCCACGTCCTGTTTCCAACTTCCAAACCAACCGCCAGTCAGCAGATCGCGAGCAACAACGCCGATTAGAGCAACAATCATCTACACAGCGTCCAGCAGGCCAGGGCAACCCGAACAATGCCGGCCGTCCAAACGGTTCAAGCCGAGAATACAGCCAAGGTCAAGGACAACCACAGGGACAGAGACAACCACAAGGCCAGCGTCAAGGCCAAGGGTTCTCTGGTCAACGTGGGGGTGGCCAAGGTCGAAGAAACAATGGTTACGACGGTCAGCGTGGCGGCCGTGGCCAAGGTATGCCGCCGCAATAGCGCGCATACTCACTACTCCATTAATTTAAGGTGGGACGGGTGTTCGAGTTGTACATAATTTCATTTCTGTTCATTCATTCTACGTTACGATAGACTCGAGAACGTGGTACGACGACGACAATCTCAAGAAGTCCACTTCTTTCGCATATCAACCTTCCTGGATCCGGTTTGATGCGTTATTGGCCTTCAGATCATCACACATCTTTCTCGTTTGTATCATACCACGACTTTCATTTTTTTCTTCTTTCAAAACACTTCTTCGATGAAGATCATCTCGGATCGTATACGTAACAGCGGCGGCAAAAAGTCGGAGGCTGTTGACTTTTCTCGATCTGATACCATGACCGAATGATGGGGCGTTAAAAGGCGTTTAGGTGATATCAGATCTTTCGGATCTGATTCGCTCTGGGAACTTGGAGTTTCTCGTGGTACGGTCTGTCATCTGAATGATGGTTCTCTGATGATTGCAATGGCTTAGCTGGTCGGCGCAGGCAGAGAGCTTTTTATTCGTTTGCTTTTTGCCATGGATTCTCCTCATTTGGTGTGGACGGAACAAAACACGGCTGGTTGCATTGTGAATTGGCGGCGAGCTACGAAATCAACATGGCATTGCTGGTTATGCTTCACTGTAGGTGGGGTTAGTAAAGGGACTCGCTCAGGTTTAAAGACAAGGACAATTATGATGGTCACTCGGTGCACTCTCGGACGCACCTGAGCCGTGACATCGCGGATGTGGGGTGAGCAACGAAAGAACCGAAAACCCGACAAAGAAAACATTAAAACTCAAAAAATAGGGGAGCCAGTAGGATCGAGAGCTTGGGCATGGTTTCGGATCGCTTTGTTCTTTTTGCTCTTTTGCGAGAATGGAATAGAATAGAATCGATGGCTGTGCTCTGCTTTAGCTTCTAGTTAATTTGAATACCTTTTTTCTCTCCGATTGAATAATTCCTTCTTGTTGATTTTGTGTGTTGAGTGAGCGAGTGGGTGAGTGCTGGTCGGAATGAGTACCGTATGGACGAGCTCTGAGACCGACTCATTTAGGGTTTAAGCATGTTTTTAAGCCTACTTGCATGTACTACGAATCATCTGATAAATAGATGGATGTCCGACTCGCTTAATGTGGATGAGCGGGTACTGTACTGTCCTAAAGACGATGTAAATGTGAATTCAGATAAAGTACCTATAGCTAGTGGCTGGTTGGTTGTTGTTGGTGGTAAGTAAGAGAATTATTCGAATAGAGAGGTTTCCTTCCATCTTCTTAATCAGTTGAAATCTATACACACATCTATCTATCTATTTAAAGCAGATCGAATATCTCCTTCTCCTTTTCCTTCTCTCTCTCGCTCTCTTGGCAAAACTTATATACAATCGAAATAAGGCTAGAGAGAGAAAGCAGTTAAGGGTTATGCTTTGTATGACATGTCAGAATCACGTTTTCCCACTTTTTCTTTTTTGGTTTTAGAGAGGAGAGAAAGGGAGAAGACGGAGAGGGAGAAGTTGTATTCAGCGCAAGGATAAGATTCATTTTTCTCTCTTTCTCTTTCTATCTTTTTCTGTGTATTGTTTTTGGTTGTATATAGTGATTACGCTAGTTTAAAAGAACCAATTGACCCATCCATCCTCTATAGATGAGTCCAAACTCAGGTAAATCTGTTGGTAAACTCTGCTCTGATACATGCCCAGGTAAAGAAAGAAGAAGAAAAAAATATACTCAGAAACACTCCCTTATTGTATCAGTACCTGCGTGTAGTGTAGTCTTCAAGGTTCTCGTGCTCAACCAAACGTGGTATGTATTCAACTGTATTGCATTCCTTTTATTTATGGGTATTCAGCAGGACCAAGCAAGAAATTCCATGGAGGATTGTACGGGATAGATATACCGGATTGGACTCCAGAAGTCCTCTTCATCAGCTGGCCAGCCTTGACATGAATGAATGAATGAATGAATGAATGAATGAATGAATGTAAAAGCAAGGGAGCGTTGTCAAGTGCAACAGTCTAATCGAGATCACGTGGATTGAGTTGCACAGCGTAGCACTTCAACCTCAGTCTCCCAGAAGAGGAAACATAGAAGTAAGAGAAGGCAATAAAAGCTCGAGAAGGACATTCATCCAATGTCTCGGGACTCACTCGACAAATATCGTCAAGCTAGTTTATGCTTACGCTCATGCTAAGTACCCAATCGATCACAGACTGAGATTTTCTTTTGTAGCGCGATGAGAATGTTTGAGTATGGCAACGCTACAGCATTTCAATTGCTACTATGCCGCTTCTCATGCATATCTGTCGTGACTTGTAATAGAAGCAAGTCTACTTATAGCATATGCTTATCATTTTTGGAGGTTTGTATGTTCGTAGAAGGAAGTAGCAGGTGAAAAATGCCATGTGTAGCAGTGTATTGCGTACATTGCTTGGTACTTCAGAGCATGGATATTCCGAGAGCAAAGAGGACGGCAGTAGAGAATATTTCAATGACTAGTAACAGGGAGGGGAAGAAAGAGACAGAGATGATCACTAGTATAGCCATTTGTTACCACAAGCAGGGCAACAAACTTGAAACTTCGGGAGGGAACTCCCATGGAGCAATCCACATGAAATACCAAGCAAGCTTTCGCAAGCAGGGCTGTAGATTGGCCATAATTTGACGAAATGTGCCGTTGATTGACTATCTAATCGGTCGAGGACTAGACCAGACCACGCAATACCCATGCAGGTCCCAATGCAATACCGGCCAGCCAATCCTGAACACCCATCCGTATATCATGGCATCTCTGAACACACGTTATTTTTTAATCCCGATCTCTTCGACGGATATGCTCGTTTGGTTGGTATGATTTTGGAGTTTAGGCGGACGACTTCTTGGCCTTGGTGATTTCACGGCCCTTGGCAATGCGGGCAAGGATGTCTTCACGGTCCTTTTCAACTTGTTAGCATGGCGCAGGGCAGACTCCAGGAAATACACACCTTGTCGATCTTGAGCTTGGTGATAACAACGTTGGAGGCGTTGACTCCGAGAGGAACGCTGGTGCCGGAGGACTTCTCGCGAACCACTGATATTGAAGTCAGTACAAGTCATCTCGCAAACAGTGCGATCGCTGTTAAGCAACCAGAAGGATGGGTTTCTCTTACGTCTCTCGATGTGGATGATGTATTTCAAGCGGTATACGCTGGTCACCTTGCCCTCACGTCCCTTGTTGCTTCCACGGGTAACAAGAACTACTGATATTAGACAAAGCATATTGCATTCCGAGTCCCGTGCATACCTTCATCGTCCTTGCGAATGGGGATGGAGCGAACATTGTGCTTCTCCCGCAATTCCTTGCTCAAAGGAGCGCTCATGATAACTCTGCGCACACTGGAAGGGGCACTGAAGTGCGCCTTTCTCGACTTGCGCCGAGACGAGTGGAGGTTGCTGTTAATCTTCGTCATTTTGGCGGCGTCGTGGGATGTTGTCGAGTTGTCGTACAGGATGGAATAGAAAGCCGAAAGTTTTTGAAGAATTGATCGTGTGCGCGAACAACTCGCTAAGCAATATCTGGCAAGCGTTGGGGCCTTAATACCAAGGTACCCAAGATTCTCAGCCTTGCATTTCTCTTATGAAAACTAATTACATCATTCACTAAGTATCTATTATCTGCCTGATACTACGTGCTATTATTTTAATTGTTACTAGTGTGCTTTTTCTACGTTCCTCACAAATGATATTAAGTACTGTCGCGGGGTTATAGTCATGTGATGTACTCCGTAGTACCACTTACCTGTATTTTCTGAATTATAAAGTTCGTTCGCATTGAGATAATTTATTATAATACTATATTTTAGTAATACTCTAAGTTAAGATTTTGTGAAGGAGTCTTAGTTATTCAAGAAGCAGATAGATGGCAGCTGATAGTTAGTCACGTGGGTAGACAGCCTCTCTATCACATCAAGTACTAACAGCAAAGCTCGATGTCTTGTCTTATTTTCAGGCCATGGCTTAGTAAGTACAAAAAATGTAGTTCCTTTCCAGATGTTCACTTGATAGTAATAATATTGGTTGGGCGACAAGAAAATGTCTAGATTTCCGTACTTCAAAAATCCGTGCCATCAGGTCAGCCGCTTCTCTCCCTGGAACTGACTGTATCGTACAAATTTCCTCAGCGCAACAATTCACTATCCCCTACACCACCAAGATAATTGTAAGACTTTCAAAAAATGAAACAAATACTTGTTTTACAGCATAAATATTAACGTTGACTACCTGAAGGATAAAGACTAATCTGCGGCTAATCTAGCAGTTCACGCAAGAATTTACTCTCGATTTATTGTAAACTGATAACAGATATGGTTGTTCGAATAAAATAGTATCCGCAGAATGAAATGCTAGTTTCTCAGTTCAGTTATAGTAAACCGACTTAGCGAGTTGTGAGTTTCAGATACGCATAATAATAAGCGTTCAACATTTATTGTATGCATACGGGTATAATAACCAAGTAGTCTTATCAATTAGGTGTTAATACAGAATTGTTAATTAGATAGAAAAGCAGTCTGAGGAACTCAGCAAATGCTAATCTTACTTCGGTAGGAGCGATTTTCTCCCAGTAGAAATCGAATACTAAAACACACCACATGGTGCTCATAAACCACATAAACCACTCGTGATCCATAGCTTAACAATACTAAATCTCAACCCATTTTGTTAACCAATACAGGTCATGATCCTCTCATATAATTCTGTCCTTGCAAAGCGGTTAATCTCAATAGAGACAAGGGGAATAGGAATGGTAGGTGGCTGGCTAGCCACTTAAACGAGCTAATCTGTGTGGTGCATTGCAGTACGTAAATAAGCTTGTCTCACCACTTGAAACTGCATACACTCTCGGTCGGTGATGAAATTAGGTGCAAGCCTCTGGCTTGCGCAAAACCTTTGAGTATTAGGATTCCATGATGTGCATATAGACTCTACAAAAAAGATAAAATCATTCATATTTAGGCTCCAAGATTATGTTACTTGTGCTTTGTCAATTTAAGCGCCGAAGTCCTCTTACTCTCGGTCCCTGTGTTCTACACCGGGAGGCTGCACAACTTCTGACGGGATCATGCAGCTTTTAGTGCTGACCAGTCTGATCTTGCATCGCCCCTCTAATGATCCTTTAAAGACCATGGCTCACCTCGAAGAAAAAAAAAACCAAAAGTATCATGCAAATTCATTCGAGACTTAGTATACATGCCCACATGTGATTGTCTCGGTACTCAACTCAAGCGCAGAGTCAAGCATGGCTTCCATGAGTACAAATGAAGTCCAGTCAAATCCGGTTTCGGGAATTAGACGGAAACCAGTTGCTTCGAGGGAATATCAACAAGGTCGGTATTGAAGTGACGAAGTGACACCCAGACTGACATGTGTTGTGTGGCAGTTGCTGCACAAGATGAAGACGAGAGCCAGGCCGCAGAGACGAGAAGCATGTCGCGAAATATGATGGAGGAGCGGAATACACTTTTGAGTGATTCAACGGAAGTAGATTTTGAAGTGCTACATCCAGTATCACCCTTAGTATCTGACGATGGGGGGCGCCTCGAGACTGAACCCTCTTCCTCGGACTTAAGCAAACACTCCAACATTAGATGGACATCAGCTTCGACACCACAGATGTGGAATTCCATATGGCTCCAGAAGATGATTTTGGTAGGATTTGCGGCTGGGTTCCTCTCGATGCTTCTGACGACAGCCCTTCTATTCCACTTCTCGGTAAGAAACCAGGGTCTTGGTCCTCAGAAAGAAGTCAATCATTATGCATGGAAATATGGCCCTACAGCTGGTGAGGTTAATTTCTTGCCTTTATTTTTATTCTTACTCGTTTTGCATATGTTGACTTCCCTAGTTCTTGTAGTGACTGCTGCGCTCTGGCGCCAGGTCGATCACGCAAGCAAAACTTTGTTGCCCTGGCAGGAGTTACGTAGAGGACCAACATCTGCCCAGAAGAGTATCCTCCTTGATTATGTCTCACCGCTTGTCACTACTAGTTTCTCGAATGCCATCAAAAATCGTCACTGGGCAGTTGTCATTACCACTTTGGGATGGTTGTTCCTTGTGTTGACAGTAAGTGGCTATCTGTTGGACAAGAAGATTTAAGCTAATAGCCAGAGAGACAGCCTTCTCAACTGGTCTCATAATCCTCGAACCCACATCTGTAACTCGCGACGGGGCTCAGATCGAGGTAAAGGGTCAGTTTAATGCTGATGGCTTCCAGCTCGACAATGTTACTTCGACTCCAGCCGAGTTGTATTACGGCATCCGTTTTCAAAACTTACAGTACCCGCCGGGAACCTTTCAAGATCGCGTTGTACCTGAATTACAGCCTCCGCCAGACAGCCCTGCACAGGTCAATTACTCCGCCATAACTCCTGGTCTTGATGTAAATTTTGATTGCGAGGTGCTGCCCATCCAAAATGCCACCGTCGTGTACCTTCCCTGGTTCAGTATTTTAGGGTCATTCTGGGCCATCAATATCACAACCCCGGACTGTGATATCACCAATGCACTCATCGCTGCGGGTCCTGATCATAATATTTACCATCAAGAGAATGCAACACAGAACTACCAAGGGATATTTCAAGATTACACCTGCAATCTCGGCGTCGATTACAGCTTGCCAAGCTCGGAGTGGAATAGCACCACCACTGATAGAATTTATAGTGGCTCTGAAGATCACCGGATTCTCCTGAGTGTTTCCGACCTGCGCTTTTCTCCCTGGAATCCTTGGGGCAATTCACCTGACTATATATATATGAACAACCTTACTGTGGCCCTATGCAAATTTAATTACTCCATGAACCAATATGATGTAACCTCTTCTAGCCGTTCAGAGAGCCTCTCCCAGGCTGAGCTAGTAAAAAGTTCAGATAGCCAATCACCTCTGGTACCCGGATTTCAAACAGGTCAACTTGGAATGTCTATTGTTTCGTCGACCAACCAGATGGCTCTTGGTCAAGGTGGCGTTGATTACGTCTTGTCGGAGCAAGTACCGACTTTCTTCCAGTTCTTATCACTTATGAACGGAAATACTAGCATTGGTGCTTTCATGGATCCAGAACTATTAATCAGATATAGCACCGAAGCGTTCAAAGGCATAGGGGTTCAAGCGCTTCACCAGTTCACCGTAAAGGCTGATAATCGGACCGTCCCTGGCTTGAGTAAGTCATAACATTTTTTAAAGAAAACTTCACTCTCCATGTTATTTCAGGAGTCTCTGATTATTAGATATTGCAAACGCTCCTGATAGATCTCAAACTCCTATTAAACGTCTCCAAACAAGTATACTAATTCAAACTTCTCGCAGTTACATATACCGAGGACCGATTACATGTCAAAGGCCTCTCTACTGGGTTGATGTGCGCCTTTTTCGGAGCCTTGACGATTCTTAGCATAGCACTGGTTTTCCTTCGACCCACGAATGTGATCTCAAGAGAGCCCGGCTCTATTACCGCAATAGCTACAATTTTGGCTGCTAGTCCGGAGCTTCAACGGTGTTTAGTAGGCCTTGGATCTACCCGTCGCAGTTTTATTCGTCAAAAGTTGTCAAAACTCACCTTCCATAGCAAAGTTACTCCAGGCGCAGAGTCGACCTTTTCAGTCGAACCAACTCGACCGCAGGATGAACAACAAGACTTCCAAGATCCAAGAGCAGAAGCCACTGCCCTGAATTGGTGGTATCCAGCAGCAGGCAAACCTTGGTTTTTGATATTAGCTGTTATCATACCCTTGGTTTTGGTTGGGGCCCTTGAAGGAGTGCAGCGCCTTTCTGATCGAAATGCTGGTTTCGTCAATGTGGGGCCAACAAGTTCAATTGTCTTAGCAACCTACGTTCCTGCAGCCGTGGCTATCTGCATAGCGGGCATGTATTCGAGTCTCGAGTTCATGGTGACACTTTTCGTCCCATTTGCGACTTTGAAGCGAGGAAATGCATCCGCATCACGATCAGTTTCACTGAATTTAGTAGGAAAGTTTGCACCGCATGCCATGTTTCTGTCTCTACGAAGTCGATATTTTGGAGTTTCTGTGATCCTTCTGTCAACCTTTATTGGGAGCCTTTTGACTGTCGTGGTCTCTGGTCTCTATAGTGTTGTCTCTATACCCAATGTGGAAAGTGTTACTCTACAGCAAAGCGACTCCTTCAACCCTGACCAAGGCGACCTATCACTCTCCGATAACCAGGCTGGTGCTATTACGAGACTAATTCAGTCCGTACGCCTCCCATATCCAAAATGGACTTATGGCGACATGGCCTTCAACACTATTCAACAACCGAGCATGACATCCGACAACACTAGCGCTGTAAATATACCACTTTCAGTCAAGCTTGCCGCTACTCGGGCGTCACTGAATTGCTCAGTAGTCCCCACCGAGTCTCGATTGATGCGCAGGGTAGGGGACGATTTCCTCGATAGTGGTGAAGGAATGGCACAATTTCCAGGCGAGAATGGCTTTTACCTTCCCTATGAGAATAAGATGTTTGTGGCCGTCAATACAACGCTCCCGTGGAATTGCGACCAATTAGAGCAGAAAAATGTCACACGGTCACCGTGGACGCAGTATTACCACCTTCCCAACAACTCAGCGCCAGCATATATTGGCAAAGCATCGCTTATGATGTGGAGTTCTGACCTTATCTTCGGAGATGGCGCCGTCGATACTGACATCACCACCGGAACAGGGTTTGGAGAGGGTGGCCTCACTACCACTGGTTATGGATGTCCTTCTCTTTCTGTTACCCTCGGTACGGCAAGGTTAGCTTCGAGTCAGAAAAAGAAAAACAGTACGACTTATACATTTGAAGCGGACTTAGCTACCATCCTTTGTTATCAGAACATGGAGCAAGTGATGACGAATGTCACCTTTGACCTTCCAAGCCTCAGTATCAGTACATCAGCTCCTCCAATACCAGACGAGGCTACTTCTCAGCAGCTCCGCACGAGCAAGACCTCCAGCCTAAACTTTGAATTCCCTATAAACAGTTTTCTCCTTGCTCTTAACAAGGGAAGGCCTAATTCCACAATCCCGAGCCCAAATGACGGCGATGGATACAATAATGACATTGACGCCTTCATTACATCTCTGGTCACGGGCGAAAATGGCAGACCCATGGAACAGCTAGCAGGCGAAAACAACACACAGAACCTGATCGAATCTTCCAACACACTCTACAAGGCATACATGGCGCAAGCTATATCGCAGAATATGCGAAGTGACACTGCTCCGACTGGTGCCTTCTTGCCTACATACGAGGGGCAGATTATCTCACCAGGCCGGCTGCGGCTTCAGCAGAACAGAACTCCAAAGCTGGTGCTGCAGGCAATGTTGGCTACTATGACCGTGTGCGCTATTGTAGCCAGGCTTTTGGTGAGGGTCAAAGATGTGCTACCACACGATCCGTGCTCGATTGCAGGAACGGCGACAGTACTGGCTGGGAGCCAATTGTGCACGAGAGAAGTCATACCAGAAGGATCTGAGTGGAGGTCTGATGGTGAGCTAAAGAGAGCGGGTGTACTTGAGGGGTGGCTGTTCAAACTCGGCTGGTGGGGAGAAGAGAGGGGAAGATTTGGGATTGATGTACAAGGAAGAAAGGAAGGATGAGTGATGAATAAAATAAGGAGCAACTTGGGAGGTTTAGTATCTGTAAATGGGAGTAAGTAAAGAGATATGTAATATAACTTAATATGTATTGTTATTCCCAATAATTGTCGCTGCTTTCTGTGCTGTCGATGCAAACCAGGCTACACTAGCGAAAAGTTCGAGCTACCAAGTTTAGCGCAACCAGATTCTGAATTCATGATAGATAGGTCAGGTAATCTTACTATCAATCTCAGACTAAATCCAACCGTCAGTGTTGTTGCTTTAAGACTTTAGCTCACTCCCCTTTTTAATGATGTTATTCTCGCTTATATTAGCGAGCACATTCTTTGTCCTTATAGGCACCTATATATGCCAGCTTAAGCGCAGAGGTATTATTACGTGTCACATACAACGAGAAACTAAGGATAATTGAGTAATCTATGAATTCTATCTGACGTATGATTCTAAAACATAAGAGAACAACTATATTCTTGCTTTTGAAAAATCGCAAGGTTGAATGTGATTTCCTTCTCAGAAACAAGTTTCAAATCAATTTTCTATTGTGTTAAATCTAATTTCAAAGTTCTTACTTTTCTAAAACAGCCGAGAGTAATTAGCCTACTTGTCCTTCTACTATAAGTGCTTCTGCCCCCTACACTAATACGAGCGACGGTCGCAGCTCACCCGTGGTCTTCGGCTTCCGTTCATTAATGATGTGATTTATGTGTACGAAGTTGTTTACACCCGCGATCTTCCGGCAATGATTAGATATAGTGATAACAGGATACAAATTATTTAGAACGTAGCACAATTGGCTGACATTTCTTCAATGTCTTTGCTGGAATATATCACGTGCGTACTTGAACTTCTGCCTCAGGATTAAAAACGTCAGCGAGGTCACTTCCAAAATCGACTTCCAAAATCGGCTTCACAATTACACTCTACAGACTTTCAACCCCTCTGACCGGAATCGGCCAATCCAGTTTCTATTTCATCTGGTTCATGTCATCTCAATCTTTGTATCTCCATATATTACACCGTACTTTCCAAGCGGAATGGAGTCTGTCACCAGAAACCCAAAATTGAGAACTGCATGCGACAGATGCTACGAGCTCAAGGAACGATGTCAGCGTGCAACGACCTCCGCTCACTGTGCACGGTGCGAAAGGCTGGGCTTGACTTGTTTAACAGTACGGCCGGTGCGGCCCGTAGGTAGAAGGACACATCATAGGAAGGACTTTGTTTCCAGAATGACGTCGGGAAAAGGCAAAAAGCTGGAGAAAAATCAACTTGGTATCGATGCATCTTTGGACGCCCTTCCCGACTTGCAGCCCGAAGAAAGGGAGCTGTTACTAGTTCTTCTAAGCCAGCCTGAAAGCTTAGATCACTTCGTTGTGTGCTCGAGCTTTCAAGCCGAGCAGCAACATTCACTAGCTATTCAGCTGCCAGCTGCCCTGCCGTTACTAAAGGATGCTTACCTTGCATGTGCTATTGCGTTGAAGCAGTTTCAATCCGGCTCTGTAACGGACATGGAAATGAGCACGTGTGTTGGCTATATATCCAAGGCCATGAGCGTGCTACGGTCGCTGCCCATTTCATGTTCACAGGATATAGTTTTATGCCACACTCTGGGAAGTTTACTGGCTTTTTCGATATACTCAGCCATCGGTGTGGGAGTTCCAGACATTTGCCGTTACTGTCTCGGCACAACAAACCCAATCGTGGGAACAACAATGTCTGATGCATACAAAGACCCGTGGCAGAGTTTTCTGGTCGTACTGGAGACCATGGACTGTCTTGTTCATCGGCGAAAACCGACCCGAACGATTCAGATACCAGCATTTGGTGTTGACCGCCGCCTCGGTCTCTGTTTACCTCTCTTGCCCTATTACCAAGATCTCTGTGTAATCAGCAATTCACTCCTCAACACAACTGATGTGAGCATTCTAGCTCGACTTCAAAAGCAACTAGCTGGCATTCATGCTGCTGTAGAGTCATGGCAGCCATCTCACTCGGATCAACTTGTCGACCAGTTTGGTTCGGCAGACATCGTCAACCTTCTTGCGCAAGCCAAGGTGTATCGCCTAGGAGCACTCTTGGTGGGCCACCGGTTGCGATTTCCATTTGGTTGCGAGGATATTCAAGCCGAAATATGGTCCAAGGAAGCCATGATGGAATTTGAAATGGCAAAACGTGTCACGAAGCGACCACTGCGATTTGTGACGTTACCATTCATCGTCGCAGCTGTTGAGGTTCGAGATAAGAGCCTACGCTTCAAGACGCTCCAGAATGTGGACGATTATGTCGATCAATATGCTCCGTCCTTGCAAGAGGCAACCAAGACATTCTTGTCAAGAGTTTGGCATGAGCGAGATCTGAATCTTACCAGTCGTTGGTTTGATTCAATACATAAACCATGTCCTGTAATGGATTCCATTGATGCAACTTGCTTTAGTAGCTCATAGATCTAGAGCAGTTGCGTATGAGAAACAATTTTGGAAATATATCGCTACTCTAAATTTTATTTATGATCGAGTCCAATACAGCTGCCGCCTTTAGCAAGGCCTCATCCTTGTGCCTATATCCAACAACCTGAATACAAACCGGTGCGTCCTTGTACTGTTCCGGGCCGGTATCTATGGAAGCATGTGTCAGCTTGACTCTTACAAATTTGGGAAGAAAGTGGTGCCTACAAAGACTGTAGAGCTGCTCGTCATCCGGACCGAATTTGGCATTGCTCAAATCGTCAGCGGAGTCTATGTCTCGCACCTGATCTACGGGCATCACAATAGCCGGATAATCGAGATAGTTCCACAGGCCAGTATATGTCGCTGTCGTCCAGCAATCCAGAGGAACTGCCGTGTGCGGTGCTGGAGGCATTAGAATTACATCTAAATCGTGGTCGCGAAATAGTTTGAGGTACGTTTTTGCGGCCTCAGCTCGGCGAACGTTCAAGTCAAAAAAGCCCTGCAACGTCGTTCCTGGTACCGATAGAAGGCCAATGGCTTTTAGTGACGGGATGACTGGCTCACTTGTTCGCGCGAATTGTTCATAATAGTGCTTTTTCTGTCAGTCTGAAGCTAGTAGGCAAGGGGTCTGGTGGACTCACATGGCTTCCTGATAGTGCAAAATAGCTGATGAGGTCTTGGCAGTGCAACTTGACGTCGGGCAGGTTGATAGGAATGATTTGAATGTCGTTATTGTCGCGAAGAAGATCGACCGCCTGCTTCAAGCCACGTCTAACTGGCGGTGATGGAGTATAGACACCGTCATTTAGAGCAACACCAATCCGGAGCTTGTTCCTAGGTTTTAGATCTATCCATGGAACCGAGATTGAGGTGCTGTCATACATCCAAGTGTCTGCTTGGAGTATCGACTTTAGAAAGAGAGAGCAATCCCGGAGTGAGGTCGACATGGGCCCTGCTGTCGAACGGACACCATCTGTCCCTGGCGGTGTGAGGTCTCGCACACCACCATGAGGAACCATACCTACGCTAGGCCTGAATCCATAGATTCCATTGCAGACTGATGGCACACGAATGCTGCCACCAATATCCGTCCCAGCTCCGAGAATGCTACCTCGAAGAGCAAGAAGGGCACCTTCGCCTCCTGTACTTCCACCGGCAGTGAGGAGTTTGTTGCGAGGGTTCAAAGTTCTTCCAAAAATATTGTTGTCACTATCGCCAGTCATAATTGACTGGGGCAGATTGGTCTTGCAGTAAAGAACCGCACCCAAGTCAATCAGCATAGCAGCCAGCGCGCTATTGTCCTCTGCTGGCTTGTCCACATAGCAACCCAATCCAGTGGATGTATCGTATCCACAAACTTGGTAGCTATCCTTGAGTGAGATTGGTAGCCCAAACAATGGCGGGAGGGCTTTTTCACCAGACTTTGGGTGGTATTCCAGGTCAAGTTTCTTCGCTCGTTCAATGGCATCGTCGAAGAATATCTCCGTCAGACAATTCGTCTGCCACAGGTTTAAGATTAGCAAGCTTTCTCCAGCAGATGCTAGCGAACTGACCAACTGGTGGGCAATGGCAGCCCTTTTGCAAAAGGCTACAGTCACTTGCTCAACCGACCAGACTCCGGCCTTTAGCTTTTCAAGAAGAGCGGTTGCGTCGTAGTCAGAAGTGATTCTGGATTCGGTTTCGTTTAACAGCCCGCAAGTAAGCGGTATATCCATGACGTTGGTAGCATTGTGAAATCTTTCCGTAGGAACTCGCCAGTCTTTTGGAATTTTGTCCCATTGCTGAGCTTTTTTATCCGCTGCAATGGCCTGGTAGTTCTTTATCTCTGATAGCATCTTGATCTTGCACGAGTTGGATTAACAGAAAACAAAGAATAAGTGAAGTTTCTGCTGCTTCTGGATACCATGCAAGCCTGGATTCTTTTAATGCTATTTATCGTCACAGCAAATAACCCAAGGCCGTCGAGAGAACCCAATGACCCATGACTGAACTATACTCCGGTTCCGGTTCCGGTTCCGGCTTTAGTCTAGAACAAGGCTGTGCCTTAGATCAAGTGGATTGATTTCTAGTTGATTATTCGATACCCAGTACTCAAAATGGTAATAGGTCTCAAAGTCCCATTATACTTGGCCTTTAATAGGCCGCCTTGATTGGAAATCTCGCAGATACAAACTAGTTTTTGAATCCCTGTCCCTAAGCGAGGTTAACAGGGGCCTACTGTTAACCTTCCGGTCAACCTTCCGGCCTATCGTAACCAGTAAGCATACAACTTGTGCAGAACACCACTGCAGATTTGTTTCCATCTTACTAGCACCCTTTTGTTTTCTCATCCCTGCTAATGCTAGGCTTAATCTTCCCTGAAACCTTAGATTGCTTTTACCTATTGTATAATTACAAATTGAATTTCTAAATCTGCTATTCGAGTATAATAAGCGAGATTATAACGTCATGTAATAACTCGAATAAATCCTTTGGTATTGCACTATCTGCTCTGCCATCGATGGGACTCAGATCGGTAGATGAGTAGCTGGGTAACTTAGCCAATACCTACAGTTGTCTATTTTTGCCCTTTTTTTCTTTTTCTTTTTCTTTTGCCATCTTGCTCTCGGGCCACCCCCGTTTCGTCAACCTTCTCGTGAAAGGGTCCTTGTTTGATTACTAACGTGAGATCCGAAGACGGATGTAGAAAATGGGATATATGATTACAATACTTGTAGTACTCGAGATTGGAGTTACCTTGGCTTTGGTCATTTCGTCAGCCTTTCTTTATACAAGAGGAAAGCAAGGCTAGAGAGACCACCGGTTCGACATCCAACAACTGCAGATACATATAGAGCCTTCTTATTATATTATTATAGATCACTTTAAGTTATATATCTCTCTCTCTCTGTTATCTTGCGGCCTAGAAAGCCTCAAGTCCTCGAGATCTTCCTCCTCGACTGCAAAGCCCGCTCTCTCATCCAGTCATAGCGATAAGCGACGAGCAGAGCCAGAGCGACAATCAGGCCCGTGAGAGGCAAGGCGGCAGCCCAGAAGACCCACTGGCTCGAGTTCTGATCGCGGATGTCGACCGTGTTCATGCCCAGGAAGCTCGTCACGAAGCTGAGTGGCAGAAATATGAGAGTGACGACGGTGAAGACCAAGATGGCCTTCCCGTGATCGTCATCTAATATCTCGACACTCATCTTCGTCTGCGAGATGAGACGCGCGATCTGGCCGTCCAGTTGGTCGATCTCGTCTTGCTGCTTTATTATTGCTGTCCGAGTCCGGTACAGGAGTGTGTTCTCGACGGGCCACATGGACCTGCGAGTCTCCGAGGTGACGCGGAAAGTGTGGGGACGGAGAACCTCATCGAAGTCCATCAATAAATCCCATTGTTTTGAAAGCGTCTCCTGAATGACCGTGAGCTCCTCGTCCAAGTATGTGAAGTCTCGTAGGAGCCGTTTTCTTGGATATTGGCTGACTTGGAAAGCCTATCTCTGTCAGTCGAGGTTTTAAGAAGGTACATGTGTGAATGCTAACAAGTCTTGCCGTGTACTCCTTGTAGATATCCAACAGGCCCTTGCAATCGACACCGCCTTGCAAGTTGGTCATGACCATGGCGAGGATGTATTGCGGCCCAACGGCTTCATATCGCACACTCTGCGTATAGTCTTGTGTCCGGAGCATCAGCAGTAAGTCAAGTTTCCCTCTTTCCATTCCAGTCTCGGCACCGTAGCCTACCCAATCTAGATGAGACATTGCATTGCTAAAGTCATCATCTTGCTCTTGGCCCCAATTTGGCCGGCCCCAGCCCTTGTAATTGTCATTGACGATGTCAAGGACGTGACAGGTGTACACAAGCAATGTCACCAACCGTCGAAACCCTTCGACAAATGCTTTCGGTAGACGATATCGTGACTGGTGCGCCTTGTCATTCGTCGATACGCCATCTTGAATCTCCTGGCATTGCTTATGAACACTGATGATATGGTCATAGCATCGTGCAAGTATTTTCATGTGTTCTGTATAGCGTCTCTTGTCGGTAGAACGATCAAAGCTGTTGATCCAGTGGCTAGCTTGGCTCATCGGGATTGCTTCGGCACTCTCGTGGGCAGTTTTCTTTGTTAGAAAATGGATCCGCCGTAAATGCTCAGCTGCTGCTTCTTCTGATTTGTACGGGACGTTGGCCTTGCACCTAGCACACGTACTGAGTGGGACTGGTGGAGGCTGGAGATTGTTCTTTTTCAGATAGCCTGCCTGTTTACTGATGTCTTGAATCACCCAGACAGTGTGGCTGTCGTTATTATCAAGAGTTTCTTTACTCATGCAATAATGATTGTGAGATTCTACGATAAGCTACAGAGTTCCATTAGCACACAATCATATAGAGTAGATAGGTAGGTCAGCTATACCGTAATAATCCTCTTCATTGCACCATAATATCTCCCAGTAACTTTCGTGGAGTAATTTGCGGGTACAAAGGCTTCCAAGAGCGCCTTTGATTTATCTGAAAAATCTTTTAACTGCTTCTCGGTGCTTTCGCTATCTTTGCTTGGTCTCAAAAGAGGTACAGTTGGGCTACGAGCCGGGTCAATGTCAGCATCCGGCTTAAGCTTGTTATCACTAGCTCGTATACCATCAGTAGCCTGTGCGGTTGGTTCTCCTACTGTCATCGTTGAGAATAATGCTTCGCGCAATTGAGCTTCTTCCATCTCTTGGAAGAGAGTATGATGGTCGAAATATGCATCGGTCAGAAGTCGGTCGTGTATTCGTTCGAGAACCTCAGCAAGACTGAGATCCGGATTATGTGCACCATTTGGACTGTTCAAATTCGCTGAAGCCGACTGAGGCTCGGCTTTTTTCTTTTTCGAGAAGTGTGCACCGCCTGCATCGTTACCCTTGGTTCCATCCTCTACCTCTGTTGCCCCAGTTGGCCACATGAGAATTGGCAATACCGACGGCTTTAATGGCGCAGCCGTTCGAGATGACGACCCGGATCGTCTGCGTTTGCGTGGTTTATCGTCGTCTGACCTTGCATCAGAAGAGGCAGGCTCAGGAACCGAGCTACTAGTTTCATTCGGGCCCTGCTTCCCATTTGCCCCTGATGGCAAGACGCTTGAATATAACACACTAGAGTCTGTTCTTGTGATATTAACAGCAGGAATGTCCTTCTTCTTGCCCTTTTCAGGAACATAGTAGATATCCGAGTCCGTATCGTTTCTCTTCTCCTCGTTTACAACAATTCCATTGCGTGCCAAGTGTCTAGGCCGCCTGCCTAACGCGCGAGACCGAGACCGAGACCTTGAACGTGGTCTTATGGCAAGTTCTCGATCTCGTTGATGCCGTGCATTCGTTGGGCGACCTCTGGACCCCCGTCTCTGTATATCGGGCGGGGAATCTCTTCTTGAGCGAGGGCGGCTTTTTGATCTTCTTTGAATCCTGTTGCGGTGAGAATTCTCTCTTGCATCTTCTTGTCTGACCTGAATCAATGCCATGCTGCTACCTTCCGGCGGAGCTGCCGTTCTGCCTTTATTCTGACGTTCGTCAAACGACTTGTACTGTATTTGAGCGCGGGATTTGATAGATCCGGATTCGTCATCTTCGTCTGAAGAATCTTCCTCTTTGAATTTAACGAATAGGTCCAAGAAGGGGGATTGTTCGGCTTCAATCACAGATGCCCAGGCTATACCGCTCACGGGCTTTTCGTCCTTTAAAAATATTTCACATTCATCCAGTAGGTAGCCATAACTTCTGAGGCATTGCTTATATATAAGATCTGTAAGCTCCTAAAGTAAAGTTTGTTAGTAAAAAATCATCACTCATTCAACCAAAGCAGCTAAGCGAGCCATTGAGGTATTAGGCTATAAATCTGCTTTGTAATGGTATACTCACAAACCATGTTTTGCATTGGTCCAAGGAGAAAAAGAATAGTCTTTCAAATGGATCAGTGACTCGAAGAACTGAAGCTCCAGTCCGTATTGTTGATATGGGCTTGGAAATCTGAATGTTATTACCTAACAATGTTGTCACCGGAGTAGCCGAGTACGTTATCACGGTGTCTAACGCCAACATTAGCCAAAATTGGAAAACCACCCCTTGAAAACTTTCCTGAGCCAAGAATCATAGACCAGACTTGTGGGACGTGTATTGCCTTGCTTGGACCTCCGAGGGAGCTTTTACTGTGGGTTTTGCAGATGACTTGATCGGCATCTCTAGATTTTGTAGCTTCTAGGTAGTAATACGTTTGCATAAGTGCTCGAGCTGTGTGCAGATGGACTCCGTCACGTTTCATGAAAGTTGGTGTGCTCTGCAACGAGAAGTAAGGAAAACTAGAGAAGGTGCACGAGCGATCAGGTTTTTGACGATCACTAATGTCCCTACTATCACACCTAAGAATCATGGGTTCAAGATAGTGACCATGAATAAACTGCTTTTCTCCATTCTCCTGGGCCTGACGAAGAAGTCGAAGTGCAATTAACACATCATCGCTGTTTAGATCAGGAGTTTGTACCAGGATTTTCTGTGCCACAGATGTCAATTGCAACCGATCCACGTGACATGACTGCTTGATCTTACCTGTAGACCTTCAAAGCTCATGTACTCTTCTTGCAGGTGTCTTTTTGTTTAGTTAGATGCACAATTATCCCAATCCTCTTTGAATACTTACATCCAGCGGATATGTGGTTCATTGGTTGAGCTTTTCAAGTCCATTGTAAGCACGACAGTATCAACACCATTGTCGTCTACATATCCACGGGAAGTCTCAATACACATGATTTCAGGAGGTTCGGCACTAGAAGGCTTCGAGACTGGACTAGGTCGTATATTCGCATGGTTGTCGTCAGCTAATGAGAGGAGGTTGACATCGATACTGAGATGGTTTCCATCACGACCTATCGGAGGTCGATAACGCGATGCACGTTTTCGATCATCAGAGCTTACCGAGCGATAATCAGGGCTTAGTGAGCGATACCTTTCGCGACTGCGATAGTAGTTTCTCCCGTAGTACGGCGGCGGGGAAGGCGGGGGAGGCGACCATGCTCGAGACATGTTGGTTGATGCTTGCAATTATCGTAGCATATGTGTTTCTAAAGAGATTGTGTACCACTTTTACGCAAGTGGAGAAAGGCTGACATGATGTGTCAGCATCTCACCCTACTTCATCTAGCTACTTCGTGCACTAATTTAGAATATTTACTTAAAGACCAGAATATTCAGCACTTATAAATTCAGTATTACAAGAGTTAGGGTTTGAAAACACTTGCAGCGAGTTACTTTTAATAAGTACTAGTTAAAATTAAAAATCGAAAAAATTAAAAAATGTTCATTCATGGTGATTTATATTCTTATCAACTGGATTAATAACTGTGAAATGAAGCTTTAAAGTACTACCTGTTACTGATTAACTGGTATAATGTATTGTAAATTTAATAACCTCATAGATGCAAGATTGGTCCCTGGCTTGGGTTATATATTCAAGTACAGTAAATGCAGCCTCGTCATAGTAAGCCATGCAACTTTAACAGCTATACATAGGGCGAATAAGCACTACCTCCCACCATCAAAGATGATCACGATTTACTGCAAGAGAGAAAGGAGAGGCTTTATACTTCACGTTTACCTTTCACGCTTGCGGCGCTTCTCCACTTCTGCGGCAGCTACCGTAGAAACTACTGTAACTCGCACGGACGACCGCAATGTCGGTTCCTACTAAGCAGCTGCCAAGCGGGTCTGGCAAGTATTATCACAACGTCAATATCAGTCATGATGCCAGAGCCCAGCTTGGGGACATATTTCATTACAATTTCAGTCAGTTCCTTGCAGGTAGCAGAGTAGAATCGAGTCATAAACTAATGCACAACAGGTCAAGAAGATCCCCTCGGGCGACTCCCTTTCGCATCAGATGCGCCTTTCAACTCCTGGCGCCACGAACACGCCCCTGCGTGCTTCCCCAACACACGCGTCGACCTTCTGAAAGAGATAGATAACTGGGCCGATGGAACAGATGGACAAGACAAGCCATGCATCTTCTGGCTGAACGGCTTAGCTGGGACAGGAAAGACAACAATCTCCCATACCATTGCCCGCAAATACAATGAGCAGAAGCGTCTTGGAGCCAGCTTCTTCTTCTCTAGAGAGGGCGGCGACGTGAGCAATGCGAGCAAATTCTTCACAACTCTAGCAGCACAGCTCGCTATCAACGTGCCATCTCTTCGACCGTTTATCCGTGAGGCAGTTGAAAAGCGGAGTAATATTGGGAGCCTGTTCCTAGCGGAGCAATGGCATCAGCTTGTTCGTATTCCACTATCAAAGTTGCCAAGCGAATCACATCAATCTTACATTCTTGTCGTTGACGCACTTGATGGGTGTGCAAATGACAAAGATGTCCAGACTATTCTGCGGCTCCTGGCTGAAGCCCGGCCGTTGACGACGGTACGGCTTCAAGTCTTTCTTACCAGCAGACCCCGGGTTCCAATTCAATACACTATGCACGGTATCCCACAAGCCGAACACCGCGATTTCATACTCCAAAATATACCGCTGGCGATTGTTAATGATGATATCTTTCGATTCCTGGAGTACAAGCTAAGGACAATTAAGCGCGAGGCGAACCTTGAAGCAAACTGGCCTGGCGAAGCGGTTCTGACACAGCTGGTGCACCAATCAAGTGGCTTATTCTTCTGGGCTGCTGCTGCATTTCGATTCATTGATGAAGGCAAAGACTATGCTAAAGTCAGGCTTGATGAGATTCTTAAGGGCAAGGGCTATAAAGGCACGCCGGCGCAGCATCTCGACAAAATATATCTCACTGTACTCCAAAGCTCTATACCTGACACCCTCGCAGAATCAGAGAAAGAACAGTCACGTAAGAGACAAGAAAAAATTCTTGGAAGCATTGCCATTTTATTATCTCCGCTCGCCGCTGCCTCGCTAGGAAAGGTGATTCGCATCTCCAAGTCGGATCTTGAACAGACGCTTGAGAAACTGCAGGCTATCATAGAGGTTTCGAAGGATTCTGCTAATTTTGGCCTGCACCACCTCTTTTTTCGTGACTTCCTTCTCAATAACGATCGAGCTGGAAATTTCTGGGTAGATGAGAAGAAGGCACACCAGCTATTAGCTGGTGACTGCATAAAGCTTCTGTCCAAGACACTCAAGAAGGATATTTGCGAATTGTATGCTCCTGGTTATCAAGCTAGCCAAGTTGAGAGCAGCCGTATTCAGAAATATCTTCCGCCTGAAGTCCAGTACGCAAGCCTCTACTGGGTTCAGCATCTACAATATAGTTGTTCTCAAGCTTACGACGGCGGGGAAGCCCACCGATTTCTGCAGACTCATCTGCTACACTGGCTTGAGGCTCTTGGATGGATGGGCAAGACCTCAGAAGGGATTCAAGCAATATTGTCTTTAGAGGCTCACGTTTCGGTAAACTATCTATCTATTGTTTATAATAGTCTAATTAACCTATCATTAGGTTGCTAAAAGCCCTAAGTTACACGCTTTCATCTATGATGCAAAGCAGTTTGTCTTATACAACCGATCAATTATTGAAGAAGCGCCTCTTCAATTATATTGTCCAGCCCTTATCTTTGCTCCAGAGAGGAGTATTGTTCGGCAAGAATTTAAAGCGTGTATCCCGACTTGGATTCAGAGAATAGGAAGTGTGCAAGCAGACTGGAATACTTTAAGGGCACTCGAGGGCCACTCTTCCGCGCTCACTTCAGTGGCTTTCTCTCCTGACGGCACAGAACTCCCATGGGACGCTGCCTCGAGGGTTGTGCTACAGACGCTCAAGGGTTCCTCTTCTGTAGTCACGTCAGTAGCTTTCTCTCCTGACGGCAAGCAGGTCGTGTCTGGCTGTGAGGATAATACAGTACGGCTCTGGGACGCTACTACGAGAGCCCTGCTTCAGACGCTCAAAGGCCACTCTGATATCTCTCCTGATGGTAAGCAGGTCTTATCTGGCTCTGAGGATGAGATGTTACTGCTCTGGGACGTTACCACGAAGGCCGTGGTACAGAAGTTCTACCATAGAACTGGCCTTAATCTCTCTTACGACGTCACGTCAGTCGCTTTCTCTCCTGACGGCAAGCAGCTCCTGTCTGGCTGTGAGGATAATACAGTACGGCTCTGGGATGCTAATACAGGAGCCTTACTACGGACGCTCAAGGGCCATACGAGCGATGTCAGTACAGTAGCTTTCTCTCCTGACGGCAAGCAGGTCGCATCTGGTTCTAAGGATAGAAAAGCACAGCTCTGGAACGCTGCTACAGGAGAGCTGCTGCAAAAGCTTAGCCACTCTGATTATGTCAGATCAGTAGCCTTCTCTCCCGATAGCAAGCAGTTTGTATCTGGCTCTAAGGATAAGACAGTGAAGCTCTGGAATGCTACCACGGGAGACCTAATATGGAAGCTTAATGGCCACTCCAACTATGTTAATTCAGTCGCCTTCTCTCCGGACGGCAAGCTGATCGTGTCTGGCTCTGATGACAAGACAGTGAAGCTCTGGAACGCTGCGACAGGAAAAGCAGTGCAGACGCTTTCCCACTCTCACTATATCAAGTCAGTTGCCTTCTCTCCTGACGGCCAGCGGGTCGTATCTGGCTCTAGGGGTAAGATAGTACAGTTCTGGGACGTCACTACAAGAGCTGCGCCACAGAAAGATATCAGCATGATAGCCTTCTCTCCCGATGGCAAGCTAGTCGTATCCAGCTCTAAGGATAACATGATATGGCTCTGGAACACTGCTACAGGCGCCGTGGTACAGAGGCTCAAGGGCTACTCTAACGGCGTGAGATCAGTCGCCTTCTTGCCTGACAGTAAGAGGGTCGTTTCTAGCTTTGAAGATGGTACCGTACGAGTCTGGGACGCTGTTACGGGCGCCGCACTCCACACCCCTGAAGGGCACTTGGGCGGGGTCAGACCGCTCGAGATAACGACTACTTTGTCTGTATCCAATGACTGGGTAAGAGAAGCAGGCGAGAACATCTTGTGGCTCCCTCCTGATTACCGAGCAACGTCGGTCGCCGTTAGGAATCCGATTCTTGCTTTGGGACATTCGTCAGGAGAGGTTTCCTTCCTCGAAGTCAGTACAGGCTCAAAGCCAATACTGTGAGCCGGTTTTCGATGGGAGACTTTCTATTTTTTCTACACTCAAATTCAACTGTTTATTTGCTTCATCTCTCTTTTTTCTTTTTTTTTTTTTTTTGAGGAATTCGTCTCTTTTACTCATCACTTTTATTCATATCTCATTGAGTGTTCCAGCAGCACATATATCTAAATAATATTCGGAATTACCACCCAATAGTTATCTGCTATCTTCTAACCACTCTAACCAACCATTTTTTTTTCTCTTGCTCGTACTGTCTATCATTTCCCTAAAAAAAAAAAAGAACTCTTCCGCTCCCTATCTGCGCGAAAGTATGGCACATCACTCTTAAAGAACCCTGTCAGGCTAAGGTTGCAATCATCGTTAGACACAACAAAGCTAAAAGCAGGGTTTCCCTGTAACCCCTGAGCTAAGCGACGACCCTTGGTCGCTTAACAAACTTCGAGCGGGTTGAGTAATCCTCACGGAGCTCAAAGTGGAGATACAGCCACCCTTCCAAATAACCTTCATATAAACCCCATAAGTCGCCGCAGCCTGTTGGTAAATTGAAAGCTTTAGCTTACCCATTTCCGAGAATCGAGTAATCTAGCACCGAGGTTTTAGTTCCTTGATAATTTCCAGCTTCAAACTAGCCTTCTCATTGCGGCCCAAATGGTGATTCTGTGAAGACGCATGAGAAGTGTCGAGCTGCGCGTCGAGTAATGACGGTGAGGAAAACAGGTTTGAATCTGGACCCTGCTGCCTTCCACGTGGGCGATATACTGAGGTTCTGGAATGGAAAGACGTGTAGTTACCGGGCTTGGAGGTTCCGATATTTAAGCGGGAAGCAGGAAATGTCTTGGAGAACAAGACCTTGTACGTATGCTAGATCTTCTTAGTCTATCGATTGTCGTGCTCTGCCCTCTAGGTTTGGTTTAGTCTGCCTCTTAAGTCAATGTCCCTCATAGGGAGAGGTTCCATCTCTGATTTCGCACCATCTGCAATTGTCTGGGTCAGGTAAGCAATGCGAGCCGTGGTGATAGGATCCAGGACATTTTCAAACTCAATATAACGTCTATAAGCATCTGCTGCAGGCTGGGCTAGATTATCCTGTGACTCATACTGTACGTTGATGTTAGTTGACCAGCCTCTGATTCCTTATATTCTTGAAGACTTACTGCGGCACCAAGGTTATACCAAACCTCTGGAATATGAGGACTCAATGTTATGCTTCGTATAAAGCTGTCGAGAGTATCTGGGAATTGATCTACTAAATGATATAGTACACCTATCGACATCCAATATGCAGGACAGGTGCCATCTCGGTAGACAGCTTGCTTATAACTGTTATAGGCCTTTTCGAATTGCTTGGAATCCGTGTAGGCTCTGGCAAGGAGATACCAAGTTTGGCTATCGAGCGGATCTGTAAATCATAAGTAAACGAGATGAACAAAATGATCACCAGATATGAGATTGCTTACCGGATTGAAGCGACCTTTCTAGTAGATCAATGCAGCCTTTCAATATATCGAACTCGCGAGGTTCTGCTTGAATGTTTTCTCTATGGGGGAAGTCATACCAAGCGAGGAATTGAAGAGCCCTTGCATTCTCTGGATCCTTAGCAAGAAAATCATATGCTTCCTCAACTGTCTTGACCGGTACTGTGTTGTCAACGACGTGAATTCTTCGAAAGAAGTCAACATCATCTTCGAGTGCTTGCAAGGCTGGCAGGGACGGGCCATGAATACCAGGATCCTGACTGGGGCCTGGCTCGTATTTGCGAGGATATTTTGTCTTCCCTGCTTCCACGATCTGTAACAAATTTGTGGATCGTCCATATACCTTGAACCATCGACCACACTTTGAACTATAAGAGAATTAATTCGACATCCCGTATCGTTTTAGAATTTCAGCATACCATGTGTACCCTTTCTCAAGCCCACTTAGGCTTTTCAATGGTTCATTGCACGATGGAAAGCGGCAGAGCTCGACAGCTGATCTTTCTTTCGATACTATCATCGATTGCGTAATATGAGCTCCAGCTTTGATATTGGATTGCCATGTTTGTGGCTTGAGGATTAAATTATCCTTTGCAGACACAAGTCTGAATTGTCCAGATGCAACTCGAACGGATCCTGGCCGATTGTCCCTAAAAACTACCGCCCTTAAAATTTCATCGAATGTCTATATGGTGTTAGGCAAGTGAATAATAAGCAGGCAATTGGGGAGGGGTTCTGAACGACAAAAGCAATATAAGATATGCATGGCATGAAGCTAGGATGTAACTCACTCTCCACTATTTACAGGCTTGAAAAGGTAACGCCCAGCTTTCACGAAGAGCATCATCGAATCTCAAAATGTCAAGGGTAAGATGCAAAGGAATTGCTTCAATGGCATGTAAGATTCGCTTCATTGTCGTGTGGATATCTACGAGCGCCTCTCTATAGAAATGAATCAGTATTCATAATGAGTTCCCCCTTGGAAAACACCATGTTTTGCACTTACGTGGTGGCGGCGATTTGATTAAGAACTTCCTCCGAAAATGTTGCGAGCCTATTTCTTTGAATTAGGACCACGGAAAGACCTCAGGGGACAGACTCACAGTTTTATGAGTCTTTTCATGTTTTTTACTACCGATGTTATTGCAAGCAGTGTCTTTGCTGCTTGGTTTCCAATGCTGTGGGTATTCCTGAAAATTCTTTTGGCGAGTGGCAGGATTGAATCTGTGTCTGCAGACATTTTGCCAATGCTTTCGGTGATAGCTTCATGCATGTAGTCTTGTCTTGTAGAGCTGTTGGCGGCCAATTCTTGGAGGTTGCGAATCTCCAACTGCAATGTCTGAACATTTTTGAGAACATCTACAGACTTAGTCAGGAGGTCTTTCGAATCCACGAAGAATTCTCTCGCATCTTCTATAAAAACTGAATCCTCTTTCGCAAGTGCCTTCAGGCAAGTTCTGGAAACTGCTTAGTGTATTAAAGGTATATGTCAGGTTTCAGACGTAATATATAGCTGTTGCACCCCTAACAGAATATTTATGGCAACCATCTCGGAGATAACCACCTTCCTCAGAATCTCGATATCTTTTCGTGTGATGAGACTCCAGTGGAGTCTTCTTCTAATCGCACTTATCGTCCCAGTACTTCTGAAATGGCCGAGGCTGGTTTCTTTCGGGCTCATCTTGTCAATGAACGCCTGTAAAGGTTGATGGCAGTGTATTGCGATCATCCTGAGCTTCTCCAGAAGCTCAAGTTACTTTGGATCCGTTGACTCGAGGTTGAGGGCACACTGAAGAGTATTTTGCAATAGTCTGAGCTCTGCACTGAGCTGTTGAGAGTGTCGTGGTGCATCCTTGTAATTTTGTAATTCTTCGGCGATGCGCCTGGCACTATGTATGATAGCGAGAAAATCGCCCACACTGGATCCAAAACTCATTGAGGAAGCGATACCGTATTATCAACTTGTATAATTTTTGCAGAAGGGAGGAAGTTGAAGAGGGGCAGGGAGTTCTCGACAAAGAACGCCATACCATAATACAACTCTACCAATCAGGGCTGCAGGAGGATGTAGTGGGCTGAGCGGTGCGGCTGATCAGGCTGCCTCATGATTCTGCCTCGGGCTTAAATTCTCAGCTAGGTACTTAGCTAATAAACTGGGCGGCTATGTAAATGCTGCTGCTTCCCCTCAGATAAGAAATAATGGTTGTGAAAGTTATCAGAGCTTAGACGGAGAAAGAAAGTGGTACGGATATACCTCTTCTGTCTGCGCTTATGATCCACGAATCAGATTAGACGAATCTAACCCAACCACTTCAACTCTACCTACCCTCTTAGCTAGTATGATCGCAACTTTTTATGACGTGAGTCTAACTGCTTTGATTCGGTTGTAATAATATTGATCAGCGAAGGGCTGGGGAGATATTACTATAGATTTAAAAGTAGGGTTTATCTTAGCAAAATTTAATGTCAATAATGCTTATTAGCCAGAGTCGAAGAAATATGAGCCAAAATGCCATGGGGGATAACGTCTAGTTAGTAAAATATATAGTGCTAGAAGAGCTATTGGTACTTTGATGGTATGTTCGTACTTGCCATTGTGTGCCTAGCCTATAAATCTCTCAAAGAAAAAGCTCTACCGTGAACAAAAGTTCGAAGTACACTTGTCAAGCGATTTGTAGATGAGAGAAGAATTTGAGCTGCCAATGACATAAGCAGAGCCAAGTCTAAAAGGAAATGCTGGGGTTGGATAAAAAAGGTTTGATCTCATAGTTATGGCAAGGTTACCTACGGGCTCAGAGCTTCAGGTACTTACAATCGCAAGAGCAACTTGCTAGAGCTGTACCTCATCGGATCATCTACTTAATCAAAGCCATTGTGACCAGTATGATGTAATGGTGCTTGATGAAGGATTGCTACCGGGACAGCAAAAACTGAAAGGTAAATTAAACATCAAGCCTCCTGCTGGGGGCGGTTTCCCCAAACCATGGTAAAGAAATAGAAAGATGCTGCAAACCACTCCTGAATCGTACCATTCTAGCATGCCATGCTATGCAATGCGAGATTAATTGAGTTGGTAACACCCATATGCAATGCATTCTGCACATACATCTGCTGAGTGACGCGAGCCACGGAATGGGTGCCCAATACACGCCTGCCGCTGCAGTGTCCCGTGGAAGGGGTTCATGCTGCAAGCCGTCTGACCAGCGCGGTAATGCATCTCGATCTTCTTGGTTCGGCCCGTGAGACCAGCCGTGGTCCTGGGTACAAAGCAAGGCCCTTGTGAGGTTAAATTTCTCAGACACGGTATCGGGATGGAGAGATGTTCGCACCAGTGGGTTCGCTTCTGTTTAGCCAGCCATCTTGACGATGCTCTTGCGATTTCTTCTTCTACCCGATTGCAGCTGGTCTAGATATAAGACATATGGCAGTAGCACGGCAGACATCCAACTAGCGAAGTATTGAAGAGCTGAAGTTTGGAGAATTTATCTTCTAGGCTGTGTTTTTGCTTTCTTGTGCTATCTTACACGGACACGCCATCCACTGGGACTCTATCAAGAAAACCAATTTCCTTTTTCGGGACCTGGTATGATAGCTTGTAGCCATTCAAGACTCGTATTTCAACATCGGGGAACACTCAACGCCCGAGAGGAAGATGAAGGTGAAGACACGGGCTAGCGTTTATTCTCTATGTCTAGAGCTGGCGTCGTTACAGTAGCAGAGTCCTCGAAGAGGGAAACTCGTAGAAGCTGCCCGATGAAGACAAGTCGCTGGCAGTGCTCTGCAGCAGTCAGTCTGATGCATACACTGGTAAGAATGTTTTTGTGGCTCGGGCGAATCCAATCTGCATCGTGTCTCTGCGAAACCTGTCGGTTCTTCTGCTATCAAAACCTCCTACGCCATAACATGTAGTAGATCTGGCACCACCCCTGCCCGCCAGATGCTAGATTTCAATAGTTCTGCTCTGCTGCAGTAACAAGACAGCTCTCCATATTCGTTTGCTGGGATGAAGACATCACTAGCGGCGAGAAGGACGGGCCGCCTCTGAAGCACCGAAGCACCGAAGAAAAGAAGATTGTAGTGGCCTCGCTTGACGCTTGAGGTTGGTGATGTTGTACTGCTCGGCCAGCCTGTATCTACGCTTGCAGATAGCGTACGGCACTCAGCAGCTCAGCAGCTCACTCCATCTCCCTCGCTTGATGGACCTGATCCCATGCAACGCTGACCGCATGGACCATTGCCCACCGAAGTCTGGATATAGCCAGTAACGAGTGTATCAGCCATGTCGGCTATGGAAGGCCTTGCCATTTGCCAAATGCAAAGAAGGTTCCGGTACTCCCACGGCTTATTACCTGGTTACAGTACGTCACCGGAGTCAATTCGGTGGCTTTGCTCCCACCCTTGATCAGTGAAGGATAAAAAGCAAGCGTCAGACTCGACAGGCTAAACAAAGTCGAATCGGATTCTGTGTTGGTCGGAGCTGGTGTTGGTTGCGACAATTAGCAAAAGCAAAAGAGAGGAAGTGAATGGGCATGAAGCTGTAGGTACGGTATCGGAGTGTATTGCAAGCTCGCAGTCCCGGAGATTGGTCCCCCTGGGTTGTTGTTGCCTAAGAGTGGTCGGCGTGATCCGGGGCTGGAGCCCAAGGGGATGGATTGATGGATTGATTGATTGATTGATTGATTGATGGTTGGAACTGGTCTCAGCTCGGAGCCGACAGCGCTCACATATGAGATCTGATGGGGGCGGGGGGAAGTCGTGAAACTGTTTACAGGATGACTCCCTACAGTTGTTCGGGAGAGTTGGGAGCGGAGGAGTGTTGGGTTGGGTAGCAAAGGAGAAGACGAAGAGCAGGAGCAGGTGCCGCAGAAGGTGATGAACCACGTCTGGGCGTATTTGATTGGGCGGGGACGGGTCCCGAGGAAAGGGAGAGTGCATAGTTTAGTCGAGTGAAGCGATCTTCTGATGCTGGACGAGGGAGGAGAGAGTTGCTAGTTGCTACTGTACTGTAGGGGTAGGGGTAGTGTACGGGGGGGTGTAGGGGGATACTGGTACAGTAGTCTGGTGTATCTGGTACTGGTATTGTAGGGGTTGGGGGTTGGTGTAGTAGGACTAGAACTACTGTAGGGTTCCAGGACGAGGGACGAAGAGCTGCACTTGCATCAGCGCATGCATGGCGATAAGGAATTCTGTTCCATCTGATCTGATCTCGCTCTAGACAGTACAGTACAGTACAGTACAGTACAGTATGTACGGCGTCTGCACAAGCATAAGCATAAGCACAAGCACAAGCACATGCACATAAATATAATTGCTGCTGAATGACATAGATTGCGGAGAGATTACAGGACAGGACAGGCAGAGCATTGCTTCTTTCGACTCCTCCGAACAGATCACCAACGTCAGATTCGCATACGGTACGGCACATGGCACATGGCACTCACATCCACATCCTCACATCCTCATCCGGCTGAAGGGCGTATCCCAGCTCCAAAACAGGGATGTCGTGCTGGTTATTCTCCTCTTCCCTCCCTCCCGTTGCATGCCTTGACCCGCTGCTGCTGCTACTACTGCTGCCCTGCTCCTGCTACCCGGCTCTCGATGTGGCTCTGTTCTGGCTTTGCTGCTGCTGGTGCTGGTGCTGATAGTTGTTGCTATTAGGCGGTGAGAGAGTGCTGCTGCTGCTGCTGCTGCTGCTGCAAGTAAGAGGAACGAACAGAGGAACCAGTTGCATCGTTGCTTTTCTTAATTACCAGACCACACCCCCCCGACCTGACCCCCTTTCACAACTCACTATGATTCCTTCTTCTTCTTCTTCTTCTGCACTACTTTATCCTTCGCCATGTTCGCATCTCTGAAAACCTGTTGAAAGGTCATGACATTCTCGCCGTCGTCGCTCAAAGACTGACTCGCTCCCACCCCCCCCCAAACGGCTTAAAGCTTCTGCCCGCGTGCCTCGATTGCAGACCCCGTTGCACCCTCCTTGACCACCACATCTGGAGAAGAAGAAGAGGGTGGACCTCTAAGACACTCACTCTCCGTCCTGCCAGCATTCGACGAGATCAGAAGGACCACCCGACCAGACCGCTGGGACGTGCAAAGCTCGAATCATGGCCGCGCTGGTAAGGCTGCCTCTTTTTTATTTTATTTTTACCTTTGGTCTGCCTATGTCGCATGCCTTGCCCCACCACAACCAGGTCGTTTGCCTGATGGCGCAAGATCTGCGCAAGATCTCTGCCTGTCCAGCTTCTGGGAGACTCTATACTGACATGGTTATGATAGTTGTGTCTGGCGCATTTCTGCGAGACCCATGGACCAACGCCGCTCATGGTCACCGAAGGCCAACCGGTGTGCTGCGATACCTGCTACGAGGACGACGAGGAACCATATACCGGCAGGCGACCCAGCACGAGCTCGGCAGCCGTGTTCTCCTCACGAGAGCTAGCAGAGGGCCCCAAAGCTACCGACAGAGCGAGGTCAGCATCTGCGGATAAAGAAAATGGAACTCGCCGCGCCGCTCGCTTTCCAGCGACTCCGCCGGCCATAGAAACACCACCAGAGAGCCCGAGGATAGTTGCGCTGCAGACGGGACAGAAGGCGAACGGGGCGAGACGAGATTCCAGTTTCCGCAAGACCTACGACGAGAACGACCAGAAGAGAGCCATACCATGCGAAAATTGTGCTCTCACGCTGCCAAAGAAGAACAAGTCCCCCACCTCAGAAGGATCGGGGAAGGCTGGGAGTAATCAACCTATACTACGGACCCGAGTACCTTATGAACGAGTAAGCTCTCCAACACCACGGTCGTCAGAACCATCACCGCCAAAATCGAACTCCTCCGATTCGAGTGACTATGACGAAGCGATCACCAAGCACACGCGCAGACATTCACGCATCATAAAGCGAACGGGGACATCTTCAAGCAACTCCTCGTTCGCCTCTATCTCCCATGATCACAACATGGAATACATATCAACCCACGAACCCCTCTCGCCTAATTCATTCTCAATAGTGCGCCAATCCTGCCTGCGGACGCTCTCGTGCGAAACCCTCCCACCCTCCTCCAGTCCCACCGTTACCAGTCCGACCTCGCCCTTACTAAACAACCCGTTCTCTAGCGGTCCCTCCACACCCAGTACCTCATCAGGCGGTCCGATCTTATTTGGCGATCCACTTGCTGGCTACACTACTGCATACATATTCCGTATCCCAGATCCAACATCACGCGGAAGACGGCGAGTATATGCCCTGATGGCCCTCTCAACAGACCGGGAACAACTAGCTGTAAAAGCCTTCTCACTTCTAAGCAACGCCTTCAAGAATCTCGCACAGTGGATCACCGACCTAGCCGCACGTGAACTTGAGCGGACTTCACTATCCCCTCAAGCATCAGCACAGAGCTCATACTCGACCAACTCGCTTAATCACCCGTCCATGAACACAAGCAACTATACGCCGACCTCGTCGTTCCTATCTAGCCGTAGCACTGCCAGCAGCTACATGGGCAGTCGAGGCAAGGGTCTTGCCGAGCTAGTCGGCTTACCGGATTTCTTCTTCGAGCTACACAAGCGATTCGTCATGTTGCTTATCGAACTAGGTGTCTTGCTAAACCGACCCTGAAAGCGAGCTGGGGCCGCTAGCCTATCTGTACAAAATATAAAATCATCACCATCTATCTATTCAATCTTGGGAGTTGGCAACGGGAACTGGGGCGGGCACTTCGGGCATTTGGACTTGGACTCGGACTCGGACTTGGACTTTTGAGAGCGGGCGTCGTAATCAACTAATGGGGCCTGGAGGCGGAGAAATGGGAAAGGAGGTCAGTTTTAAATGAGTGAATAACTAAGAGAGAAAGGAAGAAAGAAAGAAAGGATGGGACAGGATGGGACAGGATGGGATGGGACGGGATGGGAGGCAGGTATCTGCTATTGTTGTATTGCGTCCTTTTTAGCAAGCAAGCAAGCAAGGCCAGGCGGGCATGGCATGGCATGGCATAGCATTGCATCCTCATTTACGCGCCTCTGCATCTTCTTTTTTTGTTTGTTTTCTTCTTCGCTGTTGTGTTATGTCCATCATGGTTTGTTATTTGTCGTTTGTTCGTTTGTATGTATTTCGAGATACCAAAGCAGAGGAAAGCGAGATTTGCAGAAGGGAATTCCAAGGAAGGAAAAGAGAGAAGGAAGAAGAAAAAGGGAGATGAGATGAGAAAAGAAAAGGAAAAAGAAACAGGAGACATGAAAAAAAAGAGACTGGCAGGAAAACAGTTCAGACTTGTCTCGATATCTATGTCTATGTCTATGTCTATGTCTATGTCTATGTCTATGTCTATGTCTATGTCTATGTCTATGAAATGGAAAGGGAAGGAAAAGAGGGAAGGAAAGGGATCATCCGAGGAATATGTTTGTCTCTATGTTTACCTACGTTGTAGAGTCCAGCAACGAGGGAAGGAAAAGAAGGAAGGAAAAGAAGGAAAGAATCACGACTAGCTGGGAGTATACAGAAAATGTAAATGAAAATACAGATGCAGGTGCAAAAGTCATGTTGGGTTTGATCGGATTTTATCTGTGAAGCGTTATTTTCGGTTTTAGGGGCAGATCAATGAATGCATAGCGCGGAGACAGAGAGAGAGAGAAAGCGCGCGCGCGCAAAGAGGGAACCAAACCCTCTCATAATTGAAGAAAGCTTTTTACAAGTCAGAATTTCTATTGAGTACATAAGAGTGAGAACAGGAGAAGATTTTCTCTCTCTGATCCTCCCAAACCCCCCATGAGTACAAGGATTTCTTCTTTCTATGCTGCGTGCTAGCTGATTTCGGTTTGATGTTACAAAAAAAGATGGACGAATAAGCCGGCTACGTTTGCGTTTGCTCGTCGCACTGCCTCAATCCATCCATGCAAAATATGCAAATGCGGTTGATTGATTACCACATCCTCCTGTCCACGCCTGCTGCCATTAAGCATCTAAGCGCCTTTCCATGTCCTACGCCCTGATAATGACCCTGGATACTGTAGCCTACTTGTAGAAATCGAATTTGTCGGCCTGGGAATAAATTAGTCACTTGTGAAAATTAGGTGGAATAACTATGTGCTTACCTCTTGCGCTCCCTTGACCTGGCTGGAGTATGCGTCCTCAAGATCAGACTGGATAATGTTGTATCTGTTCTTTCTAACCGCTCTCAAACCAGCCTCTTGCATAATGGCTGCAATGATGGCTCCACTGAGAGGGTCGTTTCTGACGATCAGACTGTCAAGATCAACTTCTGGGGACAGGGACATTCTGGAGGCGATAGTAGTGAAAATCAACCGTCTCTCTCTGCGATCTCGGAGGTTGGGGAACTCGATCTTTCTGTCCAGACGACCCGGTCGGAGAAGAGCGGGATCAAGAGTATCAGCTCTGTTGGTGGCCATGATGACCTTGACGTTGGAGGTCTGGTCGAAACCATCCATCTGGTTAAGAAGTTCTAGAAGAATACGCTGAACTTCTCTGTCTGCACCGGTTTGGGCATCGAAACGCTTAGTGGCAATGGCATCGATTTCATCAATGAAGATGATCGCGGGAGAGTTCTCACGAGCCATGCGGAAGACATCACGAACCATACGAGGACCTTCTCCCAGATATTTCTGAACGAACTCGGAACCAACGACACGGATGAAGTTTGCGGTTGTCGAGTTTGCAACTGCCTTCACCAACATAGTCTTTCCGGTACCTGGTGGGCCATATAGCAATACACCTCGTGGTGGGTCGATACCGATCTGCTTATAAAGGTCGAAATGCGTCAAGGGAAGTTCCACAGCTTCTCTAATTTCTTGCTTCTGCATATCCAATCCTCCAACATCTGCATATGTGACATCTGGCTTCTCATTGGCACCAAGCATCGCAATAGATGAATCGGCTTCCGGTGGCAGGATGTCAACAAGGGAATTTGAGTGCCTGTGTAGAGCGACAGATGATGATGGCTTGAGCTTCTCGCGATCAAGGGTAGAAAGAATCCGAACGACATAGTTGGAACCTGTTGATGACTGCACGATGCCCGTACTATTTCAGTTAGTTAAAGTACAGGCAATTGCTGTTTCCATGGCTTACTTTTGATCGATAGCCTCCATGAACTGCCCAATCACCAGCGGTACACTTTGAATTCGCTTGATTTCTTCTTGCGCCCGTACCAGCTCTCTCTTCAGACTCCTGTGAAGGGTTAGATAATGTCCTGCTCTTGGTTTGATGGTGGTCTTTTACCTCTGCTCATCCTTGATGTACTCTTCCTGTAGTTGAATGTACCTATTCTCACTTAGCTACCGGCATCAAATTCTGCAGTCCTATCCAACGCACTCTAAATGTCTCTGGAGCTTCTTTAATGTAGAGTACTCGTCGCTCCCATCTGTGCCTAGGCCTTCCAAGGAATCTATGTTTGGTATCGAGGATGGCATTTGTTTGCGATGGGGCAAGCCCGGAGCGGTTTCTACAATTGCGTCCGCCATCTTGAGCGTCCAGATGTTCGGTAGATGAGGTGTGGGTTGAGGGTCGAGGTGGTTTTGATGTTAGAAGATGGGTTCGTTCTTGGAGGCAAGGCAGAATAGAGACGACGTGAGCGTCGCGCTGGAACCTCAAGCTCTAAAGACGCCCCAGTTGATGGTCGGCGTGCGTGCCTCAGGCCACCAACCTAGGCACCTGGCGCCTGGGCATTAAAGCGGGCCGGTACGTGACCGACTGGAGTCATTCACTCATTCCTGGAAACAACTCTCCAACTATCAACTCAACCCAACAACAAAAACTGCCAAATTCCCCTCTGATAAGAGGACCATATTCTTTCCATAGTCTCGCTCTCTTCTGTTCGTCGTTTTCAATTCTTCGTCATGTCGTCATCCATCAACATCCCGACAAGATCATCATACGGTGAGAGCAGCAAGGCTGGTGCATCCAGCTCCAGCTCATCCACCTACTCAAGCTCTCCACGATCTCCACAACAAACCAACTCTACTCCCACTTCTCCCAATACAAGATTCGGCCATGATCGGAGACCAAGCTTGCTAAGTGAGTTTTGCTCCTTTTCCTATTTTATTATCGCAAAGGAGAAGTTCAGGCTGGGACGATTTCGGGATGAACTACTAGCCGGCAACGATGGACTTTCTCTCCCTTTCACCTCAACAGATGCTGATATGAGGCAGGCTCGTCCCTTTCCAAGCAGGAGCATACTGTCATCAATATTGGGGACCCTGACGGAACACCACGCCTGGTAAATTACCCCCGCCACAATCAGGCTACGATTATTCTCTCGCAGTTATTGACTGATATACCACGTAGATTACATGCGTTCGCTCTTCACAAGGCTTTGATTGGAATCCGGGTAGGCTCGATAGTACCAAGCACTACTCTCTATAAAATAGCTAATCATTTGACGCAGAAATCTTTCTTCCATCGTACGTTGAATGCGATTTCGAATCTCTCGAGCGCAAGCGCGACCCGGTCCATGAGATAACTTTGAGCGACGACGAGATCAAGAAGATGTTTCCCCAATAGGGTACACGTTTAACGAAGCCGCACATGGTATCGATGCATATTTTGTAGCTGCTATCAGGGGGTTGCACATGCACATGGGGCGCAGGAACTTGAACATACCATTTCACGATTTAGGACGACGGAGCATGGGGATTATGATTATTCAACGAGTTGTTAGATTGATTGGGCACTGTCTGTAGGGAATTTTCAGGCGTTTAGGGAACTCAGCACACTTTACGGGATTGGATACTGGCGTAATTTTCGTACCAGTCACGGATATCAATGGAACCATTCACAGTTCATTACGTGGAACAGCCAGCAACAATGTGAGGTGTCCGATTTTGCGGCTTTGAGGGGTAGTGGTCGCTGTCAGTCAAGGCTCGTTGGCAGTCACAAAGCTGTACCCCTCGATGTTTCGCTGGCTGCCCTAACATGATGATCCAGTGAAATAACCCCCTTGAGCAGCATAGACCAGACTTGAAATTGACTGTCTAGCAAGAATATGGAAGAGAGCAGGCAGATGGCAGCATTATCCGTCATACGTACACGAATCATAACCAAGTAATAACCACTGCTCTCTCCGTTTGATGACATACTACGAAGCTCAATTAATCCCCAGTAGAGCGCCCAGAAAGCATCCAGTACCAATCAAAGCAGCATAAGTGTTTCGCCCTCTACCACCGCACAGACGTGGCAGGGAACATGGCATTCACAGGACTTGTAGCTCGACAAACGCACGGGAACAATCTGCTCAAGGTCCCATTCTCACGTACTGTACTGTACTGTATAGACTCTAGGGTATTGCGGCTAGTTGAGATGTTGTCTTGTCTGCTCGCACAGAGTAAGTCGATTGTCTCGAGTCAAGCGACCATTGACTCTCCCTCATCTCCGGCAAGCGAAGAGACTTCGTTTGTCAGGTACAGCCGGCCGGCTTACTTGGTTCTTCCCCTCATCCTCACCCACCCAGAGGGTAACTCTCTCAAATGAAAGTGAAAGTAGAAGTGAAGAGGTCTAGCTTTGAAAGGGAGCTCTGGGGAACGGCCGGCAGTTGCGTCTCACCACAGTTGGGGTACCTGGCTGACACGTTGGCTCGGCTCCGCTCAGCCTTGTCAAGGCGGCTACCTGTCTGTCTGTCTGTTGTGATGAACATGCAATGTTTCGCTCGGTCCCGCATGCATGGTGGGTGAGATGGAAAAATGGAATGTTCTTGCTCATCCCAAATTCACGCACATGAGCGTCCAAAAGATGTCCTGCTACCGGTTTGCTACCATGCTGTCTTTTCTGGCTACAAATAAAAGTGCATCATCTATTTTGCTCTGATGTAATGATCAGATAACGATAAGAGCCCAGCCCGGCCCGGCGCCGGAGGAGTCAACGAAAGTAGAACTAGAAAAAAAGGAACGCTAAAGATGCAGCAACGCTAAGGCCAAACCCCCACACTCTCCCCCTTTCGTCAAATCGTAAGTTCGTACAACATCAACATCAACATCATGTCGTGCTCATCCAATCCATTCCGTCTACACCATCACCGTCGTCGCGCTAGGGCTGCCAATGCTGCCGCTGTCGCTGCCATCTAAGCTCATGGTTTTCTTCCACCCATTCGACACCGAATCGATCGTTTCCTTCATTTTCTTGTACACATCCCGGTCTCTCTCTACAATCATGGACGGTTGGCGATGGTGAAACTGTTCTCGCGTTAGCCATGTTCTACAGCTTCAGTATGGGCCAATGCGAGACACTTACCCCCGGATACAAGGCACCCTGATTGATGCCCAGACTTTGTGCTATCCACTGGAGTTTTGCTATCATCCATTTTCTTTGTGCCTCTGTTGCAAAGTCTGACGTTGCCGCCGCGATCAGTGGCCACAGGAGAAACAAGCTCGAGACTCCTTTGCCCGCCATTCCGGTGTCCTCTCCACAGGCAAATGTGTGGGTAGCATCCATGTTTTTAAGACCCTCGGTTGGGAGTCCGCCCAGGAAGTTCGGGACGCTTGCCACCATGTCGGCGATCAGAGCCTCCCCCAAATGAGCTGCCTTGCGGTATTCTGGCGTGGTTCGGTAATCCCGAGGAGCACAGAGCCATGCCGTACAACGCACCAGAATTTGTGAGAGCAACAATCTACACGCTCGTGACATGTTCCACAGGTTTGCAAGCCACATGCCAGCATACATGTCCACCCTTCCGGAAAAGCAATTTGAGGTTGCTAGTTCTTCTTCGGGCATATTATCGTTCCATGCCACGGTTTTGTAGGCCATATATGATGGGAGTGATGTGATCCATTCGAGATATTGCTCTTCCAAGGCCTCGGCTTCATGCATGAGCTCCAACACCTTTTCAAAGTTGTAGGGTGTGCGTTGCGGCGCCTTCATAACTTCGTCGGCTTTGTTCCTCAGATCCACAACCAAGAGATTGATATCATGGCAGCCATACATATTTTTGGTGGTCATACTCATCCACCAGTCCACAGACTGTTCGAGGCTCTTTGAGTTGACAATACAATACGGAATCTGTGCTTGAGTCAGCCACAATTGTTGAAAATGGCTTCAAATCTCAAGGCATACCATTTGCGCCCTGACTGTCAAATGCAGTTCTTGAGCCACAGGAGTCTGTGTCTCCGGGGCTTCGTTGCCGCGCATTTTCACAAGGGCTACAGCTCCACTCATGTGATCGTTCCAGCCCATATGGACACGGGATGAACATATCGTCTGGCAAAGATTAGTTAGGAAACCTTTCGGCTGTAGCAGGAAGCACCTACTTCAAATAAGCCCAGCAGCAAAACCGATGCAAGTGTATGATCTAGCTTTGCAAGTTTTGGATCCCTCAGGGCATTATTGACTTGTCTCAAAGCTTTTGCGTATTCTTGCGAAGCTCTTGGTAATATTGCCTTCGTAACCGGACGGTTGCCCATCGCTGCCAAGGCAACAGCAGACAGCGAAAGAGAAAACGTGGATCCAGGATCATGTTCATTCAGTAACGGCACCAAATACGACATGTATCCATATCCTTCAGCTTGTTTTGGGATGAGAACATAATTTGCAAAGAAAAAATTGATTGCTTGCTGCTCAACGGGGATCGACAGAGGCTGGTACATCGAAGATGGCCTCCCTTGCGACGTAGTTCGAGCCATCCAGTTGGTGGCCTCGGTTGGAGAGCTTGAATACCATGATGCATAGTCACTGCTGGCTGAGCTGGAATTGGAGCTGATGGAGCTGTGGCGATCGTGGCCTATGGATCTTGCTTCTGCGAGAGCTGTCCAGTCGAACTCTGGAAGTGCTTTGGAGGACTTTCGCGGCTTTCTTGTTCGAGCTTTACGTTCTGTGGATTTGGTCTCATTGCGCATGATGGTATCTATAGGGCTCCGGTATCCTGGGCATTCCTTCTTCAGTTTCTCGCAGTTCATACATCCCGGCTTTCTCTCATCGCACTAAATGGTCGCAATCAGCTACAGGCCTTTCAGAGCGGTAACCACACTCTCTCCAGTTTTGTACGTATGGACATACCTTGACACGACGCGTCCTGCACATGTAGCATCCTCGACTGGGGCGACCAACGTTAACCATATTTGCGGAATTGGTCCTGGCAAAGCTTGCAGATGCTTGATGCGAGATCAGCGGCCAGGTAGAGCGGGTGTACGAGTAAGTAATGGTGGTCGAGGTGCTCGCATGGCTCAACCGGCAGGGCTAGATGATTGATTATATTGTCCTTATCACTGTCAAGATCTCGTCGAGTGCGCAGCGACGTCAATGCAACCCCTCAGACGATCGTCCGCTGTTCCTTGCTCTGTTTCATCGGGCGACTTGGATTTTGACTTTCTGTCGGCGCATGGAAGATCCCAGACTGTTTTTGTTTCGCGTTTCAGCTTCTGATGACAACAACCTGTTGACTCGGCCCCGCAGTCGGGAAACACATGTGCAGGAGACACGTAAGTACTTCCCTACTACTGTACGGACAGTACAGTATGTACATGCTGGCCAATATCAAGCGACGGTGATATCTCCCGCCTTGCACTTAGTGCACATCACTCAACGACACCCAACAGCGCCGGTTGCTAACGTCGCTACCATCCTCCATGCCATGTTTTCTGCAGTAGGCGACGGTTTGGGGCTGTAGTGTACCGTACGTATGGCAGGGCAGCTATCGTACCGTATACCGTGGAGGAATAGGGCATCTGGGAACTCCGCTGAGAAACTCTACTTCTCGCATCGATTCTCTTTTTGGGTTAGGGCTGGCATTGGGAGGACTCGCTATATTGTTACTAAGCACCGCACCGCGCCACTGGTCTTTAGCGAGGGCATCACAATACAGTAACAGCACAGTTAGTAGCGATGTACGCCTCAGTACAGTTTCTGTATCGTATGTCCTGTCTGCGCCTCGCCGCGTATTGTAGCTCTCTATCTCCTCCTCTCGACGAGCCATGTCACATCGCATGAGTTCTGCTACAGCTACAGCACCGGGTCTCGGGATGCTGGTTCCCCCGCTCGTGATCGTCGTTTTCGTATAGTCGGAATCTGCCAAGTTGTGGGAGGACGGGAGACGGGAAGCACATCACCTTCCTGACAAACAAACCCTTAAACCTTTTGATGATACGACGACGTTTTTTATCGGGCGATCATCCCTACCCTGAGCCTCTCACAGGCCGCCCTGTAGATCCGGGGATGGAGCTCTGGAATCGTGCTGGCCCAATGCGGTATGCTGCTAGCACACCAAACCTTCGGTTCCCGGAGTGTCATCATATGACCCAAAAGGGCATCCAGCTGGCAAACAGCTCAAGGAATTCACTACTAACTGAGGGCCGTTGTGGAAGTCGCAGACAAGCCCTTGTCTCTTCGCATCGCATCTCCGACGATAGGGAAAGAGCACATATCTTCTACGTTAAACACTCCGCTTCTATGACATTTTGCCTCAATGTTCTTTGATCGGATGCCTCGACATGGGTCCAGTCTTCTCGCTTACCAGAATAGAGCGAACGGCACAGTCGCCAATTCCAGATTCCAGAGTCCAGCAGCCTCCACCGTCCAAGTCCCCTCGCAACAGTCAAGCGATCAGAGCACTGTATTCTTAGAACCATCAGCATTCAGCTTCGGACCTCCAGCTGAATTGAGCAGTATAGGGCCGACGCAGTTGCGTTTCTTCGCCGGCCAGCCCACACTCCTCCAGACAATGAAACAAGAAGAAAAGAATCCCGGTAGCAACATCAAGTGAGCGTCACGTGTTGTGGGTTTACTCATGCCGGTGTGTGCACTTTGAGTTGCTCCCATCAGTTGTCAGTCCCGGGATTTGAAGAAGGATGCATAATGAAACCACCTGATGCCGGAGTTCTAGGATTGATGGGTAGAGAGACTCCACCATTTGACAGCCACTGTCAATGTTGACAGATTAGGTACAAACTCAGTGTCACAGCCTGTCATTTTTAACATCCTCGCATAGGCCATATACCGTCCACTTTAGCGTTGATATCTCAATGTCCAATATCAATAAGTGTTCGCGCTCTGGGGGCGTGCGTTCGAATCCTTACATGTGAACGAGTGAACGTTTTAGCATCACTTGACACATCATTTTGAGGCTTGCCTTAAAAAGCATTCTCTACGTTCTTCTACCGGTACGCTATAGTTGGATATCTGATTTGCCCCCCCGAGGAGCCCATGGCTCTGCACTTCTAGACTACTAGCGGACGGAAGGGCCTTCACTGGTGCTAGGATGGATACTTACTGGTTAAGGCAGTGCCAAGTTCAGAAGTATTCTGAGACCATCCTATCTGTGGATACAATATCGACTTATCTGGCCACCTGCCAGGGCTTTGATTTACCGCCTGTACGAACTACACGATAAGCCGTGGGATCAACGAGCGAGAGCAGAATTGGGGCGTGTACACGTGGTAGCACTCGTGGCTTAACTGGTCACACTCCATTTGCCGACCTTGTTACGAGGACAATCCCTTACAGAGTATCTGCAATAGTGGTGTGTACTCTGATGTTAGGTCTGAATGATCTGCAGGATGGAGATGAGAGTTTGTTAGCCTGCAAAACGGCAACGTGGTTTCAAATATTCTGGAAAGAGAAAGATTGCACCACATGGTATTTCTACTTCCTTAATCAGAATGCACTTGCTCTGAGGTTGATTCAGACAGTTCGTTCTAAGCATCGGCGATCTCACGGAGACTGGACGGCTTAGGGCTGTGATGTGCTCATCTTGGATCTAAGCAGATACTACTGTATCCAGGTTCTGCTTGCTTCAGAGCTGAAGCCCCGATAGGGTAAATCCTAGTGGATACCTAGGCTCTGTAGAATATGACTATTGCCGAGCGGTCCCAAGCACACAAGCTTTCTTTCATGACAAAGGAGGTCATGGCAGATCCTGAAAGGGACCATGTAGCATGTCATTTTAGTTATACGCCTTCCTACGAATATGGGGCCGGAGGATTTTCTATCTGATCTCTTAAGGTCATCACAATACCCTTCACCAAGTACGATCTTAACATCGTTCGATCCCGTTTACCGGTACCAGCTTTCGAGCCAGAACCTGGAAATAAGCTCGCAAGATCTGTTGCCTGAGTATTGCAGCTATTTTGATTGGCCAAGTTACGGCAGTTCGCAAGTTCAGATCTAGAGTTGCCGTCTTCCTGAGTTTAATCCTTACCTTGGCATGCATTGGGTCATCAGCCTGCGGACAAACTCAATCCCCGGTTGCTCTGACCTGGCATCATAGGTAGATACCATCCTAACTGCACACCTATTCCACGGCTTTTCCGGAGATACCTCACGAGCTGTCTCCGCCTAGCTGAACGGGCCATGCTGTGAGTTATGCAAGCAAGGTCCCTGCGAACCTGTGGCTTAATTATTGCGCAGCTGGTAATCTTGTTTCTATCTATCTCTTCTTGCTGATATGTTGAACGTGCCGATGATCGGTTCGAAACATCTCTAGTCTCCACTCTCGAATTCGTATCCACTTTGAGTTTACAGCAAGTCAACACCCGTACGAAACGGAACAGAATCCAGACAAGGCGTTCTGAGAATATCGTCAGTGGCACTAGGTCTCATGACAGCCGCGGCTCTGTGGCAACCTGAGATCTTTGATTGAAGTTGAGGTTCACATGTGATTTTCTTCCTTCGGTGTCTTTCTGTCCTTGTGTTCTGGATCAAGTAGGCTGGCGATTTGGGTATATTTACTTATGGTTCTTTAGCAGCATTTCAAAATTATAGAATACGTCTTGTGATCTCTTTCTTAGCAGCTCTACTTCGAATTGCCCGCATTCCAACTTCAGCTTTAGCCTAGGCATCTGATTGTCTGATGTATCTGTATAAGCTATTCTTAATCAAAGTAGTAGAAAACGGTTATAACTTTAAGCCTAGTGCCAATTATAATAACGGTTTGACTAGCAATAGATTCGATCTATGCAAGAGGTAGATCTAGCCTTGGCTCTGAGGCTCTGAGGCTCTGAACCTAGCTTAGATTCTGTTGTAATAACAAATACAGTGACGGCAGCGGATTTTAATGACAACGATTGCGAGTTACTATTAGTATATAACGAGAAGAAGACAGCAGGAGAACAAATTATGTGGAGCGAAGTGCCTCCGCAGAAGTCCAAATGAATGTTGCTTTTCTTTTGTCTCTATTGGCAGGGCATCGAAGATCCATTGTTGACGAATAAGACGAACTCGATACATAGGTTGATGATAGCTAACAATCATTTAGAAGTAGGTGACAATTAACAAGGCAGAAAGGTTGACTTCAAATTTCTCATTCACGTGTGGTGCCATTAACTCATTATGAAACGAAACCAAAATATAGGTAGGGTAAACTCATAAAGGCTCTGGATCTTTATCAAGTAGTCTTGCTTTCCATGTTCTTTTCTTGCTTCATAATAATGATGATAGGGCCATACCTCTCAACCAAGAGAAAAGCAACCCTGCCACCTGTACCTGCCTCGACTAAATCAGGGGGAGACTAGCTAGCTACCTTAAGCGAGCGGCATCCCCGTTGCAGCCTCGCCCGCAAGGCAACCAATTTCTTCTCCTTCCCCTCGTCCCGAAGTACCGCCGAATATCAATCAGGTCAACCCAAATACCGGCAAAGTAAACAAAAGATTATGTGCGATCCTCGACACCTCTCTTTATAGTCGAGACCCATCGCCATTCTCCAAACCTCTCGTACGATCCTGGACTACGATAGCGAGGCGCGTTTATACAGAGAGCAGAAAGACCAGAGATGGCAGAACACTACCGCAAGATAGAGCTGTTCGGTCCCGAAGACCTGCAATACCTCATCACGAACGTGCGACGCGCCGCCAACGAGAAGATCGAGAAAGACCTGCCGCCTCTCACACTCCGCGAAGGGGAGAAAGACGAGTTCCGAAGTCGGGTGGAGGAATTAGTTCATGAAGTACGCATCCCATGCCATCCCATCCCATGCGTCGTCCCTCAAGCCCAACCCCCCAAAGAGAAATACACATACTGACTACTTGTTTTTAAAAAAATCCAGTTCATAACAGCAATCTTCACAGGCGCAGCCCCAAACATCTCCATCAATGGCCTAGATGTCAACCCCTCCATCATCTCGTCGGTGTCGGCGAGCGAGAAAGCGATCGAGGTGGAAGAGTTCGAGCCCATCGACACGAAGATGCATGAGCGCGCGCGCGGGCTGATTGCCGAGGAGGAGGAGCTGATCGAGGAGATTGCGAGGCTGAGGAGGGAGATGCCCGCCGTGGCGGTCGAGAGCACGCGCCGCGAGTATAAGGAGGGCATCGAGAAGGACGAGCTGCTCATGGACGAGGCTATGGGGTTCGCGGCTGCGCGTGTGCAGCGTTTGGACATGCTGCCGCTTGAAAGACAAGAAGATGTCGAGAGGAGTTGGGGTGCCGGTGTGAGGGGCGTGCAGAGCTTGAGCAGCGAGTTGCCTGGGATAGTGGCTAAGACAGAGAGGGCGCAGAAGGCCGGGGATCATGTCGTTGCGCCAGAGAGGAAAGGCTGAGACGGCTGTGGTTCTTTTCTTATGGTCTTGGGAAGTTGGGTTTGGGGTTTTGGAAATGGTGTTATGGGGGTTGGACACAATTATGATATCCTGAGGGGTTGGACATAGTCTTGTATATGGTGTTTAGGTGTTTGACGGGTAGCAATTCCCAAGAGTTGGAAAAACCACGAATGAAGTAATGCTTTATGAATTGTACTCTAGGATCTAATAACCAACAACCAACATGTATGGTTGAAAGACGCAGCAAAAACTAAACACAATGTGGTAATTCCAGTGAAAAGGTCTCAAACGCTATTTCAATGCTACGCGGACCTTTTCTCTCGCCCAAATGTTGTCACCTCTGTACTAACTCCACACCCACCCTAATCATCAATATCACAATAATCTTCTTCCATAGATTATGCCTGTGCAGGAGCTGGGGCTGCTGCTGGAGCTGGTGCAGCAGCATCTTCTACTACCACTGGCTTAGAGGTTGGCACAGCTTCAGTTCCTGCGTCTGAAAGAGTACCTGCGTTGGTGGCCGTATTGTCAATGACAACTTGCTGTGCTGGCGCTTGTGTCTCCCACTTTGCTGGTCTGGCCCATTGGGGGTCGGTCCATGGTCCCTCGCTGCTCAAATGACATCCACCAGGGCATTCACAGGAACCACCGAATGCCTTGGGGAGGTTCTCAGCTGGGACTTGGCTCAATAACTCCTTCTGGTATCCTCCACCCAAAACATGAATCTTCTCTACTGTGATAGGGTCCAACCAGCCCTTAACAACGCTGAAGACAGTCGAAAATCCCCATGGTGCGTTGATCATGTACAGACGACCTAATCGTTCTGGGTAGTAATTTTGGGATAACTCTGAGGCCTGCTTGACATATGCGTAGACAGAGCTGACCTTGGTGATACCAACCCCCTTCAAGTCCATGATAGTGCAGCAGGTCTCCAACAAGTTGCCAGCCTTTCGCGAGCATGCTGGGAGTCTAGGATCGGCAAGTTTCTCATATTCGACAGCAAGATTTTGAAGCATTCTTTCGGAGGAGGTGATCTTGTACATGGCGGCAAGGTCAATGTTTCCCAACTGCTCGATATAGACGGGTCTCCCATCCTACTTGACATTAGCATGTATTTCTGAGACAAAGTGCGGTCTACATACTTTGTCCGTCTTGTGGTAGTATTGTGGGTAGTATTTGAAGACCTCTTCCTTCTCCGTGTAGTCGAAGCTTCGGACTAACTCATCGAGGTTGAAGTCCTTACGCCATTTCTCACTGTCGACGAACCTGCATAACTCGTCGTCAGCATTTATGAATTTTATATACCGAAGGCGCGGCAGCTCACATCTTTTCTGAGAGGGCCACATCGAACTTTCGGGCTCTCAAAAACCGCAGCTGGAACTTTGTAAGCGGGTGCAGAGGTCAGCGGTTCTTCTGGGGGGCTTACCAGAGTCAAGGTATCTAGGCGCTCAGTGTAGCCAGCCTGCTCGAGTTTTGAGCGCAATTGATGGACTTGGGCATCTTGGACTGGGGTAGTGTGTCCAGGATGGCCTGGCTGGGTGGTGGGAGAGATTGTGGGGAAATCGTAGTGATCGTACTTGGGATCAAGATTTTGGATAGTTGGGACTTCGGCAGCCATGGTGAAGGGTTCTGTGGTGGAAGGTTGTGGTTTGTGTTGTGTTGTTGTCTTCTACAAAAGACAGAAGACGCACAGCTTAAACGTGGGTATGTTGATCGCTATCTGGGTTTAGTTCGTCATTGCCTCCCATACGCTTTAGCCGAGAATGAGGGGCCTGGAGCGTTTTGGAAAAGGGGAACGCTATTGGAGAGCTCTATCACATGAACTTTTGCCACCAAGACAATTCCAGGGTCTCAGGTCACGGTACAAATTTTCTAGCATTTCAGAGCATACCCGTGTTGTAGTTGGTGGTATCTTTTAATTCCATCTATCTCTGCTAACCATTGGGCGATCCAGCCTTGCCCTTTTCTTCCAGAGCTTCTTGGTCATTCTTCTCTTTCCGCTTCATTGTGACATCCCAGTTGTAGACCCGTGCTGTTGCAACCTCCATGGTCTGCATTTCGTTAGCTACTGCATATTTCTTGGCGGGTAGAAATGTACTGACTGTAATTTGCTCTCTAAGAAAATCCATATCCTCTTCACAGTTTGCCAGGTTCTGTTTCGCAGCTGAAAGCTTTGTTGTTAAAAGTTCTTCAGCCTCAGCAATGGGGTATGACAACATAACGTTGGCCTGTTCAAATCAGTATCACCCGCTTATCCTTCCTGGAGATAGACATACACCGAGCCACAGGTAAACCTCCTCAGTTGGTGGGATATGTGCTTTGGCAAACAGAGTATCGTTCAGTTCGAAGGTGGCTTCGATCGGGTCTGAACCAGGCTGCAAAAGTACCATGAGCTTCCAGATCTACCAACCCATATTGAATGTAAAGCCATACCTTTCTCGTCTTCAAGAATTGAACTGTATCTAGAGTCTTCTGGATATCAGGCATTTTGTCCTTCAGGCCTATAGCTCTTCGTTGTTGGTTCTGCTCCATGAATTGATATTTTCTGGAACCCTCCATTAGCGCGTGTCTCCAGAGAGTCATCAAACACCCCGCACATACGATATCATCTCCTGGAAATTCTTCAAGGTCGGCTCGACATCTACGCGTGAGGTGACATAGTCTTCGACTCTGTCAACGAAAGGAGCATATGGAATCCCTCGTGGATTCGTTGGAGCCACATCCTTCCTAAATTATGGTTAGTCTCTAGCAGAAGAAATCATGCGGACGCGCCACTACAAACTCTTGTGCTGTGTGTGGACAGCTCAAGACCATGAGTGTGCTTGTTTGTGGGTGTTTGTGCTAACAAGAACCATAACAGAACGAGGCCTGGAGTATAGCAGAAAGATCGCCTAAGAGAGCACTTGGACAAACTTACTTATCAGTTTTGTCTGCCATGTTGGCGGGCAATGATGGACTGGTGAAGGTCTTGCGATCGTCTCCAAAAGTTGAAGCTCAGAAGCCTAGATGATGCCTATGTTGCAAGGCATTAACGCTAGATGTCTTATCTTAGCGTTATCGGAGCCAGACGGGGATCAGGAGGAGTCCCGATGTACTAGTCTCTTGTCTCTTGTCTTAAGACTGCGTGCACCATGCTGCTACCTCACCCTACCTTCTTCCTGGAACACGTCTGTATTGTGCAGGAGTCGTGACTCGTGAGTTTGTACTCCCAACCGCAACTATGGATTCCGAATGGCTTCGAGATGCGATCCGATTTTCCATGACAGCCACTGTCACTACGTCACAAGTCGACGATGGCCCTGGCCCTCCACAGCAACGCGATCCGCGCTTACGAAAATTGGTCGAAGGAATCATGTATTCGAAGAGATTTGTCTTGACGTATCATCTTGTAGTCTTTGGGTTGATATGTCTTGTCTCGTCGATTCACTGGACCGGAAACGCTATACGGTGGAGGAGACGGAGGGCTGCAAGACTTCAGGTTTTGAGGGTGGATGATGCTTATGATGGAGATGCAGACATCGTCAAGCCTATTGTACAATCAGAGCAGGTAGCTGCGGAAACATCGTCTTCGGGAAGCAGCACCTTGGAGGGTACTGCTAGCCCGCCACAGAAAGATATAGATGCTACGGAAGCTACTCCACTACTTCACCATGGCCATACCCTCCGGCCTTTATATCCGAGAAGGACGATGTTTTCAAAGATACAAGCCTTTTTCATGTATCAGCCTCAACCTATTCCTATTTTCGATAAGACCCTGCCATCGAATGGAATGTCACTTGTTCTATTTTTCTTCATTGGCTTGAACATTTTTTACACATTGTATCATATCAACTTCAACTTCTTCGAACTGTTTGTTCTAGCCGATCGATTCGGCTTGGTTTTTGTTGCAAATTTACCCCTACTTTATTTATTCGCCGCAAAGACACAGCCACTTAAATTTCTGACTGGAAGATCATACGAGTCATTGAACATCTTTCATCGCAGGTTGGGCGAGATACTGTGTTTAGAGGCATTCTTCCATGCTTTGGGGATGCTCGGTGTCTGGTACACCTTACTTCGACCTACGGGCTTTACATTCGCCCATTTCTTCTGGAACAGAGTCATATTTCTAGGTCTACTTGCATTTCTTGCTTATGAACTGCTTTATTTCACATCTCTCGGTAGTTTCCGTCAAAGATGGTACGAGCTGTTCTTGGGCCTACATGTTTTCTTGCAGATAGCCGCTTTGGTTTTTGTTTTCTTCCATCATTCAGCCAGCAGGATATATGTTGGCCTTGCTTTAATTATCTTCATGGTTGACCGACTAGTATATCGGATAGGACTAAAGAGCACAACTGTTCAAGCTGAGACCAGTGTCCTTAAGGATGGAGAGACTGTCAAGCTATCTACAAATATTGTCATACAGCCTTCTGGTACCCTATCGCGTCTATTTGGAAGATCTATTACAGGAGGATGGCAAGCTACTGATCATGTCTTCGTTACCATACCATCCTTGGCACGAAAACACATCATACAGGCCCATCCCTTTACTATTGCGTCTGCAGCACCAATTCCAGGAGACGAAGAAAGCAGACTTGACCTCCTGATCAGAGCACAGAGCGGTTTCTCAGCCGATCTCCTCGAACGCGCATATTACCAGGAAAATATGACTGTGAGATTAGACGGGCCATACGGCAGTGCACATGCGCGTGAAATGCTTGTGGACGCCGATCTTTCCATCGTCGTAGCAGGTGGAAGCGGTATTGCCGTAGCATGGCCCCTAGTTCAGCATCTTCTGAACGTCAGCCGTTCGACAGACACAGAGATTGCACCGACCACTATGCTTCGCCGCCAGAAAATTATCTTAATATGGGTCGTGCACAAAGCCGCACATGCAACCTGGATTGATGAGCGGGATATTGTCAAGACGGAGGATAAAGGCCTTGAAATCATCCTTCCATTACCAACGGAAGAGGTGGGCCGGCCTGATCTACCAAAGATGATTGATGAGGTAGTTGAAAGGTATGGTGGACAGGGAGAGAAAAGGATTGCCGTTGTTGCGAGTGGACCGGATGGAATGGGTAGAAATGTTAGAAATACGTGTGCTAGATTGAGAAGAGATGGGAGAGATATTGATGTCCTGATTGAGAAATTTGGCTGGTAGACTTTTGTGCAATTCAGAGTATATTGGCGTTTGGGATACGGGGTGGTACCGTACAGCGACAGTTTGTTTATTCTTTTGCAATTCTTGCACATGGTACAAATATCTAGATGATCATGAATATACGATTTGAACTTTCCACAACACCATGCACTTTTGGACTTGGACTAGTGAAGAACATTTATTTCCTATTCTCCACCATCACCAGTCTTTCCAAGGTCTCTTCTAACTCTCCAAACCCTCGCACCAACACCACGTCCCTGTGAGCCCTCCAATCTCTCGATCCAAGGCACGTCAGCAAATGCATCAACGTTATCAGACAAAAGCGGGGACGGCAGTGGTGTTTCCTCCACAGGTGTTCCGTCAGCAGCTTTCTTCCTAGCCTTCTTCTCCAACATTCCCTTCTGGACCATTTCTTCCGTGTATGCCCAGCCAGGCGTATCGAATTTCCCACTCACGAGCACGATGGATTTGCCTGCTTGGTTGATCTCTTCAATCTCTTTGGCGGGGATAGGAGTCAGGATCTGGATCTTGCGACGTGTGGCATCGATCCCTCGAACAAGGGCCAGTCCGATGGTGTGAGAATGTCGTGGATCCAGAGTCGTTACGTTGGCGGGGTTGAAGTACGGCAGGTCTTCTGTAGGAGTGCGTACGATTAGTGGCTTCTCGAGCACGCGAGCATGTTGAGGTGAGGAATCGAAGGCGTGAAGTGAAACGTCTTCGTTTTCCAATCTGTAATCATGAATATTGCTTGTTGTGGAGTCCTTCTCCTCGTCTTCCCAGCCGGGGATTGCAGCTTTGTCGTCGATTACTACGATTGCTACTAGTGATCCGTTGACTGCATTGATCAATAAATCTGCCGGTGGTTGCTCTCCATAACACATAATTCCCAGAATACCGGCATCTTCGCCAGAGTAGTGAATCTGCCACGGAGGTATGGAAGTGAGTGGGAGGCCGGTCCATGATAATCCTTTCTCGGTATCTGATTCTAGGTGAAAATAAGACATGTATTGCATGGTTCTTAAGTGGGATGCTGTCCGAGTGGTGTATTCACTGAGTTGTGATGGCAATTCAAATACGGGGATTTTCTTCGCCGCTTGTTTTAGGGCTTTTGTTACCTCGATAGGGCCTTCTAGTGACATATAAACCACCTGCGTAGGTCGTAATTTGAGTATAAGTTCCTCCAAGATTTCTAAGCCCGTTCCCAGAACCCAGCCTGGGGTGTTGATTATCAGAGGGCACTCAGGGACCTGCGAGAGGAAGTTTTGGTAGTGAGCAAAGAGGTCGAGAACACAGGCCATATAGAGACTAGGATCTAATGATGGTGATACGGCACCTATGTTATGAGCTCGTATGATCTTGCTCGTTGTGGCCGTCCTCGGATGGGAAAATGGTGGTCCGAAGTTAGGTTCCAGGAGATGTATAAGGGATAGCTGGCCAGCAGTGGAGTATTCGGGTTGGCCAGGGTCAATATCGAGTATTATCACGCCAGTCTTTAAGTAACGAGTGGCATCTTGACCACCTTGTGTTATTGTAGACAGATATCTATTCGTGAGTAACCGAGCAAAGGTTGACTTTCCAGAAGACTTTGGTCCGCATATCATGATAATGGGACGTTTTTGGTCATTTTTTGTATATAGACGTGCAAGACACTCGTTCCATTCAGGAGGAGACACGATTGGTTGAAGGTAAACCTTTTTTGGACCATCAGCGGAGGAGAAAAGCTAAGGCTCAATTAGTATATATAGCAGTGATAATGAAGATGATCTTACTATCTGGTAAGAACTCCTTTTGTTCGAGGTAGAGGAGAGAGAACGCTGTTCGGGTCCCAGAGGTCCAGATCGATCATTCCATAATTTGCCAAATAGTGGTGATAATGTTTCCAGCAATTGCAAGCCGTCTTCACACTGTCGGAGACTGACCATTGCCCCATCGACATCCGTGGCTGGGCATCTTAGGACAGGTAATGAGTGCGATGAAGGAGAATATACACGATATATCTTTGGAGATTTCTGCAGAGTTGCACCCAACAAGGTGATTTGACCCTCAGATATGCATATTTCGCAACGACCAAGTATGACCATTCGCTATGTGTGTCAGTTTAGAACCTCATGGATAGGAGAGATCAATGTACCTCTCCGGGAGCAAGCCTAATTAGTATCTTTCCATTGCTTAATTTTCTATATGTCTCATGGCTGGGCTTGAATGTGGACAGTGGTATCGATGGTCGCTCCAAAAGAACTTCCGGAGAGTCCGCACGTGACGCAGGCCTGATAGATCTTTGTGTAAGTTCCTTGCTTGTTGAAATGCATTGTGATTGTGGGTGAGAACTTACACGGAGAATTCGGTGTCATCTTCAAGATCTGAAAGCTTAGTAGGCGTCTTTGGGGTAGCTAATCGAGTGCTCAGGCCATCGTCCAAAGCAAGCACGTCCTGTGTCTCAACCTCGGAGACTGCGCTGCTGTTTATTTTCACAGGACTTGTCGGTCCATTGAAAGCCTTCTCTTTATTTTTTTGCTCTCTCTTAAAGACCGGGGTGGTTTGCCCTGAATCCTCTGGTGTCCCCTTTCGTGTTCCGTCAGCTTGGAGAGCCCGTCTCGCTGCAACGGCACTTAATTCTGCATCACGTTAGTGCTTTCAGTACTTTTATCTTAACGATTACTCCTTACGAGGCTTTTCTGGTGAGGCGTCCAGTTTTCGTCTTTTATTGGTAGACATCACAGTTCTGGACGGCCAACATCAAGAGGCATCCTGTTCATGTCGAATAATCAATGTCCTTGTTCCTGCAGAAGTCGGCCGGCAGAACCTCGGACAGCCGAAAAATAAATTATTCACGAGAAAGTTCTTGAGCTTCGACACTCCACCACCCTCTGCGCCGCCCAGGAACATTCAGTATTTCCCTTCGCACTACAGATTCGATATCGATAATATGGCTTCTCAGAAGGATTCTGCGCGTACTTCGAAGAAAGAAAACAAAACATCCAAGCCCAAAAAGCCCACAGTAAAAAGCGCAGCTCCAGCGGCCAGCTTCAAGAGTGCGGAACGAGTTGAGGAGAGTGATGATGATCAAATGGAGGAAGACTCAAGTTCGGAAGATGAAAAAGTAGCTTCTTCTGGGAAAGTCGCGGCCCGGCCGAAAAAAGTCAATGGCAGTGTAGAAGTTGCGTCGAGCAGTGGCTCAGAAAGTGACGACAACGATTCCGATGCTGAGGAAGAGAATGAGGAGGAGGAGGATGGGACCAGCAGCGAAGACGAAGAATCCGAAGAATCAGATTCTCCTGTTGAAACTGTCCCTGCAAGGTATGTCTCTTCAATGCCCCTCTGCTCAAGGATTTTCTAATGTTTTCCTAGCAAAATCGCAAAGCCCTCAGACCCTCGAACTGTCTCCTTCAAAGAAGCGCCTCCATTTGTTCCTCCGAAGGGATTCGAGATAAAGGCAATTGACGAAGATTCTGCAGCTGCGTCTAAACTATTCTCGAAGTCGAACCTTGCAGGAAAAGAAATCTGGTATATTACTACTCCCGCATCAACACCGCTGTCAGCCATAAAAGAGGTCTCCCTCAGGGCTTTAAAGAAAGGGAAACCAGTGCTTAGCCAGGGTGGAAACGACTACGGGTTTGTGCGAGATGATGCAGAGGACACTGGTTTCACTAAAGTCATGGTACCCAATGGCTCGGATAAGGGCTACCGAACAAGTAAGTAGGATACATTGGTATGGTGTGACATTTTTTAACACTATACAGGCAGCAACAAGTTTTCTCAAGTGCTGCATCTACAACAGATTGTCAATCTACCATTGCAAGGATCTGAAGATCCTGATGTTCCTTCACGCGCTACTATTCCGACCAAACGACCTGCAAGACAACAACCAAAAGGTCTGAGAATGCGGTTCACTCCAATAGGGTATGGTGATGGCGACGCTGGAACATTAGGGTCGCCTTCAGAAAGTGATTCGGACAATGATGCAGACGGCACAGCGCCTAAGCGTCTAAAGGTTTTGGATGTATCACCCGAATCTGATATTGAAATGGCCGATGCTCCCATTCTTCCCAAGAAGTCCAAATCCCACAAAACATCTACATCTGAAGTAGAAAAGACAAAAAGAAAGCACAAGGAAGGTGGGAGTAGCAAGAAATCTAAGAGTTCGTTCACCGGATCCCGTACCAAAAGATAAAACTAACCTTTGCATCAGAAGACAAAGCAGGAAAGGCCTGAAGGAAAATCATGGAAACAGGCAGTGGATGTATGCTGAATCCCATAAAGCTGTATGTACCGATCACCGGCTTGTATGGGTTTTTGTCTATTCCTTGCAACTGGACTACAGAAGTCAGACGTGTATATTCCGTGCAAAGGGTCTCGATTTTGAGCTTAGGAGATGCCTTATGTCTTGGCAAATCCAATGAGGCAATTAGACTTTATACCTTGAGGGCATCGTCGCGAGGAGACGAAGAAAAATCGCGAGGGGGGAATCACTCCAAGGTTCGGTCGATGACTGGTAGCTCCAGTCCCTTTGAGCAGGCCTTCGTAACGAGCTGGTTTGAAAGATGGAAAAGTATAGGAGCTTACTCTTGATTGAGCGAGGGAGAATCACTTATGATAAGATGCAAAAGGATCAAGGGTCGCAAAGGAGGAGTTTACTGTACAGGAGAAAGGCTTTCTGGCGGTCAAGCATCTTTTGTGGATAAAAGTTTGATAACTACCTAATGAACTTTCACTCGTCCGTCAACAAATGAATTCCCTCGCATTTTTGCTCTTGGACAACGCATTTAGAGGCAAGGCAAGGAATATTCCAGCAGGGGGACGTGGTGGGTGGTGGATCCCTGAGCCGAGTGCTGCTAACCCGCTAATAGTTACTCCGAGCGAGTAGCTAAACCCCTCGATAGTCGGGATTCCGGAGGGGCATCAAAATTTCTTGTCTTCGTCCTCCGCATTTTCTACACTTCTCCGCATCTCTTCTCACTCATACACCTCCAGGACGACCCTCTACCATACAATTCCTCAGTCATGGCTACATACGCTCTCCCCAAGTCTCATCAAGAGGTAAACATTTTTCATAATGCAATGTGGGGGAACTCGGCGGGGTAGCACTCATCATCGATTCGCAAGCTTCTGCTTACTTTCTTTCGTGGTGATCGAGGATGCAGCTGCACAGCAGAGAACGCCGACCCTTTTGATAGGCATCATTATATGCTATGGCGGTCTCCAAACTAGTTTTTGAGCTTCTTTGCTTTGCATTGTTATGATTGCTTATTTTCCAGCTGAACATTTATACTGACTCATTTTTACAGATGCTCGAAAAGTCTCTTCTTGAGACCGATCCCGAGATCGCAGCGATCATGGTAGGTTATTACAACGAGCTTTCACAATATCAAAGTCAAATGCTAATGAATTCACAGAAACTTGAGATCCAACGTCAAAGAGAATCCATCATTCTCATCGCCTCCGAAAATGTCACGTCCCGCGCTGTCTTCGATGCCCTTGGATCCCCCATGTCCAACAAATACTCAGAGGGTTACCCTGGTGCTAGATACTATGGTGGAAACCAGCACATTGATTCAATTGAATTGACTTGCCAGGCTCGTGCCCTCAAGGCTTTCAACCTCACCGACGACAAATGGGGTGTCAATGTTCAATGTTTGAGCGGCTCTCCAGCAAACCTTCAAGTCTACCAAGCTATCATGAGACCCCATGATAGACTTATGGGTCTTGACTTGCCCCATGGTGGACATTTGAGTCACGGCTACCAGACTCCTCAGAGAAAGTAAGTAGGTCCAAGTCGTAGTTTGACTTAACTAACATTTTCAGGATCTCTGCCGTCTCAACCTACTTCGAGACATTCCCATACCGGGTCAACCTTGAGACCGGTATTATTGACTACGATAAACTCGAGGAGAACGCTCTGATGTACCGACCAAAGGTTCTTGTTGCAGGAACCTCTGCTTACTGCCGTTTGATTGACTATCAACGCATGAGAAAGATTGCTGACCTTGTCGGTGCATATCTTGTTGTTGATATGGCTCATATCTCCGGTCTTATTGCCGCTGGTGTCATCCCAAGTCCATTTGAGTATGCTGATATTGTTACCACCACCACACACAAATCGCTCCGTGGACCACGTGGTGCCATGATCTTCTTCCGTAAGGGTGTCCGCAGCGTCGATGCAAAGACCAAGCGCGAGACACTCTACGATCTTGAAGGTCCAATCAACTTCTCTGTCTTCCCTGGTCACCAAGGTGGACCCCACAACCACACCATCACTGCTCTTGCAGTTGCTCTCAAGCAGGCCACCACTCCTGAGTTCAAGCAATACCAAGAGCAAGTTGTCAAGAACGCTAAGGCTCTTGAGGTTGAGTTCAAGAAGCTCGATTATAAGCTAGTCGCTGATGGTACCGATTCTCACATGGTCCTACTTGACCTCCGTTCCACTGGACTTGATGGTGCACGTGTCGAGGCTGTCTTGGAGCAAATCAACATTGCATGCAACAAGAACTCTACCCCCGGCGACAAGTCTGCTCTCACTCCCAATGGTATCCGCATTGGTACTCCCGCCATGACCAGTCGTGGTTTTGGAGAGGCCGACTTCAAGCGGGTTGCAGAGTACATTGACCAGAGCATCAAGATCTGCAAGGAAGTTCAAGCTGCTCTCCCCAAGGAGGCGAACAAGCTCAAGGACTTCAAGGCTAAGGTCGCCGGTGGGGAAGTCGAGAAGATTAACAAGCTACAGAAGGAGATCGCTTCATGGGCAGGCAGCTTCCCTCTTCCAGTTGAGGGCTGGAGAACCGAGTAAAGGAATTTTGGGCTGGGTTTTTTGGTGTTGCGGAAAATGAGAAAAAAAGGGGGTATTGCATTCGTCTTGGATGGCGCTGCATTCTGGTTGCTTCAACGCAGTCTTCAACAATTTAGAGATATCACGGAGTACTATGGTTTTAACTATCCATCAATATAGGCGGGTTTTCTTTTTGTTGCTATTTTAGTTTTGAAATGCTTATATAGTCTAAAACTACGAATATGATCCTAGTTGGCTGTGGCACCGATGTTTGAGCTACTTACTAGATTAAATCCGGTGGCTGGTTGAGTTTTGTTTCACACCATGGGATAGAGTGACATGACCCTTCTGATGATTCGCTTGGGCAGTGTCAGCTGCGGCGCGGCCCCGGCCTCTATTGTTTGTCGCCTCCGATGTAGCATGCAGGCTCCATACGGCACTTGGATGACAAGAATGGCTGATGAGTACCTAGTAGTATCCTAGATTTATTGGTGTATTGTTAAAGCAGTCTGTTCAGAATTCTCGTGCCAGTGTTGCTGTTATCAGTAGCAGCAATAGAGCTAGCTGTATTCAATAATGTGTGCTGTACTCTAACGATGTTCCGCTACGTGTACCAAGTGTACCAAGCTACAAGCCTAATGGTAGGTAACGTCTGATCCATCCGGGTACCTGAGTTACTACTGAGTGGCCCAAGGTACAGAGTAGGTACAGAGGACGAATTCACGGTGACGGTGTAGCCAGTCAGCGAGTCATTGACCATTCCAGCGGCAGGTGGCGTGATGGCGAGCTTGGACTTTGGTCACGAGGGTTATGATTCAACGCAGTCTTTAGGTGTGTTGAAAAGCCAGGCACATCGTGGCTTCGGGATTCACGTAGGCTCACTACCTACCTATAGATACCTAGCTTAGGTAGGTAGTTACAGTAGCCCGAGGAGGTGCCAAAGCACACAAGATGGAATACGTGTGCATCTCTCTGCCTAAAGAGTAGTCGCGTTCGGCGTCCAAAAGCAAGAAAGCTCGACCCTCCCGTGCCCCCCCAAGCCCCAGAAACATCTTCGCTAGCGAGCGTGGGTTGCCGTAGTCACCCAGCAGCCTTCCGTCATAGCTTAGAGCTCTCCCACCCCCAACCTCCTCTTGACCTCTCCATCTCCATCAACAACACATCCTCCCAACTCCATCAACAAACCTGGGGTCGCATATCACCACCTTAATATCCTAAACCTATCTCTCTGAGAGCGATAGTGCTTATACAACCACAATCATGAAGGGAGCCCTTATCGCCGCAGCATCGCTGCTCGGCTCTGTGAGCGCTGGCGTGCACAAGATGCCGCTCAAGAAGATCTCTCTATCCGATCAACTTGCCTATGCCAACATCGATAGTCATGTTAAGCATCTCGGCCAGAAGTATATGGGTGTCCGTCCTCAGTCCCACGCGGAGGAGATGTTCAAGGAGACCTCCATTCACACTGAGGGAGCCGACCACACTGTTCCTGTTAGCAACTTCTTGAATGCTCAATGTAAGTGCCAGCTTTATTTCATCACCCGCAAGCAGCTTCTAACAGCACTATAGACTTCTCTGAAATCACCATCGGAACCCCACCCCAAACATTCAAGGTCGTTCTAGATACTGGCAGCTCCAACTTGTGGGTCCCATCCTCCGAGTGCGGCTCGATCGCGTGTTACCTTCACACCAAGTACGACTCATCATCGTCATCAACATACAAAAAGAATGGCACCTCTTTCGAGATTCACTACGGCTCTGGTAGTCTGACTGGTTTCACCTCGCAAGATACCATGACCATTGGTGACCTCAAGATCAAGGAGCAAGTCTTCGCTGAGGCCACTGAGGAGCCAGGTCTTGCTTTTGCTTTCGGTCGATTCGATGGAATCCTCGGACTTGGATTTGATACCATCTCGGTCAACAAGATTGTGCCACCATTCTATAGCATGATCGAGCAAGGTCTCCTAGACGAGCCTGTTTTCGCCTTCTACTTGGGTGACACTAACAACGGCGACGGAGATGAGTCCGAGGCTATCTTTGGCGGTGTTAACAAGGATCACTTCACCGGAAAGATTACTGAGATCCCATTGAGACGTAAGGCTTATTGGGAGGTTGATCTTGACTCCATCACCTTCGGCGACTCAACTGCCGAGCTTGATAACACTGGTGTCATACTTGACACTGGAACTTCTCTCATTGCTCTCCCATCCACTCTCGCAGAGCTTCTTAACAAGGAGATTGGTGCCAAGAAGGGATACAACGGACAATACACTGTTGAGTGTGACAAGCGTGACAGCCTTCCAGACTTGTCATTCAAGCTCAGCGGATACGACTTTGCCATCACCCCATACGACTATATTCTCGAGGTTCAAGGATCTTGCATTTCCAGCTTCATGGGAATGGACTTCCCAGAGCCCGTAGGGTAAGTGAAAAAATCTACTCATGTTTTAGTTCGAAATGCTAACCATCTCACTTCTAGACCTCTTGTCATCTTGGGAGATGCTTTCCTCCGAAAATGGTACTCTGTCTATGATCTCGGCAAGGGTACTGTCGGTCTTGCTGCTGCCAAGCAGTAAGCATAGCTCTTGAGAAAGATAGGTAGTCAAATTGGCTAGGGAGTGATGCTTGGAGACAAGTCAATTCCCTATTGTATTCTAGGATCATGTTTCTTTACTTTCAGTATGCGTAACTCATCATAAGGAGCCTAGCTTCGGCGACGGCCATCATCCACGGGCGAATTGATTCTCTTTTGTCACATAACTACCAAATTAAATCTGTCAATTGACCTTGTGTACGGATGTGAATGAGAATTGTGATACCGATGTAGGCAAGACACGGTGTTCGATAAAGTATTGGGAATCGCCTCCATTGCTTGGTATTTATGTCCCACGGAAATGATCTAAATACGTGGTAAATTAGTGAGTATCTGTACCGCAGTGGACCTCTGGAGATGATGACCGACGAAAGTTCGGATCTGAACTGGTGTCACGTGGTTTACAGAGTAGGTAACGCTAAGTATTTTTCTTAGCGCTAACCGGCGCGAAACGAGAAGCACCCGAAAAAAAGCTCGAAGCATTTGGATAATTTTTATAGCTTGGTCTTCAAACATCTTCACATTCGACCACGACCGAGGATTCCGTTGTAAATTGGCTCATAAGTGGAATTTCTCAGAGAACAACCCTTTGGGAACCGTTTACCATGTCCGCAGTGGATTACTTGCTCCATGAGAGCTCGGTGGGGTATGGAATTTTCCAGGTCGTCCACCAAGCCGACACCATTGGCAATCGATTGAAGGAGGTTCAAGATGCCAGTCAGGATCTTGCGAAGTTCGGAAAGATGATCAAGCTTGTCAACTTTGCGCCTTATCAGTAAGTTCATGGTGCTCTATAGGAGCGACCAGGTTTAACAATTCTTCAGAGGAGCTGCGCAAGCTCTTGAGAACATCAATCTTGTCTCCGAGGGTGTCCTCTCCGATTACCTGCGATCAAACTTGGAATTGAACCTACCAAAGGTCGGAAAGAAGAAGAAGGTTGTGTTGGGTGTCTCGGACAAGAATTTGGCTGGTAGCATCAAGGCTGCTTTCCCAGGTGTCGATTGCGAGACAGGCGAAACCTCCGAAGTGGTTGCCGACTTGTTACGAGGACTGCGATTCCATGCAGACAAGCTCCTAAAGGGCCTACACGAGGGTGATGTCGGAAGAGCACAATTGGGTCTTGGTCACGCATACTCCCGCGCAAAGGTCAAGTTCTCAGTCCAGAAGAACGACAATCACATTATCCAGGCCATTGCAACTCTCGACCATCTCGACAAAGCCGTTAACACCTTTTCTATGCGTGTCCGTGAATGGTACGGATGGCACTTCCCTGAACTCATCAGAATTGTTTCCGACAACCACACATATGCCAAGCTTGCGCTCCTGATTGGCGACAAGAAGAGTTTGACCGACGAATCACTACATGATATCGCAGCTGTCGTAAATGATGATGCTGATATCGCACAAGCAATTATTGACGCAGCACGCGTCAGTATGGGTCAAGATATCTCAGTTGCCGATATGGAGAACGTTTCAGCATTCGCAAACCGTGTAGTCAAGCTCGCCGAGTACAGAAAGTCACTGTTCCAATACCTCGTTAACAAGATGGCTATTGTTGCCCCTAACTTGGCCGCTTTGATTGGAGAAGTTGTCGCAGCACGTCTCATCTCTCACGCCGGTTCCCTCACCAACCTTTCCAAGTACCCAGCCTCCACTGTCCAGATTCTCGGTGCCGAGAAGGCTCTTTTCAGAGCTTTGAAGACAAAGGGAAACACTCCTAAATATGGTTTGATCTATCACTCAAGTTTCATCGGAAGAGCCGGAGCAAAGAACAAGGGCCGCATTTCAAGATTTTTGGCAAACAAGTGCAGTATTGCTAGCAGAATTGATAACTTCTCGGATGAACCAACAACTAAGTTCGGTGAAGCCTTAAGACAGCAGGTTGAGGAGAGATTAGAATTTTATGCTACTGGAGCAGCACCAACAAGAAATGAGGAGGTCATGGTAAGCAGATTTTTCTCTGTCTTGTTACTCAATATACTAACTATATTACAGAAGGGAGCAATGGACGCAGTCCTAGGAGATCTCAATGTTGAGGATCCTGACATGGCAGACATCACACCACGTGCCGCTCAAAAGCAAGAAAAGAAGTCCAAAGACAAGAAAGAAAAGTCAAAAGATAAGGAGGGCAAGAAGGACAAGAAGAGAAGGCACAGTGAGGTCAACGAGGACGCCGAGGTAGAGAAGAGCGAAAAGAAAAAGAAGAAGAGCAAGAGACAATCCTTGGATTAAAGATTTCCCTCTTAATCTTGTACACTTCTGGCCCTAACGTCTCTCTCTGTCTCTCTTTGGTTCGGCTGGTTCTAGGCGTGGCTAAATGTTGCTTTTCTCTTGCTTTTTATCTCTGTTTTCATACTGGCGTTCACAGTCGTAGTTCTTGTCTTTTTGTTTTTATGGATGATGCATACAAACGCATAGATAGATAACCTCATGTCATATGCTTCTACGTATTCAGTCATCCATCCACCCATCGTTTCTTGCCTTCCTCAATACTAGTAGCGGTGTGGCGGTGTCTTGGGTCAAGGTAGAAAAGAAAATGAATTGAAATAAAAAAGAGAAGAATCAGAAGAATGGCTTCCGAGTGCATGATTCTTGCGAATGTTAGGGTAAAGCCTCATTTTGTTTGTATCTTCCTTGATGCTTCTTACGTTTATATACGGACTAAGTACCTAGATACCTTGTTTAACTACCTACCTAGGCTAAGATTTCATACTCATCGCATGCAACCCTTGAATATCCAACCAAACGCCTTCTATGCACCCTTCTTTCCGTGGACCTTGACTAACTCCGAGGAAAAGTAAGGAAGCGGTGAAGAGGAGGGAAAGACATAACCCGGCAGAGGGTTCTGTTCATAGTAAAGGTAAGGAAGGGTAAGGGAATCAGCAAGAAAGACTTCCATGTACGAGAGGGTTTTGATGTTCATTAAGGTGTTTTTAAGTTTTTTTTTCTCGGCGTCTTTCTTTCTTTCTTTCTGAGCCTCCATCCAGTCCAACCATAGATAGATGGATGATAGCCTACTATGGGTTTCTTTGGCTTGCCTCTGCTTGCTTGCTTTCTAGACGTTACCCTCGCTACCAAACTCGGCTGTCCAATCGGCACTCTTCTTGATATCCTCCTGCGAGACCGTAGGCCGTGCGCCTTTGATGGCCTTGATGAAGTCCTTTAGCTGCAGTGGTGGCTCGAGCAGTTTATCCGAGTCGACTTCTGTCCATGTCATCTCTGTTGCGCCCGCATCGCCTGGCGAGCAGGGTGTTAGTTTTTCTTCGCCGTTGTCAATGACCTGTTTGAGTGGTTAATTTTTCAAGATTCAATAAGTGTGACAGGACGTATGTACCTTCTTGTAATGTGTTGCGGTTTGGATCTTGCGTACGGGCTGCATCAGTGCATCTTGTACGGCGATGCTGATATCGCTTCCCGAGTACCCTTCGCTCAGCTCTCCTAGTTTTCGGAAATCGGCTGGCCCTAACTCGCATGGTGTTGTGCCGACGCTCAACTCAAACATCTTAGTTCGCGCTGGTAGGTCGGGTAGTGAGATATGTACACGTCTTTGAAATCTTCGACGGATGGCCGAGTCAAGCTGCCAGGGGATATTCGTTGCGCCGAGTACAAGGACTCCTTTACTATCACGGCCAACTCCGTCCATTTGCACCAGAAGCTCCGTCTTGATACGACGAGAGGCTTCGGATTCTCCTTCTCCACGGGGCCCACATAGAGCGTCGACTTCATCAATGAAGATGATAGATGGCTTATTTTCACGTGCCATAGCGAAGAGTTGTTTTACTAATCTGATAGCATTCTGTTAGGATATTTTGAAGAATATTGGACTGCATTACTGACCTTTCACTTTCTCCCATCCACTTACTGACCAGATCCGAACTACTGACGCTGAAGAATGTGCTGTTTGCCTCCGTAGCTACGGCCTTGGCCAAGTAACTCTTTCCCGTACCAGGTGGTCCATACATCAATATTCCCTTCCACGGCTGTCTCTTTCCAGTGAACAGGTGCGGGAATTTTATAGGTAGAATAACAGCCTCCTTCAGAGCCTCCTTAGCCCCCTCAAGTCCAGCAACATCCTCCCACTTAACGTTGGGCTTATCCTGTAAAATCGCGCCCTGCAGCGCATTCCTCAGCTTCTTGCTGTCTGCGTCTTCGCCATCCTTCTCGTCGCCTTTCCCCGCCCCGCCTGTACTACTTCCATTGGCACCCATCATGCCGGGCTTTTTCTTTTGGTCGGCCTCCGCTAAATGTGTCTTGAGCTTTTCTGCCCGCTCCATATACTCGGCTGCTTTGGCCTTGATCATCTCTTTGGATTTGGCGTTCTTCTCCCATTTCAGCGCAAGCAGAAACAACTCCAGCGCTTGAAAGTATAGCTGGTATGCCTGCTCATATTCCGATGCTGTGTCTTTCTCGATCGCCTTCTTTACTACGTCTATAGCTCGCCCGAGGAAGTCGGTGTTCGACATCGTTGCCGTAGGTGGGGCCCAGCTCAACCAAGTCTCCTAACGTAGCAGCTCGCGCGCAAGTTGAGGATTCGAATTCGAGCAGTTCGGAGAAACGTTGCGCTGTCTTCGCCTTCGAATCGCGATCTCGTTGGGGGGTATTTTAGTTTCGTTCCTTGATGCTAGGCAGAAGTGATTTAGAAGCGGAATGTGCTTGCTCGGCGCCGGCTACAGAGGCGCGCTTTCAAAGGGGTCAAAGCTATACACGAGTATTCTAGGAGCACGGCAGTGAGGGGTGCGGAATTGCAGATGAGGGGTGCGAATTGCTGGCTGGCTTGGTTCCTGGGTTGTTGCAGCGTGTTATGACGATTCGCGGGGCAAGGTTTGGGAAGCGCTGGTTGTACACAAGCTGGCGCTAGCGGGGATCCGAATTTTGATAGTGGACGAGGCTGATGGAGGGACAACGACGACAACGACATCTGATCGATTTGTCTCGCCATTCACCACTTCCAATTTCTCTTGTAATATCCTCCGCAGATAATTAAGAACTATCTACTTTTCTCTGTAGCCCCGCGAAATTTGTGAAGCTATTTTCATATCGGAAACGCGATAATGGCCGATAGCCAGCAACGCCTACAAGCCCTCTCAGAGGAATACACCAAGTTACAACAGGGTATGCCGGTCCCCAGCACCTGGTTAAGGCTATATACTGATCATAAACTATAGAATTACAAACCAGCGTTAATTCAAGGCAGAAACTCGAGTCGCAACAACAAGAGAACAAGAGCGTACAGAAGGTTAGAGGCACTCTGGAGTGAAAACGCAAAATGCAAAGCCAGTGCTAAGATCCGCAGGAATTCGCGGCGCTGAAAGAAGAGGCCAATATCTACAAGCTTGTCGGACCGGTATTATTAAAGCAGGAGAAGACAGAAGCTGTTTTGGCTGTAGATGGACGGTTGGAGTTTATTGATAACGAGATGTAAGAAAGCATCCGTGGGCAAAACCAGGACCAGAGACTGATTTATTTGGACAGAAAGAGAGTTGAGAAGCAGATTAAGGATATTGAGGAGAAGACAGATAAAGTGAGGATGGAGGTATGTTAGATGAGATCCAAGATGGTAGGGAATCACTAATAAAGTTGTAGATCATGCAGGTTCAGTCCGAAACACAAGCTGGCCAGCCGCAAGTAGCAGCATAGGTCAAAGATGAAGGGCATTTCAAAGGCGTTGGTTATTGCATTTTCGGGCGTCAGATACCAAAAAAGTAATGATTTCAAGTCCCAAGAGTGGTTACATCAAGTTCTTGCATTGGAGAGTGAAGAATAAATGCACATAAAGTTCGAAAACTAGCCTCAAAGTAGTGTTTTCAGTACCATCCCATTTCTGGCCATTCTCGCCATCCTCGCCATACTCGCCATCCGCGCTGTCGCTTGCTAACGGTACCTAGTTCAACAACAACCCGATTCAAGTAAACTAACTCCCACATACCTACAGTTGAACCAATTCTAAGTAATATCCCATTTTTTTCTTCCAACCTAGCAATCCTGTTCTTTATAACATCAAATTTCGAGACCCAAGCAGCAAACCTTTCCCGGTATCTTCGACGCCAGCAAAATGTCAAGTTCTCCTAAGACTCATACCTGGCCCACGGTAAGAGCAAACTTCTACTCTTTATTCAAACATAGCTGACAGTGTTTTTTTCAAGCTCAAAACTGACAGCCAGCTCACCGAAGAAAATGCACCGAGTTTCGCTTCCGAGGCCATGATTAAACCACGCAAGTCATACAAGGATCTTCCGTTCGAGCTCCGTGAAATGATTTGGAAGTTTGCTCTGCCAGATCCCCGGCGCCTTCGGTTGACCAAACCCAACAAGAACGGCAAAAGAGTTGTCTGTAAGTTGGGATGTAATCCTCCTTCGATGTTGCAGGTCTGTCAGTTGTCCAGGAGCGTGGCCTTGAAACACTACGAGTTGGCCTCCTTATTTTCACGCTCCCAGGAATCTACTCTGATATACGTGGATTTCACCCGAGATATCATTGTTGCAGGGTCTTTGGACGTTATAGACAACTATCAGAGAAGACCTTTACTGCCTGGCCTTCTGCATGGACCCGATATAGTAAAGATTCAAAACATTGCCCTAGAAGGGTTCCCATTATTTCATGGTGCAAGGACCTCTCAGCACTATTTGACTGTCCAGTTAGCTCCAACTCTAGTCCCTTTCGAGGGTATTACTATGTTCTGGTGTCTTCAATGGACAGATTACCATAGCCTTCGAAGCATTACAATTGTGGACTTTGAGCGACGAGAGGTTACAATTGATGCAAACAGAGTTTGGCTTAGTCGACATGATACGATAATCAATATGCAACCGATGGACTTCGACGTATACAAGCTCAGAGACATTCTGGAATCAATAGCCAGCTTGATTCGTTTGTATTTTACTGATTTCCCGACACCAAAGCGCAGAATCCCCAAAGTCACAATTGATGGGCTCATGAGCTACAGAAGATGCCCACTCTTCTGAAGAAGGCTGTCATATTTCAAAGGAACGAGGTCATCTGGGCAGCATATCCTTGGCTTGGGATTGGAGTATGGTTATTCACACTTGTTGCAGTATATTAATGATTATTCTTGTGCCAGATTTGTCAATTGTTTCCCATTCTCGATTTGCTGTACATTGATGACCGGATAATTGTACGAAGTTATTTGCGTCACCTTAAATTTCTAACATGCTATCATGCTTAAATCACCAGACTTTCATGCTTGATGTGAGGACATAGTTCATATCTTGGGTGAATGGCTCTCACCCGCGATCGCTTATCTTCCAAACGCGCCTTCCCTGTGTTCTCTCCTACCTACCTACTGAAGTCTTCGACCAAAAGAGACAGCATTGCACCCACATCCATAGCATCCATAACATTCATAACATCCATAACACCCATAACATCCATTTGACACTTTCATGCACACGGTACCTAGATGTCATGATGGCAGATCATAAGTCTCCTGGCGCTGCGATATCCACTACTGAGGTAAGTTACGCAATCTTTCTAGAATCCCTCCTCGCTACTGGAGAGCTGAGGTTGACTCTTACCTTGTGTAGCACTTGAAAGCAGCAGATGACAGCAAGGAAATTGACCATCTGCAAACCGAATCTTCAACGAATAAATTCACCTTCTTTCCGAAGCTACCTCTCGAAATCAAGCACATGATATGGAAGCTAAGCTTTGCAAGGGAACGCTTAATTCACCTCATGAGCACGAATGTAGAGGTTGAATCATGGCGTGGCGTCGTTTCGACGGATCTCAAAATTACGAATAAACCCGACGCGGCGCTTAGTGTATGTCTAGAGTCACGCGAGATATATTTGAAGCAATTTACGCTCCCACTCCTGACGAAATCGACAAAGTTTTATGTTGATCCCGGCAACGACGTCATATATCTAGAATCCGATGAGCTTTGTTGGCTAAACGCTAATAAGATGCTCAGCCTTATGGTCAGTGCCTTGGCTGGGGATCAGGTTCAAGATCGCTTCGAAGCAGGTTTAGCTATCATATCCAAGATCAAGCATTTGGCAATGACGATTACCCCGTATTCCTTGCTTCTAGTGATAGAACGTTTTGGTTGCAATTTGGCCAAACTCCAAAACATAAATGATCTGATAGTCATTATACCTAACAGTCGAGGTCTTCAACTATCATACCCCATCTATCGGGATATTTGGTGGTTCCCAAGCGAATACGACGACGAACAATTTGAAAGAAGGTTTGCCGAAGATGAGGGAATACAAGACGATGATGTTGGACTTGACTACAGCAATGTGGAGGGAGAAGCTGAGAGTGACACTGAAAGTGAGCCGGTAACTAATGGTAGCAAAGTGGAAAGGCTAGTAGAAGAATGGGCCAAAAACGAATACTTGAAGAATGTTGGACTGCGATTTTTGGTGTTGACGGAAGGGGGGGAAGAACACGGGGAAGATTTGGACATTCCATCTCATGATTGGGCCAATTACCTTCGTGGATATCCCCGCGAACTTCGCAAATCTATATTCGAGGTAGACCTGCGCGAGAAGCACATCGGGCGTTTCTTAACTGCACTGGTTTCTGATACGGAGACGGATGATTATGAATCTGAGTAAATATATTTATCCCTGGCGAAGATGAAATTGGTAACCCAGTAATACGTTAAATACACCAACCAAAAATAATTGTATTCCATTGCAGGCGAGAAATGTGACAATAGCTTGTTTGTGAATATTTTACTTTAATTCATGTGTTACTTCAAAGTCGCAACAGGACTGCTAGGTAGAGAATAGAGAAGCCTCGAGAATCTGAACAGTAAACTTGGCAGTAGCATAACTACCTACTATCTGAATAAGTTAAGCGAAGGAGACGTTCAGCGAAAATATCCAGCCACAAAAGAAATTGACCCGTATTTACCCTGACCTTCTAACCAAATGGCATATAACATCTTAAGCAAACATTTTCAACGAACAGCTGACCAGTGGGATATATGTATAATGGTAATACGACGTATTGTGGCTTTCCTGTCTCTACACCCTCCTTGTCTTTGATGGTCTATGAAACTCTCCACACCGGTTACCCCAAACTGGAGTGGATGGCTGTTCCTGTCTCGTCAAATTTGATGTATGTGGGTGAAATTTGCATTACACTGATAATTTTTCTTTTTCTTTTCTTCTTCTATTTTCTCTCTTTTCCTTTGTGTTGGTTTCTTGCTTCGGGCTTTTTGTCTTTGTCGAGCGAATGCACGCCACTGAGGACAAAGACAAACAAGGCAAACCTACCAAGAGGTTTGGAAATGTGCGTGTCTAATTTTAAACACGTGTTGGAGTCTTTCATAGCCATCAGCTCATGGCTTTTGCCATTATAGCTTGCAGTAGTCAGTTTTGACAAATCAAGCAAAAATGTATCGTGTCATTAAAAGTCTATGTATCGTACATAGCCCTCCCTGCTATAGAACGCTATGATTTCTACCGGCAGGTAGAAGCGTAGTTATATTAGACACACGAGAGCCTTGTGATAGTATATAAGATATCTGCCATGAATCAAAGTTAATTTGAGTGAGTGTTACGCGAAGAGGGTGGGAGGAACATCCTTTGCTATAGATAGCTATTGAAGCCCATTGTTCTCGCTGTACAATGACATGGATGAAACTATGAGAGTTGTTCAGTTGATTCATTGTCTATTGTTCAGTTGGCCTTTTATTAATTATGAAATCCCTTAAGCTCCAACTCTGCTGTCTCTTATTCTCACCTACCAAATCTACATTACCTTGAGTCCCTTTTCTCCGTTTAGGAGCTCAAACAGAAAGCTCTCCTCATGAACTTCAGCCACGCTATTCACCAGGCCCAGCAGTCAGGTCCCACAACAACCTTGATTTAGTAACATATTGTTTTTTTAACGCCATCACCGCTAACACCCACGTCAACTACTAATAACCGAGCAATGCTAAGTATTGTGGGGTCTTTTCCGAAGGCAAGGAGGGCAAGTATAATGACTTCTCTCGGCAATCCACGAGAAAAAAGCTCACCGTCTGGGCAGGACGGAGCACCAGCAGCCAGAGATATGCATTTGACGCCAGGAAAAACCGCCCAGGATTTCGATATCGCTGCAGCCCTGGAACAGATTCGAAAACTGGCCGATGAACTCCACGACTCCATCAGCGACGCAGAAAACCCTGGCTCCCAGGGTGATGCTTCCGCGGTTCGGGAGATGGAATCCCTAGCCCGTTGTCTCGCCTTCCAAGCCGGCGAATTTATCCTGTTCCCCAAGCTTCCCCAGGAGATCCGCGAGATGATCTGGAGTTACGCGCTTCCCGAAGGTCGGCTGGTCAAGATAGATTGGCCCCCTGACTACCGAGCCAGTACGCTCTGGGAAAATGGCGAAACCGAACTTCGAGTACGCACCTATATCCCGGCCCTGATGAAAACTTGCTACGAAGCACGCCAGGTAGCCTTGAAGCGGTACAGCTTCAGGCTGCAACCCGAGACACAGCGGAGACATCAGTGGATCGATCCAGTCGAGGACATCTTGTACCTGCAGCCGAAATTTGACTACGAGAGTCATTCGCGGGACCGGAAATACCAGATATCGCAGTTTGCCGATATGCTTTTCCATGGGGATCTAGAGCAGATCAGACATATCGCTGTGGACTATGAGATAGCGAGTGCATTCAGAGAAAGGCAGTTCGAATGTTTAAAGAAATTTCCGGCCCTTGAAGACATATCGGTCATCGTGCCACCCTTCCCGAAAGGCTACGGGGTCGAAATCGTTATCCTCGAGGAGGATGACCTGGAGGAGATGCAACATCCATGGGTTCAGAGGATAAAGAACAGGTGGGCGATGAACTTTTCCGACCCCAACAGCCCGAAACTCTACATTCGGTCGTTTGGCGGTCTCAAAAACCCACAATTAGATTTCTGAACAGAAGAGGAGAATAAAGACGCATGATATCTATTTACTCAAGCATTTTAAGGTTCGGCTGGATAGCATTGTTCCAAAATGACTTGGAGAACCTTTAGATGAGATGGAACGAAGATGTCGATTGACTGCAATTAATAATGGGTCTACTGGCGCCACTTATTCAAGTGAATTGAATTGAAAGCTACTATCGAAGGTTATTCATTTATCGGTAGGTAAGGAAGAAAGAGGATAACTACAAGAGGGAGTAGCAGATCAAGTGTCCACGTGACTATTCTTCCAACAGAAAAGAAGACATGTAGAAATTCAAGAATGCACAGAAGCGCTTTTCCATCTGAAACCCTTTTCTGCAAACGACTTCAACTTGGTATCATCCTATCCTTCATTTCAATCTAGGGTACATGGCAAAAAAGAACTACATAAACAACGCCATTCTCCAACCCTTCCCGGTTCTTGTACCATAACATGCAGACACAAGAACCCTCCCAAACATTGAGATGCAAGCAAAGGAGAGAAAGAGAGACGGGCAGAAGGGAATAATCTTTCCGTCTCGGCTCATAATCCTGGGTGATCTATTAACCTCTGCCAAACCTCTGCCAGACCCCGCCAATTGCTGTCCTGAAAAACACATTGTCCATCCTGTAACAGAAGAATGCACCTCGCTTTCCTATCCCGGTCCCCGTCATCCATGTCAGAAATCCGCGAACGCCTTAAGGAATAGATGCAAGAACCTCCAACTCTGCAAGAAACCTCCGCCAAGCTGCTACTCTCTTGCTCGTTTGCAGAGAAATAAGAAATAAGAAAACTTTGCAATAATAAAGGAAATCTCTTAGTACAATATTTATAGAAAAGGCAAAAGAAAAAAAGAAAAGAAAAGAAAGGAAGGAAGATGAAAGAGGATGCTGCCTCGTTCTGGTGTATGTGCATCATATCCTCAATTGTAGTCCACCTGGTATGTACTCTTTTTCTTGGCTGGAAATGACCGACTGATTGAGTGAAACTGAATGGCTTGCCTCTCGCTTAAACAAGAATAAAACAAGATTTGAAAACTTTTTCTCTTCGATATTCTGGTATTATCATCGCTCAATGCTTTCTGGACTCATCATCCCCACAGCGCTGCCTTCATCCTTCTCTGTCTGGCTCGCATTGCCTTGGCTACTCTCTACTCTCTCCATCGTTACTGGCCCGCCGTTTGGCAAGCTAAGCTTTAATTTCTTGGCTGATGCTGCCAATCCTTTCTCGGGGCTGCCAGAAGGACCAGTCTTGGCATTCGGTGTAGTATCCATGGCGACACCAGTGTCTAGTTTCTTCTTCTTCTTTGCATTTCCAGATGTTTCTTTGACTGGTCTTTTCCTTGGACTAGTGATCTTCCCAGTTGGTCCCAGGCGAGGCTTCGGCAATCTTTGCTTCTGGGGGAGGTCCTCGTCTTCGAGAAGTGGCTCATCATTGTTGGCGTGCAACTTGGCAAGGAAGAAATTCCTAACCAGCCCAATCTGATCCTTGAGATTCTCTTTAGTTACGGGCTCAAGAGGTGGTGGAGGTGTAAATATGTTTTCGGTTGTGACACCGGCCGTTGCCTCGGGTGGCTTGTATAACCTGCTCTGAAGTAGATGTAACGGAACCGAAAGACTGGCCATGCCGAATTCTGAATCTAGACCAAGGGCCTTGAATCCGAAGAAGTCCTCACCAAGCTCTTCAGCAAAGTCACCGCCAACAAACTGCTCACTTCCGTCATTGAAAGCGGCCGACCCGTCACCACTGCCATCGAGGGCGGGACGGAGTAAGTCAGTAAGATGGGCTTTCATGCGCTCGTGCATGATTGAAAGTTTAGTACCAAAACGATCAACATCGTCCCTGACATATGCCTCTAAGCACTCGATATCGAGTCCATGCTCATTCAAACTATGTAGCACGACTTCTTCGTTGGTGAAGCGGTCTTGCCATGTTGCACCAGTTTCAGCGACTATACCAATGGCAGGCACTTTGGGCGCCTCTCGATAGACATTAAAAGATCGTACAAGTTTGCTGAAAAAATCCCCAGCAATATCTGTCATGGTGTCGAGAGCTGATGGCTGAAGCTCTTCAAAACCTGTGTGGTAGCAAATCTTCGCAACCGATCTCTGCAAGGCTGCTTTGCAGACCCATGTGGACATAATTGGTCCGTCGTCTGATATTACATGAGGCTCGATGTCTGCTTCCATAAAAGGTTCTGGCTCATACTTGGGGAATTGGTTGTTGTACATCTGTTGGAAGAATTAATGTCCTGGTTCCAGAGTCACTCAAAGTTCAAAACATACCTGGGCCTGCAACTGCATCTGCTTGATGACACCAATTTTTGAGCATAACTTCCTTGTCTCCTGCATCTGCCTCATATTGGCATCGAGTTTTGTAGTCAACATGCTTTTTGGGGCAGTGAAGTGACCAGAAGGAACCATCCGAAGGAATTCATCTGATCGTTCAACTAATCTCCCCTCTGCATCCTCTACCCACTCAAGCTTATCAGATATATCAGGAATAGCAGATAAAGGCTCGTAGTAGTCAGGCAATACTCGCTCCTCCTCGCCTTCCATTCCCTCGGCGAGAGTCTCTACAGTTGCAGCATCTTTGCCCATTATAGGCGCATTTTCTGAGCGTACACTATGAGATTGTGCTTGCTTTTGTTGCCGTAACCACCTTCTCATGCCTGCTTTACTGCGCAACAGAGCCGGTTCTTCTTCTTGAAGCTTGTCGCTTTTCAGAAGTCGATTTCGTTCCTTCGCAACCAAAGCCCGGTCCTTCTTGGTGACTTGCTTCCAGATTTTGTATTCTTCATTTTCTCGAAGGTCTTCGCTGGCAGCGCCAAGGGCTTGACCCAAGGACATACCGTTGATAGATGATCCATCAATGTCCATTCCATCAATATGGCCGGGCATGGGAGTGATAGATCCTGCAATCCCAACTGGTGGTGTTGCAAATCCGTTCTGACTTCCATCCATACCAGCATCAGATCCTTCTTTTACAGATCCAAGTAGACCGTTAAGTTGAAGAGCCGGTTTGACATCGACACCAGGTGTCCCTGTTTCTCGGCCGCCGGTAGCTTTCCTAGCCTTTGCCGTTCCCTTTGCACCGGCCACACGCCCCCTAGAGGACATGATTGGTTCGTCATCGCTGTCTTCACCGGCGTCGTCCTCTCCGCCATTCTGTTTTCGCCTCTCCTCGGCCTCAACCTCTGCACGAGGGCGGATGACAAGATCAGGTATGAGTGGCACTAGCTTTTCCGCCTCCTTCCTCATGGCGTTGGCATTTTTCCGCAAAGGGAGATTTATTTCGGCATTGTATTTTAAGCAATTGCCCCAGATTAGTTCTAGATCAACTACAAATTCGGCTTTCGACTTATATTGAAGTGTCTTTAGCTTCTTTGTCATTGTGCCAAGATCCATTGGCTGTTTTATGACTGATTGAAATTAGTAGATGATCATGTTTCAAGTTCGAACAGCTTACCATTGTAGTAATCAGGAACGTCCCTCTTGTTGACTCTTGTCAGAAACGGCGCAGAGTACTCGGTCATCGCCTTGAGTTCGCTTAAGACCTTCTCGGCTGCTTCGTACAATTCCTCCTGATGCACATTTTCTTCGCTGGCCCATTTACTTCGGTTCTTCCGCACCTCATTCATGAGAGATCTCAATTCTGCATCCGAGGCCCTGACTTGGTCACGCTTCATATCGATTCGAGCAATAAGATGCTTAAGGGTCAAGCTTGAAGCACCAAGATTTGCACTGCTGAGGGAGCCATGATGTTCATTATTTGCGCCGTTAGGATGATTTGCGTTTCCATTATGGTCCATCTCAGCATCAATTTGTCTCTCGGATTCTTCCAGCTTTTGTTGTTCAAGCATAGCGATGCGATCATTTTCAAGAGTGTAGAATAAAGTGTGGAAGCTGCGCTTCACTGCTTCCTCTGTTGCCTTTTTGGCTTCTTCCAATTGTTTCCGTGCATCTTCAGAAGACTTTGGTTCTTCTTGCGACCCATCTTCTTTAGTTTGCTCCGAGTGCTTGGTAGGTGATAGATCGGACTGGATAGGAGAGCTTCCGGATTTCGAAGGTGACAGCAGAGCATTAGCACTTTTTCCTTTCGAGGGAGAAACTTCCATATCATCCTCCTCTTCCTCGTCATCATCATCATAGTTGTCCTCGTCGATTACACGCGCCGCCTTCTTAGGGGGCTGCTCTTTGACTGGTTCGGCGATGATTGATTCATCTGGCAATTGTTCGATTTGCGCGGAGGTATCATCGTCGTCATCTGGCTTGCTAAAAGCACCGCCTCCAAATAGACCGTCGAAAACAATCTCTCTGCCCTTGAGCCTGCCCTTTAAGGCTGTCCGCCGGCCATCGTCCTCCTCCGCATCTCCATCATATTGTACGGTGGCCGAATCCGACATAGTGGCATTATCAAAGAGGTGATTTGGGGTATGCGCACGCGTGGGAGTATCGTCTCGAGGCTTGAAGGACTTGTTGGGAAGTTTGTTGATTGGATTTACGCGATTTGACATCGAAAGCCAGGTTGTCGATGGTTGTTGGATGCCATTCCCGCCAGACATGTTCCCTTGCGGCCAACCCCCACAGGCCGACAAATGGAGTCGCGCCAAATCCTAATAACTTTCCTTCAAGTTGTCGTCGCGCGCTCGAATTTGCTCGGAAATGTAATTTCATGCCTCATCTAAGGCAGTGAGATTTTCATCGGAGATGCACAAGATCGTTGGCGTTGAGAGTTGATGATCGCAATTCCGTGTCTTTGCCTGTGGTATCGCGATGAACGACGATGGACGTTGATGGTTTAGCGCGCGGCCGCATGATCCCCCTTCAACATGGTCATGAGAATAAATTTCAACGCCTAACTAGAACCTTTTTGCGCCATCTCACCTAAGGGTTCACTCTGGACTGCGGCATGAAATCTATATATATTTTACAGATTTAAATTCCGCTCATGTTGGAACATTACACGCTTCCAAACCAATTTCCAGTCCAGATCCGGCTACGTGCAGATGATGAATCACGTGGGTCTTGCTAGCCGGAGCCAGGCGTACCAGGAACATGGTCGTAAGGTGTTCAAGGCGGCTTGAAGCTCTGGAAGCTCTAGAAACAAGAACAAGAACAAGAACCAGAAGGTCACACATCAAGCATATTCAGTGATGAACGCAGGTTTTCTAAACCAGCTCCAATTCTAGCCATTATGCGCATCAGACTCCCCTTTGCGGGTTCGTACAAGTTCACAACTGTCTGAAGGGCTGAGCTGACAAGATGGTAGGAGCTTTCATATTCCTCAGCTTCGTTGCCGCGTACGCAGGCCTGACGTCGCTGCAAGTCGATGCCGTCGTCGACGACAAAGTTCTCCACGCCGTGACCTTCTTCGTCCTCACAACATGCTTCTACTGGATCCTTGACACATCGCGCCGACGAAACTTAAACCTCACTCTGTTGGTTTGCACTGGTGTGCTAGGTGTTGGGTCTGAAGTGTTACAAGGTGTCATTCCCAACGAGCGGATCTTTGATGTTTATGATATTGTAGCCAATGTTGTAGGCAGTCTTGCGGCTGTAGCTCTATGCAGCTGGTATCATCTACGAATGCTGGAGAGGAAGAGGCTGGCCAAGACTTACCAAGTGGTCCCAGGTGAAGATGTTGATCTGGAGCTTGGAGAGGGCATTGGTGCACAAGAGAGTGGAATAACCAGGGTCGAGCCTAGAGCCGAGACACTGGATGACGAAGTGGATAATTGGGATGAGAATGCCGAGGATGCCTGGGATGAGGAGGACCCTGCCACAGGCACCGATAGCGTTGAAGGGGAAGGTCTCAAAACTCCTAGTGCAAGTAGTGCTGGGGATGCCGAGCTTGACACAAAGAAGAGAAGTGATTGATGCTTTATGATAATATGGTTGGCACAGGAGTTATGGGCGATAATTGAGATTGGCAAATACTCTGCTTCCAACATGTATAAGAATTATCGGAATGGGTGCAATGAACACTTTTCTCTCGCTTCATATCTCAATTATGATTAAAAGAATTTCATGGTAGTAGGCCAATCATATGGACAGGAATATTCTAGCAACTGTCATGATTAAAAGAATTTCAGGCTGTATTTATACGGACAGGAATGTGCTGGCAACTGTCATAATCGAAATATATATGCCTCGTTTAGCCTTTTAAAATCGATTTCCCAGTGTTATTAATGCTAGAAGTCAGTACTCTTACAAAAGTACCCTTACAATCCTTACAGCAAGTTCCAGTACACATTGCTAATCACTCCGGCCACCCCCAGTGCGGGTCTTTTTCTTGTCGCCGTGTTTCTTCTTGGATGCCAGACGACCAGCATTCTCAGCCTTTTGTCTATTTGAGCACATGTTAGCTGAGTTTGTGTGAATGGAAGGGAGCTTTATAGATTGAAGCGCACTGGCGAGCTACCTTGACCCCATAACCTGACGAGAGTGGTTGCTACTATGCGGCAGACAGACACCTGTCTTTGAAGAGTAGACAAGGCCTGCCTCTTTGGCTTTTCTCTTCATTTCTGATTGCCCGATTTTAGGGTTGCTACGTAGCTTGGATATGACCTCACTACATCATACATGAATTCTATCGCATGCAGCATTGAAGCATGGAGAGAAAAAAATTGTAGAGCGGGAGGTTAAGAGAAACTACCGTGATGACTTACAAACGCTTAACTTTCTCAGCTTGCTCGGGGGATGTTTCGCCAGGGATGACCTTCTTGTAGATGGCAGAAATCTCATCTAATAGTTTCTTATGATTTATTGTCTCATTTTTCGTTCGCTCTCTTGTTTCTTCACATTGAAGCAAGATAGACTTGGAGTTGTGAGCATAATATGTGCTCTTCCGTATTGCAGAATGCAGCATCTTGGGCAAGTATTGCTCCAGATTTTCTATTGGCCATCTTGTTGTAGCTTTGCAGCTGGTCCTGAGGAGCATTAGCGCGTCTCGGAAAAGGTATCAAAGGTAGTTAACAGTACTTGTTCGTCTTCTGGCCACCCGAGCCGGAGGGTCTGGAGAAAGTGGTCACGGCAATCTTTGTGGGGATTGGATTTGCGGGATAATTTGCAAACCATTGTCGAGCCTCAGCTAACTCGTCGGGATCGTATTTTTCGTCATACGGTCCGCGTAATGAGTATGTTCTTGCATGGCGGAAGACAGCTGTTTTTGTTTGGGAAACTGGTGTAGATCGCAAGTGCTTGAACATGGTATCGAGAAACATGGTGCAAGCTGTGTCGGATGATTGAAATGTCACTCTTGCTTGGGGCTTCTTCAAGCTAAATAACAATAAAACGGCTGCGGCTGTGGCTACAAGGGAGAGGCTGGGTGGTTAATTGGCTTGAGGGTGTCAGTCTGCATTGACTTCTGTGCCTGTACAACACAACCAACACTCCCCAGGTGCATGGGGCAGGGGTACAGGCATGTGTTTGTCGCACAGCACAAAGGAACAAAGACAGCTTGATAGTGGGCAGACAATGGTAGAATGGGGTATAAATGCGGATGCAGATGCAGATGCAGAGGCAGATAGATGCAGATAGATGCAGAGGCGCGGCTAATAGGTACTTGCCTTATAGTACTTCTGCGCTTGCATTCCATCACGTTACCTGACGTCCCCATTGTCATCGAAGAAGCGCAAGCGCGCTCCCGATCACGCTTGTCCATGTGAGAGCCTTGGCGAATTTTTCCTTCAGCCTTCTCCTCTCTCAACCCACCCCTCATCATCTTCCAGCTCTTTCTTCCACCCACCGACACACTCACAAACCCACACACTCTCTCACACAACACACCACAACCCCAACAGCAGCAGCAGCAGCCTGGCACAACATTCAGCTTCACAGCTTCGACAATCTCATTTCACACCTACGCCAGCCACCATCAATAACATCACATCTTCACCACACCATCCCCCGCAACCCGCACGCAACACGCAACACGCATCCAACAACCACAGTCTTCGCGAGCACCATCCAGACTGCTGTGACAGCCCTTGCGTTGTCCCCATCCTACCCTCATCCATACTTCTTCTCTCGTGCCTTCACTGAGCCACCCCTCCAATCCTCCACCAGCTCTCATAGATGCTTGTAAAGCTCGCTGCCTGACATTCTTCACCGCGCTGCATCCTGAATTGATGACTTGATCATTTCTACTGCCTTGGCTTCTCATGACCCCAACAGAGGCGCCTGAGTTTCATACCCAGCCCTCAACACCATTGTCTCCCCTTCCACTCCATCCTCCAGAGCCAGCGAAGATACCAGTTCTTCGAAACCAGATCGATCCCGTCCTCAACATGACTACGACCTTTGAGATGCATGACGACCTCCAACTGAAGGGCCTTCCTACCGACGCAGCAATGGAGGCAGCCGACAAGAGCCCATCAGACGACTCTTCACTTGCCGATTCAAGTTTTTCTGACGCATACAAGGAGCAACCCGATCAGGCGGAAGAAGCCACAAAAGTAACGGAGCAAGCTGCGGAGGGCGAGGACGAAGATGATTATGCGATGACGTTTGATTCCGAGGATGAAGGACAGTCGGATTACCATCATGTATCAGAGTCCAAAGCCGAGCAAGGGACCACATCTCTCGCGGCTTCAGTACCAGCTCCCGAATATCCATCTACTGTTCCCATCGATTCAAAAGTTAGCGACTTCTCTCTGAATGGCCAAGACGCAAAACCCACTCAATTCAATCCTACTCCTACCCATCCCGCGCCCGCTGCAGCTACCCATTCTGAAAACTCCACAAGCCAGCCTACTCTTCAAACGAGTCAGCCACCCTCAAACACCTTTCAAGATGTTGCAAGTGGCGGCATAGACATCCAACAGTTGTTGGACAATATCACTGCAAATGCCGAAAACAACGCACCAGCAGCCACTTTCATACCCACTCCAAGTCCTATCACCTCTAGCCATGTACCACTCCCCGTCGGAGGTACAAGCCTTACTTCACATTCTAGTCTCCCACCCCGCCCACAGATTTCATCATATAGACCGCCTGGAGTATCAGCTCCTCTAGTGGCACCTGGCACTTCCAGTGACCCAAGAAGCGGACTTCCTCCACCTCCTTCAGCTTCTTTTCGTTCGCCTCCTTTACCCACCCCTGCTCAAATCAGCCCTGCAATTCAAACTCCCCCACAAGACCGCCCAGCTCAATCCATTGAGAATCTTGAAGCCCGTAATGATGCGGACAAGCGCTGGAGTCCTGCTGTGCAGAAGCTTTATGATCAGTTCCTGACTGAAGAGCGAGGATATGTTGCTGAGGGTTTGTGGGATAGATTTCCAAACGGATCCCGCTTGTTTATTGGTATGTCAAATTCGAGAAGGCTGGTTGATCATTACTAACTGACCTATCCAGGAAACCTGCCAAGTGAGAAAGTTACCAAACGTGATCTATTTCATGTCTTCCATAAGTATGGACGACTCGCTCAAGTCTCAATTAAACAGGCCTATGGATTCATTCAGTTTCATGATACCGCGTCTTGCTATGCAGCTTTGACCAGTGAACAGGGTACCGAAGTACGAGGGAAGAAAATTCGTAAGTGCATAGCGATTTTATAGCTGATATGTTGATCGCTAACCATTGGATAGACCTTGAAATTTCAAAGCCACAGAAGAACACTCGAAATGCACAGAAGGCGACTCCGGCAGTTCGTCGATCGCGGTCCCCTGATCACCAGAGAGGTGGAATGCCAGAGCGCGGACACAGGCCCACTCATTCTGGAGGACGAGGTGGTGATAGTTACGATGGTCGTGGCGGCCAACCAGGACGGGATGAATATGGACGCACTTTGCGAGCTCGTGATGATTATCGTCCAGGAAGATCTCCATCGCCCCCTCGAGGCAGCTACCGTGGTAGAGACGATTACGGCGCGGCTCGAGGAAGGGATGCTTACGATAACCGTCGCCGAAGCCGTTCAAACTCACCATACAGTCATCGTGATAACGGAAGGTACCGTGAGCGAAGTCTCAGCCCTGGAGCCCGGCAGGCCATTGAAGATGCCGATCTCCAAATACCCCGAAGGGATGCACGTGATGTTCCCGACGTGCAGATCATTCTTTTGGATGAACTGGACAGGGGTTTCGTTTCCTGGGTTGATGGTGAGCTTCGTGGCCGTGGCATCAAATCCGAAATCATGTTCCTCAGTCCAAGATTGCCAATCCATGCGGTTATCCGCCGACAGATTCTTGAGGGTGTTCTAGCCGTCTCACAACTTGATATGAGGTCTCAGAATAGCAGTAAGATCCCACTACAGGTCTTCGATCGTCAATCGGGAGCCAACAATGTTCGCTTTGATGAATATCGCGATCTTGAACCAAGGATTGCTGCTGAACTTGTTCTCCGTGCAAAGCAGACCCAAGCTCAAGTTCCTACATACTCTCAGCCACAATATGCATCAGCTCCAGCATACCAGCCTCCACCAGCAGCACCAGCACAAGTACCAGCAGTGCCGGATCTTGCCAATTTAGTTGGACAGTTGGATAATGCTACATTACAAAGACTACTCAGTGCCTTGCCACAACAGCAGCAGCAAAATATGCCGGCCGCAACAGCTAATTCGGGCATCAATCTTGCTGGAATTCTCGGTGGCTTAAACGGCCAGCAAGGCCAGCAAGGCCAGCAAGCCCAACCAACTTATCCACAGCTAGTTACAGCAGCAAATACTTACAGTCAGAACACGCCATCGTATGCCCCACCAGCACAAGATCAATCAGCTCAACAGGTCCAGAACATTATGGCTCAGCTTGCAAAGTTCCGACAATAATTAATGAAATGGTGGGAGATTCATTCTGGAGTTCTACGAGATAATTTGAAGGGGTTTAGCGTTGCATGGGCAGGTGGAGTTGTGTTAATTGTGTTTGGATTCTCTGCTAGAGCACCTGTTTGACTTCACGTTACATGAGCAAGACGTAGAAGCTCTCTTGTTTCGTGTTCTTCCTATATTCTCATTCTGCATGGGACGAGCGAAAACTGGAAAATGGTTTTGTTTCTAAGTCTAAGCCCGAAAACGCCGCTCGATGCCTACCCATAATTTTTTTACACCTTGTACATAGAATTAATTACAATCGTGAAAGTTAATTGTCCTGTGAGTGTTTCACAGGCCAAACCGATGGCCTATTAAAAGTAAGCTCGTGTTATCTTTTAGAAATGGCAGTTGCTTACCTTGTCAAGAGCAGCCTTTCTACAGGCATTTTCTCTCTTGACCTTAACCAAGAGGCCAGGTCCGCTCTAAGTGATTTATTTTCTCTCCCAAGCACATCTACGCCTCTTTCCACGAGGGCCATCCTAACCTCTTCGACATTCATATCCTTGACATTTTCAGGCTTGCCAATCAAGCGATCATCCATATCCAAATACTCTACTCTGCTACTCACTTTCTTTCGTAAAATAGAGTTTGGCAGACCAGGATACTGACCACCAAGCCAGTCCCACAAGCTTGATGACAGGCCTAGACTCCAGCTGATGTGTAACAACTGCGACCTCTGTAACTTCTCAACACCCCTCTCGTCAGGTGGCGGCGCGACTAGATTGCGAAAGCTTGTCTTTCTCCTCTCCTCAAGCTTCTTGCGATCACTCTCGACCTGCTTAGGAATACGGCATGTCCAGGGGACAACGTTCGTAAGAGCGATCACAACGAGGGGCGTGAACTCGCCACAGATGAGGAAGACCAGCGCAAAGATTGGCACACGCTTCACATCATGCCAATTCCTAACCAGCAGTTGGAAATCCTTTCGGTCCACGACCCTCTCCTCCACAGCCTTCGCCAGCGAGCCCTTGCATTTGTCATCGACCCGGGCCTGGATAGGTCGGGCGGCCTTGAAATTCGCATAGATGCTCTTCACCCCCGTCTTGTAGAAGTTGGCGTAGGACTTGCCTAGTTTGAAGGCGTACTTGAAGAAGAAAGGCTCGTCTTTGCCGCGCGTCGGGAGCTCGAGTTTGGCTGGTAGAGTGCTGGCCGGGCCGTTTACCGTGCTGCTCAATCGTGCGTGGTGGACTTTGGTGGTCGGTGGGGAGATTGCCGTAGAAGCATGGCGTAGTAAACTTGCGGAGGAAAAGAGGAGTGGCGTCTGGGTATAAAAGGGAGAGCAGCTCGAGGAGGTGGATGTGCGCAGCGAGCGCAGAGAGCGCAGAGGTAAGGTTGTCATCTCATCTAAATGATCCCTACTCTCTTTTTTCTCTTTGTGACAATAAAGGAAAGTGCAAAGGAAGGAAAGACTTGAAGAGGAATTGGAAAATATGGAAGTAAGAGGATCGCAGTATGATCAATGGATATGAGAATATAGCGCCCCCCTTCGTCTACGTAGACTGGAAATCGAGAAATCTCGCTGACGTTGTGATGTGCCTGAATGGATATTTGGTGCAGGGATGAGGTGGGTGCAGCCGGATTAATCATTTCTGCGCTGCCCGCAACCGCTATGACCCCAGATCCGAGACTGACAATACAGTAGAGAACTCGGTGACAGAAAAACGGACTGCAGAGACTTTGTTTATTTGATTTCTCAACAGTCGGACCCCTTGTGAGACACAAGACCAGAATTGAAGTGGAATTTATTTCTGAAGTGAAATTCAAGCCGACAGTATTTTGCATTGATGTCTACATGTAGGTCGTATTCTCGGACTTCTATCAGCCAATGAGATGGCCCCAAAAGTAAAGACACATAGCTTGAACCAGGATATGTCAGAGCTAATATAAGCAAGGTGAACTTGAATCCTGTGAGTCTTCGGAATTCTGCATAGCTCGTCCTGCAAGAAGCGGAATAACAAGAACTTACCTCAGCCAGAACTCGGTGTAAGTGGTACAACTAAGTACAATCGGTATGCAGCTCGGCTCGGAGCAGAATACCGAGGCGAGACAGAGCGATGGCTATGAGACTGGAGGATGACCTTCCTTGGCGATTTTCTGAAGATTGATTTTTGGTTTACAAGATATCCCTCAAGCTTCAGGGATATGGAGGCATTTGTAATGCTGATATATTTGTGCGAGATAGCAGAACTGATCCAGTACTGTCAACTTAAAGGCGTAGAGTAATTTTAGTTTTGCGCTTCACGGAAAGCTTATTTGCTTACGTGAGAAGCGTATTTTGTACGGAAGTACACCTTGCCCACGGAACACAGCAGCAGCAGGCTCCACTGCTACATAAAGCCAATGATCAACCACCATGAGATCCGGATTTCTTGATTCTCAGAAGTGACACGTCTCACGAACCGTCTTCCTCTTAAGACCCGTTTCCCCCTTCTCTCCGGCCGGGCTCCTCATTTCCACCCACTCTGTAATCCGAGCACTCTGTATGGTCGGAATCCGGACCCGAACCCCCTTGAGTCCTGATAATCCAGAAAGCTCTCAGTTGCATCATCTTTGATACATCATGGGCTGGCCGTACCACTTCGTCAATCTCTCCAAGGAGGAGATCCACGACCGAAGAGTCCTTCTCGATCGATATGGTGTCTATGCTCAACTTTCAGCGCTCGTGCCCATCTTGGCTTTCCAGCTGTATCGTTTAGGCGTTTGGGTGTTTTCGGAAAGACAGAGGGCTCAGATTGTTTACTCTGAGGTCCCAACTTCTCCTACTTTGAAGAGATTGAGGAATTCGAAGTCCGGCTTTCTTGTCAGGAAATGGAGATCGACGTTGTGGTGGCTTGAAGGAGAGCTTGCTCCTAACTGGGGATTGAGAAGCCACTGGATTGCAGCTGGGACATGGACTGCTTGGCTCTTATTCTTGTGTGTTCATCAGACGGGTGATGGTTCGTATATTCCCATTCTATCTCTTTACACATTCTCACCTATCCCTTCCCCGTGCAGGGATTTCTAAATCCTCGGTCAAGAATCCCGTCTCTTTTTGAGGGTTTCATGGCGTAACAGACATTTGGATTCCTTGGCAATATCCGCACACCATATATGGACATTCTATGTAATTTTGGCTTACTTTGGTAGATTATCTCCATGTCACGAAACGATTCGGAGAAGTGGCTGTATCGCAATTTCCTCTGCACTACATGCTGTTCATGAAATCAAGATGCTCTCCTCTTGCATTGGTATTTCGCTCCTCGCACGAGCAACTGAATCCATGGCACAGATTACTTGGACGGATTATCTACGGCTTTCTATTAATGCATGGAATCTGGTACTTGAACTTCTTCGCTCAGGCTGGCATTCTCTCTACGCGTATTACTGCTCCAGTAGTCGTCATTGGACTTGCGGCCTTGTTAATGCTCACTACCATTGTTACGAGCAGTTTAGAGGTCGTTCGAAGATGGAGCTATCGGGTATTCTTCATCCTCCATCTAACAATCGGGGTCTCGATAATGCCTTTGCTCTGGTTCCATGCTCACCATCTACGGTATTATGTCGTAGAAGCCTTCGCTTTGTTTGTGATTGATATCATTGCCCGGAAACTGGATACTGTCACAGAATTCGCCAGGATCACTAAAGTGCCACATACAAAGCTCATCAAAATGAGGGTTCCCATACCGGCTACGAAAATTGGCCGGTTTCAAGCAGCGCCAGGTCAACATGTCTACCTTTCAATTCCTCCGGAAAGTGCACCGACGGCAGGCTCGGTGGCAATTCACAGCCTACTCTTTAATCCATTTACCGTTGCTGAAGTCTCAGAGAAAGATATCACTCTAGTGCTACGTTCATTAAATGGTCCAACTTCAAAAGCACTGGATGGCCTTGCCAAATTGTCGAAAGCAAAACCACCAATCAATATTGAGGGTCCATATGGAACTTCCCAAAGGTTCCCCAACCTTGCAGCAGATTACGACCGAGTACTTCTCGTAGCCGGGGGAGTAGGTGCCACGTTCATTCTTCCAATATATCACAACCTTCGGGAACAGATAGAATCCGAAGGCAGAAGTCCTGAAAGACTGACGTTTGCTTGGTCGATGAGATCTGCTGCTGAAGCGAGCTGGGCCATGGACTTGGAGGAGGGAAGGTCACTCTCAGAAGACGACAATGCCAAGATATTTTTCACACGAAGCAACGCGGATGACCAAGAACATCACGAGGAAACCTCTGCGAATGGAAGCTTAGAAATGGATGAGCTCGATGGTCCTAAGGACGAACTTTTGCCAGCGACTGCACGACAAAGACCCGATCTGAGGAAGATTGTGGACGGTGTCTTTACTCACGGTAATGAGGAAAGGGTAGCTGTTGTATTCTGTGGCCCGGTAATGATGGCGAGAGATCTGAGGCAGAATCTGACAAGATGGGTGGATAAAGGGCGATGTGTTTGGTATCATGATGAAGCTTTTGGCTGGTAATTTTCAAGTAGAAGGACCTCAAATTTTCAGTTTATTTAAGAGACAATACTAGATATTGTTAAGGTATCTGTTTTACTTATCTAAAACATTGTTGTCTCTTTTCTTTTGCATTGTCCCTTTCCACCAAAGCTAACCAAAGACCAGAGTCCAGCAAATTAAGCGAGCAACCCCGAATTAATGGATTGCGCTCTTTATAAGATTTCAAGACACACAAGGCAAATAGGGGAGGCAATAAATTAAAATGCAAGATCTATATAGAGCTACCTAAGTCCGTATCACCGCCTAGTATGTAAGCAAACTCAATAAGTACATGCGGTTGGAGGGCAATAGCCATGGTTGCAAGCAAAACTACAAAGGCCATCATAGGAGCTATCTTCGCCTGAGACGGCATATCCCGGGGGCCATGTCGCTGCTGGTGTTGGTACTTGTTGCCCGTATGTTGTGCAGCTACATGGTCCTGGAGGACAGTATCCATAGCCACAGCAGTAGTTACAGAGACCAAGGTAATTTTCAGTCCCGGTGCCACCAACACAGACCGAACCAGCTATGGACGTGGCTGAAGCCTCAGACGAGGTTGTGGAGCTTGAGCTTGTGGAAGTAGTGGGCTCGACCAAAGAAGTCGTAGGCGAAGAGACAGGCTTTGTAGTCTGGGCCACTGCAGAGGTAGAATCAGCAGCACCGCCCCCGGTTCCAATGACGGTTATTACTACCGTCTCGTCACATAGCCCATACGCTGACTGACTGATTGTAAAGTTAGCAAATGCCACTTCAATCGAACATAATGGATATCTTGCCATCCTTCTAGATTATCGCACTCATATTGTGTTGTACCACAGTAGCCTGCTGACCCACAGCAGTATCCAAAATAATATTGAGTGCCTAAACATGTGTACTGATTTGTGTATCCGCATGTACCATCCGGGCTTGGGCTAAAGGGGGAGGGAAGAGGAGTCGCTGAACTACTCGAACAGTGTTAGCGAGAGGCATAATAACTAGGTATTTAGTAAGAAAAAAGCGGTTTTCCACTTACGCCGTCGATGATGCAGCAGCTGAAGTAGCTCCCTCGCAATCTCCAGAGTAACAATTGCTAGATCCGCACTCAGCAGCCGTACTCCCGCAACTACGACAGCCGAAATGGCAATTAGCTTCGATGATCACGATGTTCGTTCCAGTTGGCGTGTACTGGTCCTTTAGGAATAGAAGGAGACTCACACTCCCGCGTTGCTGCAGCAAGTTCCAAAGTTTCCACCGCAGTAATATCCTCCGTAATTGGCGGCCGGTCCACAGAAACCATCTGTGCTGTAGCCAAGTCCTGGACAGTCTCCTTCCTGACAATTTCCAATGGCACAGAAGGCACTGGCAACAAATTATCAGCCAGAATTAGAATGAAGAAAGATAGACAATGTTACTAACTCGGTTGAACCACATCTATCAAAGACGACATTAGTTTGTATTATAATTAATAGAGTTGGGGACACTCACGTTCCCGATGCACTACAACAATCTCCAAATGTTGATCCAACACAAGTAACATTTGTTGGAGCCTGATGTCCACATACTCCGTCTGTTGAGACTGGGAAAGTGGCAGCTATATTCGGAAGCGTCAGCTTGGAATTTGGATGCAGCATACATATTTGACTGACGGTTCTCAACACAGTAGCTAGTGCCAGACACAAATCCTGAGCAATCATAATATACTGATGGATTTAAAATGGCAAAATTGGCTAACGTTATGTTATAAGCCGTTATGAAGGACTGGCATGTCGTCCATACATCTGTTGGGATTGATATTCTACAGTCTGAGATATTGACATCTCTACTATACAACTGATGGAATTGATTGTCGGGGGTCAATATCACCGGACTTGCCTCCCCTTGGTCCTTGGAAAATGGGCCAGCCCTAACACCGGTAAACAACAGAAAAGTTGCGATTAGCAGAAAGCTGTTCATTGTTGTAGATGACCACGGTTTAGGTCCTTGCGTAGGTAGAATAATTTTCTCACTTGCCTTGTCTCTTGGTAGATATTCTGAATTATGAAAACAAAAACAAAAAAAAGTCTCGAGGTTACAAGTAACATGCAAACTTGAATCGACGCAAAACGCAAAGAGTGATTGAAACAAGAGCTTCCTACCTGATTGTGACTGAGTCTACATGATGTCTCCACCAGTCCCGGAGGTAAATCCTATTCCGGGTGCTTTGGCCCTTGAGGGGCCCATGCCTTGGACCCTGGTGAGGACTGGAAAGCTTGTAATGCAAGGTAACTATGGAATTCAAGCACTGCATCCACTGCTATCTAAACTAGCAAAAACTAACCCACAGATCAAGCTCAAGTCTCAAGCTTTTCTATCATGAACCCGGAAACTGAAAAGAGCCTATCTGGATCCTAGATAAAGAGACCTGAAGTGGGTCGTCCCACTGTCTAACCGAGTACATTCGCGCTTAGTTTAAAAGGGGCTTTTCGTTCTCGTCTGTTGTGGGGAACTCTTTCTCTCTTACAAACAACACATACTAAATTCATTGCCTTCTCTACTCGACAGACCATTGCAAAACACGCCATGAGTTTGTTGCTTGCCGTACTTTCCGGTTCGACGGAAATACTCGTTAACATTCTCCGGAGTTGCGATACAATTCCGGATATGGTTGCTCTTGCTACGACATGCAAGCACCTTCACTCTATTTTGACAGTAAATGCTGGTTCAATCATCTGGCATGTTGGTAATAATAACATATTGTGCTTTAACGATGCACTTATGGCGGTAAGCACTTGACAACTACATTCCTAATTAATGTCACTAATATCCTACGTACAGGTACGAGCCACAGAGATTGTCAGAAAGACCCAGCTGAGCGGTCAATTGCCACCTGAGCCATTTCCTATTCAAACTCTAAGTGGGACTGTATGTAAACCAACTCTACATGAATTGGAAAGCATCTGCAATTTACAACACATGATGCGATGCATAGAGCATATGATTTTCAACTGGGAGCTGGATGATTACCATTTCCATATTATACGAGACTTAATTGACTTCGATAATATTGAGGAACGCGGATGGGACTCCTGGAAACAGAACTTTTATAGGTCTATGTACAGAGTCGTGCTTGCGGGTGCCGTATGCTCCAAAGCTTATACTGAGCCATTTTACCTAGCAGCCAAGAAGGGAGATGTCGGTTTCTTCAATCGCTGGCAGCGCCGGCATGCGTCAATGAAAGAGTACCGAGCATCTGGTCATGTACCTACGAACGATGATATTGAATACCTCAGACGGTGGCCGGTATATAATTTTGATGCCGAAGACCAAACCGATGTTGCAAATCAGAGAGACAAGGAGCTAGAAAACTGTTTCGGCCCCCTTGCGGAATGGCTTGTCCTGGATGGAAAGTCCAGAAATGGAAAGATTTTCACGTCACCTGGAGTAAATGCCAATGATCCTCCTGTGGAAATTCGTCCAGAGAACGGCTGTGACGATATTTTGCGTCTTGTTGCGGCATACGAGCATCTAAGCAGGAAGATTGTTTGTGGAGATGGCAAGAATTATTACGGGCGGGTAAATTGGCGTAAGGGTGAACCTCCAAAGATAGATGGCCGAGTGAGGAAGGTTTCAGTTGTTTTGTTTGGAGTCTTCCAGGTCGAAGAAATCACTATGCCAGCAAAAGTGGAAGATGCTGCGAATCTTTACTTGATCGCAAATCCTATACCCGGCACCTCTGGAGATTTCATAAATCCGAACAAAACCACCACATCTGGCATGGACCTCTGGTCTTCACATTGTCTTGATATATCTAAGGTGGTTGGATACGTCGAGCAATTTTCTACAAGGTCGAACACCCATGACGGCCATCCAGCCCCCGATGCAATGCTTCTGTTCTTCGCCTTCGCCTTCCGAAAGCATTACGCTCTAAAATTTGCCTCGGATTGTTTCGAGGTTAGCACTGATGCATCGTACAGATCACTTGCAGAGCCTGCGATTTTCTCCGAGCCTCAAGGTGGTGAAGAAGTACTCACGAGTTATGATACGCCAGTAGAATACAGCCGACAAGATTGGTAGTTCTGTTTTGATGAAATATTTACCTTTGATCATATATTATCAATAGTATTAAAACATACTTCACAGGTTACCAGTCTAGACGCTGGTGTTAATATTCCCATGTGTATTTGTTTGTTGAGGCTAAAAATGCACTCAGCAGGTTGAGAGTTTAGCGACGTATATAATGTTTAATCTCCTCAAAACGCACTCCACGGCGTAATAGACGGTTATTCTTCTGCATCTATCAGCGGTATGACAATATCCTTTTAATTATGTATACATTTGTAGGTTCACTAGATCCGGAGTGGAGCGTTTCTACTGGCATACAATTTCTCGTGTTTTTTCTCCTCTTTGGGCCTCATTCCGAGTCTTTGACGGATCTGGAAATGTGGAACTCTTATCTTCAATACTTTTGCTACTTATCACAGAACTCCATGCAGGGCGCAACCTCTATCTGGTATCCACACATAAGGGCCCTGACATTCTGCTTTCAGAAGCTTGTAATTAGTGGATACTTCTGAAATAAGCTTTGCATGAAGATCATGGGAATACTCCTGGCTCGGAATAGTACCATGTAGTATGACCAATCACTGCCCTCTGGAGAAGGAAATAATGGCTCTTCCAGATTTGGCTAATTTCTTCAACTTGGCTCTTCATGTTCAAGGTGTCATTCTTGAAATTTCAGTATCTGGAGAAGGAAGTGAGCTCTTGCTCATATCACTGCGAATCTTCTTATTACTAGCACAGATAACATACCTTATTTCCACGCCAGAAGCACACTTACGTGCTTGTTTTTAAAATGATCAAGTTATTTACTGTTCTCATAGCACTTCTCAAAATTACTATTGCGGCCAATATTTGGCCCGGACCGGTTACGACGACGACGACGAACAACGTAGAACAATGGACAGCATCAGTAGCAAAAGATTCTACTGAAGATTATACTTACACCGGTATGTTGGCTCTCTTCAGGACAAGCACAGTCTCAATCATGCTGGCAGTGCATAATCTGAAAAGAGAAGTGTGCAGAGGAACGTTCAAACAGCTAATTAAATCTTGAATGTAGTCAAAAACCTGCCAGCGGCAGCCCGCCCGACTTTGGTCTATAACTGCAACATTCTCAAATCTATATGCAACAATGCTAAGCAATGGCTTCCAGCCAACACACTAACTTACGACTTTCATTATGATCGCTTACAGAACCGCGTGCCAGGAAAAGATACGACCACTGATGTCGGCACTCGTGCGAAAACTCGTGGTGGCACGGCCTGCCCTAGCAACTGGATCAATAAAGCGAGAACCGATAGCCCAGGACCTGTAGCTGGCCAGCGCTGTCCTGAAGCTGATCAACCTGAATGGGCTTACGGCTCAGATATGACCCTTTGGCCGAGTACCATATTTATGGATACCTCGACAACTCCAGCAACTCCAAGCCATAATCGATTAGCAGCGGAGGACTTTGAGCTAAACACTGCTACGAACCAGGTAGAAACTACCTACAGACCTCTTGGGGCTGTTTATTCCTGTGATGAGTTTCCGGCGAAAAGGTATGCTGTTCCTTTCAAAAGCATCCATAATCTATCTACCTCATAGCAATGTTCCAAGCCCCGAATTATCTTTGCATTGTTATATTGTCTGATATGATTCTTCAATTTTAATGTGTTTTTAATACAAAAATCGATAACCGAGCTTGTTGCTAATATGAAAGAGTCATATAGTTGGATTGAAGGTGGTTCTGCTGCCACTACGTACTGTAAGCATTCTACTTCCTATATTTTCTTTGCAAAGATTTTTAACTTCTATCTGTTTTTAAATTTCAAATGCTTAACAAGGACCATAACTTATGTGCGATATAGGTGCCCCAATAAGCCTTGGTTGCAAGATAACTAGTACGCTCGGACTAGTTAATCCAGTAACAGCCACAGACCAAGATTGGCAAGGACGTGCACACAATACGCTACGGGTATGTCTTATTCGTTATATTATTGATTGCAAGAACTGAGCTGCTTGTCGAATGATATTGCCGTGTATGCTAAGACATTGTGGTAGAATTATTTCGCCTCGTACACACCTACAGGACGGAAAGCTGGGTTTTCAAACGATCTAGAGTACACGATCTGGGGCTTCACTTTGGAACTCCGGGATGACGATTCTGGTGACGCTACGTGGGTTGAAGCTGGAGGACACAAACGATACTGCCATGGCCCGGTCCCAAGTAGCAAGTCAATTTGTAAACCGATCTGGGCTGATGATCCTGTACGACCTGCGTAAGGGATTGGGAGAGCATGTTATATACGTAAAAGGTTGAAACTTGATTAGAATCAAATTTAGGGTTGCAAGAATCAAGATAATCTCGAGATATAGGTTCCCTTTACCAGCTCTACATCTAGCTACCTAGGTAGATATATTTCGAATTTGAAGTCTACATACACTGATTCTATGTATTCAAACTGCAAACTCGACTTAATGTTTCTTAACTGAGGCAGATACGGGAGGGGCTTCATCATCGATGTTGCCTTGGAGGAGAATATAGCTATACCTGCCACAGCCTGCAGGGTGTTATTAACAATCCTAAAGCCGGGGAAATTTTTATCAGATCTCAGTCCTTGCACACCTCGGCCGTATTATTCCTCTGCGGGGTAACAAGAATATGTTTTTAGTACGCAGAATGGGAATAATGGAACAAAAGGAGTATGGCGGATGATACATACTAATTTCTACTACCTTGAAAGAGGTTTTTCTTTGGATGAACCTAGTTTGACCTATTGAATTTAAGGGATAACATGTGTACTCCAGTTGCAGTATGCAAGGGACGACCGGCGTCGGATGGTCTTTCTTCTTTAGGTGCTTTATGAAGATCCATACCTACTGGGTCTAATGATAAGAAAATCCCTCAATTTGTGAGAATGAAGAATTGGTACCCATTTATCTCAGACTCATACTGAACTATTCAATTGTTATGATCTAACCGTTTGCAGGCTCTTGATGCTTGTATCTCGCTAAACACTGCCGTTCGCACATGTCTCGCTTAACCCCTGGATCTGTAGCTGCAGCAAGGTAATAGGTAATATTAAGATAAGCTTCTTCTGAGCACTTCCGCGAGGGGTTTTCGGACCAGATCCCCAAACGTTTCATAGCGCTATGGGGCGAGAAGAACCTTGAGTGCCACAATGTAAACTTGCAGTATGATAGCATAAACCATTGACACGAGTCATGCATATCACCCTCCTAGAGTTTGTACTTTTTTGCTTTTCTATGTTCTATTTGGCAAGATAATTAATTATTGTAGTTCTATTCTACTCTACATTTGTAGTTTCTCACTCATATATGATCAAGATTAGTGGCTTCATCCTCGGTAGCTCTTTCGGAAAATGAATTTGCTGTTGAAGTTGGCTGTGTTCCCTTGTCTCTGTCTTGGGCAGGCAATAACGACGACGAGTTCTTCCCTAGAAACCAGCTCCTCGTTCAGTTTTTCAAGCGTTTGAGGAACCGTAAAGTCCTCAAATTCAAGTAGCACGAATGGCACCTTCTACCATGCTATAACCCGATCTACCCAAACCTCACAAGAATCAAGCAGTTCAACACTTCTTATCACCTCATCTAGTTATTCAAGTCAAAACTCGAACATACCAGCAACCTCGGTAGCGAAAACGATTGAGTTGTTGCCAAGTTCATGGAACTCCACCTCTTCAACTTCATCGGCAACTCTTTCCTCCTCCGGCAATGTTTCTTCGTATTCAGGATTCCAGGCATCAGAAAGCTTCACGAGATCTTCGCTTTCGAATGGAACTTTCGCGCAAACGACAACCACGTATCCCCAACTATCCCAAATATCTACGTCCTCAAATATAACACTTTTAAATTCAACTTCAGTACCCAACTCAAGTAATTCCTCTTTATTGCCAACAACGGAGGCATATGCTCAATCCACAGCCTCATCGAATTCCAATTCAACATTGGCATATTCTCAAAGAAATGGTTCCATACATTTACCACTTCAAGCCAAGATAGCCGAAATTACAGCTGCGAGTGTGGCTATAACTGGTCCTAGATCAGTATTTGCACACTTTATGGTAAGCAATTAATTTACTAGCGTTATCCAGTCATTGTTTTATGTCAAATCAATTCTACGCTTTCATTTCGTCTTAATCAAAATTACTTACTATATTCTAGGTTGAGAATGTTGTTGGTTGGACTCAAGCACAATGGCAAGCAGATATGCAGTTAGCCAAGAGCGCCCACATTGATGCGTTCGCACTTAACATCGCATGGTATGGCGATGAAAGCACCTTTACAGGGCCTCTGGCTCTGGCGTTTGCAGCTGCAAATGCCGTTGGCTTCAAATTGTTTATCTCTTTTGATTACACAGGCGGCACTGATGTTTGGCCCGAAGCTGAGGTTATCAGTGTTTTGCAAGCTCATGGAGGTGATGGTGCTTATTATAACTATAATGGTCCCTTCGCATCAACTTTTGAGGGGCCAGACAATGCTGAAGACTGGAAAGCAATCAAAGCAGCGACCGGTTGCTTTCTCATTCCAGATTGGTCTTCGGTCGCAGCCAACGTAGCGCTTTCATCTGGGGTTGCCGACGGACTGTTCAATTGGGCTGCCTGGCCGTGGGGAGCTAAATCTATGGATACTTACATTGATGCATCTTTCTTGCAATATTTGAATTCTTCAGGCACTCCTTTACCCTATATGATGCCTGTATCTCCTTGGTTCTACACAAATTTACCTGGGTATGACAAGAATTGGGCTTGGCGTGGCGATGACCTATGGTTTGATCGTTGGCAGGAAGTTATGGCAATAGGACCAAATTTCGTGGAGATTTTAACCTGGAACGATTACGGAGAATCTCATTATGTCGGCCCGTTACACGACGAGGAATACGACCTTTTCACTGTTGGGAAAGCACCCTTCAACTTTGCCAGTAATATGCCACACGAGGGATGGCTACTATTTCTTCCCTTTCTGATTGACACCTACAAGAACTTGAACCCAACAATCACTCAGGAGGGTCTCGTTTCATGGCACCGTCTGACTCCAGCATTATCCTGCAGCAACGGCGACACAGTGGCTAACACAGCTAGCCAACTTCAGATCGAATTCGAAGTATCAGCAGTGATGCAGGACAGAATATTTTATGATGCCCTTCTCATCGACGATTCTGCTACTGTGGTAGTCTCTATTAATGGAGTAAATCAGCCTGTTACAGCTTGGAGTAACAGTCCAGATGGTGGCATTGGCTTATATCATGGTAGTGTTCCGTTTACATCAGGCACTGTCGGACCTGTCGTTGTGACACTACTAAGAGGCTCCACTACCATTGCTACAGTTTCCGGTTCTTCAATATCAAATAGTTGTCCTGATAATGGCCTCACAAACTGGAACCCTTGGGTGGGAGGAGAGTTTGGTGGACCAGCTGTTTCGGCGACACCAACGCTTTCGATTTCTGAACAAGCTTGTGTAGCCGGGACTGGCGCATATGATTTCGCAGATCTATGCGAGTTTAGTTGCAGTCACGGATATTGCCCTATAGGCGCTTGTACCTGTCTCAAGATGGGTAAACCAATAGTGGAGCCTGCTCCGAGCGGTAAGTTTGCCTTTCCATGCTTGTTATTTGGAGGATTTATTATGCACAACCTTTCCAAATCTTGCAGAATTGAAAGCAGCTCAACGATACTAACTCAAAAAAACCATAGGCGCAGCTGGCTATCCTGTAGCAGGAAAAAATGAAGATTATGACGGCTTGTGTGCTTTTGATTGTAGTTACGGTCACTGCCCTGCAGACCTCTGTGGGCCAGTTAAAGTCCCACTGGAGACACCTGCTAGCTCACCTTTTCTTCCACCAGCATGTACTTCAGGGACGGGACTAACAACTGATCTCAACGACCTTTGTGAATGGTCTTGCACTTATGGTTACTGCCCTATAAGGGCATGTACCTGCTTGACCGAAGGTGTTTTAGTCGATCCACCTAAAGCCATTTCTGGAATCACTGGTTATGCTCTCGACGGCTCCAGTTTAACAATCAACGACCTCTGTAAGTTTGCTTGCAAGCGTGGGCACTGCACAGATACTGTGTGTGGTTACTCCGACTCATCAACTACTGCTGGTGGTTCTGGTGGTCTCAATGGTGCAGGATGGTTATCTCCCGAGTCTGCAACTGTTATTCCATTCTCTGCAACGACTGTTGCACCGACAGCAACGTTTACCATTGGAGGTGCCGTCACTACAAACATCAATGCGCAACCAAACGATGGAAATCAGAATGTTCCGCAAGGGCCAGGTGCAGATGAATGCGACGTATGTAAATCCCTTCGAGTTCATTTCCTAAAATGCAAGTTCATTTTTCTGCGCCCAAAACTAATTTGGTTCACGTTTTCGTGACTACTAGAAATGCGATTTAGCCAGATTAATCACTTCAACTTGCTGTGGCACTGGTGGAGGAGTATCTAACCCCATAGAAATCGCTCCAAACACGCCCATCCCCAGAAATCTCATCCTGCCGTTAGGATTTATTCCAAATCAACAAATTGTGGATATCTGGGGCTCAACATATCCAGCAGGAACAGCTTTAGCTGGAGAGACTATCATCGGAGCTGGAACTGTATTCCCATTTCCGTTTGAAATCCCAGCAGGCTTGGATTAAAGCGATATATACACACCGGGTAGTACGGATCCCAACGCAATCGACTCGACTGTGAACGGGACCATGTATATTATCACAACCTTCTGGACTGGAGATCACACCATTTACTGCAACTATCCTTGTGTCATTCTGTTTCCTCCCATTACTAGCACCACAACTTATACACCATCACCTTTCTACTTATCGCTTAGTGGAAGTTCGGGATCAGTGACACCACCAGTCCAAACGACGGAGTTGATTAGAATATCCAAAACCACAGTCACGAGTTCTCGTGGGTCATCACCAACGAAGACTATCGTTCCAATTCCTGCTCCCAAGCCTTTGTGTATAAGGATTACTGTACCATTTTTGGGGACAGTCACGATTGGTTGGTGCCCCCCAAAACTTGATCCATTTCCACCAAGCATCGTTATACCGCCAGTGACGATTCTTCCTGTCCCTCCCGGATCTACAGCTGGACCAGTTAATCCAAAGAATGTACCAACGTCGGAACAAGAAGAGGTAAGAAGCTTTATAGCTCAGCCCAAAACGGATTGTAGGACTGGCTAATTAGGACAAATTTTTAGGAAGAAAAAGAAGAAGACGAAGAAGATCAGGATCAGAATGGAGTGTGCCCATTTGTCGAACCCCCGGAAATAGATTCCGATGAATATGACGTCCTCTATCTCCCTGACCAGATTCCTGATGTCTATGATTCAATGTATGATATCAGAACAGGTGCGGATGCCACCACAACGACTACTGCTAGCACAGCAGCAACAGGAGCAGGTACTGGAACTCCCAAATCTGTATCGACGGTCTACGTCACCATAACAGCATCAGCGAGTCCCCCTCCTGTAATCACTGTAACACAGGTTACGGTTGTCACTCCTAAATCGGTGCCGACTGTGTCTATTCCATCGCCTTCGCCAAATCCAGAGCCTCCGACACCAGATCCATCCACTGAGGTTAAGAAGTGCTTCAAATCTGGGCGGGAGATACTTGGGTCTTCTGTTCAAGACGCTATGGATAGCTTCTGCTCTTGGGCCGACGGCACAACTATTAGTGGTAACGATCATCTAAAGATGAGAGCTCCGGGTAAGTCATAATTCTTCGGAGTACTGTCTTTTTGTTTTTTCCTTTTGGTTCTTCTAGTCCAAGGTACATACATGTTCCGGAGGTATTTATCAACCTGACTTGCAAAATAAGCGATGGCCAACATGATACAGTTCTCTATGCTCGATTGAAAATTCGTATCAAATACCTTTTTTTAGTAATGCGTAGAGATGCTTTATTAGTGAAAGCCAAATGCACTGCAACTCTTTCCTAATTTTTCATTGGTTTTTATTATCACCAAAACGAGAAGTGCTAACATAAAGTGATCATTCAATAGGTGATGTAGCTTCTGTCGTGGTAGTGTCAGTCTACGGGCTCAACAACTGCGAATTCAAGATAGAGGAACAAGAATGCAAACGAATCTTCGACCAAGTAAAGGGTTGCAAACATTACACGGGTGATCTTCTACGCATCGGAGGACAAGTTACGAGCAATTGTGCCATATGGACTCTAGATCCACAGACAGACCTAGGGGGCGGCAGCTGCATACCAATTCCGCTTTTTGAGCTCTTTTGCGAGTTGTTTGGTTAATAGCCATAGACAGAGGCTTGGGTATTCTACAGTGCATTATTTCATGCGCACTTCTGACAGTAATTATGATTCTTGCGTAGGGTTTTATACCCAACGTTATTTTCCTAGAAATATTAGATATTCCCACGAAGTCTACAGGCAATAATAACGTATATCCGTTTAGTAAGCCAAATTCAAGTGGGGATGAAAATAACAAGAGGTTGATAATTATGTGATGATAACTTTATATAGTAGACTAATGCTAAGAATACCCTGCAATAATATTATAAATCCCATATAATAAGCTGGTCTCCAAAATCTATAATATAACAATGGGTTGATTCTAAGAGCTAGAAACTATATGCTCCAAACACAAGTTTCTATAGTTACTAACTTGGAAGCTATTATCGTTGGCATCACGTAATATCGGGTTAAGACCTTTTTGTCTTAAAGCCTAAGAGCTTAATATTATTATTTACTTAAATTTTGTCTATAAAGTTAAGTTAAAATTAATAAAACAAGAGACGTAATTACTCCTATAAGTGTCATAATTACCATTAATCTTATCCTTTAAAGTATTCCTGTTATAAATCGTAATCTTTTATAGTTATATTGTGAACTAGAGCGGTAATATACCTACCAGGTGACGAAAATTTGTGATGTTTTTTTATATACTTGTTAGACAGATAGACATACTAAGAATACTACTGGTATTAACACCACATGTGCAGTTATAAACCAAAAATACAATATCGCTCGAAGATATATTTCATTCTTATCCAAGACTCTGTTGATCGACTATCGGAAATCCTAGTCCTAAATCCTAGCCACTTTCAGAATCTAGATGTCCATACCCAATCTCAGGTGCGACGTCGAGATCGTCCTCAGATGGCCACACCGGTAAACCATTCTTCTTCCCGACAGAATCTGCTTTCTGACCAGCATGAGTTGCTCCCGTAAAATCTAGATTGTCTTTACCAGCAACATAGCCATGGCAAGCTACATGGGTACCGCTAGCGAGCTGGGCTTCATCTTTGTAGCAGAGAGTGACGTGCCATCCTAGAGGATCTTTCTGGTGTCTACCATTGATACTCGTGGTGTCATGCTCGTTGGACCTATTATTCATAGTCTGGTTAGCTGGTTTGAGCCCTACTCATTTAGGGTCACTGCGTTTCCAGGTACTAAATACGTTATGAAATGAGCGTTGCTTACCGAATGAGAACAGCTTTAGGATAAAGTTTCTTGTCTCTTGCAGTCCGATAGGCCAACGCAACCATTTGTCGTAACCTTGCAGGATCTTCGGGCATCATCCCCTTATAGAAATAATACTTGACAATATTGACGGTAGACATGAAAGCTGAGTGAAAGAAGATGGATTTGAAGTACTGGTGGGAGATAAGAGAAATTGCTTGAGTAAAATTAAAACTCTTTCCTAATTGTCGGTTCTCTCAGGTTATTGACAGGTCATACTAGGTATTCAGGTATTCACTAGTATGGATATTGTTGATTGTTAAAAGATTGATCATCGTTAAGTCTACGGAGGAAAGGGAGTTATATCAATACGGAGGGATAGGTGACTGTTCCTTAGCTTGGAGGCACTCGTGACTCGGCTCAGAAACCGGTGAGAAGTGTTTCAACACTAATATTCTTCCACACCTTGTGCGAAACAGTTGTGATTTCACTATTCATCCTTGAATCTAGTTCCACATCTCCTGCTAATCTTTTTGGGGCTCACTGTTCATCCTTAATGCCGCTGAGGTGATGCAGACTCGCGCGCGCTTAACCAATAACCCCACTAAATTTGGACCGAGCGCAAGCTTCAATACCACAGCCAGCCAGCCACCTACCTCCCTCTGGCAATCACCAAATTACCACAAGAATCTAAAACTAGAAATGACGATACCCGCCAGAGCACTGCCTCATAGCTCATCTCCCACTTCTTCTTCATCCTCCGTTTTCAGGCATTCATCTTGCACATAAAATGAAAATTGTCCAGTCACCACTCTCCCTTTGTCGACGGATTCCAATTCTGCGTCTTCGAGCGTGCTCAAGTAGATATTCTCATACCACTCGCTTCATGTCATCCGGCGCCAAAAGCAGCGATTCTGTTTCGCCTTTTGAGTACGTACCAATTGAAGGGGTTGAGAGGCTTGAGTGCTACCGACCTGGAGGGTATCACCCCATTTCTATCGGTCATATCCTCCATAATCGATACAAGGTAGTCCATAAGCTAGGCTACGGAACATACTCAACCACATGGCTCGCACATGATGAATCGTGCCAGAAATATGTTGCCATCAAAGTTGGCACTGCAAATTCAAACTCCAAGGAGGCCGGCATCCTTCGTGCGCTCGCTGATGCAAAACCGCCCTTGCGCGAGCATCCAGGTCGAGCAATGATACTTCCTTTACAGGACAAGTTTGAACTTCACGGCCCGAATGGCACCCATCCTTGCTATGTCACATCTCCTGGACGTACCAGTATATCCGGTGCGAAGGATGGCTCGTATATACGCCTCTTTCAAAGAGACACAGCCCGTGCTCTCGCTGCACAAATCGCACTAGCTGTTGCATATACTCATGCCCAAGGATTTGCTCATGGAGGTTAGTTGACTTAAGTGGTAGCATGGCCTTTCTCTAACATTCTCCCTTCAGATCTTCATCTCGGTAACATTCTTTTACGGTTACCGAATAGCTTTAGCCAACTATCCATTGCTCAGCTATATAAAAAGTATGGTGAACCGGATGCCGAACCTATTGTCCGTATTGATGGACAGCCATTGCCTCGTGGTGTTCCCCGTCATGTCACGGCGCCAGTATGGCTAGGAGAGTCAAGCGAGAGTATTACACTTCCAGACTCTGGCATATTTCTCTCCGATTTTGGGGAGGCTTTTAAGCCCTCGAAGGAACTAAGGCACATCTGCCGCACACCTATATCCATCGCACCTCCTGAAACTCGCTTTGAACCCCAAACACCTATATCTTTTTCTTCCGACATATGGACTCTAGCATGTGCAATCTGGACGATCCTCGGCCAACGGCCTCTTTTTGAAAGTTTTCTAGCTACTCAGGACGATATCACCGTCGAGCAAGTTGATGCCCTGGGTAAGTTACCACCAGAATGGTGGGAGAAGTGGCAGACACGGCGGGAATGGTTCAGTGAAACAGGGGAGCCAAAAAAAGGACGACATTTTCGGTCATGGGCCGACCGATTTAAGAACTGCATTGAGCAACCACGGCTGAAAGCTGGAATGGCCGGCTTCGATATGGAGGAGAAAATGGCTGTGCTGAACATGCTCCGATCTATGTTAGAATATAGACCCGAGAAGCGGTTGACAGCCAAGCAGGTTCTAGAGTGTGAATGGATGGTCAAATGGGCTTTGCCTGAGTTTAAGAAAGCTCAGCGGTCGTAGCCAGATAGAAAAAGATGCGTAAGTGAAGTTTTGGCTTCCTGTCTCTTAGAGATATCTATCTGGCCTCCCAAATCTAGTTCATACTTTGTTGTTTACAATCATTGTACTGAATAAAAATCACTTTGCAATCACTGCGCAGCAAATGGAGGTACGCGATAAGCGAGGGCTTGAGATTAAAACCTCTCCCTAAGGAAATCCTCCTATAGATTGGAGATAGCTGTCTATCTCTACTGATACTTTGAAATAAGAACCTTAATTTCATGACGCCTTCATTACTTTATTAATGAATGCCGCCTGCTTCGTCACATCAGAGGCCAAGTGCGAGCGACATGAGTGACAAGCCTTAGGGCTTAGACTCTTAGTAGTATCTTACAACCGAATAACTTTTAAAATAGAGCTTAGCACATAATTTCTTTTATAATCTTAAGCTGGGAAGAAAACACCTCGTTTACCTTGCCCAGCTTTGGATATTTGAATATGGTGATCCTTGCGATATGGGGACTATTGGTACATATAATCATTTTGGACAGGAATTGTCACATACGACCACAGACTGAGGAGAACTGGGCATCCCGTCCGCTCTGCCATACATAAGCCTCAGATCGGTAGATTAGTAGTTGGGTGGGTGACCACCAGCGAATACCTACTGTTGTATGTTTTTGGTTTTTTTTTTTTTTTTTTTTTGGCTAGTTGGGACAGTACAGGGGCAATACTACCTACCATTGACAGTTTTGTTGGTTATTTAAAATTTGTATTTCTTTTGTTTCGCAGTCAAAGTCATTGGTCGCTAAAACATGTTAGGTGATTTAGATGAAGTTGGTGGATTTGTTGTATTCTTAGCTCCCCAAAAGAGATTCATATGATACTGATAAGCACAGGTTAATTGTTATCTGCTGAATGATTAAGTACCTTGATGGTGGCTAAGTCACTTGTGTTGGTGAAAATTTGATAGTTTCTACAAGATACCATTGGTATAGGCATCTTTTCTGCACTGTCAATCGTTTAATTGTGTGGATTATCCTTCTCTTAACTGAGCGGATGGTGGTGTTATTCTACAGAGATTCATGGCGGAAAGTAACATGCTAGGGTAATCACTCGGTCGATGATTACAATATTGTAACTCAGAAACATCCCAATGACTTCGGAAGAGATTCGAGAAAATATGAAGTTAGCCCTGCATTATTTTTCCGTCAAGGCTGTTCGTACCAATGTTGCCACTTCCTGTTGTCTGGGCTCTGTCTTAATTGAAGCCTTTGCTGATGTGTGCTGGGTCTTGAACTGCGAAGGCCTTCAAAGTCTTGTTTTCTTCTGTTTTCTTTTTAGGTCCTCATATTCTTTCAGTGCCTAATGCTACCAATCCAAAGTTGAATTACACAACGATAAATCGCTGGAGCTGCTACCGATACGCTTGGTGGCTATAGAATACAAAGACCCTTTCTTCATCCAAATTTTTTATTTGAAGTTGGCTTAACCTTTCGTTAGTGCCTGCTTTGGAGATTTACTTTTCTCATGCTTCAAGAACTGATACTGCTAACGCTCATATATAGTTGCCTTTTTAGGGTGGCTTTTTTCAAATAGCAGGAATACAAGACAAGTAGCTAAGCCAATACGTGACTCAACATCCTTACTCTTCAGACCCGCAAAAAAAACATCGAGAGCAGTCCTCCTATCCTTCGTGCCTGAGAAGTTAAGCCCTTCGCTATGGTTAAAGTTATGAAGCTTAGCGAGGTTAATGTTCTCACTCAAAAGGTTCTATATTTTAGGGCCGAACGGAAATGTCTCACTACGGCAGGTCGAGCATTGCACAGCGGCAACGCTTCGCTCGATATCGGGTCCTGTACCCCGTACCTTGATTAATATCAATATCCGTCCCAGCCATTGTGGCTGAGCGTCATTGATGTTATTCGGTCATAATAATGATGGCGTCTTGGCTCGGAAGACACCATACCCCGCGTGACATAGACCCCAGTCAAACGACACCAACATTTGTTTCTCATGTTGACATTCGGTTTAATATCGTGTACAATTAATGATGGCGACGTACGGTCAATGGGACATTGAGAGCATTCCCGTGCTTAAATTCAGTAAATACTTCACTTTTCCTCTTCTCTTCTTTCCTCCCTAAAGCGGAAGAAATAATAGGCTGGTTTAAGGTTATCTTTCGTCCCCAAGTTTTTAGAAAGTATTTAATAATTATACCTACCGTACATCACTATTTGAAAAACTCAAAAGCATGCATTTAGTATAAAATGAATAATCACTATTGAACCAAAGTCGCCGAAGAGCAGACATAGTTTCTAAGCAGTTTGTAATTACTGTTAGGTCCTGCACGGCGTACCCCCTCGCTCCCGCACTCTGCTAATTTCTGCCCTCAGCAACGAACACCTCGGAACTCTTTCTCTTCATGACCTGATTCCCGGAACCAGCAATCATGTAGCTTCGTACTTAGTGTACAGGCATACCGCTCCCACAGCAGATAAAGTTCTGAGCCTCGGCGGCAATCACCCCGTTGTCGGTGTACTGCTACTCAGCGCTTCTCATTGGTGCGCATCTGCTCATCATCGCGCCAGGGGCAGAATGCTCTTGTGTGCGGAGACCAGCATCATATTTCTTCCAGTGGCACCGGTCTTGCGGGGGATTTGCTCGTCAGTCAGTAGTTTGACAGACAGGAAAGTCCTTGACGATGGCATCTTTGCGGGGTACTATTTCCCGCAATACGGATTCCTGGACCGCGAGGGGCAAATGCACGTCTAACCAGACTGCTATAAATTGGTAGGTTTTCCCACTCGTGAGAAGCAGTTCAGGCTCAGTCCAATTGCTTCAACCCTTTCTCAATATGCGGTTCTCTCTCCTTGCTGCAGTGTCGCTGCTTTCTGCAGTTGTGTCAGCGGCTCCAGATTCTCTTGCTCTCCCTCGCCCTCGACCCTTTACTACCTTTTCGGGTGTCACCATCTTCACCCCCGAGGCAAATTTCACCGATCCTCGAGTGCTCTATGCCCGCACGGTTGAGCTTGAAAAGGGTGTTCTGTTAGCGACATGGGAGAACTACTCGCCCGAGCCACCACTTGTCTACTTCCCCATCTATAAGAGCGTCGATGGGGGAAAGACGTGGAAGGAGATATCTAGAATTACGGACCAAGTCAACGGATGGGGTCTGCGATACCAGCCCGATTTGTATGTCCTCCCAGCACGTGTTGGCAAATTTCCCGCAGGAACAATTCTGGCATCAGGAAATTCAATCCCCACCGATCTTAGTCTGACCAAGATCGACGTCTACGCAAGTACAGACAATGGCTACACCTGGAAGTTCGTCTCCCATGTTGCAAGTGGAGGTGCAGCTATTCCCAACAATGGAGTTCCTGCCATCTGGGAACCATTCTTCTTGTACTACAAGGGAGAGGTCATTCTTTATTACTCCGATCAACGCAACCCTCTCTTCGGCCAGAATCTCATTCACACAACATCAAAAGACTTGCTCACCTGGGGTCCGGACGTACCTGATGTGGAATACGATGTCTACACAGCAAGACCAGGAATGACCACTGTTGACAAACTTCCCAATGGGAAGTACATCATGACATATGAATACGGCGGTGGACCAACTAATAGCTCCAACTACCAATTCCCTGTCTACTACCGAATCAATGATAGTCCATTGAAGTTCAACGACTCCATCGGTTATCCCGTGATTGCCAATGGCGTACAACCCAACGGCTCTCCATATGTTGTCTGGAGTCCTGTTGGTGGCCCTAATGGTACCATCATTGTCAGCAGTGGCACCCGGAGCGAGATCTTTTTGAACACGAAACTTGGGGCTGTTGATGCTTGGAAGATCGCTCCTACACCAGAGGGTGTCTCTTATACTCGCAGTCTAAGAGTGTTCAAGACCAACCCCAACCTTCTGATAATCAGTGGAGCTGGAAAGCTGCCTCCCAGCACAACCAACAAAGTAACGATCAGTGTAATCGACATCAACGAGGCATTGGCTCAAGCAGTCTAGTTGAGACGGTCAAAATATGGATTGGTTACAATAGTAAAATAGAGCAGAATTAAAACATAATGTCAATAACAAATTTTGTGATTAAGTCTCTTATTTTGCTAGCAATTAAGCCTGCATTGTTCTTGAACGTTATCGCTGAGCTACCTTTTCTTCTTTCTGGGCGTTTAACTATCATACCTATGAATCGGATATTGAGATATTATTATCTTAAAAGCATGTAGCTATTAACGCCGAAAGTTGTGAAAAATCATAAAGTGACCAACAATTTCTCTACGCCATGGTTATATACTATATATAGTTGAAATAGCTGAACTGCGTACGTACTATGCACATACTATGGTTTAGTGAGGCCATTTAGAAACCAACATCCATCACATTACTAAGTACATCACGTGTCATGTGGTTGAGACAACAGCGAAGCGGAGTCGACATCTTGCCAAACCAACTCAACCACCTTTCAAGATTCAATCCATCTCTATTTATCACCAGCAAACATGGCATCTACATCTGCTTTTCGCCGCATGGCACTCAATGCCTCTCGATCATCAAGTCGGACTTTTCACAGCTCCTCCCGCTCCTTGATCAAGGTCGGCGATAAACTTCCCAATCTTGATGTTCTTGTTGAGAACTCGCCTGGTAATAAGGTCAACTTGAGCGAGCTAGCCACCGGCAAAGCTCTAGTCATTGGTGTCCCAGCGGCTTTCAGTAAGTGCTCTTCTAATTCCAAAAACATGATCCAAAGAGTTGTAAGATGAAATAGGTGGGGCTAATCAGCACGCAGGTCCTTCATGCTCCAACTCTCACATCCCTGGCTACATCACGTCAAAGAAATTGAAGAGCGCAGGCGATGTTTTTGTCATTGCTGTCAATGATCCTTTTGTGTATGATTATCAATTGACTTGATGCGAGCGTGACTGATGAATTGCAGTATAAAGGCTTGGGGAGAATCACTCGACCCAGCAGGAGAATCTGGTGTACGTACCATTCACTTTACTCTGTCTTTTCATCTCAAGGCTCTTGACATATCAAGAAGATGTTCTTTGAATTAATTATATAGTTCATGCTAATCTTCACCACAGATCAGATTTTTGGGGGATCCAACTGCCAAGTACACAGAAGCCCTGGACCTAGCCTTTGACGGCTCTGCTATCTTCGGAGGTCCAAGGAGCAAGCGCTATGCTATGGTTCTTGAGGATGGAAAGGTGACAGAGTTGCACGTTGAACCTGATAACACTGGCCTTAATGGTATGTTTTGCTTGGCAATGTCTACTAAATCTTGTACTAATATGATTAGTCTCTGCTGCCGAAAAGGTCTTAGGTTAAGGCTTTTATTGACATGGATTAAGATAAAATGAACCTCATTATGGCTTTCCATATGTAAGATTGGAAGGCTTGTCCATGTTGTTAGTATGAGAAGACAGTTGTATAGTATGCCACAATTACCACTAGCGTACACCTAGCTATATCAAGATTCCATGGAAGTCCATGCCGAATTAAAAATACTGAGAAGGTTTTTGGCCCTGAATTGGTACTTATTGGATTGACATATGACGTCATGTGATACCGCCAGACCGCCAACCTAGGTAGGTAATTAACGAATGTTTCAGGCCGCTATCCGTGAACCAGAATAGCTTGGGAAGGCAATGTAAACAAGTTTGTGATTTCTGTCCATTCTATGCCAATAGCAGAATATCCAACCGCGCATCGCTCAGCGTGGCCCAGGCTGGCCTGAATAGATCCACAGGATGATACAGAACTTCTCGTTTGATGATCGATTATCTGTCACGTGTAGCCAAGGGTCATGGGCCGAACGCCGTTATCGAGGGTCCGGGCTGACTGATCGCACGAACGTCCTCTCTCAGGAGCCAGAGTTGAACAACCTCAAGTCTGCTTACTACTTCCTACTTCCTCCCACACTCTTAAAACGCTGTCCTAGGGCCTCATCCAACACACGTCTATCCAGTCACTCGACCTCCTCATCGGTTTCTGTGGTTCATACCCACGTCTACTGTCCACGAGACCCCGAGCAGCCCTCCGAGACACCTCCCGCACCGACAGCCTCGTGTGCCTAGTTCTCGTCGTTCTGTGACGAGTTCAAGCACAGAGTTTACCTTCGACACCATTTCTTCCCAAACGAAGAAGAGAAAGGCGGCTGAGGCAACGGTAGACAAAACAGCTACACGATCAAGCAAAAGAATTGCCTCAGCAGCAGCAACCGCAGCCCCACCAACGCCACTCACGAACCCAGCAAGCACCATGGACTCAGAGGACGACTTCATGTCTGGCATGTCCAGCGAGGACGATGTTCTGCAAGATGAGAGCGACAACGATGATGGCTCTAACGATGGTATGAATGGCATATCCGCAACATCCTCATCCTCATCCACCCCCTTTGCCCCATGCTAACTGCCCTGGTGAAACATCAGACTTCAACTTCGATGAGCCCGAGCCCGATGATTTAGGATATTCGCAGAAGGACGAAGTCAAGAAGGCGAAGAAATCTTTCGACATAAACTTTAAGGTTTATCACCCAGAAGACATCCAACGCCAGCAAGATGACCTCATCGATGAGGTGAACATGATTCTCGACATCCGAAAAGAGGATGCCGCCATTCTCCTTAGATATTTCCGATGGAACAAAGAGCGTTTAATAGAAGACTACATGGACCGTCCAAACAAAGTGCTGGAAAATGCTGGCTTAGGACCGAGCATAACAGGCCCGCCACGGCTAGAGGTCATTCCAGGGTTCACATGTGATATCTGTTGTGAGGATGGTGAAGGGCTGGAGTCTTTTGCTATGAAATGTGGCCACCGGTATTGCATCAACTGCTATAATCAGTACTTGGGCCAGAAGATTAAGGAGGAGGGGGAGGCTGCTCGAATCCAGTGCCCCCAGGATGGATGCAAGCGTATTATTGATGCCAAGTCTTTAGAACTTCTAGTCGCCGCTGATCTCCAGACACGATATCGTGAGCTTCTCACAAGAACCTATGTGGAAGACAAGGAATACTTGAAGTGGTGCCCCGCTCCAGATTGCCAAAATGCTATCGAGTGCGGTATCAAGAAAAAGGATCTTGATAAGGTTGTGCCCACTGTTGCCTGCGACTGCAAGCACCGTTTTTGCTTTGGTTGTATTCTTGCTGAACATCAACCTGCTCCTTGTGAACTTGTAAAGAAGTGGCTCAAGAAGTGTGCAGACGACTCGGAAACTGCCAACTGGATCCATGCTAATACAAAAGAGTGTCCTAAGTGCAACTCCACAATTGAAAAGAATGGAGGTTGTAACCACATGACATGCAGGAAGTGCAAACACGAATTCTGCTGGATGTGTATGGGGCTCTGGTCTGAGCATGGCACCAGCTGGTACAATTGCAATAGATTTGAAGAGAAAAGTGGCTCAGAAGCAAGGGACGCGCAAGCCAAATCCCGGGTTTCACTCGAACGATATCTACATTACTATAATCGATACGCCAACCACGAACAGTCGGCCAAATTAGACAAGGATATTTATAACAAGACAGAGAAGAAGATGATTCAACTACAATCTGCTTCCGGCATGTCTTGGATCGAGGTCCAATATCTCAACTCGGCATCTCAAGCGCTCCAGACCTGTCGCCAGACATTAAAATGGACTTACGCTTTTGCCTTTTATCTTGCTCGCAACAATCTCACAGTTATGTTTGAGGACAACCAGAAAGATCTCGAGATGGCAGTCGAGGCTTTGTCGGAGATGTTTGAGAAGCCCGTTACCGATCTTGCAGATTCCAAGCTGAAGGTAGAAATAATGGACAAGACATCGTACTGCAACAAACGCCGCGTTATACTACTTGCAGATACAGCCGATAATCTCGCAAATGGTAGATGGTCCTTTGATTCATCCGAATGAAAAGAGTTCAATCACTGACGGGTATTTTTTCTTCTCGCAGGGGAATGGGACTTGACTGTCGAGTTCACAGGGCAGCCCAATGGCCGCCCATCAATCTAGCTGAGCTACACGGGGAAGAATAATTGTTTAGTAAACATATCAATGCTTGTGTAGAGGCTTGTTGAGTATGTATCTTATGTCTCCGCAAACTATTTCCCGACACTGCATTTTTCCTGGACCATGCATCAATCACAAACACACTTCTACCTTTTGTGGTCAGCTCGTCGTCTCTGTTTTCTTGTTCTTTTTTTTTCTTCTTCCTGTTTCGCATTCCGTAGTTTTTCACCGCCTTGCAAATTATATTGGCTCTTCTCGCATGGAAATCAGGAGCATCTCGGCGTACTATTTGATATTACGAGCGTTGTTGGTTTTACTCCACTCTTGGGCGGGCAGGGGGAGGGAAGGAAGCAGGAGCAACGGGGGGGGGGGGGGGGGGGGGGGGGGGGGGATGGATGGGATACTGGTACTGATGATTGATACTGGGAGGCGCGTCGGAATATGGATGAATGTGATGGGAAGCATCTCATATCTACGTTAGGGTGTGTGTGGCATGCGCGAGCCAAGGAAGCAAGCGAACCAGCAGCAATGGATTAACAGCAAGACAATGTCAAGATTTTTAACTGCCCTCGTTACAATGTGATTTCTTGAGAGAATGCTGATTGATTGATCGTTATGAGACCCTACCGCCTGCTGTCGCCGCATGCAGGGTAGGTCATCTTATTTCTAGTGTAGTGCAGAGCAATAAAAGAAAGAATGTCGAAAAGACACATGATGCATACGCATCCTAGACTGTAAACTCCTTCCCCTTCCCTAAGAACACCGAACACCCCGCTCAAATGACAACTCCTCGCTGTATGCATGCAGTACGCTGCGTTCCTAGTTCGTTATAGACTATCTTTCCTAATAAATGTATTCAAGTTGCGAACGCGAATCTCTGCAGGTTCAAAGGCTGCGGTGGCAATATCATGTCATCCTCTTCCTCCTCGCTGTCGTGGATGATGTGGTCTTCACTTCCGCCCTGTGCCAGTGCACGATTCTCCGTATCATCGGCGGGGGGCAGAGGAATAGAAGCTGGCTCAACAGGCTTGGATACAACATCTTGGCAGTTTGCAAGAAGTGACCGACGAGCAGTCGTGCGATTGTTTCTCAATCCTGTGACGGGTGTCAAAGGAGGTGTCATAGGAAGCCGAGGTCGATTTGTCGCAGAAGCTCCTAGGCTTTGTAGACCTGAGGGCATCTTGAAACATCCAATCACAGATTTAGGCGTCGCTACATTAGATTTGGTTGCAAGTGGTATCCTAGACTTTCTCTGAGAAAGGGCTGAAGCTGGTGTGTTCAAACCATTAATATTATTTCGAGCTTGAGGTGTTGATTCTGGTGTGGAACAGAAAGCATATTGTTTTTGAAGACTTGGTCGGATTTTAGACATTGTGTCAGAGGGTGTGGGTGGCTGCTCTGCTGAGCTAGTCATTGATGTTGAAGGGGTCAAGCTTGGTACCGTGCTTTGAGAAGTAGCAGGTTCATCGTCGCTAGACTTTGCCTCGCTGAAAATGGGGATCTTCTTTCCTGATCTTGGACCTTGGTTCGTAAAGCCGTCGAAATCGGGGAGATCCAGCATTACGTTTTCAATCGAATCATCTGAGAATATGGTAATGTCTTCCTTCTTTGAACGTCTTGTTCGTGTGACGCGATCGGCAGTCGGACTTGGCTCTGGGGCAGATGAAAAGAAACGGCTTGTTCCAAGCCCAACCGTTTTCTTAGATGTTGGAGACAGGGTCTGGTCTAGGTCTGCACATAGTCTGGCCCGCTTAGGCTGGGGTTCAGATGTTGACCCAATTAACGTTTGGGCTTGTCCGCTTGCTCGTCGGCCTGAAGCTGGTGCTGATCGCGGGAGCTGAGGCTCAAGCTGTGTGCTGGAGCGGTGAAGGTATGATCTAGGAGCAGGGCTAGCCATCCATGGACCAGAGTTTCTGCGTAGAGCCTCTTCTTGGCTTGGTGAATATGCGAGAGTGTTGGGATCTAGTTCTTGAAGTGGTAGACGTTTGGAATTCAAGAAGGTGTCCATAGGGCCCCCCTTCTTGAGGTCATTGCACGAAACTGAGCGGTTCTGGTTTCTTGGTGTCGCATATGGTGATCTAGATATAACCCTATTCTTCAGAGGCGCAATCAGAATTGGGAGCTTTGTCATGGGATCCAAATCGCCATTGGCAACTCCCTGGGCTATCTCGGGCTCAACGTAGGCTCCAATGAATGGCATCTTATCTATTTCAATCGGTTGGCGAGGTTTTGTATGTAAGACTAAACTTTTGGTTTTTGGACAGTAAACTCGTTGATGTAAGAAGGTGAATTCGGCTTGGCGAAAGGCTTCGAGGTAGCCATTTGGAATTTGATGTTTGCCCTCAAATTGCAACATCCGAAGCACCTTTTCGATCGTCTTGTGCTTTCTCACAAGTCGATAAGCAGTTTTCAGACCCATGTTGTTGATACTAGCCAAATAATCACACCCACTCATAATCGTCATGGTTCGAAACTCAGTATCCGACCAGCCTGTCAGACTGACGTCTGTACAAGCACAGAAGTCCGCCTTGTTGATCTCAATGCAGGCTCCATAGTGGTCGAGTTTTGTCAAGAGACACTTGGCACCGAAAACCAATAGATCCGAATCCTCTGACAAAATACCGTCGATTACCCCAGTTCGTTCGAGATATACCATTTGAGCATCAGCCTCATAAGGCGCCACAATATACTGCACATTGGCTACCTTTAATTCCTCTATGAGTTGCCGTGCCATCTGGGGAGAAACGTCGATTGCCTTTTGAAATTCGGCATACGCAAGGGCCTTTTTTCCTGCGTTCAACAAGTCCTGGCCCGCCCGCCTAGACTCCTCTCTTCGCTGTTTTCGATCGGCTTCGGTTGCCGCTTTGCTGGGAAGGTAATCTCCATCGAAGATCAGGAAAGGGGTGACACCGTGATGTTGTAACATTCGAACTTTATGCATACATGCATCCACAAACCTATGACGATAAGTCAGTGAGTGGTCAAATTATGAGAACTTGATCCTACTGACTTTGTGGTTGGAATGCCCATTGCTAAATCCATAGCGCAAGCTATGGTGCTGCGGTGAAGCCATCCGTATGCATCAATTCCAAGTGTCTTGCCCTTGAACTTGCTGACGTGGGTTGGCTTTTGGATTGATTTGAGCAGAGGGAGTAAGCCTGTAGAGAGAGGTCAGCAAGCGATCTAAGAAAGAAAAAGTCGATCTAGCGGGCGTACCTTGGATCCCCATATTGACGGGGGGCTTTGCGCTTCTCGAAGCACCAAGAGGAACGTCAAGATCGAAACATATACTGAGACTAGATATAAACGAGAGTATGTATCTAGAGTCGCAGAGTTAAAATGAGGCGAACGAGATTACAACACTTGTTGTAATATCGTGGGCGGCGGATGGTCGAAGGAGTTGATCGATCATTCTCAGGATGTTCGGTTGACGATGGACGACGCGCTCTGTCTTCGTCTTTTCAAAAAGCGCGTTGGTCGTAGGGGCAACGGAGCCACATTTATCCGCTAGGACGAAGCGGGGAAGCAGACCCGTCATGGGCCGATAAACAAACTTTCGTCGATAGATAGCGTAGCGAGCTCGAAAAAAAGTTGTGGTGTAGGACATTCATTCATCTCTACCAGCTCCTCAAGACAGCAATACCAGACAGACCACCATGCCGAAAAGCTTAGAAAAGACCCGCAAGAAGATCGCCAAGAAGAAGGGAAACATCACTGCGCTCCATGAGAACTCGAGAGATTCTCAGCGTCTGAGACGGGCGCTGATGCGAGATGATAAATTGGAGAGGGTTTCGGCGGCGAGAAAGAAGAATGATAAACCTCTGGGTATGACAATTGTCTTGAATTTTATACAAAATTTTGGTAACTGACATGCTTGTGCAAAGTTGTGAGAGCTGCATTCTTTCAAGAAGCTATTCGACAGAACGAGGGAAAACCATTGGAGCTTGACGCCGTTCAGGATCTTATTCGAGCGTAAGGCACTTCCGCTGTCCTACTTTATATGTCCTAGTCCTGACGAAATACATATAGGTTCGTCCATCAACACGACGAGGAATACAACGCACTGAAAAAAGAAAGAAGAGCTGGGCGACCTGCAAGCACAAGAGAAGACATCCTCCGAATGAAGATTGCAACGGATGAGAAAGAATACGAGAACGGATTCTGTATGTGAACCTGTCCATTGTCCAGTTATGTTTAAAGTATACAGGCTAATATTCAAGCATCAGATCTCCCAGATTTGACATTGGAAGAGAACGCCATCTACCTAGATAGATGGGAAGGCGACTGGTCCTATTTATCGACGTTAAAATGGGTTCGGGTAACCAGTGCTGGTGGAGTAGCACCGTCAATTTTTCCTCCCAAGGGTCAATCATGAAAGTCTTAGATGCATGCATGGTAATTGGCGTTCAAGAAGGTTACATATCGGCTGGTTGGCGTTGAGGAGACACTAAAGGGCTAAAATACTTGATAGTTTTTTATATAAAGATGACGAGATTTATCTTTGTTTCCAGCAGATGCTGACATTTGCAGTCCTTGTGATAGTTAGTACTTCTTAAGTCTTCATTGAATTTTGTTCGGTGTATAAGTGATTCTACTCAAGTATGCAACACCTATTGACTTAACAAAGCAACAAGTCAATGTAGTACAGGTTTTCACATTTTTATTTATTGCACATTGAGGTCTACCTATATAGTAGAAATTTTGTTTCGTGATAGCAGTCCGGAAATATCAAAACAGTTGTATTAGTGACAATTTCATTTGTTCTGAGACTCCCCTGCTGTAAACCTGGCAAGGAATTTTGAAAGCACAACAAAAATCAAAGCATATTTGCAGACAAGTAATACCGTCATCCATAATCCTTCATTGTTCATTATGTAGCAGGTTTTACTACGCTAAGGTATCTCGATTGATACATGATATACAGTGGTGCTTTTACAAGAGTGGAAATAGTATGAAGACAACAGGTGAAGATGTAGGGGGTCGACCATTCAGGTCCACATGCTTAGGCAGCAATAAATCCCTTGACGTTGGACAACCAGTTCAAGTACTCCTTCTGCTCCTTCATATCGATGTAGTCTGGTACGAAGATGGCGAGAGCGGTGTTAATTCCACGCTCATCCAAGTATCTCTCCAACAGAACCTGGAGATCCTCGTCCAAATTGCCGAATGGTGGGCCGACGTACATGTCCTGTCTCTCATGTGTCTTCTCAGCAGTTTTGGCGTGGGCATGGGCGGCATCGGTATAGTAGTAGACGTTGTCAATGATGATAGAACCCTCTTGAGCAACAGTCTCAACGGCAAGAGCACCCTTGCCAGCCTTCTCGATTATGATGTTAACCCGAGCTGGGAAAGTAGAATCTTGCTCTCCATCCTGGGCTGCCTCAGCATCTAGAGCATCCTCTGGTGCCTGCTTGAAAGACTTGGGGTTTCCTTCGTTGATGTTGTCCGAATCCAAATCCTCGTCAGCAAGCGCAGGGTCTTCGTAATCGTTTTCTGGGTCCATGTTCAAATCTGCGATAGAGAAGGTAATGCGGATCCTGAAAAATATTAGATTCTAAATTCTATCTCGTGACAATTTGTGAGGTACATACTTCTCGTCACCGAATTGTCTAGTAAGAACAACCTCTTCTTGGCCAGGTGTGTCTGTGATCTTGAAAGGGCTGTTCTCAAGGTATTCGGTGATGCTGGCAGGTGTAGGGTCGGCATCCTTCATCTCATTCTCCATCTGTATCTCGGACTCAATCTTTGCTATTAACTCCTCATCTCCATCGGCCTTTGATCTGCGGTTCGATGTTGAAAATGCAGCAGCATATTGTGTTCTAGCCGTCCATGAGGATTGTAACAGGGAGCTGGTTCGTGCTGCTGGCCTCTTAACGGCGGAGGTTGTTAATCTGGAAACAGCTCGGGGCGCAGAGCGGGCGAATGATCGAATTGAAAGCATATTGGTCGTTTTTGAAAAACAGAAAAGACTAATTGGAATGATTGTTGATGGAAGTGATGATAGAGTCCTCGGGGAATAACTTGCAAGCTTGATGGGAACTTTTCTTAGCGCGAGGCTACATCTTGTTGCCTAAGGCGACTACAGCCCCTTTTACGGATTTTGCAGGGCCGGTTCGCAATTAGGCGATGGGAAAGCAATGTAAAAAGTATTATTCCTCATTTGCAACGGCTAAATTTCACTAGCATTGAATTTGAAGCTATCCTTAAAGATTGTCTTTGTTTCAACCCTTATAATTAGACTTGTTTCAGAAAGAATAGTGACTTTAAAACGACAAGAGGTCCAAACGGTCTGAAATGGCTAACTACGCTAAATAGTATAGTACCCTAGTGTGAGTTTGTGGGAAATATGTAAATCATCTCATGTAAATTCTGGCTTGGTTCTTCGTATACATCGTTTGATAGACTCCATGCATTGTTATATTAGTATACTAGCCTGTTTCAGATACTCTAATTATACCTATGTATGAATCTCTAGCTACATCTGTCACCAATTCTCATTCCGTCCTCTTTTTATAGGGCCAATCTTCAAGGAGATAAATAGTTACAAAGGATTTTTTCTTGTGTTTAATCACTATCATCTTCATCGCTGCTCTCCTCTTCCTCAGCCTCGTTCAACCAGTTTATAAAGACACCGGTCTTAGCCCTGACCCTCTTCAACTCCTCGTCCTCAGCATCACCCAGTTCCTCAGCCTCCTCCCACCATTTCAAATATGCCTCTTCCTCGAGTACTTCCATTTCATACAACTTTTGGCTGATCGCTGCCAGGATAATAGCACCGTTATTCCTATGCACGAGGTCCTTTTGCAGTGCTCGAATAAAGTCGACCTGATCATCTTCCCTCTTATCCAAGCCAATTGCGACCTCTTTCAAGAATTTTTCTGCTCCGTTTAAACCGAATGCTTGAGCGGCTGCTTTACTAGCTTCGAGTCTCTCATTCTCAACTAATTGTGATATGCGTTTCGTGAAGGCAACAGCTATGGCACGTCGAATTTGGTGGTCAGTGGCATCATTTGATAGACGTAGACCCATAAACTCTAGCTTGGCTGAATCAAAATCTCCGCTTTCTTTCAGAGTATCGAGAAGACCTGCCACGGCATCGTGATGAAAGTTTTCATTATTGCTGCCCCCTTGCTCGTCCTCGGATATGGACCCTGCAAAACTGGAAAGACGAGAACGAGGCACTATTTCGGATCCTCCACTGATAGATGAGGATACTGTGGATATAGATTCCGAAGATATGTTGAGATGGGCTGTGGAGTAAACAAGGGTTGAATGGAAAACATCTGACTCCTCTTCTAACTCATCGTCATCTTCGAATGTGTAACCTTCACCACCGCTGCCAACAACAGCCGCATCGGTTGGCACGGGCGACAATGGCCCATCTTCATCATCCTCTGGCCTCTGCTTCGCTCGGGTTATTCGTGAACCTTCTGGAATGTCTTTGTTGTCGGCAATCCGCACACCATATGATATTAGAGCACCTGATTGAATGTTACAATTCTTGCCAATAACGGCCTCACCCGCGACAATGGCTCTGGTAATTACAGCACCATCGGCAACTGTCACATCATCCCAGATGTAGGCATCTTGAATAGTGACGTTCTTCCCAATTAGGCACCGTCGGCCGATCGTACTGTTGGTTACTACGCTGCCATCGCCAATACTGGTATCCTTTCCCAAAACTGTCCTCTTTCCCACTTTGCAAGTCCTTGCCAAAATGACTCCATTCTCTTTGCATAGCCCTCCTCTTTCGAACTTGTAGCTTTGATCATTGAGAAGGTTGCTGTCTGGGACAAGTGGGTAAGTCCACCTTCCAAGTACATCCTTGCTAACGGCTTCATATGCTTGTAGATTTGCGACCCTAGCAGCATAGTGGTTGGAAACAATCTCTGTGTGTATAGTCTTGCCATTCAGCTCGAAATCCTTCAAAACTCCATGTAAGAAATGCCGCCTAGGAACCTCATAATCGAATGACTCAGCCCACAATGCTAATACGTCAGGCGTGCAAATATCGATCCCACAGTCAATCAAATCGGTTCTGATCTCGATTTCGCTATGTTCCTTCAAGAGGTCCGGGTCGAGATTAACATATCTGTTTGCTTGCAACGGATGCATTTCTTCATAGTGTAAGCATCGGCTCTTGGATGGGTCGTTCACGAAGACAGGCGTTATGCCCTGCGCCTTTGTTCGATGGTCATCCAGTCCACCAGAACGTAGAATTAACGTCATGATGGCATCCTTGTTCGCCAGTCTCCTCGCCCTGTGCGCAGATAGCGCAGCATCTATTGGAAGGTTCGAAACCAGGTCTCCATGCACGAGCAGGAAGTCGCCAACTATCACATCGCGGGCATCCAAATCCCGCATAGCATCACCAACTGAGCGTGCTGTAGTTTTCATGATCTCAAGCTTTGTAAACGGTGAGGCCGGAGATGTTGGGGGGTACCATTTTGAAGATTGGATATAGCGGTCGACTTCGTCGGTATGTGAGCCACAGTAAATATGGACATCGGAGACACCAGACATGGCGAGGAATTCAAGGGTGTATTCAATGAGTGGTGTATTTGCCAGTGGCAGCAGACACTAGAGACAGTATCAGCCATTTTCCCCCGTCATATGCTGCCATGCTACGCCATTGTGTAGCTCGATGCCATCCATACCCTAGGCTTCTCCAATGTGAAGGGATTGAATCTTGTCTCGTAAGAATCTGCAAGAATCTACAAACAGTCAGCAAGTCTGGCCAATTTCAAAGATGGTGACTGCATCTCCTCTCAGTAGGCACATACAACAGCTTGCAGAGTCTCTTCTCTCTCATCTTCCACTTTTTTTCCTCCGCTCGCAGCCTTCTTCCCTTTCGAGGCAGCCTTCCCCCCACCAGCGCCCTTGGGTGGCTTTTGCGCGTGCGCCATGCTGCACTACGGACGGACTCAAACCGAACCCAGGGTATATGATCCGAATTGTGAGTGTGGAGATACTATGTTGGCAGAAGTACACAAGATTTCGACCGTGGAGGGGGGAGGTCAAACAATGACGCCAAGATGCAATGCACAGTGTAGTTGGAGGCTGACGAGCTTGCAGGCGTTGAGTCAGAGAGTCAGAGCATTTTAGCACAACCCGAAGATCTGGTCTCGCTAAGGGGCTTAGCTTCGGCCCGCAGCACGAACAACGTGAAAGGCCTCGAACATTGAAGGATGGGCCGACCTGAGGCCTAGACCTCCTGGACCTTCTGGGGCATGGAAAGTATATTACAACGTCAGTCCCTCTCTTTCTGTTGCGCACTCGTCCTTCTTTGCAAGCTGAAAAATGCATTGCTCGACTCGAACTATTCTCACGAACCACCCCGCTCTAGCGTACCTACACTTCACATGACGAATCCCGAAGCTCGGATACCTGAGCGAGCCGTCCGCCAACTCCCAACTCCCAACTCCCAACTCCCAACTCCCCCACGTAGCGCACGGGAAGCAATTCACAACATGCATATGATGCAACACAGCGAGGAGAGATTAAATGCTGGTTTTTGTTTGTCAAATGGTATAGTCGTCTGACTACAATAAATATCAAACGCCAAAGATGAACACCAATGCGTTCACGTAAGCTCGATCGCAGCCTAGACCTAATGCCCCCAAACGCCTCTGAAGTCTTAACACAACTCCCCTATATCCACGCCTAAATACTCGAGCCACCGAAATAGCCCGGTCGATTACATATCAACCATGTAATACGCGCCATATATACAAGAAAACGGGTGGAAGATGGTGGTTAAGCATCTGAGCTAGATAGAGGGGAAATCCTTCCAGGGTATCATCACTGGAGGAGCCTGACATGATTGTATCCCGCAGCAATCAGTCTGTGGCAACCGATGCTACTTTTACGGAATGGCCATTCCCAGCGGCCGAGGGTTGGAAAAGCTGAAAAGTAATGAGAATTGTATTCGTGGCGTCTCTTCCCTCTCGGCTTGCGAACCGGTCCCACGGCCAAGGAAGCCTATCCCGTCCGAGTCTGGCCTGTGGTAAGACTTTAGACAATGGCCTTGCTTAGGATTAGAAAGCTCCCGGCGGCGCTTGATACATCCTCTGCCGTTTATGGTCCGCGTGCTCTTCAGGGTTAGGGCCACCGGTCATGTCTGACATTACCCTACGATGTGGGCCGGCACGAGGCGCGGAAGAACCCATCGTTGAGTTCGGTGGTTGGTATCCTGACTGTGCATGGGAGACATGGGGATGCTGTTGCTGGGGATGAGAAGGTCCCATGGAGTAGGGGCCATAATTCCCTGGGACATTCGTCACAGGTGATGTGCTTGGTATCTGAGGCGAATGCCATGAAGACGCTGTCACAGGAGATTTACCAGGAGAGGTCTCATCCTTCATTGATTGTGGCGCCGATAATTGACCAGCCATGGTTAGGTTCAACGGTGCTTGAGTCTGACTTGGCGTGACAAACGTACCAGGCTGAGCCATTTGGTTCTGGCCTTGGAAAGTGGCCCCCTTTTTAAAGTGCGGTAGGTTCTTTTCCAAAGCTCGAAGCATACCTTCTTTAGTGAAAGGTTTGGGAAGCACATCATTCATACCTGGCAAGTATCAGCTGTAATGCTCGGGCGCAAGAGAATGGCTGGCAACTTACCATAACGGAAATACATGTCAATGTCATCAAGTCGAATATTGGAAGTCATTGCGATAATTGGAAGCTGTGGCCGGATCTCTCTTATGCAAACGGTAGCAGAAACTCCATCCAGATGGGGCATAATGATATCCATTAGAACCAGGTCAAATTGGCTCGAACCGCTATTGATCTTGTTAACAGCCTCCAGCCCATCACGCTACGAGTGCGTTAGTTTGATGCAGTCTTCGTACAGACACGGCAGACTTACAGCGGTCTCTACTCCACATTCGAATGCCTGCAAAAACTTGGAGCCTATGCGCGCACAAATCCCGTCGTCCTCAACAAGCAGGATTCTAGGTTTGAGTACACCCCAAGGCGAATTTATGGTGCTCTTCTTCCTCCCTGGTACATCATTCTCCGGGATCATTTCAGGCATCGGATCAGTATGAAGCATTCCACTAGGAGGTAAGGCATAAGGTATATTGTTAATGTGTTCGCTGTCAACGGGGTCGATTCCATTAGTGTGGCCTACAGGATATACCATATTATCGAGGTCATTATTTCCTGGATACAATGGAGCAGTAGCAGAGGTAGCATTAGAACTAGGACCAATAGTAGAACTAGTCTGATCGCTTGGAGGCGTCGAGTAGTCGTTGCGATGATGAAGATCATCAGCCATCTTGGCCAGCTCCATGCTAGGGAGAGTATCGGCAGAAAATTTATCCAAGAGCTCAGAAGCTTGTTGTAGAGGCGATGCTGGATGGTCGTCTGCATCTGCAGATGAGCCACCCATCATGTTTGGGCCAGAATTATTGGAATACGGCCCACCCATGCGACTGTTACGTCTTTGAGTATTGTCGACGTTATGTAGAAATCCCATCACCTTGTGCATGACTCCATCATGTGCCTTTACAAATTTCTGTAGTTGAACTACCTGCTGCAATAAGACTACATGGCCATGCGATAGTTCTTGGTACCGGTCCGACATGGATTGAAGTTGGTGCTGGTATGCTACTAGTTGACCATTTAGCAGTTCTATCTGCTGTGCGGCCTGCGTTGAGTAACCCGCTTCTTCCAGCCCTTGAGGTTGCTTTCGAGGCGCCGGCGCTTTTCGCCTGATGTTATCTAACGAATCTTTTTTGTCTGCTTGAAACTCAGGATGCCTGAATTCCCACGCCTGCATACTGTCAGTTCGGTTCTCAAAGATATGGGTCGGCGGTGGGACAAACATTCGGCCCATATGGAGATGGCGTATTGTCTTCATTATTCTGCCGTACTTTGTGGAAGTCGTATTTGTTGAGCTGGCGCACGAAACTGGCAAAATTGCTATGCTTGAAATGCTTGGGCAAGATCAACTTGGTAAACTTTTCGTTCTGCACTGTATGTCAACCTCGCGCCCTCCCCAGGTCTTCTTTCTCACCGTCGCATACCTCTAGCACAACAAAACTCTGCCCTCCCTCCCCCCACCTCACAATCGAGTCGTGCGACGGGTCCTCCAACATCCTGTGTCTGGTTAGCTACCTATGTCGTCATTGCCGCGGATGCCATCCATGGAGTGCTCACTTATACAACTTCCGAACCTGCATGCAAAGTCAGCCACCAGCATCATCACCAAACTCCGAGCGCAGACTTACGAAGTCGCTCGAGTTGTTGGCCGAGGGGCCTCCCATCATATCTCCACCTTTATCCATTCCAGGCCAAACTGCGAGCCAGCGTCGTTGTCTTCGGACGGTATTGTCGCAATGCCAGGTCGCCCTCCTCTGGTGTCGCTATGCACGTTCTGTGGCGGGGGGGATTGAGGACTCGGGATGGAGGGAGGGCTGGTGGCTGTTGTAGGTCGGGGAACAGCTGGGTTTCCTGTGCGGTGATGATGGCGAGGATGAGATATCAAGTGCCAAGGCTATCAACAATGCATCCCTTGTGTCGAGGACTGGGAAGCTTGTTGAAGGTTGGGTCGAGGTCTAGACTCGGGGGGGCATGGAAAGGAATGACGAGTAGGTCTTTTCTCTATCAGGTCAGGAGTGATTGTGTCGAGTCGAGTCGCAGGTAGGTAAGGACAGAGCACAGAGGTCGGGGACATCAGAAAGCAAAGTAAGGTCGGGTAAGGTAGTAGTAGGTCACTCACTCAGTCAGTCAGTTACGAAAGGTGCAGTCAGAGTGCAGAGCAGAGCAGAGTGCAGAGTGCAGCGTGCAGCAGCGGGCAACAGCCTGCCGAGTTGCTCTCAATCTTCAAGGCGGGCTAAGGACTAAGGACTAGAGGAGCAGGGAAGGCCTGTAAAGGCGAGAGATCTACAGACTACGGCATCACTCCTTTGTGTGGGCCACAGTGGCATCAAGGTTCTGGCACGGGGCCAATGGGTGCTGGCCATCGCGCTTGATCGTCCAGCTTGCGCCTGGAAGGGAAGGGCTCGCTGGCAACCTCGGGATTGTGATTCGTCTCAGGAATTTGCGGGTGCTTGGAGAACTGCCAACCGCAAACACAAAATTACGATCTGCTGCTACCGGCCATGGACGCCGACCGCCTGCGCCTATGCCTCCTATGCCTACTACGTCCACGCCCGCTATACTGCACTCGCCTCTACTGCAAACTGTAAGCTGTAGCTAGTACTGGGCTCCGTATATGGCTACTGCGAGCTGCTGGTTTCTGGCTTCTGGTTTCTGGTTTCTGGCTTGTGCTGGAGGGAGGAGAGATACGGTAGAAAGAGAGGGGGTGCGTGTGCTTGTGGATGTGCGTGTGTGTGCTTGGCCCTCCCTCTGAGAATCTGCTCGATCGCCCAAGAGTTCCCTAACCGAGCTGGCGACCCATCATGAAGTACTTCCGTACCTCGCTACCTCGCTACCTCGCTTCACCCAGCAGCGCCAGCACTACAGCAGGCATAAGCACTGAGCATCCCATCCATCCCCTCCCCTCCCCTCCCATCCCATCCCAACCCACAACCCAACCCAACCCATCCATCCACAACTAGCAACACACTGAATGAGGCCCCCGCCCGGTTGGTGGGAAGATGCAGACCCCGGCCAGTGACGCAGTTCTCACCCCCTTCAAGGCTTCAAATGGCAAGCCACTTCCGAAATCTATGGGCTTTCTCGCTGCTGGCCCTATGGGATTCCAGCACCCCAACCTCACACTTGCCCATGCGTGGCTGTTACGGTATCCACCTACCTCAAAAAGGGGGGGGCGACAATCTCGAGAGCTGAGAGAGCGAGAAAGATTCTGCAACTGTGGATTACTGTACGGTCCGGTACCTCAGTCACTCACCCACCCAGCCATATTTTCACCTTTCACCTACACGAGCACCATGAATGCGATCCATATTTCTTCGGACCAAGCTGGTGTATACTGTAAAGTAGCTGCCAAGCACCGCAGTCTGCCCCCGTCCGGAAGACAGACGCGGGCCAGCAACGACGGGGAATGGCTACAGAATCAGGGAACGCCACATTGCCTTCACCAAGTGCACCTTCACACTCGCATCTGGAAAGGGATGAGATGGTCATCTCCTACCCGGATTTTGGGGTATCGCCTGTGGTCGCCTGTGCTGCCAGTGGCGCCTTAGTGCCACACGGCGACCGAAATTGTGACTCGGCTCTGACTCGGGAGCTTTGAGCAACCACACGAGCACGAGCACGAGTCCAACTCCAACCCAGCTGTCAGATTTTGAATGGCGTGTATCCAGGATGCTGGTGGATGTATGGCATTGGCATGTGTCCCTGACTCCCTGGGTATGTAGTATCTATGCATGCTTCTTCTTTTCCTTCTCTAGCCGACACCTTTAAGAGTCTACAGAAGAAGAAGATCTACTTATCATTATTAGTGTCTTTCGGCTGCCAAGCATCTGCAACTTGACCCTCAAGCGCTCGAGAGGATCCTAAACACCTCCAATCCACAACACACACGCTCTCTCTACACCCGACGACTCAAGTGCTTTGGAGCGACTCAGGCAAAGTGAACTGTCCTCAACCAGACCAGCCAATTTCATCTGCCGCCTCGTGTTCTTCTCGCACGACACATGCGCAAACGCTAGCTGTTCTTAAACGGGAAGCCTGCTCCGTCTTCGGTTGACCATATCAACCTGGCGTGTTCCCAGCGGTCTCCCCACATCTTCAGGGCAGAACCTTAAGGATTAAGGATTACTTAGTTGTGATTGCTGGCCTTAGTCTACGAGCACATGTTTATATTGAAACACGAAACAGAGTTGCTCACTGTCGCTCCTGAGATATCCATGGGCCAACAAGTGTGAGCACGATAGATAAGCAGACCAAGGATTCTGCCACTACTGCGAGTTTCTTTGGCCATCATGAGCTGGCTGATATCTCATTGCCTTTGGTGCCGGGCATTGAAGCTCGTGGTCTCGACACTTCAAACACACTTCGTGCCAAGTCGGCCGAAATAACTTTGTTTTATTATTGTCCCAAGCTGTCCTCGACACTGCTAATAAACAAGCCTTGGGGAGCTTTAGTTTGTCCCAAATGTGTAGCATGTATGGTTGTTCTTAGTCGATGATGAAGAGGAAGGATGATACTTTGCCATATAGAGGCACTTGAAGCTATTTATCAATACGATTTGAAACAAAATATTCCATCCTCTAACCCGGGATGCGGGGAGGATAAAGTTCCAGCACTGGTATATATTCATATTGCTTGATTTAGATCTGGAGACGGCTGGATAACCTAATCGCTGGTCTGTCATTCCTGATCACGTAAACATACTACCGGCCGCAAATGGCCTCAGCAGAATACGAAGATAGTTTAACGTCAAATGAATGTAGAGTTTAAGTCAACCGGTAGCAATTTGCAATAGTTGTCTGACTCTTTCCATGCAAACTTGCTCATTGCCTTGCACGCCAGTGACTGAGACTGTTTTCTCTCGAGATTTCAGCCCACGAATAACCTCCACATCGGATTTAGGAACCTTGAGCACCTGCTACCACGTTAGTGCCCCTTGATCTGAACCTTTACCAGGAATTCAATTCCGGCATAACATACATCGCTGAACACTTCCCTCACGGCCTTGTTTGCTTCCCCTTCACGTGCGCGAGCAGACACGCATACTTCAATAAATGTATCCGAAACTGAAAGTATTCCTTCGCGTTGCTTACTTGCGCCGGGCTTGACGTGACAATGCAAGTGTATGCAATTTAGCGCTGATTTGGACGCTATAAATCTGATTGCTGGAGCTGCAATGATAGATGGCGACCCCATTTTGATATCCGCCACCACGATGCTCTCTAGATGTGAAACGGACAGTGCTCCTCAACTGCTGAGGATGAAAGAACCCATAGGAGACCAAGTCACAAAGAAGGGATACTAGAGTGCCGTTGGAGATGAGGGCGGTCTATGGCCCTACGGCTGGAAAGATCCCTCACGCGAGGAGAAGCTTGACCAAAAATTTGGAAGTTCCAAGCGAGTCATCAAGGTCGAGGCTGCAGCCGGCAAGATCGCGACATCAGACACCTCTCACACTTGGAAATCCCCAACTACCTGCGCACTTCTCGATCACGAGCCATAATCATCTGCAAACTGCATGCTTGATTGAAATACTGCCCCAATCTTGCGCGCTCGGTGGCAAGATGTCTGGCTACGGGGCATATTCAAATGATGCATCCAGTCCACCACGTACGCTGACCTCGCTGAACCGGTGGTCTGTTGCAGATAAGAAGCTTCCTGGTAAGCGTATTGTCTTTGTATATCTCAAGGTTTTAGCCTAACACACAGTAGCGGTTGATAAAATCAAAGCAATCCATGTCTATGACTTCGATAACACACGTATGCGCCCCCTCCCTTCGTAAATCAGTACACTTGCTCACTGGTGTCTCCATGTAGTGTTCAATAGTCCTCTACCAAACCCCAAGCTATGGAATGGGCATTCGATTGGCCTATTGCAGACTCAAGACACGTTCGCAACAGGAGGTTGGTGGCACGACCCAAGAATCCTAGGTGCAACTGGGGAGGGCGTCGAGAAAGAGGAGGCTCGAGGCTGGGAAGGCTGGTGGAATGAAAGAATTGTTGAGCTCATCGAACTAAGTGTGCAGCAGCAAGATGCTTTGACTGTGTTATTGACCGGCCGCGGTGAATCCAACTTCTCAGAACTGCTGAAGAAAATGGTTGCGAGCAAAGGCTTAGAATTCGACATTATATCCTTGAAGCCAGCCATTGGCCCTAACAAGGAGCGGTTTTCAAATACAATGAACTTCAAGCAGACCTTCCTGCTAGATATGATGGAGACATATCAAGGCGCTGAAGAAATACGCGTCTATGAAGACAGAGTCAGGCATGTAAAGGGCTTCAGAGACTTCTTCACAGACTACAACAAGAAGCAAAATGGTATCGGTGGTATCCCCACACGTGGCCCTATTATTGCAGAAGTCATTCAAGTTGCTGATGGCGTCACACAACTTGATCCTGTCAGCGAGACTGCCGCTGTACAGCGAATTATCAATGACCACAACGAGGCTCTGAGAAAGGGCACCCTCACAAAAAGGGGAAATCCGTTTCTTATCAAGAAAACTGTCTTCTATACTGGCTATTTGATCAACAACATTGATACACAGAAGTTGCTTACGCTAGCTCAGCTCCCGCCGAGTATGCCTGATACAGAGATGAAGTTCATGGCTAACAATGTCATCATCACTCCTCGTCCATGTCCAAACAGTATCTTGGAAAAGGTGGGTGGTATGGGTAGCAAAACAACCTGGGTAGTTACCGGTACCGCGGTCTATGAAAATAAGATCTGGGCCGCATCCATCAAACCTGTCCCTTCTACAAAGAAATACTATACCGAGAACCCTGTTCCAATTGTTGTCTTAGCTCTCCGAAAGGGTGCAAGACCAATCGATGCAGGTAAGATTCAGAACTGGCAGCCTGTTCCACCAGAGAAAGCCTTCGTTTTTGAGAGCACAGTAGGCGAAAAAGTTCTACTTAGGATAGAAGAGGAAGATCCTGCAGAGGGACATTATGAGAGTCTGTTCCCCAACAAATCTTTTAAGCGGAAGCACACCCAAGATGACGAAAGCGCAGACAGAAACTCAACTACTTCTCATGGGCGCGGCGGGCACAGTAACCGTGGAAACTCTCATCAACAGCAGAATCATGGTCCAAGGGGCGGCCACAGTGGCAGAGGTCGTGGCAATGGAAACGGCAATCGTGGTCGTGGAAATAACCGTGGCAATAGTGGAAGAGGCAGAGGGCGAGGTGGCGGGCATGGCTATCGTTCTCTCGATGATGTTGGAGAGAAGCCACCAATCCCATCCTACAATGCTGAAGTCGCATATGAAGACTTCCCGCCTCTACAAAAGCATCATCAGACACCACAGCAATTGGTACAGCAGCAATTTGAGCAGTACCAGCAATATCAACAACAGTTCCAAGGCAAAGGAAATGGCGGCAGACAAGGAGGTGGAAATGCCAGCGGGAGTGGAGAGCTACAATACTTTTAATTTATTGCATCGGTGTTCAAAACGGCTGTAAGATTTCGGGATAGAGATGTCGTGGCGATCGAGTGATATGCATAGCTTTGGCGTTTGGTTTGTTGCAGAATTACTGTACCGCTGGCTGGAGGAGGCCGTATCACAATACTTTGCTAGGTTCAAGGCTTGTTCGGATTACATTATGTGGGAAGCTGTATAACAGTTTTCCTGGTTATCTTTGCCTGAGATATGTTTGTAGTATCGAGTAAATAGCATTCCCAATACAGGTACGCTATCTTAAGATTCGACACTCTCTTGGTAATTTGAGTGTATTCTAGGTAGCAGGGTTCTGAAGCTTTTAACAGTTAAACATTTTCAGTTGCCAAATGCTTTTAAGTCGAATGATTTTTTTACCTACTCACCTAACCTTTTCAGTTATTCGGAACATTTTAATGTTTACCTTATGTAGCAACTCCTTCCCATACGAATTTGCTAAGGTCCTAAAGCTAAAATCTATGCAAATACCAAAATCTACAGTTTTAATCAGACTATACTCATTCACTTCCTCTCGTTTTTATATAATTTGGAAATATGTTGTTTGAGTAAGTATAGTTAGATTTCAGAGTAGTACAAGTGATTTATTGAGGGTGTGAGGTTAGGAAATTAGGCGGTGAACTTTTTAAGTGATTCTCGCGTTCGCGCAAGACGCGTCCGCGTCACACACCAATCTCTCGCGTCTGGATTACTCTGATCGATCAGCAACCAAACTTCCACTTATTTCATATCCAAAGCACTCGCACAAACTTCATAAGTAAACCGTACAACCAGATACAGAACTTCGATGATGCCGCATTCAATTCCTCCAGAAGACACCCTTGCTCTAAATCCAGACACGCCTCTCGAGAATGAAGGAACCGGAATTGGACAAGAAGCTGGTACAAGCCAGGAAAGCGGGAATGAGACAATAGATCATGACATGACAATGGCAGAAGCTGGAGTCAATGGCCAGGACACACCATCAGCGACTGTCAAGCCGGAAATCAAACTCGAAGACCTCTTTGCAGATTATGAATCCGACGAGGAATTTCCTAGCTCCAATGTGCACGATCTGAAGATCACTAGTTCTCCTCCACAAATCGCATCTCCTAGGTAAGTCCCTTGTGGCTTGATACATAGGTTTCTAGTTAACAAGAACAAGTGAACATGGAGTGTCAATGAGCGCCTCTGACTCAGATGTAATGCGAGAATTCTACAAACGTCTTTTCCCCTGGCGATACCTTTTCCAATGGCTTAATCACTCTCCCACACCAACAGCAGATTTTGGACACCGCGAATTTGCTTTCACGTTACAGAATGATGCATATCTCCGTTACCAATCATTTCCCACCCACGACCTGTAAGTAATGTATAGGCTATTATTCGTTGACATCTACTAACCAGTTGAAGTTTACGAAAGGATGTCCTCCGTCTTATGCCTTCAAGATTCGAAATCGGACCAGTATATAGCACCAATCCTCGAGATCGAAAAACGTTAGCGAAATCGTCTGCATTCAGGCCCATAGCCAAGGAATTGTGTTTCGATATTGATTTGACAGATTATGATGATATCCGTACATGCTGTGACAAAGCGAATATTTGCAACAAATGCTGGCAGTTTATCACAATGGCCGTTAAAGTTGTTGATGTTGCTTTGAGGGAAGACTTTGGGTTTAAGCATATTATGTGGGTTTATTCAGGAAGAAGAGGAGCTCACGCGTGGGTGTGCGACAAGAAAGCTAGACAAATGGATGACCAAAAGAGGAGGGCTATTGCAGGATATCTGGAGGTTATCAAAGGTGGAGCACAAGGTGGAAAGAGGGTAAACGTGAAGAGACCCATGCATCCTCATGTGGCGTATGTTCCCTGGTTCTACTCTATGGATTCTACTAATATGTGAATAGGCGGAGTCTTGATATACTCAAGTCACATTTCCAATCAGACATCTTGGAGAACCAGGATCCTTGGGAAACCGACGAGCAATTTGACCGCTTACTGCAATTATTACCAGACCGAACACTAAATGAATCATTGCGCAAGAAATGGAGCTCAGCGCCAGGACGAGCCTCAAAGTCCAAATGGGCTGATATTGATACCCTAGCAAAGACCACCAAAGGTTTGGATACCAAGGCGTTGCTGGAGGCAAAACAAGACATCGTACTCGAATACACATACCCACGTCTTGATATTGAAGTCAGCAAAAAGCTCAACCATTTGCTCAAGAGTCCATTTGTCGTACATCCAAAGACAGGCAGAGTCTGTGTTCCCATAGACCCGAAGCACCTGGAAGATTTTGATCCTCTCACGGTCCCAACTGTAACTGAGCTTCTTCAGGACATTGATCAGTGGAGAGCCCCTGAGGATGGGACTGATTCTAAAAGATTACAGGACTGGGAGAAGACAAGTCTAAGACCTTTTGTGGAATACTTCAGATCATTTTGTCTTTCGTTGATGAAGGATGAGAATGGGGTTAGTGTGAAGCGGGAGCGAGAAGAGGGGGGAATGGAATTTTAATTATGATGATTGTAAAGGCGTATATTGGGTTTTGGGTCATGTTACAGGGTAACGCTATTGTATCTACCTTATGTTTAATGAACAGAAATAAATGCCCTGACATTGTCATTAGGCCGTCTCGTGCATCCGCGCGCCAAGCCTTCTGACATCAACCACCAGAACCTCTCCACTGCTCCAGCTTGAGATAACTCAATCGGGGTAACAAATTAAGACAACAGCCAATTCAACTGTGCAGGCGCAATTGAATGCTTGCAGGCCGACAGAAGTTTATCTTTACCACTTATATGTTTACTCAATAAGACAGCATGGTTTCAGCAACAACATCCATAGCAGCGGGGTCTTGTACCCCACCATCCGCAGTCTTCCACCTCTTCGCACAGCTCCCCACCGAGCTACGTCTCAAGATATGGCAATTCTGCCTACCCGGACCTCGTATTCTTAAGATAAGCTACGAGACCTCGTTAGGACAGTATGTCTGCAGCACGCCGGCGCCAGCAGCGCTGTTCATAAACCAAGAATCGCGCGGCCAAACGCTACTTAGCTATAGCTACCTCCGGCTCACCAGCACGCCCTCGTTACCTCCGATACCTATAGACTTCAGCCGCGATACGGTCTACGTCAGCGACCTGGCACCGATCCTCCAGATGCACCTGCACGACCTGCTGTACAACCTCTCGACGTCGGTCTCGCGGCACAAGATCACCGCCCTCGCCATAGACCGGCGCGTCTGGAACGAGCTGTGTGAGAATGGGCTGCTGGGCTGTCTGTGCCGGATGAAGAACCTCAGGGAGGTGTGCATGGTTGTGGAGTTCGGGCGCGAGTTCGTGGGGGACTTGTCCTTTCTGGATACGCCTGAGTGGAGGGGGGATCTCAGGTGGGTCGCGCAGAATGCTGAGAGCGAGTTGAGCGAGGAGAGGAGGAAGTTTGCTGGTGTTAGGAGGGGGTTCGGGTGTGCGGAGATGGAGGAGATGATTAAGGTTAAGTGCGTTATCCTAATGAGAGGAGGGGAGCAGGCTTGAGAGGTTGTCCGTTAATGAGGTTATGAAGCGATGAATTGATGAAGTGTTGATGGTGGGAAGATTTGTTACTATTCTGCATACCCCGATGTGCAAATTTGATATATATGAATAGTGCTAATGTTTCGTTCTCTTGTTGTTGGATTCTTTATAGCTGGAGAGTCTCTGCTTATGTTCCTTCCAGTATTACCTCCACACAGAACCCCCTCCAGAAGTTGCAGCCATGATGTATGTATAGAGACAAGTAATAAATCTCCAGCTGAGTAGCTAGTTACCTTGCTCGGGAGATTTCCCTTCTTAGATCTGCGCCAATACTTACTTATAACCAATAACCACCTGGTGTGCTAGACATCAAACGCAGTAGTAGATGTAGAAGGTAAAGTCAATTTATATCGAGTAAGATTGAGCTACCGTGATCCTTGTCAAGATTAGATATACGACTACAGTAATAGATTTTGTAAATTGTCGTAGGAAGCTTTAGCATTGTCTCTTTCTGTGTCTTGCATAATTTCAATGTGTGGTAAACCAGGTCTTGTCGTCTAGAAAATGGGAATATATAGGTATTGGGTAATGTACCTGTATCTACTTATATATTGGCGTCAATCAGAGCGAAGATCTTCTCTAACCATTTAAGCTTGATTAGTCCTCTGATATGAGCACCTGTCGCTATTGTATCTTTACCAAAGGTACAAAATCATCCACGAGCAAAACCGATGGCATAGAATAAAAGGCCCAAGACATTTCATATGGCTCTTGTAACAGAAGATAGTTTAACTATCTACCTAGGTACCTAAGTAAGCGATGGAATAAGTTGGCGAACCTAAACGACCGGGAAATTGACTTGGCTGTGAATGTTTCCATCGAATCAAGTGATTATAAATCGAGTAGCGGTCCTCTTCTGCTACTAGTAATCACTGCCTGGAATTCCGAAGTCCGCATAAACTCCCACGAACGCTCGACTGAGAGAAGTTGTAGTCCTTCATTCTGTATCTCCATTGGAGTCGTCGCCTTCATCCAAGGATTCGTCGGGATCGCCGTTCGCTTGATCATCTTCTTTATCCCCCTCGCCTTCGGGCTCATCCTCATTCTTTCCTTCGTCAGAATTTCTTGGTTTCTTTAATTTGGCTTCTTTTCGTTTCGGAATAACGCTGAGGAATGCCTCTCCCCAATCACCTGTTTCCAACCACTTCAACATGATCTCTACAACGTGATTTACAGCTAGCACAGATCGACTTTGCATCGTCATATACTCCCCGATTGGCAACTTTGCGGTGGGAATACCGTGTCTAGAGGCTATAGTCTGGCAAAGATTCTTATGTCGATTTTTGTCCACGATTCCACCAACAATGTAAGTCGTGTATGGTGATAACCGATCAATTGTGTTTTCAGAATCAGCTGTCAGGTATACAATAGAAGGTGTTGAGGTTGTTGTTTCTGCTTCAGATGGTATGGTTTCCGGCTTTTCGGATGCTTCTTGCGTTTCTGAGTTGGTTGCAGCTTCTGACTTAGCAACATCGGCATCAACGATACTATTCTTCTTGGCCCGTTTACTGGTGTTTTCACCTTTGCTAGGTTCTAGTGGTGCAAAAGCCCCGACTAGCTTTCCTCCTTCTGGCCCCTTCATGATTGGATGCAGCTCAGTTGCAGCTTGTACAAAGTCACCTTCGGTAAAGGTAACACCTTTCCAGCCAAGCTGGTTATTAGAGAGTACCGTCTCGAACCGATGCTTCAATCTCCCACCCCAGGAACTGACGACGAGGTGAGACCTGTAAGGAGAAGTGCGATTATCGGAATAGGATCTTGTAAGTTGTGCTCCTAGCGAAACCAGTTCTTTGTCCGTCATATATTCATCGAATTGGCAATCCAGAATCAATCCTACGGGAGTTTGAAGAGGACGTCGAAGTACTGTCTTTACAGGTTCTGGAACTGGACCTTGGGCAGCTTTTTGCTCGGCCTTTCGAACTTTTCTGTCTTTGGCTTTTTCTCGTCGCTTGGCTCTTCTCTCATCGGTTCCTGCTGCCCATGCCTCCCGTTTGGCTAGCTTCTTCTTTGCACGTTTTGACAAAACGGGCTCTTCCTGTCCATCGCCTAGTGCTTCATTGCCAGCATTCTCACCTTCGTGGTCGACTGGGTCTGATATCTCTGTGCTAGGCACTGCGGGGCTGGGGTCCAAAGAAACTTCATGCTCACTAGAGTCGTCAGATCGAGTAATCCGACGGATCTTGGAAGGGCGTTCTTCTGTTTCAGACATTGTGACTGTCTGCAAAATTTTGATAGAAAAGATTCAAGGTCCCGTGACTAAAGAAGTTCGGAGTTGGATGATGTTCGGATCAATTTATTCTCTACGGGCGGTGGCAGAATCGCGTTGACTAGCGCATCACGTCGCGTCTTCCTTTCCTTTCTTGGACCGGTGCTGAAGCATACTCTGATGAACATTATCACCGAGAACGACATTCCTTACACATCGGCCGAAATCGTGATATCTATTCCATAGTCTCTTACGATGTCTTCACGCCCAGAACTGAAGGTAAACCAAATCAATCACCAGTTGTCGTAGACAATTCTAAATCTTCATAGGTTGATGATGAAGTCGGTTTCATCAAATTCTTTAAGGGATTGCCTAGCAACGACGACGATACGTTCAGAATCTTTGATCGAGGCGATTACTACACAGCACATGGTGACGATGCATCATTTATCGCTCGCACTGTGAGTTTAATATGCCACTGCTGAGAATAATACTGATAGGATATCCAGGTATACAAGACCACTTCGGTGCTACGACAATTAGGCAGAAATGACGGTTCCGGACTTCCTTCGGTTACCATGAGTACAACCGTATACCGAAACTTCCTGCGAGAAGCTCTTTTTAAACTCGGCAAAAGGATTGAGGTATGGGAGAGCGTTGGTGGACGATCGAATTGGAAGATCTCCAAGCAGGCTTCGCCAGGAAATCTACAGGACATCGAGGAAGAACTTGGAGGTCAATTTGATGCAGCACCAACCATTCTTGCTGTCAAAGTGTCTGCAAAGGCTTCTGAAGCAAGAAATGTCGGTGTATGCTTCGCAGATGCGAGTGTACGCGAGTTGGGTGTCACTGAATTTCTAGACAACGACTTATATTCCAATTTCGAATCACTGCTCATTCAACTGGGCGTAAAGGAATGTCTCATTCAGGTTGACAAGTCAGAAAAGGACGTGGAGATGGGCAAGCTGAAGGCAATTATCGATAGTTGCGGCATCGCCATTTCGGAACGGTCTGCGTCTGACTTCGGCACCAAGGATATTGACCAAGATTTGGCAAGAATTCTAAAGGATGAGAAAGCTACAGGAATTCTACCACAAACCGATTTGAAGCTGGCAATGGGTTCGGCGGCTGCCCTTATCAAATACCTTGGTGTCTTGCATGATCCTTCAAATTTTGGACAGTATCAACTTTATCAACATGATTTGTCGCAGTACATGAAATTGGACGCATCAGCATTGAAAGCCTTGAATCTTATGCCCGGACCCAGAGATGGATCTAAGACTATGAGCTTGTTCGGCTTATTGAACCACTGCAAAACACCGATGGGAAATAGACTACTAGCACAATGGCTGAAACAGCCATTGATGAGCATAGAGGATATCGAGAAGAGACAGCAGCTCGTTGAGGCTTTCGTGGAGGACAGCGAATTACGGCAACGGATGCAAGAAGAACAACTGAGATCAATTCCTGATTTGTACCGTCTGTCAAAGAAATTCCAACGCCAGAAAGCCAATTTGGAAGATGTGGTCAATGTCTATCAAGTCGTGACCAGGCTTCCAAGTTTCATCGATACTTTGGAAAGTGTCATGGATGAGACATATCGAGATCCACTTGATGAAGCATATACTCGAAAATTACGAGAGCATATGGATAGTCTTGCAAAGCTTCAGGAAATGGTAGAAACGACAGTCGATCTCGAAGCGATGGACAGACACGAGTATCTCATCAAAGCAGAGTTTGACGACAGCCTGAAGATTATCCAACGGAAGTTGGACAAGATCCAGCATGATATGGATCATCAGCTAGTCGAAACAAGTACAGATCTGGATGCTGAGGTGGGCAAGAAAGTCTTTCTTGAGAACCATGCTAAACATGGTTGGGTCATGAGACTTACAAGAGCCGAGGCTGGACGGATACGGAACAAATCCAAGTATCAAGAGGTATCAACACAGAAAAACGGAGTCTATTTTACAACACAAAAGCTACAAAGCTTCCGCAGGGAGGCAGAACAACTTGCAGCAAACTATAATCGGACACAAAGTAGTCTTGTCAATGAAGTTGTTGGCGTGGCTGCATCTTATTGTCCAGTTCTGGAGAAGCTGGCTGGATTGTTGGCACATATGGATGTTATCGTCAGCTTTGCTCACTGCTCAGTTCATGCACCTACGTCTTATGTAAGGCCCAAGATACACCCTCGAGGCCAAGGTGATATAATCCTGAAGGAAGCCAGGCATCCATGTATGGAGATGCAGGATGATATTCAGTTCATCACAAATGATGTAACAATGAAGAGAGGTAGCTCTGAATTTTTGACCCTAACAGGACCCAACATGGGAGGAAAGTCCACTTATATCCGACAAATCGGCGTCATTGCCCTCATGGCTCAGATAGGTTGTTTCGTGCCCTGTTCGGAAGCCGAAATTACCATATTCGACTGTATTCTTGCTCGAGTTGGAGCCAGCGATTCTCAGTTGAAGGGTGTATCAACATTCATGGCCGAGATGTTAGAAACTGCCAACATCCTCAAGTCAGCTACCTCAGAATCTCTCATTATTATCGATGAGTTAGGCCGAGGAACTAGCACTTACGATGGGTTTGGCCTTGCCTGGGCTATTTCTGAGCACATTGTGAAGGAAATCGGCTGCTTCACTATGTTCGCCACTCACTTCCACGAGCTCACTGCGCTGGTTGAACAATATCCCCAAGTGCAGAACCTACATGTCGTAGCACACATTGATGATAACGGGAAGGCGAAACGTGAAGTCACATTACTTTACAAGGTGGAAGACGGTGTATGTGATCAGAGTTTTGGTATTCACGTCGCCGAGCTAGTACGTTTTCCAGAGAAGGTCGTCAATATGGCCAAGCGCAAAGCAGACGAACTCGAGGATTTTTCGAGTAAGCATGAAGGGGCCGCCATTAAGTACGAGAAAGCAGATGTTGAAGAGGGCAGTACGCTGCTAAAGGAAGTCCTACTCAAATGGAAGCAAGAGTGCGAAGGCCAAGGCAAGAAATTGTCTAAAGAGGAAATGGTTTCTAAGATGAGGGAATTAATCAAGGGCGATGAGAAGCTACTGAGCAACCCTTTCTTTCGGAGCATCAAGGCTCTGTAACACTTGTTTGATTTTGTTATCTTGTCATAACTTCTTTTTGATGGATGTATAACATATTGGCTTAGCTTACTTCAAGGTGTTGGTGTTATGGTGTTTGGAAGGGAAGGAAAGGAAACCATTGTTTTACTTGCTTTGTGTAAATTCTGTAGTCATGGTAGTATTGCTTGAGCAATTCAAATGTATCAATCAATAACGGAATAAGAATGAATATCATGAAATAGCTATAAAAAAAAAAAAAAAAAAAAATGGGCGCTCGCTTAAGTTGATTGCATTCTCAAGCTCACCTTCCTACAGGGTAAAGGAAATGATGTTTGTAATATAAGAGAAGTGGAAATTAGTCTAAGGCTAAGTAGCAAGAACAAGACTGTTTATTTAGTACACTTTTTTTATAAGAAATAAACATAGCATTTACTTCCCTTTTAAGGTTTTTTACTGAAGCCCGGTAGGTTAGAGCTCGTGATACGGCCGCTAAACTGACACCAGTAGATCGATCTCCCACACGACCAGGTCTTTTCGGCTGCTTCGGCCGAAATAAGGCGGGCCTTGGACACGACAGATAGACCTCTGTACAAGGCACAACATGCAATTATGAGTAGTCTCTCTGAACCCATAGATCTAATGGCCACCGATGACGAAGCCACTGGCCAAGAGAGTAACAAGACGAAAGAGAGACGCATCGCACAAGTAAACTAACAGAATTTGGCTTTCCCCCTGGAAGTCTCAAGCTAACATTTGATGCAGGCCTGTGAATCGTGTAGGAAAAAGAAGACCAAGTGCGATGGAAATCTCCCTGTTTGTACACCCTGTGTCAAGCAAGGTCATGAATGTACTTTCAGGGAGATAGAAAAGAAGAGAAGGAATCGGACCAAAGGGTGAGTATCAATTTGGCAGAAGTCTACCTACTCCTATTGAGACGGAATTAGGCGCAGACACACCGAGCACCTTGAGAAGCGGCTGGCTATGATGGAATCACTATTGGAATCTTCTGGACTCTTGTCGACGCTTGGAGACAAAAACATGATGATGGAGCAAACTTATTCTGACCCCCCACTTGATGCGGAAAGGACTCTTGAGGTAGAAGAGCCGGATTCAAAAAGAGCATCGCTTCCGTTATCAGCTTTACAAAGCCCGGCTCACGAGGCTTCAGTGTCAAGTACGAGCCGTCAGGACCCATTACCAAGATCGCTAAATGCTACAGAGTCACGTAGTGAGAAATGCTCAACCAAGGATGAGATGGAGCTATTATCTGATGGCATGGACTCACTAATGACAAATAGCTGGGGCGAGACAAAATATATTGGTTTGTGTGAATCTCTCGCTTTCAGAATGCTTTGGTTAAAGCCATACAGGACCATCATCCGGATTTTCGATATTGTCATCCAAAGGTTCCAAATGGGCAAGTGAGTCCACGGGAAATTCCTCTGTGCAGGATGTGATCAGCCTTGTAGCCGCTGAAGATGACAGGTTTCATTGTTTGGAACTCGAGGTCTTTGCCGACTTATTTCAACGGAAAATCTACGAGCCACTACCGTTAAGGAAGCAATGCTTCGAAATGCTTCAAGACTTTTTCGAGAACTTCAACTCTGTACTGCCTTTGTTTTGCCAGTCCACTTTCATGCAGCTAGCTCAAAGACAGTACTCTTTAGACCCAAACGTAGGACATGGGTGGTGGGCTAGTCTCAATGTAGTACTCGCCATTGCCCATCGCCTACGGCTTACCAGGAGTTCAAACCCAGGAGAAGAGTATCGCAAATCGCAAGGGTATCTGAAAAATGCTATGGCCGTTTTGACAGAGTTGTTACTAAAACCTCCAGATCTCCTGAGCGTTCAGGCATTGCTTGGGATGTCATTGTGCATGAATTGCTCTTCTGACTTGCAGCCTTCATATGTTTTACCCGCAACCGCAATCAGATTGTCTCAAAGCATTGGTCTACATAAACGAAGTTCTGGCTTGGAGTTTGAGCCTATCGAAGCTGAGCAGCGGAAGCGAGTCTTCTGGATTGCATACATGCTAGATAGAGAAGTTTCTTTACGGACAGGTCGATGCCCAGCTCAAGACGACGAAGACATAAATATCGACTTTCCAAGCTTAGAAGCGAATGACAATGCCGGCATTATATCCTTTGCGGACACTAGGATCAACATCTTCAACTTAATGTTGCAACTTGCGCTGATACAAAGCAAGATTTACAAACAGCTTTATTCGGCAGGCGCTGCAAATCAGTCAGTCGAGAAGCTTCTTCAAATTGTTAGCGAGCTGGATAACCAGCTAGAACATTGGAAGAGCAGCATACCAATAGTCGCTCAACCAAAGCTTGGGACTGAGCCATCACAACCATTGATATTGCATGTCGCAATCCTCCATTTTGCGTACTTCAACTGCCTTGCTACCATACACCGCCTACCTGGTTTCTCGGTGCGTCAGGTCTCAGGCCATGTTATGCAGGATCGGGAGTCTCAAATACGTAGCTCCAAGGTTTTCAAATCTAGAGAAATCTGTGCTGGTGCGGCAAGAGCGTCGATTTATCTTTTGAGATATATTCCGCCCCAAGATCCTTCTTGCATTTGGTGAGTAATCATAACAGCAAAGCGAATGTTTCTAACTTTTCAGGTTTGTTCTGTACTATCCTATGTCCTCCGTCCTCGTTCTCTTCAGCAATATTCTGAAGTATCTACAAGATGACAATTCTTCCAGGGACATTGACACCATCGGTCGTGTTATCGAGTTTCTAGGAGTTATTAGGCCAAAGGATGGAGAGCATACTGTCAAACAAATGGTTAATCTTTGTACCGAACTGCTAAAAATTGCCCGGGGTGTTCTAAAAAGATCAGGCAAACAGACTCCGGCTAGACCACACAAGCCTGCGGATGTTACAGACTTCCGCTCTCTCAACTTCCAGTCTGCATCGGGCATAAATCCACTGGGAACTGGAACAGACAGACAAATGGGATTTACTGGACCGAGTACTGTCAACGGTACAGAGTCGTTGATGCCTCACCTGAACAGAAGTGGACTCTCGCAGAATCCCGACATAGACATGGAGAATATGCACAACATAGCCAGCATTGGTGTCCCTGAAAACATGGTACCATTTGACATGTTTCAACAAATTCTCATGCCCCAAGGTTCCTGGAGCGTACCCATGTTGGAGGGTTGGGATCCGAGCGAAATAATGGGCGAAGACTACTTTTACGAAGCTGGACAACCGAGTAATGACCATCTTGGCACCGATCAAGGGTGAACATTTCAGCGTTGACCCGAAAGCTGAGTAGTTCAAGTTAGGTTACCAATACTTTGGGCGGATTAGAGAATATCTTTCTGTTTTTGCTGGGCGATAAACCAGGAGGCAGTGTGGGAAAAGCTGTCGGTTATGTTATAGAAGTATATTTGATTTTCCTCGTCTAAGTAGCGGCTCTCTCTTTTAGGTAATTTGTAGATTTTAAAGAAGTCATTCACACATATCAACTTAACTTAAGCGGTAAATATATACTTTTTATGCATTATCTTCACTCGATATATGGTATCGAGTTTGCCGCAGCTTTTCTTCTTGCACCATATCACCTCGGTAAGCCGCAAGTCACCTTTCAAAGTTCATGCTTATCCATTCCTACAGAAGAGAGTTAAAAAGGAAAAAAGGAAAAAAAAAAGGTATGTAGATGAATGAGTACATGTTAATTACACAAAGTACAGTCGTCATTCTTATTCCAGCCCAACCCAACAACCGTAACCTTCACAGGTAGCTACATGAACGGTTCACATTGTGCACTACACCAATCCCAGAACAGTGCAGCCTTTCCCGTACCACCATCAGCCTTGCTATTTAATGACAACTGAATGTCAGGCCGGATCGGAGCAAAGCGTCCCCACGGCATGATATAAGCACCATTCTTTTCGGGTGTGATTTCGGAAGAGATTCCCGAGTAAAGCTCGGTGTAGCTACCGTAAACTGGGTCGTGCAAAGCAATATTCTAGTGTATCGCCCACGTTAGCGCCCGAATACATATGTATGCATGTCCGACGAATGAAGGATACTCACCATGAGGAGAGTCTTCCACGCCGGTAGATGACGCAGGAGAGGTGTCTTGAGGTTTCCAGGGTTGAAGGACACACTGATGATCCCTTGGTCGCCAAACCGCCTTGCAAACTCACTGGACAGAAACAGGTTCCCGCACTTGCTCTGCGCATACCTAACACCATTCGATTGTTGCTTCGTATAGTGCAGGTCATCGACGTCCATTCCGCCTATGGGCGAGTTGAGATCAATAGTCAGCGAACCAGCCCAGCATACACGTACGGTTCCAGCCGGGGAAGAGCGGGCTGTTTTGTGGAGGATAGGGTGAAGTAGGAGGGTGAATAAGAACGGGCCGAGACAGTTGGTACCCAGTTGCAGGTCGTAGTTCTAATTATTTTAATATCTCCTAAGAGGATCAAGTATGCCTCCACTGGGAAACTTACCTGGGCTGATTTAGACCCTTCTGGAGGCTGTCCAACGGCTGCGTTGTTCCAGAGGACGTCGAGGCGTTCTTCCTTTGCTAGAAAGTCGTCGGCTGATTTTTTGATCGTCGACAAATCAGCCAAGTCAAGAGATAAACATTCGATCCTGCCTCTGGATTCGGTGGTTTGAGATTGGATCTCTGCCTTCGCTTTGTTGGCATTTGGCAATGACCGCCCAGCAATATAAACTGTTGCGTTCTTCTGATAGAGTATCTTGACAAGTTTGTGCCCGATGCCAGAAGCCCCTCCAGTCACTATATAAACCTAGAAGTGATTTAGTGTCTTGAATTCGTCGTACAACATGACGATCTACATACTTTGCCATACAAATCCGGACAGTTGCTTTCTGTCAATGTAGGAGGTGGAGGGAAGCTTTGATTATACAGGTTTCTTGCCATGATTGGCTGAGGCTAGAGTAAAGTGAAATGAAAAGCAAAATGAAAAGTAAAATTTGAACTCGATATTCTATTATATACGTACCTACCTATCTGCGGTGAACAGGTCACCCGAACCGAACAATTGTTCTACGCGGGCCAGAAAATCCATCCGAACCGATACTTGCGGAAGTTGCGATTACTGCCGGCCGAAGGTTTCACAGTGTCTTTTTATAGTCGTTTCTGTTCATTACAGGTCAACTTCATTCAAGTCAGACCTTCGAGCTTTTCATCGTGGTTTTGAGTTCATATTTCTTGGTAGATATTGCCCTTTCTACGCTCAGTTTCAAGTTGACGGATGCATGTTGTGAGAGAATCCAGGCCATCCTTAAAACTGATAATTCGCAAGGTTTGCTTAGAGAGACAAAAGGGGGTTTTCTCGAGAGATCTTTCTTGTTTGTCATTTAGTTGGTGTGGGTGTAATATACACTGCAACTTGCCTGAGAGAACGGATGACCTTATATGGCCTGCATGCTTAATAGTGAATGTGTAGCCCAGCTGTATTATTGAAGGGAATTCTTACGATTTCCCCTGAATAGATCGGGCCTCAACTGATTTGCTGTGTAATTCCTATAAGTGAATTCGTGTGTGGAATTACGAGGCTCTAAGAACCAACCGAGCGATCACCTCTATATTAGTTTAGTACGCATATCAAGGTTAGCTAATTGCATTGCCTACCTATATTAGTAGGGCCAGTTTAGAACCATTACTCTATTACTTATAGTAGGATTTATTTCACAATTAGGTTGCCAGAGTGTTGACATCAAGCCTTGGAAGGATTCCTTTCATTCCTAATATGATTTCCTACTTCCTACTTCTGGATCCAAATTCAGTTCGTATCTTTTTTCCCCTTCAACCTCACTCACGCTCACTCTCACGCCAAAGCCCACGCTCGCTATCCCCCTTAGCCTTGGAGGGCCTTTCTACTTTCTGCCTGGGGGAACGTCAGGTCTCTTCGCCCAGCTATTTGAAAGAAATAACCACGCGAACCAACCAACCAAAGCAGAGAATCAACAACCAAACAACATGAACAACACGTCCCAAGGGAAGGAATAAAAAGTAATTTGTCCGATACAAAAAAAAAAAAAAAAAAAACAGCCAATAAGAGCACAGAGCGAGAAACGCAACGAAGAAGAAAAGACAGCGATGCCAGTGCTCCGGAACCAGCCAGATAATCCCACACCCACACCCGCATTCACAACACACCGTTAAACTTTCAAAAACACACACCTTACACTTCCTCGCCCGCTCTTCCCTCCTACTTGTTCCCCAAACCACCATTATAACATATTTAAGTTGAGAAGACGACCAAAGAAAAACCACGGGTACAGATTCAGTCCAACAAAAAGAGGTATAAAGCCCAGCCCAGACACATCAAACATCTACGCCATTTGCCGAAAAAATCGTGCTCAGCCAATTACTCCGCCCTTAGTCCATTTCCACCACGTTTATTCCGTCCGGATTCGTTATATTCTTAGTCTCTCATCAAGAGAACAGTCCTTTGTTCATACAGCCGTCTTACTCATCCACTTTCGTCCACCATCTGGGGATTGAACGAGTTTCCATTCGTCGTTTGTGAATTTACCAGCCCTTCTTTCGTGCAAAGCGTTTGTTGAGAAGTGTCAGTACTTTGGGTACGTTGAATTGAACATATTCCAAGTCGAGGTCTTCCTGGCCATCCTTCTGCATCTCGAGTAAGTCATCAAGTTTAAGATCCAGTTCCAAAAGGCCACGATTACGTCCTATTAATCATTAGCTGTGTTTCCCCCTGCTGATCGAAGTAGAATATACCTTTGTAGTGAAGAGAGATGACGAATGTTCCAGGCAAAGGGCTGGTAAAATTAAAGTAGATGTTCGCCCGTCGATTGTCTGGCACATTGCTCTTCTGAATGACACCCTCCTTCTCAAGAGCAGCGTGAGTGAATTTGTATGGACCCAAAACCTGGTGTTTCTGCTGCTTTCTTCGGGTACCCTCACTCTGACTCCGAACGTTGTGCAAGTAGCTCTTGTATGTCTCAAGTTGTCCTACAAGATAGCTGTTGTGATCACGAATAGTCTTGAAAACCTCCTCGAGCTTGGTTGTTTCAACTACCACACCATCCTTGAGAGAACCTAAATGTTGGAGTTCTTGCTCAACCTCATCTCGCAGCAGGCTGAATTGATCAGATTTGTCAATAACTTGAAGCTCTTGAAGTTGACTAAGCAGCTCCATCGCACGAATGCCCTTGCGTACCATAACGGCATCGTTTCGAGAGGTCGCTGCCGCATCCGCCACTCGCTCGAGTCGTAAAGGCCGACGGGAAACAGCGTTGTTGTGCGGCATCGATCGCATGATCTGGACAAATGTTGACTTCGCCTCCATGAAATAAACCTCCTCCTGTGTGATATCGAGGGCTGCTGTCAAATCATCGATTGCCGTTTCCCACTTGCTGAACAGAGGTAGGTTGATTGCTCTGTTCTCTTTTCGCGGCAGTTGCGCTGGAGCAGGTCCAAGATCATTTAAGATTACTGCCAGGTGAGAATTTTCATCCTTATTTAGCTCGGCGCTGTGCTTCTCCAGCATAGCGTGCGTAGCGTAAACCTCGTTTAGTGTGATTGACAACTCCAAGTCCTTCTTCGATAATGCCACATAGTTATCCATCTCCAAACTTTCGTAGAAATCCTGCACTTCACACAGATCCAGCATGAATCTGTTCACACGATCCTTGTTTGCCTGGATAAATGGTTGGAGTTTGGACATGTACGGTTCCTTTGCATAAGATGGTTTGTTGGCAACGTTCTGCAACATCTTTGCAATCAATGTAAGTGTTCTTCGAGGTCGATCAGCAGGTGTCCCATCAATTAGCATGTACGATTTTGGTGTAACAATGGCGGGGTTGATGAATCGCAAAAAGAAGAAACCGCCAATCAAGGTACAGATGACTTGGTCATTAGCATCTGGGTACTTTCTCTTGGTCAAGCTTCGAATTTGCTTGCAGATCCATCTGATTCCGTACGGCGTCTCCTCAAGCCCCTCGATAATAGTTGTTAGGAATCCATTCGCAATTTCCATAAGCATGGTCAATCGAGGCTCAATGATCGCCTGAACCTGAAGGTTTTCGGCAGCTTGTTCCGCAGTGACTCCTCGAGGCAGGGATGCAGGCAAGTTCCCAGTATCTTCCTCAATCTGCTCAATCATTCGCTCGTAGACCTTCAGTGGGTTGATTTCAAGATCCAAATCCTTTAGCTCAATCAATCCGTTGATCCTGTCGGCTAGAACTGTTTTCAAATAACTCTGCCCTGGCCCTCGTCGAGTATATGTAGTCATCATGCGGGAAACAGGGGTGTTGGCTCTTAACAAAGACGCATATTCAGGAGTGTTATCGAATTGGTAAGTAAGTACAGACTAGACTCTGCCATTAGTGCTGGATTTCAAGATTCCGAATTCCGTGGTGGGACTTGCCTGAAACATGGTCAGGAGCAGATGTTCTTCACGGCTTTCATATTGATTTCCATAAATTGTGAACATGACTGTCTGAAGTAAAGAATCGATCTCTGCCATTGTGACTAGACGGCACAGATGTGCAATGTGTCGCGGCTCTGATTGAAGGAGGAATAACAAGTTACCGTATTTCTGCGTCTTTTCGTCATTTGGGAAGAAACCCTCTTGTAAATCGGATGCGTCTTCTAGATGACTGGCAACTTCATTTTGCTGCAAATGGGTCAGTGCCTAAGCTTGCTCAAATGACCTGTGCGCGTACCTCTTCTAGAGCCATTCTGTTTTGGATCAACAGAGCTATGCGAGAATCAAGATATCTCACATCCTTTTCCAGGACGAAGTTCTTCTTCGACTGTGATGAAATCTTCGCCTTCAAGTCGCGCAATATCTTCTGGGCTATATAGGAGGTCAGCGACATGAGGTAGGTTGGCAAAATGGTCTATCACCTTTTGCGAGGTCATCCTCAATCTCCAGATCTTTCTCGTTCGCGGACATGGACAGATAAAGCGTTGTCATAGAATAGCGCTTAGACTGCCTTACGGATCTACTGCCATCGTGCGAAGACATGGTATTCTGTCGGGAGACTGGCTGGAAGGACGACGACGACGCGGTCGAAGCGCGTGACGGCGTGGCCAACATGGTAGCCATTGTTATTTATCGCGACCGTGGGTACGCACCGCAAGAACGGTATATTGATATGCCGGAGTCGTTGCCAGCGCGAGTATCAATGTCTCCCACCCAATTCGCTCGATATTGCTACAAGATGTCTCTACGAAAACCAGGTACGAGGGCGAAGGGCTCGTTCTCGTACTTAACGACACAGGAGGTTCCAATCGATGCCTATCGCGGTGCTTAGAGTCGTCTCAATGGATACCGCAGCTGGGTAAGGCAGGTAGGATAACGGTTCGAGTTCGAATCGGAGGAATGGGGTATTATTTGCGTGGATTGGGTAGAACTCGGCAGGGCAGATAGAAGTCAGGACTAGGCGGTGGATTGATTGATGTCGACCAGCGATGCACGGGCACAGTAAACAGATGCAGTGAACTGTGAGGGTATAGAGGAAAGCAAGATCTGCGGACAGAGTTGTGGGGGAGCCGTCGCAATGTAGAGTTTGCGGTTGCTCAGCGATGTCGCAAGATGCTCGGGGAGTTCGAGACGGAACGGGAGGTGGTGCAGACAGGTGCAGGAATCCGGGGGTGCCTTCGTGAGATATGATCAATCACCTGGAGATATGTAGATGCGCGGTGCGCGAAGGTGGTAGTGGTGGTAGATTGGAGAGGAGGAGCCAAAGATCTGGTGTAATGTGAGGGTCATACGGGGGAGGCAGCGTGGGAAAACAAGAGAGTGGAAGTGAAAGGTGTAAAAAGGTGTTCAAGGTTGGAAGTTCGAAGAGGGGACAGAGACGAAAGTCAAAGGCCTTGGCGGTGATCGTTTGTGAGCCCGAAACACACAAGGGTTGGGTTGGGGGGGGGGGGGTTAGTGTTGGTGTTGGTGTTGGGGTTGGAAGGAGCAGCAGCAGCAGTAGCAGTACAGTAGCGGGCAGTACAGTAGGAGAGGAGGGGATCAGCGCACCACAGTGACCAGACATGCTGGGGGCTGGCAGATGCCTACAGTACAGACAGTACAGTGCGAAAGCCCCCTACGAATCTGCGATAATACCCTACTGCAGACCCTTATCGGCGGGCAGTTACAGGCTCATTCAGTTAATTATTCAGCCCTCATCCCGCCGCCATGACTTTGTTATCACTATACTATCTATCCCTTACTGATTGATGCCTATCAATCTTCCTTACAGCTCGCTCGCTCGCTCTCTCGCCGACCACCACCACCTTAAGATATTACTGTACTACCACCATTATTACCACCAACATCATCACCATCACCACCACCATCACCACCACCACCACCAACAACCACCACACCCTCCCACATCCTCCCACACACACTCTCTCTCTCACACCACCTTTCTTTCCCCTGGTGCCTGTCTGTCAGGCCTGTTCCCCTTCTGGGCCCCCCCAAATTCCACCGCTGCCGATGGAACCTGACCCTGACCCCTTCCCTTGACCTTTTTCTTGAAATATACACGGTCAGTGCTGAGAGATGCGCACGTGGATGATCAAATATCACATAGACTTCACCTACATGACACCAGTGATACTCCCATCGCCGGCCGAGTCTGCCAGAAGAGGCTGCATTTCCACGCCGGATCACCGCAGTCCACTTTTCGTCTCTGCTGTGCTCAGGGCCTGAAGGATGGATGGATGGATTGATTACAAGCCTATTCTCAACTCTTTCTCGTTTGCTGACCTGATCTGATCTGCTCTGCGTTGCACATCTCCCCTGCGACTTGCGCTCCGGCACACCCACCGTGGCTGTGAGTGTTTCTGGTGTTTCTGGTCGTCGTCGCCTTCGCCTTCGCCTGAGAGATCTCTTATCGAGGCCATGCACACACTATGTGCCTATCCCCATATTTCATCCGTCGCGGATCGCCTCACTAAGGTCCTGTCCCACACAATCAAATCACTGATCAGACGAAACAGACGGGTACACTATCGAATGGATCGAGGAGCGGTGTGTGACGATAGCATTTGAAGCGTCGTCCATGGCCGCATCGCCTTTCCACTTTCCAGCCTTGCCGGTTCAGGTAGGGTGTGCTTGTGCCTGGTGCCTTTTTGAGGCTTGGGGGCTTGGAGAGGGGCAACAATGCTTGCTGGTGGTGGGTGGCCTCGGAAGAATGGCAAATGATACAGTACTGTACAGTACCTAGGTATGTACTGTGGTTGCGCAGATTGACTGGCTGATTGATTGATTGATTGACTGACTGAACCTGCAGAGTGCCATCAGACTTACAGTATCAGTTCCCTGGAGAGGAACCTACTCATCACCATCATCCTCATCCTCATCCACCAGCCGCGAGCGATGAGCAATGAGCAATTCGGGACACGCAAGGGGAGACGCCAACGCCACCACCACCTTGCCCAAAGTCGAAACAAGAGCAGCAGATCGTAGCCGCCAAAAATGCTGCTCTACGGATCAATCGAGGGGGTCGGCACCTAGAGTTACGCACGGTTGTGTCAATCCTGCAGCTGCCATCTCGATCCCACCCCCGCCGCTGTCACTGTCACCCCGTGGATGAGATAATAATGAGATTGTTTGGATTCAGATGGTCTCCCGTTCACCATGACACCATGGCAGCATTGCTCATCAGCCATCCTCCCGAGCGCGATCCGCCCCCCCGGCCAGCGTCCCAGTCGCAGTCGGCCGCTAAAATACGAGGGCTCGATCTGGATACCCTCATTTCAATTAGCCTCCAGTCAGCTGCATTGAGCGTGCGGCGGAAATTATTTGTTAGCTGCGTCAAGAATGTCGACAGAGTGCAGTGCACTGTGTTCGAGCACCAGGGAAGAGAGTCAGGGAGTCAGGGACACAGGGACACAGGGACACAGGGACACAGGGACACTTCTGCGGCGTGGTCAGAGCGTCGGTAGACGCGCGCAATCGTACATACAGCAGACAGAGACACCACAGCACGAATAGCGCGGTAGCAGGGGTGATATTGTGCATTCGTGGACCGGAAGCATGCAGATAACGTCTGCTCCGGGCTAAAGGCATCTAATTAACATACACTCCTGTGAACTACAATAACATCTCTCCCTCCAGGGCCTCCACTACCATCAGGTCCGGGTGGCGTTTGGTTCTCGGGTTCTGTCGTCGATGCGACCCGGCTGGTTGAGCGAGTCGTCAACAACACTGGTCCAGGGTGCTGATGCAGCAAAGAATGCCAATGTGGAGGCGCCGATAAGAGATCACGATTGCCCCGCCGCTAGAGGGAGCAATATTGAATCCATGCAGAATTGTCTTTACATTTTTCTGTTGCCGGTCCGCGTCATTCTCGAGCTGTTGTTGCCCTGGCTGTGATAAGTGCATTTTCATTCCTTGAATATTAATTATCACCACTGCCGTGAAAACTCTCCCGGACGAGCTTTTTTGCGTAAAATGACCCCTCTCACTTCTTGAAGGTGAAGCTCTTACCCGGTCTCTCTGTTTGCAGCCGTCGCATGCCCTTGGGAGCGTCGGCGCTTTTCTGGTATGGATCGAATGGCTTCTTGCGCTTCGACCCATGGTCAGTACTACCTTTCCCATGTAGTACTGATGCAGCTTTGCTATAATCAAAGGGCTCCTCTTCGTCCTCATCCACCTCAGCTGATTCGTTGTCCTCGGCATTTTGCAATTTGGCTTTCTTGCGTTCGGCCTTTTCTAACTTTTTGGCAGCTCGACGCTCCGCTTTCTGGGCAGCTTTTTGGGCGTCTTTGTCGTCAAGTAGGATATCATACTCACCGGCTATTTCATCCGGCTGGTCGGTAGAATCTTCTGGTTCTGATTGGGCTTCGCTTTTTCTCTTTACTCCACGCTTAATAACGAAAGGCTTGTCAACCTGTTTATGTGAATTCGTCGTTAAGCCATCGACTAGTTCCGTCTCGGCTGTGGTGCGGGATCGATCCGTTAAGGCTTGTGCTGGTATGTCAAAGGCATCTGGAGCAAGCTGAGGTAAAGGAATAGCGAGTCGCATGCCATCATTGTTTTTGGCAGCCGTAGGACCGTCCCATAAACTGCTTCCGAAGGCACCTCCCCAGAACGACGAACTTTCGCTCCGTAATTGACTTTCGTCAACTGGTATAACCTCGTTCTTCGGTGATCCATTTCCAGATACTGGTACGGATTTGGCCATGGCACCGGGCTTTTCGTGACGCATCAAATCTGACATACTTGGCCCTGTCTTCCCTTCTTCTTTTGCTGCCTTAATAACAGCCAAAAGCTCCCCAGTGCGAGACTTCACGTTGTAGGAGATCGGGTGCGCGGCCCCAAGAAGAGCTATCATGTCCATAGGCATCAACTTGGCAAGTGTGAATAAGACGTGATTTGGCATGACAAAAGCCGTACTATCGTCATCCTTACGTGCTATTTCATCACGCCAGCTGTGAATTGCTCTAAAAACAGCAAATTGCTCATTGTTGAACATGTTTGGGGATTTGGCTAGAAGAGGGTACCATCCACCAGGGCCTTTCCCGGTCTCCGTGTTATAGACTTGACGCTCAAATCGAAGTAACGAGGTTTCTTTGGACTTCTGGAGAACAATTTCGATTCGATTCTCCTCCGGAACTGAGATGTTTGACTTTGAGACTAGCTCATTACGCATGTTATCATAGATATAAAGCAAGAAATGTGTATCAGCTCGCGCGTAAAAAAACATCTCGTCAGGTATAGGTCTGCATTTTGTTAGTTTTGGGATAGACTCTGAACCCCGCACAAAGTAAAGCTCACCGTATTCGCCAGTCTGCCATTTGGTACTTTTTATCTGCATCAAAGTTGATGAACTTCTTAAGCAGGAAAGCAAGGCTGCCAGCTTGGTAACCTAAAGTTCGACTCGCCCAATGGGTGTCGAATAAGCCAACCACGTAAAGACCTAGGTCTCTTTGAAGCCAGACGATGTCCATATAAGCCCCGTGAAAAACCTGATCCATAATTAGCATGAGCAGGCATAATTTGCGGAGAGTAAACTACTTTAATTATTTTGGGATCTGCGAAAACTTCGTTTAGTACTTGGAGGTCTTGTCGCCAGGGTTTCAAAGTATCAACAATCCAGTCCTTGCTGCGCGTACTGATTTGCATTAGAGACACAAGTCCAACATATGATCGTGCGTCATGGTGCTCAAGGTCAACAGCGATTTCAGTCGCATCCTTAAGTTCGGTCAGCATCTCTAGAACGCCTTCAAAAGTATCAACAAAAACTGCTGAGGTTGTATCAACAGGACGATATGGAATGGGATCTGCGATCTGATAGATGGTATCAGGGTACTGCAGGTGCAGAATCTCTGCCTCGTATGGATGTCGGTGTCTAAATCTATTGTCAGTTCTTCTAATCCTGACCATATTATTTTTTCAAAACTTGACTTGGTACATGCGACTATTTCTTTGTGACTTGCTTAAGTCCTTCAGATTTGAGCCTAGAAGTCCAAGTGAAATGAGCGGTAGAAAAGTGGTGCAATCATACTGTTTCTGCTGAAAGTCATTTGTAATGAAGTCAAGACTTTCTCCAAGCGGAACAGTGGCGTGTGGCTTTGTAATTATCAGAGGCTTCCACGGGCTATTATCAAAGTTGTCCGGCTTGACGTTGAAGGCCAATTGAGGTTTGACGAGGTTTTGCGTACGGAAGGAATTGCCCAAGCTGGATGGGTTCTTCTTGGTCTTTGAGGAACTAGCCTGCACAGAATTAGCCTAGAAAACACTGAATTGGGTCTATGAGTGTTACCGGGTCGGGATTCTCTTTGCGCTTGATCACACCAGTGTATTCGTCGAGGCAGATGTCCGTCTTTTCGAGCAGAGAATCAACCACATCCACGACACTGCGCCAATTGTTCTCCACGTCGTCGGCATCCTCGATATTCGGCGCACTCAGATCTGCAACTGAGGCGGCTGATTTGAGCAGAGCGGTCGTGAGGGCTAGTAAACGCGTGTTCTGCTCGTCGAGAGCAGGGCCGACTTCTGGATTCAGGGAGCGTTGGAAGGCGAGGTCCTCCGAGGATAGCTGGCCGGCAGTCCGCGTTGTGGCTATCAGGGAAGCCTGGATCTGGTCCTGCAAGGACTTGAACTCCTGCGTTTGATCCATGCTGGCTGGAGTCGTCGTGGTGGTTGTGCAAGTAATACTGGCATGAGGTTGCGCTGAGGATCTTCAAAATGTTTAATCCCTGTTGTTTTTTTGTTCTTTATCAAGCGACACTAGGGAGAAAAGGTAGCCTCGCCTCGCTCTCGCTGCCTCGTCGTCACAGCTTGGCAAGGCTCGGAGCCCGCACGTTTATTTGACCTCAGCCTTCTGCGTCTCTTTGTCGCCTGTGCCTGTCTGTCTGTCTATCTTTCTACCTACCCATCGATCGCACGTCACCATGTCAGCATCACTTGCACCGGAATGCAACGAGGTCAAGGAGTAGGAGATCTCAGTTCTCTCTAGTAGCCGTGCTTTCTTGCTAACAGATGCAGACGATACGACTCCTGTTTTCTGAAGTGGTATAGTGAGAGTACGGTCCACTCCTCTCTATCCTTACCACACGCTTACAGTCTCTAGAATACCTGCGCGGGAATGGGCAGACAGATGAATGTGCACCTCTGTTCAGAGACTACAAGAAGTGTCTCACTGTTTGTGCAACTCTCTAGGAAGTCAAGTCGCGATGAGAACTAACGCATGCAGAGTGCCTTGAAGGAACGTGGCATTGACAAGATGCTCGAGGAGGCGCGAGAGGACCACAAGGAGAACGACGCAATCAACATGCGGCGGAAATGTAAGGTTCCCTGTGCTCTCCTGTCTTTGAAACGGTCTCTGACAATGTTTAGAATGATCTTTTCTGGATCATCTTGTTATCCTAGCGGCATTTGGATTCGGCGTTATGGTGTTACTCTACTCCTGCATCTACGGTTGAGCTATTGCATCCGGAAACATCTGTGTAGAATATGTACAACAGCGCTCATCTTTCATCCATATAAAGTGCATACCATTTCCCCAACCACCGTCTTTGTCCTTGTCCTTGTCCTTGTCCTTGCCCCCACGAAAATTGACATCCCAAGTGAAAACTGGTTGTGCTGGTGTTAAGCAAACGCACAAGCCCTCCCCAAGCTCTTGGTTCCGGCTGAAGCTTCGGGGTCATTATCACGTGCGCCGGAACCTTAATATCGCTGCCCCTGTGCACGATAACTACCTGGTAATTAATTTCCATTTGGAGGTCCAGCCTTCCACACTGGTCCACGCCCACAGCCACTGTCGAATAGAGGTGCACGCAGCTCTTTTAACCATTGAGCTGGGAAGCTTCACCCTGAATCCATCAATCCACGCCCTCCATCGCGCCTCACCAACAAAATATCCTCTACTCGTTCTGCCAACTCTGATCTTCGTAGCCCTGCACCCGGCAGTTCCACTGTACTCGCGTCCTCACGTCCGTCCTTGCACACGTCGCCAGGAATTCCGTATCACTATCCAACCATATTCAAAAGCCCTGATACGGCGATGCGCCCGCAATAGAAAGAGATTCATGCACCCATTTTCTGTCCTCACTCTAGCGATCTTCGTAGCCGGCTACATCACTGCAAGGTGGGATCTGGTAACGCGACTCTACGAACTCGTCGTTTTTGCTTGGGATCACGGAGTTGTGGTATGTGCATGCGATTTGCATCAGCGCAGCAAGCTTCATTGACATTTATTGAATAGTCGCGAACGGCCAAAGGATTCGCAATTCTATCGATATTCTTCTTCCTATTCGTTATACCAGTAGAAAGGCTAGCTTCGAGGGAGACCGATCAGGTAGGAAATCGCATTCGTGGCCACATAGGACAAGCCATTGCTGACTGGCATTATTTGCAGCATCCGAGATCCAGTAGTGCAGGAATATCTGCGCGTGAGCAATTGAAGCGTCGAGGCTCGTTCTAAGGACATTAAGCTCGACATATTGTCATGCCCGATCATGATGGTTTGATGAGGATTTTCTGGCCGTTGGATATACCGAAGACCGAATCGCAGGGAATAGTAGTAGGATGGCGAAATTCCGGGCTTGATGTATTCGTGGTTGCTATATTGGAGGATGTAGATGTGAGTTCGGAAATGAAGCAGCATAAGTATGCAAGAATGGTCGGTCACTGACTATAAGGTAGGCTCGAAACGTGGAGAATGCCCTGAAAGTCGGAACTTTATATCGAAACTCGAGCCATCCGATATCAAGGATATTTGAGCTATGCGGACAGTCATCCATGCAAGTTCTCGGTCTCGCAAACGCCCCCCCTACCACTGAGATTGACCATCTACAAGTTCGGGTCGCCACTAGGCCTGGTCTTAAACTGCCGCAGATAACTTGCGCAAGAGCGTCGACAATACAGATCATCATGTTTGAGCGGCCCTTGCCTAATAGAATGCAATACATTTCTCTAGACCCTATCTCCTTGGCCCTTGGGGACAAGACTGAGAAAACAGTGCATGCTATTGGAAGTGTGGATGCCGAAGAAGAGAAAGAAGAAGTAGAGAGTAGAGAGAAGAAAGATAAGCTTGTGGAAAAGCTCAAGTTTCATACTGTGATCAAGCATCCTGCATCGCAGAAGGAGTTGGCGCTACCAAGAATTGTCAATCAAATCAACTGTTCTTACGAGATGCACCAGCTACTACAGAAAAACATCTCACTAGTAGGAACCCGGTCGAGGCGGAGTCTGAGTGTTTCTGAGCGTGTTGTTGAGTCTGCAACAACAATGCGCGATGCCGTGATCATGTTCATATGGCAGATGATCACAGTTTACCTGTATCCCATAATACGTCGGTTATTCGTCATGGGCCTTATTTGTCATAGAATCGCTGCGGAAATGTTTCTTCGGGTCCTCGAGTGGAGAGCGAAGCCAGACTACGCTGCATTAAAAGATATTTCAGCTACGGCTCAGCAGGTGGAAATCCGTCTGCAGCAGTTCTGCTATTGGCCAATGCAATACATCACTCTTCGGAAGCGCAAGAATGATTGGGAGAGCGTCACCAAGAGCCACCCTGACTACATCAGGTTCTACAACAGTCTGTGGCTAGTTGCGAACGATGTCATTATTGGCATTGCACTTGGGTCGTATATCATTGATAATTCTGCCTGGGTGGCAGAGTCCATCAGCAGAATCTTGAGCATGTACTCGGTTGCCGCTCTACAAAGAACAATTTCTTGGTTGATGGATTGGCCAGCCGGACTGAAACTCAACAATGAGCTAGCAGCTTTCCTTGGTGATTTGTTCCTGTGGGTCATTGACCACTGGTCGAGTAAGTTTATGTGTTTCTTCTCCTCACTGCTCCTTCTGGGCTACAGGCACTGATTTCTTTAGATTGTATTGAAGCCTTGCGGCCTATTTTGCCCCATGTAATATGGTTCATTGGCTTCTCTAGCTTCGCCGGGGCGAGCATGCCCATTGCTCTCTTCTCAGATATGGTTTCAATCTTGACACTCCACATATACTCCTTCTATATGGCATCAGCTCGCATATTCAACTGGCAGTATACCATACTTCTATCGCTTTTTCAGCTATTTCGAGGAAAGAAGCACAATGTCTTGCGCAAACGTATTGACTCTTGTGATTATGATCTTGATCAGCTGCTCCTTGGCACAATTTTGTTCACTCTGCTATTTTTCCTATTGCCTACGGTGATTGTGTTTTATCTCACATTCGCTACTGCTCGCATGGCAATTATCTCCTTAAAAGCCACCTTGGATACGTTACTCGCATGCCTGAATCATTTCCCTCTCTTCGCCCTCATGCTGCGACTGAAGGATTCACAACGTCTGCCAGGTCAGCCCCCCTCGTACATAAAACATGTACTTCAGCTAACAGAAATAAGGTGGCATTCGTTTTGAACTTCGAGATATCCAGCAGTTTAAGAATCAGTTTCCAGATTCACCCGCTCCCCCTCCAACTTCGTACATATATCTCAAAGTATGCGTTCTCGTCCATTCTGAAGTTGCTGCGTCTAATACTTGATTTAGTCCGTGCCACTTACCTTCACTACGATGTTCCACCAGTATTTCCAGTTAGGACATCGAATTCGCAAACACTACCTCTCTCCCCGGGTGTTACTTTGTCTCGCAACTGGTCAATTTGTACCTCCAATACACAGAAAGAATCTGTACAGTCTACAGTACAGCATGCTTCCAGCTCGCAGAGCTAGTATTAGGGATATGTGGAACGCGCTTACGACTTGGGAGCCGAAGAAGCAGGCACATCCAGTTCACATGAATGGGAGACGACTCAACGGGAGACGTCATTGAGATTCATAAATGGTTGGGGGATTTTGTATATACTTGTAATCAAACCCTTACTCTAATGATAATGTATGAGAACAGCTGTCGACCGACCTTGATGAAAGACAATGAAGACTCTTTTCCGTGTCTACTGTATCTCGCTCGACCACCTCGCATTTTGCTCTAGTGTTCTCATTTTGTGTCAATTGTGAAGAAAGCACCGTACCTAATTACTGATTAATATGTTAAGTAGTGTCAATATCAGTAAGTTGCTATACTACGGAATATTCCAAAGCTTTCAAGAAACCAGAACTCTAATATGCCTCACTTCCCAACGTCAAAGACTTTTTGCATAATTCTCAATATTGCTGCCTGTTGGTGTACACTCAAGCGGGCTAAGCACTAGATGCGGCGTCTTTCTAATATGACTTGATCGTATTCAAAGATCGCCCGAAAATCGTCTGACGCTCGCAAGTACCCGATATGTACCAGATGGTCGGGATGTGGGGTAAACAATATTGTTGGTGTTGCACTGCTCGCTTGCGTTGGTCGGTCGCTAAGCTTGCAGCGTAGCATTATATTTTGCGTGTTACATTCCCGGATAACGTGGAGATGTTTAAAAACGCCACAAATCTTAATGGTGTTTATGCGATGCGCTTTGGATGTTTCTGTGTCATTCGATTGCTGATTTTCAATCTTTTGAGGTTTTCTTTTCTATGTGTGTGATTAGAAATTTCTGTGCCGGACCAATGGGGCTGGAGCCATGTCTTGTGGATATTGAGATCCAGTGGATAGAAATTGATAGGCTAAATTATTCGGAATATGAAAGGACATGGCTATATCAAAGACAAAACGGCAATTTGTTTGATATATGATGGGAACATATTGAAATTTATGGATTCAATCAAAGTATAGGTATCAGAACGTGGTTAATCTCTCCTCTTAAAATTGTGGTTGGCACGTAGCTGATAAACTGATTAACCGACGCAGCTGGTTACTAAACAAAACTTGAATATTAAAAAAGACATGTATTAAATCAGGATTACATAGTCATCAAGAGTTCTCAGGCATCAATATAGCCATCTGAAATGTGTCTAGCTTGCGTATGATGCCTCATGTATATTGGGAATGGGCCCGAACGCGAGTAAAGCCGTTACGCGTAACGTTTCGTGGAGGCGATTTTTTCAAAAACCCAGATTTTGTGGTCTCCAAACAGCGCAACCAAAGTAATAATACCAATCTACTGACGTAGCAACGCGAACCATAAACAGGAAAGGTTTTTTGGAACCGGCAACTGTTTTATGATCTTCCAATAAATATCCGATGTCACGCTCTCATTCGGCGATGGCCGTCAACGCAGCTCGTCAAGCAAGACCGAAAGTCTCTCCTCCGGCTCCTGTATTCCTGTAGGATGCCGAGGATAGAACATCTAAGCTTTTCCACGTGATCATATGTCGGATTTTAAAATAGCCACGCGTTCCTTCGGGACTCGACTTCCAATCATCCTCCTCCAAACCATCGCGGCTGCCCACAAATTCCCATATACGGTGGTTTGATCTGCGTCACTTCTCTGCCAAAGACTGCGAGGGGGACGCATCCTTCACTGCCTCGCGAGGCTGAGTTGTGATAAGTTTTGCTCAATGAGGTAACATCAGTCCGTAGGTACTCGCGGCGGTATGGTCCCCCTATACTTGATATTAATGCATTCGTCTTTCCTTGCTTGTCTGTTCTTTTCGCCTTTCTTTCATTCTTGCGTCGTTTACTTTCGTACTTTCGTCTATCTGGCTTTTGTTTCGTCCGGGCAAATCTTCTTTCCTAGCATATACGTGGTAAAGGCAGGACAGAGGGCAGGTATGGAAAATGGGGGTCAGGGAACCGGTGGGGCGGGAGGGAGTAATGGGAATCAGGCTGGAGGGGTTGCTGGTGGAGTTGGAGGCGGGCAGGCTGCTGGTGCTGCTGCAACAGCAACGACTACAGCAGATGCGCAATCACAAATTACAACTACATCATCCGGCTTTCAAACCTCAACAACATCATCTCAAAGTACAAGTACAACAGCAGCAGCGACGTCCAGTTCTAGTGCGGCACCATCGTCATCCTCGGGTATCCAAAATGGAGCTATTATCGGTGGTATCGTTGGTGGCATAGCAGGCCTGATCATTATTTCGCTAATAGCACTTTGGCTACTCCGACGGAAGAAGAATAAGAACAAGGCGAAAAAGATTGGGACGACCGAGCCGGTTACTTATGCTGGCCTGAATGCATCGTTTTCTGGAGTTCGATTCGGAGGAAGTGCACCTAGTCCCTCAAGTACCCAGGGCCACCATGACAGTCTTCTTCCACCACCACTGTTCACCCCCGGTGCGAGCACTTCGAATTCTGGAGTCAACATTAGAGGCGGAGAAACAAGCCCATACATGCGAGACAGCCAAGCCGAAAGTGCCCAGTTCTTACACTCATATGCGGACAGTCACTCGGACACCATGTCAAGAACAGCCAGGAGTTCACTCGGCCGCATCGATACTTCATCACATGGCGCACAATCGGACACATTCGTATCTCCTATGTCCCCTGGCTTTGCGCCTCTGAGCCCAGTTGCCTATCAGAACCATAAACCAGGACTGACAAGGCAAGACACAACCGATACTATGGGATTTCCAAGGGAGCATGACGAGGAATTGGATACTCTTCCACCTATGCCACGGATACATGCACCGAACAGGGATACTATGGACACGATGAACACCTTGGATTCAATAGACACAATGGGGTTCCCTTTAGCTTCGCCACATACCAGTGTTGCCCTGGCAGCACCAAGGCCGGTGCATCCTGTCAATCAACACTCCTTGGAATACCAAGTGAGGAGTGAGATGAGCGGAGTTGAGAGCCCTGTCCTTGGGTTCCACGAAAGACAGCCTTCGAAACCACAAAATGTACAGCGACAAAGCCAATTAAGCAAGGTTGACTCTTACGAAAGTCCGGTTGCAACCAAATTAGGAGTTTCGAGGAACATGAGCCAGCGGACGATGGCATCTGTAAGTGATTATGGACCAGATGTTATCAGTGACGATGAGCTGGAGCGCTTGGGCGTGGGATTGGGTCGGAGATTGACTCCTGATCGTTGAATGATGGATCAGCAATGGGATTATCACTTGGTAGATCAGAAGTTTGCGGCAGAGTGCTTGTAAGATTGGCAGACAAGTTTCGGTCCGTTGAGACCAAATACTTTTGCAGAAGGAGGCGCGTGCGTGTGGGAACGTGTGAGAGAAGCAGCAGGCGAGAAGAATACGGTCCCTCAAGCGATTGGTTTTTGGAATGGCGAGTACGCATCAAGGCAAGTGGCTAGTCTCAAGTGTCATAACAGAGCAAATGTGTGAGCCAGAGGAGACGCCGGCTCACGTGGACGGAGCAACATAACTTCAGAGGAGATCTTTTATATACCCATACTTACACTATCATTAATATTTCATATATAAATACAAATACTTAAACATTATACTGCGAGTCTCTATCAGTTATTGTTCTGCATTAGAAGAATTCCGAGTTTTACTATGTTTAGATTACTTAGGCATCCCCTCCTAGATACAAATGAATGGAAAGAAGGAAAGACAGGATTAAGTGATGGGTATTGATTAGACATGATCACTCTATTCCCTTAGACCCAACATACCCACTTGGGAGGGGTTGGGCCTCGACCTTAAGACCCGAGCGACTGGAGTGAAGATATGCAACAACAATACGTAAATGAACATACCAGGAAAGCCGAAATCTTACCGATCATGCTGTTCAAACAGTCAAATGGTTTAGCAAGGTGTTGTAATCTTGGTACCGAGAGAAACGTGCCTTTTAAGTATGGAACTAAGGCGTAAGCTTGGCCAACTCACCGGGCTCCGACATGCAACAATATTATGATTAGATCCGAATATTATTGTCAATAATATAGTGGGGACGATGATTGGCTGGTGTTAGCTTGATGATTATCCCGGGTGGTAAGATCATGGTTTAGAGGCATTTGTGTAATACAACATATTCAGTAAGCTACATGTAGTTTACTGACGTTTAGAGACATCGAGACTGGAAACCTGATGTTTAACGTAGATACTAGAAGTGATGATTAGTTAGAAGCAGATTATTTATCAAGATGGCTGGTTGAACTACGGCTAGCTTCTCCTTCTAGCACATGGAATAATCCATTTGCAGAGATCGGGGCACGACTTCGGGCCGATGAATCGGATCACGATATGCAACATTAATAAGATGTGACAACCTACCAAGATTTTAGTGTGTCGCTGTCATCCGGTAGCTCGTATCATTCTTGTTACCGAAGGGCGGAGGCGACGAACTTCACTCTCGGATTATAACCTAAGCTAGAGAGGCCGAGTTATGATACGCAACATATATCTTCATTTTTTGCTATCTCAATTACATGTTGGGGGTTGGTGATGGAATAGATCGTGTTTGGTCATCCAGAGGCGGCTGGTGGTCAGATATGACGAGTTGTGGCAAGAAAGGGCGTATGTTACATCTGACATAAGGGCCCAAATGTGGGGGCAGACACGAGGGGCGTAGAAGGGCGTGAGAAAATGCGACGTGCAACAAAAATGTTTACGTTCAATCAGCGGCACCAAAAGAACAATCGGATTGTTCATGCATGAAACAAAAATGGGATGCCAACCTGAAAGGGGCCTTATTCTAACCAAAACCAAACAAGTGCTTCTGTGCACTCGGAGGTCTCAGATGGCTTGATCGAATCCCAGACGAGAGGGTCCAGGTGCTGTTGGAACTGTCCATATATTTTGGAGTGCTATGTGGGACTTTCTTCTCGAAAAAAATAAAGCGTTTAGTTGATATAGATATAGATCTCGAGGGCGGGAATGCAGTTGCGGAATAGAAGAGAAATGTAAAAAATATATGGCCAGGCCTCGCTTAACTAAGGTCAAGTGGCTGACCGGAAAAGATAGTAGGGGAAAGATTGGACGAAGACACTACGGAGATTTAGGTACGATGTGCAACAAGAAGTTTTAAATTGTGATCCTATCATCAGCCATAGATCTCGAGATTCTCAGTTATGAAATAACGTGATTAAGGTTTATGTGGATATTCGTCGTTAATATTTCGAGGATTTAAACGACAAGAACTGCATCTCATATCTACCTCAGCTCTGTACCAGCCACCGAGATAACTAACTGATTTTATTGTGATAAACATCTGGGATTTCTAGAGACAATCTTTGTTTTTTATGTTAATTTGTCAACATGTGATCTCACGCATCTGGGCTAGCTTCCAATTCTTCTTCAACCCATCTCCTAGCCTAGCAACCGGCCCTTTAGTCCTCTCCACATACCCACATGGCAAAGTATTAACAAACCTGTTATATCAGCACTGCGACATGCAACATATGCTCTTAAGGCTGATAACCCAGATGTATAATCAGTAAAGCAAGATACCCGAGGAGAAGATATGCAACAAAACCCCAGTGAGAGGGGAACTCTATTACATTACTTTCCTTGAGACGTGCAACATGAGTTCTAGCGCCATAACCTTGGCTAGACGCGGAACATTCAATAGATTGATTCCCAGGTCTAAGCTTAAATGGCTTCTGCTAGCAGCGTTGCAACCCGGGATGCGATGTGCAACAAACATATTTACTCCGTATATGGCTTTGGATTTTAAGTGAGTGATGGCATGGGATTTGTTGCATATCTCATAAAGATAAACGAGAGATATGGCGTAAACCCTGAGTTATTCTATGGCTCTAGAAGGCTGTCCCAGAAACACTAAGTGCTGGTGAGATATATACTATCTGGTGCCGGCTTTATTATGCATGGGCAAGCAACCTCGAGGTCCTGGTTGCGAAGTGCAACAGAATCTGGATGTAACCTAGCAATGTGCCCATTACCAATTCAACGTCTAGCTCAATACCTTAAAAATGTCGGGGTAAGGCTTAGCTTCACCTACTATCCAGGAAACGTGAGACGAGTCTGCTCAGCAGTAGCCTAGCAAACTTAGGTTACTCGAAAGTTTCTGGCACCCCAAAAGTATTAGCTTTCTAAAAGTACTTGAGCGGACTTGAGTATCTAAATTTACTTGGGTGTCTGAATGCAACTAGGTACCCGAGGACCAGTAATGTATGATGTAGGACCAAACAAGGATCCAAGAATTAGAAGATGCTTAGAGAGGAATGATTATGAACCTGCATCAACATATTAATCAAACACTGAAAAAACCATCATCGCAGCTCTCTAATTCATAGGGATTGTCAGTAAACACCCGAGCATGCCCATATACCTACCTAGGTACCTAGGTAGGTAACGTAGCTCACTCACACCTCGGGCCCTTAACAGCGCGCCCACCTCGCAAAGTACAACGTCAAAACAAAACAAAAAAAAAGGCAGAAGAAAAGTCCCAGATAGAGTTCAGCAGAAATAAAAACAGCAACGAAATGATCCATCATCTTCTGCAGCCTCATCCTTCCTTATATTCCAACCCACTTCACCTCATTTCATTTCTGACTTTTCCGGGGATTCTCGCTAGCCATGGTGGTGGTCCCCTTGGTTAGACGCGGTTAGGCTTGGGCTTTGGCTGGGGCTTGGCCTGGAAGCTCACACCCCCAACGTACTCTACGTACCCTACCCTACCCTACCCTACCTACCCTAGGACGTGGTACATGGGTAAGCTACAGTACTAAGCAAACTAGAGGGCAGCAAGAGGCTGACAGGGGGGATTGCGATATGCAACATTGGGAATGGGGACCATCATGAGGAAACTATTTTGCTCGTGATTCTTTCTGTGGGTTCCCTCTGGCGGCTGGTATGTGATTTCATCATAATTTGTCTGGAGACGATTCGTTGGCGGTCTTTTGCTGCAATGGATATTTCGATATAGATGAGTAGAAGAAGTAAGTAAGCAACTGCGAAACAAATAAAGAACCAAGATTCTCGTGGGTATCCAGTCATTTATTGATACATTATTATACAAGAGAATCTATTTTCCGGGGACGAAAGAAGCCATCACGACTCCCCAATTATTCTACAATCTCATCTCCATTCTTCTCCATGATCCCAGTTAGGAACTTCCACTCCGCCGCACTCACCTTGCTGACACTCATCCGCGCCAACTTGAGCATCTGCATATTTTCCAGTGGACTTCCTTTCTTGCACTGATAATCACGTAGGTCCTTGAGTGTAACAGGCGTCTTCAGCTTCTGTCGGAACTCGACATGAACGACGGACCATTTTGGATTCTCGGGATCGGACTTCGCGTCATAGTATGGCGCTTTGGGGTCATGGGCCGTCACTATGGAACCCCGTGTCAGTTCGGCTGGATAGATGATAAGGTGGATAGGCATCGTACGATCAGGTGAATGTTCCTGTACTATCTCCATAACACCCACGATGGCTGGGACCTTGCAGCTAGAGTGGTAGAAGAAAGCAAGATCGCCTTTCTTCATTGCTCGGAGGTTGTTGCGTGCTGGTGACGATGGTGTTAATGTTGGCGCCTTGCGAAGTAGGGAACTTTAGACATACCTGCATAAGCTCGAATCCCTATTGTTGATTAGTATCTTCGTGCTGTTACAGAAGTCGACCAACTTACCGTCCCATGGCTCAGGCACCGTCTTGGAGGCCAAATCATCAATCGAGAACTTGATATCCTGGCCCTTCTCCAGACGCGACTCTGGCTCTGCTTTCATCAACCAGTACTGGCGACCGCCGGAAGACGAAGGGGGTGGTGGGCTTGCGCTCACTTTAGAAGGCTACCTATCATCAGTATACCCCCACGATCACCCCTCCAATAAAGTCGCGGTTGGGTGGCTGTCATGTGACTGCAGCCGCAACGTCCATTGAAGGCACGAAGAAGTGAAAGTGGAGAAATGGTTGACTGACGAGTTTGGGCGGCTTATCCTGGATGCCATTGGCTTCGGGGGGAGATTCTCTGCGGGACTTGGCCTCCTTCTTCGACTTCTTAGCTGCTTTTGGTGATGATGGTGGTGCTGCTGCTGGTGTTGCTTCGACGGCCTGCTCCTTGGGCGCGTTCCGTCGACTGGAGCGCCTGGGTTCATCCGCTGTTCTGGGAGGCTCCAGGTGGTGTGCCTTTCGTTTGGGCATGGCTCGCAGCAGTGAGAATGGGTTTGTTTCACGGTGTGGGCGACGCGGTGACTTGCAAGTTGAATCTTCCCAATCTCACGATGTTACACCCCGGACTCTGGGCGCAGGGATCAAGGATGAAAGCAGCGAGGGGTCTACAACGTACCCGTCCACCGGATCATTCGTAACAGAGCCGACGTCCAGCACACACAACATGACATACCGGCAGGTGGTAGGGACAGTAGGAGAATGTACATCACACATGGAAAGCCCAAGCGGGGAGGGGGAAGGACTCGAAAGAGGAAGAGGGGGAAGAAGAAACGAAGATAAAATAAAGCTGAGGAAGGCGAAGAAGGGTTGGCTGGCTGACCGACTGACTAACTGACGGACTGACTGACTGACTTGTCTCATGCACGACAGACAGAAGCAGGATGGGAGGAGACTCGGGACGTGTTGGCTATCCTTGTCATATCGAACGCCTTTCCTTCGGATCGTCCATCAGAGTTTCCCTCGTGAAAAAGAATGCCTGTGCCTTGGACGTCTCCACTGGGCCCTGGGGACTTCTTGATTACCGGACCCCAACGACGCAAAGTGTAATTCTGAGCATTAAACAAGTCATTAGCCGGATCCTGTCATACTATAAACTCTCCGAGAGGGGGAGAGAGAGATAGAGATTGAGAAGATAGAAGAGAAGCGAGAAGAGCAGAGAAGGGAAAGAGAGGATTGAGGATTGATAACTATTGTGATGACAGGCTTCGGGAGCGAGCCACCCATCTGGAATGAATTGCTGCCCTGGCCTGGGATAGCTGATGATCTATGAGCTGGCACGACATCTGCACTGGATTAGTCGATAGGATCGGAGGGTGTTTTATGACGCCAAAGCATATATGCGGGAGGGCTAGGTATCCGGGAGCTGGTCTTGTCTTGTCTGGTCGGGTTTGGTTTGGTTTGGTTTGGTTTGGTTTGGTTTGGTCTGCTTGCTTTCTGCCTGTCTTGAGTGCCTGTCTGCCTGTCTGCCTGTCTGATGCTGCTGCTGCTGCTGCTGCTGTGATGAGAGATGAGGTCGAGTGATTTATTACTTAAGACCTTCTGATGTTCCTCCCTCCTCCTCCTCCTCCCTCCCTCCTTCCCTCCACCTTCAAGATCTTCCGTCCGTTCCCTTTCTGTTTCCTGCCCATTATTCATTTCATTTTATTTCATCTCATCTCATCTCATCTCATCTCATCTCTCCCCTTCTCACCGCAAATCCCCTCCGCCAGGCCTGTCGCACCCTCCACGGCCACCCTCCCTCCCTCCTCTCTGACATGGCCCCGTCACTCGAGGACTGCAGCCCATCAATCAATCAGTCGCTTCTCCCTCTGGCCGCCGATGGTTGAATCATCCATCACGTATCACTTGACTCCGCCAAGCACTCCCAGGACAGACTTATAATTGGGACACCAGCCAGAGTCCGGCCTTCCCTCCGGCCATCAGCAGATGTATAAAGAGTCCAGCATCTCCCGCACACCTCGCCTCCTGCGCTCCCTCCTTCACATTCTTTCTGCTGCTCTGCTTCGGAAATCGGAGATGGCGCGAGCTGGCTTAAAGCGACGAGGACTCTTCACCGTATCGGGCTGGGCGCACCGCACCGCACTGCACCGGACGTGGCCAGTGGACGAGCAAACAGGACCGACAACCGCCAATTCTTTTTTTATTACTTTTACTATTGCTATACCAAACTAACAGTGCTGCAAACTGACCCAGCCCAGCACAGCACAGCACAGCACAGAATGGTAGTGATGGTGGTGGTGGAGGTGGAGATGATGGTGATGATTGATGATGGTTTGGGGCAGATGCTAAGCACGGCCGTTGGTTGGCTCGTGTGTGGGCACTGGACAGAGCTACGGTCGCCCCCCCTTTTTGCCGTTTCCACTATTATTTGAGTGCCAAAACAGGCAGCGACAGACAAGACAGACAGACCACAGTGCAGAATTTCCTTCCGCCCCGTCCGATACAGCAGCACTGGCAACTGGCAACTGGAAACTGGCAACTGGCACCTGGCACACACTGAAGCTCTCTATCACTGCTATCACTACTACTTCTACCTCTACCTCTACCTCTACTACTGTTCCTGCTACGTACTGTTCGGTATCCGCCCCCTTTGCTCTGCTCTATTCTCCTTTTCACCCACGCCCCCCTCTCAACAGCTCCTCCTCCTCCTCCTCCTCCTGCTGTCTCTGCAGCCTCGGCGCCCCCGTCATTCTTATTACGGCACCCCTTCCAGAGCCTCTCTCTCTTCCCTCTATCTCTCTCTCGCTCACGAGAGATAGTCGATCAGGTACGTGCTTGCTCGTTCATGTGTCTTCATTCATGCGCACACCGCGAATTCTCCCGTCGCCACGACACGCGCCCTCAACCGAAGACGGCAGCACCTTCCATCCCATCATCACCACTCACACACACAACCCCGACGTCCTCCTGCTCAGGCCCAATCACACTGAACTGACGCACGATTTGATTAATCTAGATAGCAGAACCCTCCCCATCCCCTCGCCCACACCCCCCCCGAATACCCCGAATACCTTAATTTTTTAGTACGACTTACGACCACGAGATCTTCAGCCCTGGAATCTCACGCTTCCGCCCACTCGTCCGTCTTGCTTTAGCCTAGCCCGATCGGTCGGACACTAGCTTTTCCGTTCAAGGGCCTTCCAACACCCGAGTCCAGCACTTGTTATTTGCGACGTCAACTTACCACATCAGCGCGCCTATGTAAGACCCTCCCTCTCATTCCTCTGTCGTCCTGCTTGCGCTGTCGATGTCTCGTGACAATACTTGGAGATTGTTGCACGCGTTATCGATTTTCGTTGCTCCTTCCCCCACCCCGTTGATGGCGGTGATGACCATTGGCCTCATCCTCTGCTCCATTGAGCCATCAACCGCGTCGCGACTTCCATCGCGACAGGCCTCCCTCCGCGCTTGGCCATCTCTCTTTGACCCTCCAGGCCTTTGATGCAGGTCATGTTATAAGATAGTGTCGCTGACGACGTGTCCCTCTGGCAGATGGGTCGCTTCCCCAAAGTAGAACAGACATGAGCTCCTGGATGAACGACGCCGCTGTCCAGAACCACAATGGCGCGGGCTTCAACCATCTCAATGACCCGAATACCACGCCCAGCATGCTCGACCCTTCCGCCTTCATGGCCAATCCGTCCTCCTTCGACCCTTCCCAGTTCCAGAACCAGCAGCTACAACAGCGAATGCAGAACGGCGCCATGCGCAACGCATCGCCATCCTATAACAACCCAGTATATCAAACGAACCAAGTGATCCCATCCAAGAGGCCGAGACCAAGAGAAGAGAACATGGGCACGTCGCCGAGACAGGCCGCAGGCATGCTTCCAAATTCGCGTTCACAGACTCCTCAGCAAGGTGCCTACAACAACAACCCAGCCGGCTTCGCGCCACAACAGCCAGGCCCGTATTCACATCTGCAGAATGGATCAGCGAATGCGAGTCCCTCCCCAATAATGGCTAATCAACTACGTCCTGGCGGCGTACCGCAGAGGGTATCAACCGCGTCTCCGCATCCATTTTCTCCAGCCGGACAGCAGTTTGCAACGCAAGGCTCGCCTTCCCAATCCGATCATGGTAGTCGAACAGAGACACCTCAGAACAACCCTTACGCGCCGCAGAACCCCGGCTTCAATCCAGGATTCAACCAAAACTTCACTCCGCCCACAGGAAGGACTTCTGCTCCACCGCAGCCCTCGATGTCTACGCCCCAGATGCCTCAATCCCACATGCAGCCACAGATGTTCAATCAGCAGCAGCAGCAACAGCCACCACAGCAGAGGCCCCAGAATAGCTTAGAGCAGCAGAAAATGCTGTATCAGATGCGCCTCCAGCAACAACTGCAACAGGGGAATTTGCTTGCCGCGCAAAGAGCGCAGAATATGTCACCTAATGTGAATCCTTCTCTTAATACTCAGATGCCTGGCCCCAATGGGCAGCTACCCAACATGCGGAACCAGCCATCCGCTGCACCTCGAGGTGGAAATCCCGATCAATTTGTTAAAAATCTAACCGCGTTCATGCAATCGAAGCAATTACCGCTAGATATGAATCCCATCGTGGGGGATCGCCCGATCAACTTGGTCATGCTATATATGGCTGTAGCCAAATTCGGAGGTTATCGAAAGGTTTCGTCTCAGCAGAATGGTTGGGCGCAAGTGTCGCAAGCACTACAATTCCACCCAATGCAAAATCAAACCGCCCCTCAGCAGATTAAAGGGCATTATGAGAGGAATCTGCTGGCATTCGAGGAGGCTTGGCAATCACAGCAGCAGCAACGCCAAAGGGCAGCCATGATGCACCAGGGCCAAGGAGGGAATATGCCAGGTCAAGGCCCACAGATGTCACCCACGAAGCAAATGAATCCAAACCAGATGCAACAAGCGCCGCAGTACATGGCACAGCTTCAGCAGCAGCAGCAGCAACGTATGGCGCAGCAGCAAATGCAGCAGCAAGCTCATAGCACACCTGTAAAGCAGATGTCCGTTCCACCAGCAATAAATGGGTTCTCAACTCCCCAGCCTCCCCAACCACAGCATCCTATGGGCCCTCAGAGCCACGCGCGAAATAGTCTATCGAGAAGCATGGAGTCGACCCCTCCACAGAATGGTACAGCATTCCCGATGCCTTCGCCAGCACCCCCAAGTAAACCAGGTAGCATATCAATGCAGTCGCCTCCAGAGCATATTGCCGCACCAGCAGCTCCTCCTGCGCCACAAGAGCATAATCTCCCGGCAAAGCTGGACCCCAAAGTACGCGTAATAGATACTTTTGGAGGCGTGGAATTTGCTTCACTGTTAAAATTGGGTGCCATGGTCACGCAGTGGAAACCAGATATACCAGCCGTGGCAGATTTGGGAACCATCGATATTCACGCGTTGACCATGAGCCTTCAAAGCAATATTCATTCTGAAGTACGGCTAGCGCTAGATACCTTGGTCTCCATGTCGGTGGAAGTTCGTCTACAACTGGACCTCAGGGCTTGCGAAGACCTCGTGGAAACCTTGATCGATTGTGCGGAACTTCAGATAGATTTCTTGGCGGAAAATGCAGCAGAAGTTTCGGACGTGATGCTCGTCACCTCCTACGAGGATGTCGTCCGAGGATGTCGGCTGGAGAAGGAGTCACTGCAAGACATCCCGCCCTTTGGGACTCTTTCCTACGATCTTGATCGTGCAGTCGATAAGTTAATCTGTATTACCACCATTGTGCGGAACCTGTCATTCTTTGATGCGAATCACGGGCCACTTGCCGATGAACTTGTTATCAAGTTTTTCTGCGTTGTTATAAGATACTTGGGGACGCGCAACATGCTTCTCCGAACACACTCAAATACCCTCGATTTCATGAAGGACGTAATAATCTGCTTATCGAATCTTGCTCACGCTGTGGAGTTACCGGGTCGAGAGCAGGCTTTGTGCTTATTGCATTTTGTGCTTGCGTTTGCACCGAGCCCATTACCAAATAGCACTGGTGCTGAGAACCTATCATTCTCTCTCTTTGATCCCACAATTCACCGATACCTCCCTGCTGCTGTTGACAGCTTGGCCAAGCTTTTGGCGCGAGACGAGCCGAATCGGACGCACTACAAGACGATTTTCGCATCGGACGTGGCGTCTTCTCCACCTTTTGACCTTCTGACGAGGACCTTTGCGCTTGCCATTTCTCCCATACCAGATCTCAAACAAGACAACAAGCGCGGAGCCTTACCTCCGGTCATTGAGTTGCGCAAGCCATACCTCATGCAAGGGATGTTAGCAGCTGAAATCCTGACAAACCTTGCTCCCGGACACGAAACAGGTATACCCAAGTCATGGCTGACTTCCGAGGACGGGTGGTCACAGAATCTCTCGCGGCTTATTCTCTCGCTTTGTTTGGAAACAGCCGCCCAGGTGCCTCACGGGAGGGGTCAGCCACCACCCCCCAAAGGGATCGAAGACGAAGCCCTTCTTCACATCTCCCTCGGGGGCATCGCTGTTCTCCGGAGGTTGGCCGAGAAGTCTCGCGATCCCGATGATGCTACGTCCTTCGTGCCAACTTCGGGGATGCCTACAAAGGACAGCCTTCTCGGAGCTTTAAAGATAGTCAACCCTCGACTCCAAGGGGTGCTGAAGCAGTTGTGTGCATACGCAGGACTGGACACATAAAATTTGCTATTTCTTATTCATGTATCACATTCCATAGACGCATCGATGAACTGTTGGCAGCGTGAGGAGTTGGCGTTGGGATATTTATCTGGGTATTGAGCATAGCTTTTAGCAAGGTGCGAACTGGTTGGAAACTGGTCACTGTATAAGTGAGGAGTAGACTCGTGGATTGTTGAGTCGTTGAGAGTTGTACATATACAGAGGCACACGAGTGTGGCGGATTTTAGCAGAGCACACTCAAACCATAGCACGTTCTCAGCCTATACATTTATTACAGCAATGATATTCAGAGTATCTAGTTAGAATATCCATCCGCCGAGGTTTTGTACAGTCAACATGACAACGCCTATTTTTCCATATTCATACATGTCTATAACACTCCCCTCTAAAAGTTGCGCTCTTGCAGAAATTTGATGACATCCGGTTTCTTGTGGCCCTTGTATATTGGTTAGTCCTACACCATACAACTGTCCTATGTATGTTCTAGAGCATACCTTTATTAATATCTGCCTCGTCAATTGGTTGACCACCACCTCCTTCTCCTCCAATCCCAGCGCCTCCTGTAGTTCAGCGCGCAGCACGCTGACATCGCCCTCGATCTTCCGGATCTTGGTGAGCTTCATGTTGCCGCCACGCTTCTCCAGGAGGTAGATGGGCAGATTGTTGGATGCGGAGCGTGCGACTCGATACGGAAATGTAGGGATAGCCGTGGTGCTAGACGCTGCGGTAGAGAGGAATCGTTGAAGCGTGGAGGGCTTGGGTAGACCCATTGGCCGGAGGAAGGATAGTGGCTGTAGCATGTTGATGGTGATGCAGTGGGAGAAGAACGTAGCTATGTAGCTCTCGCGCTGTATGCAGTCTTGGAGTCGGGACAAGTTTTAAGGTTGACGCTAGCGGGTCACGCTTTTGATCTCACTGTCGCGATTTCCCACAATCAAAAATTCGATATCTCAGGTCCGCGACCCCACCACAATATCACTGCAATCATGGCTGCTGACATGGAGAACCACGATCTGCTCCCAAAGCTCATGCAGCACCTGGATCGCCATCTCATCTTTCCTCTTCTTCAGTTTGCGGCCGACGATGACGATGCGTCGCCAGATATTACCAAGGCGAAATATGAGCTGCTCAAGACGACCAACATGACTGACTACGTGGCTCAACTTTACTGCGAAATCGAAGGGGCGGATGAACCTCCCAAGGAATTTGCTACGAAGAGATCCGATGTTTTGGCCCGCCTAGAGAAGTTTGAGCAAGATACTGAGAAGATCACGGATTTGCTCGGCAGAGAAGACGTCGTGACAAGCTTGAGGAGCGACAAGGTTGCAAATTTGGAGTTCTTGAAGAAGGAGCACGATGTATGTGGTTTGCTGCAGGTCTTCGGTGGTGTATATACTGATAACGAAATAGGTTACTATCGAGATGGTCAACGTCCTTTACGATTTCGGGAACTTCCAATACAGCTGTGGTAATTATGGCGCAGCTGCAGAGCTCCTCTATCAATTCCGAGTACTCTCTACAGACAACGACAAGGTTACGGCTGCCAGCTGGGGAAAGCTCGCCTCAGAGATCCTTACCACAAACTGGGAGTCTGCTATGGAGGAAGTTCAGAAGGTTAAGGAATCGATCGATACCAAACTCTTCAGCAACCCACTCGCTCAACTGACTCACCGAACGTGGCTTCTTCACTGGTCTCTGTTCCCTTTCTTCAACTACGAACCCGCTCGCGAAACTATGTGCGAGCTCTTCTTCTCCGCCCCCTTTATCAACACCATTCAAACCGCCTGCCCTTGGATTCTACGTTATTTAGTTGCAGCAGTAGTCACAAACCGCAGTCGCTCCCGCAACACTGGTCAGCACCAGAAGCAACTCAAAGACATCATCCGAATTGTTAAGCAAGAAAATTACGAATATAATGACCCCGTGACCGATTTCATCAAAGCACTTTACATCGACTTCGATTTCGAGGAAGCCCAGAAGAAGCTATCAGAAGCCGAAGCAGTACTCCGTTCCGACTTCTTCCTCAACAACTCGTCAGATGCGTTCGTTGAAGCCGCAAGACATCTCATCTCAGAAAGCTACTGCAAGATTCATCAGAGAATCGACATCAAGGATCTTAGCGCACGATTAGGTCTGGATCAGGATGAGGGTGAAAAATGGATTGTCAACCTTATTCGGGACACCCGATTAGATGCTAAGATTGATTACAAGGAAGGCACTGTAATCATGAACCACCCCCAGAACAGTGTTTATCAACAGGTCATCGAGAGAACCAAGGGAGGATTCTTCAGGACCCAAGTGTTGAGCTCGGCAGTTGCGAAGTGAGAGGACTCAGCTTGATTGTATAGGCAGCATCAGAACTTCGGAGGACATGGAAAAGTTGTTTTCTGGTTGAGGATGTTCCATCCATCTTGCTCGTGCGAGCTCGGGTTGTAAACATGGCTGGCGTAATATGGAAATTTCTTTGGCTGAGGTTTATATACCTCGTCAGGTGGCATTAGATGGCGTTGACACCCCCTTTTTTTCATCAAGTTATTGAATGAATCAAGTTCAGTGATTTTGTGAAAATACATTGCGATGCAATCTGAGTGTGATCCATGCGAAATATGTTTTGGGTTAACAGCTGTTCATCTGATCTTGGCTGATCCATTCCCTGCAGCTCTGTTATCTGATTGATAAAATGCGCGAGTCTGCAGTACCTTAGATATCTTGATTTGAGTAATCTCCTGGGAATATGTCCGTCTCGGATTTCCTTTGGGACCCTCGAGATAGATGAAGAGGTTCTTTTTAAAGGTCTGACGTCTTAAGCTTTTGTCAAAGCTTCTTGTAGAATAAGCACTGTATTGACATCACCCCCAAGCTGGGTTATACTGCCTGCGTATCTATACTGAGGCGTGGGGTTATTGTTGTTGATGGGCAAATGAGAATTGACCTGTTTGTGGTAATCACTAAAACGCATCTCTTGTTCTTGTTTTAGATGATTCGATAGCAAAGAGAGGTAAGGAGGTGGCAGGATGACAAGGCTTGGGGGAAATGCTGATGGATGGCACGACACTTATGTGTTGACTGGAAGCTCAACTATGTGGTGTTGTTCATGCATGTATCTACTCATGTTCTTTCCATTTCGTAGACTAGATATTATTGTAGGGCTCCTCGAGATGAGCTTTATACGTGGGCTGTTATCCCAATCGATATACAAGTGTGCTTATGCTTACCTATATTTGCACGTGCAGATGAAGCTGACCTGAATCATCGGAGACAGAACTTGACACACAAGTATGCTTTGATTTAATAGGTATTTTTACCAAGTCTTAAGACCTCTCAGGTGCTTCTTATAGGTGAAACAGTAACTCGTAATTGATAGAATGAAATCTAGAGGCGCAAGTGCCTCGTGGACTTTGCAAAGCTATTGATGAACGATGAACGCCTCTACAATGAACGAAGTGCCCTGGCCTCAACCGTGGCAACTTATGTGTAAATTAACACAGAGCACATGGTCTGAGATAAGAATCCATCAGTACTTAAGCTACCCGTTAATCCGAAGCATGTATTGCTCAGAACATAGAAAGTCAAATCCAATCACTCTTTCACACACACCGAGGAAACGCCTAAACGGGTTAGCCATTTTAACCCCACACTGCGCGAACTCTCTTTCAGATAAAGGTGCGGCTGAGAAATCATCCTCCTCCTGCTCCTCATTTGGATAGGGGAATACTGCCCTGGAATACTCAAAACCTGCCAGCTCAAACTCGTCTCACGTACTTACTTAATTGGAAAAACAAAAGCCCCTTCGACTCGGATACCCTCTTGCTCGTTTCTGTTTCGCTTGCTCGAATTGTGAAATCCTTCCCCCACATCTGACTGACGACGCCCGCCTTACCTTCTTATCGCTGCTGACTGACGCCGTACGACTTTTTTTCCCACGTCCTTTCAATCGCAAGCACCTCTGCAAGACTTCGAATGGCGACCATGAGCTATCCAACCCCCCAAGAGCAGCCTGCCAAACCTGCCGTGCAAGCCTGCCGCTACAAGACCGGGAAGACGTTGGGAGCAGGATCGTACTCGGTCGTGAAGGAGTGCGTGCATATTGACACTGGACGCTACTATGCTGCAAAGGTCATCAACAAGCGCCTTATGGCAGGCCGAGAACACATGGTATTTCCCCAAGCCTTCACAGCGCTCTGGCAAGCATGCTGACAGAATGGCTGTGTTAGGTCCGCAATGAGATCGCAGTGCTCAAGAGAGTGTCCATGGGACACCAGAACATCCTCACTCTAGTCGATTACTTCGAGACTCTGAACAATCTTTATCTCGTTACCGATCTTGCCCTTGGCGGTGAGCTCTTTGATCGAATTTGTCGCAAAGGCTCTTACTACGAATCCGATGCGGCAGACCTGATACGCGCAACCCTCTCAGCGGTTGCCTACCTACATGATCATGGAATCGTACACCGAGATCTGAAGCCCGAGAACCTTCTTTTCAGGACGCCCGAAGATAATGCTGACTTACTGATTGCCGATTTCGGATTGTCCAGAATAATGGACGAGGAGCAGTTTCACGTACTTACAACCACATGCGGGACTCCTGGCTACATGGCACCAGAGATCTTCAAAAAGACGGGTCATGGAAAGCCAGTTGATATCTGGGCCATTGGTGTCATCACCTACTTCCTTCTGTGCGGCTATACACCTTTCGATCGAGACTCCAACTTGGAAGAGATGCAAGCTATTCTGATAGCTGACTATAGCTTCACACCAATAGAGTACTGGCGCGGAGTAAGCTTGAGTGCGAGGGAGTTTATAAAACGCTGCCTGACTATTGATCCTACCCAACGGATGACGGCCCACGAAGCCTTGTCACATCCGTTCGTGGTCGGCGGTGATCCATCCGGCAAAGATGCAGGAAGAGGCAGCGATCTATTACCGGTGGTGAAGAAGAACTTCAATGCCAGAAGAACATTACACGCAGCTATCGATACGGTTCGGGCTATCAATAAACTGCGAGAAGGACAGAGCGGCATGATGGACGGAATTGTATCAAATGCGCCAGATCGTGGCGCACCACCGCTGGCCAAGTCAAACAAGGATTCCGGCGTGGGTGGTATGGGTGTTGGACCCAATGGAACCATGGATCACGATTCTGGGTATGCCACGGGGGATGCAAGCTCAGCCAGTGCAGATCACGGACTTTTCGGTAATGGAGATTCAGACGTCCATATGCGTGGAGTCGAAAGAAACACCGGCCAAGGCCAAACTGAGGCGCAGATCGAAGCACAGAAAAGAAAGATCGCCGAGACGACCCGTGGTTTATGGAGTGCGGGAGCCGCGAAGATTTCTGGTCGATAGTTTGTCCGTCTTATCCTCCTACCTTTTTTCTACCACCTCTGCAACACGTATACACACAAGGAAAGAAACGAAGCGAGGCCCCCTTTACGAAGGGGTGAAAGTCTTTTGAAATTTTTGTATTTAGGAGCGATGACCTTTTCTCTCTATCCCTTTCTCTTTTTGCTTCGCGATGATGCCAGGGAGACATGGTCAAATTGTGCTTCTTTATTTTGAACTAGCTGGCCCTGGTTTTGGTTTTTCTTTTTGCTTGCGGTTCTCCTCACACTTTCTTTCATTTTTGCCCTTTCTTTTCTCCATGTCGTGTGTGGTTTTTGAACAACTACACAGGACATGTTGATGGAACTGGTATGGATAGGAATTGGTCGAGATGACACGACATGGCACTTCATGGAAACGAATCCGCTCAAAGTGCGGTATATGATGATGACGGAGACTGAGGCGTGTTAGGAGGGATAGGCAATGAGTGAGGGAAACTAAAAATACAAATGAAATGGATGCCTTTTACTCACTCTTCCTTTCTTCTCTATCCGAAGAAATTGCTCCCTTCGGGAGACTCTTCTTTCTCCCTTCAACAAATAGAAGATCTCTGAGAACGAACTCATTCAGACTGGATTGAATAGATTTGATTTATTTGGTATATTTTTGGCCTTTAATTCAGTTTCCGTAACGTATGTTCCAATACTGTACGGATACCAGGGTCTAGATCTTCTACAGCCACTATTGGCTCCACCCACGCGCGAGTTTTCTTCACCAGCTCAGTTTTATCCTTGGTGAGTTCCATGGATTCCTTTAGCCGAGTCAATGATGTATTGAGGGCCATGGGGAAAGATGGAGACATGGCATCAATCCCTACCAACGGCTGTCTAATATAACAATTGCATGTCGCGGGATCTGTGGGGTATAGTTCCTTCATACTGTCCAGGACATGTTGCAGTATGCGAGGGAGGAAAGTGAGCTGGCTGAATAGGATGAACATGTTGAAGAAATCCTCGGCAGCAGTAGCGCAGAAGAAATCTTGCTTTCGTGCGTCGTCGTAAATGGCGAGGGGAATGCCACCCGTCAGCGCGGGCGTCTTCATCGGATCCATCTGTGGATCTGAGTCGACTGGTACCTCGTCCACAACGTTGGTTTTCAGAGCATACGTCTTGAAGTCGGGAATCGCGATCATGTCTGCTGATGCTGAGAATTCTTGGTCTTCTACAGTTGGCTCCAAGGCTTGAGCTGCCTTCGCTGACTCGTCTGCATCCAATCCAAGAATCTTTCTCCGCATGGCAATCTTTGCGACATAGATCATTTCCATCTTTGCGTACTCGATCCATAACTCTTTACTTCGTGTGCAGAACCTCGTTCCTCTGGTCATGTAGCTCCTCGCACCACTCATATCGGCCTCAGCCTCCAGAGACCATCTCGCTGCGTATAACCACAACACAGATTTTGTGGGTTGAAGCCGTATCGCAGATGTGAGAATCGTCTTGAATTTGTTCGTCGCTTTGGCCTGCCTCGCATACTCCAGGTAGGTCATCCAAAGGGCCAAATCTCCTGGATGTTTCCGCGTACCTCTCTCGAAGATATTGAAGATAATGGCCTGGCCTGCAGCAGCAGTGCTCCCCTTGATGCGCAATCTCTTGCAGCGCTTCTGTCGCAATTGCTCTAGGTTGATCTCCCAAGCCGCATAGCGGGCGAAGTCGACGGGCTGTGTCCCTCGTCCCAGAACCTTATGCTCGAAATTGGACTTCTTCTTTACCATAGTATTAATTTCATCCTGCGCAAACCTTGGTCAGCATCTCTGGCCGCATTATTCGCATTACTTCTAACTCGGAGACATGTTGAAACACGCGCCTATGCTAATTTGGACTTTTGCGATGGGGATGGGGATGCGATGGGATGGGATGGGACGAGATAAAACCAACCTTGGTGAATATCTTCTTCTCCTCGAACTCTCGAAAGTGCGGCGCCGCCTTCTCCATGTAGAAGCGGGCTTTGTCACTTGCCGCCGACATGATTGCGGAGTTTCTGGGGGGATGGCGAGCTGTCGCAGAGGGAGATGTTCGTCCTGGGGCTTTCTTTTTTCGCTCGCAGGAAGAATATTGGCGGGGCGGTGTAGGGAGTAAAGTTGATTCTGCCGGTGCCGGATTGGGAATGGCGGGGAACTCGCAAGGCTGGGCAGGCTGGGCTACTTTCGCACTTTCCCGCTAACCTAACAGGGGGGCTCCACCCTGTTCCGCAGCCCGAGATCAACAACAGAACAGCAGCAGCAGCATTTCGCCGACCGAGCTCAACTTACTCATCTCACGTCCTCCTCCAAAACTCGCGAGCTTCACCCACCAACACCCGTCTCTTTTCCTTATTTGTTTCCCCTCGTGCGCGCCCCGGATACTTCGGATGCCACTCCTTTGCATGCAAATCTCCTGCTGCGTACAATGCCACCCAAATTCAAAGACGGCGACACCGTGCTCGCATTCTCTGGCAAATGGGTGTCCTGGACTCATACCGTCATCGCATATGGTACAAACACGCCATTGTGCACTTCTGACCACTTTTGCTAATTCTTCGTGCAGCCGCCTTTTTCAGCGCTTTGATCGTGGGCTGCTCGTTACATTACCACAAGATTGTGCAGAATGAATACTATGGTTATCCTCAAGAATGGTTCCCCTCCGTGTCGGCAACGATTGGGGATCGCTATCCGGAACGCTCGTTTTTTATGGTCTTTATAGCTATCACCTCCGGTATGCGGGCAAAAGTCGAATATGTATATGGGCTCTCGACTGACGATTGACTAGGTCCGCGATTTGCCCTCGTCGGTCTGTGGTATCTACTCACAGCTCGACCGAATGCGACACTGCCGAAATTCGTTGCTTTTATGGGTGTATTCCGAACTCTTACATGCGGAGGGTGGACATATGTCACATCGACAGACGACCATGATTGGCATGACATCTTCATGATTTCATATTTGGTCGCTACGCTTCCATGGACTCTTGGCTGCATCGCTTTAAGCCCGAATAATGCGAAAGCCCTCAAATATAGAAAATATCTAGCAGGCGCATTTTTTGGTACTCTGGTGCCTCTGATCTACTTTTTTATCCAACACAAGGTCCATAAAGTCGCAGGAGGTATGTTATCAAAAACTCCATATTTTGGTCATCACTAAGTCAGTCGCAGCATACACGACCTATGCTTTCTTTGAGTGGGCTTTGATTTTGTTTGATGTTGCATTTGACGCAGTTACAGCAATCGATTTTGAGACGTTTGAATTGGTGGTCAAGGATGTAAAGGGTTCGAGCAAGGGGTACGTTCATTGGCTTCCAAAATAAGCCGATACAAATGTATTTTGGCGACGTACATTCTGTTGGACCCATCTGAATATTCATTCGTGTAGCAACAACAAGATGGTATCTGATGCTGTTTTCGAGAAAGAGTACGTGATCCAGATCCAGATGATTGTTATGTGATTTCAACCGACTAATTCATCGCAGAGAAAAGATACAGGCCGCCCAAATTTTCAACCAATCTTTCTCTTGGGATGGTGCAATTGACGCAGCTGCTGATGTATACAATGGGGTATGTAATTCAGATATTGTATAGCGGAATTTCTGCTGATTTGGATTTCAGTTCGTCTTTTGGTCTATGTTGACTTCCTTGGGACTTGTCGTATGGTGTAAGTCTTCCGACTTCGTAAGATTTTCTCGTTTGCTGACCGTCTTAGATTTCCCACTTTGGCACATGGGAATATCGGGATATGAGATTATGGTCATGTGCACAGTCTCACCTTCTTTACTTGGTATCCAATCTGTGAGGTCATTGGTCGTAAAGAACCTACGAACCACCCACCTGATGGCCCTCTCCGGATTGCTAGCGTATCTTGTCACAGACCCAGTGTACCGACTTTTTACAGTTGGCTTTGCCATCTGGATGTCTTGCTTGTCCTGGGCAGCTACATGGTATTCCGCCACCGGGCACCCAGGTCGCTTGGAAGCGAAGATCTCAGCATGGACCATTGGTTTAATCGCATCAAGTGTTGTAAAATTCGCTTTCAAAACTAGTAACCCAATATGGCCCACCTCTCATGCTGCAAATGGAGGATGGAACGGACTCGGATTCATTCTTGGTATCCTAGCTGTGCTGCGTTCCACTCGTAGAGCGGCTCCAGGAGTATCTGACCTGTCTATCCAAGAACGAAAAGAGGGATCATCTCTACTAGCGGCATTAGGAATCGCAGGTCTTTTCTTTGGCATGCATTCGCTTCTGTCAGACTCCAGTACCATGATTCTCTGGGTTTGGGAAGGTTTCCCAGTTCGAGGACCCATCTCAGCTCCTCACGGAGCTTGGACCATCGCTGCCATGGGTGCTGGTTTGATACTTGGACTTTTCAATGAAAATTTCACTCGCAGCTGGACTTTCTACGGCCTTGGATGTGTAGGTGCTGCTACTTTGACCTTGTACAGTCACTGGACGGGGTTTTATGGCGCCTTAACTTTGGCAGTCTATCTTATGGGTGCCTCGGTGCCATTGATCGGCTCAGCAGCACGAAAGAGCCCAGCTACCACATTTGGTCTCGGCTTCCTGTTTTACAACATCTTGGTCTTGTTCCACGTTTGGGTTGTAGCTTATGCCTTTGTACCGGGAGGTCCTTTGGTTCGAGAGCATACTGACTGGGTCATGCTGAGCACAATGATTTGCATTGGATGCGGCGTTTTCGCAGCCCTTTCTTCAACGCCAACGACACAAAAGAAGCGACCAAATGCCTACCTTAACAGTCGTAAGGAGCGTTCGTACTATCTATACGTGCTTGGAGTTCTTCAGCTGCTTGCAATTTCTATCGCCTACCTCCGCTTCCCAACATATGACTATGTTCCGTATCACAAAGATGATAAGGTCCTTACTGCTGGTATTTGGACCATTCACTTCAGTCTAGATAACGACATGTGGTCGTCTGAATACCGCATGCGTGATGTTATCAAAGAGCTCGAATTGGACGTTGTTGGTCTGTTGGAGAGTGACCTGCAAAGAATCATCATGGGCAATCGAGACACTACTCAATTCCTTGCTGAAGACATGGGAATGTATGTCGATTATGGACCAGGCCCCAACAAACACACTTGGGGATGTGCTCTACTTTCCAAATTCCCCATTGTCAATTCTACGCATCACCTCCTACCCTCACCAGTAGGTGAATTAGCTCCTGCTATTCATGCAACTCTGGATGTATATGGCGAGTTCATCGATGTTTTTGTCTTCCATTCTGGACAAGAGGAAGATCCAGAAGATCGAAGGCTACAATCCGAATACTTGGCAAACCTGATGGGATCAACCCCTCGCCCCTCTATTCTCCTGTCATACCTGGTCACCAAACCGCTAGAAGGAAACTACAACACATACGTCTCAGAAAAGAGCGGCATGCATGACATCGATCCTAGCGATTGGGATCGCTGGTGCGAGTATATTCTCTACAAAGGTCTGAAGAGACTCGGGTACGCGCGCGTATCGCGATCCACCATCACTGATACCGAAATCCAAGTGGGCAAGTTCCAGATTGGAGCGAAGGAGGACCCAACGCCGGAAATACGGAACAAGATGATTAATGAGGGAGATGTGCCTACTGGAAAGAGGTTCCCTGATTTGTTCAAGGGCGAAGGCGTCAGAGGTCACAGATATCACGTCTTTGACCAGCCAAGATACTTTGCGTGATTTGTCCTAATCGTATAAAAAATGTATTTGATTTATTGCATCGGTCTTCGGTCTCGCGAGCGAACTTGGTTAAATATGGCTCCTGCTTTGAAGCAACTTGGCGATTAAGGAGGGGAGGGGATATCTCTTGGGATGGGTTTTCACTACGGAGAATGCTTTTATTGTTTGTCTGTTTTCGTTCGCTGTGGGTCTGTCTAATGATTGCTCTGGTTATGGTGGGGGAGATAGGTAAGGGGGGTAAAAGAGAAGGGAAGGTGTAATCAAATGACTACTTTGTCATCGTTATCTATACCATGTAAAAAGGAGAAAGGAAAGGAAAGATATGTCGTTTTTTCAGTGTTTGAATATACTTCATGACTAAGAACCCAGGAACCTACCGCAACAGTGAATGATCCAATTAACAATAAGAAAATTAATATAAAACGTACGAAAACAAGTACATTGAAGGGTTTCTTCTTCTTCTTCTTCTTCTTAGGTGGGGTTCCCTGATCGGGAGAAACGAATGGAAATAGCAGTAAAGATAGTAATAATGAATAGAGATAGTGAGTGAGTGAGTGAGGGGGAGAGTGAGTAGGTGATATAGAGTACGGTTTAGGACGGTCTTTACTAGGGACGTTTCTTGCGAAGTTGAGAAGGCTGTCGTGTCTTTAGGTTGACTGGTTATTTGATTACCTCATTCTCTTAATGTAACACTGAATCGAGAAACATTTCAATGGCGTCCTCGAGGGGGAAGTCAACTCTTATCGTTTGGTAGATGAGTTTGACAACTCCTGCCTATCATGAAAGCGGTTGTATATGAAATGAACCGTTCGCATTTGACTTGAGGGGATATAGAGAGATGCGTGTATCCAGAAAAGAGAGAAAGCAACTATGTATTTTTCCGACATAAATTTTAGGAGTACATATATAAAAATAAGAATTATGTTTCGACTTCAAAACCAGTTATTGCTTTCATCAAGATTCGAGGTAACCACCATTTGGGTGGATAAATGGTTGGCTTGTAAGCCACAGAGCTCTCTTCGGAGACTCCATGGATTTGGTTTTTTGTAGAGGCTTCTCAACAGAAACCTATCGCCCTAACTATTCTCTTAAGCCCTTATTATCAGATTATCAGACACTATATTTGTATTGCCTATCGCGGTTGTCCTACCTGTACCGCTTTCTCCCAGAACTAAGAGAGAAGCACTACGCGAGCGGTGTGATATACTTTTCTGTTGGCCTTGAAAACTTACTGCAGTGTGATGCAGGTTCGGTAAACGAATCAGCACTCGCCACGAGATTTGCTTTTCTCTCGCTATTCAGCGGCGGTTGTTCCCAGTGGTGTGGATCTTCCTTGCAATGGAATTTCGGAAACACTTTGATCTCTCAAAACCATTGAAGTTTCGTAGCATGGTGAGTCCAAATGGAACGATCATGAATCGAGGGAGACTCTCAATCGAGATGCCGAAGACGAAATAAAAGTTCATTGTCAGTCGGTAATTGCAAAGGGTCCGAGAGTCAAGTACACGGGATCTCGGCCATTTCGGATACCCTATTTGCCCGACATATGTAGGATTCAGTGCACAAAACAAATCTGCATGTCCGCTTTATGCATCTGAGAGATCGAAAATGCCCGATGATTTGTAAAATTTCCCAGTCGTTCCACGCCTTGTGGGGATGGTAATTTTAAAAAATCTCCATCTGTTGATTGCTGATTTGATTATTGATGTCGTAGCTGGGCAAAACACTACTTTTAAGCTTAGCTTCGGCGGCGCTTTTCGATTCGATGTAAAGGAACATTGGAAACGTGACAGCTTGCCTTGTTGAGGAGGCTGTGGTGGCATGATGATGCTAAGATGCGCTGTTAGGGTTCGTCCGGCTTTGTCGCTTGGTCATTGATGTCAGAGGCTGGACTTGTCGCAGGACTTGGGGATTTGAACTTTGTATTTTAGTAAGCATCATCTTTGACGATGCCGAGCACCGAGCTAAAAGTAAATGATCCATTTACACACTCCGACTAGCACCATAATAACCATAATGGAGGAGCAGTATTTGAGGATGTAGAAGGCACGACGTTAATAGCTGGCTTCTTGGATGCTCCCTTCTTCAAGCTCACTGTGAACAGCTTCTTCCTTACACTCTCTGTGGGAGGATCTCGCTACATGAGACAGAGTTGATGTTTGAATGGGCTCTCAGCCTTCAGGACGTTTTCCTTCGTCTGGTCTTTGTTGATGCATCGAGGGAGCGAGAGGGGGAGAGGGGGAGCGTCGTCGTCGCTTGTTTGATGTATCCCCAACAATCCAATGCATCAACGGCGCACGGATCATGTCCTTTTCTGGGCTTTCTTAATATATATGCTGCGGCTGCTTTTTTGAGCATTGCTGAAATTTTTAAGCCTTTACATGAGGCATACCGTAGGCGTGGACGGGTTCGAGGGCTATCTTCTAGCACAGCTTTTTCTTGGGTGCCTGGAGTTGCTCTCTTTCAGGGCTGTGAATAAGTTTTATGGGGAGAACTGACGGGGAGCCGTGCGTGCGTACCTGTATGAAACACGCAATCGAATCCTCAGCCACAATCCGGAAGCCCCTATCAAAAACCCAGCTCTCACAAGAAACAAACGATTGTTACCTGAGGAACCTCTGAGCTCTCGAGTCGCGGCTCTCTTGCGAACGTAGGAAATGTGTGAAGCAACTGGTAGCAATGGCATCCGCATCCGCACTGCGTCCCATTACACTTCTTTCATCTTAGATGCGTGTGTTAAGGTACCACAGGCGTCAAAGGTAGAATTGGCTTAGTCAGAAAGGGCCTCGACGTCGCTTTCGCATCCACTTGCAACTTTAATAACGGGCATCAGCCAGTCAGGCTCCGGCATCGTGGATTCGGATCGCCGGATTCCCAGCATTTTGCTGCAACGAGTCTTTCAGCCTTCAGAAGCGGCACTTGGTATGAAGCTAGGATCAGCTGTTATCCTTAGAAGGATCCCCTATCATTGCTATTTGCTGGACCCCGAAGCCGCAATGCCGTTGTGGTGAGGGTTCTGCATCTCAGCGCTACGGCAGCGCTGAGCAGTAAGTGACCGCAGCCTACAGGGACTCCGTCGGGTAGTTTTATGTCATTTAAAGGCCGGAGCGAGCTGTGTTCCGCTGGGACGTTGGCACTTGGGAGGCATTTGCGAGACCCCATGTCCCCAATATTGCCGTCTGGTGCTGTCATCCAATATCAAGGTTTCGAGTTACGAATATTCAGTGCTCGCCAGTTTGATGTCCACGGTCAACTACTATTCTAAGCATCGGCGAGCGATCAGCATACGGTAGCTATAGACTGACCAGACTGCGTTGGTTGGTCGGGTACGGGTGCGGGTGCGGGTGCGAGTAACGAGTACGATATACTTGCTGTACAGTAGTAGCGTGCTTGAGCTATGCTGTGCTGTGCTTCGCTGTACGCGCGCACATCAGTCGCTTCGCATCCATCCTGGGCTAGGTTGGGCGCTGGCGTGATGCTGGATGAGCTGGTGAGATGTGGCTGGGGGGAGGGTTGTGAATGGGTGCGGGATGGAAGTGTGAAGTGTGAAGTGTAAGAGTGAGTACTGGGGGGGTTGTAAATTTCTGAGATTGCCTACAAGTGAGCGGCCGTGTGCCAAGGCGAGCAGGGCCCGCGCTAGATTCGCCTGAATCCCTCTTCCCGGACTTCCCATAATTCCATCCTCTCGCTCTGTACTGGACAGTAGCGTACATAGACTACCGTACACTACCACTACTACCACTACTACTAAGACTACACTTTACTCGTCTCTCATCTCTTCTAATCCTTCCTCCCTCCTCCTCCTCCTCCACCTCCTCCCACTCACCCCCTCTCACCACCCTCTCCAAATACCTCTCTATCCGCCCGCCACCAGTATCCCCATTCCCATGTGCAGACAATAGCATATTCCGACTCTCTTACCATCCATCCGCATCCATCCATTCGCCCTCTCGCCTCCGCGAATCCGCCCCCCATCATCAGCTCCTGAAACGCCCATCCGCGATTTGCTCGAATAACTTCAATAGACTGCAGGTCGCTGCAAATACCCACACGATGCCGGAATCAAATTACTACGCGTCGAGTTCGCCCTCGTTCACGAAAGCAAAGATCCCCTTCTCCTGGCCCTCAATACCGAATCCGATCCCCAGAAGATATCGTCGGCGGTTGCGCTCCAAGTTCCGCTCCACACAGTCCCCGGCCTCGTCCATAGCCTCTATCGAAACCTCTTTCAAGGTCTCTGATACGATTCGAGCTTTAAGGGCACACCGGTGGTCGTATTACGATGGGCAGTACATCATCATGATCATAATAGCAATTTTCTCGCTATCCATCAGCCAAGCACCGGGACCTTTGATGAAGACGGGTGCGGCCACATTACTTATCGCTGCGCTCTTGGTGCCAGTCACCCGACAGTTCTTCCTACCGGTTCTGCCAGTATTCACTTGGTTGTTGTTTTTCTTCAATGCTCGGTAAGAGGACCTCGTGTTGCGGAGATTTGCGATGAGGAAAATTGGCGCAATCTACAGGGACTAACTTGTTATCAGATTCATCCCATCCGAGTATCGGCCTCATATCTGGGTTAAGGTCTTGCCAGCCCTTGAAAACATATTCTATGGAGCAAATCTTAGCAACATCATGTCAGCACACAAGCATGTCGCTCTAGATGTATTGGCCTGGTTACCGTATGGAATCCTGCATTTCGGAGGACCTTTCGTTTGGGCGGCCGCCATGTTTCTTTTCGCACCACCAGGAACTGTCCCCGTTTACGCACGAACATTCGGATATCTCAATATCATTGGTGTCGCTATCCAGCTTGTTTTCCCATGCTCGCCCCCGTGGTACGAGAACATGTATGGCCTTGCACCAGCCAATTACTCGATGGAAGGATCACCAGCCGGTCTTGCCCGAATTGACAAGCTCTTCGGTCTCGATTTATACACCACGAACTTTACTGCCTCGCCCTTGGTGTTTGGCGCATTCCCTTCATTGCATTCAGGGAATGCTGTCTTGGAGGCTCTATTTATGAGCCACTGCTTCCCCAAGCTCCGTCCAGTGGTTATTGGATATGCTATGTGGATGTGGTGGGCAACTATGTATCTTTCTCATCATTACGCTGTAGATTTGGTTGGCGGTGGCTTCCTTGCAGCCATCTGCTTTTATGTTGCTAAGACAAACTTTCTCCCACGCACGCAGCCGGATAAATTCTTCCGTTGGGATTATGACTATGTCGAGCGAGGAGATGCTCAAAGCGCAGATCACGAGTATGGGCTTACAGTACTCGGCGAGTTCCAAAACGATAGCTATGATGAGTGGACCGTTGGATCGTCTTCGTCTTTCTCGTCGGGATCAAGAAGCCCAGTGGATGAGAGCCAAAACTCTTGGGAGGGAGAAACTTTGGCATCTCAGGTCTCGGACAGTGAGCTTAGTGAGATTGTAGTGCGATAGCTATCATTCTACTCTACTTCATGAAGTTTTAATCATTGTTCGAATACGACTTTCCTCGACAACATCTCCACGTTACGATTTAACGGCATAATCATATCACGGCGTTAAGCATATAAGCGGCATTCTATGGACCTTCGCGATGTCCACCTTGTACATATATCTTCCCTTCCCTTTCACGTCCAAGAGCGGAGCTTGGATGTTGAATTCTTGCAATTATATATTAATCATAATATCGCCAAACGAATCGGACGAATTCAGCAGGTCATCTCTGCATCGCCATTTTCGACAATGGGCGAAGATTCGCGATAAAGTACGGCAAATACCTTCGATTCTACCTTCACTTCTCTGCTTCAACTTTCTACGGTTTCATGACCTCGATAGTTAAGCATATTTTTCCTTTTTTTCATGTGTGAATAAATACCACGATCGCTAGAGTTACCGCCACCTGAAGCGGATGAAAAGTGTGCTGGGCTCGATTGTTATGTGTATGCTTGTTGGGTCAAACCAGAGCTTTTTTTTTCTATTGAGCAAATAGACTTTTGGGACTGGGTTTAGGGAGTGGGATTGGTGCATGAAGGCATGCAATAGAACTCCGCTATAGGACCTCTTTACAGGACGAGATAAAACTGTCGCTATAGACTATTTTTCTTCGCGTCTCCCTTAGGAGATTTCGCCTCGGGGATGATTACTCCCTAGGTGAATGTTGGCTGGAGGGTCGGGGACGGCTTCACGTGGGAGGGGCAGTGTAGTCGTATAATTGATAGGAATGAAATGAGATCGATGAACCATAACATACCCTTCCGTTGTCGTTGTTTTTGATGTCCTTGATTTCGAACCGATTAGACACTCTTCCCTTTTCTCTGGTACACTAACTCGTGGAAATCAAATGGAGTATAGGTATACGGCGTTCCTCGGAGCTTACAATCTAAGCTTACAATTTGATTGTCCTCTGGTTTCCCAAAAACTATATCCAAAGTCTTCTGGGTATATGGTTTGTTCACTTCCTTGCATCTAACATCTTGTATATTGCCAATTGCCTATATGTTGTTGGCTGCCGTCGCCCGAACTTGGCCATAGATAATTTAGAGTAGCCTGACTCATTACAAAAAGAGTTTGCTTTGCAAACCTTCTATCATATTCAGTCGTGAATAAATAAGTACGGCTTCAGAAAAGGTGTGAAATTTCTAAGCTCACATAGTCTGTAGAACCTTCAAGAACGAAAACTCACTCAAAAACAATGTAGGACTTTAAAATCGGAAAGACTTCAATAACTATAGCGTACTAAGTAGGTAGCCAGAGAAAACTTCACTGCGGAAAAGCATTGAACAACTGTGATTTGCCTAGTCGACAAGGAAACTGTGGTAATGAAAAAATATTTCAACAACTAAAAGAGACCTAGTATTGAGAACGCATTAAGTTATTAAAAAGTATATAACAACTTTTTATCCTGGGTGCTACCAAAGCAATAGTATATTATAACATACTAGGGTTAATATCACACTCGTCTCCTGTTCGGTTTGGAGAGCAGGGTAGGAAGGTTGAAATAGAGGTTTCCGTTGGTTTTTTTTTGGGGTCCTGTTAACGTGGTATATATCATTGGATATAACCATAGGAGAAGATGTATAATCCGCAAGCATCTGTCATGCGGCAATTGCAAGCTGCTTAACAGTGGTTTTCACCAAGTTGGATCCGGTCGGCTCGGCAAAACGGCTTGGAAATATTTTCTATATGGATGTGTATACAAAGCAAGTCTAGAGAGACAATTGCCAAACAAGAAGAGATCAAGGTAGCTAGACATAGGCACTATGCAGCCATCTTAGTCACAAGCCTGGTGATATCTGCTAAACAACCTCAGCTTGCTCAATTGATCTTGCTTGTTATGCATAACTTGCTTTGTATCCAAGTAATTTCTTGTTTGGGAATTTTGGATGCCATGAGTAGCAAGATTGTTGAATGAGCTAGCTACTGTATACAAGATGAAGCTGATCATCAAATGCTTAAATAATTATTGTGTGTGTTGGGGGTTTTAGAGAGAACCAGATGCGATCAGTCCACTTGAGCGATGGAGCATTCATTCTTATTCCGAGGCAAACTCTCTGGAGAGGGGTGTTAGCTGTGACTAGTGCTACTTGCTAGCCATATCTCCTCCGCTGAGAGGTACTTAAATTGGGTAGCTAGTTAATACCTATAGGCTCAATTACGCTCAATGACAAAGCGAGGATGTCATGAATAAGTAAAAAGAGCTATGTCAAAAGAATACAAACCAGGCTCTTTGTTCTCCAAAGCTAGTTTTGACTTCTTATGTGTTGCTCATCGTGGTACTTGATTGAAAAGTAGCCTTTTCTTCGTGATGGTCTAGCAACAACGCAAAGGTTCCTCGGTTGTGTACCAACGGTATTCGGAAACATATTTTCTGTCTGAACCAAGAATAATATCCAGGGCTGGAAATGTCAAGCGGTCTCAAGAATCCTTCAATTATTGTCGAGAATGCGTATAATCTTGGAAGAATGGTTTCGAGCCTTTCAGGTGTATCGTCTCCCTCTACCAACAGCTCGAGATGTTCCAGATGCTCCAGGATCAAAACCCTCTCGTAACGTGCCCGACATCTCCATCTCCATCTCAACCAGTCCGAGATTACGAGCACGCGGGGCCGAAGCGAGAGAAGTACTGGATTGACTCATGTCTCCGCGAAGCGATGTATGGGTTAACACGAGGTCTAGAAAGCTGGTGGCAATATCCTTGGTGAAAGTCTCCTCGCTCGTGTGTCGATGTCGATACCGATGCCGTGAAGATTTCTTTAGGCTCTTCCCTCAGTCTTCCGCCAAAATAGGTTCGATAGCATATCCTGCAGGTATTTGTTCCTCAGCGGCGAACATGGACTCCCCACACCCGACTGTATTTGTATGATTCTGGAGCATTGAAAGCAGCTGCCGAACTGGCCGTGGTGATCAATTGTGAGCAGTATGCCAGCAAACCACCGTCCCATTGCCAAGATGCAGCTGAGCACTCTGGGTCGGACGGTGAACAGGTTGGTCGGAGGGCACGGGTACCTGACGACGTGGTAGAGGGCGATGACGAGAAGATGGCTGGAGAACTGCTGTCACAAGTCCACAACAGCCAAGACAAGCCTTTTAGCAGTGCCGGGCCAGGCTTTCCGAGCAGGCAGGTGCCAATCAGGGCGCGCCTGCTGGTGTTGGGCGTCGTGGGTGCGGGTGGGCGCGGTGTGCGGCGGTCTCGGTTGCCATGTCGCAACCAAAATAGAGTAAACAAATGGAGATGGCTGGAAATCGACCCTCTTCTCCCAACCACCCGCAAATCTAAACCCGAAGGAAAACCTAGGAGCTCTGCTTGCTCTGCTCTGTTTCCTGCTTGCTCTTACATACAAACTACTCTGCTACGATTCCCCCTTCTTCTCTGCAAAAGCTCCCATCTCTAACGCTTGTGCAAGTCGTCTAAGTAGTTCTACATTCCGGCTTCGTTACATCCATCATCTATCATCTATTCAATCGCAAATCCTCCGAGATCCTTCTAGCCTGGAATTCTACATTCCTGTCTCACGCCACCCGCATTCCACCATCAAACTTCTTCAAGCTTTGCAGCATTCCACGGCTGCGTCTCCCTCTGTCGCTCCGCTGAACGGAGGACGGGAGTGGTAGACTCGAGAGAAGGACTTCGTAGGATATTCCGAAATGGCACAACGGTTCCAAGTTGGTTGGCTGAGTATGTGTTATCAGTCTGGCGATTTTTGAGGATATGGCTAATCTTCTCCAGGGCTGATACCTTTCCTTGGTTACCATCATGTGCTGATGATTCTGATCGCAATTGCAATCATTGTACTTTGTAAGTCTCCGCTCATCTGGCATTCCGCAACCGCCACTAACTTGTCATTCAGCACTATTACTGGCAGGCTGCTCCTCATCCTCGCCTCTTATACCTGATATTTTCCTCCTCTCGCTCTATTACGAACAATATACACCGCATCCATCAACAGTCCAAGTCGACTACAATGTTCATACAGCCATCTCCAATATTGTTGGCAATACCAACTTTGCTGCTCGAGTCGGATACTTTGGTATCTGCATCAGTCCAGACGGTGGTGATTGGTTGTGCGGTAACAATGCAACGGCTTTGGCCAACGAGGTGAGTGTGGATCAGGATCCATTGAATTTGCTATGGCTCGCAAGTCAGTTCAAGGATATGGTTGTGTTCCCTTATCTGATGTAAGTCTTTTCCAACCTGCTCGATTTTATCGCCGTTTCCTAATAATCCCTTTAGCATCGTCGCAATCGTATTCGCATTCATTTGCCTATTGTTGCTTGCCACCTTCCCAGGCTGGCACGAGGAGGAAGATGTTCATGGAAGTGAACGAGAAGTCAAGCCTTTCCCTTCAAGGCCAGTCTCACAAATTGCTCTCGCTATTATCTTCATCGCCTCAATCTTCGTCCTTGTATCTGTTCTCTGGCAGCACACAGCATCCGTGGCTGCATCAGTCGTGGCTCAAGATCTTGGAAACGGCAGTGTCAAGAGCGGAGTCGGAACCACTGCCATGGTGCTGGGTTGGTTTGGCTTTGCTCATTTGATCGTTGTCACGATTGGTCTACTAGTCATGATTCTCAGCATCAGGGTCCTAAGCGAGACCTTCGGTTGAGCAACGAAAAAAAAAGGGGAGCCAGCCGAGCATGAACAACAATGGGAAATAGAACGACATGAGATGACGGAGGGACAAAAAGAAATTTGCAGACTTTCAGCGTGCATGAATTTGATGAACTGCCACGACATGGCAAGTGGTTTGGACATCGACGAAATGAAAAAGATCGGAACTTCCTCGATTTTTTTGTGTATACAAACGGGCTGGGAGCATATGGGACGGAGTTATAGACCTTTGAGGCCTTTTTTTGTGATTTGGCATGGCCTTCTTTTTGAGATCCTCTCTTGATGTTTTACGGTTGAGAGGGGTTGGAAATTGACGAATGATTTGGGAAGAGAGGAAGTAAAGATTGCAAGTTGCAGTATACCTTCGGGGCTGGACAGATGATGTTTAATGAGAGAAGGAAGGTCGGGTCTGGGGTTGGGAAAGTCGAGAAGAGAAGTATGGGATATTTGATAGGCTCTGATCGACTCGGATCAGCTCAGCAGGCTCCTTGTCTTCTGTATGTAGTTTCTTCACATGTCGGTTGGGTTTCCTCTTAATCACTCAATCACACCATCACATACAAGAATCGGAAATCAATTTCCCTACCGTGACTACTCCATACTTACTATTACAGTGACTTCAACTTCTGACATAACAGTTTCTCTTCATGCTCATTGTTTTATTGTGCTATCGTGACTTCGTTATCTGTAGACAGGCAAGTGCATACACCGTTAAAAGCAACCCTTCACTTCTTCCTTCTAAATCGGCTGTTATGAGCCGGCCCACCCTTAGCTCCAGAATTCCTCAGTTTCAAGCGCTTGAAGTTCTGGTGTGCTAAGGCGTTGACCTTCCTCGCCACCGTCTTGATCTTGCCATCCTTCGTGATCCGCTTCGCCTTCTTACTCTGGTCGGGACGTCTATATCTCGTTCCTCCTTCCGAAGCAGTATACTCGGATTGTGTATCGGAATCGAAGTTCCGTGCATCTGCAAATTCGGCAGTCTCATCTACTTGGGTTTCTGGTATTGGTGTATCGTCCTGTGCGAGCTCGTCTTCGCTGTCATCTGGTGCTAGTGGACCTGCTTGGGCTTGTGGCTTTGCACGTGTGGGCTTCATCTTGACTCTTCTTGTGGTTCGCTTTTGTCCTTTTTTCTTCCATACTTTTAGTGGTTGGCCGTCTCGGCCTAATGTAGGTTCTTCTGGATCACTGTCGAACATGGCTTCATCATCAAATCCGCCGAGTGGTAGTCCGGGTTGGCTGTCTTGGACGAGGATATCTTCTTTCAAAGCTGGGAGAACCTCATTGCTACGTTTCTTAGGTTCTGGTTTAGGCTTGGGTTTGGATGGATTGTTCATCTCATTCTCCATCTCGCGAAGTGCCTCTAAGTCTTCGTCTGCAGCTTCGTCCTCCATCTTCCGTAGTCCTGCGAGCATACTGCTCAGCCCTCGTACGATGGGTTTCCGAGGCACTCGAACCATTTGTGGTGAGAGCGGGGGTCCATCTTCGTTCTCGTCGACCACGGGCATTGGTAGACGCTGACTGTCTCGTCTCAAGAAGGATGGCGTTGAGAAGTTGAGCTTTGATACTGATGATGGAGTCTTATTTCCTAGCCCATCTTGCTGTCGATTCTTCAGCGGTGTGGCGAATGTTTCTATCATATATTGCCGTGTGAGTGCAGAGGGGGTTCGGCTCTGCATGAGCAAGCCGATTCCGCCATCGGTAGTCCTTGATTTACGAGGAGTGGCCTGTATCTGGCCTTGAGGGTGGTTGGTCTCTGTCGGTTTGGATGGTGATGGGTCTTCCTGAATCAAATCGAAAAGTCCAAGAACCTGGCCATCCTTCTGTGGCGTAGGACCAATGGATTTTTTTGAAGGGGTGAACAACTTCCGTATAGCTGAGGGGGATTCATATGGATCGACCACCCACGGCTGGATTGTTTTCAAAGGCGTCTTTTCTATGTGCTGTCTTTTAGAACGAGACTGCTCTGCTTCAGCTTTGCGTTTACGTGGCGTATGTGCTACCGCCTCAGGCAAGACCTCTGGTTTGGACTTTCCAGAAATAACATCTCGTCCTTTGTGATACTCTTTGTATTTTGAAGCTATGTTTACATTAACAATTATTCTCTCAAATGCAAGAGGATTAGAACTAACCTATCTCGGGATCCCTCTTGATGTCGTCACGAGCTGCCTTACGACCTCCATTTGCCGCAGCAAATTCTGTCTCCCAAGTTCGAAGCTCAACCCTGAGTATCTCTAGACGCTCTTTGAGAGACTCGGTTGGAACAGCCAGGATCGTGTTAGGTTTTACTGCCGTGGTTGACGTCGCCATGTTTACAGTACACCCCTTGCTACAGCTTCTTCTTTCAAGCGTTCACCGTAAACAATCGAATTCTTCGTCCTTCAATGCCTAAAAATAATCAACTGGAGTCACTCATTTGTCGGAGCAGTATGTACAGCTGGGGTTGTGCACGAGGTGTCTACTTTGCAGGTTGAATGCACATCGCGTCAAAAGAAAGTCACGGCACGCGTCAAACTGCCCACTTAAACTTGTACACCGCCTCCTAATTAGGCAACGGTTCGGCCCGCACTAGTGAATAATGTACTTTTGTACTGTACTGTACTCATCGCTGCACTCAGGGTTTTCTTTCAGTGGCAATACGATCAACTTGATGGATAATGAAGACCTCGATACAAGGTCTAAGATACTCCAGACTACTTTGGCAGAGATATCATCTCGCCTGAACACCAACGACAATGCAGACGAAGAAGAGAACTGCTGTGTTATTTGCCTCGAACGCATCTCGGAGCAGGCTGTAGCACAACCTTGCCAACACGGCAGCTTTGACTTCCTATGTCTTATCAGCTGGCTCGAAGAGAATGCATCATGTCCTCTGTGTAAAGCGGATACGAAGTCGGTAAATTACGACTTTAAAGACGATCTACACAAAACATATACCGTCCCGATCAAGCCGTCCAAAGAATCGTTGACAACGACGGCAACGAGTAATTCGAGATCGCAGTTGAACGACTATCGCAGGAGGAATCATCGACCTCGGCGTACATACGTGCATGAACCACCGCCAACTCCAGATCAGGCTCTTCTAAGACGACGCCATATCTATCGAAATCAACTCTTTTCTCTGCATGTCGGATCAAACCGAATGTCCCGCTTTCGAGATCTCACACCGCAACTTTTCAGTCGCGACACGGAACTGATTTCACGAGCGAGAAAATGGATTAGGAGGGAACTTCAAGTGTTTGAGTTCTTGACCCCAGACAACACTCAAGGGACTAGCGATCGAAGAGCGAATAACGCTGAATTCTTGCTGGAATACACAGTGGCAATTCTGAAGACGGTGGACGTACAAGGCAGCAGTGGTCAAGCTGAGGATATGCTGCAGCAGTTTCTGGGCAGGGACAATACAAGGCTGTTTTTACATGAGCTGAGAGCCTGGCTCAGAAGTCCCTACACCTCTTTAGCCGACTGGGACAGAAATGTACAGTATAACGAAACTCAAGAGATGAAAGACACAGGTACTCGTCCCGAAGCACAACAAGAAACAAGAGGATAGCTACAGAGGAAGACACCGAGCTGGTCGAAGAGCATATAATGTTCCCCGAGGTGGAGAACGATATACACCTTGTGGACAACGGCGAACTGGACCAGGTGGCTGAGAGGTCTGCAGTATCACGGAGGCATTTTGCTCATTGATATCACAAGAGTCAAAGCCCCTTCTTCCTGCAGGCATCTCAAGAGCCTTCTACAGAATCAATATCTCGGTAGAGCTCACAACCAAACAGTTGATACAATACGGGCACACTCATATTAACCATGGTCACAAATCATGGCAGTATGTGGGCTGGCGACCTAACAATTCTACTCGCTGTCTACACATGGCGTATCCTCAATGGAATACAAGAATAGCCTAGCTAGCCAGCTCCATCCCCTCCTAGAACAAAATAGCCCAGGGTAAACACGAACTCCACCCTCACGTCAATAGATGAAGGATTATTTTCATATCTGCCTTGGTTTTCATGATAGTCGTCATGGCCACTTTCAACATGCCCTGATAGTCCACTTCTGAAGTTGAAGACGCTTGAAGTTGAGACCAATTCACCATAGGTTAACCTTGTTTCCATTTCGTCCCAAGAATATAAAACATGACATCACAACAAACAGAATATGGCCAGCCCGAAATGATACCGTTAGAATTGGATTGAGTATTTTAAGATACCCAAAGCGGTCGTTACATGGTGGTTTGCCAGTTTGAGATGGTTGTATGCCTTTGCTTGGTGTTGTGAAGTATGAACACCCCACTTCCCGAGTCAACAAACCAGCATGTTCAGAAATGGCGAATGGGAGGTCCTTCGCACTTGACCCAGACCCTGCCGGTGATGACATCTCTCGCATGAATGTTTGAAGTGTTTTCGATTTGAGTATGACGATTCTTCTACAGTATGGCCAACATCTCCGTAGCACATCGGGTGGCAGCTTCATCAGGACATTGCAAAGACATCTAGCTGGCCCGTGAGATGCTTCTCAACTCGATCAAGGAGTGCGCTTTGATCCACGCTCTGTATGAGCTTTGAGGGCGACTGATCAAAGCAAGGGAATCCCCTTCAATAGTGAAGATATACTATTGAACGCAGACCGAGAAGTGCCGAGGACAGGGAGATGAGCCGAATGACGGGGGTGGAGAAGATAAGTAGATTGGAGCATGGAAGTTCGAGGAAGCTGAGCTGTCAGAGAGGAAGTGTTGCAGAAGCAGGTTCGGAACAGGCTGCGTAGTCCTGGTCCTATTCTTGTTGAAGCACTTGCGAACATACGGTGAGTATGATTGCGGAGCCCCACGATGGTTCGCATTGCTCGTCTAGCCAATAACCAATGCGATCTGGGGACAAGAAGTTTTTAAGCTTACGGAGATAATCTGTGGGCTGGTTGGTCATTAGTAAAAGTCGCGAATCGCGACGGAGCGAGAAAGGGCAAGATGTGGTTGCCGCTACCGTGGCCGTGGTTGGGGGAGGGGAGAAAAGGGATCGTGAACTTTCATTTTTAGAAACTTCCATTCCACAAGAGTAATCCACGTCACAAACGAGAAGTGCTGCCCATGAGATCTCCGTCAATAGTGCAAGGAACCTTAAAATAATGGCGCAAGCGGATGGGAAAATAGTCAGGTACAGTACAGTCCACACTGCAGTACGACGTTAGAGTACCGGACAGTGCTGTACGAGCCCGACAACTCCGGGATTGGACTTGGGGAGGGGGCTGTGCCCATTGCCCATTGCCCAGTGCCTCAAACGAGGCCTTATCGAACGACTTGGGACGATATTAATTGAAATTGAAACCCTCATGGCATGCTCGGAAGGATGGCGGCAGTAAGCACTGGGCAGTAGGCTCGCAGGAGATTCGAGGAGACTCGGGATGGATAGCAAGTCTGTGTGGTGATGGACGGCTGGTTGCAAGTGGTATGCAAGTGGTATGCACTTGAAGTGTTGACGGGTAAATGGTAAGTGGTGGTTGTGCGGTAGTGTAGTGTAGTGTAGTGTAGTGTAGTGTTGTGTTTTGTAGTGTTGTATGCAAAAGTTGGCGTCGGCAGAAGCAAAACAAGTCTTACATGTGTCGTCTGAAGAGCGATCAGATGCCGTTCGCTCGTACAGCCATTGTTTGTGCTCGGGGAAGCAGATGTTTGGCAGCACAAGGAAGAAGGAGATGTGTGCAAGATGTGTAAAAGGTGTGGCAACCCCCTGGCGCGTGATTGCATAAGTGCACAAACCGGCACAAAACAACCCCTGGTACCTTGCATAAGCGCTGAAGCGAGAGCGACTCACAGGCAGAGGCACGAGAGGTCAGACGGACTAGAAAGTTTGATGTTCAGTGTTAGGGGATGATCCCTATCTCGAGGTAAAAGTAGGTACTGTACGTAGTAAACAAAGAAGGAACACAAGCAGTGAGTTGGAGAGAGGGTTGTAGACTGAGCTGTATATTGTAGGTATACTGCATACTGTAGTGTAGTGCAGAGTGACTTGTAGAGTCTCCCCCTAACCCACTGTGCTGTACAGCCTGTACAGCCTGTACCCTATAACCTGTAGCCTGTAGTCACTGCCAATTCTTCGCTATTTTGAACCCTCTCCTCCCCTCCCCGCCCCCCTGGACCCGCGAGAGATCAGGCCCTGCGTCCTCCAATCACCGCCCAGCTCCCGGCCCCACGCCAATTTCCCAGCGCACCTCCCTCCTCCTCCTTCTCCTCGCGGCCACCCACGGCCACGCAACTTTCCACTTCCACCTGACTGACCCCATTCTTCTCACACACCAGCCAGTCCCTCCGTCCTCAATCCTCAGTTCTCGCTCAACCATCAACACCATCCCATCCCATCCCTCACAGCTTCGAAACTGCATCACTGCACACCCGCTGTCGATGAACCACATTCACTTTCTGTGATTTCTTGTTTTCTTTTCACCTTACATTCATTTTTCTTCTGCTCTTTTCGATCGACAACCTGCATTCCGACCGCGTCCTCTTTCCAGGACAGGGTGACGTTTCGCACAAACGACGACTCGAAACAATCAATCCCATCCATCACCCATCTCGACGATAGCACCTCCCGTTAAGCCTAGGACTAGGACTCACAGCCTCTTCGCTGCTACTGCCCGTTCTTTGTTGCCGTCAAAGGGAATCTTCTTTGAGGACCTCGACTCTATATCGTCGTGTTGGGAGGAGAACCAGAGGACAATACACGCTCGACTGTCTTCTTAAACCTGCCCCCCAGGCCACGGCCATCACCCTTACGACCGCCATCATGAAGTCAACCTCCTCCTTCGCCTTTGCCGCAGCCTCTGTGCTGCTGGCCGCACATCGTACCACCGCCGTCTCGTTGAAGGCCATGACAGCGAAGGGATGCTATTCATCAAGTACTGGCTTGACCTTCAACAGCACATACATTTACCAAACCTCCGGATGGTGTCAGGAACTCTGCGTGGTTGCTGGACAGGCAGTGCTCGCAACAAGTGGTGGAGATTCGTGTTATTGCGGAAACCTCATCCCACCGACGGCCAGCAAAGTTGCCGATTCTTTCTGCAACGATCCCTGTGCCGGTTACGATCTCGAGAACTGTAGGTGAAATGGAGAGGGAAAGGGTAGCGTGGATCCGACTAACATTTCTCGCAGGTGGTGGAGACGACTACTACACGGTTTACTTGAGCGGCGTTAAAACCAACGTCGATAATGCCGACGCATCTTCGTCGTCCTCGGCATCCTCAGCTGGTTCCGTGACACCAACCACCAGCATAGCCCCATCAGTGGTCACTGTGGGAGGAGGTAAGAGTCCATCTTCGACACGCGAGACGCCACGAACTAACGATGAGCAGGACAAGTAGTTACGGTTACAGCAACAAGTGACGCCAGCCTAGCTTCAGCTGCGGCTTCAGCAGCAGCAGCCGATAATTCATCTGGACCAAGTAAAGCTGGCATCGCCGCAGGCGTCGTTGTCGGTGTTCTCGGCGTACTTGGAATTGCTGGTGGTATCTTCGTATTCATGCGCTCCCGCAAGAGACGCGAGATTGAGGAGGAACACAGAAGAAACGCCGCTGTCAACAGTTTCATTGGTGCCGGCAAACCACCAACCAGTAGCAATGGGTCTTTCACCGATACTCGTCTCGATCCCGCCGTGATGGCTCAGCGCAGAATGAGCGACGGCAGTATCGCAGATAACCAAGACTACTCCAGAAGGATCTTGAAGGTATGTGGTTCCGGTTGATTTATGCACTAGCATCGCTAACTGTTTTCAGGTCACCAACGCTTGAGTATCCCAATTGACGAAAACGAGTTTTCCATGTCCCTTAGCCTCAATTCTCATAACCACGGCGTTTCTCGGTCTCCAGTTCAATACGGTTTGCTTTGGTCACTGGTTGGGGCCTTCCGCCTCTGGTGTTATTTGTGTATAGGTGTGGCGTCGGATGAGCCTATGAACCATAATCCCGCAAATATGGGTGCTCGGTTTCCTATACACATCATCTGCTATGCACAGACGTACCTGAACCATACGTTCTGTCACACTGTCCTGTCCTTTCAGAAGAATTTCGCCATACTTTTCTTATCACCCCCGTTCTCCTTCTATCTCTGGATCCTTATTCGCACCTTGTCGGATTGATATCTCTCGATATACCCCTGGATCTTCGAAGACACCACTTTTGAATTTCCTACTCCGACCTGGCGCGGATCTACCTCTTGCTCTGAGAAGCCCTTGCAGGCTTTGAGGACCTGTGTATTTTATATTGGATGTGTGTCGGAGACAAGCAACCAAAGGCGGAAGACGGACCAACTATGAAGGATAGTATAGATTTGATGTAATGAAAAAAAATTCAGATGTCTTGTTTCTCGGAAGCGGTTGTTGGCTATACGTGTTTTGATTTTAGTGGACGCTTTTCATATGTGTTCATCAAATCTCAATACTACTAATTTCATAATTCATTGCTGATATCTTTAGGTCTGAACCTGAATCATACTTCTGATCTATAATCAAGCTTGTAGTGCAATTAATTTGGTCCTTCCCTGGCATCACAGAGACCAACATACTTAGAGAGAGCGGCCTATCGTCAAGCAGAGACCGGGTTCTTTTGTACCTAGTTATAGAGGTCTGGGAGGACGCCTCTAACAAGAATTAGTCATTTTAACTGGTTTTTCGATTACAGGAGTCGAAGCAAGTTACACAGATATCAATCTCCATCACGCTTTTGCAACAAATCCAGCAAAGATCGAATACTTAAGGTTTCTTCTATTGTTTTCCACTTTCGATTGATAATCATCGATTACGGGATCGCGAACGGAACAACACTTCTAGTATCGAATAACACGGGTCGCCTTCACGCCTCACAACAATGATGGGCCCTGGGCCGAGAAGGAGAACAGCCATGGATGAGAGAATGCAGGACGACTCAACGAGAAAGAGCTGGAAACATTCACTGGGCTGGATTTTGGGGTATAGCGGTTGTGGGTTGTGTGTGGGCCTTGGACACATCAGTCGTTCATATCTGGCCAGTTTGTTGCAAGGTCTCGTTTTTGAAGGATGAAACGGTGTATCTGGCGGCTGGTCGCTCTCGGACGTAATTTCAACAATATCGAGAACTGCGTTCTTCCAACTCTTCAATTCCTCAGCCGAGCAGGATAGCATTAAGGGAGTGCGGTTATATCCCTCTCTGTTTTGAATAAACAAAGGCTTGATCTCTAGGGAAGTGGTTGGTGATTAGTGGGACCCTATTCTTTCCATTAACTTACATAGACATATATATACTATTTGATCAACCTTCGGTAGATAAGATATCGATGATCAGCTACCAGTGAACGAGACAGTTCAGGAGCCTAAGGACGGGGGTCCGTTTTACGGGCTTCTAAACCATTGATAAATTACACCAGATTCCCAAGTGAGCTTGCCTACAAAACGAATCCTGTTGAATGCACTGGTTATCTGAAAGAATGGAGCTTCTGTTTTATGAATGTAGTTGGGATTTTGGGGCATATGCACTTTTTGGTTTTTGAGCGAACAGTCGACTCGCTGGAAATTATGTCTTCTTCAAAGGATGCACCGTTGTAACAATTCGGGTACGCAGGCTTGTGTCTTCTGGTTCGCTATTCATCTCATCTCTTACTGCTTGTATGCCTTGGTCTTCTGCAGACATGTGGAGAGTGATGGAGCGAGCTGTATACGAGCTCATATGTCACATAGTACCGCGGCTCGCCAGTGCAAGCAGTAATCTAGGTAGGAATCAAAATGCAATGTAGCATGATCTAGTGGCCACCTGATTGAGCATACACGCCGGAGAGTAGATTCGTTGGGAATAGGCAGTGGGATCTTGACGATAAGGCCTACGATGCTTCTTATGCATAATTTTCTAACTAGCTAATCAATTTCAGCGCGAAGATTAGTCTATACGAGGTGAGAAGATATCTATCACTTTGCAGATCTAGAGTTGCTACTAATGCTTTCTAGTACTAGAAGACTATTGGTTTATAATACATGGTTATTGGTATATAGCAACTTGCTAGTGACTTTAAATCTGTAAAAATGGATAAGAATACTATAGTGACTTAGAAGCTATTGTATTCGAAATCACCTGGTCCTCAGCAGAAGACAAAGTATTCGATCGGGTGGTGGTATCTTAAGGAACATGAACGACAGCAACTGTAATTCAAACTCGAGCTTTTCAAAAAGCATTCAGAAGCCCTACTAACAGTGCGACGGAAAATGGAGAATTGTTGTTGGGTAATAATACTTGCTTATGTATCTGTGTTTCGGTCCCTTTGCTCCATGAACTAACCCTGAGATGTAGTGTTGTCTTACCACCCATGGGAAGTGAATACATAGATACTGCCTTTTGTTTATATCAGCTACTGCTCCCGACGCTCCTAGCACAGTGCAGAAGGAGAACAGTTGGCTAGTATTTCTATATCATCTACACCAAGTCAAGGTGAGATCCAAATCAAGAACCGCACTCAGAAATTCCTATCGGAGTTTATTGTAAGCTCTACCACCAAGTTTTGTTCATAATATCCTCGTTGCTGGAGTGTATCCCACCTCGGGAAAGATAGGTTTATTCACGCTGTAGTTCTGCCTTGGTATTCCATGTCATGAGTACTTTCGAGTAAATCCAGCTTATTGCTGTATAAACAGGCTAGTAGATGATGCTTTACTTCTGAGTTGGTTATTAGTAATCTCAATATCATACCAGATACTTTCCGATTCAACAGATGAAATCACTGTCAAATTACGAGACTCGAGAGAGAATTGATATATAATGCAGTGCAACATGATTTCACGACGTAATTTGGGAGTAGCTAGAGTAGGTAGGTAAACATTTGTATTACATCATCTGGCATCTATACAAAATATCCATGGGTAGTATCTTGGTCTCGCTTGCTGATGACCTGGGCTACTTTCTCTTGAGGTATCTATGCTCGAGAATAAAGTAACTTATATTTTTATACCTATGTATATATTCTTGTACTCCACTGAACAACACGAGGAAGTTGAAGAGGTACTATAACTGTTCATATCCGTTAATGATTGAGTCTCGATTTCTTATTTTTCCGTTTTTTTCTTCTCTCGGTCAATTTCTTGAAAAAGTCCGTGGGTTCCCTTTTGGAAAAGAGAAAAGAAAAAAAAAAATGACATAAATGAATAAGAATGCAAATAAGGCACTCTGTATACTAGAAGACTTGCTTTTTAGTAACCCCTTCTCTGTTTATAGAGGGAGGGGGGCTAGATATATTCTTATGTACGACCGGAGGGAAGGGGACAGGGGGTAACATCCGATGGCATCTTTCCTCATACACTATTCCTCTCCTGCTCTTCTCCCAGGAGTTTATATATCCCCATTTATCTCCACCTATCAGAAGAATGTAACCATCCAGATCCCCTGTTAACCATGCGAAACATAGCAATCACAAACCCCTTTTAAATGATCTACGATGCCTTTTTCTATGTGTCTTTTATAACGTCTCATCCCTCCCCACTGCCCTCTTCCCAATCCCAATCACCCTCAAAAGGCCAGCATATATCCCTCAAAGCGCAATGGCCGGTAGCAAGATCGTCGATAGCGAGGATAATAGCGAGAAGGATGAAGCGAGGTACTTAATAGCGAGATGAGAGTTTGCATGGGATAAGTATTTAAAACCTTAAAGCTTGAATAAGGTAAGTAGCAGGCGAAGGTGGAGCAGCGCGTGTTGTGTGATGTTTAAGTATACCATATATGCCCGGTTAATATGCCTATACCTAGGAGTTTGTGACCTGTAAAGGTATAATTATCTTGGGCTTATGCTGCTTTAATCATGACGGTTTAACCAATTTGCCCACAATCACATGCTCAGCCTCTTTACGCCCCCACAAAACCATGCATAGGTGATCGATGTGTACTAACTGTATTCACCTTACTGTAATATATGTATGTCTGTATGTTATATCTCTTCTCTTGATCGTGCTCTAAAGCCTAGCGAGGCGACTTCAAGAAAATTCCTTTCTTCCCCAATAAATAAGACAAAAAAACCTGCTCCCCCACTCTGGATCGATAGACGACATGAAATAAAACACCTCGAGGACCAACCGTCGCATCTCATCTCATCTCTTCTCTGTACCATCCTTATCCAAACCCCTCCCGGACAAGTAAGAAAACATATCCCATCCACACGTACACGATACACAAAAACCAGGTAGTGCCAACGCCCTATGACAATGATCTGTAAAAGGAAAGTAAGAACAAAAGAATGAGTGGGTGATGTGTTCCTCCGCAACCCGGTTGGCTGTGAAGTAGGCGACCCCAGAACTCATGGCCCATTTCTAAAATTTCGAAAGCAGTACGCCATGCACAGTTTATCATTCAGTTCCCAAACCGCTCACTATAGAGATTAAGCTCCTGTGATTTCACTCTCCTTCAGTTCCCATTTGCCTTCCTGTAGCCCCTTAAGGGCCTCCCTTCCATCCTCGGTAAGGTCTGGTTTGCCGAGCGGTGTCACGCTACCTGTGAAGAATCTTGGTTGCCACTCCTTTCCATCATCAAGTCTCTTCTTCGCCTTTTCACGTTGCCGTTCTTCTAGTTCTTGCTTGAGAGTAGTAGCACGTGAATATTGGCGTGAAGTAATTGCTTCAGTGACTCCTGACCAGAAACGGAGTGATTCGTTTGGTAATTGCTGTTCCTTGGGAGGAAGGATCTTTGGGGCTACATTTAATGGTCCTAGGTCGACAAGGAGAAGCTGCTTCTGTTGATATAATTAGTGTCCAAAAAACGGAAGTGGGCGTAAGTAGGACCTACAGAGGACTTGCTACCCATGGTAAAGAAGACCTTCTCCTTCCATGTTCCAGATATTCTACCCAAAATGTCTTTTTCTGGGACATCTTTTATGCGAGTAATGTTGTCATTCGCTGGATCATAACGGAAGACCACCCCTTCAACTTTGTTCTGTGTCTTTCCTAACCAACCTTCCTCAACATAGTGTAAAATGGTCTTGATTTTTGTCTTCGGGCACGTAACATAGCATTGATCGCCCACCGTCACACTGAGACTTCCGCGGAGTAACCCACCCAAATGAGCTGCAGGATGAGTGAGCTGATACTCCTCATTATCCCTCTTCTCTAGGTTGATAAAGATCCCAAGGTTGTGTTCGCCAGGAGTGACTCTGATACTCGTACCAGTGAACTTGGCAGATATCTGATCAAATCCGCGGGCGGTAAGACCCTTTTCTGGGCAGTGGACATAGAAAGCCGAGACAGGGGGATGATGTGAGGTCTGCTCCGTGATGTATGAAACACGCAAAGGCTTTCCAACCTTTGGGACAGTGGTTGTAGAAGTATTCCGTGATGCGGCCGGAGGTTTGGCTGATTTCATGGATGACGCAGAACTGCTGGGCTTCGAAGAAATACTGCTGGAATCGATGGCGGGCAAGCAATCCTCAACTTCAAAATTGCACTATCCCGGTTAAACAACATCTATCATCTGAGAGTTGACTTACCCTGAAGAACTCCCCCAGGGTTGAATTATATGGCTTGCAAGGCTTGCCCTTTACATATTTCAAATCCTTCGTGAACCAGAACCGCAGAACTTCCAGCGTTCTATCCAACTCATTATCGGAGTCTCCTATCGCGACGAAAGTATTCGGTTGATCCAAGTAGTTCCAGTATTCAAGATTGGGCGTGGGCTCTAAGAGCTGGGCCGGCAATGAAAATCGAACAGAAGCAATATCTGCCACGCCAATAAACCTGCAGCCGTCGTAGCCACGTCAGCAATAAACCCTCTGAGATATGGGCTATAGGGCAGGAGATATATGCTGCACGCCAGAGCACTGTACATAAACAAGCTGGCGCGTTGCCACCCAAGATGGCGGTGTGCCCAGAGCAAAGCAAGCTGTGGGGGGGTTGGGGGAGAGCAATGCTTACTTGCGTAAGATACCCAAGAACATCTTCAGCTTCGAGCTGTCATCTGGAGGTTTCTCCACGGCGTGGTTCATGGGTACGGCTGAGGATTCGGATGCGGTTGAGGCAGCGGTTGAGGCAGCGGGGGAGCCTTCGACGGCGGAAGACCCTGATGATGCAGATGCCATGGTGTGAGATGATGAGAGTAGTAATGGAGAAGGTATTCGAATGGACAACTATGCAGGAGGTAGGTGATGTGTCGTCGCGGAGAGGACTGCACTGAGACGCAGCCGGATGAGGATAAAAAGATCAACCAAAGCGTCGGGGGCGTGTTGGCTCGAGTGACGTTTTATCACCGACGCCGACGTCTGAGCGATAAGGCCACGGGAGGGTTTTAAGGTTGTTCTAGAAATCTGCAGCAACACAGCATCGCCATCACGATGAAAGGAGGCATTATTCTCAGTTCTGATCTGGAGTGCACTCTGCAGGGGATATGTGATATGAAGGAGTTTCCTAGTTCCAACCCCGCGGGCGAGCTGCTCCTCATCCCACATCTATTGGTACGAGGAGACTGCCAGGTGTAGGGAAAACGCTCTGACTGCCAATCGATCATGACACGGGCACCGCCGGGAGCAACCGCGGCCGGCAAGCCAATAAATATTCGCACTGTAACCACGGACAGGTTCAAGTCCAGAGTCGACAACAAGAATATACTTCGAGTTACTATCTCCACACTCTCTCTCTGCGTCAGGTGATTTGGTTAGAACTACCTATAGGTACCTATACCTTGCTACCTAGTTTAGTGCCTCTTGCCTGATACCTGAGGAACCATGGTCCTAAGTTCTCCCATAAACTACCCATCACGTGAACCAATCACGTGAGCATCCCGCCCACCGATCACTGATCACTGCATCTGATCGCCTTTTGATGGTCAAGAGCCAGATCGTGCTAAACAGCCTTCGACGATAGGGCTTAGGCTACCCAGATATAGCACCTTACTTCACTCCCATCATCATCATCATCACCAGCTCCAGCATCTGCCAATTCGAGGCAGAACCACGGCATAGCGACAGATATCAACCCATTCTGTCATCACCAGCGCTGTCATGTATCGTGTGTCTGTCTCGTGCGTCTCGTGCCTCGAGTCATTCCAGTGCAGGCAAATCATGGAAACATTGCCACCTCCCTCCCCGCAGCGGTGTCTGAACATGTTGATCATCTCACTCGTGAACGTTCAACTAAGGACATGGATGTTCCATTTTTAGTTGGCTGCTCGTACTGTATGACTATGACATCGTCTTTTTCCTGACATGAGGCGTGTTTCCTCTGCTGCCAACGTAGAGAGGGTGAGAGGGTGAGAGGGAGGGAGCGAGCGAACGAGTGGGAAGGGGGGAAGGGGAGAGGGAGAGGGACGGGGGGGAGCAATAGTTGGGGAGGGTGGTCGCTTAAGACAGCCTGCAACTGGCAATGGAGCCAGCTCCGAAGCCCGTAAAACCGCAAACTGCACCCTGCGCTACCCTACCATGCCCTACACACTTCGTACTCACTCACTTACCCACCAACTCACCAAGCACCGCACCCTCGTGTTGCTCCTCATCGCTTCCATCCCCTCCCTTCCCTTCCTCTTCCCCTTCCCTTCCCGTCTTCAACAACTGTATTGTTCACCGCAGGGTTGCTGTGGCTTGAACCGACTGCACAGTGCACTGCAAACGTTCCTCAGTAGGCAATTAAGGGTCCAGTGGCTAAGCTACGGTCAGCGCCCACTTGCTCCATGCTCTCTCGTGCATCGGCTTCAGTGCCTCATTCTGCAACCGCTCAATTTCCCTGAACCCAATAACAAGTTCAGCGCTGCCAAGTTGACCCGATGAGATCACAACTAGTAGTTTGATGCTGCGTCCTGGTCCGGCGCAGGGTCTCGAGATATAACGGTCTCTGCAATATAGATGGCGATGTCCGGCCCGGTCGCGACGGGTGGATATCTCGGGGCACGCAACTGAAGGAGCCAAGTCACGTTGCATGTACAGTCCTGTATCAGGAGTCAGCACTGAGCACAGGACAGGCAAGGAGGCGAGCCCGCTGGTAGGTTAGCCGAGCTGCCACCTCGTCGCGGGTATCGTCAGACTCGTGTGGTGGTGGTGATGGTGGTGGTGGATGTGGATATGGTGGGGTGGTGTCGCTGGTGTCGCTGGTGTCGTTGGGTCGTCTCTTGGCCGGAGGTGCTTGGAAGAAGAAGAAAAAAAAGTTTCATCGAGGGCAGTGATGTCATGTCGCCCGATGGGACCCCATTTTTCAGACAATTGATGCCAATCTTTGCTCAATTGAGTTCGCAGATCTCGAGGGGAAAGAGTAAAAAAAGAATAGGGAAGTCTCCGACACCATCTCCGGTGGGTCGCTTTATTGGAAAAATTACCCGCGAGGCAATAATCTTCATGGAGGACCCTGCAGCGGCGATATCGAACCCTCTGCCTCAAGATGAAAGAATATTCCAGCTGGGATTGCACGGTCCTAGGGGACCTCAGATGCCTGCCATGCTGACCCTGTCAGCCTCCTCTCTGCATCGGTAGCCCTGATCCGAGTGAACCTGTATCAAGGGTCCAGTGCTAGCGACCAGCGGTAGTTGGAGTCGTCGATTGTTGTGGGCGACATAGCGTGACATAGGGCGGCCAGTGGTTGCGTGGCTGTCGTCTTTTCCTGAAGAGGCACGTTCAACGGCTATCGTGTGGCTCAAGGAGCATTGTGGCTCGACGAAGGCAAGTGGTACAGTGAGTGGGTGTGTGCGTGTGGCTATGCGGCTATGATGTGGCTGTTGTTGTGTGCTGGCTGGGCTGGTGTGTCGATGTTCTAGTGTACCGTAGCGAGGGCCACACGTCCAGCTTGGTCCCTCATTGTAGGTACTTCCGGACCTGGCTACAGTAGTTACCGTATGGACAGTGCCAGCAACTGATAACCACCAGCCTGGAGCCAGTCAGAAGCCAGCGCGTCTAGAGCTTTGGGAGCAGGCAATCTGGGATCGAAAGGATGGATCTGAATGTTTCACCGAGAGAGAGCGCTACCCCGGATTGGCAGAGATGTCGTGGTCTAGAGCGGTCTTTCTCTTCATGGCTGCGACCCATGTGACCAGCCCAGCCCTTTCAGAGCGACACGAAAAAGCTGGGCCTGGGTGGAGCAGGAGAAGACTGTACCTGGACTTTGTTTACTGATCGCCCACGCTGCGCTGGAGGATTCAAAAGGCACAAGACACCTGCAAGCACGTCAAGCCTTCTAAGCTAGCAGGATCCGCCAGCCCTCTCTCGCTCTCTCTTTCTCTCTCTCTCTCCCTCTCTCCCCCCTCTCACTTTATCCACTGCAATGAACTTGACACACACAAGCTTAGGGCTAGATTCCAACGACCCTTATATTCTCCTCCAACTCCACCTCCACCTCCACCTTATGCCATCTCAACTCAACGGCCACGGACAACCGCAATCACTTAGCAGCCGTGAACCCTACGCTGAGCTGCGTGACCTTGCCAGCGTCCACACGGGAAGAGAGGAACCGACGTAGCCGGCCGTACTTCCATAAGCTAACAGGCTAGATAGCACTTGCATCTCAACGTCCTCGGCACTTGGGCTGCTCTCTTAGCTGTGATTGTGCAATGGAGCCATCCTGGGCAAAGCGACCGCGCGGATAATGCCATTCGGACATTTGCCTAGATAGGGGGATAGAGATGAGCCCTATACCGATGGACATTGTCAGAAATGCAATGGAGATTGCAAACGCTTCTCGATCTTTCCTAACCCCCGAGAAGGTTTCGGGTACGATATATAGGAACAGCAACGGCAGATCCAACGCTCTGGCCTCTCCACCCTATACAGTAAGTAAGTAAGTGAGTGCATACCATATATTCCGACTTCGGGTGAATTGGTGCGATTGTTATCACTTCCGTAGAAGACTTGGTATGGCTTGCTCTTGGAAGTTGGGACCGTTGGTGCTACTTGGTAGCAGCTCTCAAGTGCTGCGGTGCGGGTAGCTGAGCGGCGGTCTAGAGCCATGCCCACGGGCCTGCTTGCTCGCTCGCTAAGTGTCGTCCGCCGCGAAAGCTCTACACTCACTCTCAGCGGTCTACCAGGCCTTCGAGGCCTTCGATGATAAGGTGCATTACGACTGACGACTTGGCCACGCTGGGTGGTTCCTAGACGACAAGCAACCCGCGCCACGGAGCAGCGAAAGCAGCAGCAGCAACAGCGCGAGCTTGTGACAGTGGTAACGCCACACTGGAGCCTCGCTGTGGCGAGTGACTCAGCCACAGGTGAACCGTCCCGTTCGTGCATCCTCATCCTCACCAGCTCCAGCTTCAGCGTTTAGTGTTTGTACTCGCGGGGTCACTCGCTACCGTACTCGTTCTGGCCGCTGTCAAGGTCGCAAGAAAGTGCTGTGGATATTTGCCGGTCAGACGGTCTGGAACCACACAAGATTGAAACGCGCGACGAGAATAATAATGTCGGTACTGTAGGGAGAGGCACTCGAGCTGCCCCTGTCACATTTTGCGTGTCGAGGGATTTCGCGGGGATGCTACTTGTGCTGTAGGGACTTTATGCCCGCGGTGCTCTCGATAGGGCCGAGTCACAGCCACCTCCCTCCTGCAATGATCTACACGTGTTCGAGGTGTCTTAAAAGAGTACTTAACCATCCAGATCAAGTCACGCTCGAGATGGCATTGCTGAATATCGAGGGCGGAGGAAGAGGGTCCCAGAAAGTCTACTTTATGCGTCAAAGCTTAGGCCTCAGCAGCCGACGACGCTTTTGACATGCCATGATAACGATGATGAGGAGGAGGACGACGAGGACGAGAAATAGGAGGAGGGTGTTGCTAATCTCAACACGCGCCCGTCAAGGCCGTGAAACGCTGGCTACGACGAAAGACTATGAACTTATGAAGAGGTTCGTCGGCTGTCGAGCGCACCCAGGAGCTTCATCTTACTCGCATCAGACCAGCCCCAATCCACGGACCAATAAGGGTGCGAAACCCCAATCATATGACAAGAATGCTCTCCTCATTTCATGCAGCGCCAGAGCCCGTAGCTTGTAGATTGTAGCCCGTAGCCCGCAGCCCATACTCTCGAGGCTAATGATGTGAGCATTGAGCATTGAGCATTAAGCAACTAAGAGCACCAAGTACTGAGCGAGCACTGAGTACCGCGTCCTGAGCACTGAGCCTCAGCAATTCCACCGTGGACTGTGCCCGTTTCCAACACATTCTAATGAGACTTTTAATCAGGAAGGTCCGGTGGTTAATCTCGGCCTTCCAATATTCACAAAAGCCACTCGTCCGGTGCTAGGAACGTGAAGTCCTCTCTCATCGAACCCAAGAAACAGTAGCAACGAACATGTTGAAATTTGCACAGCGTCGAGAAATTGATCGTGACCTTATACCTTTACTGTTAATCCCCGATGCAGAGCCATGGCCGACAGAAGGAGGGGTTTCTAGAAGACTTCTCTGAGGATGCGGCCAATGGCACGGCGAGAAACCAAATTTCATATATTGGGCGGCGCGGAGTACCCACTCGAGACGGTTACGCTCTCCTTCTCAATAATAGTCAGCCAGTCGCATTAGCAAGTGGTTTCGTGGGAAAGCAGACGCAAACAAAGATCTAACCGACGAGTACCATATGATATTGCCAGGAACTTCCTCCCATCCTATCCCGAGTTGGGGGAGGGAGGGGTGGTGGGGGAGCAGCGCGGGACAGCGTCTCTGCAGGCAAAAGCCAGAGAGCAGCAGCATGGTCTTCCGAAAGCCGGTGTTCGTGGTGATGGTTTTCATCGAGGGACAAAGTAGAGTTCGTCAATAGCGCGCTGGGAGTGGCCCACAGCATTTGCGTCTCATTTCCGACCGCTATTCTTCCACGTCCCGGCGGTAAGTTGTGATGAGATCAGAGTCGGGTCTGTGGGTTACGAAGAGATCAGCTTTGGCTGCGAGAGCAGCAGAACAGTGCAGATCTGCTCGGTTTCCCATCGTGCCCATCGAGATCATTCCGTCAAGCGATCGAGCGACAGTCATGATGGCGGCGTAAGGTTGTGGCTGAGCAGGCTCGAAGTCGCACGTCGTTTCTGGTCTGGACGCGATCGACAGCTGGAACACGCTGAACAGCACTCGGTATCGTAGCAATAGGGCGACCGGCCATAACCGATGGATGCGCACCTGCACCTGATAGCAGCCCTGTGGAATTCAGTCTGGTTCTGGTTCTGGCTCTGGCTCTGGCTGGGCCTAAAAGTAGAGGGAACAGGGCAGGTCATGGTAGTCAAGCTCTGCCTGCTGTTGTTGCTGCTGCTGCTGCTGTGGCGCCCACAGCGGTACGGTTAGCGGTCCAGGTCGCACGGTGCGGTGCGGTGCGGTGTGCGGTGTGAGATGTGAGGTGTAAAGTGAAGTGAAGTGAAGTGTGGTGGGTGGGCGAGGTAGAGTTTGACAGGGAGTAGCTCAGATGTGGGCCACCAGGCAAAATCCCATCAAATACGGTGCCGTCGGGGCATGGACATTTGACAGCCACGCCAGTAATGCCATGCCCATGGCGAATTCTGAAGGATCGAGGGAAACAACAGTCTCCGTGATATTCTTGTCCTGGGCAGGTCAGGTCAGGTCAGGTAGGGGCAGATCGGGTCGGTTTGGGCCAGCATGTACCTATGTATATAGTGAATTGTCTCAGGGTCAGCCATCTCACCGTGGGCGAGTGGTGGGCGGATCACGGGTGGAGAAACAAAAGGGCTGGCGGAGAGTGACGAGATGTTTCCAGCGTCGATTGCGAGCTTTTTTGGGGGGGGGGGACATACAGGGCATCTACAGGGCATCACTGCACACTGCTCACTGCTCACTGCTCACTTCCCACTGCACGCTGCTGCCAGCGTCTCCAGCGTGTCTTACAGGCTGATGAAGTGATGGAGGGAGGTGTTTCGCATGAGCGGCCCCCCGACGGTACTAGCTCTAGGGTCCTCTCCACCACTTTTGTTTTTTCTTGTTTTTTTTTTGTTTCTTTTTTTTCTTCTTCTTTTCTCTTTTTTTTCTTCTTCTCCTTCTTCTTCTTCCTCTTCCTCTTCTTCATCATGGTCTTCTTTCTTTCTCAGTATGTGTGTGGGCGAGAGATGCTGGTGATGCAAAAGAGAGAGCTGATGGTGCACGTACGCTATGTGTGGCGGTGCCGCGGTTCCCTAATGTTGCCGTGTTGCCCATGCAGCGTCATGTCACTCAGGCGCGGTGATCTTTGCCAGTCACGGCCTTGGGCTCTTTGGGGCTGTGGCTGACCCGTCGCCATTTCACCCGCTGCTTTTTCTCTCTGTCTCTGGTCTTTCTCATTCTCATTCGTGATCCACCGCAACCTTCCCATCTTCCCAGACCCCTGCCATCTTTTTGTCTGCCCATGCCATACCTCCCATATGCCATGCCATGCCATGTCCCCATCTTGACCTTGACCCATGCCTCCATGCTGCTGCTGCTAAGAAATCCTAGTGCTTTCTCCTGCTCGCTCGCTCTGCCTTCTGCACAGTGCCCTCCCTCTACCCTCTTACCTCGACAGCACTGTACAGGCGACAGGCGACAGGCGACAGGACAGGACAGGACAGGCTACAGGCATTGTGCGTGCTGTCCTGTCACTCTCACACACTCTCCCTCCTCTCCCTCTCCCTCTCCCTCTTCCCCCCCCCTCTCACTTCATGAAAAGGTACGCTGCTTTCTACTCGGCATCCCTACACATATTTGGCCCAAGCAGTCATAGCTTCCGTCTTGTCCACCCCCCCCGTCTGCTGTTTCCTCTCCCTCGGAACAACGTCGAGGGTATGGGCCCCCCATGTCTGCTCGAAATCTCCATAAGGAACTGCCCGTCATCTCTCCACTGCATTCAGCCATCAATCCTATAACAGTCAGCCTCCTCCAGCTTTTTTCGCCCGTACACAAGCATACCTTTACCAGATCATAATACTCGAGCTCCCTCTCACATCACACCCGCTCCACCACCACCATCAACATCACCACCACTACCACTACCACGCTCGCTACTCACCTCCCCCCCATCGTCTCCCCCATCTTGTCGTCTCAGGTCCCATATGATTCTTCCACGACGGCACTCGCTCCATCTCGCAGCCTTCCTGTAAATACCTCAAGTTGACTTCCTGTAAGGAACGAGCTGTATTACAGCTCAACCGTCCCAGATGTTTAGAAATAGGTATGCTGAAGTCTCCCCCTCCTTCCAACGTGGCTGGCGCAAGCTAGATATATGGCGTAGACTTCTACACATCACGGCGCGCATGTGTTGCCTGTGAACCTGGCTGATAGTTGTGTTCGCAGGACATCCTCCCAAAAGCCTGGCGATGAGTTCATCGCAAACTTTCGCCAGAATTTCCCAGAAGTAAGCACCGCTGCCACATCAAGTGGCTCGGGAACGACTTCTCTCGACGATGGCGTGGTAGGACATGAAACCCACGAAGAAAGGTATGTACCTATGTCTCCATTCGCACCACTTGTATGACTTGAACTTAAGCGAACGCGAACAACCAACTCTCCTGGGGACGGATACGAGAAAGAAAATCCGACTAGCTATGGTATGAAAGTATGCTGATCGCCCTACCTCTCTAGGAATCGTAATATGAGCCACGAAAACATAAAAGATCTGGATCCGACTCCAAGAGCTCAACATGAACCATGGAGGTTTACACCTTCCCTCCTCGACCCGAACTCCTTCGCCTTCTCGGCGTTTGCAAATCAACCTCCTGGTTATTACACGCCGACTCCGGGAGGGACCAACACCTTGTATCACAATCAAGCTGGTGATCTTCATACTCCCGGAATGGGTATGGGTATGGGCTTGGGCACGCCATTGTCGCTCCCAACCTCAGCCGATGGTCTTCACGGAGGACCCATGATGGACATGTCTGCATTTACCCATCATATGCCTCCGCATTTCCAAAATTATAACCCATTCAGCCACCCACAGCACCACCACCAGCAGCAGCAACAGCATCATCACCAACAGCAGCAACAGCAGCCATCCTATGCACCGTCATCTTTTATCCACCAGGACACAGGCTATGAGACGATGGAGCATGATGGCTCTCCCCTGGAAGATGACGGACGGATGAACTCTATGGATGCTACTTTACAGCACAACTCTCCCATCATGAGTTTCAACCCAGCGCACTATGAAATGGCCATGTCCCAACCTATGCCACCCTCAGCGGAGAAGTTTCGGTTCCATGTCACGTTGAACGCGCCAACCGCTATGATAAAACATGCAGAAGAAATCCCTGTTACTTATTTGAACAAGGGACAAGCCTACTCAGTTTCTATCGTCGACACAGAACCAAGATTGCCCGTGCCACCGGGGACCAGATACCGCACATTCGTCCGGATTTCGTTTGAAGACGAACAACAACGGCAACGACCTGCAACCTGTTGGCAACTGTGGAAAGAAGGTCGGGGAACGAATGAGGCGCATCAGCGCGGCGGAAAGCTTCAGGCTGTAGAATATGTTGAAGCAAACCAGCATGTCGACAGCGACGATAAGCGAACCCGAATTGATTTAGATACCGCATCCTTCGATGGCTTCTCGGTCATCTGGACACCTGGTATCAATGGCCTAACTGAATGCAATATTGCAGTGCGCTTCAATTTTCTCTCCACTGACTTTAGTCACTCTAAGGGTGTCAAAGGAATACCAGTACGCCTTTGTGCGAAGACCGAAACACTTACGGATGGGTCTCCACATTCTGTCTCGGACGCCGAGGTCGCCTTTTGCAAGGTCAAACTCTTCAGAGACCATGGGGCTGAGCGGAAGCTGTCAAATGATGTAGCGCATGTCAAGAAGACGATTGAGAAGCTCAAGCAACAAATTGCACAGGCAGAAACAGGTATGAAGGATTTTGGGAAGAGGAAACGGGGCGGGACCACGGCAGAGAAGCCACAACCAAGCCAAAGACCTGGAAAGGTACAGAAACATAAGCGTACCTGGTCCATGTCATCAGCATCTTCCGCTGGAGGACGGGTGCCTATTGAAGAGGACCTTCACTTCAAACTTCAGACAATGCAGGATATGTTCACGAGCCCTAGACCTGTTAGTATCCTGTATCTTCGAGGTTCAGAGCAAGACGATCCCGATTTGAGTCCGGTAGCATTGGTAGGAGAGCCTCTTGATCTTACCAAGGTTGATTCAAGAGAGAGTGGTGTCTGGCTTCAAAGAAGCGGCGCACAGAGTTCCACTGGGCCTTCGTCGTTGGTCTCACCATCACCGAGCTCCATGTCACTACAATCGCAGGGTATCGGTGGCACATCTATGGCAAATCAGTCTGGCCAGTGGTCAGACTTCCAATCTCTAGCACCTGCTGAGGCTCAGACATCCAATCCACAGCAACTCGCAAGCCCGCCTGACCAGCTCACAAAGATCGCGAAAAGAGATGAGCACGGAAGCCTCAGTGGATGGATAGAAGCCCTAGGGGTTGATTCTTCGTACAAGCCACCGGTGATAGAACGGCCGATCAAGCCTGTGGCGTGCTTCTACGTCTCACATCGCGATCCTACTCAACCTGGGAAGCAACAATACTACCGCGCCATCTACCTGATGCAGCGAACTCTGAAGGACTTCACGCAGGGCATAGCTTCAAAATGGAACCTCGAGCCGACTAGAATTCTTAAAACCCTGCATGTTCTGGGGGAAAGAGGCTTAGAGGTTGAGATGGACGACGACGTTATCCAAGAGATGGCCGAGGGCCAAGACCTTATCATGGAGATCTCGCATGTTCACCATTCCCCCGCACCACAGCAGGTCAAACGCGAATGGGAGATGGCAGTCGACGCTGTCGATAGCGATACTACGGCAACGCAGAGCGTGATTCAGACCGAAGGATACGAACTCCGACTAACCTTTTAATACCCTATTTTTCTCTTCGCCTTATATATTGGTCTTTTACGATCATGTAATTCTTACGCATCTCTTCGCCCCAGGCTTGGCATGGCTGATCGGAGTCAACGGCGTCACATTGCTTTATTCTTTTTCTATTCGAGATACCAGTTCCCCCTCCGGAACATAACATGTTACCAATACCCTTCCAAAGTTCTGTTTTAGAGAGGCTTCATGTCCCGCTGGGCTCTTTTAGGATGTTTCTTGTATTGTACTACCTTTTTCACGTATATGCCTTTTTACCTTTTTCCCGTTATTTACAGGCTTGGATTCGGCTGGCACACAAAGATGGATTCGGTGGGCATTATACACACGACGAGACGAAGCACACGCACTGTCTCCTATGGCTCGAATAATGATATACAAGATAGCTGCAAAGGGAAGCTTCTGGTTGGTTTGGCGATTCTGCAGTTTCTCATCCTTGGCTTGCGAGACGGGAGGCATAGGCCCAGGGCGTCATGCAACAATGATAACAAAATTTACATACTTCATACCTCACATATCCCGCATCTGTTCGTTCGTTCGTTCATTCATTCATTCATTCACATGACGCATCGCAACACAGAGTCGGCTGACGAGATGGCCATTATTGATTCATAAAGATGGCGTTGTTGGCTCGCCTAGGCGACACGACACGTGTTTGGGCGACTTGCAGATGGGGTGGACGCACGGTGGCCACTCATCCACCTGGGAGCAAGTCACTCTCAAACACGCCAGAGCCAGCGGGACTGCTCATTGCTCATCGCCCATCGTTCACTGCTCATTCTCTCACCACCAACAACATCCAACGCGCACCGCCCTACTACCGTACAGTACATACCCCTCAGCAGAGCGCTGTTCTGGCTGTTCTGGCTGTTCTGGCCCTTCTCCCAAACCTTCTGCAGACCCTCGCACAGCTGAGGCAAAAAGCCTCTCGTTTCCACATACAGCAAAGGATGCTCTGCCCACGCAAGCACCTCCACGGCTGGACCATGTCAAACCTTGTTGATCGAGGGCCGTCGGGGTCAGCCACGAGGATCGACCAGGCGTTGTGCTTGATCCAGCTAGACGTGGCGAGTCTGGAGATACCAAGCATTTCCACATGCCACACAAACCATCAACGCTCGGAGTGCACTGCCACACAACGACCGCCATCGACATCGCAGTCGCAGAGTTCCAGCCAGGCGCCCGCAATAATCATCTGAACTCTGATGGGAGGAGGGACATGGCGAAAGAAAACGGCTGGCCCGCCGACGCTAGACGACGTCCCTACCGCTCTCACTCATTACCTTATCTCGTTTGTGCGAGCGCTCCGTGTGCCCCTGCAATGCCACTGGAGACATCATCATTTCCAGGAACACCAATCTAACCCCCCCACCCCTTCATTTGCGTGAGCTGGCCGTCAGAGATACTAGGTGACATTGGAGATCTGATTGCCAACACATCGCATTGCAGTGTGCATTGCAGACGGCTCATGTGAGAAGGTGCAGCTCCTAGCGCCTGTGGCTCGAAGGGTCGATAGAACGCGAAGTGCTTCCACGTGCCAGGTGTGGCGGTCATCAAGAGCTTGGTCTGCTTGGGGGATGGTCATCGGTCATGGCACGAATCTCAGCGAGTGAGAACCCTCCAGCGACCGTCAAAGCAGCCTCCCGCCACAGACGGGGCTCGTGGTTTAGCTTTCGAGCTTGTGAGCCACAGCTGAGCCGTTCAAGAAGGGATCATCGGTGGGGAGGAATGGGCAAGCCTCATTTATCTTTAGAAAGATCTCCACGTCAATGACGAAAACCCAGTTGACCCGACGAGGGTTTACAAAGTGCTCAGTATTGTCCGTCCAGGCCGTTTATCCGATAGATCCGGCTCGGGGATGTGCGCAAACTTCCAGCACAAATGCAGCTTATTCCCAACGGTCCCTCACCTTACATCTTGTCACTTTTCAGGCTGAAATGGGGGCGTCAAACGAAGGTGGATTGGGGGGGTACCTTGCTCGGGTCCTCTTGGTCACCATCTGCATCTCACAAACCTATTTTTTATGGGTGCCCATGGTCAATTTCAACTCTGCAATGAGCACTTACCATTTAACTCACTACGCTGGTACTTGACAGCCAATAGTGTTGTTCTATTTTCCGCTTCAATAATTGACATGGAGTTGTGCCTCCCAATTTACGAAGCAGTTCGCTACCGAGGAGTTTCCTCAATCGTCGTGGTGCAGATTCAGGGCCAGGATGCTTCCAAGAAGTACTGTGGCTACTATTTCCGCTTTAGAGTTTTGGTAGCCCTTCTAAGAGATCAATCTCAAAGCCTGAGACATTTCCCGCGAGCACAATTGAGATCTTCTTTGTCAGCACACAAAATCATATGGATTGTTCATAAAATCAAGCACTGAGCTAAACCCAAAGTCATATGTTCCAGATACCATTTTCTGTACGTAAATTTACTTTATTTTGTCATCGAATTAGCATAGCTCATCCACCCTCTTTCAAATTCCTTGGAAAGATGATAGCACAGTGTGCATTGATCGAGAACATGGATAAAATCCTATCTCGAGGTTTTTTCTCTTGAACTATGTCATCGCTCCCAAACTTACCTCAAATTTACTTCGTGATGCACGGAGCCATATCCACATTGTGTCAGTATGGTTGCACCTGGTATCTGCACTCGGGGGCGGTGAATTGAATCGAGCAGGAAAAATCCGAGTAACTGACTCGGTTCTCTACATACAATAAAATTATGTTTCGGCATGCCGAGTTTCCACCAGTGTCATAAAGTGGGCTTTGGTTTGGAGAATCTGCTATGACCTCATTGAGCACACAAAAAATAAGTATCCATTTTCTGGATCATCTTCGGAGCGATGGGGTGTGAATGTGAGCGCGTCTGAAACTTTTTTTGTTACGTGGCAACCTCCTTTCCTTCGAGGTTTCGCCGGTAACGAGATAGAGACAAGAAAGTCAACGCATCGATTAGCCGACCGATAAGTACAAGTGGTTAGTAAGACGACACAGCCATGCGCTATACTCAAGCATCCCAATTCTCCTACTTCATTCTGTGTGGAACCCATGGAGAAGGAAAGCTGTTCGAGTTTCATTCGGACGAACTGCCTTAAATTTTTTATACTTTCTGTCAATTTTTACTTTCCAGGGGACAGGCTTCCAGGTTTCCAAGTGGACATGGTGGTTGGCTCCGTTGTCAAGTATACCGGCTAGGATTCTATGTTGCATCGAGAGGTTCAATATCTATTTCAATCGTCATTAAAACTGGTTGTTGGAATTTGCTACATAATAAGACATACCCTACGTAGTAGAAGCTCGTATAGCCTATGTCGCTAGAATTCCATGCCAATGGCGAGCTAGAAGGCAGTCACTTTTTAAAGATGCATTTGGATTTCTTTTAAGGATTTTGTCTTTAATACTATTAAGTCTTTACACCGTCGGAACTTGGTGCTTTGAAGTGACCAACCTGGCAGTAGTGGCCTCACAAAGCATTCAAGAGCTCATTTGAACTTAATTTGCCAAGTCATATCCATTCATTTAAGGCAGATAACTGCACTGCCTGAACAAAACAATGTCAGAAGGAGATTATCAATATTCCAGATGGCTAACCTGACTCGGGTGATTGATTTTATTGGCTTTACTATATTACGTATGTACTTTCTATCAGCAGCATAATGTTAAGTGGTTAATGTTAAGTGGTTATCGAGCAACTGCCCTATATCTCATCTACTAAGTACTAACGATGTCACCTCATATGTGAATTCATCCTCAAAACGAGAATCAAAATTAAAAATCTCTAAAAGTAAGAGACTAGCAATACTTGTAATCATTCTACATCCATTACCAAACATATCCGACCATTAGTCTTCTAACCATTAACCCCCCCCTAACAGTAAGGACCAAAACCAACAGCAGACTTCGAATATATGCTGCAAGTCCCTGTGTTGTAACGAAGAGCACCAGCCACTAGATTGATTTAAATCGTGACTACGTATTATTTAAGAATAACAACATAACCGATTTCCAGCAGCCTCGATAGTTAGAGGTGGGTTATACTATCTTGGAAATTATCCGAGCGGCTACTTCGCTCTCCATAGTCTTTCTAGGTTGCGGCATGTGTTATTTATTACCTTAAAGCTACCTTGGTATATCTCTACCCCACGCGGCTGCAACCAATCCCCTGTAGACTTCCTTTCCTTAGTGAGGTATATAGGATAGGGTGTATGTGATCTTATTTTATAGATATAGTATCCTTCTTGAAGTACTTACTTCTGGTCTGTTATATGCACTGCTCAAGCCCGCTTCTCTGGCCATCGCTTATACGTTCCGCTAACGAGGACTGGTGCACAACGATGTCAGAACGACAAAACGAATACGAAGCATATAAGTCGAATTAACTCTTATTGATCATCATTACCAGATGATTCTAGACAGCATAAAAACCCCTCTGCTGGACGCGGCTATAAACAACACAAACACCTCAACCCCATACTCCACCCCAAAAACGCTCACAACTCCTTCAATGCAACGCCGTAAAGACATGCCATGCCATTCCTCCCAACATCTTGCGAATCAAACCAAAACCCCTTCATACGCACGCTCTACTGTTCGAGTACCTACGCCAGGTACCGCCATCAATTGGCCCAAACTCTCGATTCGCCCTCCTTCGTCTTCATTCTGCAACTCGAGGAAATCAACGAGATCACGAGCCTTCTTGGCTCCTACGCCACTGAGGCCTTTGATCATCGCAACGTCTCGGGAGTTGACGACATCTAGCAGATGTTTTGTGCGCGGGGTGAGAACTCCAACTTCAGCATCAGTATACACCTGAAGCGATGACTTAGCAGTCTGCTTCGCTCGTGGCTTTTTAGCCTTGGTGACTTTGTAGCTGAAGCTGTCGTCATCTTCGTAGTCGTTACCCCCCACCAGCCCCGTACCATTGTACTCGTCGTCGGAATCGGCACTTGCCTTCGTTCTTCGAGACTTGAGCTGTGGCTCTGGTTGTGTCACATCGAAGGATGTTGGGAGCTGCATGCTAGGAGCTGTCGCAATTGTCTTTCGACCAACTGGCTGAGTGAAAGGATCTGAGGGTCTGGCCTCATCTCTCTTCGCTAATATCTTTGCCCTGAGGTTCTCGATCTTCTTAACCAGCTTTTGTTGGCCTGGAAAGAATGGCAAGGCGAGCTCGAACATTCTCAGTGCGCTTGAATCCTCGCCTCGCTCCTTATGCTGCTTTGCCATGAGCAAGAATCTGTATCCTTCTGTTCTCGCATCTTCTGCAGCGCCGCTTTCTTCGACCTTTCTCTCCAGAGCTTCTAGGCGCCGTTGTACGGCTTCAGATATGCCATCAGCCACAGGTGGTGGAGCTTGGTCAAGAGTACGTTTTGCCAGAATCTCGGATACTTTCTGTTCAACCATCTCTTCTATTTTTGCCGCAGATAAACCAGGAACAATCGTGGACTTAACACCAGTCGGGTTTGGTCGAGCGAGCTTCGTGGGCCGGGCACCAGCGCCTGAATCAGAAGGTCTCTTTTTGGTCGAGTTTGATCTTTGTGGTGCCCCAGCAGCTCGGGCTGCTGTGGTCTTCCCTCGATCAGTATATACTGAGAATGCCTTCAGTGGCTTGTCCCCGCCCTTCGGTTGTGCTGTTCCATTGACAACCGTATTGTGCGCATTTGCTAGAGGTCGAAGCGGCTGCCGCTGAATATTTCCACCTGTAATTGAAACATTTGCCCTTGGATGTTGCTTAAAAACCACTTCATTTTCAATCTCCCTCACTTCTATCCTCTTTGCTCTTGAACTGACATTGAGACTGCTCAAAGTGTCTAGATGATAGCTTCTCAAGGGTGCTAGGTTCAATATCATTATCGTAATACCGTTATTCTGACCCAAACTTAGTACTCGCGTCATCTTCGACTCTCGAAATGGAATGCGCTTGTCTCCGCGTCCAATTGCATCGATACATTGACTCAGCACAAACAAACTCTTATTGATGCTTGCGGACTCCACCATTCGATCCTTGCCATTGTCTGTTCTTCTATTATCCTCCGACCCCGCCAGATCAATGGCTGATGCGGTACTTATCAAAGTCTCGTCACCATTGGTCTGAGTCACCTTGACCTGTAAGATCGCGTGGCTTCGACTGCTCTGGGCATTCAGTTTCGTACCAGCGGTGCTGCGATTATTGTTCGCCTCTATATACAGTCTCTCGAAATCCTTTAGGTCGTCGCAGGCGTGTTCCGAAAGTCCTACAACTATGGTCTTGCCATCTTTCTCGCGAAGTGGGAGACCTGCAAGGCTGCGTTTGTCTGGCGATTCGAAAAGATCAAAGACCTTGTCGTTGTAAATCTCGTAGTAGGATAATTGTACGGAAACCTCTGTCTCGCTGCCTGAATCCTTCATGACCTTTCGTCCTCGCCGATAGATACCACTGAGTAGTCTGGGGATCACCCCTCGATCGGACATCTTCAGACCACCTCTCATCGTATGTGTTTTCCCCGTTCCCGTAACTCCATATGCAAAGATTGTAACATCGAGACCTTGAAAAAGAGATTTGAGTGTCGGCGCAACTGAATTTCTGTCAACCCAAGCCCATGTAAATAATTGTTCATAGCTTGATCTTTATACCTTCGTTGGTGAATAACTCCTCCTGAGAAGTCGACATATCATAGACGCCATTGAACGTAAAGCTGAATTCCTCAGACTCATTCTTTGGATTCGGTATGCGGACGATATTCCTCTTGCCCTCGGGGCCTTCTGCACGCACAATAACGTCTTTGCTCAGTTCCTTGTCTTTATCCAGCAATGGTCGGATCCGCGCAACGACTCGGACGGACATGATTTAATAGAGAGGAAAGAGAATGATTGAGGAGACAAGGGTTCCGTCGAAAGGTCGTGGGTATTTAGTTTATGATCGTGCCACTGTGTACACCAAGCATGCCTTCTCACAAAAACACTTCCGAGCTTTGGGGTTGCCAGGTCAACGGATGTTCGCTTAGTGCCTGTACTTCACCGCAACATTACCGCCCTCGCCGCCCTTGCCTACGCCTAGTACATAATTGGCATATGAGAGATGTAGTCCAGCGTGTGCATCGAGTTAGGCACCATGATAGATTGCATTTCATGAGAAAGATTTGAAGAATTTATAGTTGTACTTAAGTAGCCACTTATTAATGGTTCAAAGCTTGTGAGCAAACCGTCGCTTATATTTGTGGAAATAAAGCTGCGTACGCGACAATTTATTCGTCTTCATTGTGTGTTGAGTACACATATTTTTGTTCTTGGACCCTTCAAAGATCAGAGGTACTAGGAGTTAAGGCTCTTTGGTTGTTCCATTTTTCTTGGCTATCAAGTGAATTTTTTTTTTGGTAATGTAAGCAGTCAGTGTGTGGCCAGGAAGACTCAGATGATTCCAGCAAAGACGAATGATGAACACGGATCTTAGCATTTTCATATATAAGTCTAATTTCATGGAGTGAAGGCACTATCTGCATCGATCTAACTCTGCAAATATACGATAATGGCTGGTAAGTTACACGTAACATTCTGTAGTCTAATATTACAGTTCAGATAACTTTCATCGCCCACCCACATTGAACGTACCGACTAGCAAGAAACCCAACCGCGCCAGCAGCCATCACTACGCCACAGAATATTTGTAGGTACTCAAATTTTCCGCTATCATGGCTAATGAGGGCTCCCCCAATAGGATTTCCTGTCAAAGCTGCGATGGAGATGCAAGCAAACATCGTCCCGCTTCTTACACCTATCTCTCGGATGGGGGATATCTGAGCGATTAGAGCAGGCCCCATAGCTACCCAGGCACCCGAAGAGAAGCCGTATAATGCAGCAAAAACAATGTTGGGAGCATTGCTCCGAGCTGGGAGCCAGAGGCCCAGAACGATTATAAAGGAGAACGTAGTGGTGATGATCATGACATTGAAACGACCCCATCGGTCACCTGCTATTCCAGGAAGAATACGGCCAAAGATACTGTACGCTATTAGCATATAAATCAAAATTTAGGAGCCAATCCTACCTTGTGGCGTTAAGGATTGAGATCAGATAGCTAGATAAATTTTTAGACATTCCCCATGTCTGCGCTTGTATTGTGATAAAGTTGAATGGTAGGAAGAGCCCAAAACAAAAGAGGAACGAAGCGAGGCAGATCAAAGCGAAGGCTGGTTCTCGCAGAGGTCTAACAAAAGCCATAATATCGAATTGCTTCGGCGTATGTGGCAGTCTCGACTTGACCGTCAGATTAGCGATGATGAGCATACCGAGAATCAGGAACGCCACGGCTCTCATCGTCCAAGGGAAACCAATTTGTGGTAGTAGCCGTTGTACCATGATAGGATATATTACGCCACCTAGTGATGACCCAGAGGCCATGACGCCAAACGCAGCAGCGCGGTTCTTGAAGAAATAAGTTGAGACAGAACTCATGGCCGGGTAAAACACTGCAGATGCACCAAGAGCACTGCAGATTCCCTGTGCTAGTATAAATTGATAATAATCCGTCGACAACGAAGTCATCATGAGGCCAAAGACATGGAAGAATGATCCAAATAATAGCAAGTTTCGTGGGCCATAAGAATCGAAGATAAACCCAAAAAATGGACCGCCTATAAACATCATGCACACCTCACAACTAGGGATCCAAGCGATTGTGCCAGAAGAGTATCCTTGAAGCAAATTGAGTTCGTAGTATTCCTGGAAAACTCCTATGCAGTTGATCCACCCGAATGAGCAGAAGAGACAGCACCAACCGCCCAACACGACAAGCCATGCTTCAAGACCTCCATCCGGGAAGTCTGCAGGATTTATACCTCCTCGAGTTGGTTGTTGCACAACCGCACCCTCCTCTATATCTGCAAGACTCTTGGATTTTGTGTCCATGTTTGCTTCTCTGTGTGTAGTCGGATCTTGCTCGGGCGCCTCGCCAGTCTGTTTTGTCCTGGATAATTCTTCGTCGTAGGAAGACTTTTCGGCATCGTTTTGAATCGTTTCACTCCCGACTGTCGAGGACCTGGATGAATCAAGTGCCATCATCAATATATTACGGGTTTGGCGGCTGCTCTTTCGAAAACGCTTGTTGTAAAGTGAGGCACGAATTTGCAGAAACTTGTTGCAACAAGATGGGCCAAAATCGACGCCGATCAACAGCTACAGGAAATTAAAGGTGTAGCGTCGCAATGTGCAAATGTGCAAAGCGCAGCAGGGGATAGCTAACTGAAGCTCTGAAGCAAGAAAGAAAGGTGTGAGATAGCTGAAAGAGAGGCGCTTCTTATCTAAAGAAAAGGGGACCTACTTGACCTGCATCTCACTGGATTGTTATGAGCCGTCATTCTTGCTTGCAGTTTACCTGATGGAGGAAGTCGGTCGGAGAGGGTGTGGGCGAGGGTTGGACGCGAATGCCGAGAATCTGGCCTTGCAGGCGGGACCACCATGTCTTGGTCTTGTTCACTTTAAGCGACCGAGCAGAGAGAGTGAGAGAAAGCTTGAAAGTACGTTTCGGACCGTCTCGATTACCCCATCTGGAAATGCCGCTGGTTTCACCGACACAAGATAAAGAGATGCGGACTGATTAATCAATGGCGGGAGCAAATCTACGGCTGACTCAATTCAAGTGCTTGTTTCCATGCAAGGGAAGAGGCAGCTATCCCTTCGCCTCGTACCTTAGTGCAGCCAATCAGTTTAATCACGAGCATGAAATCAAGCAGTTTTATACAGTACTAGTACCACTTGAAGGGCTAGTAGTGTCTCGGTCTTTCGGCCTTCGTGGCCGGGGATAAGTTAATTGGTGGGAAGAGGATTTTGTCAGCTCGAGAAGCAGCTAATCACTTTTTGATAGGTAGGATGCTTCAAAGTTTGGTGGCATCGAACTAGGCAAAGCCAGACTAAAGCATGCTTGACGTTTGCGAGTAATATTACATCGGCTTTTGATGGTACATAGGTCTTTTATCGTACGAAAGGCTTCACGTCGGTGGCCTCGCCAAACTTCACGTCCCCGGTCTTGCCAACCTCAGCAACATGGAACCCGGTAGGACCATTCGCTATAGTCTTTGCAGCTTCTTCTTGTGGCGTCTTGTCCAACGTTATCGCTGATTGTACAGCCCCGGCTGGAGCATCGGCAATTTCATTCACATCTCGTGTGGTCAGAACGTCACTAATGCGTGATGCCCTTGATGACATGAGGATGGTGGTTGGGCCATGAAATTGCAGAAACAATCGATCGCCCCAGATGGTCCTTCGCGCCGCAGTTCTCAAGTTGAAAAACAGCCGACCAATAGTCTTCCATGTATCAGAAGTCTTCATCACTCTGAAGAATTTTGTGTCAGGTACTAGGTAGCCGAGCCCTATATTGGGCACCTGAAATCTCAGACTTGATGATTTCAGACGATATGGCAGAGGAGGGTGCTGTGTGATGGTGTAGGCAACTACGTTGCCTGGATGCGCAACAAACTCCTCCCCTGCCTTCAAAGTTACTTGATAGACCTGACCAGGACCTGCCAAGGCGACAAGACCACGACCTGTAATCTGGGAATTTCCCCAATGGGCAAAACTCATCCCCCGACTCGTGGTTGGGGTGACGGACAAAGTATGACCAGTCCACGCCAGTAACGCTTTTCGCTGCGCGACCATCCAGTCAACAGTGCCGTTGAGATGAAGCACCGTAAAAGACGTGAGAGGAGACTTAGATGCAATCAATGCTGTAACGGGGCTTGTTGAGGAGATTCTTTGGTATAGGAACGGTATGCCAAGGGCAGCCCTTCGGAAAGGCTCTAGGATGGACAGAGTTGATTGCGCCTGAATGCAGTTAGGAAAGTCTGTATGTGGGATATCCACTGCTTACATTCTCTGCCTTCCCACTCACACCAACCAAAGTTCCTCTCCGTGTGTATAATCGCTGTGAGGCAGAGAGAGATACGGACAAAAGAGAATACGGGGCGCCTATGACTTCAAATCGAGCATCTGGCAATTGATCACTTGTCAGAGGGTAGATATGTCGGGGAGAAGCTGGTGACTTACAGGCAGAGTTTGCAGAGTTACTGAGAAGGTCTCCGTTGAGTATTGGGGAATCAGTTGTTGGTGTTGCGCTGATCTGGATTGCTCGATATTTGATGACTCCAGCAGGGCGCCGTAGCTGGCGGAAGCCTCGCAGACCATTTCCCAGCCATATTCGACCAGACATAGCTGATCTTTAAGCTTGTTGGTCCAGAAATTGTGTGGACATTCGAGGACGGATCTCGAATGCGATTGTTTCTCTATCGACCGGGAGCTTCTTCTGTACCTACGTACCTATCCTGGCAAGTGCGGCCTCAGGCTGATAATCCGCCATTCTCCATTATTCCAAGCCCTGAGCCCGAAGCGATGGCGTAATTTTGATGGCAAAAGCTCCTTTGCAGCGATCGCTAAGGGTAGAGCTGTGTTGCATGTCACATTTACATGAATAAGCATGTCTTCACTTCCCATGTTTGCTCACCTATTCTAAAGGTACTGCCCCCTAGATATCAGAACCCGCTTTACTACAGACTTACTCAAGTATAGTTTCCCACATAGTTCTACCAACCGCTCGTACCTTATCGATAGCTTCGAACCCGTCCGTCGCGGGGCAAAGCAGACGTAGGTAGCACCCTGGGAGCTACACAGCGACACGCTCCAAGCATATATCTGCACATAACAATGTGGACTGGGAGGAAGGAACCTCCAGCGAGTTGATTTGTCTTCAAGAGAAGGCAGAAATGATCATACGAAACTTGACCAGAGCAACCTGCTTCAGTGCAAGAGCTTTTGCCAAACAATCGTCGCCATGGAGCAGACCGGCACCTGGCCTCCGAGTCTTCACGAAAACGAGCCAATGCTATAGAGAAGACAGGAAGGAGACTGCGGCCCAGATCCAGGCTCAACGGGTGCCGCGAGCTGCTGATGATGTCCCCGGAACAAAGCCCGAAACTGTTCAGAGGACTGAACCAGCGGTGACCACAACCGCTCGGAAGGACCCTCTGGCCCTGGCAGACAAGACAAACAAGGAGCAGAGAAAAGCTGATTGGGCAATCATGAAAGAGATGTCACGATATTTATGGCCAAAGGATAATATGGGGACTAAAGTTCGAGTTGGAATTTCTCTGGCTTTACTCGTGGGCGCAAAGGTGCTGAATGTACAGGTGCCATTTTACTTCAAAAGCATTGTCGACTCCATGAACATCGATTTCGTGGCTATTGGCGGCACGGCAACCACTGTTGCTGGCTCCATGATTCTTGCCTACGGCTTGACAAGAATAGGTGCAACAGTCTTCCAGGAGGTACGGAATGCAGTCTTCGCAAGTGTTGCCCAGAAAGCGATCCGAAGTGTAGCTCGAAATGTTTTCGACCACCTACTGAGGCTGGATCTGAATTTTCATCTTACAAAACAAACCGGTGGTCTAACAAGAGCCATTGATCGAGGTACCAAGGGCATCAGCTTTCTACTCACATCTATGGTCTTTCATATTTTACCTACTGCATTGGAAATATCAATGGTGTGTGGTATTTTGACATATCAGTACGGCATCAAGTTTGCAGCAATCACGTCATTGACAATGGTTGGATATACGGCATTTACTATCTGGACCACCGCTTGGAGAACCAAATTCCGAAGGCAGGCAAATGCCGCTGACAACAAAGGCTCAACCGTTGCTGTCGATTCGTTAATCAATTACGAGGCCGTGAAGTATTTCAATAACGAAAAATACGAAGTTGGCAGATACGACCAGGCCCTTAAAGAATATGAGAAGTCGTCTATCAAGGTCGCAACTTCATTGGCTTTTCTTAATACAGGACAGAATTTGATATTCTCGAGTGCGCTTACTGGTATGATGTATTTGGCTGCAAACGGTGTAGCTGAAGGCACATTGACTGTGGGAGACCTGGTCATGGTCAACCAGTTGGTGTTCCAGCTGTCTGTGCCTCTTAATTTTCTAGGATCTGTTTACAGAGAGCTTCGTCAGTCTCTCCTTGACATGGAAACCCTTTTCAATCTCCAAAAGGTCAACATAGCAATCAAGGAGCCTGCAAGCCCAAAGGCTCTTCAGTTAGTCAAAGGAGGCGAGATCACTTTTGAAAATGTGACCTTTGGATATCATGCTGATCGTCCAATTCTACAAAACCTCAGCTTAACAATACCAGCCGGCAAGAAAGTTGCTATTGTGGGACCAAGTGGTTGTGGAAAATCAACTATTCTAAGGCTGTTATTCAGGTTTTACGATGTTCAGCAAGGCCGGATTCTGATCGATGGCCAGGACATCCGAGATGTCAGCTTAGAATCCCTGAGGAAAGCTATTGGCGTTGTCCCCCAAGACACGCCACTCTTTAACGATTCAATTGAGCATAATATTCGTTATGGTGACCTGAGTGCCCCTCCAGAGAAGGTGCTCGCAGCTGCACAGAGAGCCAAGATCCACGACATTATTACTGGTTTACCAGATGGTTATAAAACTATGGTTGGAGAAAGAGGCATGATGATCTCGGGTGGTGAGAAACAGCGTCTGGCTGTATCTAGACTCATATTGAAGGACCCGCCGTTACTATTCTTCGATGAAGCAACCTCGGCATTGGACACCCATACTGAACAAGCACTGATGCAAAACATTAACAGCATCTTGAGAGAGAAAGCCAGGACCAGTGTTTTCGTCGCACATCGTCTCAGAACCATCTATGATAGCGACAAAATCATAGTACTGAAGCAAGGGAGCGTGGCCGAGCATGGAACACACAGGGAACTGATTGATACTGGTGGTGTTTACTCGGAACTATGGAGTGGTAAGTTTTTCATCTCTCTCCAGCAGTTCAGCACTAACAGACGAATAGCGCAAGAGACCCTTTTCGACAATGCAGGGGAAGAACGAGAGACAGAGTTTGAGTTGGAGAAAGAAGATGAAGATGAGACCAAGCCATAGAAGATACAAGTCACCAAATTAAAGCATCTTTCTCATGTACCTCTCGCGTGGATGCAAGGATATATATTATCTGTAACATGTCCCTCCACAAGCTGCATCCCCGTATATCAGATCTCCAGAAGATCAGACCGGATGAATCTGGGCCATTGCTCAATCGCTGATCAGTGTGCATTGTGCATTGCGGAAGCCGAAATTCTGTGACAGTTGCAGCAAGTTGACTGGGGAACGACATAATGCTTGAAGTGTTTCACTGGGGCACACAAAGAAGCCTGGGTGTTTGCAAGCTAGTGATGAACATGTCGAGTCTTTGGACACTCTGGGCAGCAGACGAAAATCACAGATGGTCCGACCCACGGCTGGAACGCGCGCGCTATTCATCACCACCGACTCGTTTTGCTTGGCTACAGAGCTTGCGAGTCAACCGACAACTCAAATCAGATAGCTTGGCGGTCCACGATCGTTCGAGTCGCTCTCCCCACCCTTCGAACATGAAACTTCTGAACCACCCGACGGAAACATTCAATTGACTCTGCACCGGAGTCGCTCAGATGCCATGGCCCCGGCCTTTCGCCACCATTCATCTAGCTGCACCCTGCAGCACTGCAGAACAATCACAGAGGCACAATAGCCTTCAACGGAAGTTCCAAGAAGCATGGAAGAAACGTCCAACCGCATCACCAAATCACACGCGATGGACGCTTGTCGTTCTGCCCCACTGGGTAATATCTCATATCCAACCCCCTTTATCTTGATCCATCTATGTCAGGATTACACGGCCCTTAACCCTCAAATGGCCTAATCGTGGCCACAACCATGTCAAAACGTGCGTGCATCTGCATTTTAGCCCTGACAGAAGTCAATAACACGGGGGGTCTAGTGTGATAGTGGGCTAAGGAGTCGTTACCCCGAACGCCCGAGAAAACTGGATGGCCTTATCGCCATGCGCAAGGTACATGACCTTGTCCATGTCCAGGTCCAAGTCCAAGTCCAAGTCCAAGTCCAGGTCCATCCACTCTTCTCTTTTGCCTATGAAACGAGCTGCTGCACTTTTGGTATTCATCTGAAGCTTCGCCCTTCTATTGACGATTACTCTCATCATCGATCCAGAAATCCAGTGTTGTAAGCAAAAGTAGTCGCCAGTGAATACATACTTTAACAGACGGGAAGTCAATCACGGCAGAACTCAATCAAAGAACGGACGATCGAATCCCTAGACGGAAATTCCCCTCACAGCCCGGCCTCAACCATTCTTGCTAGCCAAAGAATCACAGTAGTCCCGCCCTGTGCTACTCGGGATCTAAAAAGTGCCACAAGAAAAGGATTAAATTGACTTGGAAACAACGCTATTCTCGAACAAAAAAAAAAAAAACTCGACTCTCAAAATGGTCAACTTAATCGATCTGATCCAGCAAAAACTTGAGCTTTTCCGATTAGAACAACGGTACACAAGACGCCGCAATCGCCGCAGTACATTCGTATCAGAAGCGCAATATGTTGACGGCGAATACATCTATGCACCAACATCTACATATTCGGCACAAGTGACCGGTGGGAGCTCGAACTCAGGGAGCAGTGGGAGCGACGAAAGCATATCAGCGACGCCTAGCCGAGAGGAGAAGAAGAGCAGACGCATGAGCAAGTTGGGAATGGGCAGTCTGGACTGGCGGCAAGGCAAGGGAGCTTCTGCAAGAGAAGATAGGAGGAAAAGCAGTCGAGTAAGTGTACGGGAGATCACATGGGACGGAGGAGTTAGGACATGAGATTGTCCCGCACCATGCGGGATGAAGAATTCTGTCCAAACCTTCTCTGGGGAATTGAGGCTTGGTGAAGATCCTTTTGAAAAAAAAAACACAAAAAAAAACCAAAAAGGGGAAAACATCCAAGCACGAAATCAAGTCGAGGATGGAGGAGGAGAATTCAAGCCGGGTCTGCTCGCACACCCACGCGTGACTGGAAAGGACTGCTAACAACCGCGACTCACATCGGATTTCGGTTCTTGTTTGGTTAATGTTGACATTGACGTTGGTTTGAGCGACTTCTAACTTCTATTTTGTTTTATGTTCTCATGATGGGTTGTAGGGTGAGGGGTTTGGGATAATAGAGGGAGCAAAAGCCTACTACTGAGTAGCCTTCCCTTCCTCTTCACATATTTTATGATTTGATAAGGTCTTCAGTGACATACCTGCCTGCTTGCAGTTTTTCAAAAGCGGGCGGCTTTCTTTTGTTATACCTCTTTGTGCATACTTCGATTTTTAGCAAGATACAGATCTTTGTTTATGACCAACGAATAGATAGAATACTCAAATGACGAGTCCAATCTCAAGATGAAAGAAAACCCAAAACAAATCAAGGAAGATGCCTGGTGATGAAGTAGTATCCCACTTTTATTTTATTCCCAGTCAGCATGGGAAAGAGACAAGCTATACACAAGGTTCCCATTTCAATACATTTTTAGTCTTTTCAGCAAAGACTATATAGTATACATCCTAAACGCCCTATTTTAAATGCAGTCATCCATTTTCTAGAAGTCACAGAAAACCCTATACTCCTCAATGCAACGACGAGTAACAAAATTCAAGAACTGTATATCAAAATACCTCAAGAAGGTCTCTTGAAAGGGTGGGCCTCGGTATTAAGCACCCAATCATCCAAGCTGATTGTGTCAGGCGTGCTGTAAAGCAGGTAAAAATACTTGAGTGTCTCTGCCAGCCAGAAACTCTCCATTTCGTCTGTTTGTTGTGTGTCCTTGACAAGAACATCGAAAATTGCAGAGTGTCCAAACTCAGTCGAAGTTGCTTTGATGATGGACTCGAACATCTTCCAGCCTTTGTCTTGCCAGATCTTATCACCAGTGATTCGGTACATGTACCACACTGACTCTATGGCTTCTGGCCTTTGACAAAGAAGTTAGCTACTGTAGACGGATCTCGGAAATGGGACTGACCTTAGAATGTATTTGGCTGAAGAGACAGAAACATAGCCAGGTGGAAGTTCTTGTGTGCGAATTCGAGCAGCTACATATTCCTTATGAGATAGAGGTCGGTTTGGATCCGGAATGATCTCCTGTGCTTTCTTAGATGCTTCTGTGAGCGGAACTTCTCCTGCATATCCAGCAGGACTACTATCTAGCTCGGCTTCAGTGCTCTTCACTCTCTGTTTGTACTCCTTCGTCTCTAAGCTCAAGCTATCTCTTGCTTCTGGCTGCTCCTGTGGCGATCTTACCAAATTGCTGTTGTCTGGGAGAATCTGACGCTTGGCTATGCTGCCTTGTGATTCAAAGGTGCTGCTTGAGTCTTTGGGTATCGTGGCTACAGGTGGGGCATTCAACGATTCTGCTGCGTTGGGTATTGGGTCTGATGTCGTTCCTGCCGTAGCTTTAGCCGCTTCTAGCTCGGCATCCAGCTGTGCTTTCGTGACGAGATAATCTGCTAAAATCTGATCCCGTGTTTCTCCCAACGGGTCCAGAGCTAGGTAATAAGCCGTTTGATTCCACGGGCAACTGGCGGCACTCTCACACGCAAGCGTGGTGGCACCTTCCGGCATAATACCAGAAGTTGTTGCTTCATAAGCCCAGACACAGCCGTCAGTTAACTTCTTTGCAATCTCTAGATCGCCTTCGATGTTGAAAATCTTAGCACCCATACCAATCATGCCACCGATGAAGCAAGTAAGATGCGTGACTTCGGCAGTTAACTTGACATCTGTCTCAGGATTGCCATTGCTTGTAATTTGTCCAGTAAATAATACATCACGGTTGTCGGGCAACATAGGGCGGTATAGCATCCACCTTCTGATCGCTGCGGCTGTCTTCATATACATTTTGCTGTACTTGTCTTCGAGGCCACCAAGAAGCAGGTGTTGCTATCGAAGCAGATTAGCATAACGAATCTAATTGTCCCGCAACTCATCATACCTTTGTAAAGTACTCATATGTGGAATCCTGCCCACCTCCCATTGAAAATTTGTCCCAGCCAAACATCCCATCGCCAGAAGTGAGGCCCTGTGGAACGCAGTGTTCTTCGATCTGAGCTTGGCCAGCATTGTGACTAACCGGAGTTTGCCTGACAGGGAACGTATGATTGCTGCTAGAGGTACTATTTTCGAGCTCCAAATCGCCCAAGCCTCTTTTTGTTTTCTTGCTGAAGCTGTCCTTGTCCCAATCCTTGATCTTAGCCTTACCAGGTACACCAGGAACAATTTGAAGTGCCAAGTCCCCTGGGCCCGGAGGGTTGGGTATCTTCTTTGTTTTGGGTCCCATTCCCACACCATCTGCGCCGTCGACAGCTGGTGAATAGCCTACAGGAATCTCGGGGGGAGGGCCATGAGCACCTTGACCTGGACCTTGAGAAACAGGTAAACTGATCTGAACGGATCTGTTACATCCTGATGCATCGACATTCTCTGGGAATACTCCATCAATCTTGGTGCCTCTATCTTGCCATTCTGAGAGGGCATTTGTTATACGGGCAATAGCATCATAATACTTAGCCTGTTTGGTTAATTGCGCCAATCTGGTGAACTCCATAGACAATGAGCCCAGCTCCGCGAGATTGGATCTCGTACTAGCGCGATGGGGCTGTGATGCAAACGCTGGCCTCCACATGTAATACAGGACAGGCATCCTGTTTGGTGTATCAAAAGCCCCTATCAAGATTTCTGCCAATTCAACGGCCTTATCAAGTAGATTCTGATACTGCCCTTCACTGACATCGTACGCAGCTAGTAGACCTCCTAGATATCGTATGGTGGTTTCGAAAAGGGGAATATCGGCTCGAGGACTAGTAGTAAAATCAATGAGATCAACTGCCTTGGCTGCTTCTTCAAATTCTTCCTTCATACCCATTATCCATAGTGTGTCTAGAGTGTCTACCAGCGTTGCGGCCCATCCGCAAAAGGGGTCACGGAATTTGCCTGATACAGGAGACAATTCATCATGAAGCCAAGCATTCTTTCTATAACCAGCCCAGGCCTTCTGAAACTCTTCCTTGACTGCGGATTGCCGTTTTTCACGATTTATTCTTGCATCCGTGGTTTCGTCATTGAAAGCGTGTTGGATCTTGGGCATAAGAAGAGGAGTGCCGGAAGGCAGGCTGATCAATTCACTCGTTGGTACTGGAAAATGCTCCTTCTGCCTTTCCCAGTGAATAGTTGTAGGTTCAGCGGAGAATATAGGGAATTCCTGCCTCCCAGGGGGTGCCACGGGGTATATGATTTTCTCCTCGGCCTCATCCTCGTATAGCCCGCCATGGTTTATAGGCTTCCGATCTGGTATAACAACCTTTGGTACTGTGTTGTCTACCGTCGGGGTCGGCGTGATGCTAGGCAGGGAGGGAAGAGCATTGGAACCAGCGCTTTTGGTCTGCGGTACTGCTTTCGTTGAAGGAGTAGAAGGAATTACGGCGGCAACAGGTTTCTCCGTGTGCACTGGGACGTCTACTACCTCTGCTACTTCGGGCTTGGATATAGGTGCTTCAACAATGGGTTTGCTGTCTTCCTCCGGTGCCGTGTGTGAGTGGCCAAAATCAAAGGACTTGACATGCGAATATTCCCAATCACTTGTACTCGAAAAGCGCACCAGGGCGATGACCATAATAATGGCACATGCTAAGAAGACGCGGTATCGCCGCAGGCGAATTGGGAGCCGCAGCATGGCTGGAAGATTTGTCGCGGTCGCGGTCGCTGTCGCTGTCGCTGATCCAGATGGTTGCGATCCAGCGTAGCACTGGAGCAGTGGAAGGAAGGAAAGAGCTCGCGTGCCGTGTCTCTGGCAAGGGGGTCATTCAATAGCGGGGCAAGGTGAAGGCGTAGAGAAGCATTGCTGAAGAGGCACAAGTCACCTCTGGAACTGGGTAGACAGAGGGTTGTGATGAGGAAGAAGAAAGAGGAGAAGCAGAAGGAGAAGGAAGGAGGGTGGTCAGGACCAAAGGTTGTTCACGACAGCTCGACTACAGTACGGTACAGTACAGTACAGTACGGTCCTACTCCAGGGGTCTTGTCTGCACCGTACGTCGTTACGAGAGCGAGTTGCAGTGGAGTGGCTCGAGTGGTTACTGGTTAATGTTAGTGTCCATAAGTGCCTTGGCCGGGTTTTGGGTGACAGACAGACAGACAGAACGCCGCCGGGGGGTTGCGGGTACGGGTAGCGGAGGGTATAGGTAGTTAGTTACCTAGGTAGGTACAGTACAGTAGGGTAGGGTACTACAAGTACCCTATTTACCTGCCTCCAACTGAGCCAAACTCTCAACTAAATTCAGTTACTCGTACTACTTACTGTACAGTACTGTATCAATGTCCTGCCAGCTGTTCATCTGAACAAGACCCAAACCCTGGCCTACAGACCCGTAAAAGGAAAGATACCGTGCTGCAGTAGCCCCTCCCCCCTCATACCGTACCGTAGGCTCACGGCCTGCCGTACGTACCGGAGTAACCGCACATGCACACTATTCCAGGCTAGATTTAAGCATAATACCCTGAAAAGGCGGAGGCATCACGCGTCCAGACTTACCATCAATCAATCAATCAATCAATCAATTTAGCTTGGCGGCGTCCTGTCTGGTGCTCTTGTGGCGGCTTCCTATTCTCCCAGATATACCGGCTATTCTATTCTATCACAGGAAACTGGAGAATATTGTACAATGTTACATTCTCGAGTGAGAAGAGGTGCCAAGAACCAGCTCAATCTACTTATTCGTCCATGCCCGGGCCCGGATTCGCTTGCCTGCCCATCTGTCGGGCTTTGAGCAGCTCGTCACACAGTAGCAGATTCGACGCGATGCCTGAACTGGACGCAATGCAGTTTCGCAACACACGGAAAGAATCATAGACCCCTTCCAGGACAGGATCCATCGGCTCGCCGGTGATCAGGTCCAAGCCAACCATGTTACCCTCGGCTTGTTCATCCTGTAGTGCAGCAACTATAAGACGTTAGTACAAGATCTACTTGGGGGATCTAATATACGTACGGGCGTCTTGGATATCGTGGCCAGCATTTGCTGCGAGCGTCTTTGGAATAATCAGAAGAGCGTCCGCAAATGCTTGTACTCCCCACTTTGCCTTTCCCTTGACTGTCTTGCGGAATGCTTCGCTGTTCAAGTGCGCTGCGCACGCAACTTGGAAGGCGCCTGCACCAGGCACCACGCTCTTGTCAACGATCATGTTGTACACACTTCGAAGACCATCGCGGACCGCGTCTGTGATTTGAGTGATCGTGTGCTGGTTTGGGCCCTTGATCAGAAGTGTTACCGACTTGGGCTCCTTCACCTCCTCAATGAAGGTGTACTTTTCTTCTCCCAGTTGATGCTCGTAAACCAAGCCCGCCCATCCCAAGATATCAGGTGTCAGGTCATCCACGCTGTTCTGTGCAGTGCCACCACAGATCAGCTGCAACCTCTCCATGTTCCGTCTCTTAGCCCGTCTCAGAGCAAAGATACCATTCTTCACAAGCACATCGAGAGATAGAGGGTCGATTCCTTTCTGGTTGATAATAACAAAGCCCTTCTTTGGATCATTGCCGCATACCTCCTTCTTCAACTCGACTATCTTCCTCAATTTCTCATCAACAAATCTGCGCTCGCTCTCGACTAGCTTGTCTCTTTGCTCGGCGCTTGAATAATAGAAGCCAGAATTGATCTCGGATTTTTCGTATTCCAAACTGACATTCAAGCTGAGAATGAAGGCATTCTCTACTCTCTTGGGCATATCTGGGTGTCTCGCACCGTGATCTAAAGCCAAACCACGGATAAGTTGGGTCTCGGATGCTGTGCGATGCTGCATCTTCATGATCTCAACCATGTGTAAATCGGGCTTCGCAGGGGCTTGGTAAATTGACAGAACAGCGTCCACAATATCAGGTGTAAGTTTATTGGCCAGAGTAGCATTCAGCTTGGTAGAGAGGGACGTTCGAGCAACGCTTAAAAGTAATTCGCGGTCAACTTCCTTGTCCATCTTGAAGGTATCGAGAAACTGCAACGAAGTTAATTAGCTTGTGCGCACTATGATCGCATTCCAACCCACCTTTAAAGACTCGGTTTTGGCAATCTCATATCCATCAGTGATGATTCTAGGATGCAGTCCCTCCGAAATGTATCTATCAGCCTGCTTTAAGAGTTCACCAACAAGTAGAACTACTGAAGTTGTGCCATCTCCACAAATATCATCTTGTGCCGTGGCTGCTCGTGCTATCATAACCGCCGTTGGATTCTGGATTTGCATCTCTCGTAATAAGACATTTCCATCTTTCGTGAGTTTGATCTGCGATGGATTGTCAGCCTAAAATTATGTGTTTGCTGTCCATGGATATCATACTGCTCCAGCTCCGTCAACAAGCCTGAGATGGGTTAGCCAATGAAGAGCAGCGGTAGGAAGGGGTCACACACATCTTTATGGTTCCCAGAGGTCCTAAATTTGACTTCAAAACATCTTGTAAACCCTCTCCAGCATTGATATTGACTTTTAAAGCTTCTCCTCTTCTCTGCATGTTGTCAGCGAAATCTTCTCCTGTAATGAAATCACTTCGGACATACTCTCGACTCGGCCTTCGGGTTCAAAAGCTGTGCGGCAGACATCTTGACAGCTAGGTATTCGAAATAACAAGCTGAAGAAGTGATGTTGGTTGGAGGAATAAGCAGAGCTGTCTATCTAGCTATGCTGCCTTTCAAAATATTTCGATGAGCGACGCGGTTCGCGTGATTCCCCGCTAGGCTGTAACGAGGCATACAGCACTCCAACTCCCGTCTCTCACACCCTCCTTCATCTGTTTTCCATCTCACGCTCCCACTCTTTATCGTGAAAATGTATGTATTTCGCAAATTCCCAGCCACACTGGTTGTGACTCTGCTTTGCGGGCAAAGTTTGGCATTTTGGCCATTTGACGTACTTGCAGCCACCGACAACGAACCAAGTCCGTCTTACGCGGACAGCAATGCAAAGCGCATTGCAATCATTGGTATGTACTCGGGTTGCCTCTATTGCATAGGAGACGCGCAAAGAAATCCAGTGTCCCAAAAATCAAGTTCTTGTAATGGGATTGATCAAACTCCTTGAGCACTTAACAAACCCGAAGATCATGTCATTATTTGCGGTCCACCTGTTGTCAAGTGACTTACATGTATACTGATCTTTTGTTGTCTTTCTATTTTGGATGCAATTCTACCCTTTCAGCCCCGGGCCTGTGGGCTGTAGTGACTATGTCTATAAAAAATCCAAAGAGCATCGCAAGAAATAAATATGTGCTAACCGTTTCTCAGGGGCTGGTGCTGCTGGATCGTCAACTGCATACCACTTACAGAAGTTTGCCGAGGGTTCCGGACTTGAAACCAATGTCACAGTATTTGAAAAATCGTCTTATGTCGGTGGTCGTTCGACGACTGTAAATGCCTTTGATAATCCATTGGAACCAGTCGAGCTTGGTGCAAGTATCTTCGTCGAGGTCAACGCAATTCTAAAAAATGCATCCGAGCATTTTGGACTGCATACAAGAGCCCGATCTCTTGATGCCAACTCGGAATTACTCGGGATCTGGGACGGTGACAAGTTTGTCTTTACGCAGCAAGAAGGAGGGTGGGAGTGGTGGAATACCGCCGTATGGACCGTTCTATCTATAGCTCATTGCGGCTCAAATGCTCTATATCCTGATACTAATTCAATGTTAGAAAATCTTATGGAAATACGGACTAGCTCCTATCCGGACCCAACGTCTCATGAAGAGCACTGTCGGCAAATTCCTAAAGCTCTACAAGGCTCCGTTCTTCCCTTTCCGATCACTTTCCGATCGAGCTCTGGACTTGGATCTCACAGCGGTAACATCAATGACCGGAGAGCAATATCTTGCAGCCAACAATGTGAGAAACATATCAATCTTTATTGAGCTAAATATCTAATATTCATATGAACAGATTGGAGCGCCCTTCTCCACCGACATCATTCAAGCAAGCACTCGAGTCAACTATGCTTCAAATCTGGGCCTTATTCATGGACTGGAAACCATGGTGTGCATGGCTATAGAAGGCGCCATGCAAATTCAAGGAGGCAACTGGCAAATTTTCGACAGTATGCTAAAAGCATCCAATGCCACAGTGCATCTCAACAGCACAGTTACCAACATATCAAAACACAACGGCAAGTACATCATCAAGACCTCTTCCCAAGATGCTACCACAGGAGAGATCCACACGCTTGAAGAGCCATACGATACCGTCGTTCTAGCTGCGCCTCTTCAATATTCTAACATCGAAATTGAGAAGGACTTGCTCAAACACACTCCTGACGAAATTCCATATGTGCAACTTCATGTATCGCTCTTTTCAACACCTCGTACTTTGAGTCCCGCCTATTTCAACCTAGCCCCAGATGCACAAGTACCTAACACAATCTTGACCACCATTCCTCCCACCGAAGATCCAGGAAATCGCAAGGATGGAGTCGGCAAAGCAGGATTCTTCAGCATTAGCACCTTACGCACCGTCATCAATCCTAAAACCCTCGAGCAAGAATACTTATACAAAATTTTCTCGCCAGAGAAGCTCACTTCGGAATTCCTTTCAGATATCTTTGCTATTCCAGGTAAGATTCACACTTTATTCCATGTTCCAATATGAAAACTTTACTCATTAAATTGTAGTACCTACTGATCTTAGCACCATCAACATCAATAGTGGAGATGCTATTTCTTGGTATTATCCTCACGTCTGGTATTCATACCCATACGAGTATCCACGCGTGACATTCGAAGACTCAGAATTAGCTCGTGGCTTCTATTACACAAGTGGTATCGAGAGCTTTATCAGCACCATGGAAGTACGTTGCCCATTTACTAGTCGCTTGAATTCTCGCTGACGTTGTTTTCTTCTCCCTCTAGACAAGTGCATTGATGGGTATGAACATTGCACAACTGATTGTAGATGATCACCTTGAGGTTTTTAGTAGTGATGAGAAGAAAGAGGACAACACACAAGTTGTGTTTTCGGAGATGCCCAAGAACGAAGAGTTGTGATATGTCTATCTGGTACTAACCTTGAATAGACAGTAAGGGAGGAAAGAAATGGAAAGTCCAAAAATTGCCGGTCCAATTGGCGTTGTAGTATATCTTATTTTGTCTACTTTTCAAATTCTGTTTTGCCCTTTTCAAGAATTGTACTTATTCTGCTTTTGTGTAACACAAGTACAATAATTCAAGTTATGGTGTCTTCTCGCCCCATTAAATACGTTCAACTTAAGTTGGTCTCATGTTGTTTTCCAAACGTGCCCACCTCCCTTTTGCCATAGCCATACGGCCTCGACTGCATATACCCTACTGCCTTGGTGCCCCCCCTCAGTATTAGCAGCCTCCTCCAGTGTCTGAACCACTTTTCCTCCCTCCATACACTTCCATAGGCCTTTCGTTATTTCGCTGTCTTGGTTGCCCCATTCTCCCCTGCCTAGTCGATATAAAATCCTCCCCAGCGTCTGAAACGCTACACATCTCTGAGCTGGGAATGCAGACCGTGCTAACCTCGCAAGCTCAGGGACTGTATACCCAGCAGCTTCTGGTGCTTCACCATGGTGGTGAAGTCCTTTGCTGATTGGCATTGCGCGTGAAATTCGAGGCGGTAATAATCCTCCACGAAAGTCGAAGCGTAATGCCGACGCAGATAATGCTTCATTGGCCGGATAATAGGGCGATTCCTGATCTGCGATGGAGCCATGAGTTGGGATTGGTGCCATCCATGCAAGCTTTGAAGGGTCCGCCGGCAAAGAAGGGAAGTATTTTGAGTGCAAATTCTCAAGAAATGAGGGGTCAGAAGGATCGAGTTCGGGCGCCGCGGGTGCATTAGGAAAATGAAGAGCTGGCTGAGTGACCTCAATGGATTGCGAGGCAGAATTCGAGGCTCGCTGTAGACCAATAGGCTCTACCGGTTCTGCATCATCCGCAAAGGTCACTGATTTCGTTGCAGCAGTAGGTTTCCCGGTTGGCTTAGGTGCAGATATCCCTTCTTCGTCTTCCTTGCTCGAATAGCCAACAATATCCTTAACAGCAGCCACTGGGTTCGTTGACTTAGTGGCAGACATAGCAACCTCCTCTTTCCTTGGCTTGAGTTCTATGCCCCTCGCAGCAGGAGGCTCAATGCCAGTATCGCCGCGACCATCGTCAAGATTTGCCCTCTTCAGAAATTTTTCGATCAGAGACGGGTTCAAGCCTGCCAACAGGTCGCGCTGTTCCTCCTCAATTTCCTCTGTTGTCATTGATGCCAATCTTCTCTTATTTTCCGCATCGATCTTATGCCTCTCGGTTTCTTCATAGCTATGGCCATTGTCTCTCGTTGTGGTTATATTCCTGCTAGGCGGTGGTGGAGGCAAGGGTCCAGATATCTGCGCATCAGCGCTTGAAGTCTGGTTAGACCCAAGCCTCTGCAGCTTAAAGGCTGAGATACGAGTTCGTTTCTTGTGCTCAGGAAATCCGGTCGAGGTGCTCTTTAGCTTGGGAGCTGTAGGAGGGGCAGTCGATTTTTCGACGATGTCTCCAATAAAGGCTGAAGGGATGGCAGAGCTCGCAGTCGGTGGGAGTCTGGAGTTCGAGCCAGTTTCATCTTCATCGTCAGATAGATCAATGGTAAATCGTTGCCCTCGTAGATCCATTGCGTTTCTCTTGGTGATATCGCGGGGCGTGGTGGTACCTGATCTTCAACCCGACAAAATAAGGTTTGATAAGCCCAGAGCCCTGAAACGGCTCGATATATCCACGGACATGCATTACTAGCGCTACGACGCATCATATCTACTTCCACAACCACAGCGGTTTCTAGTACTGCAACACCTGTTTGATGGCCTAGATGATAAACATGTATACCTCAACGAGCATTGGTCTTCAAAAATGAAGATGCGTCGTAGTTTTTATGTGCTTTTGATATGTTCTGGCTTTAGCGACTCCCCGTGAGCATATCGAATAGCCGTCGCTTAAATTCAGGTTTGGCGCGAGATGTCAGCCTCATCTAAGGAGGAGATAAGTCCCGATGATCTGAGATCAAGATTGAAGATGCTTTGGGCGTTCGGAGACGATGGAACCAAGAGCTCCTGAGAAGGCATCCGTCTCTCTGGCAGCCAGACGGGTCGTTTTGGCGTGACGAAGGGCCAATATCAGAAAAGTAACATGTAAAGGGGGCATGTTTCTCCACGACTCAAGTGCCAAGGGGAGCACATCCCTGATGCACCTGGTGGCCAGACTTTGCTGGAGTACAGTAGGTACAGTACCAACAAACAGACCCTTTTCAAGCCCCCAGACTGAGTTTGGTTTTCTTTTCTAGGCGGAGTACCTATAGGTCCTTAACGATGTTCCTTAGCTTAATTTTTCGGAGACGCTCAGCGCATACGTGCCATCTATTGCACCTAACTTCCCACATCCAATTCGATTCTCCTTCTTTTCCTTTACACAACAACTCCACCCGCCAGAACGTCTTTTGATGCATTTATCAAAAGAATAACGCCATCTATCGAACAACCCCCCGAAAGGGTCCCATTTGATTCCGGCCATCCCACGCCTTATTTTGCCGCCATTGACGAGCCGACCTTCGCCAGCACACGGGCGGTACGTCCAGAATTCTGCAATCGCGTCGTCGTGTCGAACTTGAAGCTATTCACAACCTCGCCAGGAGGTGTTTGCAGCCAACCTCCACCACCTCACCTCTGCTCCCCCGTCACCCACCCCAGGCCACACGTCTTCGTCCGCCGGTCCAGGATACCATAGCAGCTGGGCCATTCCTGAGAGCGGCCACGCACGTCGCAAATCATATGTTGTTGTTTTAACCACTCACTCCACCGCCATGTCCGCCTCCGACCTGCGTCACGAGGAGCTTGGAGAGAATACTCCCCAGTCTCGCCAATACAGCTCGTCGCCTGGACTGTCATCACCACCACGCTCCAGTCCCGAGGCACCAGACTCTGCGCCCAAGCTGCGTGCCAGTGGCTCGCACTCGCGACTCAGTTCCAGCATCACTGTCAACGTCGCTGGAGTTGAGGGTAGTCCTGCGACTAGCTCCTCCGCCCCGCCGGTTAAGGAACGGAAGAAGCCTGGCCGGAAGCCGAAAATCCACTACAACGAAGACGGTTCTATAATGGAGGCACCTGTCAAAGCCAGACGAGCCCGCAAACCCAAGGATCCAAATGCCCCAGCACCAGTTCCACGAAAGCGCAAAAGTACCACCTCAGACGTCGTAAACGGCGCCGAGGGTCGCTCGGCATCGGGAAAGCAACCGAAGCTGGGTGACCCCGAACTCGCCCCAGCCGAGACCAAGTTTCTTGTTCCGTCAACCATGCCCGTCGCTTCCCAAAGCGGAAATAAAGAAGGCATCCCCATTGCCTCTTTCTTCAACGTCGGACCGCCACCCCCACCCCAACCAGCCAACCCAACCCCACAACCACAACCACAACAGTCACAACCTCCCCCGACTCGAACTAGTGGCCAGAATTACGATCCGATTAGATCTAATTACGATCCTGTGCGAGAGACCGTGCTCACTCATAATTCATACACCAATTCTCAAGGGTCGCCTCAAGCGCCGTACGCACCAAATCGCGCGAGTGAATCTCCGTCAATCTCAAGTTTGGTCGATCCTCCAAATCAAGCAATGACTTCACCGTCTGTTGCTACGCAGTCATTCTTCAACCAGCAACAGCAAGCGAGGTTAAACACCGATGGACGATCTTCAATTCCCGCTTCACCAACTACAAATCGCCTTGCGCCTTCGCCAGCAGTTCTCGTTGAAGCCCGCGATTACTACAACTCACCGGCTCCTCCTACCACTATTCCGGCCACGGCCCCCAAGAAAGACATGCCTGTCACTGCTCCTGCCCCTCCTACAACAGTCACCAACAAGAAGTCAACAACTTCCTCAGCTGGAGCTTCTCCCAAGCCACACAAGAACAAAGAAAAATTCCCCACACCACCACCCCTTCCTGGCTCTGGCCTGATGCAGCTCGGTGGGACTGATGGCACCGAATTCCGTGCCCCCACAATTTGCTTTGAGGTCAAGATAACGCCTGGCGAAGGAAATAAATACGTTAACTTTAACCGCATGGCCGAGGAACGTTATGGATGGGATGCGTTACACCCTCGCCTAGCTGCCCAGCGCGAAAGACTTGCACGTGTCGCAGCTGCTGGTGCGGCTCTAGAGCGGAATGGAAATAAGGAAAGTGGTGATGAAGCATCTGATGATTCCGATTCCGAAAACGACGTTGATATGGGTGGAATGAGCGATGGTCGAATGGGAACCGATACCGGCGAGAAGAGAGTGGTCAAGAAGAGAATGATGAAGGAGGATATGTATGACAAGGACGATGGCTTCGTTGATGATTCAGAGATGCAGTGGGAAGAGCAAGCGGTTGCTGCTAACGATGGTTTCTTCGTATATTCTGGCCCTCTTGTCCCAGAGGTTGCGAAGCCAGATGTAGACAGGTACGTCATAGGTCTCCGACTTTCTCTAGGCAGTTACTCACATCTTTCAGTGCTCCAAAGCGTGGCCGTGGACGAGGTCGTGGCGGAACTGGTCGCGGTGGCGGACCTGGTTCAAGAGGTGGCAGAGTGCCAGGTGCACCTTCATCGGCAAACGGCAGTGCAACAGGTACGAGACCTGCAACTGGACCAGGTTCTCGAGGCGGAGCAGTTACACGAAAGCCTCGGATTACCAAAGCAGATCGTGCACGTATGGAGCAGGAGAAGCTTGATCGAGAAAAAATGGGCACTTTGGCTTCTATGCCTAGTGGTTACAGTGGAATTCCTCTTGCATCGAACATTGGCACAACTCCTATGGTTTTCAACCAGTAGATACCGAGTGTTTAAGCCTAGGTTGAAAGGAGAGTAGTAATAGGTGTATGGGTATAATTTCGGTGGCGTTCATGAGGGGAAGACTGGGCAAGCATTGGGTTCCACGGTGTTCACATACCAAGGCAACTCTTTTAACGGGTGTATTTTAGATGGTTTAATGGCCTTTGACGGTTGCACAAACTGTACAGATAGTCTCAGTAAGAGAAGCGCAATCAGATTTGAAAATAACTACATTCTAAGAACCATTACTTGCTGAAAATGGGGTCCATGGTCACTCGTACCAAGAACTTCGAATAACCTGGCTGGAGATTGATATGTGGAGAGGGAGTTGTACATATGATATGTGTAGGCTATCTCCCAGTGACCATGACCTGAGGGAGCCTCGAGCATCAATCGAGGTCGCGAGTCGATTAAGCTGATAAGAGGCCTGAGGCATCGAAAACGTCACTCCCGTCCCCTGTCCCAAGATGTGAAGCCTATACCACACCCAGATACCCATCCCGAGAGTTCACTTGCTCCCCAGCTTCTCCGCCAATCCAGAATTCCACAATGGCTACTGCACAACCCGACAAGAAAAAGGAGAGGCCCAGTGCCCTGCGTTCTATCATCGCAGGAAGTACAGCTGGAGCTGTCGAGATTGGTACGTCGAGGTCCCGCTAGGATTGAATTATCTGGGAGGTGCAAGAACTGACTTTCTACAGCCATAACTTATCCTGCCGAATGTAAGTCTATATGCAAATTACCTTACAAACTTAACAGTAAATCCGTTGAGATGCGGGAATGGCTGGATTTCTGGTTGGTTGGAGGCAAAGGACTAATGAGATGATGGCATAGTCGCGAAGACAAGGACGCAATTGAATCGCAGATTGGCGGATTCAGCAAAATTACCATGGCCACCGTTTGGAAGCGCCTGGTATGCAGGTTGTACGACGTTGATCATTGGTAACTCATTGAAGGCTGGAATACGTATGTTCTATTTCGTAGGAGTCAAAAACCGAGCTAATGGCAAAATAGGATTTGTTGCCTTCGATCAGTATAAGTCTTTACTTCAAGACACCCACGGAAACATATCAGGGCCCAGAACTGTAATCGCAGGGTTTGGGGCTGGTGTTACAGAGTCATTACTTGCTGTCACACCATTTGAGAGCATCAAGACCACATTGTATATTGTTCTTGGACCAGGGAAAGATATGAGTGCTAACTACTGTCCCAGAATTGACGACCGCAAGAGTGCCAATCCACGAATGCGTGGTTTCCTTCACGCTGTTCCCATCATAGCCCGTGAGCGAGGTCTGAGGGGATTTTTCCAAGGCTTCGTCCCAACCACAGCTCGACAAGCCGCCAACAGTGCAACCCGCTTTGGTTCATACACCTTCCTCAGACAACTTGCTCAGTCGTATACTGCTCCTGGTGAAAAGCTTGGTGCTCTGTCGACCTTTGGAATTGGCGGCGTGGCAGGCCTGATTACTGTATACGTGACTCAGCCGCTCGATACCGTCAAGACCAGAATGCAAAGCATTGAAGCCAGAAGCCTGTACAAAAATACATTTGCTTGCGCAGCGAGCATTGCCAAGAACGAGGGCATTTTGACTTTCTGGAGTGGTGCTCTTCCCCGACTGGTCAGACTAATGTTGAGTGGTGGCATTGTCTTTACTATGTATGAGAAGAGCATCGATCTGATGGATAGACTAGATCCAGAGAAGAAGTATGTTTGACATATAAACCAAAAGGAGCATTGAGATGCATATCACACGGCGTTATGGAGTTACAGAGGCACCTTGAATATAGAGCGTACAATTTTTACGTTTGCCCGAACGCCAATTATTCCTCTGCAGATTCTATGTTACAGTGTGTAATAATAATACAACAAGCGCATATAGTTAGTTCATTGAAATCGTAAAAACCCCTTCCATTTATTCGCCATATTACCCCACCAAGTTCGATCCGGCACCTCTTCCAGCTCCTTGATCAAGTCCGTATAATATGTGGGGTTACTCTTTGGTTTCATGAGACTACCAGTAATTGGAAACTATGAAGCACTTAGCTGCGGCCCTTGTACTTTCAATTGCTGGACGTGAACTCACCTGTTTACTGTATCGATTCTCAACCAAGGAATATAGAGCATTGGCCTGCGCCATCTCCGCCTTCTCATCCACCACTGAGACCCCAGTCGAACCTGGAAGGACTCTTCGGTCTATTCGACGACGCATAGCCTCCTGAAATTGACATTCTGGTCTGAGAGGATCGGCCGGCCATTTCGACAGGGCACGCAAGTAGTGTCTGTAGGCAACCTGGAGATGAAGTCAGACATGATGCGAGAGACGGCCTGGGTCACGAAGTAATACTTACTGACTTCGACATTGTATGCACAAACTGCGTTTACACTTCGTTGACGTATTCGTCCTTTATGAGGTTATCGCCGAGTTAGCGCTAAGAAGTTCATCGACAGGGATATCGCACGAGTAGAAAAATGCGAGGCTAGTCGCTGGCTGTAGAGTGACTAGACTAGAGTCGCTTTAAGGTCGCTTTAGGGTCGCCTGAGCCACAACTTCTCTTACACGCCTCGTACGCCGGAGCAGCAGCCCACCCAGCACCCCCCCGACCAACCGGCAGTCTGATCCAGCACATTCGACATCACCTCCTGATGATTACCTACACTTCTCCCTACTCTCTTTAACTCCCCTCCTTGCCCCCCCTTGGCCCAATACTGGACTCCTCCTGAGTCTTTATCGTATCGCCGTCCCTTTTCTTTGTTCTTGCAGCGCACAACTTCGCCATCATGAGTTCTACGAGATATGAGCGGGTACGTTTTGAGGATTGGTTGCCACGCAACACCACCAACACCACCAGCAGCAGCTGATAGTCTGGAGGAGATGCTAACATGCAACCAGGTATCTGCAAACGACGAGGAGATTCCCACAACCCCAACATCACCGCCGCCCTCTTTCCGCTCCCGCGCATCATCTCCCACCTCCCGGCACGATTCGCAACCCACCGCCGTCAACCAGACTCTAGCTGACACTTTTGATGCGGATGGATCGGATAGCGACGAGGAAAATGATGGCGATGACAGACAGAGATTAATGCGGGGGACGCCTTCCTCTTCATCAAACGAGCACGTTGATACCGAGACGGCCATTATTAGTAACAGGCCGACCGTCGTTGAGCGTAGAGTTACACATTTGCCAACCTTCACACCACCCGTGCCTGCTCCCACTGGAAGAGTATATGGCGGTGGTTCGGGATCCGACGGCGTCTTCGCAAACCTAAGCGCGAAGCCTGAGACAGGAGAGAAGACTGAGGAACATCCACCTGTGAGTTGCTTGACATTTGGTTTAAAGACTTGTACTAACGCCACTTAGACATATGAGCAAGCAGCTGCAGACGCTGCTCCACCATACTGGGAAACGACCATCTTAGCACCCGGCCTAGGCGGCCCAGATGAGGTTTATGTCGATGGTCTGCCTGTCGGATCAGTGTTTTCCTTTATTTGGAATGGCATGATATCGATGTCATTCCAACTCGTCGGATTTCTACTCACATACCTACTACACACGACCCATGCTGCAAAGAACGGCTCTCGTGCCGGGCTAGGAATAACGCTTGTCCAGTATGGATTTTATATGAAGGGGTCAGGCGGCTCAGGGTCGACGCCAACAGGACAAGATCCGCAGTACACACAACCCCCGGACCCAAACAGCCACGATTTTGATCCAAACCAGGTTGATAAAGCGGCAGCCGCGGGTATGGACAGTACTGGGTCGGGGGGCATCGGAGATATTGGAAGCAGTGAATGGTTGGCTTATATTCTGATGATTGTTGGCTGGTTTATTTTAATCCGAGCTGTGAGCGACTTTTTGAAAGCGAGGAGGCATGAACAATTGGTTTTGCAAAGTCCCGATCGCGGGTTGAACGTACCAGTTATTGCAACAGGCGAGACCGCTGAGACGGTCGTCTGATGCTAAGGTCTTTCATGTATATTGGAGTTTTATGGGAATAACGGACGACCCACCATCATGTGGGAGTTGGAACACTACTCAAAGCGGGCGCATTTCTTTTTCTACTCAAGTCTGGTTTGAAGTCCTAAAATCTGAGGATTACTGATATCATCATCAATGAACAATTTCCCTCTGATGGTATCAACGTGGTTCATGGGACATGGTTCCGAAAGAGGGAGTTCTATTAAACCATCACCATGTAGTGCCTACGACATGCACTATAGCCAGCCCCCTTCGTGGCTTCTAACCAAGCCACATATTACCTCTAATACTTACTTGGGTGCATCTGTCAGTGGGACATACCTAACTCCCTCTTTCCTCTTCTTCGTAACCTTCCCATCAACATCCTTATCCACGACCCAAATCCACTGACCTGTGCCAGCCTCATCCTCAACAGGGATGAACAACCGCCCGGGTTTCTTCAACTGCCTAACAAGTGATTCATGCAAAGTAATCGCGGCAGCACCAACGTGAATAGCATCCCAAATCTCCTCGTCTTGCCCATTTAACATCCACCCTTTTCTGCCATCACCAACGACAAACTCGATCAACCCACTCCTCAACATCTCCACGCCTCGATCAGATTTCCGCACATTGGCCTCTCCAAGATCACGCAGGGCCGAAATATGCTCTAGCCCTACGACCTTTGTTCCCCCTATCGCCGAAGGAGACGGGGAGGGATTGGAGACTTCTGCCAGCACGGCAGTAAGATACCCAGAGCCGGATCCGATATCGAGGATTCTAATCCCAGGTTCAGCATCTGGATTTGATTTTGGTTTGACGAGGGGGAGCAGTGCCTCTGTGGCAGAAGCATGCATATGCGGCGCGGAAATCGTCGCTGCGTGACCTATGGATTGTGGAGAATCTTCATATGCTGAAAATGCATTTGGACAATAATGTGCACGATCTACCTATACAGTTTGAGACGTCCCCTCAACTTCAATTCCTCCGTTCGGTCTTTTAGAAGGGGAAAACGAACACACCTTCTTCATGGCATCACGAACACTCACGCTCGTGATCAAACCCGCCTTGTACAGGTTCTCGATCAACTCTGCATTGCTCCTGCCCGAGCATTGCCACGCCATCTTGCTTCGTCTTTGGCTCCCGCTACTTTGCGCTAGAGAAGGGTGGAAGCACCGTACGAGATTCTTAAGAGAATGCACTTTGGCTGCTCCGTCGGAGGAGACTCTTTGATATGTTACAGCCGTCTTGGGATTGACGCTTCGTTGTTATTGTTGTTGGTGTTGGTGTTCATGCGGGGCTAGAATGCGGGGCCGTATCGATCGCATGTGAGATAAGAGGGCATCTACAGTACGTGCAGGTGAGAAAGCTTCTCTTCCACTAGACCTTGCCCCAGCCCAGATGCAGCGAGAGTAATCTTCAAGGATGATTTAGGTACAGTGCCCTTTTTGAGTGAGGTAGGAGGTAGAAGGTAGAAGGTACAGCCTGAAAACAACTACTGTATTCTTGACCAACACTCGAGGGGGGTACCCGCTTCATAGGAGTGCACGCTATAATGTTCGTTTATGTTTTTTTTTTTTGTTATTAGAGTAGAATGTGATAAAGCTACTGATGCACATAACAAGAGGTTTGGCTCATGCTTTTTTGACATATCTGGTATTGCGTCTTCAAAAACCCACCACTTCAAGGTACCTGCTGCGCCTTGATATCCCAAACTCCAAACTTATATCTCGGCCCATGCATCATAAGCTTCGTGTGCTCTTTCTTAATTGCCAGATTGATTGCAGACAAGCATTAGTGTTACTACAGAGAATAGACAAGGTGTTTCCGAGAGTTTTATTCCAGCGAAATATAGCGAGGGATCAAACCGCTCTAGCAAACGCATCATTACTTTCGTACCAGTTTTCCTAGGCGTCATAGCCCCACAGAGGGCCATCATTCCGAAAACCATCTCATGATAGCTTGGTTTGCTACCATCTAACAATGGTTTCAGTTGCTAGTCTGTGAGCTAGGTAGAGATGTCTCTTGCCAGTCATCGTTGATAAAATTGGTCCAGGCTTCACCATTTCCAGGGGTCACGCATGGAGTGTCATTCGTCGCTAGATCAGCAGCTTCTTTAAAGAAATCTGTCTCTGGGATTTCTTGGCTTTGTTCAGAATCAGAGGGTGCGAGTGTGGAGTTGAGACCACCATATTGATTCGCGAACTTGATGTTGCTGCCACCATTAGACATTTGGGGGGTTTGAGCCTCCATTTTTAAGGGATTTCCGCTCTGTGGCATCTGGAAGTTCCCAAAATTGAAGCTCTGTTGCTGAGAAAAGTTTTCATCGCCACCCATCATATCCTGGGTGATTGAATCGCAAAAGCTCCCAGGAAACGCTGTCCCAAAAAACATCGACGTCTCCATAGATGGCTGGGTAGTGAGTGGGAAGATGTCGGCCTCGGAAACGCCTGCGTTTGATCTCATGTCTAACGGCTGGTGGTTCTGCTGACTGGATAGATGTTGGGGTTGGGCATGGTTTATGTTGAGCTGAGAGAAACTGCCGCGAGCAAAGGCAGGCCGTTGCTTTAACTGGGAGTTTCCACCAGTAGTGTTTGTGCTGGGTGTCGTTGGGGTCGCTATACTGCTTGCAACGGCTGATGTAGACATACGCCTTTGCTCCGGCGTTAGCATGATAGGGCTAGTGATTTGTGAACCGTTCGTTCCTTGGACGGGTACCGATATCGAAGCCGCCCGGTGGTGTTGTGATTGGAAGCCATTTGGTTGAGGGTACGGAGATTGACGAAAACTGGGACTATTCGGCTGCTGGTGCTGCACATATGGGTTCCTGGCCTGATATTGAGGCTGGTGTGCGATCATAGGCGATGGGAACATGGCCTGAGGATTGTAGTTGAATTGTGGGTTGGCTCCACCTTGCAGTTGGTATGAGTCTCGGATCGAATGCTCGAGCGCGCTTCTCATGGCCACATGGTTTGTCAAGTATGCCGATAACTTGGAGTTGAAGGCCGGCGATCCGGTCTCCAGGTGACTAGTCAGTCTCCGATAAGGGTAAGGCAGGTCGTCCTCTTCTTCTTCGTACATCTCCTCATTCTGAACATCGGCCTCGGTGACTCGCAGGCCACGACCCGTCCTCTTCTTGTGAATGTCCGATGCTCTCCTCGCCGACTCGATTCTAGCTTCTAAGCTCCGATCACTCCTCCTTGACGCGGCGATGTATGCTCGCTCTTGGTTCTCTTCGTGTGTGCGCTCTGTCTGCTCGACAGGTTTAGTAAACTGCAAAGATAGCTGAAGCTTTAGGTGTTGTCAACGAACCTTGACCACTTTGGCAGGTGGCATGTTTCTGTTCGGCGGCATCCCATGCAGGTGGGATGTTTGGGGCGGGTCAGCTGGACGGAAACGTCAATTGGTTGCGACGATGGGAGAGAGCTGGTGGATGTAGGACGTAGGATGGGTAGAGGCTAGATGGTGGAGGGTGAGGGTAAGGGCGAGGGCTGTTGAAGTGCAGATGGGTGGAGGTGGAAGTGGGAGTGGGCGATGGGAGAGTTGTAAATAATAATAACGGAGACAAGTATGATTTGCGATGACGCCAAACTCGAAAGAGGCCCGTAGATCGATGTGAAGGGCAGGGCAGGTAACTGGCAGTCTGGCAGTGATAAAATGTGATGCACGATGCGCAGCAACCCTTTGCTCGAGGCCTTGATCGATCGAGCGAGCAAGCGAGATGTTCACGGTGATCGTGGGTGTGGGTGTGGGTGTGGGTGTGGGTGTGTAGCGTATGGTGAGTGGTGTGTGGTAAGTGGTGTGTGGACGATGCCAACGAACGCCAGCACTTACTACTCGACGATGATTTCTGGTTGTTTTCTTTCTTTTGAAGAGAGAAGTGAAGAGAAGAAAAGAAAAGAGAGTGAGAGTGGGAGTGGTAGTAGGAAGAGGGGAAAGTGTGTTTCTTTAAGCTGGCCTTCTTTTGCTCTTGGGTTTACGGAGTACAGTGCGGTACGGGAAAACTACAGTGACCTTCCTTCCCTTCCCCCTTCCCAAAGCTCCCGCTAAATGATACGCTACTTCCTAGCTTGGAGCGGCCTCACATTCCTCCGAGGGTGGGGCTGGCTTGTAGATTGCCGAGCGAGATCAGCATCTGTATCGGGCGCACGTCGCGACCATGCGTTTGTTTGTGACAAGGATCTCCTCCAATCACATCAGCTCCCCGTGCCATCCAGAACCCGAACACGAGTCACGTGATATGCCATGGGTGGCGAGTCGGCACGTCTAACGACACCAGAACTCTAGGTCTGGCCTTCATCCATCTAGTTCAACGTGACTTCAAAAGAAAGCTTTACTCAGTAGCATTTGTTCCGTTCTTCTGGCTACGTCGTGCAGTAGTGTCATCACCATGGTTACGGTTACGGTTACGGTTACGGCTACAGTTACAGTTACAGTACAGTTGCAGTACGGACTGTGCCATGAATTAGCAGATTCCTCTCGCCACCAGATCTGTACAGTAGTTTGGGGCACTGTGCATGTGCGATCAAGAATCCCATGTCTTCCGCAATGGTATTTTGAAATGGCCCAACTTCTGACCAATCTCGCATCTGACTGGCGTGGGCCGTCATCGGTAAGATCCAGCACCATCTGAGCGCAAGCAATGCTGTAACCATCGAGACCAGCCGCTGCTCTTTAGGTGGGTGTGTCCGTTCCCAGTCCAATTGCTGATGTCGCTCAGCTCAATCTCAATAATCACAGAACCCACAGTGTCTATGGCTTTTCTCTTTTCTTGAAAAGATTTCAATGCCCAAAGTGCTAGAGCATGATACTCGATCTCCAGAAGAGCCATCCATACTTTCCTGTCCTGTATGACCGAGGAAATATCGAAATGTTGCTAAAAAGAGGTCAGGAATCCAGCGAGTAATCCGTTTAATTCCACCACAACACCGATGTGACCTCACGTCGTCAACCGGTAGCAGCTGAGCGCGGCAGGTAGCATCGTCACCCTTCACTTCAACTGCCGTTTCGAGCCCAGAAGGCTTCTGGGGGTCTGGAGCCTGCATTTGATCAATTTCAAGACAACCGCCAGCCTCTTTGCCTCCTGCCCAACCCTCGACAGCTGGGAAGCAGCTAGAGATGAGAAGCACAAAAGAAAAACATCTACCCCCCCTCCCAAGCACATGGCCCCGGACCCGGAGCAGTATTGCCGACAGCTAGTAAACTAGGCGGATTCAGTAAGCTGTCACATCGCAAGTAAGGCTACTGAATTGAGTCTATCACCGCTCTAACTACATGGCTCCTCTTGTGCCTGTATCATTTCTCATTCATGATAATTAGTGTCTTGTAGCACCTGTAATTCCTCCGTGCAGCAACATCAACGCCCTAGCCTCTTAGTCATCATTCCATCCGTCGCTCTATTTCATGCTAACAGTGGTTTGTCCACACCACCACTTCCTGAGCATCAGACTCCCAAGTCAATTGAAAATGGCCAAACCCCACCAAAAAGTGTACATGGATAGAATTATAGTTCAGGTATAAGTGCTCGTGTATGATACCTCACCAAGGATTCCCATACGGATCTGTTGGACGCGCAGGCGCATCCCAACCAGCGGGTTTTGGTCGAAGTTCTCTTTGTTGTGGTTTGACCCTCTCAATATGTTCCACCTCTCCATCTTCCTCCAGATTGCTGCTGTCCCACGACGGGAATGCAGAGGATTCAGTACTGGGGACTAGATCTGGCATGTCTGAATCAATATCTGGCATTGCCCGGGTTGATTCCGAGATCTCGCGGTGGACAGCCTCAACCAAATCTGGATGTTGAACGTAGGATAGAAAGTATGGAGTTCCACCTGCTCCCCTCTCTGGATCAAAGATACGCTTCCGGTCGGTAATGGTACTGACGTGGTCATCGTTATACTCCCTCCACACTTCTCGTTCAAAATCATAAATGTAGATCCAATAATGCCCACTAGATGCCTCTCCACGGTGGATGAATACTGTATGGAGCTGGTACTTGTACTTTTGCATGCTAGTGAATTGCTCTTGAAGTTTTTGTCTGAAATGGGATATCGCCGATGTTAGATTGGACATTTCCGCCTTGATTTCAGCTATTCGTTCATCTATTGCGAGTGGCAATGCAGCATCAACGTGGACGTCAGTATCGCCCTCTTCTTGCAGGCCAGTGAGAAATTCCTTAGTGGCAACAAGTGCATCAGCAACGTTCATTGATGCCTGTTCTGTCTCTAGTACTTGGTGTCGAGCCTCGAGTTTTCTCAAGTGTGATTTCCATTTCCATGCTTCTTTGCGTCGCTCCATCAGAGTCGAATCAAGATCTTCGGAATCCATGTACCGGTCTAGATACATGACCTCTGGGAATGTAACCGCATTCGTATTCTTCCATGCTCGCTGTGTTGCTTGGTTGAAGTCCGTACGATTGATCCAGATCTGAACGATGGGAGGGAGTTTGTGTATCGATGTGAATTGGGGTATGAGGGCATTATCCACCTCCACAGGTTGTTCATCAAATACAACGTCCAATGCGTCATAAATATCACGAGGACCAGAAGGAGCCGGAGGAACGATAAGACTGTTCCATTCCTCCACCTTCTTTTCCAATTTCTGTGGTTTTCGAAGATATACTGCATTCGAACCATAAAATGTGTCTTTGATACTATCTCTCTGGCCGCCATCTTGATCAATGCTTGTTGGTTTGATTGCGCACTGTAGGCGAAACAAGACGTTGCCAATAACCTCGGTGACGTCCTGCTGGGTACCAAACCTCCATAGCTCATCATTCAATTTGGTCTCACTTGTTTGAATGACAAGTCCGGACTTGTTACGCGGTGGCACAGGTGGGGGTTTGTCGGGAGCAGATATCTCTATCACCGCGTGTGGCGAGTCCGGGGGCGTCAAGGGTTCCCCATGAGCCATGATGGCATCGCCGTCTGGGTCTTTGGAATCAGCGTGTACAGGATGAGCATCAGCATCCCTTTCGCTGGGCACCTTTGTAGCAGCTTCGACAGGCGCCAGGTCGATGGCTTGAGTATCTCTCAAATCGACAAGAGTTGTTTCACTACTGTCATCCGCAGCTACTTCTGTGCTCCCGTCAATTGGACTACCAACCATCTCAATATCTAGCTTTGGTAAGATATCTGACGCTGCAATTTTCGGTTCCGTAGGGGGGCTCTCTGGGCCGATAATGGCGTTGGAAATCGTTGGTACGAGTAATGGCACTGTTGGACTGCTTATGGATGCACGCCGAAAGTTAGCCTCGGCAGCTGAACTGAATATCGTTAATTCGGCAAGTTCTCGTGTTGGCTTGACAGATCGTGTCGAAGCAGTCTTAAGGTTCTCGAAGAGGTTATGAAGTTCATCAACAACTAGGAACACGTCAGGCTCTTTTCCAACTGCAGGGCTTAGGGTAAACATTACATTTCTGGGCTTTGATAATTTCGGATTTTACAACTGCCCGACCACCAACGCGTTTCTTGATGATATCTTCAGTTGTAAGTGGCATTCGGTGCTCCTTAAATCCTATCACAACATCACGGACTGCTTTGACAGTGTAATAATATTGAAGGAGACTGTTGAGATAGCATGTATTGCCAATATTGTCAAGGCCAACTGGCTCATTCGAGGATGCAGATAATTCTTGGATGTTGGCATCAGGATCGTCCAGCTTCGCTAGAAGGAAGGCACTCTGACGGTCTTGTGCAATGGCCCGTAATGCTTCAGTATAATTCTGTTTTGCGGGTTCTCCGGCGTTTTGATGTAGATTATGATAATACATCCATATTGTGGAGTCCGGCATATCAGATCTGGCTTGAAGCCGCATGTAAGCTTCTTCTATGCTTACCGTTGAGTCACCATGGCCTTCAACCATCGCTGCTGCACGCTCCAGGACAAAGGAACCACCGCGGTTCTTCGAAATGACGCGTATTGCACCCGCCGTTCGAATTTTATCCGCGTCTTCGTCTGCCTTTGAAGTTTGTAAGCCTAGTATAAAGGTGGTTACTAGAATGGACACTGTGGCTTACCATTGCTACAGCTGCTGCCTCGATGAGATCATCTGTAGAGTCTTCAGATACACCGAAGAATTCGAGGGCCTCGCGGTAGCTCATTGCTCTATCGTTAGCAACCTGCTGGATTTTTGAACTGTTTCTGTGATTGCCAATGATGCGTAGAGAGTCTCTCGCTTCTTGTTTTTGACGAGGTGCAGATGCAATTCTTGAGTTGTACAGGCCAACGATGTGATCCTCACTCTCGATCTTCGACGAATCCAGCCCAAAAAATTTATAGGCCTCCTCGACCTCCCTCAAGCCGAGTTGGCCTAGAGATTTAGCCATCATGATTTTCTCTTCCAGTTCTGCACTTGACCTTCCTTTGGCTAAATCTTCCAAACAGTCAAAATAATATGGCTTGTTTGATGGGTCACATCTTATTTGCTGGTCATATGCCCACTCGATATAATTATCGGTAAAGTTTTCAGTTGCACCTAGGCAAGCGTAATAGGGATGCTCTTCTGTTGAGTCGACATTGATTTCTCTTGATCGTTTTGGAAAATCGTGGTATCCCAAGCTTCGTTCAACATCTTTTAGGGCAGGTACAGGAGCAAAAGTCATTGTTGAAATTCCTTCCTTTTCTTTGTCAGGACGGTCTAATAATTTCTGTCGTACCTCATACAGAGCATCCTCCAGAAAGTGGCGATTGGCGTCTGTAACATCCGGAAGCCTCCAAAATACGTTTGGGCTTGCCTGGTGAAAATTTAGCGTTATTTCGAGGGCAGAATCAAATACTTCACTACTCACATCAGGCTCATCCTCCCCAACCTCTTGGTAAACTGTAAAATCGAGGTACTTTAACAGTTCGTCACACTCATCCGCGAAACACAATCTGAAACTCTTATTGCGAACGGCAATCTTTTTGATCTCGTTCGCGTTTTTGGTCAATGCATCATTGAGATATACCTGGAGTACTCCTAAGACTAAGGCTGGATTCTTGGGCCGCAGTTCGGCGTATCTTTCAGGCTCTTCTGCAATGACTTTACGTCCACGAGCATCCACCTTTTTAGGATCCTCTAAAGGCGAGAGTAGGGATTTTGCAAGTCTCGGTGGTGATATTTTGATCGTTAACTCAAGAGGACAATTTTCTGCAGAACAAACAAATTTATGAGCCTCAGTCAGTGTGTGGTATTTATCTTCGCCATATTCCTGTTTGTGGAATTCTGCATCTGTTGATTCATCGAGGAGTAAGTGGTGCAAGGGATTCAGTCGCCCAAGTCCACATACTGCGTGCGCCGAGCCTTTCTCTTGGTAATCGGCGATAATATCAAAGTGATATCGACAACGCGTACAAAATGTGGCTACTTTATAACTGGTATCGGGACCCGGCCGCTCATCATCTGAAAGCGGAGACTTCGTCTGATTGTCTTTCCGTGCCAGAGAGTGCTTACAGTCCGTCTCGTGTCTCCGCAGAGGGGCAAGGGCGTTGGATTTGTATGGAGTGAACCATGGGGCAGGATCTGCAAGCAGGTTCCATCTGTCTTTGCGCTTCTTCCGTGGATCGTAGTCAAGAAGATCGGTGATCAAGCGTGGCGCGGTTTTTCCTGCACGTCAACTAAGTCAGTATTCTGAGAATCTACGGTTGGACTCGGAGCTTGTAAAAGGGTCTTAGATAAATACACACCGGGATTTTCGTGCTGAGTGTTTGCCCCCATGGCAGCTTTTGTGATCTGAATGTTCTATCTCACATACAGTGCAGTGCCTCTCTTCCTGGTAGATTGGTGCTCGAGCTTCCGCAGCAGAAGGCGCAAGTGGCAACTTTGGGTGCCAGCCTCGTCTCCTCGATTGCAACGGCGTTCAGTCGGAAGATAGGTAAAGGATACAGAGTTCCAGAGGCTTCGTGATCTGAATTTGTTTGTGACTCATCTGCCAGTACCACCAAAGATGCGGAAGAAGATGGTGGAGCTGGACGTTGCGAGTGGTAAGGTAGACAAACATACATGAGGTAGGTAGGTAGTAGTATATTGGCAGGGGTCATCACGCTTCTGAGGTCATGGCACTAGTGAGCAGAGGTGCGGATCATGCGGATTCCCATCTGACAAAGAGACAAGGAGATTGAAGGCTCGCACAGGTACGCCCTTGAGGTCTTTTACCCAAACGATAAGTGATAGAAGCTTGTCATCCTCATAGGAGGCGGGTAGAACCCAACTAGATGCAAAGCAAAAGCTAGATACCTATAGGTACCTAGGTATGTGGCCGGCGGGGCGTGACTTGCGGGTCCACTTTTTCTTTCGACACGCTACAAAGAGTTTAGAGGACTCCGGACAGAGCTCTAATCTCTAATCTAAAGACAACTACGATCACCACCACCACCATAGCAGTACATTCCTCAATCAACACTCCCGCCGCTGTACCAGTCATCATGGCACCAGGGCAGGAACTATATCATCCCAAGGATGCCATCAGTGCAGCCATCAATGGTTCCTTGGCCGCTGGAGCTGCCGGAGCAATGGTCTCAGCCATTCAGAACACTCTGACCAAGAGGAACGTCAATGCCTGGGGAGTCTTCACCAGGTCCGGAGGAACCATCGCAATCTTCAGTGAGACACGCCCCATTGATCCGCTGCTATCTACTGCCGTGCTAAATTTGGAATAGCTGCTATGGGAGCAACATACGAGTTCACCAGAAACGCCTCGGCCAACTTGCGACAGAAGGACGATAGCTTGAACACAGCCCTAGGTGGTCTTTTAGCTGGGTCTGCATTGGGCCTCAGAGGTAATCAAGGCCGAAGCAATGAGCAAGATGTGTACTGATAGCTTCGGTAGTTGGCAGGACCCCTTCGGTCGTCGGATACGGTGTTTTGTGTGCGGTCATTCTAGGCGCATTTGACTATACAGGAGGCCGCCTTACCGGCTACATGAAGGACCCTGCAGTGGATGAGTTCGAGAGGAAAGAGGAGATCAGGAAGAACCGCCGGAGACCAATTCAACAAACCATTGACGAGTTAGGCGAGGGAAGAGGTGAGATATCACCACAGTTTCCTAGATTGCTCATTAACCAATTATGCAGGTATCTACGCTCCAGGGTATGACGAGAGAAGGAGACAGAGAATTAAGGAGAACTATGGCATTGATGTGCCAGCTCGGTCTTGATAGAGCTTCTTTTGTGTGGGTGTTTTTGGTAGGGGATACGCTCCAATGTACATATGTCAGAAAGTCGTTTTCAATCTCAGGATGCACAATCAACCAGTCACCAACCTAGATTCAGTTAATAAGGTTCTCTATGAGACGTACAAGTTCAACACAAAGCATATGAAATTTAAGATGTATATGCCGGCGCTAGAGATAGCGGCACGTTTTCTTTTTGTTCGACTGGAAGCATGAATAGTAGTGCCACATGAGGATAAAAACATTGTGCATGCTTTACCGCTGAAGCAAAGAAAACAAAGCAGCATTCTTATCTCATAAGTTTGCCCCCTCGCCTAGAATAGTAGGTCACGGTTCGTACTGCGCGGGAACCTTCCTTGGAGCCGGCATTTGGCAAAAATCAATTACCCCGCATCATGCTGTGATGGAGCTTCATAGTGCACCCCACTCGACTTGGTCGATCAGCTGCTACTTACAGATTTGGGCAAGGCAATAGATTCCAGACTCTTGAGCCACGGATTGCCGTCACGACTCGTTCGCGGTGGCAAAAGATGTATGTGACTACCTAGCTATTGACTGAACGAGCCGTACTAAAAAGGAAGCCGAAGTTCTTCACCACCAACCTCCTCTTCTTCCAAGCCTTAATCTTATCAGCCCATCAAATCTCACCACCACTTCATCTCTCCTGACTTTCCACCATAACAGTCTCACCGCCGCTGAAGTCATTGCCGCCCCCTTCCTTGTCTGTACGCTCGTCACCGTGCCGTCAAGCATCCCAACGTCCCAGGTTATATTCATATAGTCTGAAACTCAAGTTAACAGCGCCTTTGAAAGTTGGGCAATCTCGAAGGAAGCATTTTTCTTGCTCTACACATGGCGTTGAGTATGGAAAAGAGTATTGGAACCGGTCGGGCTCCATTCAGTGCTTCCTCAATTCAGGATGCCGACGTCAAGGAGAAATTTTACCGCTACTTCCAAGAAGAGGTTACAGGTAGGATAGTCTATCCACTTAACTTTCTGGGCTTGATGTCTAATTGGCAAAGACCTCCAAGACCAGATGAGCCAATTGGCAAACTTCTCTATTATCGGAGGAGAAAGACAGGATGCTATTGATCATTGCCTCGCTGGAATCACCCGTTTATCAAACGAGGTCGCTGATGCAACAGGCTTCATTCCAGCATATGATCAGCGCACTTACTCGCAAGTACGTTCCATGAGTGTCACCTGCATTAAGCAAGGCCCTGATCTTTATAGGCAATCAAAGCTCTCACAGAAAAGCTACAAGAAACAAGGGCCAAAGTTGCTCCTCGAGCTAGGTTCCAATTCAAGACAAGCCAAAAGAACAATTCTGCTATATCTCTTACCGACGCGGCCCAACTTGCAGCAGAACAGCGTTTGCACGCTCCAGAAGTTCGTGCTGGGCTTACCTCGTCGAATGAATCATCCATGACCACCACTCCAGCAAACTTGATGACACCTCCAAGCGAACGAGTAGATACTGTAGCTGATCTCCCTTCTTTACCAAAGAACTATAATGAGGAGATGTTGAAATCGTCTGGGCCAATTCGCCAGCCAAGCTTTTCGCAGGCTACGAACGTTAACATCTCAGGTCACTCCGGTCTACATATCATTCTTCCGTCGTCTGCTTCGCGCGCAACTTCTTCAGGGGCTCTCACCAAGTTGAATAAGTGCATAGTTGACATGTCCGTTCCAACTGCGCAAGGTGCACCTTTCGCTGGTCTTGCATTAAAAAATATCAAGCAGTCACTAATCATTGCGGGCCATGTTGCTGGATCAGTGCACATCACAGGTGTAGAGGATAGCATCATTGTTGTGGCTTCGAGACAAGTCCGAATGCATGAGTGTAAAAATGTCGATATGTATCTTCACTGTGCAAGTCGACCAATAATCGAAGATTGTATTAATGTCCGCTTTGCCCCTATCCCAACTTGTCATGTGAGTAACAGTGCGTACGTAGCAGAAGAATACAATGCTAATTGTGTGCATAGAGTATAATTGCAGATAATTCTGTCCAGAACCAGTGGGATCAAGTAGATGATTTTAAATGGCTGAAATCAGAGCACAGTCCAAATTGGAGCATATTGCCAGAGACGAGGAGGCTCGAAGAGGAGGTATGGACTAAAGTCGTCCCGGGCGGTCCAGGCGATGGGTTGGATGATATCTTGAAGAAGATCCGTCTTATTTAATGATACAATTCACCACCACAGTCACAAGTTAATCGAGTTGGATATTCCTTTCAATGGGTGAGCCAGGGCAGGAGTCTTATACATCCCAATTGTATTGGAATTTCTATGAAATTCGTAGAGAAAGATGTGTCAGTCGGCATTCGCTGTAAATACCACTACAATTGCCTTGATGCAAAGCCTTAAGGTATCCTAAAAGCCATGGTATCAAGCCGAACACTAAGCATATGGAGAATTGGTTCGTCCGACTCGTTGATACGTGATTTCTCCTCCGTAGCCTAGTGATAGTAAAGTCTCATTTCGCAGCCACTTTGAGCACACGATTTTCTTTAAACCCCCAGACTTCTTGGTGGCTCCGAGCTCCTTGGCCACTTAACACCTAAGTTGACGTCCTCTCCTCCCTGGGAAATGTGGCAGCTTTCCAGGTACATATGCCGTTGATAAGACTAGGTTGTCTTTCTCAGGTTTGCATATCGCTTTCATGGGCATCAAATTTTTCCAGCTTGGCTTTTAATCCAGCTTCTCTCAAGCCCTCCAGTACCGCCCTCTGCTTCTTAATCTTCCCCTCTAGCTCTCTGATCTCATCTTCTTGTTCTTCGATGCTACTGTGCATGTCGGGAAGCTGTTTGACCTGGGCGCGTGCTTTCTGGATCTTGTGCTTGAGACTATCAGTTGCCGAGGGAATATCTTTGATTGTAATCGGCCCTGTACCGGCTGCTAAGGCTGAAGGTGTTGCTGCTGGAGGAGAGCCAGAAGTCGCATTGGATGGTGAGAGATTCTGGAGACGTGAGAGGAGCGCTGCTAGGACTGGTAGGGTATCGATCGAGTCGGCAGACAAGCCATCGGGAAGAGTTGAAGAGGTTGGCGTCTGTTGAGGAGAGGTACTACTAGCCATAGTGGACACACGTAATGGGTGCTGGTTAGGCTATGTGTTAATGTTGTTGCGCGAGGAATGCAGCCCGAAACGAACAATCGATATCATTTACTGCCCCGCGGCTTTTGATTGCTGGCTCGATACCGATGATGGCGGCGGATTACTGCAGCGCTTAAGGTTGGGTTGGTCCCCGCGATAGCAGATTCATTAGTCGCTGATCTGAAAGTGGGGCGGCTACCTTTCTCACAAGTTACCACAACACAAAGAGCGCTATTCTAATAATCACGCACCCTTTGTTTTGGTTTTTGGCAACATTTGGTTGCGTCATGGGCTGGGCGGTGGGCTTACATTGCATTTAAAATGCCAAGTGACAGCATAAAAGTAAGCAGGAGTGTGTTATCGAGGTCCTTTGTGGTCTACTGTATTAACCTCGTAGGATTGCCAGAAGCTTACGACTCCACCTCACGTTAAGCGAATCCTGCCACCGTAAACCTCAACTGCATCATTAGGTAGAACAAATGAATGCCAAGATTTTAAAGATGCCGTTTCAAGCCACGACCTTTTGAAACGGGAAGAGTCTTGAGTACACTTTTCCCTGCGTCTGCTAAGTCTACCCGTCTTGCTGGGAGGTTCACAAGCCATGTTTTATATTGACCCACCATATAATTTTACACATTACCGAAGAGAAAGCTCACTCCTAAAACAGGCCCTTCTGCCGTAGCAGGCGGACGACATAGAGAAGATTTCATTAATCGTGCCTCGATTACTTCTTCTTACAGGCCTACGCTTCCTCTCCCAAACATCCCATAGTAATAACGATTTCTTAAAGAACAGAATGTCATCTGGAGGAGATAACCACACGATTACACACCATATGACCATACATCCGTCTACCTTAAAGCTTGAGTTCTCAGGGGTCTTTAAGATATGATTTTCAATAATAACCCTCAGCACAATCCGTACTAGCTGATTCACACCCTAGTGGTCATAACTGACTAACCTTTATTCGACTTCTAGTTGCATGAGTTTTATTCTATAGGTAAAGGTGTTCGAGCTAAGCGATACTCAGCAATTAAGCGACAACCCGTATTGTTCAAAGCTGCCAAACCACACTTTTAGGACCAGCAATACCTTATGGCTACAAATATAGCTAGAAATCCTAACTAAATATGAATAGATCTTCTATTACGCTAAGACAAACTAGTTTTCAAAGGTGTCAGCTGATAAGGCAGTAGCGTTTAGGAATCAGGATTTATACATAGCCTGGATAAATTGATACCTGGTGTGCTTCCCCCTTGTGAACATATATATTTTGATCTTGGCGATTAAATATTGCCACCGTTGTTAAGGAGGTGGTTCTTGATAAGTAGATACTTACCAATAATTACGCACATAGTAGATTCTGAGCTTCCACGCCCTGATTGGCTGTCGATAGCAAGTCGAAGGGCACGATGGTGGTCAGGCGTAAGGGCAAGGGTCTGACCCTCTCTGAGAAGGGCCGAGAAAGTGGTGCAGAGCGAGGCGTGCACATAGCTTGGGGCGAGTTTTAGTATCAAAAGTCATAGGTGGACCGTGCTCCCGCGGCCCTCTGCTTCAAGTGGGGGTGTGCCTGTGGAAAAGAAACCCCTCCAATTCTCCCAACAACCACTTGGCTTACCTTCCAAGTCTCTTGACACCGCCGTATCCTACAAATTCTCCCAGTCTGCTAGCAAACAAGCCGAATATCCCTACAAACAAACACTGCATCTTCTCTCTTCCATATACTGTATGTGGTTGTCTCTACCCGCGGCCTTTTACTTACTATTATTAACCCCGCGATAACCAAAGCTCTAAACTAATATTTACGTTACAGAGTCGAAACTCGCCAAAATGGTCAAGGTCGAGAACAAAGCTGTCCTGAGTATGTCTTTCTAGTTGCATAGACCTTCCCATCCGATCCTCCGTTGTCTTGCATCTCTGCAATTGTAATGTCACCAACCAGTACTCGCCGCACCTCCTTGAGCGCTCAATCGCCAAAGGCCAACGTACCTCTCCCCACGACGAAACAACCCGACTATATCCTGGCCCTTCTATACTGTCTCGTCTATCTTGAGGTATCTTGGCTAATTGTGATGGTTTGGCGTAGTTGTCATTGACGGTTGGGGAATTCCAAGTGAATCCTCACCAAAAGACGGAGATGCAATCGCAGCAGCAGAGACGCCTGTCATGGATGCTTTTCAAAAGAATGCAGATGGCTTCACTGAGCTTGACGCCTCCTCTTTAGCTGTTGGTCTGCCCGAAGGTCTCATGGGCAACTCAGAAGTCGGTCATCTAAATATCGGGGCTGGTAGAGTTGTATGGCAAGACGTGGTTCGCATTGACCAAACAATCAAGAAGGGCGAACTGAACGAAAACAACACCATAAAGAAGACCTTCACTGCTGCCAAGGAAGGAACTGGTCGTTTGCATCTTGCTGGGCTGATCTCTGATGGTGGCGTGGTAAGTTTGAATCGCAACAGGCGAGGATTTGTAAGGCTAAATACATTTGCAGCATGCCAAGCAAGATCACCTCTACGCTCTTCTCAAGGTTGCGAAGGAGCTCGAAATCCCTCATGTCTACATCCACATGTTCGGTGATGGACGTGATACCGATCCAAAATCTGGAGCTGGTTACTTGGCCGATCTGGAGACAAAGATTAAGGAAATCGGCATCGGTGAAATTGCTACAGTTGTCGGAAGATATTATGCTATGGATCGAGACAAGCGATGGGAGAGAGTTGAGGTTGGTGTGAAGGCTCTATGCTCAGGTGAGGGGGAGCAGAGCAGCGATCCTGTCAAGACAATTAAGGAGCGTTATGAGAAAGGAGAGAACGATGAATTCTTGAAGCCAATCATTGTTGGCGGCAAGGACGCTCGTATCCAGGGCGAGTTTTTAATATTCCCATATAATGTTTCAAGCTAACAACATACAGACGGCGACCAAGTATTCTTCTTCAACTACCGGTCTGACCGGGTTCGTGAAATCACACAGCTCTTGGGAGATGTGGATCGTTCCCCAAAGCCAGACCTTGCCTACCCCAAAAACATTACTCTTACAACTATGACCCAGTATAAGCTCGACTACCCCTTCGAGATAGCTTTCAAGCCACAGCACATGGGCAATGTTCTTGCCGAGACCCTTGGGACACAAGGTGTCAACCAAGTTCACGTTGCTGAGACTGAGAAGTATGCACATGTTACCTTCTTCTTCAACGGAGGTGTCGAGAAAGTTTTCCCTCTTGAAACCAGAGACGAGAGTCAGGATCTTGTTCCGTCCAACAAGAGTGTTGCAACCTACGATAAGGCACCAGAGATGAGTGCCGCAGGTGTTGCCAAACAGATGAGCAAGCGCATCTCGGAAAACAAGTTCGAGTTCATCATGAACAACTTTGCCCCACCTGATATGGTCGGCCACACTGGTGTCTATGAAGCTGCTATCGTAGGTGTTGCCGCCACCGACAAAGGCATCGGTGAAATATATGAAACCTGTAAGAAGGAAGGCTATGTACTATTCATCACCTCCGACCATGGGTATGCTCACTTGATATTTTACCAAAGCTCTCTAGATTTATGTCACTAATAAATGTATGAAATAGGAATGCAGAAGAGATGAAATTTGCCGACGGCAAGCCAAAGACCTCGCACACAACCAACAAGGTTCCTTTCATCATGGCCAATGCCCCCAAGGGCTGGTCTCTCAAGCAACAAGATGGTGTTCTTGGTGATGTAGCACCAACAATCCTCGAAGTAATGGGTTTACAACAACCAGAGGAAATGACTGGCCACAGTCTCCTTATCAAGAGTTAGATTGCCTTAATCCTGCGCTATTGTCATTGCTTTTTGGTCGTTGTCGCTTTGTGTTTGGCGGTGTTTGGCATGTCGTAGAGGAGTGAGGGCTAAAGCATTCGTGTTGGCAGGTAAAAAGCGTGCACGCGAGGACGGCAATGAGGAGTAAGGGTTGATGAACGGAGAGGTAGACTACATTGGGTTATGCGGGGGTTGCGTGTCTAGACGCAGATACCACATAGACTGCTGTTCATAGATGGTCTAATTGCAACCCAGTTTACAATGTTCTTCATTCAGGAGATATAAATAATGGTGATGTTGGGACGCTAAAATGCCAATCCTCCCTCGTCCTCCCTCGTCCTCCCCTCAACTTTTCAGTCGGTTGGTAATCTGTCTTCCCCTATCGATGATCTATGCTGTGATCAATCCCGACTTCTCCTACAGAAAATGTGCACTACCAAATGTACAAATAGCACCTTGCATCAAAAGAACGCCATCCGCTCCCTGATCTTGTGTAATCCCTCCTCATTTTTTTTACATTATCATCCGGACTGTTTCTACAGCCATTCCCTAATTTCCATGCTGAAGCCACTCATGTCACCTAGCCTTACCAACACCCCCCTTGCTGCTTATAGAACTTGCCACACTGCTGCTCCGCCCAAGGTCATTGGCATAGTTGTACAACCCATTCTCCCTCAGACTGCTCGCCCCACTGCCTGGCCCGACGTCAGGACCTGGGTCTCCAAATCCTCCCAGTGAGATGCCACTGCTGTACTTGCTGGCATATGTGCCCGTACTCTCATGCCGCGGTGGTGTTGTGCTTACTACTCTAGCGGATTGACTGAGAGCAAGTGGTGGTGGTACTGCACTGCCCCTTTCCATACCAGCCATCATCGACTCAGTCTCAGCCGCACTGATAGGTGCTTCCGGCATTGGAGGAGGGCTTCGCCATAATTCAGGACGCTCCAGATCAAATGGATCAGAACGTCCTTTTCCTTTACGGACATTAGAAGAGAATGTAGAGTACACAGTATCACGGTAACTATCTCGTGAAGGTGCAATGGTGGACGGGTATCTTGAAGCCGGAACAGAACTGGGAGGGCGCCATCCGCCAGCACCAGTTCCAATTCCAGTGCCACTCGCTTGATTTGTCATGTCGGTTGACAACCCACGAGATCGGCGAACATCAGCAATGTAATTATTTTGCTTCGATACAGAAGGCTTAGGCTGGGTCACCGGATCGGCAAATGGGTTCGTTGGGTCTGCGAAGGGATCGAGCGAATTCCCAAAATCCAGGCTACCTAATCCGCCACCGGGCTGATAGGATTTGGCGGTTAAGGATGCTCGTCTTTGTTCGGCTTTCAGATGCAGTTCCCTGTCATCCATGTTTAGTAGCTGCGAAAAGTCCGGATTGCCATTCATGTTGGCTTGCTTCTCTGACATGCCACGTGCTGTGGCATACGGGTCTTCGGGCTCTTTCGGTGTTCCTCGAAGCCTTTCCCTGAATCGCTCTACCCAATCTCCAAATCGATCCTTCACAGTAATACGACCAATACTGCCTGAAGCGGTCGAGTTAGATCGGCTATGCTGGGGAATTGGGCCATCGAGAAATTGCGATTGTCCTCTATTAAGATTGACGCTGGGAGTATCGCTTCGGGGGCCAACCACTCTCGTCTTTAAAGAGGTTATCGTCTCCTTCAAACCCGACACAATGCCTCCCATCTTCTCAACCTGCAGTCCTGCTCCTACGCGCCATTTCTCGCCTCGCTTCGTAGGCCCTACAGACCTTTGGTCAATCTCATAGAAGCGACTATCCCGGCCGGTTCCCAAAGGCGTGAGTAAAGTGCTTCGCCGATTCTTTTTCCTCTGTCGTAGAAAAAATAGCAGAAGAAATGCAATTAAAGCAATACCGGCCAATCCACCAACAACACCTCCTACAATTGGGCCGACTTGCACGGCCTTCCCCGACGAACCGGAGCCAGACAGAGAACTTGCAGAACTCTCTGTACCCCCGCTTAGTGACGATGGTGCTGCCGCTGCCGCCGCCGCTGTAGAACTGTGATGTGATGAGCCATCTGAATGCGAACTATCAGTATGAGAACCTCCAGCTGTGAGACGAAAAGAGCTGGAAGCAGCTGCGGCTGCAGAGGAAGAAGGGAGCGTGTCACTCAGAGCCACAGGCAGAATAGAGGTACTGGGGGAGATGGTAGATGATGAAGCCGGACTTGCTGGGGTAGTTATGGGCAATGCTGTTGCTGTAATACCGGGAGCCGAGGACTTGGGGGACTCGGAAATGGCTGTGCTAAACGTACTGCTGACTACCACGGGAGGTGTCGTCGTGGCGGCTAGCGGAGGTTGTGTAGTTGCAACGACGGCTGGAGGAGCGATCGTTGAGCTGACCGGGCTGGATGAAGCTTGTTCAGAAGTTGCAGGCACTGCTATACTCGTGGAACTGATTGCTGGAGCCGGCGTATTCACCACAGCGGCGGCCGTCGTCGAGGTGGTTGCTGGTGGGGGGGGAGTCTGTGTAGTTGATTCCTTGATGGAGGTCGAAGTAGCCTCAGTCTTTGTCGTCGACTTCGCGACATCCGTTTGTGCCCCTCCCGATAAGGTCGTCGCTGTCTTGGGTACTGCTGTACATCGCACGCCGCTAATTGTCGTGATGGAAAATCCTGCCGGCAGGTTTGCGCTTGTCGCCATAATGAAAGGAAAGGCGACACCAGTCGCGGTAGAGAACGTAAATCAACCGTCAAGGGATATGCATTTGAGGCTCTGGGCCGTCAATATGTCGCCAATTTCATGGTTGACAATGTTTGTCGAGGAATTGATGAACAGAGTTCATGAAGAACAGAACGGAGAGAACGATTCACGGGAGTGGATAAGCAGAAACCATGATCCCCATGGCTCAAACATGAGGGTCTCCAGGAGCCTGGAGGCAGAGAAGGTTAAACGGTTAAGGACAAGAGAGTACGGGAAGTGCTGGGATCATGACTGGCGCCCCGTTGCGGGTGATGCGAATCGTGTCTCAACTCTGTTTGAGAGTAGGGCTCCCCTGGCTGTATGCCTGTCGCCTACCCTCTGTCTGCAACTCTGACGAGAAGAGAAGAGAAGAACGAGCCTTATGCAGGTGCAGAGGGCATTGTTACCGGTGTTGAGGTGCGGAGGAGTGTGGTGTATTGCGGTGGGCACTGACATGTTGGGTATCAACGGCGATGGGTGGTGGTTCTGGTCGAGGCAGCACTCTAACCGTTGCTAGCGACCGGTGCAGGACAATAGGCAAGTAGTAAGTACTGTACAGTAATCGACAACGGTGTGTGAGGCCATTCCCATGGCGCATGCGGAGTGGAGATTGGTTGTGTTTGACGGAAAACGGTTGGAGCTTGGAGCTTGGAGCTTGGAAGTTGGAACTGGGAAGGCGGCGATAGTACAGTACTGTAGCAGGTAGAGTACTGAACTACAACGTATAGTACACACAGACACACAGACACAGACTCACAGACTCACAGACTCACCAGGCCTATCGGATGTTTCCAGTCGCCTCCTTGGCTTGTTTCTCTCTTACCGTAAGTATTACAGTACTCAGGGGGCTCTTGCTACAGTACAGTCAGGTGATGCTGGCCAACCCCACAGTACAGCCAGTACAATGTACATGTTCGTCTTCACAACTCATACAGTCCAAGCCTCAAGCCCCATCGCATCTATTTTCAAGCACCGAAGCTTCCTTCCCCTGTGCTGGAAATAGATAGCAGATGTCGTATATTATTCATCCGACTTCAGCTGTCAGACAGACAGAGAGAGAGAGAGAGACAGATGGACACCAGGTCATCTCAACATCTGCTCCCCAGCTGGTGCAATAATATATAAACCCAATGAACGCCCTTGTAATAATGAGCAATAGAACCACGCGGGATAAGCAATGCCTGAAAACCATAATTCGAGGCCCTTCTCCTACTGTACAGTCAAGGGCCTCTGTGCGTTCCTTTGACAGGTGTCATACTTTTTACCTTTACACCATACAGTAGTACTATAATATACAGCAATAAGTACTGTACATTAATTACCTACAGTATTGTATCTGCTAGATGCGGGTCCCAGAGACCAGAGGGAGATCTGCACTCCGAGCGAGGGGCACAGATGCAACTTTCTTTTGTCGCCATCACTGTCACTGTCACGTTGAGATACGGATCAATTCCACGGCCTTCAAGTCAGGAAAGTAATGCAACTTGCCAGATGCAGACGCCAACGCATAATCGCTACAGCACCGGCGTCCATTTCCAGTCGTCGCACTTCCATCTGCAGTCAGGGATCTTGACTTCAAAACACAAACCCCCCCATTTCCCTTTCCCTCCGCAACAACCCACGCCTTACGCCCACACCCCCAAAGGACGGATCATTGGCGCTGGACGACGACGGTGACCAGAGCTGTAACCATCATCAGACTCGACCATCGTTGATCAATCCCGGTGCGGCCATTGTCCATCTGGATCTGCGTTGGTTGAAGCCCGTGACAGTACCGTAGCAAGAGGGGGGAAACCATCGTCTGTCTGTCCAGGTCGATTGACCACTATAACCATCACCACACCACCACCATCACCACCACCACCACAACCCACTCCATCATGCTGGGCCTCTCACATTTCGGTAAGCTGCAAATCTTCACAGGATGCTCACGACTCTATTCCAAACTCAATCCTGCCGCCACTCCCAGGGCAACAGTCCAAGTTACGGGTGTGGCACCGGGCTATGATTGACCAAGACAAGGTCTGAAAGGTCCACCTCAAGCCCTCAACCCACGAGGTTGTGCAGCGGAACAGGAATCAGATGGCATCCGTCCGTTGTTCATGCCATGCTATGCCATGCCATGCCATGCCATGCTATGCCGTAATGCCTCAAGCCTATCCTCTTCTACCTTTCATGTATCATCCTCCACGACCTTATTTTCTCGCCGCCTTGGCAACACCAGATCTGCACATACACTTTCTTACACGAGTTACATACAGCTGCATTCCAGCCTCCAACACTAGATGGCACGCCCAGGAAACCACCGCCGCCAACCGTGCTGAAGTTTCCTCAATGCACACCACAGGCAGAAGATGGCCCTCCGCATTCGCGGGGAAGTCCTCCGCTGGTGCCCTTGCTCCAGAGCATTCATCGACCCGCTGACATCAAGTTATCTCATTTTGAGGCCATTGGTCTTCACGTGCTTCGCAATGCTGCACCTGAGGATCTCATACCGGATCCCAGCTTCCTACCCCCAGTAGAGGAATGGATGTCCATTAGTCCTGCAGTCCTTGAAGAAGTCAACCCGCAGACAAGAAAATCACTAAACAATGGGAATAAGTCCCCTGGTGTTCAGACATATCTTGAGCGCCAGCACGAACTCTCACTAAATAACACTGCTGCCTTCCGGACAGTCCGCCGTATTCCACCGCCAGCGGGCGAGCAGTCAGTCCGTCTTGGAAATGCTTATGAGTTCTACAAAAACCTAGAGTTTTTCTCAGGCTACTGGGTAGACACCTCTCTCCCCCCTGAGGCCGAGGAAGAAAAGGAGAAGGAGGTTCAAGATCCAGACACGCCTCAGGTCCCAACACATCTACAGACACACCTTCGCACTGGCAATGGAGCCCAGCTTCCCCCGGATTATCGTCAGCACCTCCTCAGCGCTTTCATCAAACTTGTTGCCTACGACTTTGGCTGCAATGTTTCTCTACCACGTTGTGAACCTCGATTGCAGCTACTCAACCCTCCCTCCATATCCTCGCCAGCATCTTATTTTGCATCTGGCTGCACTTTTATTTACCGGTCACCAACGGACCGCAATTCTGCACGTGCAGGAATAGTAGAAGGTCCAGTCGCCACACTATCTTGTCGAACAGCGACTACCTTCACTGACCCACTTGATGAACGATTGGATCTCGCGAGAGAGGTTGTTGCTGCTCTTCTAACCGCACAACAACGGGCTAGAGAAGGAAAAACCGAGGCTCGATTCGGAGAGGGAAAGTGGTGGACTGAAAAGAAACGATGGGGTGGGGGACCTGGAGGACCAATTGGTCGTGAAGTCGACAAAGTTGAAGTTGTCGGTGCTGGAGAGAAGATAGAATCAGAGGTTGTTGCTTCGGCGAAAGCAGCGATAGGCCCATCTCCTGCCAAGCGGACCAAGAAAGAGAGGGTGCCGGGTAATATGGGTATCTATGATAACTACCGTAAGTTAGCCCCGCCTAGTTCAACATGGGATCGGAAAGCAAGATATGAAGCGATAGGAAAGATCCCAGGTGCAGAATTTGATGATGTGTTCTTGGTCAGTGCCCTGAATCATCATGTATCAGTGATTAGAGTTAGAGTACCGGGAGGCTTAATCGAAACGCTCGAGGGGAATCCCGAGGCTGAATGGAGCCGAGTCTGCATGTGGAGGAGTAAATGGTATGATCTATTTCTCGCCAAGGAAAGAATTGAGGCAATGCAATTAGTATGGGGCATGATGGGATATCTGATGAGGAAGGTTGAGGTTGCTACGCCTGATCATGTAGAGGGAGAGCCCACAAAAATGGAAATGGATTAGATGGGTGCATATTCCTACCCGAGTGTATATGTTTTTTTGTGTGGCATATTTAGCGAAGTGTTACAAGCGATTGAGAGTGTCATCGGTTGGATCATTTGCAGAGGAGATTGGAGAGATTTGCTTCTGGAGGAGAGACATTTTGTGGTAGGCATGCCAGATTTAGACAATAAGACGGGTTAAGAAAAGGAACAAATAGAAATCATTCTCACCCCATTATACTTTTGCATGTTAAACATCCCTCGATTAAACAAAATGTATGCTTGTCTATTGTGGCATGTGGGAGCACTTTGAAGCTTAATCAACTAGTAGGTTGCTTGTCGCTAAGCATAGATGGATCATTCCGCAAACTGCTCAGAATGTCTAGCCAGCACATAGAATGGAACCGACGATTATGTTCTCAACAGCCGCTCCACTAGTTTCTCCCAGATGAAAGAAATAAGTTCGTCAGGAGGAAGGCGAGGGAAATTGTATGGCCATTGAAAGGTTAAGCTAGAGCCCGATGACACCGTCGGGTTGAAGAGTCAACCTCCCTCCCCCCCTAGTACCATGTAGGCTTTAGAAGCTACGTAAAATAGTTGCAGATGATGTTGAGACTTAAGACCTATGTCAAAGTAAAGTCTAGTTTTGCTTGTCACTCCAGACCAAAACGCAAAATGATTTCCTTGGGAGAAAGCGGGCAAAACAATGTCATTTTTATGGTCTTGCTTATTATTTCTGGTCGCTCTTGACATCGACAGCAAGGACCCTAATTAAAAGCCGTATTGGGAACGGGGATGGCAACATGGCGATGGCTACCTGGAAGCTCGCTTCAAAGCTGAAGGCTCGTAGAAATAGCATGCATAATCCCAGTTACATGAAAGCAGCATTATGAGATACGACATTCGTAATCTACAGTATACCGTACCAAGTAGGGGATAATCTTGGAGGCCAGAGCCCGATCGTGAACCTTACTTCTGATTGAGGAAGGCTAAGGCACCGTGAGCCTGGAGACGATGCAGGGATGACAGCGGGCCATGGCGAAAGACGCACGCTAAAATTCCTCTCTCTGGAACTCCTCGGGCCTTCTCGACAGGCTGAGCTTTTCTTTGCCCCGTGGCGATGTGAGGACCGAGTAGGAGGGATATCGGTCGGCAACTCCTCAATTGGCTCTCCCATGGTGATGTCCACGTGGAAATGGGAAATGCATGCTGTGCTGAGTCTCACTACAGGTCGGGTCACCCACTGGGATTAGCTCCCGTCACCTGCCCGATTAGGGAAACTACTAAGCGAAAGCTGCGAAACTTATTTCTTAGACTCGGATCTTCTATAACTTAGTAAATAATAACGCTATTAAAATTCTAATTAGAATTTTGATTTATTTAGAGAAAATTAAGTCTAGAAAGATATACCTAGTATATATTATATAATTTATTTTAAGAAATATATATAATATATTAAAAATATATTTCTAATATCTTTTTAATATATTAATAATATATTAGAAATATAAATTTACTTAGAATATTTTTTATTTTAGATATTATATTAATAATATATTATTAATAAATTACTAATAAATTATAATTATTATAAGTATCTTTTATATAATTAATTTTTATAAATATATTTAGTTTTAAAATTAAATTAAAATCGTTTATTAATAAATAATCTTTAAAGAAAATTAATAAAATAGTTAGTTAAAAGGTTTATTAATACGTTTAATTCTTAATATATTCTAAATATATTCTAAATATATTACTTAACCTCTAAGTATCCGTCGGTACTTGTGGCCTAATCGGGTGGATGATCCGAGCTAATCCCAGTGGGTGACCCGACCTATAGTCTCGTGCTGAGTGGAGACGATACAGGAGAGGAGAGAGAGCAGCGCCAGGGATGATACTAGCGCCAGAGGCGACGCAATCGTAGCGGTCAGTAGGCTCAGGACATGATGCTCTCTACAATACGGAGGCGGCATGGAAGAGATTATTAACAGCGGCGTGTGTAGGTAGGTAGGCTCATGTAGGCTCATGTAGGCTCATGTAGGCTCCTTTAACTGCGTCTTCGCTATTCTCAGAGAGGCTGGGTGCCGGATATCTTGCAGAAGCACAGGGACGCTGAATGCAGTAAAACAATGCAAGAATCGTGAAATCTCAACTCTTGTAGTAATGATTGCTGTACCTGGGCCTTTTCCTGATTGGACAAGATGGCCGACGACGCAAGCCATCAATCACCCAAACGATAAATTGATCGGCAACTCCGCAAAGTTTCCCCTGCATTTTCAAGCCAAGCCGGAAGCAAAAACAACCCATTTCTGGTCATGTTGTCTGTATCCCAAAGAAAGAAGAAGAAGAAGAAGTATTGCTGGACACTGGTGCCGGCCGGAATTACTGATACCTTGCTTTTCGCATTGTTACCGAGGCCCAGCTGTTCAGGGAATGCTGCGGGCCTGCCGGTAAGTAGAGAGGGGCTGCTCCTGGTCCTAGACTCCCTCCTCCGTACTGTACGATACGGCACTGCTCTGTACAGTACGTGTACTGTGCTGCTGAATAATAATAGGAGGGAGTAGTATATCCCATCTAGCAGGGCCTTACCGAAGCGAGACGATCTCCCGAGCCCAGCCCAGCCCAGTTGTGGATTTGCAAAGTTGCAACTCAGCTCGCTTCGCTAAACTAGCAACCTGTTCGTCCGTCGTCCGTCGTCGTCTCTCGCCTGTCGTGCCGTGAACCCCGGCTACGTCTGCAAGATTCCCAAATCTCCAGCCCCTCCTCTTCAACCACCACCACCACCACCTCCTCCTCCTCCTCCACATCAACAACAACATCAACAACGTCTCCCTTCGCCTCTCCTGCATCTCCGCATCGGTCCTTCAGCTCCCCCCCTCACACCCCCCTTTGGGCTTTTGCAGACCTGGCCATCACGGACACTTACAACTCACCCACCCTCCCAATCCTGGCAGCATCGTCCATCTAAGCTTACCGCCCACACCCATCTCAACACAGACACTGCCTCCTACCCCTGCTGAACAACAACAGCAACATCACCCACTACATACCGTTGCAGCAGAGAAGCCCTATTCTAGAGCGAGCCTATCCACCTTTCTTGTCCGAACAGACGTTCGCTGCCCCACGTTGCTCCGGATTACTGAGAGTCCCTGGATATTTAAAGTCTCTCTGCGATCCCCTCGTCTCCTGCCCTCTTCCAGGAGACATTCCTTCGCGCCCTTCGACCGACTTGAGTGCCTCCTCGGCCTCGCGCCGACAGCCCCGAGAAATCACCATCAGTCGCTCATCCACAACTTGTGGCTACATTTATACGAGTTCAGCATGTCAGGATATCCAGGTTCTGGCTACCACGGAGGATATGGGGGTCCGCCACCACAGCAGTACCCGCCCCAGCCAAACTACTACCCGTAGGATCAAAGGCTATACATATTATTTTGTTCATAATGCTGACCTTTGTCTACAGTCCGCAAGGAAACTATGGTCCACCTCCACCACAACAACACCCCGGCTATGGTGGTGGTTATGGACAACCACCGCCACCTCAGCAATACCAATATTCCCAGGTGAGAACGCTACACACCAGCTATTATGAATCTAAGTTGACAGTTTTGCCTGCAGCCACCCCCGCAACAGTATGGTGGCTATAACGGTGTTCCACCCAACCAACCGCAATATGGCAGGCCAGGTACATCTTAGACATCTTGGTATGGGAGAGAATAGCTATCTAACGAGTTTCGTTTAGCCATGCCGTCCGTCAACTCTAATGCCTACGTGAATGGAAACCAGAATGCTCCTCCACCTCCTCCATCCGGCGCAGTGCAGTTTGGCCACGGGGCCCCACAAGGCTATGCTTTTCAGTACTCCAACTGTACCGGCCGCCGCAAGGCTCTGCTAATTGGCATCAACTACTTTGGGCAACGAGGCCAACTGCGTGGATGCATTAATGATGTGAAGAACATGTCCGCATACCTGAACGAGAACTTTGGTTATCAACGCGATGATATGGTTATTCTTACAGACGATCAACAAAATCCCATGAGTCAGCCAACAAAACAGAACATTTTGAGGGCAATGCACTGGCTTGTGAAGGATGCACGACCGAATGATTCACTCTTCTTTCACTATTCTGGTGAGTTGCCTGGAATGATTCGTGCGATAAGATGCTAATTTTAAAGGCCACGGAGGACAGACCAAGGATCTTGACGGCGACGAGGACGACGGGTACGACGAAGTTATTTATCCGGTCGATTTCCGGCAGGTTGGTCACATTGTAGATGACGAGATGCATAGGATTATGGTTACTCCTTTACAGGCGGGTGTGCGCTTAACTGCGATTTTTGATTCCTGCCATTCGGGAACTGCACTCGACTTGCCATATATCTACTCAACCCAAGGTGTTCTTAAGGAGCCCAATCTTGCGAAGGAAGCTGGACAGGGCCTTCTCGGAGTCATATCTTCATACAGTCAGGGAGATCTTGGTGGCGTTGCCAGCAATCTTATGGGATTTTTCAAGAAAGCCACGACAGGAGATGATGCATACAACAAGACCATGGCCACAAAGACATCGCCAGCAGATGTTATTATGTGGTCTGGTAGCAAGGATGATCAAACATCGTTAGTATACCTCTACAATTGTCTCGAGCATTATTATTTGTGAAGCGTTGGAATACAAGTGGGGCGAAATTATGAAAAGCATTCTGCTTAACGTTGATTTTGCGGTTGAGTTTAAGGGTTGCAGAGCAAGTCTCTGGCCACATGTAATGATAGTCCCTTGCACTTTGTCAAGCCCGAGTTCATACTGCGCCGAAGTCCGGCGCAAGTATGGCCTTTGGGCCACGAGTCACGTTGGCTTGACAGATTGGCCTTTCTCTATACCTTTCGCTCGACGATATGACGCTGGCACTGCACTTATTATAATACTAACTATCACGCAGAGCTGATGCAAACATTGCCTCTAAGGCTACTGGCGCTATGTCATGGGCATTCATCACTGCCATGAAGAAAAACCCGCAGCAGAGCTATGTTCAATTGCTCAACAGTATCCGGGATGAACTCGCCACCAAATACAGCCAGAAGCCACAACTGAGTTGCAGCCATCCGTTGAGTGGGTTTATCAGTTAGCCTAATATTTCCTACTTTTCACTGACTTTTGGATGTAGATACTAATCTATTATTTGTAATGTAAATCAAAATCACTGGGCATGGCGTAAAACTGCATAATGGGAAAGGACTGAAGGAAAAGTCTTGTTGGACAAAGGCTCGTGGCATGGGTAATGAATGGGTGGTCTGGTTGCAGGATTCGCGCTGCGCGATTTATTATGAGATCCCAAAACGAATTGACCATCTCGGTCTCCTATGAGCCCTAACAGATAATGCACATTCATTTAGACAATGATAGCCTACCCAGACGCCGTCAAAATGCCGTATACTAACCCAGCCCCCGCAATATACTCCGAACAACCTAGTATGAAGACATTAAACGTTACCACTACTTCTTCTCCCTTGCTTCCTTCTCATTTCCTTCAGACACGCCTGCAACTTGTCGTTAATCGCACGATTCTTCTGCCATTCCTCAGCCATCTTCTTCATACGAATCGTCGCTATGACCAGGGTTCCCATGACTTTTAACGTCTTTTTCTTGGGTGCCTTAATTCTGGGCCCAATGCCTAAAAGCTTAAGATCTGCCTTGTTACTATGGCCGAGTCAGTAAAATGCTTCGATCAAAACCTACGAAAGGAGAATTTACCAAGCTTTGAAAAAGTTTATCTTTCCCTGCATCAACGATTTGATATGTGCTGCGCTAGCCCTGAGATTCTGCTCTCTAACCAGACATGCTCGTAGGTACTCGATTTGCATAGCCAAGCCTCGCAACTCCTTGCTATGGCGAACTTCTCTCTTCTCGATGGCTTGCTTAATCATCGATTCGTTACCGGCCTCACTCACGGACATATTAGGGAAGCGCACACCCCTTGTGAGGTTCCTCTTCTCCTCTTCCCAGGCCTCCCTGGCTTTTTTGAACTGCATTTCAAGCGAGGTAATCTGTTCCTGTACCGTTGTAACTCTGCTCCTTTGAATAGCCCGCTCCTCACGCACACGCGCAAGGTTGGCACGAAGCTCCTCTTCTGAAGCATTGAAGGATGCTATAGTGCGTTCACGTTCTCTAATAACAACCTCCAGCGTTTCGGCTTGCAGCTGGGTCTCTCTGAGCATTTCATGAAGATCACGGCGTTCGAGAGCCATCGTCCGATCCTCGCCACTATTTAGCCGTTCTGATTGCAACTCTTTCTCTAGACGCTCGATCTTGCTGCGGAGTCTACTAATGGTACTTTCCGCAGCGGTATTTTTAGAAGCAAGTTGCTCCTTCTCGAATATGGCGTCTTCCAAGTCAAGTTGAAGAGCATCCCTTTCAGCCTCGATGACATTGATTTGGGCTTGTAGTTCATTTGAAGCTGCTTGAAGTTTTCGAGCGCCTTCTCTTTCGACTTCTTTCAGTTGTGAGCGGAGATCCTTGAGTGACTGCTGCGCTGCTGCGAGTTGGAGCCGGGAATCATTATTTTCGGCTTTACGAGCAGATCCTCTGACAGAAGGAGACGGAATCGAGAACTGGGAGCCATCTTGTTCATTCTGCTTGCGTTCCAGATCCTTGATTTGACGTACGAGCCCCTTGAAAACATCCTTCTGAGCGCCCTCGCGCTGAATGTACTCGGTCTCCCTTTTACGAGCAGAGGAAAGGCTTTGGCGTGCAGAGTCGAGTTGACTGGCTGCATCGGTGTACATATCTTCAGAAATGAGTTCTTCAAGCTCTTTTATGCGCTCTTCGAGATGCCTAATGATTTGCTTGGCCGAAGCCAGCTCTTTGTCCGAGGAACCCTTCGTTTTCCTTTTCAGATCACGTATATTTGAGTTGAGACGGTTCTCCTCAACATGGGCTGTATTGACTTCGTCCTGTAGCTGTTTTTCAATGACTTGCCAATGTTCTGTGGCAATTTTATTTTCTTCTCGCAGACGGCGTACTTCATTGTCGAGCTTTGCTTTGGCAGTACGCAAATCTACGCGTTCCTGATCGAGTCGGAAAGTTTCCTCTTCTTGCTCTTGCATTGCTCTTAGCCGGCTCTTTACTTCATCTCTTTCGGCCTCCACTTTCGTTGCTGTTGAGCGAATGCCATGCATTTCAATGCTAATGTTAGCTAGCTGATCCTGTAAGACTTGCTTTTCCTGCCGTACTTTCATCGCTTGTACTTCAGCATCTCTTAATCGAGTCGTGAGCTGTTCTTGCTGACCCTTGTCTGCAGAAGACTCTGCCTTCGCTAAATCTGCCTTCGTCTCCCGAAGTTGCTTCTTCAGTTGCTCTGACTCTTGTATCACGGTAGCTAGATCTTGTCTTGCATGGTCGCTTTCATCATCCAAGCTATTTTGAAGGATCTCAATTTCATCCTCGAGACCTTCTACTTTTTCGGCAAGGGTTTTCTGTTCGCGTTGGTTGAGCCGCAGGTTCTCTTTCGTTTCCGAAAGATGGGACCGGGTCTGTTCAAGAGTTTCTCGGCAAGTTCGCAATTCTTCATTTAGTTGTTCAATTTGGCGATTCAAAAGCGCTTCTGTTGATTCATGCCTGTCTTTCTCACTCTGAAGCACCTGTTGAAGCTTAGCTTCCTTACCCGAAAGCGTTCCCTCAGCCTCGTGCAGATTTCTAATTGTTCGCTGAAGTCCGGTTGCTTGCTCCTCGGCCTTGTCTTTTCCGGATATTAGATTCCTCTTCTCATTATCCCACTTGTCGATCTCTTCGTCAAACACACGCTGTTTTTCTCGAATTTCGGCTCGGAGGTCTTCTATTGCATCATTGAGCCGATCGATCTCGTTCTTGTACTGATCTCGGACATCACGCTCATTGTTGAGAGCCAGAGTTTTTTCGTGATCTAATTTATCCTCAAGGTCTTCAATAGTAACTCGAGATCGTGCCAGATCTCTTTGAAGGCCAGCGGATTCGGAAGTAAGTGCGTCGTGGCGAGTTTGGAGAAGATCTTTCTCGTCAGTCTTTTGCTGAAGCTCTCTCTGCAACGGTTCCAGCTTTACTGCAAGTTCATCCCGTTCACGAGTAGCGATAAGTCTTGCATTTGTCGCAATTTCGAGCTGATCACGAAGCTTCTGTTGTTGAACATCACTGTCTTGAAGCAAATCTTCTATTTTGGCATGGAGTCTTTTGACTTCCCGGCCCTTGTTCGCTTCTTGTGATTGGAGCTCAATGTGCTTTTCTCGAAGATCTTCTAGGTCGTCCTGTAGACGGTTTGCCTTCTCCTCAATTTGACGGCTTAATCCTTTTGTCGTGATCGACTTGTTGGCCATTTCGTCCTGTAGTTCCTCGAGATCATCTTGAGCACGATCTCTTTCTTTGAGTGCATTTTCCTTCTCTTCCTTGACGTGGTCGAGGTCGCCTCTCAGGCGTTGTAGCTCACGCTCCAAGTCATCAATCATACTTCTGGCTTCTGCAACTTCTTCGCTGGATTGCGCCTTTTCCTCTAACTCTATAGCTCGTCGCTGAACATCCTTAAGAGCATCCTCTGTATATGCTAGACTACTCATGTGGTTCTCCAGCTTAGCCTTTAAATTGTCGACTTCGTCTTCGCGATCATCAATCATGCGATCCTTTTCCCGTAGGTCGGCTTCCAAATCGTGGATTTTATCTTGCATGTCATCCACCTGCCCATCCTCGTGCTCCGCATTGTCGACTTGTTCTCGAAGTTGCTCGATTTCTGCCTCTTTCGCACGAAGATTCTGTTGTAGCCGGTCTAACTCTTCTCGCTGACCTTCAACAGCATACTTTTGCTTGACCTTTTCATGCATTTCAATGATTTGTTGACGATAGAGCTCAACATCTCGCTCCGCAGCACCAAGTGTCTTTCGATAACGATGCAATTCTTTTTGCATCGTGACCTTATCGACTTTTAATTCAGTGTTCTCCTTCAAGGCCGCTTCACTAAAACCTGGCCCCGCCTTTCTCAGAGCTTCCTCAAGGAAATGAATCTTGAGCTTCAGGCCAAAATTCTCCTTCTCAATTTTATCAATGACATTCTCCTGCTCCCGTAACGATAACTGGTTTCCATCTTGTAGCACACCGTTTCCTTCGTTTCGCCGTGGAAGAAGTGCCATCGGTGTCGACGCGGCGCTGCTGCTCTCCATTTGTGGTATAGGTGTTCCTCCCAAGTACGATCCATTCCTTGAGTCTTGTCCGTATATTGAGCTACCCATGGCGGGCAGTGGGGTAAGCTCCTCGGGGACGTTGTCTAACCCACCTGGCTTCAGAAATGCGGGGGTCTGAGGGACGCCATTCTCTTTGCCATTTCGAAGGGCGCTATTCCTGGTTGCACTTTTAAGTAAAGGAGTGAATTCTCCCCCACCGAGTCCAACAGGGAGATTTTTTCTATCGCCAAAAACTGCGCGACTTCGAGGCGTCCTGAGGTTGACGCCACCGGCGCCGCGTCTGGCATTCTGCAATTGTTGTATGAGGTTATTGTTGTCTTTAGATGGCGATTGAAAAGACTGCTCCTGTGATATGTCGAAATCGGGTTGGTTGGTGAGGTAAGTCGCATCACCTAGGTTCGTTCGCGGAGTATCGAGCCCGCCAACTCCAGCTTGCACCATATCGATTCGAAAAGTGAGCCTCCGCGGCTCAGTCAATGCGTGGTTAAGGTAATAGGAGAAAAGGATTAAAATATTACGAGTTTAAAATGCAAAGCGCAGCCATGAACTCCAGAACAAATGTGGCGAGATGCTGTTGATTCTGGACGATTGGGGTAACTCTAGATTTGGTATTTTCGTGACGCGCTTTGGGTTTGTTTACATCCATCGCATATTGGTACTAGCGTTTCGGCTCGGATTAACCACCAACGGTATGGTATCGCGAGCACAAGCACGAGCACGAGGCAATCCCTGCAAGCTTGTGATATCATTCAATCATCCGTGTACAATCACGGGTATTTTTTTACGCAGTGCCGTTAATCGTGGAGTTTGTCAAGCTGTATAGGAGAGAGTACAGCTAAAGGACTGTTGCAGAAACACACGCATTCGAAATGGACGGCCCTCAAGACGACTTCAAATGGTTTGGAGAAGGCTTCGATGGTTTTCCCAAACGTCTACCAGATGATTGTGTCCAATATACACTCTTTGTCATTGACTCCAAACTGAGGTCCCAGAGGGAGGTTCTTACTCGGCTGGAAACTATTCGCCGGGAGGCCCAAAAACTCACAAGTAATCTATTAAAGGAGTATATCTGGCAGCGCGAATCTTTTAAACTAGACCTGCAAAATGAAAAAAGTATGTATAACATTGGTTTCTTCACTCGATACTAGGTGTTTGGGCTAACTTAACTACCCAGATATGATGTATCTGCATGGAGTTACTAACTATGGAGACTCTGTCGAGGATGAGTGGCTTATTGTATATCTTCTGAGAGAACTGAGTAGCCAATTTTCTGATCTTTGGGTCAAAGTCGTGGACACAGATGGAGAGTTTCTTCTCATCGAAGCTGCTAATACCTTGCCACGATGGTTGAACCCAGAAGTTGCAGACAATCGAGTAATTTGTTCACTATCTTCAATGTTCTGGTCGCTGCTTACACCCTACAGGTTTGGATTAATTGCAGCAAGCTCCATGTCATTCCCTTAGGCGCAGATAAGCCTTCAGTGAGATCTTTAACCTTGGCTGATGCTTATAAAGTAATCGCCTTGTCCCCCGATTTGCTCGTCAACAGTCAAGATCTTGAGGCAGAAGCATTTTACCGTCTTCGTAACTATCCATCACAAATATCTCTCTCACTTCACAACGCAACCGTCACAGTACCTAGAAAGCTTGCCTACATATTGCACGAACTGCCTGCATCAATAGCACCAGCCGTTGAAGCCTTCTACCTTCGGGATCCCGTCGCTCTCAAGTCATTGAAGGGAAGACAAGAGACCCTTGTATTTCCCCCTACGGATCTTGTGACAGTCTCGGCACGATTTACCAGGGTTTTGTATGCGCAGGTAAAGTCACAGCAATTCTCGCCACCTTGGTACTGGAAAGAAATTATATGCAACGCCGAAAACGAGGCTGCGTCCGAACCAAGCACACAGCGAAACTCGCAATGCCTAGAAGCCGGAATGAAGCTTACGTCAGGATTTGAAATGCTAGTCAAAGATAGCAAAAATCGCGACAATAAATCGGTGCGCGAAATATGTATCTTACTGGAAGATTTGACCGTTGGTGATTCTACACTGCCGACTGACGAGGTTATTTTAAAATGGGAAGACGTGACGAGAGAAGACGACGAAAAGTGGCTCGATATCAATTTCGAGGATTTTGAGAAGGAGCTCCAGGGAAGAAACAAGCCAAAAGTGTATTCGAAAGAGGCCGGGATGTTTGGACCAGACCCTCCGTCCGGGTTTGGAGATGCAAAAACACAAGACGATCTTAAAAAAATGGTTGAGCGCTTCGAGTCTTTCCTAGGCGATAGTAATGCGGGCATAGACGGTGCCGAGCTCGATGATATGGACTTCGATGAAGATGATGCTGATCGGGGAGAGCATGGCAGCGATACTGACAGTGAAGATGAAGACAAGAACGTGGCTTTTGATGAGGTCGAGTTTGCGAGAATGATGAGGGAGATGATGGGCTTGCCTTCTGAAGATGCGGCACCTAAGCCTAAACCCCAGACAGCCGGACAAAGCAAAGCAAGCAAGAGAGTAGAGGAGCTTACTAGTAACGAAGATGAGGAAAGTGATGCAGCCGAGATCAAGAAACTGATGCAGGGTATGGAAGCTGAACTGAGAGAGGCTGGTGCACTCACCCTCGACTCCAGATCGAGTCAAGCTACGCCCAGAGGTCCTTCTACTATCGGCGAGGGCGGAAGAGATTATATAGCAAAAAATGATTCGGACAGTGAAAACGAAGAAGAGGTTGATATTGATTTCAATCTTGCCAAGAATTTGCTTGAAAGCTTCAAAAGCCAGGCAGGTATGGCAGGTCCCGGAGGAAATCTTTTGGGGATGATGGGCATGACTCTCCCTCGAGATGAGGATGATTCGCAGCCCGCTAGTATAGAGCCTCGCAGGAAGAATTAAAAAGACAATTGAAATGAATACATAAAGCTTCCGTAAGTTTGGGTATCCAATTTTACCACACCCAACCATTCATAACGCCTACGCTAAATGCTCTATACCCCGCCATCCTCAGTCCTAGGTCTCTTTGAGCTCTCTGCTTCCTGGGAATCACTTCTTGCCCTTTTGGAGTCGTCACTCGGTGCCACATCAACCTTTTCTAGTTCTGTTAGGGCGCTAGTCAATCTTCTCCGGCCATCCAACTCTCGTCGACTACTGTCAGCCTGTGGCCTATAGTACTCGGTCACAATGCTCACAATGGCGGTGTAAGACTTGTATAACAACAGCCGTACAGCGGCCCCATCTCTATCCTCGATGACATCCTCCCCAGCCTCGCGCCAACCCTCCAGGAATCCCTCGCTTGGTTCCTCCCAACAACTCGATAGAAGCGGATCCCCAAAGCAGCCTTGACTCCAGCTTCGCAGCCCTGTTATCCGGATACTCCTTGGAGGTGTATGCGGGCCACCTGCTTCGGCCTCCCTTTCAACCATCACGTTCATATCCGTCCCAGCATCAAGAATAGTCAATCGTGGTAAGATGATAGCCTCAAGCCTCCATGCTAGTCTCTGATAATGGGCCCTAATAACTTCGTAAGGTAGCAGGACTGACATATCTTCCCCATCACGGAGAATCCCTTCAAGAAGAGAGTTGAAAGCTGCCGGCCAAGTCTTTGAACCCCTTGGGTCGTTGATAGCCGGACCTGACGCAAAAGGGTCTGACAAAACCTTGCCGACAACACCAAACGTCCCGGATGGTGAGGTTAATGAGGCTAGTGCTCGAGCCATGGAACCAACCTGCTTGTCGACAAGCCGTCGCTCAGACAAGCTCAGGTATATCGACAAGGTGGACAGAGGTGCACCTGATGTAGGCTCAAAGATGCTATAAGGGTACGCCATTTCTCGATTGTTTGAAGAATGCTTGAGGAGCTTGGGAGTTAAGTCAGATAACTGGATATGTGTTTCAGTTGACTGTGAGCTCGACGAAGGGCCCGACACCATAGCCTCCCGCGTGGTATTGGTAATGAAGTGGACAAGTGTTGCTTCGGAGGAGAGAAGAGTTGCCTCTTGCCTCAGCAGTCTCACTGTCAGTGACGGGGCAAAGGAAAGGAGGAGTTGGCGGTCATCGGACATGTTGAGGGTGTAAAGTCTTGGGAGTTGAGTTGAGGGGATCTCTTCGACAGCACCTAGCGTTGCGTGCGGGATAACGTGAGTTAAGATCTCCTTGAGTCGTCGGACAGGCAAACTGTACATCAAAGAGGTTAAGGTGGGAGGCCTATTGTTAGATCTAGTAGTAGCAGTAGACATGGTGCACCGCTCACGAGGCCCAGGCACCTGGCAAGTCATGGGAAGGAGGTGCTGTAATTACAAAGCGTGTGTGGGAGCGATGGGTGATGAAGAGCAGTAGTGAGTTCCACTTCCATGTGGCTGGGAAGCCATTCACGTCTGTACGAGAGGGACCTTTCAAGAAAGCAGGCGAGTGAGGGTGCCGATGCGTTAGCGACGACAAGAAGGCCAGAAGTTGAACGAGTGACTTGGGCCTTCCGACAAGTGCGATGACAATGGTGGCCGTAGGGTGCGTACCTATGTATATATTTATGTATGTATGTATATGCAGGTCGCGCTGTCTACAACAATGTAAGAAGTGAGAAATGGAGAACTGGAGAACTGGCTGGGCAGCGTAAAGAAGGACCACCACCTACGTGCTTCTCGGAAACGAAAGAAGCGGCGGACAGCAAGTAGATGAGGATCAAGCAAGCCTCTGCGCCGCTCACATGTACGGTACGGTAGGTTCCCCAGAGTTCGTCAACGACAAGGCTGCCGGGGCACACCTGAAAGATGATTTGAGCATCGAGCAAGCGAGCGAGGCTCGGGGGTATTCCTGCTTTGAGGAAACAGTAAGACCGATTGGCGTAGGGGGGGTGACGAAGAGATGTCAGCCATGAGCCATGGGGGAGGGGGGGCCAGCCACAGCGATGGTTATGGTGGTGGTACCTGGCTACAGTAAGTAAGTACCTTGGGTTGACATACACATTGCACAGCGATGCCCGCTTACTGTCCTGTATAGCCCGTCGGGGGAGATAACAGAGCAGGCAGGGCAGGGTGGGCGAATGGCAGCCGGCAACACGCGAGGCCAGGGACATGTTACATGTTGCATTCATCTTACTTTCCCAGTCTTACCGTGTTAAAATCGCCTACTGGCCACAAACAAGCGAAGGTGCATGGAGGCTGCATGGAAGGGCGGTGGAAGGAGGAACTGGAACAAACAAACACGCAACTCATCACAACAACTGCGACGACAAGCTGTGGTCTGGGCCTTGGCCGGGTAGCAAACCAGAGTGCATCATCATCATCATCATCATCACCACGAGAATGAGTACGGTACTCACGAGTCACCACATACTATCCCTCGCTTGCTCCATGTGCGAAAGTAGGAAAGTACTCGGTATCACATCACATCACATCACATCATCCTCTCTAATCCTCACCTCACCTCACCTCACCATCATGCCATGGCACAGCATTGCATTGCGTTGCGTTGCAGTAGCTATCGCCATGGCATCACTGGGGACTTGTTGGGATTGCATTGCTCTCTCTCGCGAGAGAGAGATGAGATGAGGTTCAGCAAACCCTGTTCCTGTTCCTGTGCCCCAGCATGGACATCTCGCCAAAATTGGAAGTATGTGGTTAGTCGATGAAGGCTATGTCGCCTCCTGATTGGCCACTGCGTAGCGAACGGAGTTGTGAGGCTAGTGCTGCAAGGCTAGAGACGTCCTTCCGCGGGTATGATCTTCTCTCTGATTAATATTCATTTTAAAGTCTTCTGCCATTTCTTCTAGAACATAAAGCTGCCGCCCTGGAGATCCAAGTCGGAAATCCAAGTCGGAAATCTCTCGGCCCATGTACAGACAATATTACCTATATGCCCGGCCACGCTCTACTACCGCGCCTCTCGTTCCTTGCAACGTGTTATACATACCACATACCACATGGTGCAAACAAACCCAACTGTCTTGGGATATGTGTCTTGAGATATATCATTCAGGTGACCTTGGAGGAAGAGTAAATATACTTGTCATACGCGAGGCGTCTCTCCAAGTTAGCTACGAAGTAGGTACCTAGGTAGGTAGGTAGGTAGTAGGTAAATCGCTCACACATCACACCCACATGGCCTTGATGACGAGGACCGCGAAAGATGAGCTATGACAAGCGGAGACACGAGGACTGGAATGATTATCCATCTTATTTGCTAAGAAATATGTGGTTTTATGCCTCGTCTGTTTTGCCCGCTTCTGGAATCGAATCCACCGTAACGACAGTAGCTTCAACTTTCGTTGGTGGTCGACTTGGATAAAGCTCTGCAAGATTGAACCTTTTCAGCGCATCCCAGTCACTGCCGACTACGCTGATGCCGCATACTGTCTAAGACTTGATGTTAGCAGATAAAGGACGTGTGATCTGGCAACTTCGCTTTCCGTAGAAGGGATCACCGAAAAGTCAATGGCCTAGACTTACTTGATATATCTCAACGATTATGACCTTGTCGGGTTTGGTAAGATCAACTTTGTGTTTGTCACCCACAAGACTCGCAATCTGTCTAATCACAGCATCCCGTTTAAGGGTGTTGTGGTTCCGTATGGTAGGCCGGATAGCATACTGGCGATTCGATTAGCAGAAGTTGACGCCACAATCTGGAGGATGGTCCGTCAAAACTATAAGGTTATATCATGGCTTGTGGAGGGCTAATGGGTAAGAACCTACTGTACACGGGGTAGTATTCTCTGCTTTCTCGACATCATCGCTCGCCAGCTGAAAGTGCTTTCCGAGGACGATTGTGCCCAATTCTTCGAGTCCTTTCTCTGTAGCCTTCCCCATCAAAGTCATTGGTGTGAGGCGGTTGACGTATCTACTTCTTCTATGGGCAGAATTGGAGATGGCATCTTCGCACAATTTGTGGACAAACTCTACTGGTTCTACAGGTGGCTGGGTCTTGAAAAACAAAACGCAGATGATGTCGAGGTGGACCGGAGAGAAAGTCTTCGTCGCGCCCTTCTTATGAGCCAGAGACGATATTTCCTTTTCAATTGATACCTCGATATCATCCTCCGATCCATCCGCTTCATCCTCATCCTCTTCATTTCTGATGTCATAGAAACGCTCAGCACACTGGAAAAGCTCGAGTTAATAGGAGTCTGGACAACACAGAAGAATACTCACATCAGCAAAAATTGCTTTAAGCTCTTCCGTTGCTCTACCTTCTTGCCCTCTTGCGCATGTAGCCCAGATTCCAGCATCGCCAGGCTCAATCTTCCCACTCCCCCGGCTAGCAAATGAAGCCATCTTGGTTTTTTGGTGCGGTGTCTGCCATTTTCCACCAGAGCCTCCCTGAATGACCTGTTAACTTGGCATCTTGCACATCTCCATTCAATCGCTTAAAAATAGCAACCGCCCTTGGTCCCATGATGCTCAATCAGATGACCCCGAGATTTTCTAGCATAGTGCAGTTTTGTTGGGGAATTCTCCATACCTTGCTGCGCTTCGTAGGCCTCGTGTTATCGGCATCACCTCTTTGCAGTTCTTTGCGCTTGTTTGAATCAGCCATGATGATTTCAAAGGTCCTCGTATCTGTTGGTGGAAAATCTGTGCCGGCTTTGGGCGGAGAAAGGAATGAAGAAGCGTAAATCTGGTGAATGAATATAAAAGGTTACGTAATACAAAGTGCGCCGCAGGCACGCGGCTGGCTAGATACCTTTAACTGGGTGCCTGGATACTTTTACTGCCTTGTGACCTGGTCCAACGATTCTTCGAGTTTATCGGCTTGTTATGAAGTGGCAGTACTAATTAATATCCTTTATAAATTTATTCGGAATCATGACAACGCTTTCTTAATATTAATACTAAAGGCTGTGAAACTGACTTTCAGTTGAATTACTAGCTCTTAGGAACCTGGTGGTCAGATATTTGATAATTCTTCACTAAAACAAGCAGAACATCTTTCATGTTCTTCCTCTTCTTATTTTCTTTATTTTCTTTATTTTCCAATCTTCAACTTTGAGATTCAGGGAGACATATTCATTAACAGAGATAATTAGTCCTCAACACTTTTTATTTTGCGCCATGCCCCAATCAAAATATACCTCAACCGTTGCACCTGCCGCTAATAATCCCCATGAGTTAACTAAATCATTGCTGCTTCGCATTCGTTCTTGCACTCGCCTCTGCCGTCAATTTCAACGCTCTAGGAGCATCATCTTTTGGCATGTATACCTCAACGAATTGAATGTAGTCTGCAGCGTTGAACTTTTTATCTAGGATTAATTCGTTGAGGGTATCCTTTGTTTTGACTTGGTATGTTTTGTACTGGTTTTCCTTGGCACCAAACACCTTCAGGAGATCTTTGAAGTGCCACTCTGCGATGTCGTTATACTCTGCATCCATGCCATGGATAAATCGTTCAATGGTGAACCCCTCGTTGCAAATTAAGAAGCTAGCTTGTATTAGCACGATACAGACATTTAGCAGTAGAGCACTTACATGATTGGCTTCAAGCCGAGGCGGATCATGGTCGAGACTTCTTGAGCTGTCAATTGGAAAGACCCATCACCAACAAAGAGAACTGTTCTCCTGTCCGAGCCAGCATCCCTGGCTGCAAGTGCAGCACCCTGACACGCACCGACCGAATAGCCGATACTACCCCAAAGAACTTGACTGAGGGCTGTGACGCCTTTAGGGAACTTGGTTTCCCAAATTCCGAAGTTGGACGTTCCGGTCTCGGTAACAACAATATCATTTTCTTTCAGAAATTGCCCAATTCTTGGCCAGAACCAAGCTTGCGTGATCGTCGCAGAATTATCCAGGTTTTCCTCGACTTGATTTTCAACCTTCGGGCCAGGAAGAGCCGACAACTTGCTGATATCAATCTGCTGAATAATCTTTCGTAAAACACCCCTCATGTGCACACCAGAATATTCTGAGTACCTGACAACAACATGCGTGCTGTGGAAATCAATGGTGTTCAATTGCGAGGTGCGATAACTAAATCCAGCTGTGTTAAAATCACTCTAGTGGATGAGATATCAGTATTTTACTATGCTTCAGATTCAAGGCCAGTGCAGCCTACCTTGATGGCACCAATAGTGAGAATTAAATCGGAAGATTCAAGTCTTTTCTTAACCTCAGGCTGGCTTCCATCCCCGGCATAGACTCCGCCATAGTTAGGATGTGTTTCGTTGACAGCACCTTTGCCCATAGGTGTGACAAAAACAGGAAGATTTGTTTTGTTGATAAGATCATGTACTTCGTCAAGAACTCTGTGCCGAATCGCACATGAGTCGACTAGGATCACTGGATTCTTTGCAGCTAGGAGATACTTCAGTACCACATCGACGACGTAGTCTTCTTTGGCTTGGTCATTTGTCGGTGTATCTAAGTCCAAGGGTGTTTTCAGCCGCTCGCCTTCAACCTTCTTCTGGACTATGTCTGTTGGGAGTGTAATATAGACAGGTCTGCTTTGAAGCCAACATTCCGTAAGCGCATGATCGATGAGGGTGGCGGCCTCTGCCGCATTGTTCAATTTGGCCGTGGCACACGAGATCTCTTTGCTCATATCTGAAAATACGTTGAAGTTGCCATTTCCGAGGGTGTGATGCAGAAGTTGGCCGCCGCGCTGAGAAAGGGTACTTGGGGTTCCAACAATGTGAACGACGGGTACATGCTCGCTGTAGCTTCCCGCCAAAGCGTTGATGGCTGAAAGCTCGCCGACTCCAAACGTGGTGATGATTGCTGACATACCCTTGACACGGGCATACTGCAAGGCGTTAGCAGATTAAGGTACTAGGTTTGGACTTTATGGTTCCTCAAGGAATCCGGTATAGCCAATTGTAGACAGCAACCACAATTCCATCCCATTCAACTAGAAGGGTGGTTGGAATTACATATGTTCCACCTAAAACTCCATTTACCAAGCCGGCCCATTCACCACTATATGGAAGGCATAGCTTTAACAATATGGAATTATAGCTTTTGTGGTGCTCAGCGGAATGTGTGATCAAGTCGTGTCAACGACCGGGACGAGAAGGGAATCGGAACGTACTCCATCTGCTGCGTAGCCTATATAGCGTGTCAGACAGTGAACATATCATAAAGAAGGTGGGATGCAGCCTTGGCGGTTGTGACATACCGGCATTAAGTTCATTAACGTTGCCAACCCACTTCATACCCGCTTTGGGTATGTAATCCAGGCAGACCAGATTGTAGTCTCCAGGAACACCATGGATAGAACGTACACCGATCTGGTGCAGTCTCGTGAAAAGGTATTCCGCGACGTCAATAGGCTGCTTGAGCTCGGATTCTCGAATATCAGCCATTGGGTGTGATGTTGCAAATGTGCGCTGATAGAAAAATGTTGGGGAGGGAAATTGTAGGTAAAGCTACAATTGTGATGAGTTGATGATAGGGGAGTATGGAAACTGCTAAGAAAAGCTTCTCAGCGTTTTCTTTTGTACCTACCTCGCGCCCGTTGGTTCCGAGCGCAGCTGCATAGAGTAGCAGAGAAAACAGCCCACCTCTTCAGCGAGGCCGAGATATTGCGTCATTATACTTTAGAAGGAGAATGGGCGAGCCATACAGGAGGGCCAAAGAAACCGGGCCGAAGACAAGTCGCGCGGCGTGACAGCGGCACTCGAGTTAGCAGAAGGCTGGCATGAAGTGACATGATAGACACGGGAGCCACAGCCGTCGGAGCTGGTCAGGTCGGAAGCCTGCGAGAAGTGGCCTGACGCGTGCAGCCATGAGAATGGAAGAGATACTGTAGAGAGATACCGTGCAAGGTACGAGGAGGCCAGACGAGAGCGACTGGTTGTGCAATAATATGCATGCATGTGGTGTGGTGTGAGAGATGGGTGATGAAGCTGCAAGAGGGAGAGAAGGAGAAGGGGGGGCCAAGGGGGGGTGATAAAGGCAGATGGAGGGTTGATAAAGGCAGAAAGAGGGTTGATAGTTGCTGGTCGATTATGGATGATGGATAGTGGTTGATGGAGGATGGAGGATGGCTGATGGCTGATAGCTGATAGCTGATAGCTGATGGACGATGAATGCTGCTGATGGCTGATTATGATTGATGAAAGATGGTCGATCCTGTACTTCGCTCCAGGGAATCCTTCACGTCCTTGGCGGCTTGAAACCCAGCAACAAAGAAACAGTTACAGATCACGTAGACGCCCAGCTCCTCGTCGATACCTACACAAAACAATACACAACAGCACGCACATATCTCTAGCGTTTACCATGACACCGACATAAAAAGAACTACTTCGTACAGTACAGTCCGTACCGACGCCACACACGGGTCAACCACAGCTTGCCGATCAAAAGAGCCCCGACCAGCCGCGACCGACTATTGTTGTTGTTGTAACCTGACCACCTATACATACCTACCTGATGTAATTGCGACACTCCCCGCCAAAGCCTCAACGCGAAGACTCGAAAGGTCTCTCGGAGGACAGAGACGACTGCAGACAGACAGACAGACAGATAGACAAGCAAGCAAGCAAGCAAGCCGGCATCGATCGCTGCGGTCGCAAAGGCGGAAGCTTCAACTGCCTCTCGTCCCATAAAATGCGCAGGATCCCCGTACGATGACAAGTTCGCGCCCACGATCTCGTTCAAACAATTCCGAAAGAGGCATCCCTTCTCCTAGACATCGACCGCTGACCCCAAGCAAAGACGAGGGCATCATCCTGAACGACGTTCCCACCTACGCGATTACAAAGTCTTCCAACCTACAAATTCCATTGTATGGAGCTGGCTCGCCATATCCAACTCTTGCATCCAGTGCTTCATTTGGACAAAGGCCCAGAGCTGCCACTTCATCAGATACCATTCCTCCCCAAGTCTATGCTCCAAGCAACCCTTCGAGACCCTCGACGCGCTCTGGTCCTTCAGTACCAATGTATCAACCAGGTCAAAGGCACGCTTCGGCGGCTGAATCAACAAGACAATATGTCCCTCCGCCGCCTCCCATGTCTCCCCCATCTCAGCAGCCACATATCATGTCGTTGCCCCCGCCCCCTCCTCGGCCGATCACGAACCAGTCCCACCAACATCCTGGTGTCATGATTCCCCCTCCGCCAGGTCCACCGCCAGTCCAGGCAGCTTGGCAAAGTAGTTGGGCACGAGGCCATGATACTAGAGGATTTCCTGCGCCGCCGCCAAACCCTCCTGGCCCTACTCAATATCAGGCATATAACCCTGGGCAAAATTATACTAGTCAGCAGCCGCCGCCCCTCTCTATACCGCCTCCTCCCACGAGTGATCATCAGATGTCAGCAACATATATACCGCATGGAGATTCATTTGGACCAGGTGTTGGAATTCCTGGTTTTGGTAGACAGGAGCCTAGTTTCAATCGAGGGGATAGTTCTGAGTTTTCTGCCATTTCGGAAAGTTCAGCATCAACGTATCGTAGCTCAGCAGATACGGGCCTTACCACACCTCAAGATGGCAATGGAAGTTACCATCCGGATCGCGAACGGTCATATCAAGCTCAAACCCCTCTAGGTCGATACAACAACAACATACACTTGCCAACCAGGGAAGCTCAAGAATATAATTCCCCCGGACCTCCAACTGCTACAATGTCAAATCCTCAACTTAGTGCCACAACTGGCCGAGGACTGGGAACGTTAAATAGTAGCCACCAACACACTTCCAGCTCTGCCTCGAATACCCCAATCTCTCCCAATGATGCGGGTAGTCAATGGTCTATGGATCGAGTGCTTTTATGGCTTGCCAGCAACCAGTTTTCTAATGACTGGCAGGAGACTTTCAAGGCTCTCAGCATTCATGGAAACGTTTTTCTTGAATTGGGAAGTCATCATGGGGGTAGGGGGAATTTTGGCATGATGCACCAGCAAGTATATCCTCGTTTAGCGAAGGAATGTTCAAATAGTGGAACTGGTTGGGACCAGGCTAGAGAGCGAGAAGAGGGGAAAAGAATGCGTCGCTTGATCAGGGGCATTGTTACCGGGAGAATATCAGAAGCGAATAGGCCTGCACATGTACGTGCAGAGTCTATATCAACAACAAATCTCCAAAGCGCAGGCACCGAGGGGACTGCAGAGTCATCACCCAATTTTGGACGAGAATTCAATGTTGTAACTCCCAGTACAGCTGGTGCAGGTGACGATAGCCCTGGCAAGCAAATGTCTTTCAAAGGGCCCGGACCAGGATTTAGTACACGAAGATTCTCCAATCCCAGTACCACGATGCCTATATTGACAAGTACAAACCTCTCTGGCGATTCAGAGTTCAGCACACAAAATCGAAGTGGCTATCGCAATGTCCTCAGAACCCTTGATAGTGCTGACGGCAAGCGCCGTCACAGTCCAAGTGCTAGCAGTGAAACCGGCGAAGGGCACTTTAGAGGACCTGCACTCCGTATAGATGGCAGCCCAAAGAGCGGAAGTCCCGGAGCTAGTTACTCTGCTCTCTACTCGCCAGCAAACGGGACCCTTTCTGCTTCACCACATACCGGTAAATTTGGCCATCGTGCAAGTAATAGCACGGACTCGATTTCGTCCAGCACTGCCATATATGGATCAGGGGTACCTCCTGGGGCAGCACAGGCTCTCCGAGGTGGTATGGGTGGTGCTATCGGCGAAATGCATCTAGTTCGCAACCAGGACAGTCGTCGCCATGGCGTAGATGGGTCCAGACCTTCGCCATTGGAGCCAGGTGATCGATCGGCCACAGAGCCTCCCATGTCTGCAAAGGAATCAAAGGGCTTTCTCAACAATTTAAAACACTTCCGCAAAAAGAGGCCAAAAGAAGATGGTGTTTTACCTTCACCGGAAGATCAATATCTTGAGTCTCCCACAAGCCCGTCTCTCAGTTTTAAACCACCATTCATTGGAAATGGGAAAATCAGTAACTCAAGTGAAACTTCTCTCGATCGACCATCTTCTAGCTTCTCGGTCTATGAAAACGATCGATTTACTCATGGCGGATTTCGTGGGAGAAGGAATAGCCCTGGCCGGACTTACATTCTGGCTACTTTGGACGGGTGGAATTACCGCATGTGTGATGTTACTGACATTGATTCCGCCCATGAATTGCGGGCTATTGTATGCTTGAATCTAGGAATCCAAGAATCTGATTTCGCACAGATTTTCCTCACGGATCTAGGCAAAGCAGAACACGATGAAGTCCTAGATGACCAGAAGTTACTGCTGTCGAAACGAACAAAGGCGGATGCATCAGGAACATTGAAATTTTATATCCGAGCTCCCACCACTTCTGCAACATCTCTGACAGTTCCTTTATCCGCTGGCTTAGGACCAAATTTTGGGACCAGACTGGGCCTGTCGCCGGGGCTATCACCATCGATTCCTTTGGATGAAGATGCTTATGCCAGACTCAGTGGGACACGCAGGCGTTCAAGCTCATCGCCACCAAGCTCTCGACAGAACACCATCAAAGCAGCATCCCCAGGAGCTCCAACACGTGATGCCCCAGGTATACCCCCTGTTCAGTTGACGCCAGCAGATGCAGTACGCGAACGTCTGATGAAATCGTCTCAGGAAGGAGGTGAGAGCCCATTGCCAGAATCAGAAAGGCAGGCTCTCATGGAACTTGCCGCAAGTGAGCATAAAGCAGAGATGGAACGGCGGCAAAAAGCCTACTTGGCGAAGAAAAGAGGAAATATGGATGCACCTAGCGCTACTGATGGATCCTTTGGGATTGTTGGCCGCAATGTCGATTTTGACCAGCCCCGGAACTCTCCCTTCGAAGACAAGAAGCTTGACAGTCTTCTGCCACAGCGGAGACCACCCCCTCCTCCTGCTGAGTCTGCGACTTTGATAAAAGCCAATTCTTTGAGCAAGAGAACAAGCCAGCAAGCTCGCCTCTCACTCACAAGCGTTGATAGCGAAAGTATGAGACTATCTGCTGGTGAGCCAGCCTCCATGTCGCAGGAAATGGCCGAACGTGGGAAGCGTAAACCTGTTTCTCCAACCCCACAGGTCAGTGGAGGGATAGGCGCTGCACTTATTGGTATTGGTAGCCGACTCGGAGGAGTGGGTCACCCGAGTCCAAACAAAAAGTCCCCTGCTAGCAGTAGTCCAGATCTGAGTGACAGAGGGCGAAGTGCGATATCGAAGGTGGATTTGGATGTTTCAACGTCCGGCAAGAGTAGTCCCAGATCAGGAAGTGGCACACCCGGCAGCAGGACTTGGGGCAAAGGAGACACTTCATTCATCATACCTGATTATGCACAAGGAGAAGACACCCGCCCTGGAACTTCTGGCAAAAACTCGTCACTCGAGTTAAAAATCCCTGAGGGTGCAGCAATTGCCAAACTCCGCGAAGAGGAAAGTCGCAGGGCGCCGTCACCATCCGATCTTAGCCCAAACAGTGCTCATACTTACAATCCAGGAATGTCCGCGCCTGGGAATAGGAAGTCATATGGTCCGAATCTGGATTTTACAGAGTCAAACATTGTTTTTGAGAATTCGTCTGGTCAGAATGAACAAGCTGATTCTGATGACGATTCCGATGACGGTCTGTTTGCTGTTCCGATAACCTCACGTCCGGTCTCAAACTCCGATGCAAATCCAGGATCTGATATGGGCAAACGACCGAGCCTCACAATCCGAACATCGAGGTCGAAGAAGGGCTTGTCTGTATCCTTCAGATCTCCTCAGACATCGGATAGTGCGTCGACAAGCAATCCTGCAAGGACTCCCGAATTCATGGATGACAGTGTACATAGCAGCCAAAGTGCGAGACGACCACAACGACGCAATCCGAATTCTTCAGCTTCCGAAGGTGCATGGTCTGCTGGTTCATCAGAGGATAGGCTCCTTCGACGCGAATCGTTTGCGAGAGAAGACCTGTGGGCAAACAGGCCTCCTGCTGAAGCACTCATCAACCATCTTGATGATTTCTTTCCTAACTTAGACCTCGATCAACCGGTGTTAGAAGAGGGGCCTGGTGGCTCGCCACCGACCTCACCTATTGCTGAGCAAGAGTCTGCAGAACAACCGGCAGCATCGCAATTGGGTATGAACATGGCACAAGCTATCAAAACTCGTGCCAGTACTTCATACAATGATAGTGACACTTTGGGCTCAGACGAGTCGACCCTCAAAGCTCTAGAAAGACCTCCATCAATGGCAAGTGTTGCTCAACGAAACATACGTCGATCTGGTATAGGCCGAATGAAGTCTATCCGTGAGGTAGCAAAAGGCGCACACGAAGCAAACAAGCGTTTCACTGCACCAACTCAGAAAGGGGGCGACTCTATGCTTCTTCGCCGTAAGAGTACTAAGATGTTTGGTGCGCATATTGTGCAGATCAAGCCGCAGCGTGGAAGTATGATTCTCCCACAGATCCCCCAAGATACAATTCCAAAGCGACAGGCAACCTTCCGATGGTTCAAGGGCCAATTGATTGGCAAGGGAACGTACGGTCGTGTCTACCTTGGCATGAATGCTACTACCGGAGAGTTTCTTGCTGTCAAGCAAGTGGAAGTCAGCGCAAAGGCTGCAGGTAACGACAAAGATAAAATCCGAGAAATGGTCGCCGCACTTGACCAGGAAATTGACACGATGCAACATTTGGACCATGTCAACATTGTGCAGTACCTCGGATGTGAACGCAAAGAAATGTCCATTAGCATTTTCCTTGAGTATATCTCTGGTGGAAGTGTGGGTAGTTGCCTAAGAAAGCATGGAAAATTCGAAGAGGTTATAGTAAGCTCATTGACGAGGCAAACACTTGCTGGGTTGGCATACTTGCATCGAGAAGGCATCTTGCACCGAGATCTCAAGGCAGATAACATCTTACTCGATCTTGATGGAACTTGCAAGATCTCGGATTTTGGAATTTCAAAGAAAACGGATAACATTTATGGTAACGATGCCACAAACTCCATGCAAGGCTCTGTATTTTGGATGGCACCTGAGGTTGTTCGCTCGCAAGGACAAGGATATTCGGCTAAGGTCGACATCTGGTCACTTGGATGCGTAGTTTTGGAGATGTTTGCAGGTAGACGGCCGTGGAGTAAAGAAGAAACAGTGGGAGCGATCTATAAACTAGGCAGTCTCAACGAAGCACCGCCTATCCCCGATGATGTTGCCGAGAAGATTAGCCCAGTTGCCGTTGCTTTTATGGCGGATTGCTTTACAATGTAAGTGACAAAGAGTTGATCTTCCCATTAAATTTACTGTGCTAACTTCTACTCAGCATCCCTTCTGAGCGACCTACTGCGGATACTCTCTTGCAACAGCACCCGTTCTGCCAACTCGATCCCAACTACAACTTTCTTGACACGGACCTCTATGCCAAAATCCGAGGAGCCTATTAAGCCGTCCGGTCTCCCCATGTATATTTATTTTTAGTTGCACTTTAGGCGTACTTCTTCAGCGAAGCGTCGGCGTGGGAGCATTCTTTACTTTTATTTTTATTTTCAGTGTTGGTTGGATATCCATGTATCTCTATTGTATAGGTCAACAATGATGAAAATATGTCTCTTCCTTGAACTGCCTCGCTGCCTATCAATCTTCACTCTCCTCGCACCTCACGGTATATAGTATAAAGTTATGGGTCATATAAAAGTTTAAAGGGTGGATTAATGAAGAAGAATACTTGGTGCGTTATTGGGCCACGCTGATAACCCTATCACTGTATCGCCGACAGCGTACCTTCCTATCGGTCTCGCTTAAGCTTATCGTGGCACGGCAGTGGCTACCCAGAAAATTTATTTATCATGGCATAACACTATTTCCAGAGCTTCGATACTTCGATCTTATCAACGTGTTGTGTTGCTTCTTATTGCCAATCCCAGGAGAAGATAACCCAAGCAGGATTCCATCCGCATTACTATGTCACCCTATGAAAGCGACTCCTCTGGCGCAGAAGACGACGATTACACAGAGACCAATGTCCTCCTGGGCTATGCTTCTAAAGAGGCTTCTGATGATACCATCAGTCACCTAGGTGGGCGACCAGTACGTTCTCAATTCTAACCCGCGCCTCTGAGGTTTACAACTCTCTTTAGCGGCAAAATATAGAGATCTCTTGCTGATAACTTCTCCATAGACGTGGCTCGACCCCGCTACCCCGCCATCTGCAACGCTCGCAAAGTGCAAAGTCTGTAATGATTTCATGGTCTTACTATTGCAACTCAATGGCGATCTACCCGAGTTCTTTTCTGGCCATGAGCGACGCCTCTATGTGCTGACATGCCGACGTAAGGCATGCCGGCGGAAGGAGGGAAGTGTAAGAGTTCTGCGAGGGGTGAGGATTTTCGAAGTGGTTGTAAAAGATAAGAAGAAAGAAAGAAGCCAACCCGAAGCCGAGCCTCATTTATCCAAGCCAGCTATAAATATTGGACAGGCTCTCTTTGGTGCAACCGCACCTTCAAAAGCGTCCTCGAAGAATCCCTTTTCCGCCACGCCCTCAGGTACACTTTCAAACCCCTTTTCTACCTCGAAGTCTGTCAACAGTCCCTTCCTCACTAGCACAACTACGCCATTTAACTCAGCCTCAACCGAAACGGCAGCTTCTAGCACTGATTTGCCCAACACTTTTGCCTCTGCTCTCTCACTTAACAGTGACATGCCTGAATTTGGGCCACCTGTTCCCCCAGAGCCTTGGCCACAAGAATCGGAACTCCCACCAGCATATCCACTCTATTACCTAGCTGACGCAGATTATGAACAGTTGGATAAGATTGAGGACCTACCTGTCCCGAGTCAAATGATGGAGATAGATGATGAAGTTGGGGTAGGTTCGCAGAAGGAAGATAAGGTGGTTTACGAGAGTACTATCGACAAAACCTTTCAAAAGTTTGCTGATAGATTGGCCCAAAATCCTGAGCAAGTCATTCGATACGAATTCAAGGGACAGCCGCTCCTATATTCCAAGCACGATGCTGTAGGGCGAATGCTTTCAACTGATAAGAGCAATGAGAAAGTGCAGGTTAACAGTGGCAGCGGGAACAGGCTGCCACGATGCACCAACTGTGGGGCTGGAAGGGTTTTTGAGGTGCAATTAACACCTCATGCCATTATGGAATTGGAGAGTGAAGAAATAAGCCTCGACGGTATGGAGTGGGGCACTATAATTGTTGGCGTATGTGAAAAGGATTGCCAGCAGCGGAATCTGGGTGGTAACGCTGGCTATGTGGAAGAATTCGCGGGCGTACAGTGGGAGGAGATTAAGGACAGTAGGTAGATGGAAGAAATTCCAAATTGTATTCCCATTTCATGATCCTCGGGCCTTTCTACTACCAACTCGGCTGATCTAGAATCGGATGAGTGCAATATTTATGTTGCTCAGATTCAGAGTACATCGCCAGGAAATGTTTATTTGTTTTTTCTCTCTAGATGAAGCTAGTCTGCTGCATCTTACTGGCTGCCTCGCCACCATCTGGATGACATTGCTAAATTGATATCATTGAACCATTATTTTATTTTCGGTTCCAAAGCATAAGCTTAACTTCATCACTCAGAAGTGCTCGGAACTCCGTTAAACGCCAGCCATTATCCCAGGAACCATCCCACGCCACGCCATGCAACATCAAACTGAAGGTAAATTAAGCTGGCTGTTCATAAGCTCGGCGAATAACTCTTGAAAACTGCTCCATCTTGACATTCTCCCGGACAATAGTACCCTTGGCCTCGTTCTCCTTGTTCAAGGGTACTTTAATTACTGCGCCGTCAATCTCCCATCCGCAAACCCCAGTCACGAACTTCTCAAAAGCCTCGCCTTGCATACCAAGCCATGACTCGAGAACAGGTCTTTCGATCTCACGGACAGATTGAGATATTGTAAGAGCAATACGGATTCGGATCAATTCCTCGAACCCAGCAACATCGGCAATAAGATCGGCATATAAGTCATCGCTGTCGAGTGTGCTCCAAAAAGCACTGTATGAGGCCTGGCCGAGAAGATTGTTGAGTACGTTCAGCTTTTGAACTGCCTCGGAGAGCGGTGCATCGCCTGCTGCTGGAAGCGCAGATGAAGCAGATACAGGAGTGAGTATATGGGGTGGGAGGAGATGCAGAGCCAATGAGAAATCCGGAGATGGGAACACGGTCAGAGATTTGACAAGGATATTGGTAATTGTTTCGTCTTTGGTGAGGTGAGGGTTGAACTGGTACCTAAAGGGTAACAGGAGGGTCAGCAGAGCATACAAATGTGTTAACTCGAGGAATCGTGTGTAGAGGGTGTGGTCATTCAGATAGAGCTAATAAACTTTGCTTCAAGGGCCGGAGGGATTCATTCTCCAGTGCCCATTCAGGTAATAGGAAACGTTGAAAAACGATCATCACTTGACACAATGTAAAGAGACAGGGGAATTCGCCACATACAGCTTCAAAAGTGCTAGGTTGGCGTACGGATCGATCGTCTTCTCCTCGCACTGTTGGGTGACATATTCTTGGAAGATGTTGGTAGTCTCTGGATTATATCTGTCAAGCCCATTTAGGATTGCATCGATATGCTCAGGCCTGTCAGGCGCATAGTCGAATGAAACGCCCATGTTGTGTTGAGGGTGTGTTCTAGAATAGAAAGGTAACGGTGGATGGCAATAGGATTTTGCAAAAGCATACTTCGCAAAATTGAGACTACTGATTAGGGCAAGAAACGCGTGATCTAAGCGGATATGCCATTTCACGTGGTACTTTTCTTTTATCGCTTCTCACGTTATTTGATGTAGCTGATAGTCTATATTAAACACATACTTTGGCTACAACTGGGCCAAAGTGCCTATAAAATGCTAGCATAACAACGAACCAGCAGGTAAGTTGTTATCTACCAAAATTATATACCATATTATACATAGTCACGTGATTATATAATAACGCTCACCAACAACACTGGTGAGCTTGTCCAGAGAACCTTGGTACCTGTTTACATCTAGACCCTAATTTCCCTTGTATTTGAAAAGTGTAAAACTATCTAAGTAGTACATGGTATATTCTTGATTTCATGATCGAACGTCGATCTTAGTAACCAAGTCGCCGCCAATACGGCTAATCTCGGAAAGTATTGCAGACTTGTCAATTTCAACCAACTCTTGGTCGCTTTTGCTACCAGATACAGGTTTGCTCGCATAGGAGAGGTTTATTTTGAACGCGCGTTGCACGTTCTGTGGATTCCAAAGGCCGGCAATAAATGGCCCATCGGTGCAGCTGTAGAAGAAAACGATACTGCCACTGTAAAGTTTCTCCAGCTCTTGGATGTAGGTCTCAACTGGACCATAGCCTACTACCTCCATGTTGGTATCAAATTGCACCTCGAGGTTTTTATATTGGGCTTCTTTGTTGTGCCCCTTGGTAGTTTTATCCACCCACCTAGGTGACAAATGTATCACAAAATCATAGTCGCTTTTTGAGGCGGCAAATAACGCCCTTTGGTCCAGTGAAAGGTCAGCGTCTTTGATTATCTTGCAGGCTGAACGTGCAAGAGCCGTCATACGTGCAGCAACCATTTTCGAGGGTCCCCTGCCTGTAAAAGCAGTACCAGTAGTATCGTGGTTTGTAGCAGCAAATATGACAGTTCTGTTCATCCCAGGATCAATTTTACGCCAAGCCTCGAGCCTGGTGTTAACAGACGATACATCTTCAGTAATCATTGTGCCGGTAAAGTCAACTATTAGTGGTACCAAACGCCAATCCCAGCGTGAGATGAACGACAATGTCCTCAAAAAGCCAGACATTGCACTCGAAGGAGCTTGCCATGGATATGCTTGGAGAAATATGTGGGCAACAAGTAGCTCAACAAATTCCTCGCTGACATGACGAAGTAGCATGTGTTTATCGAACCATTTCTTCAAAAGCCTGATTGTAGGCGAAAGAAGAGGGAATCGTGTACAGTGGGTTGCGATAGACTGTGTATGAAGAGGGAGCTGGGTAAATTGTGCTTTATAACTCGATAATGCGGTTAGTGCTTTCTCTTTAGTTCGAGTGTCGCTAGACATGTCCTTGATCTGACGATCGAGCAGCGTATGCTCTCTTTCGTTATGAATACGTAGTCGGAAAGCAGCTCCAGATGCGTATATGATATCCAGGAAAGAGCAGTTCTGGAGATGAGACCCTTCATGCTCTAATCCTAGTCGAGTGGTAATACCATCATCAGACTCTTCAAGCAGCCCCCCAATTTTAAGTAAAAATGCTGCTTTTGTGCGCTGGATGGCAGCAACATCATCTGGCCATCTTCCAGAGCCTTCAAATTGGATCAGGACTTCAGCAGGCTCTTTGAGTGGCTTGCGAGATGTGAAGACTGGCGGGTCAATTGATGAGTAACGGAGCGAGGCACTTATTCCCGATAATTGTCTCAGCTGCAAAGGGAGGCTTTCCATGCCCCTGATGCTTTTCTCGAAGTTGTTGTAAGCATGCTTGAGGCCATCGAATAGTTTCTTACTTGTGGATGCTAATGGTAGGGCCTTCTCGAAGTCCTCCCCAAGAAATTTGAGATTTTGCCCAACCTCTAAACTGAAGTGCCGACTCAGGACATGTATGACAATCTCCGCAAATATGGAGTAGCTTGAACCCGGCGTCCAAACCAGACTTTCAAGAATACTACCATCCTTGAATCTTCTTAGTTCTGCCTTCTCCCCCCAAAACTTCTGGAACTTAGCGGCCTTCTTTTTCTCCTCCGCTGATGGACCATGATCTACCAGTCGGTCGATATTTGCCGGAACGAATATTACCGCAATTTCCATAGATGAATCTTCGTATCTTGATGGATTACTAGCACTCAAGGGCCACGATGGCAATGCATGCTCGAGAACATTGATGAGTTTCACCCTGTCCATCAAGCCCTCCCGTAATACATTAAAGAGCCGAAGACTCGCATTTCGAGTGGTTGAAATGTGGTCGCAAGGAGCAGCGGCAGCAGCTGAAGGCAACGTGGGCAATTGGACTATGCAATCGTATCTGAGAAGAGGTTGGTTGGTCTTGATAATAAATGCTGCCTCAAAATGATCGAATGTAGCATCATTAAGCATTTCCAAAGATGTTTTCGATTCTTGTCGGAGAAGGGCATAGGACCAAGGCGTCATCTTGTAAAGTATATTCTGTCCTCGCTGGCCATCATACACCATCGGCATGTCTGTTTTAGGTCCTAAGAGATCTGCTTCATATAAGAGAGGCTTTGATGCTAGATCAACAGCAGAAAGAAACTGTATAATTGCCTTAAACATCTGATAGCTGCTGTAACCTGGGGAGAGGACAGCATGCCCTTTCGTACCACCACCCTTTAACAGCAGAGCAGTAAGAGCAGCCCATTCAAAGTGGCCAAACCCACCGGCTGTCACAGAGCTTCCAAATCCACGCTGTCGAAGCCAAACACCTCCCAGCACACAGGCATCTACAAATCCAGTCGATTGTTTTGATGCAGAATAAATGAGTTTCAAATATGGCTCGATATTGCAATCCGAACTTAACGATGCGTTGTAGAACGGGGACGGCGTTGGCAAAAGAACTTCACCAGTCAACGACTCCTTTGGGCGAATACAGTTCTTTGTTGGCCGTAACTTCGATTCCGGGAAAAGATCAGAAGGCGCTGCAAGGAGTATGTGAATATTGGGTAAGTTGGATGGCGCCTTCGACTTCACAACCACCATCGGGTGAAGGCTGTTCCCATTTTTGTACTCATAATTCAACATGAAGTCTTCTGTCACTGTGCCTTGCAGCTCCGCGGCTATGCATGCCAGGTAATATGCTTTTTTGTAGAAGTATCGATAGTTCAAGTAGTCCTTCTCCTGAAATATAGAACTAGGCATGGTTACTACCATATCCACCGCAAGAACAGCATCTGATTTGATCATTGTTTTGAGGGCATAACTTCCTACAACATTAATGTGTGTTGGTTTGGCGTATGCTAACTTGTATGCCGCATGTTGATCTGGTTTGGGATCAGGGTAAGGAATCGAGGTTTTGTGGGACTTGAGCAGGGCCTTTGTCGCATCAGGTATCTGTCTAAGAATAAGCAATCTTGATCATACTCATAAGTCTGAGGTGCTCACTGAAAGAGGGTCACGATCCTCAAAGCCTTCAATCAGATTTTTTAGCTTGCGCAATGCATCATCTACCGCGCTCAATCGTTTGTCGTAGTTCGGCTTCACTTCTTCGAGAAGCTCGTCCACCTGAAGCTTGAACATGCTAGACTTGTATGCACCACGCGCATACAGTGCGCTGTCCCCCTCTGCCTGAACGTGCCTGTGTTTAAGCTCGGTGCTTTTCGCAGGATCCTGGGTTACTTCTCGCTCTGAAGACTCTTTAAAACCATCCTCAGCGTCGTGGTCCAATTTCCGTTTCTTGGCTAGAAAGGACGCCATATGTTCTTGAATAAGGTAGTAATCACAGGCTGGAATTTACTGGGAGTATTCTATGCGTCTAGGTTCGTGGTTCAGGGCAAGGTTCGTGGCGAGTTGGGGGATGTGATGCTGTGGAAAAATAACTTTTGTGAGCTAGCCAGGTCGATAAGAAAAGATTGCGCCTTATCGGTTATATAGCAAACTATCCGCCACCCTCCGATCGGCACTAGATTTTGTTTCTAGTAGAATCCCATTTCTGCTCATACCTCCTCCTTCACCACAGAAGCAAGCATATGTAAACCAGTCAAAAATAATCTTCAGCCGGACATTCCTTCATCATGTCTATTATAGAGTTGGGTGAATCTATTCCTGCTTTGACCCCCCACGTAAGCTGCCCGTCCTTTGGTACCATGGCTTCTCATGACTAATAAAGAAATGCTTTCCAGGCCACGAGCGTGTCGTTGCCCACATGGAATGACAATGTAGGCTACGAGGAAGGCCAGGAGAGGGTGGTCAGTAAGATGCTTATTGGGTATCCACGGTATGCTGCACTGGTTTTACCTCGTTGACTCCAATCTCCTACATAGGAAGCTAACTTACTTTGCATCAGATTTTTTATCAATAAGCTTATTGCTGCATTCGCTGAGGACATAGTCAAGCGACATGGAAACCCGGGTCAGCAAGCTATGTTGTTTCCTACGAGCCCGTGTGCTCATAGATGCGTCAAGTTTATGCTCTCAAGAGATGCCTCCCTCTCTGCCAACCAAGCACGTGTGCTGGACCTTGTTCTAGATGCAAGTCATGACGCTCCAAAAATATTAACCAAGCTCTCGCCCAATATCTCAGCTGTTCTCTTTGCTAAGGCGCTATTTCCCTTGGCCAAGCAATACTGGCAACACTCGGGAGATGGTGTATCTAGCCGGCGCGCCGAATTCTGCCATACCCTGTTCCAAGAAGGGCTTTTAGTCGATCGCGAGGAGCTTCAAGGAATCCCAAACGGTTATCAGAAGCCATGCAAGGGCCCAAGAAGGTACCAGAAAGGCTCCATAGACAAGACGTCACTCGTAGTCCACAACACAACGTCAACGCCCGCTGTCTCAGAAACCCGCGAGAGTTCACAGTTTGTGGAAGAGAGGTTCGGGCGCAACCTAGATATTTCCTTAGTTGACAGTGCCAATTCCGCAATTCGTCGTCGTATCGCAGGGTCACTGTTGGGGGAGGTGGATTTAGCGAGCACACCAAGTCCAAGCATGAGTTCTAACATGCGCGGTGTTAGTGGTCTCACTGAAGGCGATATATATCTCTACCCATGCGGCATGAACTCTATCTTTCATGCTCATCGCATGTTACTAGAAGTGAGAGGGCCATTAAAAAGCATCTCTTTTGGGTTTCCCTACGTCGATACTCTTAAGATCCTGGAGAAGTTTGGTCCTGGGTGCCTCTTCTATGGGAACGGTTCTTCAAAGGACTTGGATGACTTGGAAACTCGCTTGAAAGGGGGGGAGCGGTTTTTAGCTCTCTTCTGCGAATTCCCTGGAAATCCAATTTTGAAGTGTCCAGACCTCAGACGCATTCGAAAGCTAGCTGATACATACGATTTTGCAGTTGTGGTAGATGAGACAATTGGCAATTTCATCAATGTACATGTCTTGCCACATGCAGACATGGTGGTCAGTAGTTTGACCAAAATCTTCTCCGGGGAATGCAACGTAATGGGGGGCGGCACCATATTCAATCCGCAAGGGAAATACTATACGTCGTTCAAAAGATTTGCAACAACTGACTACGAAGATAACTATTGGGCCGAGGATGTTATTTTTATGGAGCGAAATAGCCGTCACTTCGTCTCCAGGATAGAAAGGATCAACGACAATGCAGAGGCCATTTGCGAAGTGCTAAGAAGCCATCCGCTCATCAAAGATGTTTACTACCCGAGGTATAATGATACCAAGTGCTTCTATGACGAGTGCAAAACACCCACGGGAGGTTATGGTGGCCTCTTGTCTTTTACTTTCCAGACAACTGCTCAAGCACAGGCATTCTTTGATCGTATCGAGACAGCAAAGGGTCCGAGCTTAGGGACGAATTTTACTTTGACCTCGCCTTACGTTATTCTCGCGCACTTTCTAGAGTTAGATTGGGCGGCTCAGTTTGGTATCCCAGCTGATTTGATTCGAATAAGTGTAGGGCTGGAGGATATGGCAGATTTGAGAGCCCGCTTTGCAGCTGCACTGGCAGCGGCAGAGGCTGTAGCAAACACAACTTGAGTCAAAATGCTCTGGCAAAGTTGCATGTATGAAATGTAGCCTTCGCTGATGGAAGAGCGAGCAAAGTCTTTTTTTTTGCAGCAAACCTTCAAAGTTCAGGACGTACCCAAAGTGATCTGTGAATGTATTGTATATGCCGAGCGTGGCAATTGCATTGCAAACACGGTCGAGATAACATGATTTAAGATCAATAAGTTCGAATACGAAGCGAGCATTCAATACCTACATATACCTATATCCAGGTAAACAATTTAGAAAGGGTGCCTATGTTCCAGTAAATATCAAGGCTTGCCCTATGAATGATTGACTCGCCTATGTCACGAGCTTGCGAGCAGCGCAGCCGTTCCTCCAAACAAAACCCCGCTCGCGCCCGCAATAAGTGCATTCCCAAGCGAATCTTGTCGCGTACCGACGCGTCCTTTCCACAACACACCTAAAATCACTCTAGCAATGAATTCTGAAGCCGTGCAGCAACTATAATGGCACCGCATCGAAAGCGGCCGCGAAAAGAAGAAGATGCCGAGGACTATGAGTTCGCCGCTACTGAAGGTGGCATGTCCAACTTGCAGGCTGTGCAGGATACTGTAAGCTCGTTTCATTCTGCTGTCTATACCAAGAGGTCTTGATTGAACAGAACACTGATCAAGCGCTGTAGCACCGAACGAAACGGCTTTCACTAAATCGGATATCCCCGTCTCCCGGAAGCACCCATCGTAGACCCTCGTCCATTTTGACGTCCAGCAACGACGACATCCCTATACCTGATGTGGCAGATTCGGAACTCCCTCCCGCTACACAGTATGAGTTACTCAGAGATGGTGACTTCGAGGAGCTGCAGAACCCAGATCTGGACGACCAACGCGCCACACAAAGACATCTGGCGCGGCAAAAGGACCCAGGGCAAATTGGGGAAAACCATGCGGCGGATAACGCTATTGTTGAGGAGATCAGGTGCATAAACTTTATGTGTCATGTGAATATGAATGTGCAGCTGGGACCCCTCATAAATTTTGTGGTGGGTGAGAATGGCAGTGGGAAGAGTGCTGTCCTGACGGCATTGACACTTTGCTTGGGGGGGAAGGCCAGCGCCACAAACCGGGGTGGCAGCCTGAAAAGTTTCATCAAGACTGGAGAAGAGACTACAACTCTGGCTGTTAAACTAAAGAACCAAGGAACCAGTGCATACCAACCCGATCTGTATGGGAGCTCGATTATCATCGAGCGGCATTTTTCTAAAACTGGGAGCAGCGGGTTCAAACTTAAAAACTCGTCAGGCCGTCTTGTGTCCAACAAAAAGAGCGATGTTGACGATGTACTCGAGTATTTCCAACTTCAAGTCGATAATCCGATGAACGTCCTTACCCAGGATGCTGCGAAGTCATTCATAACAAACTCCACACCCGCGATGAAATACCAATTCTTCTACAAAGGGACGCAGCTTGAGGCTTTGGATAATGATTATCAGATGGTTCATGAACTCATCAACAGCGCTGAGACAAAGATTGGAAGCATGGAGCACAGTATCAAAAGCCTCAAAGATAGATTTGATGAAGCGCAAAAGAAGGCAGACATCGTCAAGGACCATGCGAAAATGAGGCACAGGATTCATAGTTACAGGAAGCAGCATGCATGGGCACAAGTCGAAGAAAAAGAAGCAGTCATGCGTGATATTGAAGACAAAATTAGGGTTGCCCATGAAGTGGTCGGTCAGGCAGAGCAGAAAGTTGAAAGCACCGCCCTTGCATTTGATGAGTACCATACCCGCGTTGAACGAGCTCAAGAACAAGTGCATCACCTTGAGCAGGAGCGCGAGTCCTTGGAGGAGGAAAACAACGAGTTGCAGTCTAAACTGAAAGCAACTGAGGAGGACAAAAACACCTGCTTCCGAGAACAACGAAGTATAATTACTGAACTTAAAGCAGCGAAAAGCAAGGCCAAAGGATTTCAAGACGCTATTGATATTGAAAAGAAGCGCATTGAAGACGTCGACGGTGGCGCCCATCTTCAAAAGACGAAACATCTGGAAGAGGCACAACGAAAAGCAGATGCTATTTCAAAAGAGCTGGACGACAGTATCAAAATGCAGCCCGATCTACAAGCCGCCTGCCAAAGAGCTAGCGAAGAAGTCGACGTTATTGCTAAGGTTGTAGAAACGAAGCGAAGAGCTTGCGAAGCCGCCCATACAGAACTTCAAGAACTGAATAGAGCCCGTCCTGATCCTATGGCCGGATTTGATAAGCGCATGCCTCAATTGCTGCAACAGATCCGTGCCGACAAGGGGTTTCGGGAAACCCCAGTTGGACCTATCGGTTCTCACCTAAAGCTTAAGAAGCAGCAATGGTCGTATGTACTTGAGAAGTCGTTTGGGGCAATCCTCAGTGGTTTCATTGTAACCAGCAAAGCCGATCAACTCCACTTGTTGGGTATGATGCGCAAACTTGAAATGGATAATATCCCGATTCTCATCGGCAAGAAGAATCACATCGACACAACTAATCACGAACCAGACGCTGGGTATGACACAACTCTCCGAGTTCTCGAGATTGACAATGATCTGGTGCGAAGCCAATTGGTTATCAGTCAAGGGATTGAGCAGTCGCTCTTGATAGAAGATGGTGAAGAAGCTCATAAAATCATGTTTCTTCGTGACAGACCAAAGAACACCAAGCAATGCTTCACACTTAGTCAGCAAGTAGGAGTTGGTCAACGGCTATCCTTCGCTGGAATTAATAATCAAAATCAAACCACAGACTTCGTATCTGCTGATATACGCCAAAAGCCGCGCATGAGATCAGATCATGAAAGCCGCATCACATATCAGCGCGAAATTTTAGACACACTCAAGCGAGAGTATGAGCTTGTCAAGGCGGATAAAGACCGGCTGGTAGTAAAGAAGAAGGACTGTGAATTGGCTTTGAGGAAGCATGGCAAGCTCGTTGAATCTCTGGAAGTAAGGAGGCAGAGAGCCTCTGATGATGTTGAGAAATTGGACGCCGATCTGCAGGAGGGGAACGTCGAAGACGGTCGCCTAGAGGCTTTAAAGGACGATCTGAGAGAAGCGCAGGTAGGCGTTACTTTTCATGAGAACCAATATCAAGAAGCAGTCCAAGCGAGAGACAAGGCTCTATTAGCAGTCGCCGAACGAACCAAGGATGTCAATGAATTCCAATCACAAATGATGGAACATGAAGCTCGCATAAACAAGGCTCGAAGAAAGCTACGTTCAGCCAATGATGCTCGTAATATTGAGCTGACTACAAAGAATTCGGCCATCGAGTCGCTTGATGAGTGCAAAAATGAGCTGAATAGGTTTGAACGAAAACGGGATCAGCTATCAGAGCTTATTACGCGATATATTGAAGGTGCAAATCAAGTATCGTCTAGAGTACCCATCGACGAGGGTATGAATGCTCGCAGCCTAGATGCAAATATCAAAACAATGCAGGACGAAATCAAGCAATACAATGACAGACTTGGTGGCACTGATGAGGAGATCAACAATGCCGCGGCGAATGCTTTGGAAGCATGGCAGCGTGCCAAGGCCAACCAAGAAAATCTCATAAGGTTGAACACGTACTTGAAGAAGTCTCTCTTCAAACGCATAAATCAATACAAGGCATTCCGCAGGTACATATCTAGCAATGCTCGTATGCAATTCAACTACCTGCTGAGCGAACGTGGATTTAGAGGTAAAATGACAATAGACCACAAAGGCCGGGAGTTGGATCTGACTGTAGAACCCGACGAGACCAAAAAGAGTGACAAAGGCCGAACAACCAAGACCCTGTCGGGTGGGGAAAAATCATTCTCTTCGATATGCTTACTCCTTTCTGTTTGGGAGGCGATGGGAGCGCCTATGCGTTGTCTCGATGAATTCGATGTTTTCATGGATGATATTAATCGAGATGTCAGCACCAATTTAATTGTGAGTACTAGTACAAAATATTCTTCAAATAGAGATTAACCAAAATAGATCAAAGGCGCGCGCAGATCAGTTGGTCGGCAGTTCATTCTCATCTCCCCAAAAGCTATCAGCGGGGGTGGAGCTGAGAAGCAGGCAGATGTTTGCATACATAAGTAGGTTGCCCAAGATACGTAGATACCGTGCTCTAAAACTTTCGCTCAGATTAATACATCCTCGGGAGCAGCAAAGACGCATTACTGAAATGCTAAGTACATAACTCATGGATGTTCAAGTGATGGTTTTGCTCAATTGGTACTCTTAGGAAATGTATGAGATAGTAGTGTTATAAGGGATAATGTGTTGTTTGGTGTTCTCGGATTCTCAGGCCTCGAGATGTTATAGCAAGTTGTATCAAGTGCAGAAAAAATCCCAGTAGTTGTAACGTGTAGACTTCTGTAAGGCCCGAGATTGCCCTACAAGGCTTGCCTTTGTTGATTGACTGCTCTGCGGCTCAGCTTTATTCGTGTAAAGGATAGAAAATCTACCGGTTCATGTATCGGTCAGGCAGATCAAGCCTGGTGTCATAAAATTAAGCGAGCACAAGGCAAACGGCAAGACAGCATAGGCGTCTCGGTTTTCCAGTTGGTGGGATGAACAATCAGAGGAATGTTGCGCAAATAAATGTTTGTTAAATAGAGAGATCCATCCCGGGCGTCCTACACATCAGCAGAAGACATGCCATGTGCCCAGGCAGGTAGGTAAGGTAGTTAGGTAGGTATGCATTGGTACAGTACGGAGTATAGGGTCAGACCAGAAGCGGATCCGAGCTCTTCCCGCCCGCGATTCTCTCGCACGTTGCGCGCTCCCGTGTCAAGAATACAACATATATTCGCAACTCTACCTTGCTATCCTGCGGTGTTTCTATCCCTTAGCCCTCTGATGAACCTGCAACCTGAAAAGCAGATGCTGTAGAACGCACTCGCAATTCGGATTACCCACGGCTCGTCCCATCCAGCCTCTGTCTCCATCGGGCTAAAGGCCGTCGCTGCATGGGTTCGCCGCTCTGCACTGCAGCACTATACATATCACCGCACATATGCATGGGAGACACAGGTGAGCAGCACGAGCAGCCAGGATTGTTCTTGTTCGAAAAGAGTCGTGTATGCACTCCGGCGCGTACTGTTATCGTCCCGGAGGCTCGGGACGACTCAGCGTGCAGCTACCGCGGGAGTGAGCACTGAGCAGCACGAAAGGCGGGCGTCAGATAGGGAAATGCCAGACGTGGATCGAAGGATCAATCACAGCGAGAAGTTACTGTGCGAAGCAGCTGCAACACGAGAGTAGCGTATGACCAAAGCAGGGCGACATGAGGTGGCTCCGGCATTAATTATTAATTGCGGGGGGCAAGCTTTGCTTTCCCTCGGGCTACGGCTGCATGTCATAATGGAATGAGTGAGAGAGTGAGTGAATGCGTGCCCTTGAATGTTCCAAGAGCGAAGAGCGAAGATTCATCTCAACATGATGTATGTAGATTCTCTGACTATTCCCATTCAATCAGGGCCTGCATCGCAGCAGCAACAGGGGTCGGGAAGTGGCCCGGGGGTCTTTGGACCAGCTCTACTGTGCCGACTCTTGCCCTCGCTCCCTGGACTCTCTTTCTCTCTCTTCTGCTGACTTGGAGTTCCTTCAGCCCCATGGTGGTCTGATCAGGAGACTTGTTCTTTTCGCATGTAGTTGGAACATTGTATGTATGTAGAGAGAGATGTATATTTATATTGATCTATATCGATCTATATTTACCTACATATATTTACCTATATATCTGTATCTGTATCTATATCTATATATCTACCATGAATATTCTCTCTCTCTCTCTCTTCCCCCCTCTCTCTCTTCCTCTCCCTCTCTCTCCTCTCTAAACATGCCAAAGCTGTCTACAATACAACGCAAACTGGAAAATGCATCCTCGCCCGACCCCGAATTATGATCCCCCTCCCATCCCATCCCTGTCCGCCGCACCAAGCCTCTGCTAGGCACACGGCCCATCCCCCGCTATGGCCACGCCGGTCCACCCCAAGACACCACCAGAAATCTCACTCTCACAGCTTCCCATAACAGTCGCGCTGTTCCATCCTCTTTCCACTACTGTACTCCCTCGTGTTACCCCCCTCTGGTCGAATTCTGAGAGGATCCTGGTCGCATTCAGCTTCCATCACCACCCACCTCCCACTGCAGCTCTTCATTGGTTCAGGACTTCAGGTGCGTACCTACTCTCTCAGCAACGCGCTCTGCTACATCGCTGGCAAAGCCTGCGTGCGGTGCCTCTTTTCTTCCAATTAACATCCAGCCCGAGGCTTGCTGACACACGAAACCCCAAATCCAGATCAACCTCAAAGAGCCTGCTTGCCTGCCTTGACAGCTTCGTTACAACTGTACGCGTTTCTCGTCTCCAATGACTGGCTATTCTTCCGGCCAGACATTCTTGCCATTCACAGCGTCTAATTCGTTGTCCTAGTTCACCAGATCACGCTCTCTGCATCAAGCATCCTTGCCTGCGGCCCCCTTCGAAATTCGTGCAGCAGCAGCTCGCAGCCTTCTGCTTTCATACCCACTCTGAAAGGCTTTGCACCACCACCTACATATACCAATAATAATGGGTAAGCTATTCCTCCCCTCCCCCCCAACGTCCAACAACACTCCTCCCAACCCCGAGTCTATTCATCACGGTACATTTGGCGCTGCAGACGGCTTGCATTCACTGCTCGGCCACAAAGCTGTCTGTTCCTTTCAATCCCCTTCCTCGTCTTTCCTCAACAACCATAAAGCCTATCACTAATCCGCATCATACTTATTAGCAGACACAGGAGATACCTATCGCCCAGTAAGCTCAACCCAGCCCCTTATATCCATACGCCGCGCTACGCAAGGGCAGCAGTACCTACTGCCAGCCTTGCCTATATCATCGCGAGAGCTCTCTGCTGGTCTTGCGCAGATTTAATTGCTGTTTGAGTCCCAGGGCGTCAGTGCGCCTCTGGAGCTTCCCCACTACCGATGCAGACTGGCGCAACCACCTTGATGGATTAATCCACTCTGCCTCCCTCCAGAGTCTTCATACCGTCTTCTATCCTTTCTTTGCTCTTCTTTTGCGCTCAAGACTGCTTTCATGACCCAAAAACCAGAGGCTTACAATCTGCAGCGCGAGAGAACTCGCTCCCCTCGCCGTGCCAGATCTCGCAGCCCAGGCCGGTCTAATCGTCGCCGTTCCTACTCGCCGCGCAGTCGTTCTCGTAGCCGTGACGACCATCGCAGAAACGATCGCAGATCCCGTTCACCAATGTCAGGTGTAGGCGCAGGTACCGGCGCCGGTGGCTCTGGGGGCTCGGGTTATGGCGGTGCACCACCAAGATCTTTCGAAGACCGCGCGGCTGCCAGAGAGCAGATGATGAGCAGTATTCGCGAGACGTCGCAACAGGATCGCCGCGTTTATGTTGGCAATCTATCCTACGATGTGAAGTGGCATCATTTGAAAGACTTTATGAGATCCGGTTAGTTCACTAGTCCTTAACGTGCCTCCCTTGAAAAATAGCTAACCCGTATCTGCCATAGCCGGAGAAGTTCTCTTTGCTGATGTGTTATTGCTTCCAAATGGAATGTCGAAGGTGGGCGCCTATACGTAGCTGGTTTTTTCTTTTCTGGTCTTTGAAGGAATGTTTGGATTGACGGATTGGGACGTTGTTCCGCGGGTTATGTAGGGATGCGGGTAAGTTTTCTGCTCACCTCGCCCTTCACTATGTATCATTCTGATTCGTGTCCAGTATTGTAGAATATGCCACCAGGGAACAAGCTCAACAGGCCGTCAACACTCTCAGCAACCAAAATCTAATGGGAAGATTGGTCTACGTTCGCGAAGTAAGTCAAACACCATATGAGGAGGAGGCAGCTTGCTTCTTGCTAACACTATTTTTGCAGGACCGTGAAGCCGAACCTCGCTTCACTGCTCCATCTACGGGAGGTCGTGGAGGATATGAAGGTGGCGCGGGACGCGGTGGATTCGGCGGCGCACCATACGGCGCCATGGGTGGTGGTGGTGGTGGCGGCGGCGGCGGTCGCCAAATCTACGTCTCCAACGTTTGTCCCATCATTTACCCTTTTTCGTATGTCTTGGTTGCCTTGAGCCCTAATGTTGACTTGATTTTAGCTCCCATACACGGTAGGATGGCAAGATCTGAAGGACTTGTTTCGACAAGCTGGTGAGTTCCGAACGATAGCTAATGTCTCTTACGAGCCCGGATATTGATTTTTCTTTCTTGTAGCTCGAAACGGTGCTGTCATTCGCGCTGATGTTCATATTGGGCCGGATGGTCGTCCTAAAGGATCTGGCATTGTTGCTTTTGAGTCACCCGATGATGCCCGTACCGCTATTCAGCAATTCAACGGTTACGATTGGCAGGGACGCCCACTTGAAGTTCGTGAAGACCGCTTCGCCGGCTCTGGCGTTGGCTTTGGCGGGCGTGGTGGTTTCGGCGCACGTGGAGGTTTCGGTGGTGGATTTGGCGGTCGAGGAGGCTTTGGCGGGCGTGGAGGATTCGGTGGTGGGTTCGCTGGTGGCCGTGGCGGTTATGGAGGCAGTGGTGGCTATGGCGCCCCGGGTGGTGGATTTGACGCTGGAGCTGCTGCTGTCCCAGCTGTCCCAAATCCCTTCACCGACTATGCAACTGCTGGAACGGAGAGAAGTGAGACAATTTACGTCCGCAATGTAAGAGCTATGGGAGATTATACTCGGCAATTGCTAACATTCTTAGTTGCCCTGGTCGACCAGCAATGAAGACCTCGTTGAACTCTTCACTACAATCGGAAAGGTTGAGCAGGCCGAGATTCAGTACGAGCCAAACGGTCGATCCCGTGGTACTGGCGTAGTCCGATTCGACTCAGCTGAAAATGCAGATACCGCCATTGAGAAGTTCTCGGGTTACCAATATGGTGGTCGACCTCTTGGCCTGAGCTTCGTCAAGTACCAAACTCCGGGCAGCGGTGATGCCATGGAGACTGAGGCTACTAGTCTTACTCAAGACCAAATCATGTAATGAATGTGTTGTACGACGTCGAAGCTCTGCATAATTTATTCGTCATTTCAGGTCGATCAGCAGCAGTATCTTATGGATATCCAAATCCCCAGAACTCTTCTTCCCTTTGCTTGTACTTACGCGTTGCCTCTTCTTTTTTTTTGCAAAATTGTCATCGAACGATTGGTTGGGAATGGGGACGAGACTTGGCCTCGTTGACATCGCTGATGCGGTGAAAACGCAAATGGATTGAGATTGAGGGTGGATGGATGGACGGATTGCTTCTAATCCATTTTCTTTTGTCTTTCGTATACAAAAGTTCACAGTCCAAGGGCAAGCAGAGACAACGCACTTGAGCTGCTCGCGCAATGAAATTCCCCACTTTCAAACCCTAGCTACCGCAGAAATGGATATTGCATTTTGTGTGTTCTTGTATCCTGTTTATTTACATATGTGTAGCGTTAACGGTCGAGGTAAGCTGTGCATTTGCTACTGACTGAATACTAAAAACACTCAGCTGTCGAGGCTTTGGCCAAGTCCACATTAAAATCGTCATGGTAGAAGGCTTATGATTCACAGCAAACGTGAACAATACCTTCGAGGGTTATTCACTATTAATCAACGAAAATGTATAAAATCTCAGTTCCCCTTCCTCTTTCCTAATGCGTTTACAACACTCGTACAACGACTAGAAAACACTTTATTCACCGTTTAAACAACTACTACAAGACTTGAACTCTCCCTACAAGCCCTTACCTATGTGTCAAGTTATTGGATATACGATGCCCTGCTGTCGCAGGGTCTATGTAGCTGTAACACGACTGCCCAGCTGCCCTGATACCTGGCCAAAGGCTGTCTGTCCTGTCGAGATGTGTTTACAAGTAGGGGCGCAGCCACGGTATCGACGCACTGGCGAATGTTGGAGGTGTGAATCAAAGAGACTAGGCTTGCAAGGAACACAGAGGGAAATGATGAGACCTGTCATCGATAAAGCGTTCGTTGCAAAGGGTTTAGAACCAGGGGAGCATATGAGCTCTGGTCATCGAAAACATCGATTTGAAGCTATGGGGAGAAAGATGCGAGTTTGTGGGCACTCGGGTTCCAAATTTGGATGTAGGATGGAATGTTCTCTGGGAGGTGTCACAGAGAAGCGACGTCGTGCTGAAGATATTGAGCTTCCTATCATCGATCAGAGCGGACCAAGATCAAAGAGATTGAAGACCGTGGACTCAAATGCTAAGACAGCTTCTCTCGTACCCAGCAGGTCAATGCAGAAACCGTGGAACCAGAAACCGAGCTCTGAAGTCCCTGGTTATCAGCGAGCTCCAGGTAAGATTGTCCTTCTCCATGAGGTTATTAATGGCAGGGGTGACTTTCTAGGGATAGGTGATTTGAGCGCTATCGACGACCTATCAGATAGTTACTCCCATGAAGAACTGCTAGGCACCTTCCCCTTCGGAGACGTACACAAGCACAGTACTTTGCAAGCATATGAGAGCCACCAGTCCTGTGAATCTTTGAACACAGCTAGCACCGATGTTACTACAGCGAACAGCAAACCGATGTGGTTGCAGGAATTTGAGGATACTCTCGATGAAGCACTCGTTAGGGCAAACTATGGTCCAGGTAGCTCCGGCTAAACCACTACGACAATTGATGCACCCACCATATGTGGTTGTTCCTGTTCAGCATTGGAAATTCGTGGTCGTTTTTGTATCTTGTGCGACAATTATCACGACGAATACCTTGACAGTATGGTGTGTTCCATGTATGATTAGTTGCTAACTGGTGAGTCCTTCTCGGGCACAGCAAATACTGGCCAATGCTGACAAGTAGTATCGAGTGTACACACCTACGTATGAACAAGCCCTTTTGGGTGCCAGAGTAGGGTCTGAGAGCAAGCCTTTGGCTAGGTAACGAAGAATCTCCCCCGATGCCCCAAGATCGAAATAGCATAGCGCAGGTACTTTTGGACCAAGTAGCCAAATCTCTCTTCCCATGGCATCCGAAATAAACTCGTACATTGCATGTGAAACAAGAGATGGTCCGATTGCTGCTCCATTTGATTCAGGCCAACAAGAAGACACGAAGGGCAGTAAATGAGCCTAATGATGGAGTATAGTGTGCCATATTATCATGACTTCTTTGCATCTTCGCCCACGCCATTGCCCACCTTCTTCTTCTTTGCCTTCGTCTCCTTCTTTCTCTTGCTTCGGTCTCTCTTTTTCAGGCTGGACATCCCAGACTTACAAACCTCCGCATATCTCACAAAGAACCCTTCCAAGCCATCCACCTCCACTATCGTCGACAATTTAATCTTCTCGTCCCGCTTCTGTTTTGACTTGCCATTCGTTGCTCGAATTATAATCGGAGCTGGGGAATCGGAGGCATTTGCATCCAGCGTGTTGCTAACCACATCTTCTCCGTGCGACACTGTTGAAGCAATCAGTAAGGTCCAGTCATAATGCGCTGGTCGTGGAACAAACTGCGCTTCTGCGTCAGGAAGATGGATCCATGGTCCTTTTGGCGACGTTCGTCGAAGAGTTGAGACAAGCGCAAGAAGAACTAGATTCGAGTCAGTAGGCAAGCTCTCGCAGGGCTGGTGGGGTGGTGGATTGGAGTGCCCGTGGTAATCACTCACGTCGTCGTTGCTCAGATGACCATGTGCCATGTTGCGTGCGAGTGCTCCGACGCAGCGTAAAGGTCGCGGAGCTGAGCACGGATTCTTGCTGTGTAGGTAGATATGGCTTGAAATGTCGTCTAGCTTGTGTCGTTCGTTTGGCTTTCCTGGCGCTTTCCTGGCAAGTAGATAAGTGTGTGGTAGGGTAGAGGTCGGTAGGCACCGCGTGGGGTTTTGCTGCACCCCACTTGCCGCCGCCATTGGATCTGCCGCATCTCAAAAACACCCCCCGAAAAAAAAAAAAAAAAAGTTTACAACCACAAGTCTGACGTGACAGGGCATAGCATATCACCTCAGGAACCCCATGTATCTATAAGCAGTTGAAGTCTTCCTCGAGGATATAATGCCACCAGTGCAAAACATGCTCAAGCTGCCCGCGAAACTGGTCGACGAGCTCGGAGGCCAAGGTAAGTAAAGTCCTCTCAACACTACTCTCCCCCAATGCCCAATAACTAACTACCTTCCTCAGACGCCCTATCTGGCAGCGGTCGGAAAGCGCGCCTCACCCACAATAGTCGAAAAGAGCTTCGCAAGGCAGACCGAGTCCAGAAGAAAGCGGCCAGGTGTGGGCCTCCATCCATCAAACGTCGCAAAATACAGCACCAGGAATACCAACCTGGAAACGCCCTCGACAAGCCATCGCAACTTGATTCAAGCAGACGAGAAACCAATGCAGACGAATCTGTATTAACTGTCTCAGAGTCATTACTGTTTCAACCGAAGTCGATACTGAAGCATACAAAAAAAGTCGACCCACTGACAACACAATATCGACATTCATTATCTCCTACACCGCCGATACCCAGGGCTATCAAACACAAATTGGACGAAGACGATGAGGAGATTGCGGCATTGGAGAGAAAACTTGGTATCAAAGGGAAGAAAGGGCTACCGAAGTCTTTTAAGGAGGATGGGTTAGATGAGTTACTGAACGGTCTCGACGACAATGAGGATGCAGAATTGCAGCATAAAAGGAATGCCAAGGCCGAAGCTGATGACTGGTTGGCTCAAAAGAGGAGGGCAGCTCATGATTCCATTCGAGAAGATCAAGGCAGGAACAAAGACCCACCTAAACTTGAAGACGAAGACCTGTCGGAGTCTGACAAAGAACCTGACAAAGATGGCATGGATCTGGACCTGTCATTAGGTGGGCCTTGTTACATGGACGAGTTATCCAGCATAGATTATGGTACCTCCGATGATGGTCAAGAAGAGCATGAAACGGATGGAAACTTCGATGACTTCGATGGCTTCGATTCTGATCAGTCTATGATCCAACCACCAGCACCTCGTAGTCGTGAGAATCCATATGTCGCCCCTACAACCAATAGAGATAATGCGCATCCAAAGTACGTTCCACCGTCACTGCGTAAATCAGCTTCGTCCGAGACTGAGCTGTTGATCCGTTTGAGACGTCAAATTCAAGGACTGGTCAATCGTTTAACTGAGGCAAACCTGGTCTCTATCCTTTCGGACGTAGAAAAGATCTATCGGGACAATGCACGTCAACATGTTACATCGACGCTGGTTGATCTTTTATTAACTCAGGTCTGTGCACCTACTAGCTTACCTGATACTTCCATCATTGTGCCTGCTGGCTTCATATCCGCTGTTTACAAGGTTATAGGTACGGATTTTGGTGCCCAGGTCGTACAGAGAACAGTTGAACTCTTCGATGGGCATTACGCACATGCAACGGGCGCCACTGGAAATGACCTTGGATCCATGCCTTCCGAAAATAGCAAGGAGACGTCGAACTTGATTACTCTACTTTCAGAACTGTATAACTTTCAAGTGGTTGGTAGTAACCTCATGTTCGACTACATTCGGGTCTTTTTAAGTAGGCTTTCTGAGTTGAATGCCGAGCTTCTCTTGAAGATGATCAGGACCTCTGGTCCCCAACTAAGGCAGGACGATCCGTCAGCCCTGAAGGATATCGTGGCGATGCTTCGCCCTGCGATATCCAGTATTGGTGAGGATAATATTTCTGTCCGTACTAAATTCATGATTGAAACCATGAATAATTTGAAGAATAACCGCATGAGGACTGGGGCTGTTGCATCTGCTGTGACTTCAGAGCACACGATAAGGATGAAAAAAACTCTTGGTACACTTAATACACGAAGTATCAAGGCCAGTGAGCCACTGCGAATCGGCTTGAAGGATATTCACGAGTCAGATAAAAAAGGGAAATGGTGGCTTGTAGGTGCAAGCTGGTCAGGTGGCACCCTGGGAGAAGAGACTCCTAATTTAACAACCCAGAAAAACGTAACTTCGCCACACGACAGAAGTACTCCAGTCGTTGATAGTGGGATCTCTGATCTCGCCCAACTAGCCAGCGAGCAACGGATGAACACGGATATTCGTCGTGCCATCTTCATCACCATTATGTCTGCCTCAGACTACCAGGATGCTTACCTACGGTTGATAAAACTCAAACTAAAGAAGGTGCAGGAGCTTGAAATCCCAAAGGTGTTAATTCGCTGTTCGAGTGCTGAACAGAGCTACAATCCCTATTACACTTTGATAGCAAAGAAACTGTGTGGCGATAGAAAAATCAAGATGGCCTTTCAATTTAGCTTGTGGGATCTCTTCAAGAAGATGGGGGAGACAGACGAGGACAATGACACAGATATCGAAGGGAGCGAAGATGAGCTCACCACCAGGTCTCTCGTCAACCTGGCAAAGATGTATGGGGCTCTTATTGCTCAAGGTGGGATAGGATTGGGCGTTCTAAAACCACTTAACTTGACTTATCTACAACCCAAGACCAATGCTTTTGTGGAGGTTCTTCTAATAACAGTCTTCCTGCAAGTACAGCACCATTCTAACACAGCACGAGACGAGCCAGCGGTTGTAAAGATATTCACAAGAGTGAACGAGACACCTCAGCTGATCAGAGGACTGCAGTACTTTCTCAAGAAGGTCGTAAGCAAAACTGATATATCTGGCGGTAGATCTGAGAAGATAACTGTCAAATGGGGGTGCAAAGTAGCAGCAGATGTTCTGAAAAACTTGGCGGCTGCTGGTCCAGGGAGGAGTTAGGAATAGAGAGATAATACTTGAAATAGTCGGAATGTACTCGTCGCTTGTGCGTATCTTTGCGGTCTTTGTAAGGGAGGTGGATATCCTTTCGGTTTGTGCCTTGATCGTATCACCCCTCACGATTAACTTTACTGGTCTACACGCGCAGGTATGGGGATTTTCGGATCCATTCAATCATCAGTTGGCCACAGAAGTATGACTTTCATGCGTCAACGATTGAGCAGCCCCTACTCCGTTAAGCGAGGTTATCGCGAGTCGGCGTTTTGCTCTTCGGCCGAAATTAAGCAGAAGTTTACTTTTGGCCATAAAGCTAATTTCTCGGCCGATGCCTAGGTACCTACTACAAGTTTGATATTGTCACAGACTCAGCCTTGTCAATATTTGCCACGTATAACTCTTCGATTGAACGCAGTCTGTTTGGCCCTTTGGTTTTAGCCCGACAAGCAGCATCTGACAAAGTACTCAGTGCATAGGAGAAGGATTTATTTCTTCTCCCAGGGAATAGTTCCGCTTCGGCCGATGTTTTGTTACTGAGTCAAAGTATACACCACTCGCCCCTACGACCTCACACCTATAAGTACAGAACTTGACACTCGTTTGTTAACTATCCCTATTATTCTCGGCATAGTCTACAAGCAACCACAAACCAATACTTCCCAAATTATAATCTAGAGATGGCATCTCACAAAGTTGGATACGTCAGGTGAGTAACTCGATTCATGAAGAGACAAGGATTGGGTATGCTTAACTCGGGTTATAGACTTGGAAATTCTGGCCTGAAGGTCTCCAAGGTCGTTCTTGGTTGCATGACATATGGCGATCCCAACTGGCAACCATGGTAAGTTAGGCCCCACAGAAATAACTCAACCTCCTCTACGTTATGTAGAATTCCTCTTCGGAGTTCCTAGAACAAAGTAAACCAACACCGAGATTTTGTTTATAGGATCCTGGACCAGGAGAGCGCATTACCGTTGATAAAGCATGCTTACGACCGAGGGATTAACACGTGGGATGTTGCAGACACTTACTCCAATGGTAGATCTGAAGAGATTCTCGGAAACGCCATTAAAAAATACAACATCCCCCGCTCAAAACTTGTTATTCTCTCCAAATGCTTCCACCATGTTGATGAGACACGTGGGCCACTCAATGCTACTGAGCATGGTATCAACGATGGCGAGAGGGTCAATCTGGTTGGGCTGTCTAGGAAGCATATCTTCGATGCGGTGGACAAAAGTGTTCAGAGGTTAGGTACATATATTGATGTTTTGCAAATCCATCGTATTGACCGAGATACACCCATGGAGGAGATCATGAAAGCCTTAAACGATGTTGTTGAGAGTGGAAAAGTGCGGTACATTGGTGCAAGCTCGGTTAGTTATCAAACCATGTAACGAGGCTCACTTCTAACTATACGTTGCAGATGGCTGCATGGGAGTTCCAGATGCTCCAGAACGTCGCCGAGAAGCATGGCTGGCATAGGTTTATTTCAATGCAAGGCTTCTACAACCTCGTCTACAGAGAGGAAGAACGGGAGATGTTTCCTTATTGCAAAGCTACCGGAATTGGCCTGCTCCCTTGGTCACCACTTGCAGCTGGCGTTTTGGCTCATCCTTGGACAGATCGTACCGATCCACGTGAACAAACTGATGTTTTCTTGAAAATGTTATTCCGGAGTGAAGAATCCGCGGCTGCCAAGGACATTGTTGGTCGTGTGGAGTTGGTTGCCAAGGAAAGGGGTGTGAGCATGGCACAGGTGGCAACAGCGTGGGTCATCTCTAAGGGAACTTCCCCGATTCTGGGCCTAGATTCAATTCAGAGAATCGACGAGGCTGTCGAGGCTACAAATATCAGATTAAGTGATGACCAAATCACGTTTCTGGAGGAATCTTATGCGCCGAAGGCTGCAATGACATTCTAAGGGAGTCAACATGGGCTTCTTCTAGTAGCCTACCTACCGGTACCTAGGTAGCCAAAAGAAAATGTTTAAATCTATGCACACCGAGGAAAATGGGCTAGAATATCATAGTAGCAAGACGCTATGTTATGTCATCCCATCCATATTTGCTTGTGAAAATAGGGTCTGATGCCGAAGTCACGGGACTGCCATCCGGGACGTCTCGCGCAGCCAAGGCAACACCACATTTGTAGATACCACCGCCGCCTCAGTCCGCAAATAGCTGCCATGGGCTACCCTACCAGCAACACCGAAAACTTTATCAATTATCCCGTTCCATTGGAGGCGTATGTTATCAACGACTGCGTCAGTGTTCGTACTGACTGACTCTGCCTCGCAGACCCGACGTCCCTTCCACAAGAGGAAGGAAGAGCAACCCTGCGATTTCGGGGATCACGTTGGTAATAAGTGCTATACTGTAATTTCAACCAAGACTGTTATAGGGATAATGACCCAGCTGATATTTGTTCAGACTTGAGTGGCTGGGCCCACTACGAACATTCATCTGGAAAAATACAGGATTTGCAAGTTTGCGTTTGATTCGAAAACAGATAGAAGATTATGAGCCTAGATTTAATCCCATGGTAATTCCCAAAACAGAGAACGCAGTTAATGATGCCCCAAAGAGAGGGCCTTCCCCGAAGAACAATCGGCCTGGATACTACACGAGTGCCGACTACCATGCATACTACACGTCAGGAGAGTTAACCCCCACCGCTGTCGTCAAAGCTATACTCCCCTTGATTCGAAGAGACCTCTCCCCCCGAGGAGAACATGCACTTGCCTGGCACGATAGCAGAGTGGATCTGGTCCTTGCTGCAGCTGAAGCATCTACTTTAAGATACCAAAACAATTGCCCTTTGAGCCCGTTGGATGGTGTGCCCACAGGCGTCAAGGACGATTATGATATGGAAGGATACCGAACTACTCTTGGCTCTGCAAATGATTATACTTATAAGCCGACTGGAACTGAGCCGACTACTAGCTGGTGCGTGCAGAAACTCGAGGATTCAGGAGCTATTATTCTTGGGAAATTAGCCATGAATGAATTTGGAATGGGTGAGCCTCACAGCTCAGAATTTCAACCTCCCGAAACTAACAATTGTAGATACATCGGGAAATAATCCCGTCTACGGCACGCCACCCAATCCTCATAACCCCCTGTACTACACTGGGGGTAGTTCCTCGGGGCCTGCATATGCAGTCAGCGCTGGCCTTATTCCATTTGCCCTAGGAAGTGATGGGGGAGGAAGCGTCCGTATACCTGCTTCGTTTTGTCACATCTATGGGTTGAAGCCTACGCACGGCAGAGTCTCTTCTGCGCCAACGGCTAACCATGCCAACACCTGTTCGGTAAATGGGCCACTGGCTTCAGATCTCGGAACACTTGCAATTATTTATCGTACAATCGGAGAACCTGATGCTTCGTCACACTTCTCTGCTCCATCACCGCTCTCTTGCGTGGTTCCATCGCATGCCTCCTTGCAGCCTCGACTTCTCGGCGTCCCGGAAGAATGGATATCTTGGTCTACGCCAAAGACACAGCAACTTTGCTACTCGATTTTAGACAAGCTTGTGGGAACTCATAATTACAAGCTTGTTCCCGTCAAGATTCCATTTCTCGTCGAGGGTCAACTCGCACACGCAATGACCATGCTCACTGATGCAGCAACTTTACTTCCAGATACCAGCAATATTACAGCCCCAAATAAGGTCCTTGTAGCTCTTGGATCCGTTACACCATCGACCGATTACCTCCTCGCTCAAAAATTACGACACCTTTTAATGCAACATCTATCACACATCTGGAAACAATACCCGGGCATGATTATCGTAACTCCAACAACCGGTTGCGAGGGTTGGCCAATCCGCAGCGCAGCAGAGCTCAAGTATGGACTTAGTGATGGCGATCAGACCCTGAAGACGATGGAATATGTCTGGATGGCAAATTTCACCGGCGTGCCGGCTTTGGCTCTGCCAGCAGGGTTTGCAGTTATGAATGGTAGAGTGGAAGAGGATGTTCCGGTTGGGATAATGGGCATGGGAGAGTGGGGTGATGAGAATGCACTGTTGCAGTGGGGACTTGATGTTGAAGCATTGACCGATGAGCCTTTGCGACGGCCTCCTATCTGGGTTGATGTTATACAAGCTGCAAAGCAGGAAATGATCAGGGGTCGTTTTATGGACCCTCTCGGAGATGTTCTTGTAGATCTATGAAGGATTCTTATCATCACTTAGAGTATATCTAAATCAGATTGATGTATGTGCAACTAAATATATTGGCCGCTGATTTACGTTCTGACAGGTTCACAACCAAACTAACCAGATCGATCGATCCTCAGGTTAACCAAAGGCAATGCATTAGTCACAAGGGAAGACTCCTGGGATAGGATAGTTGAAGCACCACTCAGCTGGCAATCTCGCTGCTGGGTGGCTTGTTGAATGTCTCGTGCCTTGAAGTGTACGCAATTGAAGAATTATAGTTTTAGTACAGCAATAAAAGCTAAGCGGAGGTTTACTTTCGAGATATAAGTCATTAACAATATGTTTACCAAGTCCAGCCACAAGTTAATTGGAGCATAAAGCCTATAGCTTAGGATATTCAGGTTGTTGAACCTGTTCTTGATGGACAAAGGCTAATTTGGAGTTCTGAACAGTGAGTACAGAGATCTACTGAAGTAAGTGGCAGTCTTCTGTCACACTGATCGAGTCATCCATCAGTAGCCAAGATCTTTACAGGTGAATTCTGTTCGTAAACCATCACAAGACATCTAGACCTCGTAAATGTATTTCCTTGGAGGCTCGGAATAGTTGACAACAACCATCTGAGATTCGTTCTTTCACCTGGCTGTGTGGCCTTGCACCGAGACGCAGACGTACAAAACTGCAAACATAAGATTTTACTCGGAAATCAACATAAGTGTACTAGCACCAATTACGCCTATTAAAATCAATGCTGTCAAGATTCCTGCACCCACTTTATCCGCTGTTGTTACATCAGGCCCAGACAGACGTTCCGTGTCACTCGTAACAGTGCTTCCTACATTGTCATCACCCTTGCTTGTTCCTGTCCCCTTAACCTCTGACCTCCATCCCGGCGCCTTGTCCACCAAATTACTTTGAATTATCTCCATAACAGCCATTTGTTCACCCACACCGAGACTACCATCATTGGCTCGTTGTGTCCATCTCAAACCACATGCGGTGCCAGTGTCACCAGCTGTACAGGTCTCTACCGCAGCCAGAGCAGAAGCTTGGAATTCCACAATGATGTTGTCGTGAGTGTGCGGGACGAGTTCTGCCGTAGCCGCGAGCCAGCGCGTATAGTATGCCTTGAAAGAACGCTGATCAATGTTGCACTGTGCCGCTTCACAGCCCTCGTACAGAACGTCGTCAATGAAGAATTTCTTGCCAGCCGCAATAAGATTATCAACGCGGTCTTTCCATATTTCGCTACCATTTGTCTGTGTCTTGTCAGTGATTGTGGGCCAAACGTTGGTTTGCTGAATCCTACATAGTTATACATAGCTGCTGCGCCAAGAAGAAAAATCCCGCTGTTATACGTCCATGTATTACCATCCATGCCAGTGCAATTATCTGTATTGTGTGCTCCATCAATAATGTGGTAAGTGTCGTGCTTGATATAACCAACACCCCACATCCAATCCCAGGTTTTTACTGCCTCGTCTGCATATGATTGATTGCCGGAGTATAACGCTAACCTCGCGGCTAGATTGAAGTAGCCTCCATTTGAGATGCTGTTTTTGTAATTGTACCCGGTGTTGAAGGGGAAAATCTGCCATCTTAATCCTCCTCCGCATGAGCTATTGTCCCATCGTGGTTTTTGCGTTTCAAAGACTGTCTGAGCAAGTGCAAGCCACCCTGGCTGGTCGTCGGGCGGATCTGCGAACCCCGTCTCTGCTGCTGTCATCGCTGCCATTCCCCAAAATGCCTGGTCATCGTTGCCCAAGGTCTTTGACTGATTCGTAGGCATGAAGTCATGCTCTATACCGGCTTGGTGTAGCAACCCTTCTGTGACAATCTCGTTGTATGTTGTATCGCCTGTATAATACCAGTAATTGATCAACGAGCCAAACCTGTGTATATTATATCAATGAATGCTCCCGAGACACTCGAAGAACACTTACATAGCTCCGCATTCCCACCAGTAGTAGGGGTCAGGTAAGTTCCCTGGAACATCTCCCGTCTCGTTTCCTGTATAATATTGCATCATGTCATACGCAGCTCTGCCAGCCGCTTGCTTTATTGACTCGTCATCGTCGAGGTTCAGGTTTATAGCGGCGGCTACAAGCCTTCCAGATATTGTACATAAAGCTGCTGTATGGGCGAAGGAAGTGAGCCTCATGCTGAGAAAAATGGTCGCATAGATTAGACAATGAATCAAAAAGGACCGAGCAAGCTAGATGTGAAAGTTGTGGTGATTTGAACGAGTGACCAAATACAAAAGAACGTATGGAAAGGAATGAACGGGATCAAATGCTCTGGACTGCGAAGAGCATATTGACAGCACGACTATGTGCCAATGTTGTCGCTTCTAGCCAAGCTGAAGACACAGCACAGCCATGCTTCCAAGGTGTTGCCGAGCGATATAACTTGACACCATCGTGTAATACGAGTGATTGGCAAATTAACATCTGTCTCAAATCCTCTTGATTATCCTTGATGCTACACCCGTACGAGTGATGTGGACAGCATTGTACTGTAGCGCATCGCTGCCATGGACATGGCTGCAATGAAATCTTGGGATCTTTCTCTAGATTGGTAGGTGTCCTTGGAGTGTTTTAATATTAATGTAAGACTGGCTATGAGGTCATAATAAGTCTGTCTGTTATGAAACAACCGAGATCATCCGAACGGCAGAATTCTTGGCTTCTAATAATATCCGGAAGTTGCGGATAAAAGAAAGCAAAACGCTAAGGAATGCTAGTGTGTTTGCTTCTTAGAATAAGGTACGACTGGAAAGAAGTTAATCCCGTGACCATATACGGAGGAGGTCACGGTCAAAAGTAATAGGAATCGCCAGGGTGGTGGTTATAGTAAGCTTGGCAGTTGGGAAGATTATAGCGCCTAATCGTCGTGAGACATCCGCCTCGCTTCCCCTTTTTCGACTTTCTGGTTATAGTTTACCGAAGGTATGATGTTACTTCTGGACAAAGTTTGGGAGAACTATTTCTTCTCCAGGGAAGAACCAGAGCTAGTTATTTTGAGTGCTGGGGGTTCTATCTTGGATATTATAGATGATAAGTTTATAAGAACTTTTAAGGTTACAAGGTAATTATTAGTTCTACGCGTTGTCCTCCTATTAGCGCTTTGCTAGGAGTCGGTAAAAGCGAGTACGTATTATACTAAAAATTACCCTAAAAAAAATTACACTAAAAAATATGCGAAGAATCTGAAAAAACTAGATTTTATTCTTTAAAATCCGAACCCTTAAATAATAACTACTATAGAAAAAGTATCTAACTCTTAGATATATCGATTTATTATTACTAGAAGTATATAACCGCTAAGTCTTATAAGTCTAGCTATTATGTATACCTGAAGATAACCTAGTATATACTCGCTTTCTAGCACGCACTCGCTTTCGGCGACTACTAGCGAAGCGCTAGTAGGAGTGCCACGCGTGGAACCGACAATTAGATAATAAAGATTAGTTTTAGTCGCTGCCTAGCGGTAGAGGAATTTGCAAATTCACTATTGTGAAGTGGACCAGTAAAAATTATTCCGGCAGAAAATCTTATATACTCACTTCGTCGCCTCTAAATCCTCCATTTATAGAATACCGCCTGCAGATTTCTATGCCTAGCGCAGGAGTACCCCCCGCAAATAGCAAGGGTCTTTATATTAGCACCCAATGGACTAAAAACATGGTACACCGGGTACCTAGGTATATATTTCTTCCCTTGTTTCTTCCTGTCTACATTGAATCATCTTCTTGACATGAGAATTACCCGATTTAGACTATCAAGATGGCTAAATCGAATGCCACCCGCATAGCCGAAAAGCAACTTCAGAACACAGATCCCCTACCCAAAGGGAAGACAGCCGCTACACTGTCAGACCTGCAAGCAAATTACGAACTTTGGTACAAGGTTGGTGAAGTTTTATTTTCCTTCCCTCTGTCTGACCTCGCATGTGTAGTCTAGTTCGATATACTAACTCTTATCTGTGGATCCGCGTTCTCCTTCATGACCTTAGTAACATTGCCAACGATCGTGCAGCCGAAGCACGCACTCTATACACAACTGATGAGCTATATATCAGCGCCCCTTATTTCACACCGGAGGAGGCTGCTCTCATAAAAGCTACGGTAGTCTCTCCGCCTAAACTAAACGAGATTCCCGAGTTTGAAGCCCTCAGGCTTGATTATGATACGAGTACTGAAATCGAGGAAGCCGACAAGGTACAAGCAATACCAGACGCAGTGACCATTGAAGAAGCAATAAAATCTTGCCTCCAGAACTTTTTCGAAAAGCGCAGAGCGAGCGGTGATGCAAGACCGTGTGGCCCCCATGATATGGGCCCAATTTACAACACAGTCTTTGGGATTGCGAAGGAGGAATTGAGGGATCCAAAATTTCTAGGTCGGTTGAGACGAGCAGGACTAGGCCATCCAATAGAGACAGCTATGGACGAGGAGAGCAACAGCAGGCAGAAGAAGAAAGGTAGGGGAAAAGGATAGATTCAATATTAACTTTACCACCTGCGTAGATTATATATCGTATACTGATTATGTTCGTTCACCTCCCCCCCTTCCCCCCCTCTGCTAAATTTTGTATATATAATTGTGAATTTCATGTTAACGAAGCAAGTGCATATTTGCCAAAGCAATGCTAAAACAACATAAACACCCACTATAGACCACCACCTAACTAGATGAATCCCCAGCTTAGTAGAAGAAGTTATAGTATAATTTTAATAAGTTATAACTTAAAAAAGCTTTTATAATCTTAAAAAATCAAATTTTAATTTTATTATTATTATAATAAAAATGATAAAGTTATTAAAATATATTAAGAAATAAAATTAAATATTTAAATTATTTAATTATATTAGATATATTTATAAACTAGGAAAATTATTAATAATATTAAAAGTATATTAATAATACTAAAATACGATAATCTTATATCTCGCTTTTTAGTACGATTAATAAGTAAGTAAATAACTTTAGTAATTATTCTAGTAGCTAATATTAATAATTATATTATATAAATTATATTTAATAAAAATATAATTATATAAGTTATAATTATTACTTTTAGTAATTACTTTAATTAAATTATTATTAATATTATTATTACTTATATTATATATAATAATAAGATTACTAAAAGATTTTTATTATATTATATTAATATACTTAGTAAATTATATTTACTTCTTAGAATAAGAAATAAAATAAAAAGAGGTTTAAGATATATATAATAAAAAAGAAAGCTAGAAAAGTTTATATTAGTCAAGTAACTTTTAATTAGCTTTTTTAGTATATATTTTAGTTAGTTAATATTCTAGCTTTTAGTTAATTAATATTTTACCTTCTAGTTAATTAATATTTTAGTCTCTTATTAGCTAGCGTTTTAGCTTTTAGTTAACTAAAATTTCTTAAATCTTATCTTTTAGTTAATTATTTTCTCTTATATTCTAAGGCTTTTAATTAATTAATTTTATTATAATTCTAATAATAATTAGCTTTAGGTTTATAATCTTTTATTATAAGAATATTAAATAAAATCCTTTTTATTAGCTAAGACGTAATATTATTTTTTCTTTTTTATTATATTTATATTCTCTTAATACTAATATTTATTATTTATTTTCTTTTTTTTTATTAATTCCTCTTTCTTATATATATATATTTTCTTTCTTTTTACTAGAAATTAATATAATTCTTAGATTATTTTTCTTATAAATAAATAGGTATAAGAAGATTATAAGATCTTTTATTTCTTATACTTTTTTTTATTTTTCTTATAATTTTTATTTATTTTATCTATAAACTAGGAAAGTTATTAGTAATACTAAAAGTATACTAATAATACTAAAATACGATAATCTTATATCTCGCTTTCTAGTACGATTAACAAGTAAGCAAATAACTTTAGCGATTACTCTAATAGCTAATATTAATAATCGTATTTTATAAATTATATTTATTAAAAATATAATTATATAAGTTATAATTATCGCTTTTAGTAATTAATTTAATTAAACTACTATTAATATTATTATTACTTATATTATATATAATAATAAGGTTACTAAAGGATTTTTATTATATTATATTAATACGATTAATAGATTATATTTTATTAATAATATTCTTATATTAGATAATATATATATATTATATATAAAGTATATATTAGATAATATAAATATATTATATATAAGGTATATAATAAATAATATATATATATTATATATAAGATATATAATAGATAATATATACGTGTTATATATAAGATATATAATAAATAATATATATATATTATATATAAGATATATATTAGATAATATATATATATTATATATAAGATATATATTAGATAATATATACGTATTATATATAAGATATATATTAGATAATATAAATATATTAGGAGATAAATATACGTTTAGTTATACTTTTATATAATATAAGAGATATATATTAGGTATTACGCTTATATTAGGTAATATAATAGATAATAAAAGAAATAAAGAATAAAATAATAAAGATACTTAATTTAAGCCTAGTAATTTAAAGTTATCTTTTATAAGATTATATACTTATACTTTTAACTTATTTCTTCCTTTTATTATCTTTTATATTATTTATTAGAGATCTTATTTCTCTCTTATATATATTATTATCTTAGCTAAAGCTCTAGTATATTTTATTATTATTATCTTCTAGTATACTCGTTTATAATTAGATAATAACTTATATAATACTAGAAATATATCTTAAGTAATCTCCTAGGATATTATAAATATAAGCTTTTCTCTAATATATATTATAATTAACTTCGGCTTTTTATTTCGTATTAACTAATTATTTTATATAATAACTTAAGATATAACTTATTATATTTAATTAATATAAGTTCTTTAGGTTTTATTTTTTCTAAAATTACTTACTTATTTAAGTAAAATTCTTCTTTCGACTAAGTTTTATAATAAGCTTATTAATTAATCTTCTTATATAATAGCTTTATAATTATTTATTTTTTACTTTAGGTTTAAGTTATAATATTATCTTAATAGGAATTTCTAGACCTAGATTCTTAAGCTTTTATATTAGATTATATTTTACTTATAATTAGTTACTTTATATTTATTTTATTATTAGTATTTATTTTCTAGGGTCGCGCGCTTTTAGCTATTATTTTCTCTTTTTATCTCTCTTTATTATCTTCTTTTTTTTCTCTTTTTTTTCTTTTTTCTTTTTTTTCTTTTTTTTCTTTTTTTTCTTCTTTTTTTCCTTTTTATCTTTCTCTTTTTTCTCTTTCTTTTTCTTCTTTTTTTTCTTTTTCTTATAACTTATACTTGTTTTTTAATTTATCTTTATTTTCTCCTAAGCTTATATTATCTATTAGGTTAAGAGATTATACTTATATTAGTATTAGTATAATATTAGTATTAGAAGTATAAATCTTAGAGCTATAAATCTTTTATAATAACTTTAATAATACTTATAAAATCTAATAAGTTATTAGTAATAGTTATCTAATAATAAGCTTTTTTATCTAATAATAGCTCTCTTATATAATATATCTTAGTATCTAAATTTTCTAATAAATTATTAATTCGATTATTATACTTATTAGAAATAAGATTAATTATATTTTTAATAAGAATATTAAATTAGTATTTTTATTATATCTTTTACCTAAGTAATTATATAATTAGAATTTAATATTCTAGTTATTATAATTATTAGTTATTTCGAATTTTATAATATAAATTTATATTAGAAGTAAGATTAAATTAATTATAAGCGTTTAATATATAGAATAATAGATATTAACTTATTTTATATAATCTTACCCTTAAACTTATTAATATAAGATTTTTCGCTTCGCTTACGTATAATATATATAATTAAAGTATTTATTAGAATAATAGTTTTACTTTTAAGTAAATAAAATATATTAAAAGTAAATAAAAGTCGACCTTAGTTATTCTTCTAGTAAAAGAGAAATCTACTAATTACTTTAATAATAATAAGAGCTATAAATTTCCGTTTATCTAGCTATAAAGATATTAATAATATAAATTTTAAATATTATACTAAGGATTACTTACGTCTTAGTAGTTAGAAGAGAGATAAATATAATCTTTTATAAGAGCTCTAAAAAGTAAATAGATATTATCTTTATATTTCTTAGATAATCCTTATATTAATATTATTTTATTATAAATTATTTTTATTAGCTTAAATCTTTTATTTAATATCTTATTATATATTTATACGATTATTAGTATATATTAAATAAAAAGAATATTATATATATTATCTTTCTTATTATAAGAGGTTCGAGTAATTATTATTATTTATTATTTATCTACTAGGTTATTTAAACTTTAGCCTAATATATATTAATTATATTAGATATCTCTTAATTATTATTCTTAGGCTAAGAAGTAAATATACTTATATATATATTAGTTATCTAGGATATATATATATATATATTATCGCGTCTAAAATCTTATTATCTAAATATATAATTAGATTATTATATATTATAAAGCCTTAAGTTATATAATTCTTAATATCTTTTTATATATATACTTATATTCCTTTATATAAGGTATATAATAATTCTTATAATAAAAGGAATAACCGAATTAATAGTAAGCTTAATATCTAGTATAAACTATTATTAGACTAAAGTCTCGTTTATTTTATAGTTAATACCTAAGAGTAATTATATCTTAAAATAAAGATATTATTAGACGATTTTCTTTTCTTATTTATTAGTTACTTTAAACTTAATAAGTTATATTATTTAAATTATTAATAAATATTCCTTTAGGACCTAGTAAATATATTATCTCTTATATTATACTAGTATACGATCTTCTAATAATACTTATATAATCTTGTTTTTTTTTATTTATATTATTATTACCTAAGTTATTATTTATATTATTATCTTAATTCTTATTTATAATATATTATATATATTCGCGTTTATTTCTCTTTTATTTTCTCTTCTAGCTAGAACTTAAATAATTACTTAGCTTTTTAGAAGATTATAATAAGTATTATAGTTTATTTATATCTTATATATTATCTTTAGCCTAATAATTTTATAGCCTTTTATACTTAAATACTTATATTAGAACTTAGTATATATATAAGACGCGTTCTTATTAGTTATTTAAATAATATTATTATCGCTTTTTTATTCGGACGATTATAAGCGTATACTTAGAATAAATAAACCTAAAGTCTAAAAGATAAGAAAGTTAATAAGCCTAGGAGCGAAATAATATTACTAGTAAATTAAAAGAAGAAAAAGATAAAAGTTATAATAAATAATAGAATTTTATAAGATAATAAAGTTCTTTAGTATATTTATCTTATGTTTTTAAGTTAAAACTAGTTAAATATATATACTTAACTTTTATCTTATATTCTATTATATAATTAAATAAATAAAATAATAGTTATCTTATTATTTTTCTATTAGGTTTTTAGTTATAATTAAACGCTTTAATAAACTAAGAAAGATATTATTAATTTATTTTTTTATTTAATAAAGTTAAAGGTAAGAAATAAAAGTTATATAAAGCGAACGCTATTATATAACTTATAACCTATTATTACTTAATCTAATTATTATTTAATTATAAGCTTATTATCTAATATAATATATTATTATTATTAATTAGTAGAATTATTAGCTAGAGTTTTATTATTATTTTATCTTTAGTTAATATTAGCTTTAGCTAAAGTATAAATATCTTATACCTAGTTAATATTATTTTATCCCTAGTTAGTATTATCTCTAGCTTAAGTATTATTATTTTATCTTTAGTTAATATTATCTTTAGCTTAAGTATTATTATCTTATTCTTAGTTAATATTATCTTTAGCTTAAGTATTATTATCTTATCCCTAGTTAATATTATCTCTAGCTTAAATACTATTATTTTATCCCTAGTTAATATTATCTCTAGCTTTAATAAATTAATTTTTATTAAAAGACTTTAATATTTAGTTAATATTTTCTAGGTTCGGCTTATTCTTAATAATTTAGGCGTAAATATACTTATATTTTAATTAACTCTTATAAAGTTTATCCTTAGTAATAATAATATAAAAGCCGGCTTTATAAGCGATATTAAAGGCTTAATATATAAGAGGTTAGTCTTTACTTAACTTAACTTAAAGGTTTATTATATTATTAATTATAATATTAAAGTCTTAAGCTTAAGAGATAAAAACTAAAGTTTTATTATAATTATTTATAAAACTAGTTTTCCTAGTATAAACTAGATTACTTAATATTAGGGAAACTTAATTACCTTATATACTATTAGTAATTCTATTAATAAACTTATTATATCTTTTATCTAGGTAATTCTTATATAATCTAATATATATATAATATATAACTTTTTATTATATAATATAATAAGTAATAAAAGATATATACTTAATAGAGAATTTATTCTTAATTATCTCTTTTATTAGATTAATTAAGAATATAATCGATTCTAGGTTTAAGTAAGAATTAAATATATAATCTTTAATATCCTAATTATTTTTAATCTTAAAATAATATAAAAAGATATTATTCTAGTAATCTAGAAAATAATACTTAAAGAAGTCTAAGTAAACGAGAGTTAATATATAATTTATAGGATCTTTCGTATATAAAGTATTTATAATTTATTTATTATAAAAGATATTCGAGTATATTATTATAATACCTAAGGTTTTTTATTAATTAAAATATAACTTAATATATAGCTAATAATTATAATAAAAGAAGCTAATAAGAGATTAACTAAGTTTAAGGGTATAACTTAGTTTTCTTATAAAAGGGACTTAAGATATTAGTTAATTATTATTACTAGTAATTTATATTTTATTAAAGTTAATATTAGCTATTATAATTATAAAATTAGCTAATAATAGCTTTCTTATTTTATTAAAGATAATATATATAATTCTTATAAGGTAAATAAAATTACTTATTATATTAGTTATATTAGCTATTAAACTAATAATATCTACTTAACTCCAAATTATTTATAGAAAAACTTTTATATTATCTTTTAGGCTATTAATATCCTCTATTAATATTACTAAGTCTTTCTTTTTATATTAAGAGTAATTTAAAATAAATAATATTTATATTTTAATATTCTCTCTAGTAAACTTTAGCCTAATAATAAAAGTATTAAGCTCTAGAATTATAAAGCGCTTATTAGAGACTCTCTTATACTAGGGAAAAACTTTATAGTTTAGATCTTATATTAAACTTATAATATATATATTACTATTAAGATTAATAGGAATATTAGGAAGCTAAATATTTATTATATTATTAAATATAATATTATTTTTAGCGGTTAAGAACTTTAAAATACTTTTATCTCTAGTTATATTTTACTTAGAAAGCTTTATAATATTATTATTATCGTTTTTTATATAATCGGAATTAATATCTTATAGCTCTTTTATTTTCTTAATCTTTTATTAATACTTAGAAAGCTTAAATTTCTTTAGCTTAATATTAAGATCTTAGATATTTATAAAAGAAAATAATATAATCTTTAAGTTAAATACGAAAATAAACTCTTCTTTTATATTATTAGAATATAAGATATATAAAGCCTCTTATATTATAATTATTAACTCTTAATAAAAAGATATTCTAGTATTAACTTAATAGGTTTATTTAATCTTATTATTATATTCTTCTAAGATAAGAATATCTAAAAGAGTTTATAACTTAATATTAGTAATATTAGTAATATTTTTACTTAAATTCTTAACTTTTTTAGTAGAAATCTTAACCTTAGAAGAAGTTTATAGCTTAATATTAATAGTATTAATAATATTTTTACCTAAATTCTTAATTTTTTTAGTAGAAATCTTAATCTTAGAAGAAATATTACTAGTATCTATAAATAACTTTTCCTAGATAATCTCTTATATAAGCTTAAACTAAAGGTAAAGCTAAAATTATTCGAAGAATATATATTAATAGCTAAGCTTTTATTAGGTAATATTATTAGATAATTTATTTTAAAGTTTTAATATAATAGCTTAAGCCTTATTAGTAAGCTAATTAGACTTAGGAAAGCTAAAGTTAGCTTACTTTTTATTCTCCTAAAATTTAGCTTTTATCTTAGTCTTATATTCTTATAACTAAGCTTTATACTTAGATATAACTTTAGCGTATTAATAGCTAAGTAAATAAAATATCTTAGTAATATTAGCGTATAAACGTATTATTAACTCTTTAGTAAGATTATTAGTAGTAAAATAAGCTTAGATATCTTTTATAATAATATTAACTACTAAGTTAATATTAGTAATTACTAAGATCTTTATAACTAGGTTTATTAGCTTAATTATAATAGTTATCTTAGTAGTTACTTTTATCTTATTTAATCTAATAAATCTAATATATAATCTAATAGTTATTTTACTCTTTAATACTAGGATATATTAAGTATATTATATTAAGTCGAGATAATTTTTATTAATTATATCTAATATAATCGTATTATTAGTATTAATAAAATCTTATATAAATCTTAGTTTAATATTATATATAAGTATAAAATCTTTTTATCCTCTTATTAATTCTAAAATAATATAATTATATACTTTAGGTTAACTTAGGTTATTCTCTTAAGTTTTATAAGTAAAAGTATTTATAGCTTTAATTATTTAACTTTTAGCTTTCTCTAATAAGTTTAATATAATATAATATTTAACTAATATAATAAATATAATTATTTTATAAGACTCTTAGATATTTATAGCTATAAATATATTAACTAAGAGATATATTACCTAAAATAAATAAAAGTTATTTATTTTCTTACTAGGAGTTATATTATAAGAAACCTATAAGTAATAAAAAATATTATATATTTTTTCTTAAAAAGCGAACTTAAGAGATATAATAACCTATAAGGTTTATTTTTTATTTATAACTTAATTTCTAATTCGGAAGTTAAAACTAAGTTTATTATTAGGATTAAAGCGAATAAGTATATTAGTAGTATTTAAGAAATATAAATATTTTTCGTCTTTTACTCTAAGATACTTAAGAATCCGAACTATAATAACTATAATATTAAATACTAGTATTTTAGCCTTTTTATTCTCTAGAGTTTATTTTATAATTATTCTTAGATAAATAATAAGCTTAAATAAATTTATATAAGATATCTAAGGGGAGATTATAATATTAAGATACTTAAAAGAGTCTTTTAGTATTATATTTATATTAATATTATATATTATACTTATAAGTTATAATAATTAATTATAAAAGTAATAATAGATATTTCTCTTTTATTATTTCTTCTAGAAAGCTATAATTATAAATTTAACTAAGATAAATAAGTTTATATTATTATCTTTAGCTAAGAAGATAAAAAAGATAATTTACTTATAAGTATTAAATATAATATATAAAATTCGAATAACTTTCTTTATATCTTTTATAATAAACTAGAGATAATTAAGAGTATTCTCTTATATAATAAGATTAATAATATTATCTAATATAATAAACTAATAATAATATTTATATTTATTTTCCTTAAACTTTTTATTTTTTCTAAGTATAAAAGAAAGATCTATTAATAAGAAATTTTATATCTTATTAGCTTAATCCTAGAATTTTACTAAGAATACCTTAGTTATATTATATAAATAATAACTAGAGATTATAAATCTTATAATAAGTTTATCCTTAGAGATTAAATCTAGGTTAATATCTACTAGGTAAAAGATTTTCTTAATAATAAGTTAGAAGATAAACTAAGAAGAACTAATAATACTAATAATAGATACGAATCTAATAAAAAGTTCTTATTTATTATTAGGCTTATAAGTATTTAACTTACGTATTTAAAGTATCTTCTAGGTAAATAACTTTAAGGTTACTAGAGGGATACTAATAATTTTATTAATATTAGGATTTCTTTAAGCTAAAAGAGAATTTAGGTTATAAAATACTCTAATAAACTTATTATATAAGTAAAACAGATTATAACTAGAACCCTAGGGGCTAATAATAATACGCGCGTATATAAGATAATTATAGTTTAATATAATACTTTAACTTTTATATAAAAGCTTAAGAGAAATAAAAGATTAAAATTAAATAAACGTTAAGGAAAATAATATTAGTAAGTATATAAGTATAAACTAATAGTTATAGAGATTAATTATATTATAAGATTCGATTTATAACTAGGGTTATAAGATATTATCTAATTATTAATAAAAGATCTTTTAATTCTTAAAAAGAGATTTATATAAATATAAACCTAGATAACTAGCTAAGATCTCTAGAAGCTAAATTAAAGATCGAATATAAGTATAAGAAAGATAATAGATTATTATAATATAAGATACGACTTAAATATAATAAGAAGTTATAAGAGTAAAAAGAATAATTAAATTAAATAAGAAATTATTACTTTATATAATTAAAGTAAGTAAAACCTTTAGATATTAAATTAAAGATTAAACGTAAGTATAAGAAAAATAATAGATTATTATAATATAAGATATAACTTAGATATATTAAATTAAAGATCGAACGCGAGTATAAGAAAGATAATAGATTATTATAATATAAGACGTAGCTTAGATATATTAAATTAAAAATCGAACGCGAGTATAAGAAAGATAATATATTATTATAATACGAGATATAACTTAGATATATTAAATTAAAGATCGAACGCGAGTATAAGAAAGATAATAAATTATTATAATATAAGACGCGACTTAAAGGTAATAAGAAGTTATAAGAGTAAAGAAAATAATTAAATATTATAATATAAGACTAAGAAGACTTTAATATAAACTTCTACTAAGTATTATATTAAAGAACTATAAAAGAGAGAGTTAATTCGAAAGATATAAGTATAAAAGAAGATATAAGATAAAATATATATTTAAGAACTTAGAGTATTTACCTCTTACTTATAATTACCTAATTATTATATAATAAGCTTTATTACTTATATTTTAGTATTATTATTATTACTTAAATAATAATAATTATTATAATATAATATTAGTAATAACCTTATAAATTAGTTTAGTAATATAAATAAAAGAGAAATAAATATTAAAGATTAAAATCTTAGATTAAAATAAATCCTTATAATAAAATAAAAATTTAATAAAAATAAAAGAGATTTATATTTTATTTAATTTTAAGTTTTATAATTTATTTTAATTAATTCTAAGTTACTAGGAGTCTTACGTATAATATAATCTAATAAGTAATTAACTTAGATATAATTCTTATATAATCTAATAAGTAATTAACTTAGATATATTTCTTATATAATCTAATAAGTAATTAACTTAGATATAATTCTTATATAATCTAATAAGTAGCTAACTTAGATATAATTCTTATATAATCTAATAAGTAGTTAACTTAAATATATTTCTTATATAATCTAATAAGTAGCTAACTTAGATATAATTCTTATATAATCTAATAAGTAATTAACTTAGATATAATTCTTATATAATCTAATAAATAATTAACTTAGACGTATTTCTTATATAATCTAATAAGTAGTTAACTTAGATATAATTCTTATATAATCTAATAAGTAGCTAACTTAGATATAATTCTTATATAATCTAATAAATAATTAACCCTTATAAATATTTATATAATCTAATAAATAATTAACTCTTATAAATACTTATATAATCTAATAAATAACTAACTCCTATAAATACTTATATAATCTAATAAATAATTAACTCCTATAAATACTTATATAATCTAATAAATAATTAACTCTTATAAATACTTATATAATCTAATAAAAAAGAAAAAAAAGAAAAAATATAAGGTTTAAATCTTATATCTCTCTCTTTTATTTAGCTTATTTAACTCGTTTACTTTTTTACTTAACTTATTTGCTTCTTAATCCTTTAATTATTAGGCTTTTATTTTACTAATAATAACTTAATATAAGATTTTAGTAACCTCTTATTATAGCTAAAAACTTTACTAGATATAATACTTAATATTATTACCTATTAAAATAAGCTTAATTATAAATACTTTTTTAGTTTAATCGCTCTAGAATTTATATCCTAAGGTTTATTTATATTTATTAAACGTTTATAATAACTCGAATATAATAATATAATTTATTATTTAGATATTATAGCTTACGCTAATAAGATTAATATTAGCGATTAAGATTTTTATAGCTATTATAATAAGTTTTTTAAAAGTATTATTAAACTCTTATAAATTAAAGGAACGAATAAGTCTTATACGAGTATTATTACTTAATTAAGAACTTAGGGTTATTACCTTAAGATCTAAAAATAACTAGAGAATTATCTAACTATTATATAATATATTAGTTATTATATCTAATTATAACTTAAAATAATAACTTACTAATCGTATAATTATAATACTTATAAGTGAAATATAAGTAATTAATATCTTTATATTAGGATCTCTACTTATTATCCCCTAAATAAATCTTATAAGCTTTTTTATTTTATAACTATTAACTAATAAGCTTTATAAGAGATAATCGTACTAGGTATTATTAATAATATCTTAACTAATAATAGTATATAAATCGTATACTATAACTAGCTTATTATTTAGATTAAGATTATCGCCTAATTTATATTAGCTAATAATAAAAAAGATTATATAAGTAGGAAAGCTTATATAATAATATATATAATAAAATAATATAAATTTATTAAAACCTTTAATACTCTAGACTAATTATAAGTTTCTTCTTCTAGTATATATCTATCTTATTATAGTTATATTATATATTACGTTTATTTCTTTTTATATAATATTAATAAGATCCTAGATTAATTATATATATATATAATCGGTTATTATTATAATATTATTAATATATAAGAGTAATAATTTAATAAGTTACTTATTAAATTATAAATTAGTAGATTATTAACTTAGTATAATTAAACTAAGAGCTATAAAAAGCTTAAGAGAATATAATATTTTATATACGTCTAGTTAATCTTTTACTCTTTAATTATACGATTCGTTTTCCTTAAGAATCGCTTAATATATTATATTTAAAGCTTAAATACTTTCTAATATATTATATTAGAGGGATTTAATAGTATTATTAGTCTTATAATTTTAATTCTTTCTCTTAAGTACTTTTATTACTAAAAGAAGGTTATTAACTCCTCTAATAATAGGTATTATAGAAAGAAGGATAAATAATAAAAGCTCTAAAATATTTCTATTAAAATATAAGTATTTTATTTATAAGAGGAAATATTAGTATAAAATAATATTCGGGTTTCGGATTTTATAGAATTCGTCCTAAAATATAATCGACTAAGAGTATATTTTACGATTTATAATACGAATAAAATCGTTTCTTTTTACTTTAGTAGATAAGGTTTTATTTAATATAATAATAAATATAAATTTATAATAGTTATACTTTTCTTTATTAGCTTTATTATTAGCTAAATACTCCCTAGGGTAATATAAGTACTAAGAATCTTTTAGCTACTTATAATATTTAATATATAACTCTAGATACTTATAAATATCTTTTTTAGTAACTTTTAAGTTTTTTAGGCCTTAGAATATTAATATAAACTCTTATTTCTATTATAAAATAAGCTTTAGAGGTACGACTATTAGGGTAAGTATAATATATAATCTAGAGATTAAGTTTACGCTTAGAGAAAACTTAATATAAGGATATTATACTCCCTAATATTCCTAGGAAAGATAAATAATATTTTTACTCTAAGATTATTCTTTTATTAATCTAGATAAATACTTTTAGAAGCGATATCCTCTTAAGAATTTATTAAAATCTATTTAAGCGGCTATTAATTCGTATTAGACCTAGTTATAACTTAAGACTTTTATAATCTTATTAATATTAGTTTTATTAGCTAAAATACCTCTAAATATATTATATATTTGCTACTTAAATAACTATTAAGTTATATACGCCTAATAAAACTATAAGTAATAATTTAAACTATAACTAAGAAAGATAATAATATAATTAGTAGAAGTTAAGAATTTTATTAGGTTATAAAAAAAGAATTTATAATACTTATATTATTCTTCTAAAGAAAAATACTTAATCCTAGGAAGGTTTTTTATATTAGTAAAACTAATATTATATATTAATTAGTTAACTAAACTACTTATATAATAAAATAATATTAACTTACTCCTTAGGATTAAAGCTTATAATTAGATCTTATATAATTTCGTTTATAAGCTTATTTAGTAGTATTATACTAATAATAAAGATAATATTTTTAGGTTACTTATTAATATAACTTAATTTAATAAATAATATATTATTTAACCTTTCGTCTAGCTACTAATCTAAGTTATTACTTAGATTATTATCTGATTTACTAGCTAACTTATTAGTTAATTTATCGTCTAGATTATTATCTAACTTATTAGCTAACTTATTATCTAGTTTATTATCATTTAGTTTATTATTTAACTTACTTAACTTACTAGGTAATTTACCTAACTTATTAGCTAATTTATTATCTAATTTATTATCGTCTAATATATTAGCTAATTTACTTAACTTATTAGCTAACTTATTATTTAGTTTATTATCGTATAATTTATTATCTAATATATCTAACTTATTAGCTAATTTATCTAACTTATTAGTTAACTTATCGTTTAGTTTATTATTATCTAGTTTATTATCTAATTTACTAACTAACTTATCGTCTAGTTTATTATTTAATTTACTTAATTTACTAGTTAACTTATTATCTACTTTATTTAACTTATTAGCTAATTTATTATATAATTTAATATTCGAGTTAAAAGAATTATTATTATTATTAATAAATTATTTTTATTTCCGATTATATATTATTACTATTAGGTACGTATAATATATCTTTAGTAATAATATAAGTAAGAGATCTTAAGATAATTTAATAGCTATTATTTTAGGGTAAATATTAAGTTTAATATCTAGTTAATTAATTCTTTAGGCTAAGAGAACGATTATATACTAGTAATTATTTAATCTAACCTTTATATTTATATTACCTAGTATCTAATATATAATTTAATATTATTTTTTATTAAAGCTAATATCTAACTTAAAAGAATCTATTAATATATCTTTAAAGATTTTAAAATTAAGATTAATAATAGTTAAATTCTCTAATAACTTACCCTAGCTACTAGAGGCTATAAACGTTAATAAGATATTATAATATAAAGAGGAAGTCGGAAGTATTTTATTAGTAACTTTTACGCTTATTATTTAAATTAAAGTAAGTATAAGAGGAATTAAAAAACTTACTAGTAATAATAAGAAGGCCGAATATTAATTATATATAAGAGTACTAGGAGTAATAAGAGACTTAGTTCGATTTAGTCGACTTAATATTCGCTTATAATTAAATATAATTTATTTTATATAACTTTATATAATACTTTTAACTTATTTTAGGTTTATTATATTAATCTAAGACTAATTATATTATAACTCGAAGGTATTTTTAAGTACTCGAGTAATTTATAATAGCTTATTATAAATTAGGTTATTTTTATACGTATATATAAATTAGTTAATAGATTTAATATTAGTTATTATTTTAAGTTAAGTAAATAAGTCGGATTTACTTATTATATTATAAAGCCTTAAGCCTAAGATTAATAACTTATTATTTAGGTTTTAGTTTTTTATTAGTCTAATATTATATTATATAATATATTAGTCTAGGGCTAGAAGAGTTAACTATTAAAAGCCTAAGAACGATATTATATTAAACGCGTATAATAGATAAAAAGTTAAAATAAAGAAAGTAAAGCTTTTAAGTTATACCTAAGAATAAGATAAATAATAAAAAGTTATACTTATTATTATATACTAATAAAAGATATAAAATAAAAGGTATTTTACGCTTATAATAATATATAAATCGAATAATAAAAGAAATTAAAAGTAAAAGAAAAAAAGAAAAAGATTTTTTTATAAGATTATTTATCTTAGGTAAAATAACCGGCTAATAATAAGAAGTAAAACTATTAAATAACTAGCTAATATAAGGTAACTATAATTATTATATATATTTTATTATCTTAATTATAAGACTTCTTTTAAAAGTATATAATAAGATATAAGTTCTTAAAAATTATAATAAATAAAATATTACACGTACGCGTCTTAGGAAAGTTATTTATAAAAATCTAATATAAGCTTTAATAGTAATAAATCGAATTATAATACTTATAATAAGAGACACGAAGATAATTAATATAAATACGAAAGTTATAATTATAATATTAAGCTATAACTTAAGAGCTAAACTAAGTTTATATTAGCGCTTTTATTATTAAAATAAGAAACTTATAGTTAATAATAATAAAATAACCTAAGATAATAATAAATATAAGTAATAAAAATAAGAGAAAAGCTCTTATAACCTACTAGGAAGTTAAAGTAAAAGAATAAAAAGAATAATTAAATATTATAGTATAAGACTAAAAAGACTTTAATATAAACTTCTACTAGGTATTATACTAGAGAGTTATAAAAGAGATTATAGCTAGAGTAAAAGAGAAAGATAATCGTCTAGATTATATAAAAGTAAGAAATATATTTTAACTCGATTAAGATAATTATAGATATATTATTTTAACTCGGTTAATATAATTATAAAAATAATACTTTAACTTAGTTATAATAATTATAAAAATAAGAATAAGAATATTATAGTATAAGACTAAGAAGACTTTAATATAAACTTTTACTAGGTATTATACTAGGGAGCTATAAAAGTAAAATAATATATAAATAAGAGAGGATAATAAGGATATTATTTATTTGGTTTAGGTATTATAATTATAGTTATAGGTTAGATTACCTAAGTTACGTTTTAATCTTAATAATTTTAGTATTAGTATTTTACCTAATAAATAATATCTTTTATATTATTTTATATATATAATAACTCGTCTTTATATATAATTTATCTAATAATATCTAATAAGAAATTATATCTAACTTAATTTAATACTTTTAATATAATAAATAATATTAGAATCTTAGTAATATAATATAATATATAGTTTTATTTATAATATATTAAAAGATTATAAATCTTTTAGTTATATAACCGATCGTAGATATAAACGGCTAATAATTTATAGAAAAAGATTACTAAACTACCTAGAATAAAGATAACTTTAATAATAATATATTATCTTACACTTTAGCTAATTATATATATAATAATACTTTAAGATTATAATTAATTCTACTAATATATATATTAGGGCTCTCTCTTATAGAAAATATTCTTACTAGTAGTAATTCCTTTAATTTATAAACGACTTTATTTAAGGACCTTAATAGTTAGATAAATAATAATATATAAAATAAAAGTAATATAAAAGATAAAGAATTATAGGATAAAAAGTATATAAATAAGTAATTCTTTCTTTAAGATTAGTTATACGCTCCTATAATAATAATATCTTCTAGAATTAATAGTTTTAAGAAGATAACTAGAAAGTAGGCTAATAAACTTATAGATCTAAGAATAATTATTAGTAAAAATATTCTAATAACTCCTCTTATATTAGATATTAAAAACCCTTAGGTATTATTTAAAACCTAGACTAATTATACGCTTATTATATAATAATTATAAGCTAGCTATATAAAAGGGAATATATTAGACTTTTTTAAGGACCTAAGACTAAAAGTAATATATATATTTTTATATATACGAATATATAAGAATATCTTTAATTATTTTTATAAGATCTTATACGAAATACTAGGATAAGATAAATAAATTAAGAACTAGTTATTAATAGATATACTAGGATTATTATAGGAACTTTTAGTATATAAGTTATTATATTAAGATATTATATTATATCTAAGGTTTTTATTAAGATATAATTTATTTACTTAAGATATAATATAAGTATTAGTATAATAATATTAGGTAATAGATAATATTAGGTTATATAATAAGATATATATTACTTAATAGCTTCTTATATAAAGTTTAAGCTTATATTAAACCTAGCTTAAAACCGGATTAATATAAGTTCCGAGGTTTAAGCTTAGTTCGAGCTAGCTTAAGCTTACCTTCCTACCTTTACGTAATACGATTAACTCTAGGTAAATTCGGAGTAAACCTGATATTAAATCCGGGTTAATACTAGGTAGAATTAGAGTTAATATTAGATTAACTCTTAGCCCGATCAGATCCGACTTATATAAATATCTTTATAACTCGATAATAGAATTAATAGGTTAGATCCGATTCGATCGGATTAACTAGTTAATCCGGAGTTAATCTAGAGTTAATATTAGGTTAACTTAGGATTAAACTAATATTTATATAGATATACTATTAGATTTATATAGAGTATATATATAATATATACGTAATATATATATAATATATATATAATATATATATAATATATATAGTATATATAATATATATAAATTTAATATAATATTATATTATAGAGTTATACTATAAAGTATATACTCGTACTTATAAGAAATCTAGATTCTACTTATATAATAAATAAAAGTTATCCCTAGCTTTATTATTATTATTACTACTATTACTACTATTATTATTATTATTATTATCGTTATTATTATCGACTTTATTTTATAGTTTATTATCTAGTATAAGTACAAAGTAGTCTTTATATTTACTTAATAATAGTAGTTTATATATATCTACTATTATTATCTTTTTATAAGTAGATATCTTAAGATATAAATCCTTTATACTAAGCTAAGCTATTAAGAAGAGAATTAGGAATATATATCTCTTACCTTAGAATATTATAATAACTAGCTATAATATATATTATAGCTACTCTCTTACTTAATAAAAGTCGCTTATCTTAAATATCTAGTAAAAGCCTAGATTTATAGTAAATAATATATACTAGTAAAATCGAATATAATTACGTTTATTAAACCTTATAATATTCCGTATATTATAGTTTATTTCGAATATATAGCAAAGCCTTCTATTAAACTTATTATTAGGAGATAATATTAAAAGAATAATCTTTTTTAAGAGTTATAATATAAGTAAGATATTATCTAATAACTAGTAGCCTTTAACTAATACTCTAACTATAAAGTAGCGATTATCCTCTTTAACCTTAATTCCTATATTATAATTCTTAGTTGTATTAATACGCTCTAATAATAGGATAAAGCTTTTAACTAGCTTAAGATAATACTTTTCGATTAAGCGTAATAGCTTAGCTAATTCTAGGTATATTATATCTTATAAGCTAGTAAATCTAAGTTATAGTAACTATATAATATTATCCTTAGTAAAAAGATATACTATTAGGTTTAGTAATAATATTATATTAGCCTACTTCTTTTACTTCCTATATACTATTAGCTATAAATTTAGTAGTTAAAATATATATACGTATAATATAATTTTCTACTTAATATATTATAGTTTATAATATACGTATATTCGAATATATTATTTATAATATATAAACTAATATATATATTAGGCAGATAATATAACTTATCCTACTTTGTTATTTTCTTTTATATTAGAACCTTAACCTTTATATTTATATTATTAGAGGAATTATTATTATTATTACTTATTATACTATTACTTATATTATCGTATACGTGATTACTACTTTATTCTACCTTATTTATATTTATATTTTAAAGTCTAAAAATAGCTTTCTTATTATTATTATTATTATTATTATTATTACTATTATTACTATTATTATTATTATTATTATTATTATTATTATTATTATTATTATTATTATTATTATTATTATTATTATTATTATTATTATTATTATTATTATTATTATTATTATTATTATTATTATTATTATTATTATTATTATTATTATTATTATTATTATTATTATTATTATTATTATTATTATTATTATTATTATTATTATTATTATTATTATTATTATTATTATTATTATTATTATTATTATTATTATTATTATTATTATTATTATTATTATTATTATTATTATTATTATTATTATTATTATTATTATTAGTTACTCTTATTTTTATTTCTTTAATTTACTCGAGTCTAGGAAAGATATTCTTATTATTCTTATTATCCTAGAGAGCCTTACTAAAAGATTATAATACTTTATTATTTATATTCTTAATAGATTAAACAAGTATATTATATACTAATCTAAAGTTACGGAATTATATAATTAACTCCTTAAATATATTTAGCTTATCAAGCCTCTAGCTAATACTAGTAATTAAGCTAGTTATAGTAGCGAAAAGGATTAAAATAACTAAATCTAATAAGTTTATTTTAGTAATCTTTTATATAAAATATATAAATCTTATCTTATATTATATTTTCTTTTTATAATAGTATAAGATTAATAGGATTAAGAGTATAATATAGCTAATTTCTAACAAAAACTAAGAGAATAAATATAATAGGCTCTAGATCCTAGCCTAATTACTTAGGAAAGGAAATAATTATATTATCTTAATATAACTTATCTTACTAACTACTATAAGAATATAATTAAATAGGAGATTATATATAACTCGGCTAATACCTCTTTACTCGAAATAAGAGGTATTATAGCTATAGCTAAGTATAAGATCTAGTATCAGATATATACGTGTAATTATTAGTAGCTCTTCTCATATATTACGTAACTTAAAGAATATTTGTCTTTTATAATAGTTATTAATCTAAAGATCTTACTTACACAAAAAGATAATATTAAAATAAAATCTATTATTCTTTATTATATTATATTTAAAGTTATCTCGCTTATATTACTAGTAAAAGTAAGCCTAATATCCTCTAGCTAAGTTATATTATATAAAGCTAAAGTTATCTATAGCTTATAATATATTACTAGTTAGGATAATTAGGGAAGCTTTTATTATAGTATTAGTATTACTAATACGTAGTATAATATCTCTACCTAGTATATTTATCCCTAACTTTAGATTCCGAATAATATTAGAATATTTAATATTATATAAACTAAGGGTAAGAGTAAACTAGTTAGTAGATTTCCTTTTCTCTTTATAATCTAGATACGCTAGTATAATATAAAAGCTTTTTAGAGCGTAATATATATTATAATATATACTAAAGTTATTAATAAATAAGATAAATAATAGAGATCTTAAAAGCCGCTTAGGTATAAACTCGAATAAGATAATATAATCCCTACTATAATATTATATCTTAAGATTAGCTTATAGTAGATATATATAACGTATAAATTTAAAGGTTATAGACTTTATATCTATAATCCGTTTAATAAAATATCTAGACTCTAAGTCTTAGATATTATAATTCTTATTATCTAGATTATACTCCTATTATATTAATACTTCGAGCTTATAATTTATTATATATAAAAGTACCTTAAATATAAATTTAAGTAAAAGATATTTACAGGTATTTGTTATATATAATTTATTAAAGTTTAGGTTAGATTTATCTACCTCTTATTATATTATAACTAGCTATAATATTAATATAATATTATTACGCCTAAATAAAGTCTAGCTTTTATAATTATAACCTATAAATATAATACGTCCCTTAAAGAAACCTTCTATAAGCTAGATAAGCCGTATAATATTACTAGAAAGAATAATATCCCTATTAGATATATATACGAACTTACTAGATATTATTATTATAAAAAAGCCTTATAAGCGAGACTCTTAAAATTCTTCTAGAAAGTTAATATAATATATTATACTAAAGTATATCTTATTAGTTAGTTTAGTCGCTAATATAATCCTATAAACTAAGTTTATAAGGTCGTACTAGTAGTACTATAATATATATTAAATACGAATCCGTGCTAGCTTACCCTTCTTAGTAGCTATTAATATATCTTACTTCTCTAGTATTACCTTAATCGGTCGATATATTATTCGAATTATAAGTAATTATATTCGTATTACCCTCTTTAACGTATTAAGCTTCGATAATAGAAGAATATACTTAGTATTATCAGATATACCTCTTATTATTATACTTATCTCTTATATTTCCTTTAGTCGTTTATAGTTTATTCTTAAGATCGAAAACTTCTTATATTATAGGCTAAACGCTATATAAAATAATAATAAAGGCTTATTAGGATTATAAGCTTATATAGATTATATATTAGATAATAGTAGTAATAATAGTAGAAAGAATAAAAAAGCTTATAAGAATTATAAAGAAAAAGATATTATCTCTTTTAAAGAGGTAGCCTTAGATTTAATATTATTATTATCTTTAAGAATAAGATTAATTATATATATATCTTCTAGTACTTAGACTAATTTATTAGTTATATCTATTATATTCTTATTATATAAAAGCTCCTTCTTACTAGTATTATTATTCGAGTTAATATTTATATTAGTATTATTTTATATATTATTAGCGTCTACTATAAATATTATTTTAGAGAAGATTTCTATAATATTTATACTTATAGTATTTATATTTATAATATCGTATATAAAAGAAGAGTTTATAATATAATTAATTATAAAGTTATCCTAAGGGTTAAGAAAATTATTAGAGCTAAAGCTAGAGCTAGAGTTAGCGTATATATCTAGTATAAATAAAGGCTATTATATTATATTTCTAGAGCTATATTATCGCCTCTAGAATACGAACCGATTCGTGTTTCTTTTATATATTATAATTATTAGTTTTTATACGCGTACGCGTATTAGTATTAGTTATAAAAGTAATAGTAGTAATAATAGTAGTAGAGCTAATAGAGGTTAAGATAAAAGTTAAGATACGACCTTATAAAAAAAGCAAGTATATAATATATATAAAGGTCCTAATTATATTATAATTAATAGGTTAGCAGGTAATATATATATTTAATAATAAACTTTTAATTTATTTTATTTTATTTAGACTAATATTTAATAAACTAAATAATCTTCTTTTTATAAAGAGAGTAATATTAACGTTAAATAAATAACAAATAATATACGTAGGTATAAGCTTAATTATTTTCCTAGTATAAGTTACTTTATAAGGGGTAAAAAAAAAGGAAAACAAGTAAACTCTAGTAAAAGGCTTCTATAAAAAGGAAATATAAAAAGGTATTTACTAGGGTATTATTATAAAGGGGGTATTATTAGTAATAAAAAAAAAAAAAGAAAGTAATAGAATAATTATATAACGTAGGTCGACTATAAAATATTAGTATTATTATTTAGTATTTATATAAGATATTATACTTATAAAATCAACCTATAAATAATATACGAGTATAAGATAATAGAAAGAAAGATAAGGGAAGGTAGATAAATAATTAGGAATATCTAGAGAAGTTATTTCTAAGGTATAAGAAATAAAAGCTATATAAGTAGTTAATATATATAATTATAAGTCTAGGGTACGTACTTATTAATTAAAGGAAGTATTTAATATAATTGAAGGTAATATTTATATATATTATATAACTTATTAAGAGTAATTAATATAATAAAAGAGTAAAAGAAGTAATTTATATTATAATATTAGAGAAAATATACTAAATAGTAATAGATTAGTAAAAAGATAGCTTATATTATAATACTTATTTGGAGGAGTATAATAGATAATAAGGTAGGAGTACGTAAAAGCTTTCTTTAGCTAAATAATAAGTAATATTTCTATCTACTACTTCTTATCTTTATTAGCCTTAGCTAGCTTTACGTTACTATTAAAAACCTTAATAAATTAACTTATACTAATTTAAGATAATATAAAAATAAGTCTAGTTAGAGATAATAGCTTAGTATTATCTAGGATACGTATATCTCTTACTTTTAATAATATATTATCGATAAAATATTATTTATAATCCTAAACTTCGAATATATTATTATTATTATTATAAACAAGCGTATTATTAACCTCTAAAATATTAATTAACAAGTATACTATTATTAATAGTAGAGCCTTAATAAAAGTCTAGGAGATTATATAATACGAGAATAAAGATAATAAATTAATCTTAAATAACTTTATATTAAAAAGTTAAGTTAAATACTAGAATCTTTCTACCTATTATATACGAGTACTAATACTTAGAGGAGTATCTAACTCTATAAAATAATTATAAAGTTATTATAGATTTAATCTTATAAACCTAATATAATAATTACTAATTAGAACTTAGTAGCTATTATAATTAAAAGTAAAATTATTAATAATATCTTATCTCTTTTATATACTAAGTTTAAACGTATAATAACCCGATTAAATATAAAGAAGTTTTATAATACTATAAACGAGAAGCTAGTTAGTAGGCGTAAAGTAAGCTATAAATATCTTACGTTTCTTAATTAATATAATATTAGTAATAAGAATTAATAATACTCTAATCTTTAGGTTATCTTAATAAATAAATACTAAGATAATAAGGATATTATACTTATTAGGAATAAGATTAAGTAATAATTAGACTTTTTCTTTTATTTAATTCTAATATAATATCTTAATTTATCTTTATAATAGATCTAGGGAAGCTTTCTAGGATTTAATAAATCCGGCTATTATATAAGAGCCGACTTATTCCTATCTAAGTTATATTAATAGTAATATTAATTAACACGCGTATTTAGTATTATAAACGATTTTCTTATTATTAATTATCTTAATAAGTTTAGATATTAGGAAAAGAGATAATTAGGTATAAACGTATATCTCTTTTATAGTTTATATTATTTCGAGCTTATAATTAAATTTATAAGATATAAATTTAATTAAGGATTTCGATATATTAGTAGGATTATAACTAATATATATATAATAGATTATTACTTTTTACTAGATTTTTTATAAATAAAACCTAGTTATATTAGTATCGACTAAATATCTAGTAATTTATCGCTTAATAGCTATTATAGAAAGTCTAAATTTAATAAAAGGAGATAAATCTAAGAGTATATAAAAATTAGTATATTTCTAAATCTCTTTTCTAAGAATAACTTCTTTAGTATTACTCTAGTTAGGCTTAATAAAATATAATAATCCTTTAAAATCTAATATACGATTAGATAATACTAATACTATTATAAAGAGATAAAAACTAGCTCTAAGTATTAAAATAAAAGTATATCTAGATATATTCTTATTCTTTATAATATACGCTTTATTAATAAAGACTAGACTAATCTTAGAGCGAAGATCGTATAAAAACTATAGATTATATTTATCTTATCGGTTTATAGCTTCTTTTACTAATATCCTTAGTACTCTAGATTTAACTCTCTAGTTATATCTTACTCTAAGATTATAATAACTTACCTAGGTTCGTATAATTAATATAATTTATACTTAAGAACGAAGCTCTTATTTATTAAAGAGGTTTAATTTCTTATCAAATATATTATAGATATAATTAAATATAAACGTCTCCTCTTATTTATCCTTATAATAAATATATACCTTAAAAGTAGGGTTAAATTTAATAATATCTATCGCCTACTAAAATAATATATATTATAAGATAATAAGAAGTATTAGTTTATTAGATCTTATTATAAGATACTAGACTAATAAAAGAGAAATAATAATATTATTTAAGATAAGCTCTTAACTATTATTAATAAGAACTTAGTTTACTATCTTATAATTATTATACTTAGCTAATAAACGATCGTATTTAGCCTTTGATTTATAATATATATTAATAAGCTTACGTCTATTATTTAAGATTTATAATAGTTAGAGAGTAAAAGTCTAGAGAAAACTTCCCTAGGTTTAACCTACTAACTATATAATACTAATATATTTAAAGGTCTTCCTAAGGCTAATCTAATTAGTAATAAGATATTCTTTAAGCTTAGCCTTTATATATAATTATCTAATACGATTAATAATAATAACCTAAAAGAACTTAAAGATTAAATTTTAAGGTATTACCTAAAATCTAAGACGTATTAGGTTAAAACCTAAACGTTTATACGCGCTTATATAATTTACTAACTAATATTCTAGTTTATCTTATAAGGACTTTAGAAATATAGCCTAATTCTAATAAGGTTTCTTTATCTTTTCTAGCCTAAGCTTCTAAGATACGTTAATAATACTAGCTAACTCCTTCTTCTAGGTTATTTTATCTAGAGCTACTAATTTTATATTCTTATTATAATCTTATAGAATATATACGAGTTATTAGAGTTTAACTAGGTTACGATAAAACTCGAGTACGATTTAGATAATTATAAACTTACCTTATAATATAATAATATCTAGCTTATTTTTATTAGATCGGGTTTAATATAATATCTTTATATTATCTAATCGTTCTTTTAGTTCTAGTTCTAGCTCCGGCTCTTTTAGCTTTAGCTCTAGTTCTTTTAGCTTTAGCTCTAATACCTTATATTAAAAGGATAAGGATATTTTTAAGGAATATTATTCTTAAGATATAACCTTATTATTAGAAATAAAAGTAAAACTAAATACGATACCTAAGGTACTAGATATTATAATATTAGACTTATAGCTTATATTACGTCTTTTAAACGATAACTTTTTAACTTATTCTAGAGAAGTTATTCTTATAAACTTCCTCTTTCTAGAAGAAAAAGAAAAGAAGTTAATAGGTATATTTCCCTAATTAAGCTTTTTATAACTAGCTTTTATTATATCGTGCTTAATATAATATAGTATAACCTATAAACACGTATATACGTCTTAATTATTTATATTCTTCTAATAAAAAAGTTTATTTATATACTTCTTATTTGTTTTACTTAGATGATATATTACCTAGGTATATTAATCTATATAATCGAAGCTTAAAAAGTTTATTTCCTAGTTAGAAAACTTTTATCTATTATTATATTCGCTATCCTAAAGCTTATATATTATAGCTTTATAGTATAGTATTATATCTTACTTCTCCTAAGTAAGTCTAACTATAAACTTATATAATTTCTATTATATAATATCAAATTATTAGGAAGCTAGTTATTAGTAATACTCGATCTTATTCTATAAACTAAATAGCTTAATTAATTAATCTAGCCTAAGTATATTCCTTAAAGGAACGTTAACTTATAAAAGATTCTCTTTTATAATAATATACTTAAAGTTATTAAGTATATTAGATATTAATCTTATTATAGGTAATATTATTAGTACTTATAACTAGTATTAGTAGAAAGATCTATAAGTAAAAGATAAAAGATAACTTCCCTAGGCTTATTATAGTTATACTAGATCGAATTAAGCTAATACCTAACTAAGGCAAATTAATATATATAATAGAAAATATATACGAGTAAATATAATATTAATAAAAAATACGCGCGAATTAAAGAAAAAGATAAGGGTAATAAGATAATAGTAATAAGATAGTTGTAATAGTATTAGTAGTAAAATAAAAGAGGATAAGAATAAGGCTAGCGAGGCTAGGTAACCTTAAGTATAAGGCTAGTATAATATATATATAATTACTTTGCGACTACCTCTTATAGCTACCTCTTATAACTATTATTATATCTAATTTATATATATATATAAACTTAAGGTATTATAATACTCTAGAAGGCTTTTATTATATACTATTACGTATATTATTTTTATATACTTGTAATTAATAGCTAGTATTATATAAAAAGTATAAACTTAGTAATCCGTATTATTTTATTAATATAAGACTAATAGTATATTATATAGATATTTTTTAAATATTTCGTTTTAATTACTAGTTATTATATATATAATATAATAAATATAAGGGACGTAAGCTTATTATTTTCTAGTACGAGTACTATAATATTTATATTATAGTTACGCTAAAATACTAGTATTATAATAAAGCTAAGACTAGCTAAATTACTAGTAAAAGATAAGCGTAAGATTACTCTCCTAAGTCCCGAATCGTAATAATAGAGTTAAAGCCTTTTAAGTAGAGATAAAGTAAACCTATTAGCTAATAGTAGCTTATTAAGTATAAAGAGGAGCTAGAAGAAGAACGTTTTTAAGGATATAAATAAGAAGGATAAGAATAATAATTATTATAATAATACTTTATTATTACCTATAAAAAAGGTATATCCTCTAAGTATAAATATAAGAATATATAAATACTAACGAAAGCTTCTATAGATAAAAGTAACTTAAAATCTTAGATTTAAGTTACCTAGGCCGAATATATAAACAGATATAATAGTAAAGCCTATAAAGCTTATAAAGCCTATTAATAAAAGAAAGTAGCCTAATAATAATAAGGCTATAGACGCGTTAATTAATAGTAGTATATAATATATACTAAATAATAATATTATTATAGGTAATAATATTATATTTATATTTATATTTATATATAATATTATATATCGTAGGTTGTCGGATTTTATAGATACTTATACTCGTACTAATACTAGGGCGAAGCTATAAAAATCTATAATAATAAGACGTACTAGGGGGAAGCCTTCTTTAGAACTAAGTAGGTTAATATAAGATAGATCTAATATTAATATTAGATATAAATAAATAGATTATAAGGTTAATCCTAATAAAGACTATATTAATACTAGTATTATAACTTTATTATACGAGTATATAAAAAAGGAGAATACTACTATAAATAAATTAAAAATACTTAACTACTAGTAATTTATTTATAGTTTAAATCGAGATAAATATTACGCGTCTACCTAATTCGTATTCCCTCGTATAAAACTATTATATATAAATTATAAAAAGGCTATTAAGAAGACTAAGAACGACTTTAAGAATTAGAAGGTAATTATATTTTATAAACTTAAGGATTTTATAATATTATACTTAGAGGGTAAGAATATAAATAATATAATTTATAGTTATACGAACTTTAAAGACGTATATTATATTATACGTTCGAATTATAAAGAATATTAGGCTAGCGATATTATATTATTTATAATTATTACTATAAATTTTAACCTTATATCTAATTATAACTATAGTTTTTTAAGGTATAAGTACTTTTTATTCGAGATTAAAGAAGGCTTTTATTATATTATTTACTAATATAGAAATTAGATATTATCTGCTATTTAATAACTTACGTAATCCTTACTAGAATTCTTAAAACTTTAGAATTCGCGTAAGTATAATATAATATTTATAAGTATACTAAGGAATATTTATATATTATATTTAATAGCTTTTATACTAAGGCCGAATTCTATAGCTTACTAAGCTTAAATAATTTTCTAATACGTATAATATTATTATTAAATAAGCGTAAGATAATATTACTACTAGATATTAATAATAATTTAGATATAAATATATCTAATAAGAAGGCTAATAGAATATATAAAGGAAGCCTTCCCTAAAGTTATAATAACTAGGGCGAAGAAGATAATAAAGAAAATAGGGAAGTAGAGGTAGAAATAACTAATTAAAGTAGTTATAATTATAATTATAATAATAAATAGGTATTTTAGTATCTAGTATTATATTATATTAGTCTTATATTATATTAGTCTTATATTATATTAGTCTTATATATTATCGGTCTTATATTATATAAGTCTTATATTATATTATATTAGGAGGTATAACTTTTTTTTAGAGTCTTATATATATATTATTAGTAGTAGTAGTTACTTGGTTTTTTATAATATTAAGATAAATAAAAGAGTTTTTATTATAATATCTTATAGCGTAATATAACTAAATAAAATCTTATTATTATATTATAAGTCGTATATAATATATATAATATATATATTATATATTATATATATTATATATTATATATCTTATATATATTATATATATTATATATAGTATATATACTATTATATATATTATATATATATTATATATTATATAATCGGACTTTTATTTAAAGCAAATTAATTCTTAGGTTTAACTTACTCCGACTCGCTTTAATTTGTTTCGACCTAGTTAAATTAGGTAGAATATTATATTAATCCGGGGTTAATCATATAACCGGAGTTTACCTAGTATAAACTAGGTATATACCTAGTATCTACCCGGATTTAATTTATATTAAAAGGGCACGTAAGTAGGTTTAGGCTTAGGCTTAAGTTTAGGCTTAAGTTTAGGCTTAAGTTTAGGCTTTAGTTTAAGCTTTAATATTCGTAAGCGAACTTAGAACCTCCTTATACTTTAATATATTATATAATAGTATAATAATTATTATATATATATAGCTATAATATTATATATATATATAATTATAATATTATAAAGATATTATATTAATTTATATTTATATAATATTATATATTATCTATTAGTATATATACTATTACGTATATATTATTACTTATATTAATACTAAAAGATATAAAAGCTATTTATCCTATTATAATACGAATATTATAATTACTATAAACTTTCTACTAGATATATTATCCTTATATAACTCTAAATAAATATATAATATTATATAATACGATATCTTAATATAAAATAATACCTAGTAAATTATTATATATAATAATATCGTCCTAAAAAATACTACTACTAGCGCCTAAAAAATCCTTTATAATATATCTATAATTATATTATACTTATAATTATACTTATAATTATACTTATAACTATAATTATATATATAAGTTATATAAAAAAGTCTTAGTTTATATTATTATCTAAGTTCTTATTAGGGTTGATAATAATTCTAGTATTTTTATTCTTTAATATTAGTAAGTCTCTTAGTCTAAAATTATAAATAAAAAGATCCTTAAAAATATTATATTAATAGAATCTATTAAATTAACCTAATAAGTAATTCTTATTATATTTATCTAGTTTCTTATTATTAGTCTAATTAAGAAGATATATTAATTAATAATAGTATATTAGCTAAATATAAGTATCTATTATCTAAGTAAGTTATTTCTAGAATAAAAAAGAAAGTTACTTATACTTATATTATAGAAAATTAATACCTAACTCTAATAAATTCTTAAAATCTATAGCTAGATATATAAGAGAAAAGATATTCGCTAACTAATATATCTAGAACTCTCGATTAAATAATACTCTTAATTTTATAAACGAAAGATATTTTTCTAATATAATATAATCTTCCTATTATTTAATAAACTTATTAATAAAATCGGTAGTTTTAATAATAATTTACGCCTATTAGTTTTTATAGTTATATTTTACTTTCTTTTAGGCTTTATTATATAATTTAGATAATAGATTTAGATATAAGAATATCTTCTTAATAGGACTAATAATTCTTATTTTATTTAGCCTAGTATAAAAATAAACTTTATTCTAAGTTTTTAGTTCTATTATTACCTAGGCCTCTAACTTATTAAAATAATATAATACTATAGCTCTTAAGATTATTAACTAACTTATATAATCTACGTGTTTATTATTAGAGTAATTATAATTATACTTAGTAATACGTTTATTCTTCTTACGTTTATTCTCTTAATCTTCTTTTTATTATTTATATTCTACTAATAAATATTACCTATTATTATTATTATTATTATTATTATTATTATTTTATTCTCTTAAGTTTTTTTCTCTTATATTCGAATTCTTTATATCTAATATATTCGAATATATTCGTTTAGTTACTTATATTTAGAGAAGATTTACTTTATTCTTTTACTTTATAATCTAAGGTTAAGGTCGAACGTACTTTAGATTTATAGGCTTCTTTTACTTTAATATTATATCCTAGGGATATTATTATTAGTATAACTATTAGAAATATTATATCTAGGCTATAATATATATACTTTTAGTAGTTTCTTACGTTTTGATAATAGTATTCCTTTTAATATCTTATTATCCTTAGTCTCTTTCTTATTTATTATATCTCTTACCTTATAGTTCTTCTTTCTCGAATTACTTATACCTAAAGGATTTATAGATTCCTTTAATAACTCTCTTATATATCTTATAAGCTACGATTTCGATAATATTAAATTACTTTTACTTTATAATATTAATATTAACTTTCGCTTTAGCCCCTATAACCTAGGTATAATACTCGTATTACTAAAAAACAAAGTAGTTATATTAGATATATAAAATTATATAAAAAGAGTAAAAGTATTTACTTACTTTTAGTAGTAGCTAGATATAATAGTCGCTTATTCTAGCTAGTTAACGTAAGGCTTATATTACTAGGGTAATAAAATATATACTAGGTAATAGATAAAAGATTTATATAAATTATATCCTTAATAATAATATATAAGGTATTATTTATATAACCTAATACTAGTATATATCTAGGGATATTATTTTTATAATAAAACTTACTTAGGAAAAAACTTAAAGGTACTAAAGTATATATTATAATTATATATTAAGCGAGGCTACTATTATTACGTGAGGCCGTATAAGGTTATATAACCTTATTTACCTTAATATAACTTATTCTCCTTCGATCTTCTTTTATACTTTTATACTTTTATACTTTTATACTTTTATACCTTTATACTTTTATATCTTAATTATTACCTTAATCCCTAGATTATTATATACTAGTACTCTTTAGCGCCTAAGGCGTATCCTAGGAATATTATTATTACTAGTAAGAGTATTTACGCTTTTATAGTTATATTAGCTAATATATTACTCGCGCGTAAATCGATCTTATCTATTATTTTATACTAAAGGTATATTCTAGGTATATTATTACTAGGTAAGTATATTTACGCTCTTATAATTATATTAGCTAATATATTATTAGTGTAAATCGATCTTATAAATCCTTTCGCGCCTAGAGTATATATTATATATATTATTACTAGTAAATATATTTACGCTCTTATAATTATATTAGCTAATATATTATATTATATAGATTATTATATATTATCTTATTAACTCTTTTATACCTAGGGTATATACTAGGGACTTACTTCATATAAATTATTATATATTATCTTATAAACCCTTTTATACCTAGGGTATACCCTAGTAATATTATTCCTAGTAAGTATATTTATACTCTTATATATATACTTTTATTAGCTAATATTTATCTTTAGATTATAACCTCTAATATTAAATAATAGATAACTAAAAGAAAATAAGTATTAGAGATATAACTCCTTAAAGATATTATTATCTCCTTATAAGATAATACTAATAATAGTAATAATTTTATTAGACTTATTTCTTATAATACTTATAATAATCTTATTATATTAGCTTAATATCTTAGATTAAAGAACCTAATAATACTTAAGATATAAATAGATTCTAAAGTATTTATACTAATATATAATAAGTTATATAATATATATATATATAAATATTATATTACTTAACTAGGACTTTTTAGCCTAAAATTAGCTATTATCTAAAAGGCTCTTAAGATAAATAAAGTATTTAATAAAGGTAAATACTTATAGCGTAACCCTAATAAGTTAAAATAAAAAGAAGTCGATTATTATATATATTACTTAATATTACTTTAATAGATTAATATATAATAATTAATTAGCGTATTTTAGGAGAAGCGAATATTATTATTAGAAGTAAACGATCGTTTATTTAATATTATTACTAGAGAGAATAATAATTATATTAAGTCTCTTAAGAGGATTACTAAAACTAGTAATATTCTTATAATTATTATAATAAATCCTTCGAAAGAATTATTAGTATTATCTAGTAAATCTTTTTAGTAGATATTAGATAAAGTAAATAAAGCTAATTAAATAAAATATTTAGTCTTAAGTTTAGTTATATTATCTTTAAGTCTACTAAGAATATTATCCCTAGTATATAATATATTACCCTTAAAAGCGTAAATATCTAAATAAATAATATCTATAAAGCTAGGTTTATTATCTATAAAGCTAAGTTTATTATCTATAAAGCTAGCGTTTTTATCTACGAAACTAGTTTTATTAATAAAGCTAGCGTTTTTATCTACGGAACTAGCTTTATTAATAGAGCTAATATCTTTATTTATAAAGCTAGCTTTATTAATAGAACTAACTTCTTTATTTATAAAGCTAGCTTTATTAATAATACCCTAAAAATAAAAGATAACTAATAAAAATAATCTTTTATTAAAGAGATAATTAATTAAAAAATTATCTTTATTCTTTATTATAATAGAAAAAGCTTAATATAATTAAACGAATAATAATTAGATAAATAATAGCTAAGGAGATAATATATTTACTAATAATCCTATAATATTACGTACTTCTTTATTATTAGTATTTATATTTAATTACTTATATAATTTACCTAGTAATAATATACTTAGATATCTTTTATCGCGTCTTATAAGTTTATTAAGATCGGTTTTTCTATTATTAGTCGAAGATAATAACTTAATTATAAAATAAAATAATATAAAAATTAAGGTAATAAATAATAATTAATTATCTAATAATAATTAATATAATAGCTAAGAATCTTTCGAATATAATAGTCTTATAAACCGAGAGCTACTAAAGGAGGCTAAAGATCTATAAGATCCTTTTAATTTAGATATAATTATTAGCTAATATAATATTATTTATATTATCTTATAATATTATATTAAACTATTAGATTTTTATAGACTTTATTATAAACCCTAGATCTCTAAAAAGAATAATACTTAAGAGATTTATAATTAAGAGTAACTATAATAAGCTAAGGAGGTTAATAGTTTAAGTATAAATAATTATATATATAAGTTAAATCTAGATTTTACCTTAGAGGAAAAGTTACTTAAGATATAAAATATTAAGAAGTTACTTAATAATTTAGACTACTAGTTATATAATTATACTAAGGTATATTAGGATCTAGGTATCTTTAACCTTAATCGACTTTAATTAAAAGATATATCTTTTACTCTTATATTAACTCTTTTATAAGTTTATAGTATATATAAAATCCTTAAGATTTATTATAAGAAAAGTATATATATAATTATACTAGTAGATAAGATTAGTTTAAGTAAAATTATCTTAGTTATATTTATTTATTATTTTATAAGTATATTCCTACTAGGTATAATATCTCTAGATAATATATTAATTAAATTTAGTTATTATTAGAATAATAAAAGATTATTTAAAGATATAAGATAAAAGAAGATATTTATTATAATATACTTAATAATTATAATAAATAAGCCTAATAATACCTAGACGCTAATCCTAAAGATAATCTAGTTAATATACTTAATTTATTTAACCTATTATCTTATCTAAGACTCTTCTTATTAGTTATATTACCCGATTATATAAATTAATAGGCTTATAAGTTTAAGCGACTCTTAATAAAGTTTAAGCCTCTTATATATTATAATAATACACGTAATAATATAAAAACCTTAATATATACTAATAAGTTTAAAAAGATTAAAGGGTATTTATATAAAGATTATAAGTTATTTAAAGACAAGAAAGATAACTCTAAGGTTATTATTATTATATTTATATTAATATTATCTGCCTATTATAACCTAGGTATTTTATTTATATAATATAAGAATACCTTAAAATAAATAAGCGCTTAATATATAATAGGTTATTAGGTTCTTAATATTACTTAGCCTAGATATATTAGTAGTAAATTTATATATATAATATATAATATAAGAATACCTTAAAATAAATAAGCGCTTAATATATAATAGGTTATTAGGTTCTTAATATTACTTAGCCTAGGTATATTAGTAGTAAATTTATATATATAATATATAATAAGGCGTAAGTAATTAAAAACTTTAATATTACTAATAATAAAGCTTATAAATAATTAGGGATCGACTTTTAGATCCTAGTATCCGCTTACTTATTACTAAATAAGATTAAAGATTTTAGTAGTTATATAAAGATAATTCTACTTAAAGCTAATATTTAGATTAAAATAAACTTTATTATAACCTAAATTATACCTTAGCTATTATATAAGCCGTGCTACTCGCGTAATCCCTTAGTATTAATTAGCTAGTATAAAATTATATTTTCTCTAAGTTAATTTCTTATTCTTTAAATAATTTATAATAGATAATTATATAATTATTAATTATTATTTATATAATATTAATTCTAAGCTTTACTTTATTTTTATTTATAATAGTTATAAGCCTAATATAACTTATAAAGCTTCTTTTATTATACTAATAGATCTAGAGAATCCTTAGAATATTATATTTTCTTTCTTTTAATTATTATAATTAATAAAACCTCGTTTTTATTATTACTTTTAATATAATAACCCTAAATAATAAAGAGGTTAATATTAAAGCTAGTATTTACCTTAAAAAGCGTATAAGATAACCTATATAATTCCTTTAATACTAATTTACTACTTAGTTTTATAATATCTAGTATCTCTTTAATCTAAGTACTCCTAATATATCTTATATTATCTCTAAAGAGCTTAATCTTTCTTTAATAGTTATAATACTTATAAGCGAACTTAATATAAAAAAAAATACTCTTATAATTAAGTTTATAGCTCTCTCTAAAGACTAAAGAAAACTAACTAATAAGCTACTAAAACTAATACTTATAATACTTATAAACGTTAAGAAAAAGTTTATAATATTTTCTAAGAGTTATATATTAGAATAATTATACTAAGTTTTATTATTTAGTTTTATAATATCTAATATCTTCTTAATCTAAGTACTTTTAATATATCTTATATTATCTTAGAAAAGCTTAATTTCCCTTTAATAGTTATAATACTTATAAGCGATTTTAATATAAAAAGAAATACTCTTATAATTACTTTTATAATTCTCCCTAAAAACTAAAAAAAACTAGCTAATAAGCCGCCTAATCTAATCTTTATAATACTTATAAATATTAAGAAGAAGTTTATAATATTCTCTAAAAGTTATATATTAGAATAATTATATTAGGTATAAATATTATTAAGATATTAAGTAATATAAAATTAGGTAAATATTATTATAAATTATAAGCTTCTTATATTATATATAATTACTCTTATTTATAAGAATAAAATCTTCTTATAAAATTTAGTCTAAGCTTTAGAATAATAATTTACTTTTTCTCTTATAAGTACTAAAATAATTATAAGATAAAAGTATTACTAAGTACTCGAGTAAGTATAAAATAATATAAATAATCTTTTCTATTAATATAAGGATTAATTATAAGTATTAACTTAAGCTTAAGTATATTATATTCCTAATATTAAAAGATTACTTATAATTAAAGACTTCCTTAATATAATTTTATATAAGCTCGCTTTTAACTAAGCTAGGAATTAATTAATAAAACTCCTTAGAACTAAGGAATTAAGAAATAAAATATACTTACTTAAAGATTATAAGAATTAGTTCTTAGTCTTAGTATATAAGAACTTAATATATAAGAGTATATAAGAATAATCGATCTTTATTACTCTTAGTAAACGATCGGATAATTACTAAGGCTTATTATTATAATCGAGCTTCTAAAAGTTAAATTACTTATATAAAAAAGCTTTTAGATATCTTTAGGCTTTAGAAGAATATTATATTATAAAGTTTACTTTTATTAGTAAGATACTTAAGGGACCTAGTAATTATAAGATTTTATTAGAGAAATACGATTAAATTAAAAATAAACTTAAGAAGAAAAGCTTTAAGGTTTTATAAGATAAGCTTATTAAAAAAAACTAACTTAATTTATTATTCTTAAGAGGATTAAGCTTAAGAAAAATAAACTCGTTTTTATAATATCTTAGATAAATTAATATTATTCTTATTAATCTCTCTCTTATAATTAAGAAATTAAAGGAAATATTTATTTTACTTTTAATTTTTTTATTTATCCTCTTATAAATAATATCCTCTTAGATAATTATAGCTTACTTAATCTAATAAATAATAAAGATATATTTATTATTAGTACGTTTATTAAGTCGAATTAGATAATATAATTAAAGTAAAAATATAATTATTATTTATTCTTAGGAGAAATAAAAGGCTAATTTAAAATATATTATAAGAACCTAAAAGGAAAAATACTAAAAATCTATTATTTTCTAATATAATAATAATAAAAGGTTTTTATACGAATATTATTTCTAAGGCTTATCTTATAAATTTAAAAGTTTAGTATATAAGTTTAAATTATATTTTTCGTTTTAGTTCTAAGAGGAATAATATTATACTTAAGAAGTTTTATAAAAAGTTTAACTTAGTATTTCTTAAATATAAGCTTATTTCTAATTATTTATTAATCCCCTAAATTATTCTCTTAAATATATATAATATTATAGCGTTTCTTATAATTACTAGAAAGATAACTTATAAGCTAAGATAAAATAAAAAATAAGCGAAGCCTTAGATTAATTTAAAAGATAAATAATATATATAAGTAAGATATCTTAGTCTAAAGGTTTTATAATATCTTATCTTAAACGTAAGAAATATAATAATTAAAAGAACCGCTTATATAAAATATAAAAGTTATATAATTATATATATAAAATAAATAATCTTATATTATCTAAGGTATTAATAATCTCTAAGATTATTTTAGTAAATATCCTAGGATTTATTCGATTTTAGTAATAGGTTTAATAGATCCTCTTAGCTACTTATTATAAAAGATAAATTTAATAGGAAAATATTTATTTTCTTATTTTACTTAAAAGAATATACGTTTATATTTCTTATAATATAAGACTTTAAGGTATAAGTAAAAAGATAATATAATTTATTAATTTATATTCTTAAGTATAATAATAATATTATAATAATCTCTAATATTAGAATAACTAATTATTAGTATTAGGTTATAAAAGAGAAAATTAAATTAAATCTTTTACTAATATATACTTATAAGCTAAATAATACTCCTAAAAAAGTAAAATAAAAGTTATTATAAAATCGATTAAAATAAAAGTAATAGTTAATTTACCTAAGCGTTTATAACTAGAGATTATACGTACTAAAGTATATCTTTTAAATATAAGCCTTTTATAAGACTATAGTTTTCGTTTATTTAACTAAGTATTTAACTTATAATTTCTCTAATATTTTAGATAATATAATCTTATAATTATAATATATATAATAGATAATCTTAGACCTAATTAGAATAAGATTTATATATATAATACTTAGGTATATTTATTAATAAAAGATAAAAAAGTTAATTAATATTATTAAGTATTTAAAATATAATTATAAGAGTATATTAGATATTTAATAGAATATATTACTTCTAATATTTATTAAATATAAATTCTAATACTCGACCGAGTAATTATTACTAGGAATATTATATTTAATAAAGATATTTTATATATTTTATCTTAAGAGTAAGCGAAAGATTAATCGCTTAATATTATTTAAAATATTACTAAGGCGATTAAGATAAAAGATAATAAGATCTAAGACGCTAAATCGATCCTTAAAAATATAATAAACCTAAGTAATAAAAACTTAGTTAATAAGTAAAATAAAATACTAGTAAAGCTAATAGATATAAATTTAATTACTCTAGAAGATAAAAAGATATCTAAAACCTTAGATTTAAATTCTAAGATTATAGAAATACTAGGATCGTCTTTTAAAAAGTTATTTATATTAATCTAGATAATAAAATAATAGAAAAATACTCTAGAACTAAAGATTAATCTCTTATCTCTAAGAAATATTTCTTCTACTAAAAGTATACTAGTAATAATAAGTAGAAATCTATATATTTAAGATAAAAATAAAAGTATAATTAATTATAATACTAATAATAATATAAATATAAGATTAATATAAGAAATATACTCTTAGGTAATTATCTAATAATTATTATTAGTAAACTAAGTAATAAGTTAAAGATAAAAGAAAATAACTTAATTAAAGTTATTATCTAATATATAAAGCTTATTATAAGTAGTAGGACGCTTAATAAAGCCTAGTAACCTTACTAAGCTTATTATAAAGAGACTTAGAAAGAAGTATAAAAGAAAAGTTTATAATCTTATTATAAGATTAAGTAAGTAACTCTAAGATAAAAATAAAAGTAATAATAATATTTCTAGAAGTAAAGCTAGAAAAAAAGTTTTTATTATATTTATAAGAAATATAAATACTAGTAAGAGACTTAAAGAGATAATAAATAAAATAAGATATTAAAATATTAATATACTCGAAGATTTTTTTAATATATTTTAGCTTAATTTATTAGAAGCTAGAGAAAATACTTATTATTAAATAATATATATTATAATTATAATAATAATATAAACTAAAGTCTTAAGAGTTAATAAGTATATTAAGTAAGCTTACTTAAGTATAACTTTATATATTAGAATAAATAAACTCTTATTAATACTAAAAAAGTAAAATTATCTTAAAAATTATCTTCTTAGAATATAATTCTAAGTAAAAATAAAACTTAAGCTTAGAAATCTTAAAGTAAAAGATTATTAGAGGATAATCTAAATATTAAAAGCTAAGAGTATCTTAATCTTATTAAAGTAAATATTTAGCTATAAGTTAAACTTATTAGGATTTCTTATTAAATATTAAATAAAAATTATTATCTAAGATAATCTCTAAGATAATAAGACGATTATTTTTATATATATAATTATATTAGTAATTAAATTCTTTTATATTATAATAATTTTAGTCGCTTAATTTAATCTTAAGATTAAGTAATTTAATATTATAAATATATTTATTAATATAAAGAGAGATATAAGTAATATATTTATAGTTTATTATCTCTTAGAAGGATTTAAAATCCCTAGAAAAAACGTAAAAATTAATCGAGTATTATATAACTTAAGAAATTCTCTAGTATTTTAGTTCGTATATTTTTTTATTATCTTAAAAAACTTAGGCTTTATCTTATATAAAGAGAATTTATATATCTTTTTTAATAAATAATAAAAGATTTTTATTATATTTTATATAAATAATATCTAAGTTTTATTTTATAAAGATAATAAAAAGTATATTTAGGAGATTATTAAAGATTTAAACTTAGTATATAACTTATATACGTTTAATAAAATCTAGTAGTTCCTAGGTATTAGAGTAATTAAAGATAAAAAGCGTAAGAAAATCTAGATAATATATAATACTTATATTAAGAAGATTATATAAAAATTTAAGCTTATAAATAAGAAGTACCTAAGTATATTTCTACTAATAATAGAATTTATAAAATATATAAGAAAGGCTTTATTAGCTTAGATTAAAAAGTACTAAGAGAAAGTAAAATTTATATTATATATTATTATTATTATATATATAAATATTACTTTTATTATTTTATAGCTTTTTAATTTCCTTTAAAACCTAAGCCCTAAGTATTTAATTATAATTAATTAGATAATCAAATACTTATTTAATATACGCTTTCTTATAATTAAGTATAACTATAAGCTAGATAAAATCTAATTATTACTTATATTAGACGCGTCTTTTACTAATAATACTAAAATATAATATTTTTTATATAATTATATTATTTTCTTATTTAGTAGGCTTATTATATAATAAGCTACTTATTAAACGATAATATTAACTTTAACTACTAAAGCTAAAATAAGAGGTATAAAACTTATAGCTAAAAAAATTATAGCTTTTTAAAGGTTTTTTTATAATCTTAAATTTAATATTAATAATATCTAAATAATTTTATATAATAACTAATAAATAATTAAACTAATTATAAGAGAGAATATAAGAATAATAACTAAGTTATATTATATAAATATCTAAAATATATAATTATATTAAAAGTATAATAAAAGTACTTTTAATATAACTTATATTTTAACTAAAGATATATTAGCTAATAGTTTAACTAAGAATCTCTTATAATATAAGTTTAAAGCTTTTCGTATTTTACTAAACCTCTAAGACGTAAGAGGTAAAATTAAGAAGCTTAATTAAGAAATATTAATAGAATTTATATTTATTTTAGATTATTTTATTTATATTTTTATATATTTATATTATAATATTTTATTTATATAAGAGTACTTATAATAAGCTTATTTTATTAATATAAGACAAGAAGTATTCCTAAGTAATATCTCTAGTTATTAAGCTTTTAGCTTATCTCTAAAGTTCTTTCTAGCTTTAGTTAATTACTAAGTTAATAATCTTATTAAGAAGCTCTTTTAACTTAGTATATTTCTTTAGAATAAAAATACTAATAATAATAAAAGATACCTTAAGCTTAAGCTTAATATTAATTAGCTTTAAAATAATATAAATAAAATAATAAAGTCGTATTAATTATTATAAGTAATATTAGTATATAACTAAGTATAAGAGAAATATAATACTTATATAAGTAATTATCTTCTTAGTATAATCCTAAGCCTTTAGCTTATTAGGACCCTAAGTATTAATAATTCTAATAAGAAAAAGATTAATAAAAGGCTAAATAAAAGAAAGGATTTCTTAGTAGAAGTATTTAAAAGAATATCTCTAGTAATAAGTACTAGAACTTTTATTATTATAATAAATATTATTAGAAGAATTACCTAAGGCGTTTTTTAAATAACTAAGATAAAAACGCTTATAAGTTTTTCTTTTCTAGTAGTAAATAAGAATATTATAAGTAAGGTTTACTCTAGTATTAGTTTTTTAGATCTTAGGAATAAGAATCTTAAAAATATTAGAAGTTTTCTTATAAGTCTTCTTATAATACTTATATTACTTATAAGCTATCTACTTATAAGTAAACTTCTTATTATAAGCCTCTTATATATAATAAGTAATCTTAGTAATATAAGCGTATTTTTATTTAGCCTTCTTTTTATAAGTATAATCTTCCTTTTTCTTAATATACTTTTTCTTAGTAGTAGTAATAGTATAAGTATAAAGACTCGACTAATAAGTAAAAGTAAAAAACTAAATAAAAGTATTTAATTCTTTTTTATTATAAATATAATTATCTATAGCTTAATTAGGATTATCTTATATAATATAAATAATAGATATATTAAAAGAAATAAGAATACTAAGATTAGGAATATTTTTATTTAAGGTATTAGATATTAAAGAAGAGATTAAAGTCTTTTTAACTCGCTTAGCTTTCTTAGTAAAAGAGAGATTCTTAATAATAAAAAGATCGAGATTAGAAAGTATAAGAGAAATACTAGAAGAATAATATTTAAACTTAAACTTAGGATTATCTTACTAAAGATTATTAATCTTATTATTAATAAAATTCTTATTAATAGAGATATCTTTAATACGCTAGAATAATTAGATTATAATTATATAATAATAAAAGAGTATAATATTAAACTTATTTTAGTAAAAGCGTAAGTAACTACTTAATATTAGGATTAAATAACACGCGTATAAGTTATATTTATATTATAAGTAATCTTAGTAGGAGTCTTAGGGGCTATTATAATTAAGATCTTTTACGATTAAATTAAAAGATTAAAAAGAAAAAGAGTAAAAATAAAATAAGAAGATAATCTTAAGTTAAAGTATATATAAGAGAGTTATTATAAAAAAGAAAGAAAGTAGTAGAAAATATAAGGATTTATAGGTAAGACTCTCTAGTAAGTTAGAAGATTAATAATCTAGTAGGTCGAGTTAGCCCGATTAAATAATAGTATACGCGAGATTATAATAAGTAATATAAGACGTTTTAGTAATATAAGTAATATACGATTATAACTAATAAGAGCGCGCGCTCTTAAGATTAGTTAAAACTAACTAGGGGGTATATTATAACCTAAATTATACCTTAGCTATTATATAAGTTATATTACCTATATAATCTCTTAGTATTAATTAGCTAGTATAAAACTACGTTCTCCCTAAGTTAATCTCTTACTCTTTAGATAATTTATAATAGATAATTATATAATTATTAATTATTATTTATATAATATTAATTCTAAGCTTTATTTTATTTTTATTTATAATAAACTTTTATTAATAGAATATTAATAAGAATATAAACTTATTTAGACTTCTAGATAATTACCTAGTAAGTCGACTACGCCTTATATTATAAGTTATATATAAATTTATAATAGGTCCTAACTCTAATAATAATACCGGTTATTATTTTTATTTTATCTAGAGATATTATATAATATATTATACTTATTAATTAATAAATCCTTATAATCTAGATATATTAATAGGAGATAATATCCCTAGAGTTAATATAAGACGTCTAATATATCGTTTTATAGCTAAAGAGTTTATAGAATACTAGAATTATAGTAAATAATTCTATTATAATTTAGCTATTATATTAGAAGATAATATTATTATATAAAATAAAAAATATACTTGTAAGCTTATTTTAAATATAATATAAACTAGGTTCGCTTATATAAGTAATAAGCTAATATTAGGATCTATTACTTACTAGAAAAACTTATTTAACCTATTATATAATATTATTAAGCTTTTATATTATCGTATAATAGAAAAAAAAAAAGCTAAATAACCTTTAATATATTATCCCTAGACGATATATACGAGCTATTATTTATTATTATATAAGATATATTAAAGCTATATATTACTATAAAAATAATCGCTAATTTAGTTATTTTAAATAATAGAAAGTTAATTTAGTAGATAAATATTCTAGTTAATTAGATTCTACTACTTATTATATATAAAATATTAAGAATTCTAGCTAAAGCTTATATATTAGAGTTATCTTATATAAAACGTAAAGAAATTATTTAGAAGTTTAATAACTCTAATAATAATAGTTATTTATTCCTTAATTTATATTTTATAAGATTTATTAGACTTAACTTATAATTCGCTTATAATTATACTTATTTCTTTAATATACCTCTAAATTAAGAAGCTAAGGTATAAGCTAGTAATCGATCTTATAGAATTAGCTAGATAAAAATAATAGAGTTTTTCGAAATATATATTATAAATAGATTTTAGAATTATTAAATCTATAATAATCTTCTTAAGGTAATTCCTAGTATATTATTAGAACTCTTTATAATAATTTTTAAGATAATTAATAAATTAGCCTATAATAATAATAAGCTAAAACTAGATATCCTTTTATAGTATCTTATTAATAATAAACTAGTTCCTAGTAATAATAAACGTATTATAAATTAACTACTAGAAAATCGATTAATACCTTAGTAATTTATAGCTATAATTAATAATCTATTATACGATAAGAAGTTACTTAGAGAATATATTAAGATCTAGGATAATAATACTTTATAAGAATATAAACTTATTAATAAATTTATTCTTAAAATATTACTTATACGACTTATATATTAATTTATATATAATATACCTAATATTTATATTTAAAACGATTACCTTTTTTTATTAAAGTTATCTGTTAATTAAGTAAGTTTATATTAAGTAGGTTTTTATATTAAGTATATTTATATTAAGTATATTTATATTAAGTAAATTTATATTAAGTAGGTTTATATTACCTAACTTTTAATTAATTTTATTAATTAATTTCTCTTTTAGAGGTATATTTTAATTTATTATAAAAATATTTTATAATAATTAATAATATAAATAAGATCTTTATACTTTCGTTCTTTTATAAGATATTATAAAAAAAAAAAAAAAAAAAAAAAAATCTTTCCTAAAAAGTATTATATATAATATCCCTTATATTCCTAATTATTCTACTAAAAGATACCTCTTATATTCCTAATTATTCTATTAAAAGATATCTTTTATATTTTTAATCGTAGCCTATTAAAAGCTACGATTTAAACCTAGTTAAATATTTTCCCTAAATTATTATTTATATAAGTACCACTTTATAATTATTTCGTATATAAAATTTTTTTATTAGAATTATACGTTCTTATTACCTTAGTACTTTATAAGTAGATAAATTAAATTAATAATTATTTAATAAAACTATAGTTATTCTAGAGTATAAGAGTATAACTATATAATAAATATAATAATAATACTTCTTTCTAATTATAATTATACTTATATAATCGTAACCGAATCTTACCTTATAATTATAACCTCTACTTAGTATATATTATATTACTACTAATACCTGTTTATAATTATAATATAATATATAATATTATATTATCTACTAGAGTAAAACTAATATAATAATATTAATACTAACTTAGACTCTAGTAATATTCTTATAATAGCCTCTCCTAGAGATAATATCCCTAGGAGTTATTATAATAATAGTAATACGAATAATAATATACCTATAATATCACTTGATAATAATAAAAGAGATATTATAGAAGGAGATATAAGTATCAAATAATACAAAGTAGACTCGAACTTAAGTAATATCTTTAATATAATTATATATAATAAAGGCGACTCGGCTTTAGATAACTCAAGTAATAATAATAGTCTAGTAAAGTTATTATATAATAAGGTACTTATATAACCTCTAGAAAAGATAAATATTAATTATATTTTTATTTAGGATATAATAATTATATTAGATATTATAGAACTAGCCTTATAGTTTATTTACTTTATAGACCTTAATAATAATAGTAATAGTAATAGTAATACTAATAGTAATACTAATACTAATAAAACCGAAGATTAAGATAAATATAATATACTATAATAATTATCTTTTCCTCTCTCTTCTTCTTATATATTAGATACTAAGTCGATTTATAATATATTATCCCTAATATCTTTCTTTTACTTAGCTTTTAGCTTATAATATAAATATTCCTTTATTTCGTATAAGGATTATAAACTATTATATAAGGTTTAGAGAATAATATAAACGATTAGAAATAAGATATATAATAATAATAATAGTAATAGTAATAAGAATAAACTCCTACTAAAGCTAGATATACTAAAATATATAATCCGTATATAACTTTTTATATTATAACTTATACGAAAGCTTATTATAGTTAAGGTTAAAAAGTAGATAATTTTATTATCTAAAGAGAAAATATAATAATATATAATTATTTATAAGAGCTAATACTACTAGTATAACCCTATAGATCTTATTATTAAGATTATTAGTACTCGGGCTCTTATAAATAAGATATACTTTAGTATAATATATTATATTAATTATCTTAAAGAATTCTAGGAATCGCGTTTATAAGGCTCGTTTATAATAATAACGTCTAGCGAATTTATAACTATTATAGATAATAATATACTTATTCCTAGAGATATCGTTCGTCTTTCTTATATTATAAATAATATTACTAGAAGTTATATTATATTTATTAGATATAATTATTATAATAATATAAATATTTAAGGTAAGATTTTATTAACTTTATAGCTTATAGTCTCTAAAATAAAGCTTTAGTACGAAATTAAATATTTATATATTAGAGATATAAAGCTCCTTTTATTAGATAAAATAATTAAGGTTATACTAAAGCTAATATAATATATACTTAATATCTATATAATATAAAAGTACTCTAATAACCTAGATAATAAAATCGTAGAGATTAAGCCTTCTTCGTATTATATTTAGTAGATAATTAACTATAAGATATAATTAATAAAGCTAATCCGATTTATATATCTAATATATAATAAACTAAAGGTATAATATTATAATTAAGAAGCTTTTAAAGAGTTTATTATAAGTAGCCTTCTTTATTATTTCTTACCTTTAATCTTATTTATTAATAACTTTAGTATTTACTAAAATATATATTATACTCTTAAAAGATTTTATATAATACTAGTAAATTTAAATTATAAAAAGAAAAGGAAACTAGCTAATAAATTTATATTAATATTAGGTTCTTATAATATAAAGCTTTTAGATATTATCTTTAACCTTTAGCTAAGTATAAAGTAATTAGCTAAAGGAGTAATTATAAATATATATAAGAAGATATTAGTAATAATATTCTTAATCGTTCTTATAAGTAATATACCTTAGGCTATTAATAATATTAGCTTTATAAGATATATTACTATTAAAGGCTATTAAGTATACTTTTACTTATAAGAAGATTATAGGGATATAAATTATAATATTATTAGTAATAATAGATATTATTATAATATTATCTTTAAGTAGGAACGAGAGCTAGAACTTTCTTTATAATAGAAAGTAGATTATTTTAAGAACCTTAGGATACGATAAAATCTATTAAATATCTTACCTTTAGTATTATATCTAGATCTAATACTTAGCTAAGGATATAATATATTATACTTAGAATAATATAATATTAGAAGGATTATCTTTAGATTTCTTTTTAATAATATCTTAATAAAATTTAGCTACTTATAATATATTAAAGTTATATAGATTATTTCTTTCTTATATAATTAACTAAGAATCTAAAGCCTAATATATTTATTCTTATAGTTATTATCTAAGATTAGATAAATTATCTTACTAATACCTTTAATCCTTTAATATTATAGTAAAACTACCTAGTATAAGCTAAGCTTCCTTTAAAGTATTAAACGTATATATAATAGCAAAAACCTACTAGTATATAAATTAATAAAGTTATTTATATATATAGCTAAGTTTATTATATAAACTAGTAAGAGATTAAAGGTTCTTTTATTTACTAAAAAGACGTATAATATATTATTAAGTTATAAATAAGTATATTATATATTAATTAATTATATAAAAAAGAGTTATTAGTAAACTATAATATAAGATACGTAAGATAATTAGGATCCTAGGAATATCTTCCCTAGTATATCTAATATTAAAAAAGAAGAAATTATACTTAAAGATAATAATAAGAGTAATAGAAGTAATAATTTATATAATAATATAAAGAATAACCCTAGTTCTATTAAGGCTAATACTAGTATATAATAGAATAATATAAAAAGTAATACTAGAATTATTTATACTAATACTAATAAGTATACTAATACTATAAATATAAATATTAATAGTAGCGCTTATAAGCCTAAACCTAAGTTTAGATCTAAGGCTAGATTTAAGGCTAGATCTAAGGCTAAACCTAAGTAACGTATTTAAATACTTAAGACGAAATAAAATAAATTATATTATCTCTTAAACGTATATATAAGATTTTACTTAATAAATAATATTCGGAAGTACGAGTATATAATAAATTATAATATATTAACTAAAGAGTTAAAATATAATATATAAAAGGTATAAGCAGATATTATAATATTATTAAACTTAATAGTATATTTATTTATAAAAAATAATATTATATAGTTACTAAGGCTCGGATTTATTAATATATAAGAGATAATATATTTAGACCTTATAAATCCTCTTAAGTTTATATAATAGTATTATCTTTAGCTAATTTATAGCTTCGTATTATTAGTTAAATATTATACGAAGAAGGATAATTACTCTAATAATATAAAAGTAATAAAAAACGTAAATTATACGTTAGTATAAGTTAATATTAAAGGGTTCGATCTTTATAATAATCTTATAAGACTATTATATATTAGTAAGAATATAAAGCTCTTAATACTCGTATAAGAAGGATTATTATTTAGCTTATTATTTTAATAAATATTTTAAGAAAGTAAATATATAAGTATATTATTATATATTATCTACTAATAATAATATACCTAGACTATAATATCTATAATATCGTATTATTCTTAAGATATAATAATATTTGATAATATTAATAAGTTATATTTAATACTAAGAATAACTCTAAGAAATAAGTCTTTAGAATAAGTAATTATTATTATATCCTTAGTAATAATAATAATATTTACTAGATCTATTAATTATTTGTTATTTTATTCTAGTAATAGTAATATATTATATTTATATTAATATTACTTAAGGGTATAAATATAAGAGATTTATTCTTAGGTATAAATATCTTTTAATAAAAGTACGATATTAGTAGTATTCGTATATTTAATATACTAGCTATAAAGGATTAAAAGAACTAGTTACTTTATATATTAGCTAATAAGCTATAAGCGTATAATAAGAAGTCTAAGGATAATATCTTTTTTATAAAGTATAAATAAAGGCTAAAGTTTATATAAGTTATTATATATTATAAATAAAAATAAAATAAAGCTTAGAATTAATATTATACAGATAATAATTAATAATTATATAATTATTAGCTACGAATTATCTAAAGAGTAAGAGATTAACTTAGAGAGAATATAATTTTATACTAGTTAATTAATACTAAGGGATTATACGAGTAATATAATTTATATAATAACTAAGATATAATTTAGGTTATAATATATCCTCTAGTTAATTCTAATTAATCTTAAGAGTACGCGCTTTTATTAGCTATAATTATATATTACTTATATTACTAAAATATCTTATATTACTTATTATAATCTTATATACGCTACTACTTAATTAGGCTAGCTCGGCCTACTAGATTATTAATCTTCTAACCTACTAGAAAGTCTCACTTATAAATCCTTATATTTTTTATTATTTTCTTTTCTTTTTATAATAATTCTTTTATATATATTTTAACTTAAGATTATCTTTTTATTTTACTTTTATTTTTCTTTTTTTCGATCTTTTAATTTAATTATAAAAAATCTTAATTATAATAGCCCCTAAGACTTTTACTAAGGTTACTTATAATATAAATATAACTTATACGCGTGTTATTTAGTTCTAATATTATAAAGTTACTTACGCTTTTATAAAAGTAAGTTTAATATTATATTCTTTTATTACTAGGTAATTATAATTTAATTATTCTAGCGCTTTAAGAATATTCCTACTAATAAGAATTTTATTAATAATAAGATCGATAATTTTTAGTAAAAGACTCCTAAGCTTAAGATTAAATACTATTATTCTAGTATTTCTCTTATATTTTCTAATCCTAAGTTCTTATATATTAAGGATCTTTCTTTTATTAAGAAGCTTAAGCGAGTTAAAAAGACTTCGATTTCCTTTTTAATATCTAATATCTTAAGTAAAAATATTCCTAATCTTAATATTTTTATTTCCTTTAATATATTTATTATTTATATTATATAAGATAATCCTAATTAAGTTATAAATAATTATATTTATAATAAAAAAGAATTAAACGCTTTTATTTAACCTTTTACTTTTACTTATTAGTTAAGTTTTTATACTTATATTATTATTATTATTAAGAAAAAGCGTACTTAGGAAAAGAAAAAACTTACTTATAAGAAAGAAGCTAAGTAAAAATACGCTTATATTACTAAGATTACTTATTATATATAAGAGGCTTATAATAAAAAGCTTACTTATAAGTAAATAACTTATAAGTAATACGAGTATTATAAGAAAACTTATAAGAAAACTTTTAATATTTTTAAGGTTTTTACTTCTAAGGTCTAGAAAACTAATACTAAAGTAAATCTTACTTATAATACTCTTACTTATTACTAGAAAGAAAAAGCTTATAAGTATTTTTATCTTAGTTATTTAAAAAACGCCTTAGGTAATTCTTTTAATAATATTTATTATAATAATAAGAGTTCTAGTATTTATTACTAGAGATATTCTTTTAGATACTTTTACTAAGAAATTCTTTCTTTTATTTAGCCTTTTATTAATTTTTTTCTTATTAGAATTACTAATACTTAAGATTCTAGTAAACTAAAAGCTTAGGATTATACTAAGAAGGCGATTACTTATATAAATATTATATTTCTCTTACGCTTAGTTATATATTAATATTACTTATAATAATTAATATAATTTTATTATTTTATTTATATTACTCTAGAGTTAATTAATATTAAGCCTAAGCTTAAGGTATTTTTTATTATTATTAATACTTTTATTCTAGAGAAATATATTAAGTTAAAAGAGTTTCTTAGTAAAATCGTTAACTTAGTAGTTAACTAAAGCTAAAAAAGATTTTAGAGATATATTAGAAGCTTAATAACTAAAGATATTACTTAGGAATATTTTTTATCTTATATTAATAAAATAAGTTTATTATAAGTACTCTTATATAAATAAAATATTATAATATAAATATATAAAAATATAAATAATCTAATCTAAAATAAGTATAAATTCTATTAATATTTCTTAATTAAGTTTCTCGATTTTATCTCTTATATCTTAGAGGTTTAATAAAATACAAAAAACTTTAAACTTATATTATAGGAGATTTTTAGTTAAATTATTAGCTAGTATATCCTTAGTTAAAATATAAGTTATATTAAAAGTATTTTTATTATACTTTTAATATAATTATATATTTTAGATATTTATATAATATAATTTAGTTATTATTCTTATATTCTCTTTTATAATTAATCTAATCGTTTATTAGTTATTATATAAAATTATCTAGGTATTACTAATATTAAGTTTAAGATTATAAAAGAACCTTTAAAAAGTTATAATTTCCTTAGTTATAAGTTTTATATCTTTTATTTTAGCTTTAGTAATTAAGGTTAATATTATTATTTAATAAGTAACTTATTATATAATAAGTCTACTAAATAAGAAAATAATATAATTATACGAAAAGTATTATATTTTAGTATTATTAGTAAAAGATACGTCTAATATAATTAATAATTAGATTTTACTTAGCTTATAATTATACTTAATTATAAGAAAGCGTATATTAAATAAATATTTGATTATTTAATTAACTATAGTTAAATACTTAGGACTTAGGTTTTAGAGGAAATTAAAAAGCTATAAAATAATAAAAGTAATATTTACGCGTATAATAATAATAATATATAATATAAATCTTATTTTCTCTTAGTACTTTTTAATTTAAGCTAATAAAGCTTTTCTTATATATTTTATAAATTCTATTATTAGTAGAAGTATACTTAAGTATTTCTTATTTATAAGCTTAAATTTTCGTATAATCTTTTTAATATAAGTATTATATATTATCTAGATTTTTTTATACTTTTTATCTCTAATTACTCTAATACCTAGGAATTATTAGATTTTACTAAGCGTATATAAGTTATATACTAAGTTTAGATCTTTAATAATCTCTTAAGCGTATTTTTTATTATTTTTATAAAATAAGACTTAGATATTATTTATATAAAATATAATAAAAATCTTTTATTATTTATTAAAAAAGATATATAAATCTTTTTTATATAAGATAAAACCTAAGCTTTTTAAAGTAATAGAAAAATATACGAACTAAAGTACTAGAGAATCTCTTAAGTTATATAATACTCGATCGATTTTTACGCTTTTACTAGGGATTTTAAATTCTTCTAGAAAATAATAAGCTATAAATATATTACTTATATTTCTTTTTATATTAATAAATATATTATAAATAGAAATAAAATAAAG